>CM045765.1:158771491-161171491 GCA_025200525.1 Camellia lanceoleosa
AATAAAACTTTGCTATTATAATAAACTTTATATATATACCTTCTATGTTAATGTTTGCCTTGTTTATTTTCTTTATAGATTGGTTTTGAAGACGTTCGGAAGCATGCAAAGGAAGATCAACTGTTGCTATTTTTTTTCCTAAACTGATGCTTAGTTGTAGTTGCAAATTAAGATTGAGTGTTTTTTTTTTTTTTTGTGGACTCCACGTTAGTTCATTTTGGGATTTGCTTGGATGGTTTTTTTGTGATACTTAATGGATTATTATTAAAGTTGTTTGATGGATATATTTTGATTTGTAATATCAATTGTTTACTGAATTTTTTTGTGGAGTGATGTATAATAGCTAGTGGATTTCTTAGTACAATTAAAAGGCTATTGGGATATGAGCAGGGATATTTGTGAAATAATAATTTAAATTGAATATAAAATATGGAACAAGTTTAGTGACGAATTTGTTTCGTCATTTGTACTAGTTATTATGACAAAGTGATTATTCGTCACTAATAAACTTTTTTTGTGACAAAATTTACTGCAGTTTATATATGAGAGTTTTTATTTATTTTGTTGTTTGGTGACTAAAAATTTTGTCACGTATATATATATTTGTGACGAAATATATTTCGTCACCCATGTATGACTTTTGAAGACGAAAAATTTCGTCACCTTTACATCTTATTGTGACGAAATTATTTCCTCATTAATGATCAACATGCGTGACAAATTTATTCGTCAACTAAAGTTATAAATATGGTACTGAATAACTATTTAGTGACGAAAATGAGAATTTTTGGCGACAAAATGTTATTTTATTGGTGACAAAAAATTATGGCTTTTGAAGACGAAAAATTTCGTCATCTTTACATCTTATTGTGACGAAATTATTTCCTCATCAATGATCAACATGCGTGACAAATTTATTCGTCAACTAAAGTTATAAATATGGTACGGAATAACTATTTGGTGACAAAAATGAGAATTTTTGGTGACAAAATGTTGTTTTATTGGTGACAAAAAATTTCGTCACTGAAGTAATTTCATTGGTGACGAAATTATTTTTTGTCACGTTGGTTTTTAGTGACAAACATTCAATGACGAAACTGGTGACGAAAATATTTCCTTACAAATATCTATAGTGACGAAATTAGCTCTTTAGTGACAAAAAAAATTTGTCATTCAAGACCTAACTTGTTGTAGTGTATCTAAGAACTCGAATGATCGCCTTCCAATGGTCTTCTCCGAGGTTACTAGTGTACTTACTCAATTTACTGATAGCATAAGCTATATCAGGACGAGTACAATTCATTAGGTACATTAGGCTTCCAATGATTTAGGAGTATTTTAACTGAGACACTGCATCACTTTTATTTTTCGATAAATAAAGACTAATGTCTACAGGTGTTCTAGCTACATTCAAATCATCCTTGATAAATTTACCAAGAATTTTCTCAATATAATGTGATTGAGATAATGCATATCCGTCAAATGTTTTAGTAATTTTCATTCCTAATATAACATCTACGACCCCCATATCTTTTATATCAAATCTTTTGTTAAGCATTTGCTTAGTTGATTTGAACCATCTGTTTTCATTTTTCTCTTGAATATCCATTTATATCCAAGAGGTTTAGAACCTGGTGGAAGATCCACCAATTCCCAAGTATGATTTTGCATAATGGACTCAATTTCATTATTAATAGACTCTTTCCACAAAGGTGCTTCAGGACCTATTATTGCTTCCTTAAAGCTTTGAGGTTCATTTTCTAATAGGCATGTCAGAAAATCTGGACCAAAGGATTTTGATGTTCTCGCTCTCTTACTTTGTCTTGGTTCATCATCAGTTACATCTTGTTGGTTGAGACCATTACTAGTCTCTTGTGTTTGATTGTTATTAGTCTCTTGACTTTGTGTACAATAATAAGTTCTTTTCTGTGAACTTAATTCCTGTCCTTTCTTGTAAGGAAAGACATGTTCAAAAAATATAGCATTCCTTAACTCTATAATAGTGTTCATATTTATATAAGGTATTTCTGATTTATAAGTCAGAAACCGATATGCACTACTATTCTGAGCATAACCAATAAACACACAATTTACTGTTTTTGGTCCAATCTTAGTCTTTTTAGGAATAAGAACTTCAACTTTTACCAAACACCCCCACACTTTTAAGTATTTATAGGAAGGCGGTCGACCTTTCCACAATTCATAAGGAGTACTGTTGGTTTTCTTGTGCGGTATTCTGTTAAGAACATAATTAGTAGACAATATTGCTTCCTCCCACAAGTTCTGTGGTAAGCTTGCACTTAGTAACATGGCATTCATCATTTCTATTAGGGTTCTATTCTTCCTTTCAGCAATTCCATTTTGCTGTGGAGAATGGGGTGCTGTAGTTTGGTGAATAATGCCATGTTGTGCACAAAATTCATTTAATGGTGCATCATATTCACCAACCCTATCACTTCTAACCATTTTAATGGTTTTACCAAGTTGATTTTCAACTTTTGTTTTGTAGAGTTTAAACATTTCTAAGGCTTCATCTTTACTTCTAAGTAAATAAACATAACAATATCTTGTGCAATCATCGATAAATGCTATGAAATACTTTTTGCCTCCTCTAGTTTGAACAAATTTAAGATTACATACATCAGTATGAATTAATTCTTGAGGTTTGGTTTTCCTTTCAACCGATTTAAATGAAGCCTTAGTTAGTTTCGCTTCTGCACAAATTTCACATTTATGATTAGGATCAATTTCAAACTTTGGTATATAATCTAAACCAATTAATCTACGCAAAGCATCAAAATTCACATTCCTAATCTACCATGCCATAAATTTGACTCAAGAGTATAAGCAAAAGATGTGTTATTCTTATTCATAGCAACTTTCGGTACAACTATCATTACATTCAATTTAAAGAGACCATCACTCATGTATCCCTTACCAACATACATACCACTCTTTGCTAATACAAATTTATCAGACTAAAAAACAAGCCTAAAACCATTTTTACTTAACAAAGAACTAGAAACTAAATTTTTTCGGATGTCAGGTACACGCAGTACGTTGTTGAGGGTCAGTTCTTTCCCTGATGTTGTCTTCAAGATCACCTTTCTTTGTCCAGCCACAGTAGAAGTAGAACAATTTTCCATGAAAAGTTGTTCACCATTTGCAGCCTCATTATAGGTAGTGAACATCTTCTTGTTCGCACAACTATGACGAGTTGCCCCCGTGTCAACCCATCATTCCTTGGGATTTCCAACCAGATTAGCCTCAGACACCACAGCAGAGAGGTTGATGTCATTCACTCCGTCAGAGATGTAATCTAGTTCAGTTACATTGGCCTGATTGGTAGTCTTCTTGCTTGTACTTCCATGATCCTTCTTAGGGCGGCGGCAGTCAGAAGCTTGATGTCTAGTCTTGCCAGAGTTATAGCATTTTCCTTTGAACTTCTTGTTGCTATTGCCTTGTTTAGGACCATCTCCAGTAAACTTCCTCTTTTTGTTATGTGGTTTATGAACTTGTTCAACCACATTAGCCTTGGACTCAATGGGATTTTTCCCATTCCTCTTTTCAGCCTTTCGGTTATCTTCCTCAATTCTCAGTCTTACAATAAGTTCATCCATGGTCATCTCTTTGCGTTTATGTTTTAAATAATTTTTGAAATCTTTCCAAGCTAGTGGTAACTTTTCCACTAAAGCAGCGACTTGGAAAGACTCGCTTAGAGACATACCCTCAGAATGAATATCATGTAAAATTAATTGAAAACTTTGAACTTGAGAAATTACCGTTTGGGAGTCTACCATAACAAAGTCCAGAAATTTACCGACAACAAATTTCTTCGTGCCGGCATCCTCAGTTTTGTATTTCTTCTCCAAAGAATCCCATAATTCTTTTGCTGACTTCAGAGGACTGTAAACATTATACAGCATATTGTCAAGGCCATTGAGGATGTAGTTTCTGCATAGGAAATCTGAAAATGTTTCCAAGCATCTACAGCAGCAACAACTTGCTGATTACTTTCACCGTCTTTAAGTGCTGGAGCCTCTTCATGGAGAAACCAGGCGAAATTTAGAATTGTAAGATAAAACATCATCTTCTGCTGCCATCTCTTAAACTCAGTACCATTAAATTTTTTCAATTTTTCTCCATGATTGATTGGTACTTGAACATGGTTCTGGATAGGGACTGGTGTTGGTGTAACAATGGGAGTACCACTTCCAGTTGCAGTTTCAGTTGCAGTAGCCATAATCTCTGATTACAAAAATCAGAAAAAATTAAAACACAAATTAATTTTCTAGTTACTAAAACCAAAAAATAAATTATTACACAAAATAATTTTATTTTCTTTGTTACTAAAACTAGAAAAATAAAATACCACAATAATTTTCTGTAACACAAATTAATATTCTGCAATTGTTAATGACACCAGTATATTACTACTAGTTGTCAAAGAAAAGAGATAGTATTACTATTATCTGTCAAATAACATAAACCACTATTTGTTTTTCTAACCAGAATATGTCTTTATGAAATCACAGAAAATTAAATACAATGAAGATACCAAAAATGATTGTTTGTCTTAAGATTGTTGGACAATCTTCACTGTATTTAAATTAATTAATTCTGTTTGGGTACTAAACGACAAATATAATATAAAAGAAATATAGGAAAGGAGAATGAATGTTTGATTCCAAAAATCAAACTAGAAAAAGAATTAAATAAATAAAAATAGATTTTATTTTGTTACAAAAACAAAATTAAAATCTGATTTAAATAAACAAATAAAACAGAATAATAAATTAAACAACTTACTTGATTAATTTCTTCGAATAACAATCTGATCAAGTCCAGTGTTTGACACTGTGTCCTGAAGACAGATTCGTCCTCTCCTCGGTACTTTCAGAATATGGACATCTATCTCCCTGGATGAAATGATCAACAACAAATATATACAGCACTACAATATATTTGTACAACGAACACACTAAGTGTATATACTTTTTACAACAGAAAAATAATGGAATAAATACATCAAAATGCAGAAGAGGGACGAAAATTATAATAGCAATCCAAATGGGGAACTAGTCTATTTATAGATGTATTGGTGGCTGCAGGTTTTGAATTAAATAGGTGCAACCTGTTTGAACAGGTATGAAACCTATTTGGTTTTGAATTAAACAGATTTAAATCTGTTGGGTTCAAAATTCAAACAGATAAAAATGGAAGGGACCTCTTTGGGTGTACAGTAAAACCGGACCAGTTTATTTCCGGAATTAATTTGAATTCTGGATTTTATTTTACCAAAAAATAAAATTAAATTCAAATATTTTTGGCCCAAAAAGATAGGTATTGGGCCAGACAAGCCCAACCCAACCTCACACTACGTACTCGCGTCCAAGTCAGGCCCAGCCCACCGGACCGGACGGATGGATGGCGGCGGCGGCGCGCGCGCGCACGTGTGGTGATTTTTTGGTCCAATGGGTCTAGCCCATTTTGCCCATGACCTCTCTCTTCTACAAACTTGAGGTGCTCCTTGGGGCCCTCCCCAAGTTATAAGTCCAAGCTATCTAAACCCATTCAAAACTTCTCACCAAATCAATATGGGACAAGCCATTTACACAATCCTTAAGGAATTTCCACCGAAACTCCATTTCCATAGAGCACACTTTGGCTTCAATTTCCCATTCACTCGATAATGGTTTTGAGCAACCAAATATACCACGTGAATCACAACGCGGCATAGAACGCGTTACCACTTTGACCAGCGAAAATCGACACACGGGGCCCACCTAAAAAATAGACCAAACTTAGGAAAAAATTCTGATTTTACCCAAGAGCGCCAAATAGACCAATTTGGTTCGGATACACCAAGAGCGCCAAATGGCTGAACCCACTACTGTTAAGATGTTGAAAATGATTAAAGACCTTCAAGGAATGGTGACAGATTTAACCTTTGGGGTTCCGACCCTATCATTTACCACACCTCATGCTGGAGATTTTGTACCAAAGAATTCTCTAATGCTGGGATGAGTTAAAAGCGTAATGGGCCAACCCAAAATCAGAACTGAGATAAAGACTGGTGGTGATGATAGGAGGGTAGCCTGATTAGACATAATGTTCAAAGACGTCTTGAGCCTAGGAGATACTATGTCCAAAGGAAACAGGCCTTGCCCAGATATAGTCGTCAGACTCTTTGACAAGACTGAAGCAAGTAGCAAGAATGAGTTTAGGGTAACTATTGACATTTGTGTATATCTCTGATGGGTTGTCGAAGCTCTAAAGACCAAATGCTTGAACAAATGGCAAGTTCTTCCAATTGTTGAAAAGGTTGTGGATGAAACTTTCGCTATTCAACACACTAATGCTTAAGTGGGGGTTACGATGGATGAATTCATTGTGAAAAGCTAGGTTGTGGGTACTTTGAATCACAGGTTGGCAAACAAGGGAAGGCCAAAGAATGAGGATAGATGCCTTACCAGAAACATCGATCCTGATTCCAGTCCTAAGCCCATGAATATCTAGCCAACACCTGCCAACCCATTTGCCAATGTTTCTAAAACTAGTGCTTCCTACTCCCAAAATTGAACCTTCGCCCATCTCTATATGAGCCCAACCGGCACCTTGAAGGTAATGATGGAGAAAGGGTATCTCAAACTCCCCAATCCTCGACCTCTCCCTAACCATCTCCCACTTTGACACGACCCTACCTAATATTGCATTTTCCATCAGTAGTACAGTCATCATACTGACCGTTGCTTTCACCTTCGTCATAAATTTCAAGACTTGATTGGTAATAAGGTCATCACCCCACTTGAAAATCCCAAAGTTGTCAGTAACCCTCTTTTTGACTGCAATAGATTGCCCACTCCATAACATAAATCTCATCCATGGCTTACCAGCAACCAACCTTGACCCTAGCTAGCATATCATACCCACCAATGAGCCCAAACCCATTGTGTTTATTCTTGAATCTTCCGATCTTTACCTCCTTAAAAATTCTGAGAAAGAAGAGCAAAAAGAACAAATTCTTTGGAAAGGTGGAAACCTTACTCAATCTTGGTGAGTTTGAGCTTGATGATGTTGAAATGAAGTAGTGGGCTCCCTTAACTGATGCCAACAAATGATGGTTGGAATGATGAATCTTAGTCTCAGCTAGGGGAATTGTCGAAAGCACTTGGAAAGGACTTTCCCAATTGTAACAACCCCGAATCGTTATTAACTAATACGGCATGATTAAGAATGCCTAATGAGTAATTAAGAAGAAATTCTGAATTAATCGTATGTGTGTTGCATGATTTTAGTATATATTTGTTTGCTGTAGAAATATCTGTCTGTGTTTCTGCTTCATTATGTGAATTGAAGGCCTTATCAGCTACAGAATGTGAAATTGACTTGGTTTATGTATTATTTGGAATTTTTAGAATTTTATGGTAGGTTTGATTAAAATTTGATTCAGAATGAAATAATTAGAACAAACTAATGGCCATTGCTTAGTCTAATTAAAGCTTAATTAGAATTTCCTAATAGGGCCTATATAAGGCCATTGATTATAGAACACAGACACACTACACTACATCTCCTTCATCTTTTGTGAGCTCAAACCGTGATGAGAGAGGGAAGAAGAGAGAATTGAGATCAAACAAGGGAATTGAAGGAATTATCTTGGAGAGTTAAAGATTTGGTTACTTAGATTCCATTTGAGGCAATAAGGTAGGAAATTCAACCCTTAAGCTTGAGTTTAAGTTATTCAATACATGAATTCAAGGGAATTAAGATGATTATAACATGAATTAAGCTAAGAATGTATAAAAGAAGAGCAAGTCATGCATGCATGCATAGTTATCATAGTTTTGAAGTTGTTTTTCCAAGAAATCTTACATGCATGTCATAGTTTTAGCTTAATTTTGGAAGTTCATCACATTTCACGTCATTTTACCTCATTTGATTATGTTTTGGAAGGTTAAAACACATATCATTACATGCATGTCATGTTTTCAACATTCCAAGTTTATTTTTAGAATAATTCACTTGCTTTTGGGCTTGATTTTGCGAAATGACTTTCAATTCATGAAGTTCTACAATTTTCTAAACGTTTTCTTAAGTTTTGGCCCAAAAGAATGTGTTTTGATGCTTGGAAAATGGATTTTGAACTTGGGAAGCAAATATGGAAATTCCAAAATTCGTAGGATCCGCTCGTGCTGTGGGATCTACTCTCGAGTGTAGATTTCATGCTCCCAGAAGTTTTACAAAACTTTGCAGACCACTCGAGCAATCAAAGTTGTGCTCGAGCGAGGACCTTGTTTATCCAGTCTTACGCTCGAGCAACGATCGAGTGTCTGTTGAGCAGAAAAATCATGTAACCAGTACTTTTGCAGACTTTGCAGAAGCGATCGATGTTGCGCTCGAGCGGATTATCCTCTTTTTGAAAATTTGAGTAAGTGCTTCAAGTTACATTTTGGCACCCTCATTGCATCCTAGGCATTCTTAAGCCTTAATTAAGACACAATAATGAGAATAAGAATTAGAAACACACCAAGATAGAAAAGAAGCAAGTTAAAAACTTTTCGAGCATGTGTTTCAGTGTGTATATGTTATTTGTTTGTGTAGGTCGCGCACCGTAAGCTATTCCATCTGTCTACTCTGTCTGTCAGCTTCTACAGCCATCTGTGAGTAATAACTTAGTAAAGTTATTTATTTTCTGTATGATGAAATAAGATCTGTTTTCTGAAATGCTATGTTCTGTACAATGAATGATTATCAAATTTCTGAAATGCATTTGTGGCATCCTTAGCATAGCTGTTAGCTGTTACCCGGTATTAGAGGTTTCATTATGAAACTTATTATGTCTGTAATCTGTTACCCACACTAGAGGCTCCATCATGGAGCTCAACATATCTATTATCTGTTACTTGGATCCGGAGGTTCCTTTATGGAATTGGTTACTCATAACCACCATCTGTTCTGTATCTGTTCTGCATCTATTCTGTTAGTGCTAATGGATGTACCACGTATGATTAAGCGTGAACTTTGATTTCAGTATATGATTTGAATAAGAATGTGAATATGGATTTGCTTCTGTTTCTAAGATAAAACATGAATCTGCTATCCGAATTTGATATGAGACATCATTTATTTAAACCCCTTTACTCTGTTATTATTCACTAGGCTCCAACTCACTGTATTATTTATGTATGTAGGTGATCAGGCGCCCGATAAGGCTTAATGATGATTGCCTGGAATTTTGTTTTGTTGGCCAACCCTTGTGCCTTCCGAGGAAGTTCCAGAAAAAGTCATACGATTTTTTAAGTTTTCTATGTATAAGTTTTATACTTTTTTTATTTGGTTTGGAACAAGTTTTTCTATAATCGTTCCTCGGGCTAAGTCCTAGCGTGACTATGTGTACATGTGATGGTGATGTAAGACTTTGTTAATATGACGTCATGAATGTGTGTAAATAAAGTTTTAAATTCTTGTCCCATGTATGTCTGTACAGCTCAATAGACTATGTACGTTTTATATATTTGCTTTCTCAGCCCCTTATTATGTGTTAATCTGTTCAGAGGCCTTTGGTAATCCCAAGATTGTTGACTGGTTACGACTCTAAACCTATAGAGGTGGGTTGCGGTCATAACACCAACTATGGGCAATGGTTAGGAGCATTTGAAAAGGACTTTTTGAACTAGGGGCATGGTGTGAAAAAGAAGTTGTTTCAGTCAAGGAGATGTATGGGGACTACCAAGATAATTGTGAGGCTCAGTCTGTGAGACTCAATTTGAAAGTTTGAAATCAATTCTACTGGGTGTGGATGTTAGTAATGCTGAATTGAAGGCAGGTTTCGACCCACCCATGGGCTACTTGAAGTTTTTCATGAATTCTACCGATGGACTTGGAGAGTGAAAACCCTTTGTCTCAAGGATGTTGATTTTGTTTTGAGTTGTGTCCTGTAAATAGTTGAGTTATGTATCGAGTTTAGAGTTTTATTTTCTTTGTCATTTCTTGCATCGTTGTGTCAGCTGAGTGTTTTTCTCTGAGTCGCTATCGTGTACTCTTAGGTCTTCATTTTTTTAATAAGAAATCGAGAGTCAAGTTTTTGATCATTTTATTGTGCTTACAGTAATTCGTGTATGACCTTTCGAAAATAGAAAAGCTTTAGATTTTTGTTTTGGAATGAGATTCTGTTAAGAAGCTCGAGTGTTGAGAAGGATCCCCCAAATAGTTTGAGTAGATTCTGGATTGTCGTCGCAAAGTCCTTCATGATTTCAAAATTTTAAGCTATTTCTTTTGCAAACTTGCGAAGATAGATTTAGAATTGTACGTGGTATTCTATACTGTCCTGGGGATTCTCTTCACCTTTAGGTGATCATTTTTGGCAAGCACAAGATGGCTTTCATACCTCACAATCATAAAATTCCTCTCTCTGGTGTTTTCATTACTTCAAAAAGAAATGAATAAAAAAACCAAAAAGAAAGAGAAAAGAAAAAAGAGGGAAAAGGGAAAAAAATTCAACCATCAAGCTAGGGGTATCCATTGGAATGAAATCCAATCAACCGTGAGGAAATACACTTTTGTTTGAATTCGAGAAAGCCAATGTGAGGAGGTACCACATTGCGAGAAGAACCAACTTTGAAAATGGAGCGAAAGAAAGGAAGAAGACATGCATAAGAGAATGGACAACAAAGCTCAAATCAAGGTGAAACCAGTTTCAATGTTAGTGTAAAGATGACTATTGATCAAATTCACTGCAAATGTTGTAACGCTATCCTTGAGAGGCTTGTTAGGTCGAAAACTCGAAAGAGCAACCTAGGCAAAAATTAGAGCATGAAAAATGAGAAATCAAACAAATAGAGCTCGCAAGGTTGAAAACCCGAAGAGGCGACTTTGGCAAAAGTTAGAGCGCAATAGTAGAGGGTCAACACCCCGAGTGAACCTCATCCATGAACTACGTTGGCTTGATTCCCATTATTGGGATACGTAGGCAACTTCATCCTAAAGTTCGGTCTCAACCATATCCATCTCATCCATCTCGACCCAATAACCTTGCCCAATTCATGTCGTCAGCTTCACATTAATCCATGAGCCACACCGACTGCTACACATATCATAATTGTATTGTGTAAGGAAGAACTAGTTTGAATCAATAAGTGGAGAAATTTTCAATACTTGAATTTATCAGTAGAATCTCTAACTTGAGCAAAAAAGGAATCGAAACTCAGGCTTTGCGAAATTGAGTTCTAAAGGGAGCATAAGTAATACTAGAGGCACTATGAATGATCGGTCACCTTGATTCTTTTTCTTTGGCTTTTGGATTAGTTGTGAGTTCTGTTGTGTCATGCCTAGTGTTTGTCTTGGTTTGTGCTCTTCATCGAGTCACCCTAGCGTGTCTGTCGCTTAAAGTTCAATAGAGTGGCATGGTCAAAATTCCATACATGAATGTTTGCTCCAAACTCAAAACAAGTCCATGTGTAGAATTCATAAACGAGCTAAGAGTGCCCATACAAGGTGGGAAGGTTGTAGCACTTGAATCCTTTAAACTATTGAAAAGTGTATTTGAATCCTTTATTTTGTTTTGGGAGTCTTTGGAGTTGTTGTATCTTGGTTTTGGAGGAGTAGAATTTGATTTAGACTTGTTAAACTTAGAAATTCTGTTTTGGGGTCGACACCAGTCTTGGTTGTGTCGACACTTGTCTTGTTGTTGGCCTCTGTGGTCGACACCACTGGTTCCTAGGGTTGACCCTTCTTTGCTGTTTTGTCTTGAGTTTGGCTACTAGTTTTTGGGGTCGATACCACGGGTACTAGGGTCGACCCCCTTGTCTACTACACACATTGGTGTCTCAGCATTTCTTTTTGAGGGTCGACACCACTGCCTTGGGGGTCGACCCCTATGAGTAAATTTCAGATTTTGGATATGGTTTGGGCCTTACTTTTTGGGGGGTTTTGACTTATTCTATTCATTGACTTTGGGGATATTATTCTACTACTATAAATAGGTTCCAAACACACTTTTCTCATTATTTTTTTTCTCTCTCCTTCTATTTTTCATCTCTACACCATGAGTCTCTCTTCTCTCTCTACAACTTTCCCACTTAGATCTCTAGATCTACTTGGTTAGAGACATCTTTTCACCTTAGTCCTTCGAGGTAGATTGTAGATCTTGTCAAGGTATTTCTATTGATCCAAGAAGTTCGTGGTTTCATCGACGTTGGATTTTTCAGGTTTTCCTCTTCTACACTTAAGGTAGGGATTTCTTGCTCCTTTTCAATACTTCGTTTATGGATAGATATGTGGTAGATTTTACTGTATAGAAACCATGTGTATTGGAGTTATTTTTGAAAAATCACGTGAGAGGTATCCAGGGTTTGATAATTGGGGTTGGAAATCGTTACATAGATTGTTGTTTGGGTTCATTGGGGAGTAGTTTAGCGTGTTGATGTTGAGAGGGAGGAAAAAGCCCTAATTTAATATTTTGACTTAATGGATTAAAAAGGGGAAAAGTTGTATAATGTTCGTGTTTTGTTAATATGGATTGTGTAATTGTGTTAATTGTTAAAAGGGAGTATTAACCATGGTATTTGAATTGTTTTAAATTAATGATGTTACGTTCAATTGAGTTATGGCATTGATATTCATGGATTTTGGTTTTCTAAAATATAGGGAATGGATTTTGGTTTTGTAAAATAAAGAGAATGGATTTAGTTTTGTAAAATAATGAGAATGGATTTAGTTTTGTAAAATAAAGAGAATGGATTTTGGATAAAGATTGGAGTATGTTAACTTGGAAAATAAGATGATTTATTTTTGAAAAGGGAAAGCAACCATTATGATTTGTATTTCAGAAATGAACGTGAAGTTGGGTTACGAATATTTTAGTTTACCATTGTTGTTGTTGGACTTAAAGTCTCATGTGAGCTTGATTATTATCATACATGTATTAAGTATATGCATTTGGAGGTTTTGTCCTTGGTCATCGGTAAAGGATGACATTGTTGTGTTGAAAAGTTGTGAATGCATTACACTTGTGTTAGTTATGCTTTTAACCTGTTGTGATGGTTGGAAACGTGTATACGCTAAGAATAAGGGGTACCATTACCTTCCAGCTAGCGCTTGCAGAATTGGCTGTGCTGAGAATGTGGGATACCAGTACCTTCCAGCTAGCACTTGGAGAACTTGGCAGAGGTATCATTACCTTCCAACGGGTGTCTGGTAAATTGGCGTGAGTATTGGAAAGTGTATCCCTGGCCTACCGTGCTTAAGGCAAGTAGAGCGTTATTGAGTTTCTCGTTATTGTTGTGGTTATATTTATGTGCATCATGCATAGTGATGATTATTTGGTGGAGGATGTTAGTTGTTTCATATAGTTAAGTAAGGAGCATTTTATAAGCATCGTCATCGTGTTTGTTTGGCATGTTGCCATTTAGGAACTGTAATATGGAATTGGGTGTAAGTTCAGTAATTAGGGAGAAGTAATGGGATTTCTTGGAATTGTTTTTGAATACCTGTTGTTATTTGACAAGTCTTTGGGAAGAAAAAGGGTAACAAGAAGAAAGGAAAGAAAATGGTCTTGGTTGTTGGATAAATTGAATGATTTTAAGAAAAGTTCTTATATAAGTATATTTCAGTGTAAATGTCACATTATGTATATGATATGATATGAAGCATTCATGATCATAGCTATCTGTACGTTGTTATTGTTTAGGATCATATTATGATCTCTACTGGATTTTATGTTCATCCCACATTGCTAATCCTTTTTTAGGTGCAGTTAAGAAGTGTTCAAGATCGAGGATCATCCTTAGTTGTTGGCTACGGGGCATTTTATTTGTGGGCGGAATGCCATTATTGTATTCTCTTGTTTTTTTTTTTTTTAGATGTAAGCATGAGAACAATTTATTTAATTATAACTCATGTTGCATTCATTATGTATCTGAATGAGAGAACCTTTACTTAATTGTCCTTGTTGATGTACATGACCTTTGAAATTGTACTATAATAAAGGATTTGGTAATGATATCCGTGAAATAAAAAGTGAGGTGTTACAATTATATGCCATTTGATTGGCAAATTACACTAACACTCAATTTAAGTGAGGTATATTATTTCGATAGAGCAAATTGGCAATATTTCAAGTATATGATCTTCAAGTGGTTAATTAGAACCATCTTCCACCAACAGAACTATGCTATTTGGTCTTATATTATTCAAACAACGTTGGAACTTTAGCCAATTCACCAACATTAAGTTTTGGTATAATCCACAAACCCAAAATGGGTGTTAAATGCCATAATTCATAATTTTGCATGGCTCAAAATTCTTAAAAAATTTAACATTTTGAACAATGTCAAAAATATTAAATTCATCATGAATTGGTTGTTCATCAATTTTATCTATAGTTGGCTTGAAATCAAACTTTTGAACCACATTGTTTGCATCACTCTTTAGACTAAGATTTGCAAAAAAGAGTTGGTTTTTCCTTTCACACATTAATGGGTTAGAGATATTTTTTGAAAACCCAGAAAATATTTATTTGTGAAATTGCCCCCCTACCATAGAGTTTTTATTCACATGGCCTTCTATTTTTGCAACCATGACAATTGATGGAGTAACAACACCAACATTTGAAAGTGTCTTGTGGACCTCCACCCTTGTCTGACATTGCTGTTTAGAAAAATCATCAATAACACTTCTTAACTCACCAACCAAGACTTGTTTTTCCTCAATTGAAAGAGATGCAAGAGCCTTCTTTAATTGTGAAACCAAAATGCTAATAGGCAGTACAGAAGGGCCACTCATTTGGCTTTGATGCCTTGTCTTTTCCATTATTCCAAATTAGGATGTTGTCCCACTAGATGCGCCAAATATTGTTAGTAAAAATTATGTTTATTCCCAATTGACAGGACTTAAACGACAATTTTAATTAAACAATTTAACAAGAACAATCAAGCAACTGTGAAATTGATTTGAATGCCTCAAAAGAAGGAGGACTTCTCTGGAACAACTAAAATTTACAAAGTAAACAAGAAGTAATTCTAGAACGAAACTACTAAAATTCACTCAGTTACAAGTTGTAAATTACAGAAGAAAACTACACCTAAATTACAATAAACTACTCCTAAGTCTATAAGCTAAGTGTTGTTGAGTGTTTGATATCCTTTCTCTCTGCAAACTTTCAGCTTTTATACTTTCACTTGAAACTCTAGCACATGATCCCACCTTCCTTGAAATTTGCTGGTCAATCTTTTCCCAATTGTTGTAACTGCTTCTTTATCTTTCTCTAGCACTTCACACAAACTTGTCGCACATCCCTCATGATCTCTAGCACTATATTCAACAGAGAAGACCATTTTACTAAAACCCATAACTACTTGCAATTTCCTTTGCTTCTTTAAAATTTTTATCTTTGTCCCAACTTTACTTTTAAACCTCCAGCCACATCATTACCCAATTTCCCTTCAACTAATGAGTATGATCGATAGAGGAAATTCCTATTAACATCAACATCTCCTAGAACTTAGCCCATGATCTCTGTAAACACCCCATTTTTGACCGACCTTAAGAGTCAGACGTCACCGATTGAGTGCTCGGTGATGTTGCATATTGTGCTCGTTCAGAAGTCTCAGAGTCGCGGCCGTGCGCCCTGCCTCCGGACTTCCGAACCCTCTTCTGTGCCTTGCCTCGGTTTGCGAACCAGACTCGGTTTTCTCTGTTTTCTTTCCTGAGGGGAGGGAGAGGTCCTGTAGACTATCTCTCAGTGGCCGTGGGCTACATTTCGTGCCCGTAGGCCATTTTGCCTATTTCGGAGCCCGGTTCCCGGTTTTCGGAGCCGTCAGGCCGTGTGCCTCGGTTCGGGACCGTCTAACCATCTCCGATTCCTCCAATTTTTGGCATGCATCTTTTTTACTCCCTTTCGAGGGACACTGGGGTCTTAGATACCCACTTCGTGGTTGAACACCACTCGTTGCACTTTTATCGGTTTTCGGCTAGCGTTCGGCCCCGAACCTTCATTTCGCGTCGGTTTGGGCTCATTTTTGGTGGAGGCATTATTTTCATGGTTAGGAATCTTTTAGAAGTGTGGGAGGCCAGCAATTGTTTTGACAACCAACTTTTTGTTTGGTCAAAAGTGGTTCAGCATGAATCCAGGAAGGAGAAAAGTCTACGCGGCTTCACCGAAACGGGCGTAACTCTTTGCACAAGAGGAATTAAAGTATGAGGCCACCATCGTTGGAAAGCTTACTCCCGGGGCTTCATTTTGCACTCAAGAATCTCCTAAATTCAATTCCGGACGGAGGAGATATGGTTGATTGAAGTAAGGCATCACTCCGGTTGAACCGAAATCTGCGCGGCTTCACGGAAACAGGCATAACTTTTTCCACAGGAGGAATTTTGATGTAAGATTTGCGCCATTGGAAAGATAAATTCCGGGGCTTCAATTGGGACACTTGAATGGCCACATTTGGACTTCCCTAGCACCCACCGACTAGCCTTCTTCCCGTCAGTTCCTGAAAACTAGCTGGCCGGCCACCCTTTTGTGAAATGACCTTTTTGCCCCTGTGAGCTGGCCGGCCATTTTCCTCTCCCTCAGTGTATTCCAGCTGTGCCAGCTGGTTGCCAATTGGACCATCCTCCATACATGTGTATGGAGGATTAGAGAGGTCCTTTAGATTTTTTTTATGCCTCTCCTCTATAAAGAAGATACTTGGCTTCTTGGCTCAAGGTTAGACATTGTTTAGACACATTTGAGAGATATACCTTCCACCTCCCATTTCTCTCCATTTCCAAGCTCCAAAGTCATTTTTTCTTCAAGTTTGGTGCCATTTCTTCATCACCATCAAGCATCCCCATCACCACTCCATTTCCAGCAGCAAGGAGAGGTTTTTCAGAGGCTTAGAAGCAACATTCCTTGGCCAAGAGGTAGCAAAAGTGTGGTCTTCAAGGGTAAGTGTCCATTTCCCTCTTTTGTAGCACTTTCTTGCTCCATTTCTTAGACCTATTTTCTTACTGTTTTGGGCTCCGACCAGAACTGAAAAGGTCATTATTTTGAGCCATATTTCATGTTTGTTTAAGGGTTCAACCCTTTTTGAGCCCTCCATTTGGTACTTGCTTCAATATCCTCTTATGTGCCATTATTTTTCATTGAATATTTGGCCTATGTGTGATATTTTTCCATGCATAATGTAAACTTTGAGTGGGTCTATTTTGAGCCCCTCTTCAACATTGAAGAAGGGCTCAACCCTGTTTGGCCTCTCTATCATGCACTTGCTTAATAATCTCTCATATTTACCGTAAATTTGCATGATTTGTTTGACCTGCATGTAGTCTGTTTTGGAGCATGTCATGAACTGTGAGTAAGCTTATTTTGTGTAGAAGGGATCAACCTTTTTGGGGGTCTCCATGTTGTGCTTGTCTTTATATCGCTCTTTGAACCCCATTTTTGCATGCTTTGTTAGGCCTATCTAGCTTCTGTTTTCGGCCATGAGCATTACTGAAAATATCCATATTTTGGCCTTCTTGTCATGTTTTGTTAAGGGTCCAAGGCTGTTTGATGAATGTAAGGCATGCCTCATGTTCTGGCCTTTGTTGGCTTCATTCTTGCATGACATTTTTAGCATGTTTGCATACTGAGTTGGGGGATGTCATCTACTGTAAATATGCATATTTTTGGTCCCTCATCAGTGTTGTAGAAGGAAATTTTTCAGTTTGAGCATCGCATACATCACTTGTTTCAATACCCCTCTCTTGGCCCCCATTTTTGCATGCCATTGTTGTCCCATCTATGCTTACTATTTCGCCATGTTTTGTACTGTAAAAAATGCTATTTTGGGGCTGCCTTGCTACTATTTTGCATGTCATGTACCAATTATGCATGTTTAGTATGGTTGTAGGCCATTTCGGGTGCTTAATATCGCATTTCGGGACCATTCCGTGTATTTGGTGTCATTTCCCCACCTTTCGGGACTTTTTTACATCGTTTGTGAGTGCTGAAATTCCATTTGCATGTTTGCATATCATTTCCATGTCATTTCATGCCTTAGGGCCATTGCCTTGGTTTGCGTGCCCGCGTGCACGCATTTTGAGGCATCTCATTTTCATCCGTCGGCTTCTTATATGAGTGTGGCTGAGGCTCACTCATGTTAGTATAAGTCCATTTTGCATTCCGTATGCCATTGTCTCGGTTTGCGTGATTTCTAATCGATGGCCTCCTGTGTGAGTATGGCTGAGGCCCTCTCATGTTGGTGTAAGCCCATATTGCATCGCATATCTCATTTTAGTCCCATTGCATTTTGTATGCCATTTTCTCACATCTCATTTTAGGCTCATTATATATATCATATTTCTTTCATGCCTTTATGCCATCGCCTCGGTTTTGCGTGCCACTTCACTTTATCCCCTCTTATGTGAGTGTGGCTGAGGTCCACTCGTGTTAGTGTAAGTCCAATTCGCATTGCGTTTGCCATTTCCTACCTTAAAATCATCACCTCGGTTTGCGCGCCCACGTGCACGCGTTTCGAGGCATCTCATCTTCATAGCATTGTGCATGCTAGGATTGTATTTTAGCTACATTTCATGCATATCATGCATATTGCATTGTGTTCGGAATAGGAGTTAGTCCGGGCACGGGAAACGAGGCACGTTCCGTACTCCGAGTGACGGAACGGGTCTCAATTCCCAAGTCACCGACACTCCGGATCACCCATGATGGAGTTAGGTTTTGTTGTATCGTTCATGTGCATTCATCCTATATTGAGTTGTGCAATCCGATTCCTCGGCCATCATGCATCGATATGTGTGATTGGTGGCACGAGGATCGAGGCATGCATATATTTGTGAAATACATTGCTATGCCCCTTTCCTCGCTCTCTGCAAAGAAATGAAGAATCGGCAACTTTTGAGTCCGCACGCATTTCAAGAAACATTGCAAACAGAGGCTAATTGGGGCATCCCGTGGATTTCCGCCAGCGACTCAACATGCATCATTTCATTATCCGAGCGAGTCAAGGCGGCTTGCATGCCGCCATGATTTTCTTAGTTAATCTGTTAATTAATTAGGAATTTGTATATTTATTCCTTGGATTGTATTATTCTTTTATTTCGATCATTATTTATTCGGACCCTCTGAGGGCATAATTGTAATAAGTGTGGGTGAGTGTGATGTATGTCTTCCAACCCCACGTCTTTCTTCCCTTTTATTTACCGCTTATGATGGTTAGATATAGGGCATATTTCAATTAGCATACAAGATGACAAAGATGTTTGCATCATTCATCTGCTTTTGCATGCACTTGGGCTCAATCATACAAACTGCATTTGTATTTCAATTCCAAATTGAATGCATGATAATTGTAGCATCTCATATGCCATGTTTAGAATAGCCGAGCACGCTATAATTTGCATCTTTGCATGTGTTGCATTAGGCATTTCGTGTATCTAGGATCATGCATGGATTTCTAATCAACTTTATTTTGGCTTGGAGTACTCGGTGAGTTTTATGCTTTAGCATCCTTGCATGCGTGTGAGTGTTGCCATGATAGCATGCTTGCCATGAGGCTATGTGCTTATGTGATATAACTGCCTTGAATGCCTGTGGGTGGAGGTTGAGTTACTTGAATTGGGACAATTCATCAAATGTTTGTTTTAAGCCCACTAGATAGTGGCAAAATCATATTTTCTTTAAGCCCACCCGAGGGTGGCAAATCCACGTCTTAGCCTACCTGCGGGTAGCACCATCAAACCATTTTCAGAAAAACAAACATAAAATGTTTTGTTCCAATTCAGGCGATTCGGTCTATACTTGTATGCTGTGCGCATCACGTAGTAACCTAGGCTAATAACCGGAATAAGAACTCACAATGTTTTCAAAATCAGATATCATGGTTAGTAGAGGGTCTTTGGCGAGCAAGCGGCGCTCAAGTGACCTTCCCAATCGTACCAAGTTCCCGAGCCGAGGCAACTTTGGTGATGATGGACACGTGGCCTTTGGCACCGAGTCGGGGTTTCCTAAATTTCCCATTAAAAACATTTAGGTGGCGACTCAGATTCCGCGGCGATCCATGTTTGGCACTTCTTTCAAAAAATCTGTTTTCAAAAGCGATTTGCGGATTTGGACTCTTTGGTTCAAGATTAAGAACCGTGACATTTGAGTCCTTGAACCGTAGTGACCCAATATCGAACGAGCGGGGGACTCGCAATCCCTTTCCCGGATACGTTCGGGGCGTCTCTGAATAGGTTGAAAGTAGTGGACTCTTGCCCAGCATACTCAGCGCGCTGCTATTTCTTCCACCATCGGCTAGTTGACTTCCCAAACGAGGGATGGTGGTGCCACTAGATGTGCGATGGGTATCTTTGTTGACATTGCTTGGCACTGCCCCTGGTTTGATCTACCTTAGATGAGTTACAGCATGTCCTGGCAGCTTGGCATTCAGTTGGTTGGCTAGATACACTGTCTCTTCTTCTTGCCATTTCGCTTCTCGCATCTGTTCGGTCATGACCAGGCTCACCCGAAGAGGGATAGAGTACCCACTTCATTTTTTATCCGAGGCACCTGACTAGCTCAAGATCTGACATGGAGAACAAGAGACCTTCTGGCCCCCACTTCCACTTTCAGTTGTGCCCTTTGTAGTGAATGCATAGCTTGGCTTGAAGACGAGGCACAAACCAGGCCTACTTTGGCATCAGAAGCTTCCACAAGCTTTGGGAGGGGGCGCAAGAACACCTGACTATGCCCCAAGTTTATTGATTTAATCTTTACTTTCAAGTTTTCTTTATGAATGTAATAAAAAGCAACTTCGATTTGTATCAAGGGTCGGAGAACTCTGTATTGAAATCAATAAAATTGAAGGCTGTTGGTACTAAAAATTTTCTGTTTGGTCCAAAAATGGTCAAAGTTGTAAAAAGATTAATTTGAGCAAAATCAACTTTTATTAAAATTTTTCAAAGCCATTTTCGATATGGATCACAACTGGACATGCCCAGAATCTATCACTAAGATGTACAACCCCGGATCCAATCAACTGGAAAGTTGCCCCTTGTCTGAACAACACTGCACTGGAGATCACAACCGAGCTCTTGAATGCAGAATAGACATAGATGACCAACATGACTCACATGGACAGAGTTGATTTGGAAGTGTTTATGGCTGAACTTCAGAATTAAGTTGCCTACGTATCCCAAATATGGGAATCAAGCCTTATGTAGTTCAGTTCTGGTTCACTCGTGTATTAACATTCTCCTTTTGCGCTCTAACAGTTGCTAAGACTACCCTTTCTGAGTTTTCAACCTTGCGAGCTCAGTTTTTCTTATTTCAAATTTTCTGTGCTCTAATTTTTGCCTAGGTCGCCCTTTCGGGTTTTCGGCCTAGCGAGCCACTTAGGGATAGTATTTCTTCAACTTGTCTATGTTGATCGGCTGGGAGAACTTTAGGCCATCTAGGTCCATAAGAATGACAACTCCACCCGACCAGATTGACATGATGATATAGGGACTAGTCCAATTAGATTTGAACTAGCCCCTAGGGTCGTGGATGGGAGCTCGGTTTTCTTTAAGAACCAAATCCCCTTCTTTCAAATTCCTAGACTTAACCTTCTTGTTGAAAGCCCTGACAATTCTGCGTTGATAACCTCGGACGTGATACAGTGCTTTCAACCTTCTCTCGTCAAACAGCATGAGTTCTTCAAACCTGTTCTGCTACCAATCTGCCTAAGCTATCTGGCACTCAACCATAACCCGTAATGACGGAACCTCAACTTTGATAGGCAGAACAGCCTCCATTCTATAAACCAAGGAATACGGAGTTGCCCCAGTAAAAGTTTGAATTGATGTCCGATAGCCCCAAAGAGCAAATGGCAGCTTATCTGGCCAGTCCCTGTAGGTTTCTACCATCTTTTGCAGGATGTGCTTGATGTTCTTGTTGGCGGCCTCAACAGCTCCATTGGTTTGCGGCCGATATGTAGATGACTTATGAAAAGCCACATTGTATTTCTCCAACAAGTCGATCACCTTCTTCTTGAATTGGGAACCATTATCAGATATAATCTCATTCGGGACCCCATAGCGACAGATGATGTTGTTCCTAATGAACTTAGCAACATGTGATGCTTTCAGCACTACGTAGGATTGGGCCTTGACCCACTTTGTAAAGTAGTCTATCGCTACCAGAATGTACTCATGCCTGTTCGACCCCTTCGAAGTAACTGCCCCAATCACATCAATTCCCCAGACTAAAAATGGCCATGGCGAAGTCATCTTGTACAGCTTCGATGACGGAATGTTCATGCGATTTGCATGGATCTGGCATTTATGGCATCGCCGAACGAAGGAAATACAATCCTCTTCCATGGTTGACTAGTAATAACCCTGTCTAAGGATCTTTCGGGCTAGCATTACCCCACTCATGTGCGCTCCGCACTCTCCTCCATGGATGGCCTCCATCAGGCGCTTAGATTCTTCAGCATCAACACACAGTTTGTGCATCCCAAGATGACCCCGCTTGTACAGTTTACCCCACAGACGATGAATTGAGCAGCCATTCTTCGAATTGCCCTCTTATCTTTGGCGTTTGCCCCTGGTGGATATGCCTCATTTTCCAAGAAGTTCCAAATGTCATGATACCAGGGGTTTTGATCTTATATTTCATCTATGGCAGCAATCAGCTCATAGGCCGGCACATACCATTGTTCAATGATAATCGGATGCATCCGGACTCCCAAAGGGATGTCTATCATAGAAGATAGAGTTGATAAAGTGTCGGCGAACCTGTTGCTCTCTCTCAACAGATGGGTGAAGGTTAACTTCTCAAACCTGGGAATTAGAACGTCTAGAGTTTGGTGATAGATTTTCATCCTTTCTTCCTTCACCTTCCAATCTCCTTTGGCTTAAGACACAACCAGGTTCGAGTCCCCAATGATGTCCAACATTTTTGCCCCTAGTTCCAGGGCGGCTTCTAAGCCAGCGATACATGCCTCATACTGTCTCATTATTCAATACTTTGAACCGAAGTTTGAAAGCTAAGGGTATGTGGGAATTGTCGCACTATCAAGAACACCCTTATCTCATACGCACTAGTTAGACGCCTCTGTCCAAAGTACATAGTCCGGACCTCTTCTTCAAGTTGCAGAATGGCCTCGTTGGGAGCAGATATTCTACTACTTCATCTCCCTCTCTTGGGTGATCGGCTAGAACTCCGCTTCCTCTCTGTCTTTCACAAACTTGTGCGTCATGTACTTGAAATCAAATTCGGAGAGAAGAAGCAACCAACGAGCTAGCCTACCTGTAAGCCCTGGTTTCTTGAAGAGATATTTGATGGGATCTAATCTCGAAACCAGTATTATAGAGTGAGCTAACAAGTAGTGCCTCAACTTCCTGGTAGCCCATACCAAGGCCAGACAAGCCTTCTCCAGCGGAGTGTAGCGGGTCTCGTATTCCAGCATCTTCTTGCTCAGGGAGTAGTGAGCCTTCTCCACTTTATCCTCGAGACTCTGCAAGCATCTGCCCATTGTCGTGGTCAGCGATGATACTGAGAATCAGCGGCGGTGGGTTACAGAGACATTGCTTGATCTGCTCGAAACCAACTTGGCAGCAGTTATCCCATTGGAACTTCTTTCCTTTCTTCAGGAGACCAAACAGTAGTTCACAAGTCAAGGTTAATTTTGTAATAAACCGTCTTATGAATTACACTTTACCCAGAAAGCCTTGCACCTCCTTTTCAGTCCTTGGTGATGGCATTTCTAAGATGGCCTTGATTTTGAAAAGATCGACCTCGATGCCCCTTTGTGTGATCAAGAACCTCAGAATTTTCCCTACTATAACACCGAAAGTACATTTCTGAGGATTCAACCGCAACCGATACTCTTTGATCCATTGAAAGAATTTCTTTAAGACGGCGTAGTGGCCCTCTCTTTCCTTAGACTTGATAATCATGTCATCCACGTACACCTTAACCTCTTTGTGGATCATATCGTGCAAAATCGTGGTTGCAGCCCATTGATATGTAGCCCCAACATTCTTCAAACCGAACGCCATCACCCTATAGCAGTAGATTCCCCAAGCGGTTGTGAAAGTAGTCTCCTCCCTATCTTCGAGTGCCATCAAAATCGGTTGTAGCACGAAAACCCATCCATGAATGAGAGTAGCGCATGCTTAGCAATAAAGTCCACCAATTCGCCGATATATCTGGCAGAGGAAAAGTTCTTTAGGCGGCTTTGTTCAAATCTCTAAAGTCCACACATACCCGAATCCTGCCGTCTTTCTTCAGCACCAGAACTATATTGACCAACCAAGTCGGATAATCAGATACTAACAGGAACCCTGTATCAATCTATTTGGTGACCTCTTCTTTGATTTTCAGAGCCTAGTCCGGGCGGATCCTTCGAAGCTTCTGCTTAACAGGTCAGGCCTCTGGATCAAGAGGGATCTGGTGCTATACAATCTTAGGATCGATTCCAGGCATGTCTTCGTAGGACCATGTGAAAACATCTTTGAAATCTTTTAATAAAGCAACTAAGCGCTCGCGCTCCTCCAAAGACAACGTGGACCCCATCTAGACCAGCCACGGGTCCTTCTCAGTACCAACATTAATTGAGGTGATTTCATTAACCAAAGGTTTTACAAACCTCTCATACTCTTGATTAATCAAATGTTTCAAAATTGGAAGAATTTCTTCCTCGTCGTTTTCATCAAAGTTTTGAAAATCCTGATTAATGCAATAAACTAAAGAAACAGAAAAGTACTTAGAAGCCACAGCAGTACCATTCTCATTAATAACATCCAGTTCATCTAATTCTTCGGTTACAACCAACTCAAAGGAAAATGAAAAAGACAACCTGGATAGGACAGTGGGATCCGGGTTATCAACCCCAGGAATATCGGATTTTGACCCAGACGAACTAGAATCTGATTCCAACTCCACAAACTCTGTGGAATCAGATTCTGGTTCGCTACCCGACTCAGAACTGCTAGATAAAAAGCCTTCCTCGTATTGCCAGACAAGGGAGGGTGTGATGGATGCATCCAGAATGCCAGAAGAAAGGCCCATAACCATTTGATCCCCAATCATAGGCCCGAAAAGTCACCCCCTAAGCACTCCGGTGTGATATGAGGATCTAAAAGGAGACAAGCCAGCACTGCTCCTATTTCAAGTTCTGTGCCCTCGGACTCATTCTCTTTGCACTGCTCAGTCTCAACTGGTGGGTCAGTCTGCTCTTTCGCAACTTCATCCCCCGACAACTGAAGGTCAAAAAAGATCTCGAAGCCGAGCAAACGCCGCTTCTCTGAATTTAACCATGGCTCCAGAAAGCCGCAAAATGGGAAGTCTTCCCCCTCCCAGACAAAGCGTTCGTTCAGAGTTCCTTGGATAGGTCTGTGCACCAACTCGTAGTGCTTCCCGACTTGCTTAGCCTTAGCTCTTCCGGTCATTTCCCTTCATTTCCTTGCCCAATCCTCCTTGGTAGGTAAGTAACCTAAACCAAAGGTGTAAGGGTTGTGTGGCACTTCGGCCAATGCTGCGACGCCCTTCCGGCCACTTCGGCCCAATCCTATTACGGGCATGTGTTGAAGCTTGTTCATGAGGTAAACCGATTGAGCACTGACATAGAGTCCCTCATCAACAGCCAGTAAGTCCTGCACTACCCTAGCCTCAGCCAAGGTGAATCCCGACAGAAAGACATGCTCCACGTCGTGTTCAATCTCTAGAACTGGTGTAGAAACCTCTGGCGGCGGATGTATAGAGAAATTCCCAAAAACAATTGCTGCTCCCTTTCCGTGGGGGTATTTCAGCATCTGGTGTAAAGTGGAAGAGACAGCTCTCACCTGGTGCAGCCATGGTCGCCTGTAGACACCCCATTTTTGACCGACCTCAAGACTTGGACGTCACCACTTGAATTCTTGGTGATCATCCCTGTTTGTGTTCGTCTTGAGTTCCCGGAGGTCTCGGCTGCGCGCCTTGTCTCAAGATCTCTCGACTCGACTATTCCGTGTTTGGTTTTGGCACCAAACACTTGTGTCTTTGCCTTGAAGGGCAGAGAATGGCTTGTTGGCCATCCCCACATCCCACCGGCCTTCCCCTAGCATCACCGGCTGTTTATGGGTGCCACCGGCCATGGTTTCTTAATACTAATGGCTGGTCGGCACTATATTTGGCCGACCGGGACTTTATTTTGCCGATGACCTCTTTTGCTGGCCGGTGTGACCCCTTTGCACCCATCAGGCATGGTGCATGCCAAGCTGTGCCGGTGAGGCATGAGACCCCACTCCCCAGCCACGGGGATAACCCCTTGGGGCCCTTGACGCCCTTTTTTCCAAGAAGGTTGAACCTGGGTTGAACCTTTGGCCAAGCTTCTTGGGGAAGCTTGGCCAGCTGTCCCAGCTTCTTCAAGAAGCCAGGAACCATTTGCACCCTTTGCCCCTTTTCATTTAACTTCTTGGAGAAGCTTGGTGCCATTCCTTTGCTTATTTAAAGGCCCTTCTTCCTCCTTTGTCTAGGGTTAGAGCTTTTGAACCAAAAACTAGAGGTTCTATATCTATATATCTCAGTATATACTCTCTCTCTCTCTATATATTCTCTCTCATCCTTTGTGTGTGTTTTATGGCCTAAATAGTGTGTTTTGACCTTAGTTTTGCACTAATACACACACTACCACACCTTACTTCGAGTTTGAGAGGCATTGAGGGTTTGTTCTTGAGTTTTTGGACTTGTTTTGGTCAGAGAGTGGCTGGGCTTTCGTTCTTGAGGTGTTCTTCAAGGGTAACTACTTTGCTTTAGTTTCCCCAATCTTGCATTGGCTTTTGACCTGTCTTGTATATTGATTTGAGCTTTGTGTATAACTGAAAAAAGTCTTATATTTGCATGCTTTAAATACTTCATTAAGGTCATTTTGTGGTTTGGGGTCGAACTCACCCTCTTAGGCCTTATTTGGCCCTTTTGGTGCTTCTATTGTTAGGCTTCATTTGCTTGAGTGTTTTGTTCTTTTCACCATTGAAATCAAGTGGATTTTTAGTGGTAAAGAAGAGGGTTTGAGGTCTTGTATAGGGGAGGGACACCCCTCTCCCCTTTGTCCCTCTTTTATCCTTGTTTTGGCTTAAAGAGCAACATGTATGCTTGGTTTGTTTTTGGCTCCATATCATATGTTTTTGGTGCTATTTAGGTCACATGTTGTCTCTATTTTTGGTCAGATTTTTGGCCCTTTGCATGCTTAATATACTTGCTTTGTATTCCCTTGTTTGTGCCTAGAAGTGCATCATGACTTTTGCCTAGCATATCCTCATATTTTGGCTTCACTTATTGAAGTTTTTGGTCATGATTTGTCATGATTAAGATCTGTTAGTCACGATTTTGTCATGTTTAGCATGCTTGATATAGTTGTTTTGCATTTTGGCTTGTGAGCCCCAAGGATGTGAGTCCTAAACATGTATTGGTTAGGCTATTTCAATGATTTGGAATCATTCAACATCATATTTCAGTCCCTATATCATGCTTACATGTCTCCATTTATCATCTCTTTCATGTCTTGAAGGGTTGTCCTTCCATGCCTTGAAATGTGCATTGTGTATGCCTATGTGTTTAGATTTTTGGGATGCCATGTATGTGAGTTTTTAAGGCTTATTCTCACATGCTATAACACTGCTTTTTTGATCTAAATGCCCATGCTTATCTTCCTTTAGGCATGTTTGAGTTGGCTCCATTTTGTGCCTTAGATTTAGGCCCCTTTGATTTGCATGTTTGTTGTGCATTCTGTCCATCATTTGAGACACTTTTGGCCACTGCTTTTGGGGTGGTGAGGTTTGCCCCTTTATGGTTTAAGTCCACCATTGCATGCTTGTCACATGTTTGTTGCATGTTTGACTCATAATGTGTTGTCACATGCTATTTCTTTTGCATGCTTGCCATGATATGTCGCATTGCATTTGGCATGCCTTGCATTTTCATCTTATGTTGCATCTTTGAGATATGTTTGCATAACATGCATTACATTGCTTGGTTTGGGGTGTCAAGCCAAGTGTGAGGATTGAAAAATGTTCATACTCCAAGTGATGTAACACGTCTCAACTCTCGGTCACCGAGGCCCTTGACTTTGACATGATAGGGTCTTGGTATTCATTTGTGTGTTGCATGCATTTTCATTGAATTGCAACCTTGGCCTCTTAGGCCATCATGCATCAAAATGCACAATTGATGGCCCGAGGATTGAGGGCCATTCTCCCTTGAGTCCACTGCATGATAGGGAGTGTGACCATGCTTACATTTGCTTGAAATTCCATGCCATACACTGTCTGTCCTTTGTTGCTGTCAAAAACCAGTTCTGCGGGAATTTTTGGCCGACCAGCCATTTATAGTGCCGACCGGCCATGGATGAATGGCCGATAACATGAAGTCCAGCCGATGAACATTTTCCATGGCTGGTGGGTATTTCCTTTAGCCGATGGTGCTCTCCAGTGTGCAGGGAATATGTCCCAAGATTTTGGCAGTTTAAAAGGTAGCGGGTAAACAGAGGCAATGGTATGGTACGGGCTTTCCAAAGCAAACGAACTCGAGCATGCATCATTCGTGCATTCCAAGGCGGGGCTGTGGCCTTTTCCATTCTGCATTTATTTTGTTAATTAATTAGGAGTTTTGTAATATTTAATTTGTAATAATTAATTTAGTATTATTTATTCGGACTGTAATATTTATTTGGACCCTCCGAGTGAGGGCAATTGTGCAATAAGTGTGTGTGAGTGCCTGTATGTCTTCCAATCCCACGTCTTTCTTCCCTTTTATTTATCTGCTTATGATGGTAGACTAGGGTATGTTCAAATTAGCATACAGTATGATAGCATGTTTGCATTCATTCATCTGTTTTGCATGCACCGGGCTCGACGCATCATTCTAACTGCATTATATTTCAATTCCAAATTGAATACGTGTTAGTTGTAGCATTTCACATGCCGTTCTTTAGGATAGCCTAGCCTATTATAGTTACATTTTGCATATGTTGCATTAGCCATCTTAACATGAACTAGGATCATGCATATGATTACTAACTAATTTCTGTTTTGGCTTGGAGTACTCTGTAAGTTCTTTTTGCTTTAGCATCCTTGCATGCATGTGAGTGTTGCCATGACAGCATGATTACCATGAGGCTAGCTGCTTATGTGATATAACTGCTTGAATGCTTGTGGGTGGAGGTTGAATTATCTAAATTGGAATAATGCATTAAAACCGTGAGTTTTAAGCCCACTAGATAGTGGTAAAACCGTCTTTTCTAAAAGCTCACTCGAGGGTGGCAAAACCTGCATTTTGGCCTACTCGCGAGTAGCAAATCACTTTCGAAGCAAACCTGAAATGTTCTATTCCAATTTGGGCGATTCGGTCTATACTTGTTTGCTGTGTGCATAACATAGTAAATCTAGGCTAAATAACCGGAATAAGAACACATAACATTTTCAAAATTGGATATCATGGTTAGTAGAGGCCGATCTTCGGACCGGGCGAGAGGGGGTGCTCATAGCTGACCTTCCCCAATCGTACCCAAGTTCCAGAGCCAAGGCAACTTTGGTGATGACGGACACGTGGCCTTTGGCACCGAGTCAGGGTTTCCTAAATTCCCCCATAAAAAATATTTAGGTGGCAACTCTGTATCTGGCAAAGCAGTCCATGTTTGGCACTTCTTTACAAAAAAACCTGTTTTCAAAAACAATTTGCCGGATTTGGACTCTTTGGTTCAGATTAAGAACCGTGACAATTTGAGTCCTGAACTATAGTAGACCCACAGACGAACCGAACGGGACTCACCCTCCTGGGGCGTTTGGGGGACGTCTACACAAGGCTTAATTGATAATGATCGGGAGCAACCCCGAAGAACTTTCAATTGCAGCAGCAATGCGGGCCCGAGCGGCGCTACGACTACAAGAGCCTCCGAAGTGAGCATGGTCACCACCAACCCCCCTCTAAAAACCATGGCAGCTACGCCATTCTCTGGCACGTCCAGGAGCTATACTCAAACAGCCAAGTACACACCCAAAAACACAAGAACCTTCGCTCCACTGTATATGCCCCTATCCAAAGCTTTGGGGGTTTTAATCAGAAAAGGGCATTTGAAGCCCCTAGAGCCGCGGCCATTACCGGAAAAACTTTCCCTTGCCCACAACCCAGCCAAATACTGTGCATTTCACCAACAGCACGGTCATGATACCGATCTGTGCTTCCGATTATGTTATGAGATTCAAGATCTCATTGATAATGGGGTAATTCTGCCTCCCGAGAAACCTAATGTTACAACAAACCCTCTCCCCACACATAACCAAGCTCCACCTCCAAAAAGAATCAACTTTATCCAAACTGGGGTTGCGTCTTACGATCCTAGTATCTATATCACTCCTTCTCACCTACCTAAGCCGGAGGTATTCCTTCCTGATTGCACCGACTTATGCATGATGGATATCTCCATAGCCCAACCTAAGCCAGTGGTGGTGACAACATGACGAAGGAGGAGATTTTAGAGGAAAAGAGGATTGTTGAGCCAGAGCTTGAGAAGTCTGAGAGTTCTGTTGAGAGAGTATATAGTTCGAGTGACTACGTTTCGTCAATAGGCCAGAATGGGCCAGATGTGGGATGGCCGACAGAGGCAGAGCTGTGTGTGATCCAAGGGGATGACCTGGAACAGAGGACAGATGGTTTGACGACTGTGGAAGAGGACCTTGCCAATTTCCAATTTTACAGTGACCAAGACCTAGGGGACGCAGCGGTCAACTGATTTGATTATGAGGAATCGGTAGAGGCTACTGGGTGGTTGGATGATCAACCGGATGTGGTGGAAAAGCTCCAACTAGAACAAGGCCCGACGGGGGCAAGAATGTTAGCAGCGGTCGGAAGGGTCAGAGAACAGAGTACATCACCGGAGAACGCCGGTGTCAAGAGTTTCGCTTAGGATCGGAGCATTTCAAATACAGGAATTGTTGAGCAACCAGCTGTGTTGATACAGTCGGAACAGGAAAGATTTGAAGATTCTGAGAGAATCAAGAAGGCAAAGGCCTATCTGAGGACTGAAACTACTATAAGCACAGAAATAGAGAATGCTGCAGGCACAGGGATGGGAGGTACCGCGAGTACGAGGATAGTCATACCAGAGCCGGACCGGTGTCTGTCGGCTGTTGATGGAATGTGGTGGGAGGATGAGGATTTATGTCTTGCCCATACGGACGAAGATTGGGGGAACAACCAACCCGATGACACCTGGTACCTAGGAGAAGTCGACCATATGACACGGAGCGGGCGGTACTTCAAACCCCCACACCTAGATCAACCAGAGACTTCTGGGAAGGATAGAGAGGCTGAGAAGCAAAAGGAGAAACAACTTGAAGAGGAGGCTGTGCTCAAACAGTTACAAAAGATACAAGCAGACATCTCCATCTGGGGATTGCTTATGGCATCACGAGTGCATAGACAGGCTGTCTTATCAGCCATGGACAAGGCAAAGCCTTCGATAGAAACCATGCCAGAACAGTTGGTAGGATTGGTCTTTCCAGGAGGGGCTCCCCCGATGCTAACTTTTTTCAACAAGGAATTGCCACCCGAGGGGGCAGACCATAACAAACCACTCTACATCTCTGTGGACTGTAGGAATAAATGGATACCAGTGGTTCTTGTTGACACCGGATTTGCCATCAACGTTTGCCCGGCAAGGATGGCGTATGCGATCGGTCTGAAAACCGCAAACTTTTTACCAACAGCCCAGGTAATTCGGGCATGCGACAACACAAGTAGAGAGGTCATGGGAACGGTGAAAGTTCAGACTAAAGTTGGACCGGGACAGCATAAGATAGATTTCCATGTCTTAGAGGTTCCTACAACTTTCAACCTGCTTTTGGGGAGGCCGTGGCTGCATCAGGTAAAGGCAATGTCATCTACTTTGCAGCAAATGGTGAAATACCCCTATGGAAAGGGAGTAGGCATTGTTTTCGGGAATTCGTCAATTCATCCACCGCCGGACGTATCTACGCCTGTTCTGGAAATCGAGCACGGTATAGAGGATGTGTTCATATCAAGTTTTAGCCTGGCTGAGGCTCGGGTTGTACAGAACGTCATGGCTGCTAACGAGGGGATATATGTCAGTTCTCAAGCAGTGTATCTTATGAACAAGCTCCAACACATCCCCGGGATGGGATTAGGAAGGAGCGGCCGGAAGGGCGTCGCAGCATTGGCCGAAGTGCCACACAACCCCCACACCTTCGGTTTGGGTTATCTGCCCACCAAGGAGGATTGGGTAAGGAAGGGAAAGGAAATGGCTGGAAGAGCCAGAGCAAAACAAATGCGGAGACCTTTCGACTTAATGCACCGGCCTATTCAGGGTACCCTAAATGGACGCTTTGTCCGGGAGGGGGAGAACTTTCCATTCTGTGGCTTTCCGGAGCCATGGTTGAACGCAGAGAGGAAGCGCGTTCTAGGGTTTGAAATTTTCTTTGACCTACAGTTATTTGGGGATGAGGTTGCCGAAGAGCAGACTGACCTGACAGTTGAGGCTGAGCATGGTAGGAAAATGGAGTCTGAAAATACAGAACTTGAAATGGGGGTAGCACTGGCATGTCTACTTTCAGATCCTTCGATCGACCAGCTGTGCTTGGGAGATAACTTCTCGGTGTCCATGATCAGGAATGAAACGGCTGCGAGCCTACCATCAACTATTTTGGATACATCCATCGCACCCTCTCTCGTTTGGCAGTATGAAGAGGGATTTTTGTCAAGCAGTACTGGGTCAGGTAGTGAGCCGGAATCTGATTCCTTCGAATCTGTTGAGTCGGAATCAGGTTCCAGCTTGACTGAGTTTGAGTCCGGTATTCTTGGGGGTGATAACCCGGATGCTATAGTCCTGTCCAGGTCATCTTTTTCTTTCTCCTTTGAGTCTGTTGTAACAGAAGAAGCAGACGGTTTGGAAGTACATAATGAGAATAGTATGGATGTGGTTTCCGAGTACTTTTCTGTGCCTTTGATTTATTGCTTGAATCAGGACTTTCAAAATTTTGACAAAAACGATGAGGAAGAAATTCCTTCGGTTTTGCAACGTTTAATTGATCAAGAGCAGGAAAGCTTTGTCAAACCCTTAGTGGATGAAATCATTACCGTGAACATTGGTACTGAGAAGGACCCGTGGCTAGTCCAGATCGGGTCCACGTTGTCTTCGGAGGAACGCGAACGCTTAGTCGCTTTATTAAAAGATTTCAAAGACGTTTTCGCATGGTCCTACGAAGACATGCCTGGGATCGATCCTGAGATTGTACAGCACCGGATCCCTCTTGACCCTGAGGCCCGACCTATCAAACAGAAGCTCAGAAGGATCCGCCCTTATTGGGCCATCAAGATTAAGGAAGAGGTCACCAAGAAAATCGATGTAAGCTTCCTGCTGGTATCCGAATACCCGACTTGGTTGGCCAACATTGTTCCGGTGCCAAAGAAAGATGGCAGGATCCAGGTATGCGTGGACTTCAGGGATTTGAACAGAGCTAGTCCAAAGGATGACTTTCCCCTACCACACATTGATGAATTGGTGGATTTCACAGCGGGGCATGCTTTGCTTTCGTTTATGGATGGCTTCTCATGCTATAATCAGATAGTACTGGCACCCGAGGACTGGGAGAAGACTGCTTTCACCACCCCGTGGGGGACATACTGCTATAGAGTAATGCCATTTGGGTTGAAGAACGCTGGAGCTACATATCAACGGGTTTCGACCACAATACTGCATGACATGATCCACAAAGAGGTTAAAGTGTACGTGGATGACATGATTGTCAAGTCCAAAGAAAGAAAGGGCCACTACACTACCTTACAAAAGTTCTTCCAAAGGATCAGGAAATTTCGGTTGCGACTGAATCCACAGAAATGTACATTCGGTGTTATAGCGGGAAAAATGCTGGGGTTTCTGATTATGCAAAGGGGCATCGAAGTCAACCCTTCCAAAATCAAGGCCATCTTAGAAATGCCACCACTGATGACTGAAAAAGAGGTGCGAGGCTTTCTGGGTAAAGTGCAATTCATAAGGCGGTTTATCTCAAAACTAACCTTGACTTGTGAACCACTTTTTGGTTTCCTGAAGAAAGGAAAGAAATTCCAATGGGACGGCCGATGTCAAGCAGCTTTTGAACAGATCAAAGAATATTTATAGAACCCGCCCGTGTTGTCACCGCCAGAACCGGGGAGACCGTTGATATTGTACCTTTCAAAGAATCGAGACTACAATGGGCCAGATGCTCGCCAAGAAGAGTCGAGGACAAAGTGGAGAGGGCCATCTACTATCTCGAGCAAGAAGATGCCGGCTTACGAGACCCGCTATACTCGCTAGAGAAGGCTTGCTTAGCCTTGGTATGGGCTACCAGAAGTCATGCACTACCTGTTAGCTCACTCTGTAATGTTGGTTTCACGGCTCGATCCCATCAAATATCTTTTCGAGAAACCGGCACTTACGAGTAGGCTAGCTCGTTGGCTGCTGTTGCTTTCTGAATTTGATCTGAAATACGTAACGCGTAAGTCAGTAAAGGGGAGAGCGGTGGCAGAGTTCCTTGCCGATCACCCGGTTGAAGGGGATGAAGCAGTTGAGTACCTATTCCCAGATGAAGCCATTTTGTATGTCGAAGACGAAACTTGGACGATGTACTTGGACGGAGCATCAAACCAGTACGGGCATGGGATAGGAGTGTTGTTGATAGCACCCAACAATTCCCGTATCCCTTTAGCATTTAAGCTCCGGTTCAGAGTCTCGAATAACGAAGCAGAATACGAGGCATGCATTGCTGGTCTAGAAGCAGCCCTAGAATTAGGGGCAAAATGGTTGGACGTCATTGGGGACTCGAACCTGGTTGTGTCGCAAGCAAAAGGAGACTGGAAAGTCAAAGAAGAAAAGATGATAGTTTACCATCAGACCTTGGATTTGTTAATTCCTCGGTTTGAGAAGCTAAATTTCACTCATCTAGTAAGAGAGAACAATAGGTTCGCAGATTCACTAGCAACTCTATCTTCCATGATAGACATCCCGTCTGGAGTCCGGATGCGTCCAGTCATCATTGACCAGAAGTTCGTGCCAGCATATGAGTCAATTTCTGCCATAGACGATGTTCAGGACGAAAACCCCTGGTATTACAACATTTGGAACTTCTTGGAGAAGGAATCGTATCCACCAGGGGCAAATGCCAAAGATAAAAGGGCAATCAGAAGAATGGCTGTTCAGTTCATCATCTGCGGGGGTAAGCTGTATAAGAGAGGTCATCTGGGAATGCATAAGCTGTGCGTAGAAGCTGAAGAATCGAAGCGCCTGATGAAGGCCATCCACGGAGGAGAATGTGGTGCACATATGAATGGAGTAATGCTAGCGCAGAAGATCCTGAGACAGGGTTACTACTGGTTTACCATGGAGGAGGATTGTATTGGCTTTGTTCGGTGATGCCACAAATGCCAGATCCATGCAAACCGCATGAACATCCCGCCGTCGAAGTTATACAACATGACTTCGCCATGGCCATTTTCAGTTTGGGGAATCGATGTGATAGCGGCTGTTACTCCGAAGGGGTCAAATGGGCATGAGTTCATCCTGGTCGCGATAGATTACTTTACGAAGTAGGTCGAGGCCCAATCTTATGCAGTGTTGAAGGCTTCGCATATCGCAAAGTTTATCAGAAACAACATCATCTGTCGCTACGGAGTCCCAAACGAGATTATTTCAGACAATGGTTCCCACTTCAAGAAGGAGGTGATTGACTTGTTGGAGAAATATAACGTGGCTTTTCATAAGTCATCCACATATCGGCCGTAGACCAACGAAGCGGTTGAGGCTGCCAACAAGAACATCAAGCACATACTGCAGAAGATGGTGGAAACCTACCGGGACTGGCCAAATAAACAGCCGTTTGCTCTGTGGGGCTACCGGACTTTAATTAGAACTTCTACCGGAGCGACTCCGTATTAATTAGTCTATGGGATGGAGGGCATTCTACCTATCAAAATTGAGGTCCCGTCATTACGAGTATTGGCTGGGTGTCAAATAGCCGAGGCAGATTGGCAGCAGAGCAGATTCGAGGAACTCATGCTCTTTGATGAGAGAAGACTGAAAGCACTGTACCATGTTCAAGGTTATCAGCGCAGAATTGCCCGGGCTTTCAACGAGAAGGTTAAGTCCAGGAATCTAAAGGAAGGAGATTTGGTGCTCAAGGATAACCGAGCTCCTATCCACGACCCAAGGGGCAAGTTCAGACCCAATTGGATTGGTCCATACATCATTAAGTCTATCTGGTCGGGTGGGGCTGTTGTTCTGATGGACCTAGATGGCCTAGAGTTCTCCCAACCGATCAACATGGACAAGTTGAAGAAATATTATCCCTGAGAGGCTCGCTAGACCGAAAACCCGAAAGGGTGACCTAGGCAAAAGTTAGAGCACGAAAAATTGGAAAATACAAAAATTGAGCTCGCAAGGTTGAAAACCCGCAAAGGGCGGCCTTGGCAAGAGTTAGAGCATAAAAGGAGAGTGAAAATACTCGAGTGAACCTAAGCCTGAATTACGTAAGGCTTGATTTCCATCTTTGGGATACGTAGGAAGCTTCATCTTGAAGTTTAGCCATAACCTTTTCCCCGATCAACTTTGTCCATTTGATCAGCTCGGTCATCTTGGCCTGTTCAGTATTTAAAAGCTTTGATTATAATCTTCGGTGCAGTGCTATTTCAAACTAGGGGCAACTTTCCGTTGCTGTGCAGTGCCATGGTACCATTCAGACTAGGGGCAACTTTCCAGTTGCTGGGATTCAGGATTGTGCATCTCAGTGACAGATCTCAGGCGTGTCCAGTTCGGATCCATATCGAAAATAGTTTTGAAAAGTTTTAATAAAAATTGACTTTGTCCAAATTAATCTTTTTACAACTAAGACCATTTCTCAACCAAAACGGGAAATTTTCAATACCACAACCTTCAATTTCATTGATTTCAATACAGGGTTCTCCTGCGCTTGCATACAAATTGAAGTTTCTTTTTTTATTACATTCATAAAAGAAAACTTGAAAGTTCTAATAAAGCAATAAACCCGGGGCATAGTCAAGTCAGGTGTCCCTGCGCCCCCTCTCAGAGCTAGTCGAAGTCTCTGATGCCAAGCTAGGCCCAATCTGTGCCTCTTCATTGAGCCAATCCCAAAGACTCATCGACAAAGTGCAACCGAAAGTGGAGCGGGGCCAGAGTTCTCTCGCCCTCCATGTGGCATACCGCAAGTCAGGCGCCGAACCGAATGCGGTCGGGTACTCTATCCCCTTTGGCGGGCAAGTTTGATCATGACCGAACTGGTGCCGGAATCGGAACGGAAAATAGAACACACAGTGAGTAAAGCCAATCAATTGAATCCCAATCTATCGGGACATGCTGTAGTCCATTGCCGGTAGATCGAGCCAAGGACACCGCCAAGCAATGACGTTGGCAGACAAATTGCACAACCAGTCGAACCACAATCCCTCATCAAGGGCATTGATCAGGCGTTGCCTGAAGAAGTAGCCGCGAGCTGAGTATGCTGGACAATAGTCCACAACCTGCAATTTATCCATCAACCATACCTGGGGAGGGATGAAAAATGAGAGAATAAAGAATAGAGAGATGCAAGATGAGAGGAAAGTGAAAAGGGGGGAGGGGGTTGTGAGAAAAACCGAGCCTGAGGGCCGAGTGATGTGAGCAATACATATGTAAGATTGGGTGGGAAACATTACCTGCAGCAGTAGTGGACTCCCCGCAAATCTGGTCGTCTCCCGGCGATAGAAGGCGCCTAACCCCATCAGCGTCTCGGCCAATGTCATGGCGATGCAGCTCTTTCCTTCTTTCAAGCCTTAAGCAACCTCAATCAGACGAATGTTAGATCCACTAAAGCCTGGGGCAAACAGAAAATGAGATAGCATGCACAAACAGAGGGCGTGTCGCCGGAAGCCTTGCCAATGATGGTCGTTGCGATCGCTGGCATCGGAAAACCAATAGATCAAACTGGGAATGTCCAGCATTCCGTCATGAATCAAAGACCGAGCATCACGCATAGTAAGTCCACACAATCGCCCTAAGGTTTGGGCATGGCCAAAATTAGGATGGGGCAGGATCTCCTCGTCATGCTCAGATTCCATCAAAACTTGGAAATCTTCAAAGGTAGGACACATCTCTTGCTCGCTAAAGCTAAAGACGTGTGTTACCGGGTACCAAAATCTCGCCGCGGCATGGAGGAAAGGAAGGTGCAGTGGAGTACGGCCTAGCGTGAATAGTGCATTCAAACCGAAGCCCTGGAAATTCAACTTTTCTGAGCCGTCTAGAGAAGCAATCCAATTTGTGAAGTTTTGGGCAGAGAATGCTTCAATTTGGTGCAAATTTGAGCTAAAATGAAGAGAATCCCGAAGCTGGAACTCATATAGAAGATAAGGTAGTGAGTGAAAGACAGGTGTCATCATTTTGGAGAATCTGCCATCGATGGCCAGCAGTGGTTCATCAGTGGCCGGCAGTGGCACATTGATGGCCGGCAGTGTTCCATTCTTACTCATTAGCTCCCTCACTGAAGGCCCAGTTGTCTGTTGTAGTGGATTCCTGTCTTTCAAGGTCTTATTTTGTCCTATTGGACTTTGTCGTGGTCGCTTGTTTAAGACGTATTGTTTTCTTTTCCTGTGTCAGGTTGTAATTACCTTCCTTTCATTTATCGAGTTGTTGCAGTCTGCTTATTGAGTTGTAAATTTTTTCAGTTTTGCTTTGTTTATCGAGTTGTTTTGTTATTAGTCGGTTCACTACCTGATTAGTGCAATTTGAGCATTTGGTTTTCAAAACAAAACTTTGATCTCATTTACATGGTTGTGTATAGTGATGCGATGCGATGCGATGCGATGCATAGAATGTACAAACGAAACACTTTTCCAACAAAAAGGCTGTTTTCATTCCATCATAGTTTCTTTTTACAAAAGAGTTCGGTTTTAAACAAATCTACCCAACGCAGTACAATGTGCAAAAACTACTAGTAAAAAGGAAAATAAAACAAAAGAAGATCATCGTTTGAAGTAGCAAAATGTCTGGACCAGTGCTGGCGGTCTCAAGTGCAGGAATCCGTCCTGGTCCTCTTCCTGGACAAAGGTCCAGGATCTCCACCATCAGCATCTGATTCTGACTTTGAATGTGGACTCATCGCCTCCTCGTTAGACTCATCATCATCAGAGATAGGTCCTTGTGAACTAGTCCCTCGTCCTGCTCCCTCTGCTGCTCGAGGAGGTACTAAAGGGCCCGTTCTTGCTCCTGTTGGAGCACCCGATGGGCCTGGCGGCAAGAAAGGAATCTGAAAAAAGGGACAATCCACCCGAAATGCATTAGTAACCAATGTATATCAGATGTAGCAAAGTGTTGTACTGTGAATAGTGAATGATTTCCAGTGAATGCATGCCGTGAATGGGGTATGGGAACAATGCATTAGATGAAGGCAGTGTGCAAGCTATACAAATGATGGTGTGTTAAGCAAAAGACTTCGAATCCAAGCAGTTTGAATGAACTTACCAGAATGCCATAAATACTGAGTAGGTCCATGCTTGTTTGCAGCATCCCTATCGCTGAAGCCGTCATCGCCAGAGACTGACGAGTGTACTCAATGGGAGCCTACAAAAATGGTCGAAATCATTAGTACTCTGTATAATATCAAGGGAAATCAAATGACAAGATAAGGGTGATAGTGTAGCACATAACGAGTCGAGCCAGAACCTCCGATAAGCTCGTGGCCACCGGAGGAGGGCAAAGGAACTCGATAAATCTCTCCAAAGCTTGCCTCGGTGTCATAGTAGCAGTAATACCGCCATCCAGACTCTTGTCTCCTCAGACCTCGCCTCCTGCAAGCCCCGACCGCCTCCGCCTATCTCTCATAGCCGAGCCCTCGCTCCTCTCCTCGGACACCACCAAAGGCGGCATCGATGTGTCGAATGAAGGTCGCGTAGTCGCCTCAAAGACGAAAAATAATCGCTCTAGCCCTACCATGAACTGGATCACCTGGTCGGCGGATAACATGTGTGTCGCCCTCATCGATGGTGGAGGCGCCATCGGTACAAATGGGGCAGGCATCCCCAAAGTCTGGCGCACAAAGTGCTTGCTCAGAAACCAGGCCCGACAGATCGGCCCCTCGAAGAGAATACAGTACTGAGACATGATATGTGCAGTGTGATATTGATCTTGGAGTCCCGATGGAATCGCCTCCCATGGTCGCCATGAAATCTGAGAAAGAGAACCAACGAAATGATTAGTCGTCAAATAATTAAGGCAGGTGCATTGGTTTACTCAAAATAACTCATTGCAAACTTACCTCACGCGCCGCGACTGTGTCAAAATACTGTCGGAAAAACATGAAGCCCTCCCGGGTCCTACGGCGGAGCGGACCGTCATATATGTCGGAAAATGGGACCGTCATTGCAGTCTCCTCCACCGGATCTGGGGCAAGCGCCGGGAAATATGCGTATACCCAAAGCTGTGGAACAGGTGTGATCAATACAACGTATGAACAAGAATGCAGAAAGCAAAATGCAGTATAGTACATAACAGATGCAGGCCTAGAAAAGCAGACATTAGATCCTATGCATGTAGTGTATCATGAGCAATGTATGGTGTACAGAAAATGCAAAGCAGAAAGCATACAGTATGACAGTGAGTACGGAGAGTGCAAATATTGAACAAAGCAAAATGTACAAATGCTAAGCAAAGTAATGAAAAGGGGAACTGGGTTGCGTATCTCCCAAGCTCGCCAGTAGCCTCCAATCAATCTCGCACACATCCGAGAAGTGGAGCTCATGTATCCATAAAGAGTGGTGAGGCCGGCTGCGCCCCAATTGTAGGAACTGACCCGCGAAAGCACTACCAGGGAACTCAAGAAGTACAAACCCACGGTATTCCACCTGTTTAAAAACAAGGTGGTACCGAAAAAGAATAGAAGGAAGGCCCTAGCATATTGCTCCACTCCCTCATCGGTCTGAGGATCCTCCCCGCGGAACTGCTCCTCGTACCAAGAATGTCTAACCATACCCGCTCGAGCAAGAGGCGGACGCGCTTCAAGTAGCACATCTCATGCAGCCACCCACTCCCCCATGTCGAGATCTAGGGGAATCGGATCACCTCCCATTCCCAGACCGGTGATCATAGCAAAATCAAAAGGAGTCATGGTCATCTCCCCTGCCGTGGAGAAATGGAAGGAATTGGTGGTGTCCCACCACCTCTCCACGAGAGCCCCCAAGAGAGGACGACTCGCTATAACTCGTGTCAAGCTGCAACAAAATATACCAAAGCCGGTCTCGTCGACAATCCGGCGGACCCCCGTGGGAAGTACATCGTACTAGTCTCTAGCGGTCGTGGCGCCGTATCCTCGAAAGGAGCGAGATCCCTCCTGTTGAAAATACAGTTCAAGTCAGGTCAACAGTGTATTGAAAACCACGTACTGCTCGTCGCCAACATCATATTGAAAGTATAATAGCTCCAAGTCGTCAACAAGTTGTTGAAAAGGCCAATTCGTGTCAATAGCATGTTGAAAACACAGGTCAAGACAGATCAACAGTATATTGAAAATGCAATTCAGTTCAGATCAAATAAATGATGTATTGAAAATACAGTCGAATCCAGGGCAATGCTGGGTTAAAGATGCATTCGAATTCAGAACGGTGACGCATGAGATGCAGTTAAGTGCAGTGTATACAGGGTAGCAGTGTATGAAATGCAGCCAAATTAAATCATGCGATGCAATCAGATTGAAACGGCGCAAAAGATGCAGATATTCGAGAGTAATACTACATAAAGGGTAAAGGTGGTACCTTTACGGCAATGGCTGACAAATGAGACATCGGCTCCCTCAATAAGAGGTCGTCTGGTACATCCTCATCAAAATCGGTAAAGGAGTGGATGCCTCCCGCCACCGGAATGATGTGAGTCTCCGGATGGTACACCGCAGGGTCGAAGGGACGCACGTCCAACGGTAATGGCTGAGGCTCAACCTTTGGCTCGGCCGCAAACTTCGCCGCCAACTCTACTGGAGGGAGTGCGGGGAAACCCTCGTCATGAGGCACATTGTCTGCCATCTAAGATGAATGCAAAAGAATGATGCGAAAATGGGCAAAAATGAGCAAAATGGTGAAATTTAGAAGAAACCCAAACCCTAAGAGAGAGAAAATTCAAGAAAAGTTGAAAAACATGGGAAAGTGAACTAACCTCGAGAGAAGATCGGGGGAAATGATCCTGGAATGCGGAAAATGATAAAAGAAGCCTCGGATGCAATTTCTGATCGGTTCAAATCATAGAAAACCAAGGATCTCTAGTGATTCAAGGTTGTATAGGGTGTTGGGAAACGCGTAGAATGCGCGAATCTAGTGAGAAGGCACTCCTAAAAAGGAAGAAAAGTGATTTCTATGGAAGGATTTGTGAGGAAATGGAGTGATTTTGAGCCAATTTAAGGACCCAAGGCTTGCAAGCCCGTTTGTTCTAATCCACCGATGGCTTCATAGGGCACATCGGTGGCTTCAAAGATGTCAGAGATGGTCGGGCAAGGCGCAGTTGTTTCTGATGACCAGAAAATCTTCTCCAACTTTCCTACCGATTTGATCTTGGGATTTGTCCCGGGTCCCAACAATTATGTGGAATGCTCAAAGCTTGATTCGAAACACTTCCGTGGGAGCTCAGGAGTCATGTCTTCAATATACGATGGTTTACAACCGTCAATGCGCACGAGGTGTATCCTTTTGACGCATCCCAAGCCCTCCGGGAGGTAAACCGGAGGTCTCCTTTTAAGATGTCTTTATTAAGCATCTTTCTCTTTTGTCAATATCAATTAGCATTCATTTGTTACAGTAAACACCAATCTAGTTCATGTGCATTGTTTTGCATATCTCTAACATTCATTGTCATGCATTCCCCTTATCGCGCATCGTCATGCGCATCTATTATGCATTGACGTGCATTTTGTCTATCGTGCATTGTCATGCATTCTCCTTACCGCGCATCGTCATGTGCATCTGTCATGCATTGTCATGCATTTCCTTATCCCTATTATGCATTGTCATGCATTCTCTTTATCAAACATCGTTATGCATTTTACAGGAGGTTACACATTGCTTGCGTTAATCGTGCTTGCTTTACTTACATGTGTTCATTCCTGTTATACACATTGCTTGCGTTACTGCATGCTTTACTTACATGTGTAAAATGTATTTCCAGGTGGTTACACATTGTGCACGTTTCGGCGTGTGCTTTACTGACATGTGTTCATACCTTTGTTTGCTTTACACATTGCATGCGTTTCTGCGTGTGCTTTACTTACATGTGTTTATGCATCTTACAGGAGGTTACACATTGCTTGCGTTAATCGCGCTTGTTTTACTTACATGTGTTCATTCCTGCGATACACATTGCTTGCGTTACTGCATGCTTTACTTACATGTGTATAATGTATCTTCTAGGTGGTTACACATTGTGCACATTTCGGCGTGTGCTTTACTGACATGTGTTCATACCTTTGTTTGCTTTACACATTGCATGTGTTTCTGTGTGTGCTTTACTTACATGTGTTTATGCATCTTATAGGAGGTTACACATTGCTTGTGTTAATCGCGCTTGCTTTACTTACATGTGTTCATTCCTGCCATATACATTGCTTGCGTTACTGCATGCTTTACTTACATGTGTATAATATATCTTCCAGGTGGTTACACATTGTGCACGTTTCGGCGTGTGCTTTACTGAGATGTGTTCTTACCTTTGCTTGCTTTACACATTGCATACGTTGTTGCGCACGCTTTACTTACATGTGTAAATGCACACATCGCATGCGTTGTCACACACTTTTCAAAATGCATTGTTATGCATCTTCCTGACCATATTGTACCTGTTAAGTTCATTTCTTTTTCAGGCACGATATTGTATGTACGGTTCATTTGAAGTTGGTGCAATCCGACGAGCCGCACAGGTATTGTATTCACTCCATGTGAAACGTGGTAAGAATTGCATAATTCTTTTACATTCTATTTGCATTGTAGTGTAGTCGGATTCGTGTTCACCTGCTTAAAACTGTTGCATGTCTTGCTTCATTACAGCATCCCTGGCATGATTGTTAGTCATGCCCTTGCATCTTGCATACTGTTTGCATTTTGCCCCAGCCTTCGGGCGCAACTCTGCATGCTTATACTAATTGTTTGTCTGAGTTTTCGGCCTTGTCAAAAATGGGTCGTCTCTGGGCTTTGACATTCACTCCTGTCATTTTGTGACTTCAGAGTTCTGTCAAAGAGGGGCAACTGTAGACACCCCATTTTTGACCGTCCTCAAGATTTGGTTGTGCTTGTAGGTACACCCAACAACTGGTTCGATTGCTCGCCCAGCATTCGACTGTCACGGCGGAACGGCACCGGTTCGAGTTTCCCGGACCTTGTATTCTTTCTGCCTCATTTTTGGACCCTAACTAGGTCCTGTTAGAGTGGCCCTCATAGTGCACTGCCGGCCATGGCATGGCACTGCCGGCCATGGCTTTTCCCCTATCGTCACGATGAAGCCTCGCTGCCATCAGGTGGTAATCGCCAACCATCGATGGCCGGCACCCCTATCTCACCGGTTTTCAAAGTGATCTTTTGAGCCAGCTGGATTTTCAGTTGCTCCCCTCCATACACGTGTATGGAGGGATAGAAGCCTTGAAAAGCTTGTTCAAGAAGCTTTGGCTTTGCATTGTTCTATATAAGCAAGAGGCCTTCCTCTTTGACAGAGGTTCTGAGTTTTGGAGAGGAAAAAAAGCTGTCTCTCTCTATATTGTGTGTATTTTGTGCCTTAGAGTTGGATTTATTTGCACTTTTGCACTACAACACCCATATACATACCTCCACCCTCCATTCCAGCACTTTGGAGGCCATTTGAGGAGGTTGGAAGCTCAGAATTCTGGACCAAAACCTGCTAGTTCACTGCTCTTCTAGGAGCATGTACCATTGTCACATTCTGACTTCATCCATGCTTCAAGTGCCTTTGAACGTCGCGCATTATTGCCTAGTTTAAGGCTTAGCTTCCGTGCTTGCATGCCTAGGTATTTGAGCCTTCATTCTAGCATGTTGAAGTCTTTGTTTAGGCCTAATTAAGCTCTGTCCATGCCATGTATTGCATGCCTCCTTTGTATTGCTATTTGCTAGCTTTCATGACTTAGGACCTTCGCATGCTTTACTTGTGTTGTTTAAATGATTTGGCATCATTTATCATCTCATTTCAGTGCATATAGTGTTGTTACACTTGCAAATTTGTCACTTCTTAGGCACTTTTGAGAGTTGCCCTTTTAGGCCCCTTTGATGAACCTTTCGCATTTTGCATGCTTAAGTGTTTTTGTGTGGCTTAATTCATCATATGGCTACTAATTTGGACCTAGTTGAGAGTTGTCCATCTTTGGTGTAAGCCCATTTTTCCATGTTGTTGCATGCTCGTTACATGTAGTATGTTGTTGCATACTTGCTTAGCTTTACATGCCTTGCATGTTCATATGTTCATATTGCATTTTGTCATAGGTTGTTGCCTCACATTATGCTCATATGTTTGTTGCATGTTCGGTCTGATTGTATGTTTGCATACTTAGGTCATGTTGCATGTTTGCCGTGCTTATGTGTTGCATTGCTTGGATTGAGTGTTAATCCGAGCACGAGGAATGAGGGGCGTTTCATACTTCAAGTGATGGAACGCGTCTCAATTCTCGGTCGTCGAAGCTCTTGATGATTCATGATAGAGTTCTAGGCTTTACTTGCTTTATTTGTGCATTCATTTTCACATTGATTTGCACAAGTTGGATCTTTGGCCATCATGCATCGGGATGCGTGATTGATGGTCGTGGATCCGACTTGGCCTCTCCCTTGATGTTTTGAGGTGATTTGGAGTGCCATGGTGCATACATGTCCTAGGGAAACCCTCCTTTTCCTCTATTTTGTGCTTCGTTGCAGTTTGGTGTCACAGCACACCAGTGGCCGGCAGCCTGCCATTGATGGCCGGCAGTGTGCCACCTTTGGCCGGCAGTGGGCCATCTCTGGCCGGCAGCTCTCCTTTCCTGGCCGGCAGGCCACTGGGAGCTTCCCCTGCAGTGTTTTGGTAAGTTTCAGCACCCAGAACTGGAGGACACCCTGCAAACAGAGCCTCTAAAGAGCAACCGGATGGCCTTCCAAAGAGAGGAACCGAAGCGAGCATGCATGCCTCCCTTCTTCAACCAGAGCTGGAATAGCATCGTTTACTGCTTTCCATATTTGTTTGTTGTCATTCATTTGTTAGTTAATTAATTTGTTAATTAATTAAGTTGTGTAATAATTAGTTGTAGCTGGTTATTCATTTGGTTCTGTAATAATTAATTAGCTTGTGAGTTAGTTAGTTAGGCGGCTTGTATTATTTATTCGGACTCTCCGAGTGAGGGCCAATGTTGTAATAAGGGTGCGTGTGTGTGTGCATGTCTTCCAATCCCCTTTCTTTCTCCCTTTTATTTAACCGCTTACAATGGTTAGATTTAGGGCATATCTCGATTAGCATTCTTATGCTTCGCATGTTTGCATTCATTTGTCTTGCATACACCGAAGGCTCGGGTCATCATTCAAAATGCATTGCAATTTTAAATACACTTTCTTGAATACGTGTTTCAAAGCATGTTTTGAAGTAAGTGCCATGCCATGTCATTAGTAGCTGAGCCTACTCTAGATTGCATTTTGTATGCGATGCATTAGCCACTTAACATGGACTAGGGTCATGCATGTTTTGCTAACTAGTTTTATTGTTTTGGCACGGAGTATGATGTAAGTATTTATGCTTTACCATCTCGCATGAGTGTGAATGTTAACATGACAGCATGCTTACCATGTGGCTAAATGCTTATGTGATAAACTGCCTGAATGCCTGTGGGTGAAGGTTGGATTATTTGAGTTGGAACAACTCATTGAAATCCGTGTTTTAGCCTACTTGCGAGTAGCAAATTTCAAAACGTTTCCAAACAAACGGATATGCAAGGCTTTGTTCCAAATTAGGCGATCTAGTCTATACTTGTTTGCTGCGCGCATAACATAATAATTCTAGCTAATTAATCGGAATAAGAACACATAACGTTTTCAAAATCGGATATCATGGTTAGTAGAGGCCGATCTTTGGATCGGGCGAGAGGGGGTGCTCATAGCTGACCTTCCCCAATCATACCCAAGTTCCTGAGCCGAGGCAACTTTGGTGATGACGGATACGTGGCCTTTGGCACCGAGTCAGGGTTCCTTAAATTCCCCCATTAAAAAATATTTAGGTGGCGACTCTGTATCTGGCAAAGCAGTCCATGTTTGGCACTTCTTTTCTAAAAATTTGTTTTTCTCAAAACGATTTGCCGGATTTGGACTCTTTGGTTCAGATTTAGAACCGTGACAAATTGAGTCCGAATTGTAGTAAACCCCACAAAATGAACAGAACGGGATTCATCCTCCCAGGGCGTTTGGGGACGTCTACATCTGCCCTCAGGGTTTGGAGGATTGGAAAATGATAGTGAGTGACCAAAGAGTGAAGAGCAAGCCACATTCTCATCTTCTTTACCCTCTTACTATAGATACAAGATAGATACACCATTGATACCTAGTTTTTAAAGCTTTTGCTGAAGCTTTGAGAGTGATTACAAAGACTTGAGAGCATTTAGATTGGAGTTTGTGAACCAAGGGTCTCTTCCTCTTCTCAAGAGGTTGATTCTTTAACCATTTCTATTTCTTTTAAGCTCATTTTTCTTCATTTCAATACCGTGTTTAGATTGTTTTTGGCTTTAAAAAAAATGACTTGAATCTTGGTTTGAAGATGGAAGGGTTAGCCTTTAGCATTGCTCTCTTATTGTTCTTCATGTTCTTGCTTCATTTACTTCATTTCATGTTCTTGCTGTTTGTACGTATTTAAGGCTTACATAGCTAGTTTGGTTCTTGTATCATATTGCTCTTTTGTTGTTCTTCATATTTAGTCTTCATTTCTTTAACTTCCAGCACCGTTTTTAGTTAGATTTTGATTAAATACAAGCTGTTTGTATGTGTTCAAAGCATACATAGATAGTTTAATTCTTCTCTCATATCTCTCTTCTTTGAAGATACTGTATAGCTCTGTTCTAGTTCCTCTTTTGTAGCATGAAAATGGATGTTTCATCCATGTTTCATCAGTAGGAAGATGAGCTTGCAATCATCTTTTCTTAGCTTTCATTTATTGCTTTTGCTTAGTCTAGCCTTGTATTTATTTTAAAGCTACATGAGAGCTCTTCATCAAGGCCATTAAAGACTCTCTTTTTTTTTTTTTTTTTCCTTTGAAGCATGGAAATGGAGGTTTTAATCCATCTTCCATGAGTAGGAAGATGAGTCTCTTTGGTCTTCCTAATGATGAAATCTCTTATATATATGTTTTTCCTTCAAGAATGGCTTCTTTTAAACCTATTATCTCTAAGCTTGAGTATTCACTTGCTTTTCTTTTCCATGAGATTCAATCAGTTTTTGTTATGTCTTTGATTCTTTCTTTCATACTTAGCCTTAGTTAGCTTTGTTTTCATTGATTACTATCTCTTTACTTCACTAATCATCATCTAAATGCCCTTGAGATGTTTGATGATTTGTGAAGCAAACTACACTCTCTTTAAGAAATTTTCATGATAGGAGAGAGAATGATAGATGAACATCCTTAGGAAACCCCCTGTTTGTGCTCTATTCCAGTTCTGGTTGCAACAGATTCTCTCCCAGAAGTCATGGCCGGCTGACCAGTGCATAGTTCAACCGACCATATCTCAAGGCCGGCTGACCCCTTTTATTGAACGGCTGAGATGCATTTTCAATAAAATAGAGTAGATCCTAGGGCCTGAAACATAGTGATTTTCAGATTGTGAGCAGAGATAACTTCCAGCAGTGAACAGTTGCGGTTTTCGAAGGATGTTCTCGCTCTTGTCTGCTTGATTAATCGCCTCTCCTTCATTGCATTTAATTTGCCTCCTTTGATTCGTATTTTGTAATAATTAGTTAGTTAATTCACTTGTTCATGTAATTAATTAAATTTATTTGCTCGTATTGTAATAATTAGTTTAAGTCAGACGTTCGGACTCTCTCATGGATAGAGAGTAGATATTTAACATTGATGTATGTCTTCCAACCCCTATTTCTTTCTCCTTTTTTATTTAGTAGCTTACCATATTTGTTTGACATCATATTTTCTTTAAATCATTCCCATGACTTGCATCAATTTTTTTACATGCATTAGGGTTTGGTTCATCCCTTGATATCATTGTCATTATTTCTTTTTTGAATACGTGCGCTATTACATGCTTTGAAATTGAATCACATGTTTTATTAAGAAGCCAAATCCAATAGTTGCATTTTCGTATGTGTTACATTAGTCGTATGCATAGTTAGGGTCATGCATTGTTTTAACTAACTTCTTTCTTTGGCTTACCTTGGAGTACTAGGTGAGCACTTATCACTTTAGCATATTCATTTGTGTGATTGTTGCCATGTTTAGCATCTTAACATGAGGCTATGTGCTTACTTGAAATAAACTGTTTGAATGCCTGTGGATGGATGTTATTTTACTTGCATTGGGGATGATTTTGATCAAATGTATGTGTGAGCTCATTTCTTTCCTTTTGAGTTGTGTGCACTCAAAACCCTTTTGGAAAATCATATAAAATCAAGTTATTTCCAAAGCAAGCGAAATAGTCTATACTTGTGTGCTTCACATAGTAAATGTTAGCATAACAAAGTCTGAACAAGAGCATATAACATTAATAAAAATCACATAATGATTAGTAGAGGCCGATCTTTGATCGGGTGAGGGTGGTGCTCAATTCATGACCTTTCCCTCTCATACCTAAGTTCCCGAACCAAGACACTTTGGTTATGAAAGTGGCCTTTGGCCTGATTTATGGGTTTCTTGAAATCCCCAAAAATTTTAGATGGCGACTTTGAAATCTGGCAACGAAGTCCATTTTTGGCATTTCTTGTGATAAATGGACCTTTCTAAAGATTTTCCAGGCTTAGACTCTTACTTCTTTTCTAATTCACATTGCACTTGTGAAACCAGATTCAGAACGCTTGGGAGTCTGAACTATAGGGCTATCATATCCGAGGAAGGTTAAACCCTTTCGAGGAGCACGAGAAAACCAGCTATAGTTTCTGGTGATTCTGCTGGGAAATTAGAGAACTTGACTCGAACTTTATGATGTGAAAATTTTATCTGCATATATATGTTCGTTGCATTGCATTTGCATGGTGCTCTTTAGTCATTGTGTTTACCATCTGATATCCTGGAAGGCTTGCCAAAAGGCTGGTCAGATGTAGGCAATGTCATGTTGGGAACATAACCCTTGGATCTGGGTTACCACTGTACCGCTTGATTCTCCTTTCGCTTTTCAGTGTTAGGTATGAGAGGTATATTAGGTAATCTTGCTGAGGTACCCTTTTAAACCAATTGGCCTAGTGCATGTAGTAAGCTCTAGTGACCTTTCAAACTAGGACATGATGCTCTGTCATTTTTCAGGATGTTGTGATATCGTTTGTTTGAATAGTAAAGCTGCAGATCACTCCAAAAACTATGATAGGGAAACCCTAACCTATCATAAGGGTGTTTTGAATGCTTTCATGTAAAATGTGAAATCTTTGGAAATGTGTGATGTAATCCTTGCAGAGTCTTAATCTTGAGGCTATCCCTTTTAAACTTAAGAGTCATATCCAAATAAGAATTTGGTCGAAATCCAGGGGTTTGTGTTTGATATGGTGGAAGCAAAAAATTAGGATCTAGGGATTGTATCTGAATGGGTGAATTTTTAGCAAGATCCAAGGCCAAAAAAATTTTACTTTGCTTTGTTTTGTTCGGCATACCCGGTATCCTGATCTGATGGGGCATTTGTTTTTAATGCTAGGTTTGTCTGAGCCAAAAGAGTTCGATCCTATATATTTTGGTGGGTTGCCAAGAAGGAGCAATACCCAATTCAGAAAAGGCCCAGCCCAAGCCAACCTAGAAGAGCTTAACCTATCACGGTACATCCAATCCTACCCCACTCAGCAAAGGTTTGGTCCATCCGAGCCCAAAAAGCCAACTTAGAAAAGGCCTATCCAATCCCAAAAGACCTATTCTGAAAAACCCAAGCATAACTAGGTCAAAATCCTTGTTAGTCAACTCTCAGGTTACACCCATCCATTTCCCCAATTGCCAACTCAGCAGACCCGTGATGGCACAGAGTCCATAAGAAGTTGTGGCCATGATAACGGCCTTTCAAAAAGCCATGGATACATTAAACCAGAGAATTGTGGTACAGGATGAGACTATCGCTGAAATGTGATGCCCATATGGGACATCTACCACACGTCTAGTCTTGAGCACCCTCTGAACCTTGATCCACCTCCACCAACTGAAGATTTGCAAGCTTCGGATCCCCAATAAGTGTTAGCTCGAGCTCAAGCTTTTAGGCCTCTAGCACAGCCCACCAGGGACCTCTCCATTTTGACATCAATGATTTTGATCTTGCCATGATAAAAATCTCTTAGCTTGAGAAAATGCTTAAAAAGTCTCAAGGCTTTAACTCTATCCTGGATATTGAGGACAGTTACATTGAAGCATCTGTAAGGTTGCAAGAGAAGTTTAAGATGCTGCATATTGACAGATTCGACGGAAGTGGGGATCCAATTGTCCACATCCGTCTCTTCTCAGATATCTTGAAATAAATGGGCTTGACACGGACTTAGAAACTATCATTATTTGAAAGGACTTTATCAGAAGCAACAGCCACCTGGTATGCCAAACTAGAGGAATCGACTAAGCAAAATTGGGAAGAATTAGCTAAGGGATTTGTTGATCAGTATTCCTACAACACTCAGATTGAGGTGACAATAAGCGAGCTAGAGGCAACTTCTCAGAATCACAATGAACCCGTCATAGACTTTGTTACGAGATGGAGGGAGAAGGCCACATGAATGACCAACAGGCCCCTTGTAGAAACCTTATTTTTGACCGCCCTTAAGACTTGAGCGCTACTGATTATTTACTGGGTGGTGAAAGATGTGTAGGGCAAAAGGTTCAATTTCTTCGGCAAGAGGAGAGTTAGATCCTAACCTCACACCCCATTTTGGACCAAAGCTATTTTTGGATGGTTTTTAGACCTTAAAACCCTTTCTTTCAAAATATTTTTGAAGTAAAGTTTCTACAATGTTCTGACGTTCGCATTTTGTTAAATGTCGTGCTTTTCGGTAAACCGAGCGAGGACAAAGTGGAAATGAATGAAAGAGAGATGAAATCTTTGAAAAATCTTTCAAAACACCTTGTTTAGGGGTTTGGAGTTGAAGAAAAGAGAAGAAGAGGGAAGAAACCTAGCTGAGGAAGACGTTGGGTATGAATCGCTAAGAGAGAGTCGAGCGGTCCTCGCTAAATCAGGCTTATCTGTCTATACGCTTGGATATAAGCTATGAGGCCACCACCGTTGGAAATGAGACTTCCGGGGCTTCATTTTACACTCAAGAATCTCCTAAAGCCGAGTCCAGATGGGGGAGATATGATTGGTTGAAGTTGGTCATCATTCCAGTTGGACCGAAACTGAGTGGCTTCACCAAAAGAGGCATAACATTTTTCACAATTGGAATTTTGATGCAAGGCTACCACCATTGGAAAGATTACTTCCGGGGCTTCAGTTTGGACACAAGAATGACCTGAAAAGGAGTTCATATGAAGGAGTTATGCCCATTTGAAGTTGGACCTGCAGAGCAGAATTTCTTATCGGCCACAAATGTGTGCAGTCGGCCACAAAAGTAGCAGATCGGCCAAAAAAGTAGCAGATCGGTCATCACAAGTAGCATATTGGCACTAAAGATGGCCGATCGGCCAAAAGTGACCCAAATTCATTTTTTTTGAAGATATTTCTCTTCCAGCTGTCCCAATTCAGATATTTTCGACCAAAATTGATATTTTGCTATATAATGAACCCTTATATCTCATTTTCAAAGGGCTAGAACTTCTTGGACAAGCTTGAGAGCTTCTCTCACTAAAATCCCTCTCTCTCTACAAAACTTCCAGCATAAAATCTCTGCCTCTCTCTCTAGAGCCTCTTTCTCTTGCTCCTTTTGTGCATAGAAGTGCATAGAAGTAGAGAAATACTTCTAGTTTGCATACACTTCCTTCATCAAGGTTGCATATCTATGGGTTGAGGTCCCTTGGAGCTTATTTTTGGCCTGATAGATGGTTAGTTGAGCCAAGAAAGAGGCCATTTTGCTGCTGTGCTCCAAAGGTAATCACTTACCCTTTTTAGCTTGTTTTGCATACTAGCTTTGCCATAAGTTTTCAACTACTTTGAGGCAGTTTTTGGGGTGGTTTTGAACTACAAAAACCTCTATTTTTCCTCTGTTTTTCAGTCCTAAAAGTATTGATTTGTACCTTGGTTGGCTAGGGGGTTGTCCTTCCTTTTGCTCCTTGGCTTGCAAGGCCTTGTGAGCTAACTTTCAAGGTTTTCAAACAACTTCTTTTTGGATTTAAAACCACTGAAATCCAAAGGATTTTCAGTGGTAAAAACCCTATTTGGAGGGGCCAAATAGGAGAGGGTGGCCCCCTCTCCTCTTGTCTTGCTAGCATGTGTCGATGGCCAACCAAAAGAGCATGTGTTTCTACTTCTTGGAGGCTTTGTTTAGGCTCATTTTTGTGACTTTCCTGACCTTCCATAACTCTATTTTGGGCTGTCTTGCCCCCTTCTTGCATGCTTTATACACTTGTAGTGTAAATCCTCTTTGCTAGCCTTATATGCTTGATGTTGTAGCCTATTATTCTAGCATGTTTTGGCTCCACTCAAGCACATTTTTTGGCTTTGATTTAACGTGCTTGAGGTTTGATTTAAGTGGTTTTGGTCATGCATGTTTGGTTTTGCATAGCTATGGTGTATTTGGCTTTGTTAGCCTTGCACTTTGGGCCCCCTAGCATGTCATATTTGAGCTATTTGCATGATATGGAATCATTTGGTAGGTAATTTTAGGCCATAAACTTCTGCCATGCTCTCATGATTATCACTCTTTCATTGTGTTTAAGAGTTGTGCCCTTATGCCTTGTTTGTGAGCTAATTCGGGAGCCTATCTTTCTTGCCATCTTTGTTGTGAGTCCAACATGTTTTTGCTACCATTTTGACCTGCCTTAGGTCTATTTTGAGTGCTTTAGGTCATTTGAGCATTGTTTGGTATGGTTGTAGTGTAAAGCCCTTGACTAGCTTTGTATTTCGGGCCTCTTGGCATGCTTTATTTGAGCTATTTGCATGATTTAGCATCCTTTCGAATGTAATTTTAGAGCTTACTTCATTGATACATTCTCACATTTGTCACCTCTTCATCATGTTTGAGAGTTGTACTATTATGCTTAAGTCATGGGCCAATGCATGAGCATGCATTTCTTGCCTTTCAAGCCATCATCTCAGTCCATTTTGGCTACTGTTTTGGCCTGCATAAGGTCTGTTTGGGGCTGGTTTGGCCATTTGAACATTGTCTTGCATGCCTCTAGTGTAATACACTTCACTAGCTTTGATGCTTAAGCCTTGCAACATGCATCACATGAGTTGTTTGCATGATTTTAAGTCATTTAGCATGACATTTTAGTGCTGGAACATATGCCATTGTACTCCATATTTCATCCTTTCAATGCCTTTGGAGAGTTGTGTCTTGTGCCTTAATCTTGGATTAACATGTATGCATGCATGTCTTGTCTTTTGGTGCCTTCATTTCATAGCATTTTGGCCATTGATTTGGACATGTTTGAGAGCTGTCCATTTTAGTTTAAGTCCATCTCTGCATGTTGTTGCATCCTTGTCTTGCATGTTGTCGCATGCTTGTTGCATACTTGGTACATTACATGTTGTCGCATGCTAGTTCCATTGCATATTGTTTCATGTTGGTACATTGCATTTTGCATGCTTGGTACATTGCATGTTTGTATGTTTAGGTTACATTTTGCATGCTTGCTAGTTTGCATTTTGTCACATGCTTGTTTAGGTTGCATTGCATTTGGCATGCTTGTTACCTTAGCCTTGTGTGCATGTTTGAGTCATATTACATTTGGCATGCTTATGTTGCATTGCATTGCTTTTCCATGATTGCATGCATTGCATTGTGTTTGGTTTGGGGTGTCAAACCAAACACGAGGACCGAGGGACGTTTCGTACTTGAAGTGACGAAATGTGCCTCAATCCTTGGTCGCTGACACTCTTGATCTAACATGATAGAGTGTGAGGCATTTGTATGTTTTTGTGCATTCATTCCATATTGACGTGTGCAATTCGGCCTCTTTGGCCATCATGCATCGAAATGCGTCATTGGTGCCCCGAGGGTCGAACACTACACTCCTTTGAGTTCCAAACATGATAAGGGGTGTAGTGGCACAACATTACCTTGCAAATGTATTGCCATGCCTTTGTTTGTCCTCTGCTGCAGCAAAAGGAGCAGTCTGCAGGAAGAGATGGCCGATCGGCTATTTGCAATGACGATCGGCTAATAATGTCTGGCCGATAGCCTCATATTTGGTCGATGACCACTTTCCATTAGCCGATGGCCATCCCTTTTGGTCGATGACCTCTCAGAGTGTTCATGGGGTGGTTTAGAGACATCAGAGAAGCTGGCATAGTTTTCAGAGGAGCATAAGTGTGAAAACAGAGGCAGCATGGGGCATGGCAATAGATTTCTGAGCGAAGCCGATCGAGCATGCATTTGTCCCTCCTCTTGAGGCCGCTTTAACTGTTTTGTAACTTAATTAATTTGCTTAATTAGATAAGGGTTGTGTAATAATTAATTATCTAGGGTAGTTGATTAATTAGTTGGTTTGTATTATTTATTCGGGCCCTCCTGTAGACGTTCCTGAACGTCCCGGGAGGGAATCCCCTGTTTTGTTCATTTGGGCTCACTACAGTTCAGGACTCAATGTCACAGTCCTGTATCTAATCTCGCAGAGTGCAATGCAAGACCGATGAATCATCAAAGAGTCCAAATCCGGCAAATCATTTTTGAAAACATATTTTTTGAAAGAAGTGCCAAACATGGACTGCTTTGCCAGATACAAAGTCGCCACCTAAATATTTTATTTTGGAGGGAATTTAGGAAACCCTGACTCATTGCCTAAGGCCACGTGTCCGTCATCACCAAAGTTGCCTCGGCTTGGGAACTTGGGTACGATTGGGGAAGGTCACTTCGTGAGCACCCCCGCTCGCCCGATCAAAGATCGGCCTCTACTAACCATGATATCGAGTTTTGAAAACATTATGCGTTCTTATTCCAGTTATTACCCTAGATTTACTATGTGATGCGCACAGCAAACAAATATAGACTGGGTCGCCTGAATTGGAACAAAACATTTCATGCTTGTTTTGAAAACGGTTTGCTACTCGCAAGTAGGCTAAAATGCGGATTTTACCACCCTTGAGTGGGCTTAGGAAACATGATGCTTTGCCACTCTCAAGTGGGCTTAAAAACTCACAATCGATGAATTGTTCCAATTCAAATAACCTAACCTTCACCCACAGGCATTCAGGCAGTTATATCACATAAGCAGTTAGCCTCATGGCAAGCATGCTATCATGGCAGTCACTCACACACATGCAAGGATGCTAAAGCTTAAACACTTACCGAGTACTCCAAGCCAAAACAGAAACTAGTTAGTAATCATATGCATGATCCTAGTTCATGTTAAAATGGCTAATGCAACACATGCAAGATGCAACTACAATAGGCTCGGCTATTCTAAGATGGCATATGATGATGCTACAGCTAACACGTATTCAACTTGGAATTGAAATAAAAAGCAGTTAGTATGATGAGTCGAGCCCGGTGCATGCAAACGAATGAATGGATGCAAACATGCTATCATGAGTATGCTAATTGAAACATGCCATAAACTAACCATCGAAAGCTAGTAAATAAAAGAAAAGAAAGACGTGGGGTTGGAAGACATGCACACACTCACACACATTTATTACACAATTGCCCTCGCTCGGAGGGTCCGAATAAATATTACAAAACAAATAAATAATTAACTACTCTAGCAAATTAAATATTACAAAACTTCTAATTAATTAACAAATTAACTAAAAAAGGGAAGATGGCCGCAGCCCCGCCTCGGAATGATGAGATGATGCATGCTCGATTCGTCTCGCCCGGAAATCCATTGCCATGACACATGTTGCCTTTGTTTTCCCTGCTCTGCTCCTCTGAAAATTGCACAACTCCCAAGGTATGCTCCATAGACACTGTGGAGCACCACCGACCAAGTGGAATCATCACCGGCCATTGGGAATGGTCATCGACCATTAGTATAGCTCTCGGCTATCCATATTTGGTCGGTCGGCACTGAGAATGGTCGGTCGGCCAAATCTTTTTGCAGAAACCTGTTTTGACAGCAGCAGAGGGCAAAACATGGCATGGCAATGCATTTCAAGCAAATGTATGCACCAACCCACTCCTTATCATGTTCATGACACAAAGCAGTTCGGGACTTGACCCTCGGACCACCAATTGTGCATTTCAATGCGTGATGGCCCAAGAAGCCAAGTTGTGCATTTTGATTTCAAATGTAATGCACACAAACAAACACATAAAGCCCAATCTCTATCACTTGGTCAAGAGACAAGGCATGCATGCAAGATGCAATGCAACCTATGCATGGAACTAAGCATACAATACGAACATGAGGGCAAGCATGCAAACATGAACATGGACAACACACAAACATGTAACAACACGATGAAATGGAGCAAGCATGCAACCATATACAAGACATGCGAGCAACAACATGTGAAGATGGTTTTACACAAACTTAGACAGCTCTCTACTAGGTCCAAAACAGTGGCCAACATGCTCAAGAATGGAAACCAAAACACATACAAATAGGCATGCATGCAAGGTCCAACACTTAGGCACATAGAGACAACTTTTAAGCACACTTAAAAGAGGAACAACATGGGCATATGGCATGCAATGTAAGCTCTGAAAATCATGTTAATGATGGTGCCAAACCAAGCAAACAAGACAAGCATAGCATACAATAAATGGTCTAAAGCCTAAGGCTCACCAAAGAAGCATTGAACTACACTTAGTGCAACCACACATGGCATGAATTAAGTGACTGAAAATAGAGATGTGACATGCTAAAATGAGCCTCAAAACCCACCTAGATGGCATCTAAATGGCTTAAGTATGAAAGCATGCACAAGGGCCCAAACAAGGAGCATAAGACAACAACCTCTTAACGCATTAAAGGGGTATCAAATGCAAGCATATAGGCATGCCACAAGGACTAAAATAACATGACAAGTGGTTCCAAACCACTGAAATGATGCAAGGATGGCATGCTAGAGGGGTCAATGCTCAAGGTATACAAGAGAGTTTGCATGGTAGCTATACAAAGCAAAGCATGGATGACTCAAATGACCAAAAACAGTCCCTTAGAATATTAAAACAAGCATAAAAGCTTCACAGAGCTAGGCCAAAACACATGAGCATGGTAGTCTAAATGCTAGGCACATGTTAAGGCAAATCATGGCATTACAAGACATGTATGCAAGCTAAGCATGGTGTGTCTAAACCAATGAAAAAAAGTACTATATCATGGCATAATAAGCACAAATACAACTTAATACATGGCTAACATGAACCTAAAAATGGCGCTCACACAAGAGGCAAAAATGGCACATATTGAAGATAACAAGGAGAGGGGATGACCCTCTCCTTCTTAGGACCTCAAACCACCGTCCTCACCACTGAAATCCCTCAAGATTTTAGTGGTGAGGAGGCCCAAACAAAGTGGTTCCGGAGCTCACCAAAAATAGCACAAAATGGGGGCCAAACAAGGCCTAAAAAGGGGTAAATGACCCCAAACACAAAAGTGATATCAAACAAACTTCAATAGGAGCTCAAAATAAGACTTTTTTTAGTTTATGACAAAGCCCAAAACAGCATGCAAGATAGGCTAAACGTGTGTGCAAAAACAGGGAATAAAGAGGGTAAGAAGTTACCTTTGAAGACCAGGAAGAACCAGCAGCCTTTAGACCCAAAAATGCAACCCTCAACCTCTGAAAATCAGCTCCAAGGTGCTTGGATGGATGATGGAGGTGTTGTGCTTGGAGATGTAGTTCAAATGGCCAAGAACTAGACCCTTTTGCACCCTCTAACCCACACAAATGTAGAGAGAGAGGCAGATATAGAGAGGGAGTGATATATATATGATATATATCAGATTTTTCTAACCCTTGAAATGGAAGGAGATGCTCTCCTTATATAGACAAGGCAATGGCTCATAGCTTCTAAGAGAAGCTAACACAAAAGGGGCTAAGCTTCTCTTAGAAGCTTGGAGCAAAAGGGCCAAGCTTCTTGGAGAAGCTAGGCAAAGGGGTCAAGCTTCTTGGAGAAGCTTGGAGCAAAGGGTTCAGGCTTCTTGGAGAAGCTAGAACAAAGATTCAAAAGGTTCAAGCTTTCTCAAGAAGCTAAAACCAAGGGTTTAAAAGGTTCAAGCTTCTTCAAGAAGCTAAAACCGAGGATTCAAAAGGTTCAAGCTTCCTCAAGAAGCTAAAACAGGGGTTCAAAAGGGTCAAGCCTCCCCAAAAAAAGGTCTCGGCCAGAAAAGGAGTCAATCGGCCAAATTAATGGTCGACCGACCAAACAAAGTGCTGACTGGCCATCACCAATGGCTGGTGGCAAGAAAAGAGGGCTGGTGGCCTCAAGCCATGGTCGGTGAGGTGTTAGGGTGGCCAACAAGCCATTCCCTGCCCTCATAAACAAAAACACAAGTCCAGAGGTCTCGAGGCAAGGCACGCAGCTGAAACCTCCGAGAAGTCAGGACGAACACAAACACGGATGATCATCGAGTGTTCAAACGGTGACGTCCAAGTCTTGAGGACGGTAAAAAATGGGGTGTCTACACCTCCGTCGAGAGGTCGAACTTTGTAGTAAGCGTGTGTGTGTGTGATGCATGTCTTCCAACCCCACGTCTTTCTCCCTTTTACTTTACCGCTTATGATGGTTAGTTCTAGGTTATGTTTCAATTAGCATTCCTATGCCTGCATGTTTGCATCCATTCATTTGTATTACATGCACCGGGCTCGGCGCATCATACTAACTGCATTGTATTTCAATTCCTATTTGAATACATGTATCAAATGTAGCATTCACATGACATCTTAGAGTAGCCGAGCCTATTTTTAGTTGCATTTTGCATGTTGTGCATTAGACATCTTAACATAAGCTAGGATCATGCATTGATTACTAACTAGCTATTGTTTTGGCTCGGAATACTAGGTAAGCTTTTATGCTTTAGCATCTTGCATGAGTGTGAGTGTTTCCATGATAGCATGCTTGCCATGAGGCTAATTGCTTATTTGCTATAACTGCCTGAATGCTTGTAGGTGAAGGTTGGATTACTTGAATTGGGACAATTGATCAAATGCGAGTTTTAAGCCCACTTGAGGGTGGCAAAATCATGTTTTTTTAAGCCCACTTGAGGGTGGCAAATCCACGTCTTAGCTTACTTGCGAGTAGCACCTTCAAACCATTTTCAAACAAACAAACATAAGATGTTTTGTTTCAACTTAGGCGATCTAGTCTATACTTGTGTGTTGTGCGCATCACATAGTAATTCTAGGCTAATAACCGGAACAAGAACGCATGTGTTTTCAAAAACAAAATATCATGTTAGTAAAGGTCGATCTTTTGATCGGGCGAGCGGGGGTGCTCATTACATGACCTTCCCCTCTCGTACCCAAGTTCCCGAGCCGAGGCAACTTTGGTGATGACAGACACGTGGCCTTAGGCACGAGTCAGGGTTTCCTAAATTTCCCAAAACAAAAACATTTAGGTGGTGACTCTGTATCTAGCAAAGCAGTCTATGTTTGGCACTTCTTTATAAAAATCAGTTTTCCAAAATGATTTGCTGGATTTGGACTCTTTGATGATTTATCGGTCTTGCATTGCACTTTGCGTGATTAGATTCAGAACCGTGACATTGAGTCCGAACTGTAGTAGCTTAATGAACAAAACGGATTTCGCGCCATTCGCGCCCGGAGCCGGGATGTTCGGGCACGTCCACGCCCCTGTAGAAGGAGCAAGTTCAGATAGTAGTACAGAATCTTGAGCTCGAGATGTTGTAGAAGATGATAGTTGTCCCACTATTCACCTTTAAAGACTTGCATGAATTGAGGGTTCAGATTGAGAGCGCATGTAACAAAGGGATTATTTCTAGAACAAGGAGGGTGTTTTCCAAGATTACTGATGCTAGCAATAGCACTATTCCTAAACCCACTGAAATCAATATCGTTGCCACTAATCCAAAACCTGCTAACTATAGACGTCCCCGAACGTCTCGGGAAAATCCCATTTTGTTCATTTGGGCTTACTACAGTTCGGACTCAATGTCACGGTCCTGTATCTAATCTCACAGAGTGCAATGCAAGACCGATGAATCATCAAAGAGTCCAAATCTGGCAAATCGTTTTGAAAAATTAATTTTTAGAAAGAAGTGCCAAACATGGACTGCTTTGCCAGATACAGAGTCGCCACCTAAATATTTTATTTTGAGGAAATTTAGGAAACCTTGACTCGTGCCTAAGGCCACGTGTCCGTCATCACCAAAGTTGCCTCGGCTTGGGAACTTGGGTATGATTGGGGAAGGTCACTTCGTGAGCACCCCCGCTCGCCCGATTAAAGATCAGCCTCTACTAACCATGATATCGAGTTTTGAAAACATTATGTGCTCTTATTCCGGTTATTAGCCTAGAATTACTATGTGATGCGCACAACATACAAGTATAGACTGGATTGCTTAAGTTGGAACAAAGCATCGCATATCCATTTGTTTTGAAAATGGTTCAAAGTTTGCTACTCGCAAATAGGCTAAAATACGGATTTTGATGAATTATCCCAATTCAAGCAACCCAACCTTCACCCACAGGCATTCGGGTAGTTATATCACATAAGCAAGTAGCCTCATGGTAAGCATGCTATCATGGCAGTCACTCACACGCATGCAAGGATGCTAAAGCATAAATACTTACCGAGTACTCCAAGCCAGAACAACAGCTAGTTAGTAGTCATGCATGATCCTAGCTATGTTAAGATGCCTAATGCAACACATGCAAAATGCAGCTAGAATAGGCTCGGCTATCTGAGAATGGCATGTGAAATGCAACAACTCGATACATGTATTCAAGTTGGAATTGAAATGCTATGCAATTAGTATGATGCGCCAAGCCTGGTGCATGCAATACGAATGAATGTATGCAAACATGCTAACACGAGGTATGCTAATCGAAACATGACCTAAAACTAACCATAAAAAGCAGGTAAGTAAAAGGGAGAAAGACGTGGGGTTGGAAGACATTCACACATGCACGCACGCACCCTTATTACAAATTCGCCCTCTCGACGGAGAGTCCGAAAGAATAATACAAACCAAATAAATAATTAACTACTCTAGGTAATTAATTATTACAGATCCTTAATTAATTAACAAATTAATTACGAAATAAACTAAGTATGAAATTCGAAAGGCTGCTGCAGCTCTGCCTCGAAATGATTGGATGATGCATGCTTGATTTGCCGTGCTCGGAAACCCATTGCCATGCCAACTGTTGCCTCTGTTTGCACTGTTCTGCACCTCTGAGAATTGTGAAAATCCTAAGGTTGCTTCTGAACCACTCCCTGAGCACTTTGGGATGCCACCAACCAAGAGAAACCACCACCGGCCATGGAAATAAGGTCACCGACCAAAAATTGGATCACCGGCTTTATTTTTGTAGTTAGCCGGCACTTAAAGTGGTCGACCGGCCATTTATTCCTGCAGAACACTGGTTTTGCTGCAATAGAGGATAGATAGTGCATGGCATGGAATTTACAAGTCAAATGTATGCACGACCACCCTCCCTATCATGCTATGGACTCAAGGGAGTATGGCCCTCGACCCTAGGGCCACCAATCACGCATTTTGATGCATGATGGCCAAAGGTGTCAAAGGTGCATATCAATATGGAATGAATGCACAAAATACATGAGGGCCTCACACTCTATCATGTTGGATCAAGAGCGTCGGCGACTAAGGATTGAGGGGCGTTTCGTCACTTCAAGTATGAATGTTCCTCGCTCCTCGTGTTTGGTTTGACACCCCAAACCAAACATAATGTAATGCAGACTAGTATGCGAAATGCAAAAGGACTCAAGTATGCACACAAGACTAAGGTAGCAAACATGCCAAATGCAATGCAACCTAAGCATGCAAGTTAAGCTAATGTAACATGGGCATGCCAAGTATGCAACAATGTTATGTAATGCAATTAGCTAAATATCATGAGATATACCAAACATGCAAATATGACGCAATACAAGCATGCAAATATCATGAAAGCAAACATGCTCAATGGACTTAAGCTGAAATGGGCAGACCTCATCCATGCCTTAATCAGTGGCCAAAACACCCAAATCAAAGGACCAAAAGGGGAGGAGTGTACACACATACATTGGCCTATAAGCTAGACCACAATGCACAATATTCAAGCATGAGCAAGATGGGGTGAACATGAGGATATGTCGATACAACAAGCACATAAATCATGTGAATGATGATGCCGAATCATGCACATAAGATAAGCATGGCATGCTAATGGACTTAAAGCACAAAGCTAGTCAAAGGACTTGAACCATGGCCATGTCAACCAAGCCCCAAAGGACCAAGGTGACCCAAAACAGTCCCATGGCAGGCCAAAATAAGGCTAGAATATGCATGGGATGAGGCCAAAACATGCTATAAAGGCGAGCACAAAACAAGACGCATACAAGGCCCAAAAGGGCAAATACACCACACCTATTACAACCGAACATGGCATGACTTAGGCCAATAAAATCAGAGTTATAACATGTCAAAATAAGCCCCAAAACCCAATGAGATGGCATCCCAAAGACCTAATCATGGAGACATACACAATGGTCCAAACATGGAGCACAAAACAGCAACTCTTCAAGGCATTGAAGGAGTCACAAATGTAAGCATAGGAGCATACTATATGGACTGAAATAACATTCTAAGTGATGCCAAACCACTGAAATGACCCACATAGAGCATGCTAGCAACTTGGACACTCAAAGCTTACAAGCTAGATTGCATGGTAGCTATACAAAGGAAGTCATGGATGACCAAAACAATCAAAATTAGAGCTTTAGCATGTTAAGACAAAGCTAAAAGCTTCATGAAGTTGAGCCCAAAATCATGCTAGAAAGACATGTTACAACATGATGCATGTTAAAGCAAAACATGGGATTACAAAGCAAGTATATGAGACAAGTAAGAGGCTACCAAACCAACTTTAAATAGAGGGATATTATGCCAAAATAACACTAAATACCCACTAAAATGAGGTCAACAAAAGCTATGCAAACATGCTACCTTTATGAGCCCTAAATGCAAGCAAATGAGTCACAAGGGGAGAGGGGTGTCCCTCCCCTATACAAGACCTCAAAATCACTTCTCTACCACTGAAAATCCCCTGGATTTCAGTGGTGAGAAGGCCAAAACAAAAGGAGTACAAAACTCAAAGAAGAAGGCACAAAAAAAGGCCAAACAAGGCCTAAGAGAGGGTGGACGACCCCCAACACAAAAATTAACCTTAAAAAACTATAACAAGCATGAAAATACAGAACTTTTATCAGTTATACACTAAGCTCAAAACAATATGCAAATAGCCCTAAAACCTTAAGCAAAAATGGGGAATAAAAGGGTAAGTTCTCACCCTTGAAGAATACTTCAAGAACACCAACTCCAGCACCTCCTTTTGATCAAAACCAACTCAAAAACTTTGAAATCAAACCCTTAAAACCTCAGCAACGAAAGTAAAGTGTAACACTAGGTGTCTTAGTGCAGAATTAAGAACAAAAACCCCTTTAGAACACTATTACACACACAAATATAGAGAGAGAGAGGGAGATATAGAGAGAGAGGGATATATAAGTTATATATCAGATGAATCAACCCCTGGAAAGGGAGGGGAGGTCCTCCTTTTATAGGAAATGCATTCCTAAGCTTCTTGGAGAAGCTAACACAAGGGATGAAATCCCTCCATACACGTATGGAGAGGGTGTATTGTGCGTGCCAGCTGTGCCAGCTGGCACAAAATATCTGCCAAAATCAGATGAAAAGGGGTCGACAGGAAAAAATGGCCGATTGACCAACAAAATTGGCCGGCCGACCAAAACAATTGCCGACCGACCAAAATATTTGGCCGGTAGCAATAAAACAGGGCCGGTGGCCTCAAGCCAAGGCCGGTGAGGTGTGGGGATGGCCAACAAGCCATTCCCTGCCCTCAGAAGCAAGAACACAAGTGTTTGGTGCACAACCAAGCACAAAACAAACAAGTCGAGAGGTCTTGAGGCAAGGCACGCGACCGAAACCTCCGAGAACTCAAGACGAACACGAACATGGATGATCACCGAGTGTTTAAACGGTGACATCCAAGTTTTGAGGATGGTCAAAAATGGGGTGTCTACACTAACCTGTTTGTAAATACCAATCCACAAATAGTTGGCCCAACCTGAGCTCAAGGCAGAACTTTCACCCCTCTCCATATGAGCCTAACCCGCACACTAGAAGTCCTGATGAAAAGAGGGCATCTCAAACCCCTTGATCTTCAACTCCTTTCTAATCCACTCCCTGCTAGACATAACTCCACCAAATACTGTGCGTATTATCAACAGAACGGTCATGACATCGATCATTGCTACCGTCTTCATTATGAGGTTTAGAATCTCATAGATAACCAGACAATAGCTCCACTTCAAGAACCTAATGCTACCACTAAGCCACTTCCCATCCATGACCGAGTACTTCATTCTCACCTTAACATCATCCATACACTACCTCTTACCTTTGACCCCAGTATTATATCACTCTATCCCATTAGCCCAGGCCAGAGGTGTTCATTTTCAAAAACACCGATTTGTGCATGATAGATACGCCCAATCCGATTTGGATACACTAAGAGCATCAAATGGCTGAACCCACTACTGCTGAGATGTTGAAATTTCTTGAAGACCTTCAAGGAGCGGTGGTAGATTTAACCTTTGGGGTTTCGACCCTGTCATTTACCACACCTCATGCTGGTGATTTTGTACCAAAGAATTCTCCAATCTTAGGAGGAGCTAAAAGCAGAATGGGTGAACCCATCAAAACTGAGATGAAGACTGGTGGTGATGATAGAAGGGTAGCCCAATTAGACATAATGCTCAAAGACGTCTCGAGCCTAGGATATACCATGTCAAAAACAAATAGGCCTTGCCTAGATATAGCCGTCTGACTCTTTGACAATGCTGAAGTAGCATTAATGAGTCTGGGGTAACTATTGACCCTTGTGCATATCTCTGATGGGTTGTCGAAGCTCTGAAGACCAAAGGCCTGAACAAATGGCAAGTCCTTACAATTGTTGAAAGGGTTGTGGATGAAACTTTCACCACTCAACACACCAATGCTCAAGTGGGACTTGCTATGGTCGAATTTAATGTGAAAAGCCAGATTAAGGGTACTTTGAATCATGTATCGGCAAACGAAGAAAAACCGAGTAATGATTAGAGATGCTTTACCAGAAACACCCATCTTGATTCCAGTCCCAAACCCATGAATACCCAGCCAACACCCGCTAACCCATTTGCTAATGTTTCTAAAACTAGTGCCTCCTACTCCCAAAAATGAACCTTTACTCATCTCCATATAAGCCCAACCAGCACCTTGAAGATACTGATGGAAAGAAGGTATCTCAAACCTCTCAATCCTCGACCTTTCCCTAACCCTCTCCCACCTATACATGACCCTGTCCAATATTGCACATTCCATCATCAATACTGTCATCATATTGACTGTTGCTTTTGCCTTCGCCATGAAATTCAAGACTTGCTTGACAATAAGTTAATCACCCCACCTAAAAACCCTAAAGTTTTCAATAACTCTCTTCCTGACCACAATAAATTGACACCCCATAACATAAATCTCATCCATGGCTTGCCAACAACCAACCTTGACCCTAGCCAGCACATCATACCTGCAATAGCCGCATCCTTTAATCCATTGGAGTGTGTATTTAATTCCCTTATTTTCATTTTTGGAAGTCTTTGGAGTTTATGAATATTGGTTTTGGAGGAGTATAATCCGATTTAAACTCGTTGGGTTTGTTTGTTAGCGCTTGTTCTTGTCAAAAAGTTCCTTGGAAATTTAGAAATTCTATTCTGGGGTCGACATTAACCTTTCTAAGGGTCAACCCTTAGCTATTGGTGAAGTTTCTGGAAGTGTTGCTGGAATTTAGGGTTGACACCAGCCTTGGTGGTGTTGACACCTACCTCTTGTTGCTGTCCACAAGGGTCGACACTAGTCTAGGAAGGGTCGACCCTTGTATGTTGTTGAATCTGGAAGTTTCTTGCTAAAATTTAGTGTCAACACCAGTTTGGGAGGTGTTGACACCTTGCTTGTTGCACATATTGCTTTTCTTCTTGAAGGGTCGACACCTGTGTTTAATTTTTAACTTTTTGGGCTGGTTTGAGCCCTGCTTTTGGCAGGTTTTTGACATATTCTTTTCATTTGACTTTGGGGCTATTATTCTATTATTACCTTGCTACTATAAATAGGCTCCAAACCTACATTCATTTCACTTTTTCTCCTCTTTTCTCTCTCTTTCTCAAATCCTGAGTTCTCTTTTCTCTCTCTAAAACTCAAACTTTTTCACTTAAATCTCTAGATGTACTCACCTAGAGTGATCTTTTCACCATGGTCCTTTGAGAAAGGTTGTAGATCTCGCCAAGGGCTTCATTTTGATTTGAATAGTTTGTGGTTTCGTCGCCGGTGATTTTTGGGTCGTCATCTCTTTGCTTCAAGAGGTAGGGGTTTCTAGTTCTCTTTTAATACCCTTATTTATAGATAGATTTGTGGTATTTTCTTTATATAAATACAAAAGTTTATATTTTTATGCATATTGGGATGAATCATGAGATTAGGGGTCAGGGTTTGAAAAGAGTTGGGTTTACTTGTTGGGTTATGATCTTGGGTCATGAGTTTAGGTGTAAAAGTAATACAAGGGTTAGAATAAAATGTGTTTTTGTGGAAAGCTTTAATTTCTCTTAAAAACCCTAGTTTGACTCATGAAGATGGTTAATGGTTTTGCTTCAATTGATAGTAGAATCATGAAATTAAGGTGTTAAATTACACATGTACAAGTTTAATTGAAATGTTAAAGAGTTTGAAAAATTTAGGTAAAAGTTGTGATTGAACTTTTAATGTTGATGTTTTAAATTATGTTATAATATGAAACCAAACTTGGGGGAAAAGAAATTACCAATGGTATGGATGATATGAGCTTTGTCTTGAAATGGTTGTGTTGAATTTTGTTGTGTGTTATGTGAATTGTATTAGGTTATGTTGTGTTGAGTTGAGTTGGGTTATGTTGTGTTGAGTTGAGTTGGGTTGTGTGGAGTTGAGTTGTGTTGGGTTGTGTTGTGGTTGGTTCCCACGCGGGAAGTCGAAAAGGTTTTTGAGGGCCTACGTCTTGCCGTATAATAGCTGACAAATGTGGGGGATGGTTTTAAAATTGAAAAATGGTTTTTTGGTGCCCACGGCTGTCAGTATAATAGCTGGTAAATGTAGGGGTGGTTTGAATTCAAGGTGCCCAATTACCCTATCTAGGCTTATCGCTAAACGAATGTGGGAAAAATAATTTTTGGGTTTTGGGTGTCCACACAGTCCTGCCATATAATAGGTGGCAAAAGTGGAAAAATGATTTTTGGGTGTCCACATAGTCGTGCCGTATAATAGCCGGCAAAAGTGGAAAAATGGATGGTTTTCGAAAATGTTTTGGGTGCCCACGTCCTATCGTATAATGGCCGACAAATGTGGGGGATGGTTTTAAAAAGTTGAAAAATGGTTTTTGGAAAAATGTGGTTTTTGAGAAAATGGTTTTTGGGAGTTCACTTCCCGCTGTATAATAGCCGGCAAAAGGCGGAAAGTGTTATGGATTGGGTGCCCGCTGTCCCACCGTATCAAGTCGCAAAAGGTGAAATGTGTTGAGAAATGTGTTGAGTCGATGATAATATGTGTGAATTGAGATGAACTTATGAAATTACAATTGATATGTAATTTGGCATGAAATGGGAATGCATATAGAAATTATCTGAAGAAATTGAATTAAAAGGGTTTATTATCCTTGTGATATGTTGAATTATGATTGATAACACACATGTGGATATGATGTAGTTGTGATATATTGAATTATAGTTGATAATGCAAGTGTGGATGTGATGTAGTTGTTAATTAAGTAGGAGTTAAGTGTAGGATAACAATTATTGAATATAAAGGAGATTTGGATTTCTACATTGAGGAGTTACAGCAAATATGAATAGATTGATGGGAATAGCATGTATGTGGGATTTTTTGGAGTATTAAGGGAACTTGAACTTGATGTTATGATGTTATAATAAATGTAACTAGTAAAATGAGAGAATGGAAATAAAAAGAGGAATGTTAAGATGGAAATTAAATGAGGAATATTTTGGAATGGATTAATAAATATAAAATGATGTGGTTCCTTAAACATATTTGTTTTCAAAAAGGATTTATGGTTTTCTGATGAAAAAGGATAGTTTTTGATGGTCGAAGGTTTTCCTTAAATGTTCAAATAAATTTCGAGAAAAAGATACTCTACGTATGATATTTTGAAATTACAAAATATCACTTTATTATATGGTATCACCCTACATTCATGATCATGTCTATCTATAGGATGGTTATTGTTTTAGAATTATGAGATTCCTACTGGGCAATTGTGCTCAGCCCTCGTTGCTTCATTTTTCTTATAGGAAGAGAATTCGGATTGATTGGTTGGAGAGTTAAGAAGTTCATGTATCTCTTATGTGTAATCTTATTGAACATGGATGCTTGTATTTATTTATTTGTAACTCCATAGCGAAAGCTTGGCATGTACTATTACTATTGTTGTATTCATTATTAGAGAGAACAAGCATTATTATGTTTCTATTACTCAAGAATAATAGATATTTGTAAAAAAAAAAAAATGGACCTAAATTACAGGCTTTTGGTAATGTTTCCAAGTAATTAAAATTTGGGGCGTGACAATACCCACCAAGGAGCCCAAACCCATTTTGTTCATTCCTAAATCTTTTGATCTGAGCAAAAGAAACAAAATCTTTGGAGAGGTGAAAAGTTTACTCAATCCTGGTAAATTCAAGCTTAATGAAGCAACGGGCTCCCTTAATAGATGCCAGCAAGGATGGTTGAAATGATGAACCTCAGTCTTAGCTAGGGGAATTGTCGAAAGCACTTGAAAAGGATCTTTTGAACCTGGGGCACGGTGTGAAAAAGAAGTTGTTTCGGTCAAGGAAGCGTATGGGGACTACCAAAGTAATTGTGCGGCTCAATCTGAGAGACTCAATTTGAAAGTCTGAAATCAATCCTACTGGGTGTGGATGTTAGTAATGCTGAATTGAAGGCAAGTTTGGACCCTTCCACAGGCTACTTGAAGTTTTTTTCATGAATTCTGCAGATGGATTTGTAGAGTGAAAACCCTTTGTCTCAAGAAAGCTAATTTTGTTTTGAGTTCTGTCCTATAAATAGTTGAGTTATGTATCGATTTTAGAGTTTTATTTTCTTCGTCTTTTCTTGCGTCATTGTGTTAGTTGAGTCTTTTCCTTTGAGTCACTCTCATGTACCCTTGGGTCTTCGTTTTATTTCAATAAAGAAACCGGGAGTCAAGTTTTTGATCATTTTATTGTGCCTATAGTAATTCATGTGTGACCTTTTGGAAATGGCAAAGTTTCAAAAAAAAAAAAAAAAAAAAAAAAAAAAAAATTGAATGAGATTCTGTTAATAAGCTCGAGTGTTGAGAAGAATCCCCTAAATGGTTTGAGTGGATTCTGGATTGTCGTCACAAAGTCCTTCATGATTTCAAAATTTTAAGCTGTTTCTCTTGCAAAATTATGGAGATAGATTCAGAATCGTGCGTGATATTCTACACTGTCCTGGGGATTCTCTTCACCTTTGGGTGATCATTTTGGCAAGCACAAGACGACTTTCAGACCTCACAATCATGGAATTCCTTCCCTTGGTGTTTTCATTACTCCAAAGAAAAAAAAAAAGATAAAAGAAACCAAAGAGAAAGAGAAAAGGAAAAAAAAGGGAAAAATAAAATAAGGAAAAGAGAAAGAAAAGAAAAAGAAAAAAAGAAGAAGAAGAAGAAGGAAAACCATCATGCCAGGGGTATCCATTGGAATGAAATCCACTCAACTGTGAGGAAATGAACTTTTGTCTGAATTCGGAGAAGCCAATACGAGAAGGTACCACATTGTGAGAAGAACCAACTTTGAAAATTGAGTGAAAGAAAGGACAAAGACATGCATAAGAGGATGGAGAACCAAGCTCATATCAAGGTGAAGCTAGTTTCAGTGTTAGAGCAAGGATGACTATTGATCAAATTCACCACAAATGTTGTAACACTATCCTTAAGAGGCTTGCTAGGCCAAAAACCCAAAAGGATGACCTAGGCAAAAGTTGGAGCATGAAAAATGAGAAATCAAACAAATAGAGCTCACAAGGTTGAAAATCCGAAAGGGTGGCTTTGGCAAAAGTTAGAGTGCAAAAGGAGAGTGACAATACCTAAGTGAACCTCATCCATAAACTACGTTGGCCTGATTTTCATTATTGGGATATGTAGGCAATTTCATCCTGAAGTTCGGTCTCAACTATATCCATTTAATCTATCTCGACTCAATAACCTTGCCCACTTTACGTCGTCAGCTTTGTATCAATCCATGAGCTACACCGACTGCGGCACATATAAAACTTGCGTTGGGTAAAGAAGAACTAGTTTGAATCAACAAGTAGAGAAATTTCAATGCTTGAACTTATCAGTAGAATCTCTAACTTGAGGAGAAAAAAAAGAAAGAAGGAATCGAAACTCGGGTTTTGTGAAATTGAGTTCTAAAGGGAGCTTATGTAATACTAGGGCCACTATGAATGATCAGTCACGTTGAGTCTTTTTTTTTTTTTTTGGCTTTTGGGACAGTTGTGAGTTCTGTTTGTGTTGTGCCTTTGTTTTTTATCTCGGTCTGTGCTCTTCATCAAGTCACCCTGGCATGTCTGTCATTCATCGAGTTACCGTGGTGTATTTGTCGTTCAAAGTTGAACAAAGTGCATGAATGTTCGCTCTAAACTCAAAAACAAGTCCATGTGTGGAATTCATAAACAAGCTAAGAGTGCCCATACAAGGGATATCAAGTTTATGATTATTGCAAAATGTATGTGAGGAATTCGTCGCTATTTTGGATGGGACTGGAGTAAGTTCTCAACATGCCGAGACAGAAGAGAAGCATAAATCTGATTGGTTGGCAACTGTTCTAGGATCTGATGATCCCTATCACACGCCTGCATAATGTTGAAAAAGGTGGCCAATGACTGAACACTAGGGGAAATTTTCAGTACATCTGATCAGGCCATCAATTGAACAAGGGGCATGAACCCAAACCTTTCTCTTAGTCCAATCAAGCCATTTGTCGGGCACTTTCCCTTGGGTGAGGGTAAGCTCACCTCCATGATGATTTTGACATGATTCAGCTTTCGAAAGTTGTCTCCCACCATTTCAAAACTCTCTTGGGATTGCCATCTTCCCCCTAATTAATACATGTGCTTTAGATTATGCATGCATGCTCATACACTCTGGCTGATTTGAACTGCGTGATTGGTTGCTCTTGCTCTTGACTTTGTTCTGTACTTAACAGAGTTTCGTCGAGTTGTCGCTCTTGGTGTTTTTCAGTTACATTTCAATAAGTTGTGGCAAGTTGTCCTGCACTCATTTCATAAGGTACATGATGAACTACTCTACATACTGCTCATTTCACTCTACACCTGACATACTGTCTTGTGCACCTTGCATCACACTATTTTGTGGATTCACCTTGCATCGCACTGTGTTGTGCATTCATCTGCATTGCAATGTCTTGTGCATTCAACCTACATTCCAGTGTCTTGTGCACCTCGCATTGCACTGTCTTATGTACCTTGCATTACATTGTTTTGTGCACCTACATCGCACTATCTTGTGCACCATACACAGCACTGTCTTGTGCAACTGCATCACACTGTCTTGTGCACCCACATAGCACTATTTTATGCATTCACCTTGCATTGCACTGTCTTGTGCACCCTGCATCGCACTGTCGTGTGCACCTTGCATTGCACTGTCTTGTGCACTTACACAACACTGTCTTGTGTATCCTACATCGCACTGTCTTGTGCACCTTGTATCGCACTGTTTTGTGCATTCACCTTACATCACATTATTTTGTTCATTCACCCTGCATCGCACTGTCTTGTGCACCTACACAACACTGTCTTATGCACCAACACAACACTATTTTGTGCATTCACCTTGCATTGCGCTATCTTGTGCACTGGTTTGATGTTCGAAGACCGTTAATCCCTAGTGTGGGTCTAGGAGACATTAGATTCTCTAAAGGTGCAATTCCTTTGGTGTTTTTCAAGCTTGAACGACATCAGGTGATTTGGTATAGCCACCTGATTATGTTCGTAGCGAGTTCCTAGGAGACCAACTGAGACGGCGGAAACTAGAGTTCGACCGGCTAAGGCCCATAATGCAAAGGTTTGGAATTTCTAAGACTAAAGTCTGGTTTAAATACCCAGGGGTGCATCCTCGGCTTGAAATTTGTATGGCAGCCCCACAGGTTAAGGTCGCTTGTAGGTGCCTCAATTTTGGATACTAAACCAACCCAGTCTGTCACCCTATTGGAGAATAGGGAAAGTTGCAAACATAGCCAGGAAGAAAAGTAGTATCCGTGGTTTTCGTATAAAGTTTATACCTTTGTTGAGCATTTGTGGACCTTGAGATTGTTTCCTCTGTTTCGAGACACGAGATGAAGAAAGTGGTTTCAGAAGAAGAGGAAGATCCTCCAGCAGAATAAGGTGAGTCATCGTCGATTGCCCCTGTAAAGTGCTTTCTAAAGCTTTGCTTCCTAGTGGCTACATTATATCTATTATCTGAGTACCTCTATCACATGCATCTACTACGTTGTCCATTACATCCATTACATCATACCATCTTATCACCTACATTAGTTTTATGTTAAGCTTAGTTTGGCATGTGCTCATACTTTTCCTACGTTAAAACATAGCTCTGCATGTGTACGCACCTATTCTGCAAGAATTGTGGTTTGAAGGTTTCGGCACCTTTTCTGTGTTAGACGTAGTTTGGTTTGTGTCCATACATTTTCTAGGTAAGACAAAGTTTGGCCTGTACCCCCTATCCATTGCATCGTACTTTATCTTGTTGCATTTATCTTTTTCGTGTAAAAGCATGTAGGATCATTATCATTCCCCAGCATATATCTTTTTCATGTAAAAGCATTTAGGATCATTATCATTCCCCAACAGACCATTCCTCACTTATGTCATACCATCCAAATACTTGTACTCTTTCTGCTAAAGGCATAGTTTTGCATATGTCCGCACCTATTCCGCAAGAATTGTGGTTTGAGAGTTTCGACACTTTTTCTGTGATAAAACGTAGTTTGATTTTGCATCCCCATTCCTTTATGGTATTTGTGTGGTAAGCACTACTTGTGGTTTTGATTGGTGCATTGCATTGTGTATCATTTGCATCCTGTCCTTGAACTACGCTAGTTTGATTCCTTGCAAAGAGATACGTAGGCAACCATCGGATTCAACCAACTGCATCTGCATTTTGTTTGTTTGCCCAAGTCTTACAACCATGTCAAATGGGTCATCTTCGGATTTTGACATTCACTCACGTTATTTCACGACTATTCGAGCTCTGTCAAAGAGGGGCAACTGTAGACACCACATTTTTGACCACCCTTAAGACTTGGGCGCTCCGATTTGAATGCTCGATGATGAAAGTTACACTGTGCAATTCTTTAAAGTTTTCAGCAAAAGGTATCCACCTTTGAACACCCAAACCTAAACCTCACACCCATCATTGACCAAAACCACATTCCATTTTGACCAAACACCCGGGGAGCCTACAGGCCATCATATGGCTGATCGTATCCTTTCATGGTCGGCCATCCATGTTTAGTGTACAGATTGTTTTGACAGCTGTGGGAGCCGAATTTGGTTAGATCCATAGGGACGGATGAGCGTGTCCAGTCCGAAACGTAACCTCTATTCGGCATATACCCCAGCCAATCAAGGAGTCGAATAAAATAACCAGTATCCCAGCCAGTAGAACAGATGCCGAGTATTGGTACATGTGACGGAACAAGGATGGGCCCAGCCCAAAGGCCCAAAGAAAATACTATAAACACGGGATCATCCATCAGAGAAAGGTATGTGAGAATTATTACACTTTACTTAAAATGTAAGCAATACAGAGATTAGAGACTGACTTGCCCATCGGAGTGCTAATTCCGGCAGCCCTGACCGGAGTGTTTATTCCTTTTCAGGTGATTAGAAGAGGATCACTAGTGTCCCTCGGGATCAGAAGAGTATTTCTAAACCACTTCTCCACAATTGGCATCGTCTGTGGGAATACTCAAATAGTCACTGATGAAACCATGCAAAGAGACGACCTCACTCCAACAAACATGCTTGGACAGGAGACTATCGCCGCAAGACATGCCTTGAACTTCACCTCACCCTCGACTTCGGAGCACGAGACAATGTAGGCGATCATGGAACAAGCAAAGAAAAATGAACAGGGGTTGGAGAACATGATCGTTGAGAACGAACGTCTTTGTAAAGACTTGGCCTTGGAAGTGGCGAAGTGCAAACAAGCTGTACGCCTAAATCTGGAACGATCTCCGAAGGCAGGTGGTCGACGACCTTGAGCCTAACAAGACGACACTGATAGCGATCCTGACTCGTTATCCCCGGAGCCCAGGAAGACGGGGCAACCTGAAACTACCAGTTCTTCTGAAGAAAGTCCCCGTATAAGGCACAAGCGAAGAAGGAACAGTTCGGACGAAGATCAACACAATCCCTTCGTACGACGGATTGCAAAGGCAGTGCTACCCAAGAAATTCAAAGCATCATCATTCATCTTGTACGACGGCAAATCAGACCCCACCGACCACATCCGCCACTACAAGCAAACCATGACATTGCATGCAGATGACGAGGCCCTCATGTACCGAATATTTTCCAGCAGTTTGGGACCATTGGCTGTCATGTGGTATAATAGACTGGAGTTGGCTTCGATCAAAACCTTCCACCAATTACATAAATCCTTCAGGGCCAAATTCATCACCAACGAGGTCCAGCCGAAATAAGCCGACTCTCTTTGGGCAATGCAAATCCTGCCAGGAGAAACACAAAGAGCATATTCGGCGCAATATTTCGAATGCTTTAATCTTGTTGATGATGCTTGCAACGACTCCATGGCCATCACCGCCTTCAAAATGGGATTACATCCAGATAGTGCCCTCCGCAGTTCCTTGACTAGAAGGCCCCCCAAAACAGTCTGGGGGTTGATGAAGAACGTAGAGGAATACTGCAAAGTGGAAGATGACGCTTTGCGAGTTAAAGCTGGACACATGGCCAACAAAACGGCCTCTCTTGAAATTGCTCAGCCAATAAGTTCTGTTCCACCTCCCTGAACCACGACAGCGGGATAAACGAGACAAGAGACGGGATTGTCGCCGATCAAGCGATCAATCCTCACACCGAGAAAATGAGCAACTGCAAGTTGATAGTAGGCGCACAAAGCGCACCGACAAGAAATATACGAAGCTGTCAGAGCTAATCAGCTTGGTTATGTCCAAAATCCAACATCTTTCATTCTTCACATGGCCGTCCAAAATGGTAGGACCTCCGGACACGAGAAGGCGGGATAGGCAGTGTGAATATCACAAAGATCACGGTCATGACATGGACAGTTGTTATGCTTTGAAAGACCACATTGAGGAATTGGTGCAAAATGGTCGGCTCCAGCAACATGTCCGAAAGAGCGCAATCAAAACTGTTGCCCTTCGCCAGGATTCACCTCCGCTCGGCATCATTCGTATGATATACAGCCTTCCAACGCCTCTTACTGTACACGCAATTCAGTCAGCCCCCCAGAAGCAACGCACACCAACGAAACGGCCCCACGAAGCTCCGAGTATTATCTTCGACGATTCTGATCTTATCGGCATAAAACTCCTCCACATTGAACCATTAGTCATTGAACTACACGTTAACCGATTTACTGTTGAATGCATCCTCATAGACCAGGGAAGCACTTCGGAGGTCATGTATTACGAGACCTTCATCAAACTCGGCTTCAACGAATCAGACTTGTCTCCAGCTCTTTATCCATTATTCGGCTTTATCGCAAATCCAGAGTACTCGTTGGGGAAAATCGCACTACCCGTTCAAGCGTGCTCCCAAACAGTAAATGTGGAATTCGTGGTCGTCAAGCTCCCTTCGCCGTATAATTTCATCATGGGGCGAACTTGGTTGCATACTATTCAGGCCGTGCTAAGCACTTATCGTCAGCTACTACGCTTCCCGATCGAACACGACATTGAGCAAATCCGTGGTTCCTAGCAATCCGCACAAGCATGTTATCTCCTTTCTGGAAAGACACATAACGGAGTCGCAGGTCAACTAGACTGAAGTGCCGAATCGAAACAGCCTCGACGATGTCGGACGGCTCCCTAGCAAAAAGCCACGGAAGCCCTAGGCGATACCAGCAGCAGCTTGCGAAGTCGTATAATCAACGTGTTCAGCTGCGCCGCTACACACGGGGAGAGTTGATCTTAAAAGTACTTCCGGATGACAAGAAACCGGTTGATGGAAAATTGGGTCCTAACTGAGATGGCCATTAGTAGATAGATTCCATATCGGCTCAGAAATATGTCAAGAAGGAGTCTGCCACGGCCTTAGAACTCGACGCCTTTGCGAAAATTCTGTCATTAAACCTGACTTGTGGGGAATGATCCTAGTCCTAAATGATTCGCCATGTACACATTCCACTTTTGTAATGCAAGGATTCTTGTTGAAAAGTTGTAATCCCACGCACTGCGAAATCCAGTTGAAAAGTGCGCCGACGGAAAAAGCCTCCGGATTCGGAGCGCCCTTCGTGGATATCACGATTGGCCAAAAAGTCTCCGGATTTGGAGCCCCATCGGCGCATGACGTCTTTGGGCCGAAAAAGCCTCCAGATTCGGAGTGCCCTTCGTGGATATCACGATTGGCCAAAAAGTCTCCAGATTCGGAACCCCCTCGGTGCATGATGTCCTTGGGCCGAAAAAGCCTCCGGATTTAGAATGCCCTTCGTGGATATCATGATTGGCCATAAAGTCTCCGGATTCGGAGCCCCATCGGCGCATGACGTCTTTGGGCCAAAAAAGCCTCCGGATTCAGAGCGCCCTTCGTGGATATCACGATTGGCCAAAGTCTCTCTGGATTCGGAGCCCCATCGGCGCGTGACGTCTTTGGGCTGAAAAAGCCTCCGGATTCAGAGCGCCCTTCGTGGATATCACGATTGGCCAAAAAGCCTCCGGATTCGGAGCGCCCTTCGTGGATATCACGATTGGCCAAAAAGTCTCTCCGGATTCGGAGCCCCATCGGCGCATGACGTCTTTTGGCCGAAAAAGCCTCCGGATTCGGAGCACCCTTTGTGGATATCACGATTGGCCAAATAGCATTCGGATTCAGAGCCCCATCTGCGCGTGACGTCTTTGGCCGATAAAGCCTCTGGATTCGGAGCACCCTTCATGGATATCAAGATTGGCCAAATAGCCTTCGGATTCGGAGCCCCATCGGTGCGTGACGTCTTTGGCCGATAAAGCCTCCAAATTCGACTAACCAAATAGTGTTCCATCGGGCGACGCTCAAGGGCCAAGTAATATTCCGAATTCGGAGCGCCCTCCAGAATGAAAAAACATTTACACATCAAAGCAGGGATATGTAAGTTGAGCTGGCACAACCATATCAACAAAACAAAATGTGCCAACATTCGAAATAAGATGCTTAATTATGCATATAAAAATTCAGAATGAGATACAAGCATTTAAAATAAAACATTTTATTTGATTAAATAGTAATTACATAAATGCAATCCGCGTTCGAGCATTACAATATCTATTTTCATGCGGCATCGCCTTCATCCTCACCCTTCTCAACTTCGAAGGCAAAAAAGGGGAAGTGATCGCGTTGGTACAATGGCAGCGCCGAATCAACGCCCGCTGCTCGGAGAGCATCCGCAGCTTCAAATGCTTTGATCTGACCGCGCTTGAATCCACGATGTTCACACCGGCGAGACAATCGCCCTTGAGGTGGAGAGCTCTGACACCTTAGACAACGTCAAGGCCAAGATCCAGGACAAGAAAGGAATTCCCCACGAAAACAGCAAAACTCAACGGTTGCGGCGCTACATCGGCCTCATTTCTCGGTCGCAGTTGCAGAGAACTTCCCCGTTGTTGTTTCTCCCTTCGAGGTGATCTGCTTCGATGACTTGGAGGCTGACGTTTTTCCCATTCTTTGAACGCCCTACCTCTCGCATGGGTGGGTTCTCTACTGCGATTCATTGCAGTATCAAGCTCAGCCAAAGTTCGAGCTTCTCCTCTGTTATTGAAGAAAACTCCATTTGACATTCACACTTGCCTAACCCCACGCAACAAAATTGGTTTAAATTAAGTCTGAACACAGTAAGTGAAGTTACTGGCGCGAAGTGTCCGAGGTGATTTATTTCTAATCCTTGCAGTGACCCTGAGGTGATTTCATTAACACTGAACTCCAAAAGATGGACGCCGATCGATATTGACCACAGCCACTCCATGTTCTAATTTTCGGCTTTTTGGAGTTAAAATGGCCTAATTATCTAAGCAACAATTATAGATGGGCTGACAGTCTCCGGATTCAGAGCCCCTCTGGTGCATGACACCTTTGGGCCGATTAAGCCTCCGAATTCAGAGCCTCATCGGCGCATGACGCCTTTTGGCCGATAAAAGCCTCCGAATTCGAAGCCTCATCGGCGCATTGACTGTGCGTGACACGTATGCCAAATATATCTTTAATGAAGAATGCTCATGACAAGCCGGCATATAACCGTTCGGAATTAAATGCCTAGTTGACTCGGGCCGGTCAATGTTTATACAATGAAACACAAAGCATGCAAACACGTGTGTGCCGAATGCAAATTACAATGAAACATTTAAAATAGGACGTTTTATTCAATCAAGCAACAATTACATAATTACATAGTATTTTTATACGACGTTGCCCTCATCTTTGCTCTTCTCGACTTCAAAGGCGGAAAATGGAAAATGATTAATTTGGTAGAGTGGTAATGCCAAATTAATGCCCGACACTCGGAGAGCTTCTGCGGCTTGAGATGCCTTGATCTAACCGTGCTTAAAGCCACGATTTTCATATCGGCAAACTTCTTCGGCGAGTTTCTCTTTGGTCTTTTGAATTCTGACCAGTCGGCCATTATGGAAGCCTTTTTCATAGGCCGCGGCTTTCGCAATCTCAATCGCGAACATGCTAGCCATATTACGATCGGCGATCGCATCACTAATCAGCCTTTGAGTAACCCGCTCTTTAACAATCGGGTTGGGGTGGTTGGTTGATTAGGGCCCGGCAGACTTGATTTTCCTTAGCTCATGCTCGACCTTCTCGGCGCGAGCTTCTAGCTTCCAAATGCGTTCATCTCTTTGTTTTATGTCACGGCGAGTGGCGCGGAGACGCATGCCGTTCTCATAAGCCGTGTACAGTGCCCTCACCATCCCGTGAACGCCTTCACAAAACACTTCGAAGTCCGGCTGACCTACCAACGACTACTGAACTTCGAGTGGAAAAATCTGTCGAGCAAACCCGACTGCCACATTTGGATCTCGAATGATCGAATCTGCCTCTGTCATTGGTCTATTATCTACGAAGACCGCGAAACTCAATGGGCGAGGAGTCGCGTCGGATTCCCTTTCAGGACGGGGTTGAGGAGACTTCTGCTGTGGCTGTTTGTCCTTCCTGGGTGACCTACTTCGATGACGAGGAGATTGGTGTCTCTCCCGATCCCGCGAAATCCTACTGCCCGTGCGTGAAGGTTCACCGCTTCGACTCATGGCTCCTCTCAGCTCAGCTAGCGTCTTCACTACACCTCTACTGTTGAAGAAAAGCTTATTTGACATTCGCACTTGTTTAATCTTCCTTAAAGGGCTGGACTGAGTTGCTGACTGAGCACATAAATAGGACCCTCGTTCATGAAGTACACACCCATTTATTCCCTACGAGGGCAGCACCTTTGAGGCGATCTCATGAATATTGAAGCGTCAACAGCCCGACGCCGATTGAGTCGTATGCCCCAATCGCCACATCAACCACTGATATTCGGCGTTCTACGTTCGTGAACCAACTGGGGTCAGGGCAGATTCATCAATCTAGACAGCCTGAGTGCCGCAGCCGTTCCACGAATCGATTCTTTAGTACAAGATTCATAAGTAACGTGTTATTCGGCGTTCTACGTTCGTGAACCAGCTGGGGCAAGAGCAGATAATTAGCCTCACATTGGTTGTATTCTTATATTATGTAGTGCCTCTCCATGTTTTGTACCAGAAATGTGAGTTTTGAACCTTTGAACATGAAGTTTGAACTTGAAGAACAATTCTGGAAAACCCAGAATTCGGCATGTCCGCTCGAGCGGAGAAAGTGCCACTCGAGCGTGAAATGCGAGTTCCCAGAACTTTTGCAGACATTGGTGTCCGCTTGAGCGGGGACATTCACGCTCGAGCGGGGATCCATGTAGTGTGACATTTAGCTCAAGCATCTGAATTCACGCTCGAACGTAGAAATGAGGTAACCAGTATTTTTGCAGACCATCAGGGTCCGCTTGAGCGGAGGAACCCACGCTTGAGTGGGGACCCTTGTTTCAGAAAATTTATAAAGGTATTCTGTGTTTCATTTTCCGTTCTCTTTGACTTCTAAGTACTCTTAGGCATGCATTGAGCATTATGAATGAAATAAAGATTAAGAAAGAAGCCTAAGAGGGATGTTTGAATTAAGAACAGATTGAATTGACTGTGACCCATATGTGCTATGTAATGCGTAGGGTCAAGCTCCAGGGCTATTCCACCGGCAGAACACTGTGAGTAATATCTTAATAAAGATATTTGAAGTATGTTATTTGTCCAATTGCCTACTTTCATGTAAGTTTTATAAGTTTGTTAAATTGAGTTGGAGACAAATATCTGTTATGCCATATGAATGGGCCAAAGGCCATTTGACATGAACGAATGGGCCAAAGGCCATTTGACATGAATGAATGGGCCAAAGGCCATTTGACATGAATGAATGGGCTGAAGGCTGTTTGACATGAATGGATGAATGGGCCGAAGACCGTTTGACACGAATGAATGGGCCAAAGGTTGTTTGACACGAATGAATGGGCCGAAGGCCGTTTGCTATGAATGAATGAATAGGCCAAAGGCCGTTGGATACAATTGATTGGGCCAAAGCCTGTTTGATATACATGATTGATTTGGGCCTGAGGCCGTTTGTTAAGGAATGAAGTGGGCCAAAGGCCGTTTGATACATTCGAGCTTGAATCGCCTAATATACCAAAATAATGCACTAAATAGAATTCTGCATGGGCCCAAGGCCGTTTGATATATGTGATTCTGATTTGCGTACTTTCTTTATTTGATATTATTCACTGGGTTTCGCTCACGCTCATTCATGTGTATGTAGCTAAGCCAATGGATGTCCAAACCTAGCCTCGGTGAAATATGTGAGAAACAGTCAAGGTTTTGAAGGGTTAGCCCAAACGTCTCACGCACGAGACTTGTCTTCGCCTCTTTTGTTCTTTTGATATAGTTTTGTTATATTGGCGAAAACATTGGATTACTTTTGTAAATAAACTTTGGGTTTGACTGACTTAGACTTGAATGATCCTGTGTGTACAGAACTTTGTGTTATTACCCCTTTGATGTGAGTTATTAACATGTATACATATGGATTGTTATGATGTGCCATGTAAGCACAGCTCTATGGAAAAAAGTTTTAAATTTGCTTCTGTTTGGCCCCTTTACTCTAATGATATATGTCTTGTTTGGTTTGAGGCCATAGGTAATCCCTTGATTACTGGCCGGTTATGTCCTTAACCCATAGGGGCGGGTTCGGGTCATGACAGAGTGGTATCAGAGCACGAGTTAATAACTCACACACTTGTCCAAAAGAGCAGTAAGTATCTAGAAAAGATCTAGGATGCATTTATGTGATAAGTAGGAATTTGCAAACATTGAGATTGTGTTTAAACGCTCTGAAATAAATGATTATGTGCTATATGTTTGTGATTTACTTGCATTGCAAATTATGTGAATATGTATGCTCTTTAGTGTATGCATACTTGTGTAACTTTTGTATAGTGAATAATGCAAGTCTAATCAGATGGTGACACTACTACAAAAACAGATAAAGATCACACTTTTTTGGTGTGATGTATGCTATTTAATCACACCTTTTAAGTTTTATTAAAGTGTGATCTTTGGGAGTGTGATTAAAAATGGTCATTTTTAATCACACCTTTTAAGTGTGATTAAAAACATTTAGATCACACCTTTTAAGTGTGATCTTTAAAAGTGTGATTAAAAATGATCATTTTTAATCACACTTTTTAAGTGTGATTAATAACATTTAGATCACACCTTTTAAGTGTGATATTTGAAAGTGTGATTAAAAATGGTCATTTTTAATCACACTTTTTAAGTGTGATTAATAACATTTAGATCACACCTTTTAAGTGTGATTAATAACTAATAAAATCTGTAATAAAAAAAGAGTTCGACATATTTGAAAAATAATCAATATTATTTTTGTATGCACATTTGAAGAATGTAATACACACTATATACTATATTTTGAATCATAACCACATATTGAATAGAATAGCGTCATATATTTCATAAATGAAAATTAAATATTCAAAAGTATATACAAAGGAATTAAATTAAAAAAATTAACTGTGCTTACATATATTAAAAAATGAAAAAACTTAATAAAACTAAGTTCTTTAATTCTTGGACCATATTTTGCATCTCTCCAAAAAATTTCTAACCTGAAAAACAAAAACACAAATTAATCCAAAAACCGCTGATACATATGAATAAACTAAAAAATTAATTCAACAAACCAAAATAGGAACATTAATTATTTCTACTTGATCTTAATAATTTTGAAAGTAACTTCCCTGTTAACAATTAGATGCCATAGTAGCTCAGTGTCAATGACATTGTAATTAAGAGGTCACTAATGAGCATAGTATTTAAAAATGATAAATCTCAATACAGCTTGTATACGATCTTTTTATGAAGGTATATTATTATTACTGTTGAACCATAATTCTAGGTACCCATAAATAAATAAATAAATAAAAACTCAAGAATTTTCTCCATTTTTTGGGGGGGGGGGGGGAGGGGGAGACTACATACATTGCAGTTACTATCACCAGCAGCAGCAGGTTTTGGAGAAGCAGAGGCTGCATTTATGAAAAGAATTCATCGGAACTTCTAAATACACTCGCTTATTTTCTCTCTACACTCCCGATATGCATTGTATATGTTGTATGTTACAAAGAAAAATTTGTGAATATAGATGTAGAGATAAACATGGTGGGTGTATGGTGGGTTTAGAAACTCCCAATTGCATCATTAAAACGAGGATTATGTGTATATATATGTTGTTGACACTAATTAATATTCCTAACACCCTGTTCAAAAATAAAATGAAAATGAGAGCACACCTAATCAACAAAACTTGTTACCACAGTAGTGAAAAAGCAATAATTGAGAGAAAATTTTCAACTTCCATACCAGTCAATTTTTTCTAAACACAAATCAACAAATAAATACACAATTTAGTGGACTGCCCAGAAAAATCTAAGATTAAAAAATATTGATGCACAAGTTGTCAATAAAGGACCACCCATATTATAAACACCCAAATTCAAAAGATTTAGGTTGGTAGGTAGGCCAAATATAAAGCATGAACAATATTTTTCATGCTATAAGAGAGAACATTCTGATGTATCTTTTAAAGCAAAAGATTAAATTTATGTCCTAACACTGCAATCTTTTAACTGAAAGATTCAAAATAGCACAAAGCAAAAAAATACCGGAAAAAAAAAAAATTACAAAACAACAACAACGAGGAGCTTTGAAGCCAAGTAGAACAAATTAATGGTACTTACTAGTTATCATTCCAGCCCACCACCAAGGTTCCAACAAATATGAATACCCCCCTGACCCTGAACAAAATGACGACACGATGGTTACAATAACATAAATTAATGTCACAGTCTAAAGTATGCACAGCACCACGTTGCCATTACATTGAATACATCAATTAATGTCACTGGGAACACAAGTTTTCTTATCAAAGACTTTCATATGACCTCATCACGTGATAGTCACATCCATATTTGGGAGCTCAACATAACTCCTGTAGATCCACAACTTTTTCTGATAAAAACCCCAAAATGGAAATCATTCGAGTTGAAGCACATTACCGCTTCAACTGAAATTTCACAATTGCACTACTTGCATGCGTGTGATAGCAAGATAAGTAAAGGCCTATTTTACTGACCTTTATACCAGATGGACTCTCCATAAAAGCGAAGTTTGTACGTGATACGAAGTTGTGAAATGAACACCCTTGTCCAGTAACGAGGCACCCCAAGATTTCCCTTCTCCGCACTGTCCAAAAGAGTAATTATAAATCATACAATCATTGAACACCAACCACAACCAAAATAATTAAAAACAATGCCTGGCACAACATTTGGACCTCAATGAAAAAATTAGCTCCAAATCCAAACAAGTGATGAATCATGAATCTATTACAGTGTGAGACTCCAATACCAAACAAAATGTGTCTAACAAACATATGCCAATTTCAACTAAAATTTAATCAATCTCCAAGCTAAGAATAAATATGGTGTTAATAAGGCCAATAGATGATACAGGAAGAGTTTTCTGTTATAGGAATCAACATATCACATATGGCATTAGAACCAGTTATAGTGTTTCTAATACCATCTTATGGATCCCAAAACAAACAGTATATGCATGTCAAATTATTAGTTTTCTTTGCACAACCGAAATATTTTCTGTTTTATATAATCAAATAAATTTTTTTTTAATTTCTATGGGAAATCAAAATACTCACACAAACATATTATGTTTGAAATTCAAAACTTGAAGAAGCAAAACAAATCTTGTTAGATCCATTTTTGCAGTCAAGGATTTAAGGGAAAAAAGTAGACCGAACATGAGCTTGTGGTCCTGCTGGGCATTAAGGGTGTGCAGTGGACGATTCCATTCCCTATAAAGTAGGCACACCCCATTCCTATTGAACACGTAGATCATGTGAGCATTGTTTCCCGACATAGGCAGCTTCATATCCACACATTAAGCAAATGCTGGAAGGAATTATACTGACATCACCAGCTTTGCGTGTTAAGCCAGCACATCCAATAGTTGCGTGTTAACTACCATTCCAAATGCTAAATAGTCAACAATCAACAAAAACACAAATATCCAACAACCACACCAATATTTTTAAGTATAAACATTTGAATATTAAAGGCAAAATGGAAAATAAAAGCAACTAAACATCTAGTTTTATCACACTAAAATCTTAGATAAAAAAATGCAACACACTTAATAGTACATGAATCGATTTTAACAATATTGGCCTAGTGAATGAAAACTGGTTTTATAGGTAGAACTAGATTAAGATATCGCAACTCAAAGGGGAGCTATAATACGCATAATCAGCACAATGGATTGGTGACGGCAATAATCCTTTATAACATTTTAACATATGAAACAACATTAATAAAAGATAAAAGCTCCTCAATGTAAAGATAAGTAGAAGGCCAAGGGAAGTAAGCACAAAAAAATTTCCTTTCTTTCGCATCGGCAGCCAATCCTCCACTGAAGATTGCCATCGCTTATCTTCTCCCCGTTGAAGGTTAGGCTCACAACCATCGTCGAGATTTTCTGATAAACCCTGAAATGTTATCTTTCTATATTGTTGGACTGTTAGAATTTACAACACATTCATGATTTTTTCCTGAATTGTTCTGTAGTCTGAACAACCAACCCATCTTTGTTTTCACATTTTATTATTGAGTTGGCTTGGGTTTTTATTTTTATTTTTTTATCTATATTGATTTTGGGTGTCTTTCTTTCTAACTCTTTCGGATAAGCTAAGAAGAGAAAGTTTATTGAACAATAGAATTCTTTTTCAGAGATAATTAATTGACTCCCGAACATTCCCCCAAATCCCTAACTAACTGTAACAAACTCCTAACGGTATCCTAACCTCTCTCTTTACTCACTTCTTTTTTTCCTTTCTTTATGGTTTTTTAGACATATTGATACACACACACACACATATATAAATATTAAATTTTAGACATTGCTGGAAAATCTTGAAAGAAAATAATTTGTTGTCATTTTTTAAACATCAGCTTTGGGAAGGCTGCCGCTAACAAAGTTGTGAGGGAGAAGACCAGCGTTTTTGAATATCAAAACCATTTCATTCTTCTTTCCACTTATCAAATCCATGTTCGAAATCAACAACAAATCTAAGAAATCAACAACAATTTTGACCCAGGAAATCATATATATATATATTTAATAGGAACAAATGAGAATGATGATGAAAAAAAATTCACAACAAACCCTAAATCTTCAAACCCATAAAACTTAATTAATCAAACCCATTTAACAAATCAACAACAAATCAAACCATGGCAAGAAATCATATATATATATATCAGTAACAAATCAAAATGAAGATGAAAGGGACCTCGTCGGTCGCCGCCTTCCCTTGCCTCGATGTCGCCTCGCGTAGGCCGGAGTTGTTCTCTGAGTCACATCGCCTTCATCTCCATGTCGTTTCGTCTCTGCATCTCTCTCAAAGACGGGTTGAGTAAGGGTTATGCAACAAATGAGAGAGAGAAAAAGAGGCTGAAATTCAAAGGGAGAAAAAATACAAAACGATTGAGAGAGAGAGAGACAGAGAGAGATGAGCGCGACTGAGAAGAAAAAAAAAAGAGGGAAATTTTGGGGGGGAATTTTGGAATATATATATATATATATATATTTTTCAAACGTGGCAAACGGGCGGGTCTAAATGAGTCAAAATAGGTTTTGTATTAAAATTTTGTTTCAATTTTTGAAAATTATTTTTTTGAGTTTTTAATTAGTATTTTTTTATTTTTAGTGAAATTTTTTAATATTTTAATCAATTAAAAAAATAATTAAAATATTTAAAAAATCAACAACAAATCAAGCTATTTTTTAATTATATTTGGTTCTAATGCTTGGTTTTCTCAGCAAACATACAGAGAAGAGAAAATTTCCAAAAAAAAAAAAAAGAAACAATCTTGCATCAAAAACAAATATACAAACACAAGAGTCTAAAAGAAAAATAAGAGAGAAGCACAGATCCATTACAAATCAATCAGAAAGTCTATGTATGAAAATCAAATGATAGAGATCAAAAAGAAAAAATCAGAAAGTATGTTTGAAAATCAAATGATAGAGATATAGATATAGACATAGACATAGATATGGATTCTTCACTAGAAATAGAAATGAGGGCAGTGAGTTGACAAATTACAGAAAGCATTCGATGAAACAAGATTGATTAGAGGGATCCCAAAAAAAAAATCGTTGTGTATTGAGAGAGAGAAAGAGATATAGAGAGGGAGAGAGACTGACTTGGTAAGCACAATGGCAAAGCCGAAATGGTTTGACAACCATTTATAAACCAAAAAAATTATCAAACAAGTTTTTATGACAGTTTTTTAAATTTTTGTAAATATAAATTGAAAACTGAAAATGAAATGGTTACGGTCTGTTTGGTAATGTTTACGTTTTCAGTTTATATTTACAAAAATTTTATAAACTGATTTTTGTTTATTTTTAGAAAAACATAAACTACAAACGCGTTTGGTAATTGACAAAATGTTTAACAAAATTTAAAAATATAAAAAAAAGTGAGAAATGGCAAGTGGTGGTGGAAGATGGTGGTGGAAAGTGGCGACGGTGGGTGGTGGGTAGCGGGTGGTGGCGAGTGGGTGGTGGTAGTGGTCGGTGGGTGGGTGATGGTAACGAGTGGTAGGTGGTAGCGAGTGGGTGGTAGTGGTGGTGGTGGTGGCGGGTGGTGGGTGGTGGTGGTGGTGGTGGATGGCGGGTGGTGGTGGGTGGATGGGTGACGGTGGCGGGTGGTAGATGGTAGCGAGTGTGTGGTGGTGATGGTGGTAACGGGTGGTGGATGGTGGTGACGGGTGGTGGGTAGTTGTGGCAGGTAGGTGGCGGATGGCGGGTGGTGGTGGGTAGTGGCCGGTGGTGGTGGTTGTGGGTGGGTGAAGGTGGTAGGTGGTAGCGAGTGGGTAGTGGTGGTGGTGGTGGTAGTGACAGGTGGATAGTGGTGGTGGTGGTGGTGGTAGGTGGTGGGTGGTGGTGGTAGGTGGTGGTGATAAATGGGTCTTTGAGTGGAGGTAGTGAGTGGCAGGTGGATAGATGGGTGCAGTGGTGGGTGGTAGGTGGCGTGGGTGGTGGTGGTGGTGGGTGGTGGTGGTGTTGGTGGCGGGTGGTGGGTGGTGGTGGCAGGTGAGTGGTGGTGGCAGGTGGTGGTGGGGGATAAGTGGTGGGTGGTGGTGGCGGAAGACGGTGGTGGAAAATGGTAGCGAGTGGTGGCTAGTGTTAGGTGGTAAAAAAAAAAAAAACTCAAAACTCAAAACGGAAACACATTTTTTGAGTTTACATTTTTTGACCAAATTTATAAACTGAGACCACTGATTTATAAATCAAAAATTTACCAAACAAGTTTTTATTTGAGTTTTTAAAATTTTTTTAAATATAAACAGAAAACTGAAAACGTAAATGTTACCAAATGGCACATTAGCAAACATGCTTTAGATGGTCAAAATGTTGTAAAATTAAGAAATAATTAAATAAGTTACCGACGTAAGAAATGACTTATCAAAGATTCTTAGGCCATATATGGTTTGATTTAAAAAAAAAAAATTAAAAATTAATTAATTTGGTTAAGAAATAAAAACTAAAAAATAATTATCATTTAAGGGTAAAAAATAATTATAATTTTAATTTTTGAGCAGGTTATATACATACGTATGGCTGTTTCAATTTAATTTGTAAAAAATTATTTCTAACCACTCGAAAGATAAAAATTATATAAAAATGATAATTATTTTTATTTTTTATTTCTTAACCAAACTAATTTTTAATTTTTAATTTTTATTTTCTAAAAATCAAACCATATATAGCCTAAGAATCTTTTAATAAGTCATTTTTTATGTTGGTAACTTATTTAATTATTTGTTAATTTTACGACATTTTTACTATCTGAAACCTGTTTAGTAACATTTCGTTTTCAGTTTTCCATTTATATTTACAAAAATTTTAAAAATTGTCATAAAAATTTATTTGATAATTTTTTTCATCTATAAATGGTTGTCTCAGTTTGTAAATTTGAGGAAAAAACGTAAATTCAAAAAATAAGTTTATGTTGGTTTTTAAACAGAAATTTAAAAATTTTACTAACAATTTTTTTTTTCAAATAATTTTTTTTCCAATTAATTTTTTTTTCAATGATTTTTTTTCCAACTAATACTAACCGAGGGGGCAATTGGTAATGCTACTTTAAACCTTAGGAAGGGGATTGTAATTTCTAAAATGTAAGGGGTGTCATTGTAATTTATGTAGTAAGGGCAAAATTAGCATTTAAAAAAAATTAAATTGCTAAGGGAGGAATCTGTAATGAAACTTTAAACCTCAGGGAGGGAGATGTAATTTCCAAAACGTGAAGGGAGAACTGTAATAAACATAAACCTTAGGGGGTGTCAGTGTAATTTACCCTATATATATATATAATCGCACGTAATTAGAAAGTGACATAAAAAATAAATATTATCACACTCAATCAGATTAAGTGTGATTAAAAATTTGAAAATTGTATATTTTATATAAAAATCAATTTGAAATATTTTATACAATCACACTTATTTAAAAAGTGTGATTAAAAAGTAGTAATGTATATATAATCACATTTTAATTACCTTAAAAAATATATAAATAATCACACTTATTTAAAAAGTGTGATTAAAAAGTAATAGTGTATATATAATCACACTTTAATTAGAATGTGTGATTAAAAAAAAATATATAAATAATCACACTTTAATTAGAATGTGTGATTAAAAAATATATATATAATCACACTTATTTAAAAAGTGTGATTAAAAAGTAGTAGTGTATATATAATCACACTTTAATTAGAAAGTGTGATTAAAAAATATATAAATAATCACACTTTAATTAGAATGTGTGATTAAAAAATATATATATAATTATACTTATTTAAAAAGTGTGATTAAAAAGTAGTAGTGTATATATAATCACACTTTAATTAGAAGGTGTGATTAAAAAATATATAAATAATCACACTTTAATTAGAATGTGTGATTAAAAAATATATATATATAATCACACTTGTTTAAAAAGTGTGATTAAAAAGTAGTAGTGTATATATAATCACATTTTAATTAGAAGGTGTGATTAAAAAATATATAAATAATCACACTTTAATTAGAATGTGTGATTAAAAAATATATATATAATCACACTTGTTTAAAAAGTGTGATTAAAAAGTATATAATTACACTTTAATTAGAAGGTGTGATTAAATATATATATATATATATAATCACACTTAATTAAAAAGTGACATAAAAAATAAATATTATCACACTCAATCAAATTAAGTGTGATTAAAATATCAATCTAATTTTTTTTATCACACTTCTAATAAAAGTGAGATCTTTTTTTTTTTTTTTATCAAAGTGTGATCTTTAACTATTTTTGTAGTAGTGTGAGAACAAGAGGTGATGAAATAGAGGAGTCCTCTACTGCCATAATGAATAGGATGGAAAGATTGATTCAGGAAATGGCAGAAACATTGAGGCAACAACAACAATGGCAACAACAGTGGCAACAACCACACCCTCCACCTCCTCCTCCGGCACCACCCGTGCCAGACTTACAGAATGATGATCGGGTAATAGCTCTCACCAAAGAGTTTAAGAAAATGAAACCCCCACAGTTTCATGGGGGATTGGATCCATTAAAGGCTGAAGCATGGGTCCTCGATATAGAGAAACAGCTTGAAGTGTTTCCTTGTACAGAGACACAGAAAGTACTTCTAGCCACCTTTATGCTAGAAGATGAAGCAAGAAGATGGTGGATGTTAATGCGTGAGAATCATAAAGACATTGGTTGGGCAAAATTCCTGGAAGTCTTCTATGATAAGTACTTCCCTCAATGTGTTCGTGACAGGAAGGTATCGGAGTTCATGGAACTTAAACAAGACAGCATGACAGTAGTTGAGTATGAGGCCAAATTTACTGAGTTGGCTAGGTTTGCACCTCACATGATTGATACCAACTACAACAAAGCGAGGCATTTTGAAGGTGGGCTTCGGAGTGATATTTTAGAAAGGGTGAATGTCCTGAAGCTAGAAACCTATATTGGGGTGCTAGACCGGGCCATAATGTCAGAAGCTAACATAGCTAGACAGACCAAACCGACAACTGACTGGAAAGGTAGTAAAAGACAGGGCTTCTTTTCAAAGAAGAAATTTTCAAGGAAGTAGAACATGGACTCCTCAAGTACTTCTAATTCTTCCCGAGATACATCTCCTTTGTGTAATATTTGTAGTAAAAGGCATCGTGGTGTTTGTTACCGTGTGTCACGAGCCTACTTTAAATGTGGTAAAATAGGGCACATGGCCAGAGATTGTAATCAGAGTAGCGGGAAATTAGTTGCTAGTTCCACTGCATCAATCCCAAAACCAGGAAATACAATGAGATCTACTACCACCGGAGATGCCATGAGACAAGGGAGAGTTTTTGCTCAAGTTCCGGCAATACACGGAATGCTAACGTCGTCATCTCAAGTACTATCTCTATATGTAATCAGGATGCTTTTGTGTTAATTGACTCCAGATCAACACACTCTTTTGTAACTTGTGCATTTGCATCTAGACTGAGTAGACCTCTAGAACTATTGCCATATTTGTTGTGTGCATCTGCTTCATTCGGGGAATTTGTGTTATGTGAATCTGTATATCGGTTTTGTGACATGCGTATTGGGAATGCTATTCTGTATGTGGATTTGTTGCCCTTGAACTTTAGACATTTTGATGTAATTCTAGGCATGGATTGGTTAACTAAATATTGTGCCACCATTGATTGTGTAACAAAACGGGTTGTACTTAAACCCCCAAAACAGGAAGAAATCGTGTTTGTGGGTAACGGGGTAGTGCCTCCACCTTATTTGATATCTGCCATGAAAGCATGTAAATTGATCAAGAAAGGGTGCCAAGGTTATTTATGTTGTGTGCTATCTGAACAATTTGTGAATGTTGAGTTGAACAGTATCCCTATTGTTAGAGAATTTCCAGATGTGTTCCCAAATGAACTACCAGGGGAATTGGTGGACAAGGAGATAGAATTTACTATTGAAGTTGTGCCAAGCACTCAGCCTGTTTCTAAAACTCCCTACAGAATGGCTACTGCTGAAATGAAGGAATTGAAGGAACAGTTGCAAGACTTACTTGATAAAGGGTTTATTCGACCTAGTACTTCACCATGGGGCGCACCGGTGTTATTTGTGAAAAAGAAAGACGGAACCTTGCGCTTGTGTATTGACTATCGAGAATTGAAAAAGGTGACAATAAAGAATAAATATCCCTTTCCTCGCATTGATGATTTGTTTGACCAATTGTAGGGATCACAAGTGTTTTCCAAATTTGATTTGAGATCCGGATTCCACCAGTTGAAGGTGAAAGTAGAGGATGTTGAGAAAACTGTGTTTCGAACAAGGTATGGACATTATGAATTTCTTGTTATGCTATTTGGGGTGACTAATACCCCTGCCGCATTTATGGACCTGGCGAATCGAATTTTTAAGACCTACCTTGATGAATTTGTTGTAGTTTTTATTGATGACATTTTAATATACTTGAAAAACAAGCTTGAACATAAACAACATTTGAGGACTGTTTTGCAAACACTTAGGGAAAAGAAATTATTTGCTAAACTAAAGAAATGTGAGTTTTGGTTGGATGAAGTTATCTTTTTAGGGCATGTTATCAACAAGGGCGGAATTTCAATGGACCAACAAAAGATAGACGCAATTGTGAATTGGCCTACACCGACAAATGTAACGGAGGTCCGCAATTTTATAGGCCTAGTTGGGTACTACAGGAGGTTTGTGAAAAGTCTTTTCGAAAATAGCTGTGCCTCTTACCCAACTGACACGCAAAGGGTAACCATTTGAATGGGATGATAAAAGGGAAACTGCCTTTCATGAACTAAAAACAAGATTGACTACTGCACCGGTATTGACATTGCCCACAGGTACGGAAAACTTTGTGATTTTCAGTGATGCATCTTATAAAGGTTTGGGTTGTGTGTTAATGCAGAATGGGCGAGTAATTGCTTATGCCTCCCGACAATTGAGACCACATGAGAAAAACTACCCAACACATGATTTAGAATTGGCCACAGTTGTATTCGCTTTGAAAATCTGGCGGCATTATTTGTATGGGGCAAATTGTGAAGTCTACATAGATCACAAAAGTCTGAAATACATCTTTACACAGAACGAGTTGAACATGCATCATAAGAGATGGCTTGAATTGATAAAAGACTATGATATTGAAATCCAGTATCACCCCGGGAAAGCCAATAAAGTTGCTGATGCCTTGAGCAGAAATCGATGGGGAGTTTGGCTTGTTTGCTTACTGAACAGAAAGAGATCTTGCAAGATTTCGAGAAGTCTAAGATTGAAGTGGTATCGTGCAAACAGGGCGGATTGATAGCCACCATTACAGCCAAACCAGCAATCTTTGAGGAGATTAAATAGAAACAGAAGGAGGATGAATTCCTTAAAAAGATAGCTAATGAATTTGAAACGAATCCGAGATCGGGATATAGTGTGATAAATGGGGTGCTAAAGTTCCAAGATAGATTGTGTATTCCAAACATTCTCGAGTTAAAGAGATGAGTTCTTGATGAAGCTCATAAGTCAGTATTTGCTATGCATCTGGGAAATAACAAAATGTATCAGGATTTGAAACAAAGTTATTGGTGGCCTAAAATGAAGAAAGAAATTGCAGAGTATGTGTCCAAATGCCTTCAATGTCCGGAAGTTAAAGCTAAACATCAGAAACCAGGCGGTCTACTTCAACCTCTCCCTATTCCTGAATGGAAGTGGGAACATATGACTATGGATTTTGTTGTTGGTCTACCCCGAACTCCTCGAGGTATGGATTCTATTTGGGTTGTAGTTGATAGATTGACTAAATCTGCACATTTTCTGCCTGTTAAAACTACATTTGATGTTTATAGACTGGCTACTATATATGTTGATGAGATTGTCCGTTTACACAGAGTTCCGGTATCTATTGTGTCAGATAGAGATCCGAAATTGGTGTCTAGATTGTGGAAAAGTTTGCAAAGGGCTATGGGGACAGAATTGAGATTTGGTACCGCATTCCACCCACAGACAGACGTACAATCAGAATGGACAATCTAGACTTGGGAAGATATACTAAGGATGTGTGCCTTGGATTTTCAAGGGAGTTGGGAAGACTGTTTGCCACTAGTAGAGTTTGCATACAATAATAGCTTCCACTCCAGCATCGGTATGGAACCATACAAGGCTTTGTATGGTAGAAGGTGTAGATCACCAAATTGTTGGATAGAAGTCAGGGATAAGGCCTTGCTTGGGCCCAAAATTGTGCAAGACACTTCTGATAAAGTCCGAGTTATTCAGTAAAGGCTCAAAACAGCACAGAGTCGACAAAAGAATTATGCGGATGTTCGAAGAAGACCTCTTGAATATGAGGTCGGTGATCATGTGTTTATTCACGTGACGCCGATGAAGGGCCAAGTAAGATTTGGAAAGAAAGGTAAATTGTCGCCCCGTTACATTGGGCCGTTTCAAATTCTGGAAAGGCTTGGTCCACTTGCTTATCGAGTCGCTTTGCCACCGAGATTCGAACAAATCCATAATGTGTTTCATGTATCAATGTTGAGGGGTTATCTTCGAGATCCGTTTCATGTGATTGATTATCACCGGGTAGCTCTTGATGAAAATATGGAGTACGCCGAATGGCCGGAATGAATCATTCACTGGCAAGTGAAACAATTGAGAAGCAAGTCCATCCCAATGGTGAAAGTGGAATGGAAAGAACACTATGGGACGGATGCCACATGGGAAAAAGAGGATGAAATGCGACTACGCTATCCGCATTTGTTTCCTGACAAAGGTAAAAAAAAGTTTGGAGGACCAAACTTCCTAAATGGAGGAAGACTGTAATAACCCTTCTCTGTATTATGCTAATTAATCTTAATTACGAATGTGGTTAGGTGTTTAACATGATTTTGAGTGCTATTTATATGAATATATGTGGTTTTGAATTTTCATCTGTTCACTGTAGCAAAAACTGTTTGATTTCCTGCTTTGGAATTTAAATTGAAGGCCTTATCGGCCACAGAAACCGAAATTGACTACGTCATTGTGATTGGTGTAATTTTTAGAGCCTTTGGTGAAATTTAATTGAAAATTGATTCAGATCAGATTAATTCGATTAAATTAATGAAATAGTGCTCAATTAATTAGTGTTAATGGAATGGGATTAAGGGAGACTTTAAAAGGGGCATAATACACCCACATTCCTTTAGTTTTGATCTCAAAATCAAATTTTACACTCTAGAGAGGGAGAGGGTCGGCTCTAGAGAGAGATAGAGGGAGAATTATGCAATTTTGTCTCAAGGCTTGAGAATTGGAAGCTAAACTCAAGGATCTAGCTAGAATTTGGGTGTTTGAAGCTCCTAGGTGAGTGACCAACCCTTAATTCGTAAGTTTGAGTTTGTAACCATGTGAGTTTAAAGTTTGATTGTGATCAAGAACATAATTTGAATTGAATTTGTTGAATTTGAAGCATATATGTGCATGCATGTGCATAATTGCCATGGTTATACACATTCAAGCATGAAGCATGTTGCATATGAGGAATTGAGCACCAAACTTTACATGCATGAGTAACTTTGTGTAGCTTCATGATTTTGAACACCATTTGCACCATTTGAAATAGAAATGAAGTCAAAAATTGAAATGCATGCATGATTGATGAAGTTATGAAATTGGTAAGAAGCTTGAGGGCATGGGTTTGGACCATGCAAGAGGAATGTTGATCTATTTTAGGATTAGATCATGTTTTTGAATAATTAGCCTCACATTGGTTCTATTCTTATATTATGTAGTGCCTCTCCATGTTTTGTACCAGAAATATGAGTTTTGAACTTTTGAACATGAAGTTTGAACTTGAAGAACAATTTTGGAAAACCCAGAATTTGGCATGTCCGCACGAGCGGGGAAAGCGCCGCTCGAGCATAAAATGCGAGTTCCCAGAACTTTTGCAGACATTGGTGTCCGCTCGAGCGGGGACATTCACGCTCGAGCGGGGACCCATGTAGTGTGACATTCAGTTCGAGCGTCCGAATTCACGCTCGAACGTAGAAATGAGGTAACCAGTTTTTTTGCACACCATCAGGGTCCTCTCGAGTGGAGGAACTCATGCTCGAGCGGGGACCCCTGTTTCAGAAAATTTATAAAGGTGTTATGTGTTTCATTTTCCGTTCTCTTTGACTTCTAAGTACTCTTAGGCATGCATTGAGCATTATGAATGAATTAAAAGAATAAGAAAGAAGCCTCAGAGGGATGTATGAATTAAGAACGGATTGAATTGATTGTGACCCATATGTGTTATGTAATGTGTAGGGTCGAGCTCCAGGGTAATTCCACTGGCAGAACACTGTGAGTAATATCTTAATAAAGATATTTGAAGTATGTTATTTGTCCAATTGCCTACTTTCATGTAAGTCATATAAGTTTGTTAAATTGAGTTGGGGACAAATATCTGTTATGCTATATGAATAGGCCAAAGGCCGTTTGACATGAAGGAATGGGCCGAAGGCTGTTTGACATGAATGAATGAATGGGTCGGAAGCCGTTTGACATGAATGAATGAATGGGCCAAAGGCCGTTTGACATGAATGAATGGGCCGAAGGCCGTTTGACATGAATGAATGAATGGGCCGAAAGCCGTTTGACATGAATGAATGGGCCGAAGGCTGTTTGACATGAATGAATAGGTCGAAGGCCGTTTGCTATGAATGAATGAATGGGCCAAAGGCTGTTGGATACAATTGATTGGGCCAAAGGCCGTTTGATATACATGAATGATTTGGGCCCGAGGCCGTTTGTTAAGGAAGGAAGTGGGCCAAAGGCCGTTTGATACATTCTAGCTTGAATCGCCTAATGTACCAAAATAATGCACTAAATAGAATTCTACATGGGCCCAAGGCCGTTCAATATATGTGATTCTCATTTGCGTACTTTCTTTATTTGATATTATTCACTAGGCTTTCGTTCACGCTCATTAATGTGTATGTAGGTGAGCCAAGAGATGTTCAAACCCAGCGTCGGTGAAATATGTGAGAAACAGTCAAGGTTTTGAAGAGTCAGCCCAAACGTCTCACGCACGAGACTTGTCTTTGCCTCTTTTGATATAGTTTTGTTATATCGGCGAAAACATTGGATTACTTTTGTATATAAAATTTGGGTTTGACTGACTTAGACTTGAATGATCCTGTGTGTACATAACTTTGTGTTGTTACCCCTTTGATATGAGTTATTAACAGGTATATATATGGATTGTTATGATGTGCCATGTAAGCACAACTCTATGGACAAAAGTTTTAAATTTGCTTCCGTTTGGCCCCTTTACTCTGATGATATATGTCTTGTTTGGTTTGAGGCCGTAGGTAATCCCTTGATTACTGTCCGGTTATGTCCTTAACTGATAGGGGCGGGTTCGGGTCATGACACCAAAAAAGGAAAAGATAACATTTTAAACTTAGAAATAAAATTAATTGATAATGACAGATGGAATTCTCATGTGGTGAAGGATTTTTAGGGAAAAAGCAGAGAGTTTCCACTCCCAGAGCTGGACTAAAATTCCTATCCCCAAAAACTTCAACATCGTCACCAATAATCCCAAGATCACCTCCTGCTATAGTAGCTTTGGCAGCTTCAGAAACTTCTACATTTGAATCTGATTGAGACCTAGCAACTATCAAGCAACATATAAAACTTTTAACACTGATTTCAAGTCAAAAAAAAATAATTTTTTTTTGATAATATATGTGAGTCGATATCATAAACGATATCCTCCTGTAACACCAATGTCCGTGCACTAGTAGCAATGTTTAGTTATTATTTACAATTTGTTGATGGTAAATAGAGGCTTAATTCTTCATGGCTCAATGGTAAATAGAGGCTGCAAAAAACAAATGGAATGTTTTAGACAACAATCGACTCTGCATTGAATAATTAAGGAAATGGAAACAAGGAAAGAAATTTATTTGAGAGAGAGATCGTGTCCACACTAACTGGTTTCCCATAGCAAGCACCTCAACTACTGTTCCATCTTGATCAGCCTGACACAGACAAACAAAAGGGAAATTTTATTTAATATCAAGCCACCAATATACCATGAATTAAAAAGTGAGTTTGTTAGCAAATTTTTTGTGTGAAGTAGTCAATCTGTAGAATCTACAATCAAGCTTTCACAGCTAAAAAATATTACTCAAAAGTGATAATTTTATCTTTCTTTCTATCTCATTTATGCAGTGTTTCAAAATTCAAAATCTATATTCTATCTCATTTTACCATTCTTTCTTCTTCAATATTTAGTTCTTGTTGTGGTTTAGTACCTAAATTAGATGGTTCAAAGAAAATGTTCAAGGTTTAGGGATAATTTCATGGATCATCTTCTAATGAGTGGTTTGTTGCCCTAAGGTGGGAAGTGTGATATGATTGGCTAATGTTGTCCTTGTGAACAAAGCTTCTTTGGAGTTTGTTGGTCGAAATTGCTTGTGATCTTAACAAGAATAATGGTATCTGATGCCTTCGGGATATATAGCAGTTCTTGGAAAGCCATGTTATAGCAAATAGTAACTAATTTCTCACCTCGTGTGTCACATTATTGTAGCGGGGTCTAGTGTTTGTTTCTTGGAGGGATTTATACCAGTACTTGTTTTCTTTTTCGTTTTTTTGATACTTGTTTCTTGGACCTCCAAATGGTTGTGGGTCCTTAATTTTTATTCATAGATAAAATCTGGTGTGTTTTTTTGGATTTGTAGGCTCTTAAAATGATTTTAATTTTTATTAGGATTAGAGTAAAGGATGTGCAAGGTGGAAAGCCCTTTGCATATGTGTTTAGGCCTTTTCACCCAGCTAACTGTGTGGAGATGTGTACACAAAAGTCTTGTTTTATGATTCCCACTCACTTCCCACTATGACTGTACTCTCTGCTCATTGCATATCAGGGGTTTTGTATTGAAGGATGTTTTTTAAGTGTTTTTTTTTTTTTTTTTTTTTTTTTTTGTGCTTAGGATAGGAGTGTTAAATCCTAATGCCAACACAGTGTATGTTCTATGTGTAGTAGGGAGTTAACCTTGCAGCTGCTGCAGAATGGAGTTGCTGTTGCTGTTAGTTGTTGTTGTGTGTAGCAAGGCTGTTGGAGAGCTGTTGAGTGTTGTTGTTCCTGCTGATTGTTATTTTTGTAGAGCTGATTTTGGTGCTATTTTTGGGTACTGCATAGCTGTTTTTCATGTCGATTTTGGTTTTGTTTTTGGTGCCCCAAAATTTGTAGCAGCACACACAATAGCAGCAGGCCACTTCCAACTAACAGCAGCATGCTTCTTTGCCAATTCAACAAAGAAACACAGGCATCTCTAATGTTGCAAATTTCTGAGAATTATATGTCCCCAAAAAAAAAAAAAGGGTTGTAAGGCCTCGGTGTCCCACATTGGGAATGGAGAGAGAGTTCCTGGGCTATAAAAGTAAAAACCTGGACCCTTATATAGCATCGAGGCCTTTTCCCAAGTGGTGAAATCCCTATTAGAACTCCCCAGTTTAGCGTGCTTAGGCTGGAGTAGTTCTAGGATGGGTGACCCACTGGGAAGAACAAATCCGTGCGGGCGTGGCCCAAAGCGGACAATATCGATGACATGTGAAGGGTCGTATGCTACAAATGGTATCGAGCCGACTCTCAAGTCGGTGCATGTGGGCCTGGCTTATGAAGCCGGTGCACGCTCTTGGACGTCAAACCTTATGGGGGGTAGATTGTAAGGCCCCGGTGTCCCACATTGGGAATGGAGGGAGAGTTCCTGGGCTATAAAAGTAAAAACCTAGACCCTTATATAGCATCGAGGCCTTTTCCCAAGTGGTGAAATCCCTATTAGAACTCCCCAGTTAAGCGTGCTTAGGCTGGAGTAGTTCTAGGATGGATGACCCACTGGGAAGAACAAATCCATGCGGGCGTGGCCCAAAGCGGACAATATCGATGACATGTGAAGGGTCAGGGCGTTACAAGGGTCCTTAACAACGTTTCTAGGAAGAACATACCAACTGGGATGGTGCAAAAAGCTCTAAAACTGTCTTGCACAACTCCGTGAGGGCACTGAAGTCTCATTCTCCTAAGTTTTTCTTCGGTAGTTGTAACTTCTCTGCAACTTTCTGCCAATTAAATACAAGTAGCAATTTGCCATCAGAATTAAGAAAGAGCATTAAGGTAAAAGAAACCACACACACCAAATTGAAACAAGAGAAGATTTCCATACTAACAACTTAGAAAAGTAACTCGAGCTGCAGAATGGACCTTGCAAGGTTATCCAATGATTATGCACAGAAAATTTCAGTTAATGAATACTTGACCCTATCCTTCTAAAGGTTTCAGGGATGGTAAGCATCTACCATGAACATAACTTTCTATGTAACTGAGGTCACCTAGAATTTAAATGTTGGCATCACAGTTTATAGTAATGAATGGCGTATTTGCATTGTTAGAGTTCAGTACATCAATAATATGTGGCAACATTATACAACTGTATTATGTCCATGCAGAAGTACCCTAATTAAACCTCAGTTTAGACGATGCCAATATCTGTTTAGTAATGCTGGTGCATCTAACATGATCCTTTCTTTATTTTTTCTTCCTTAAATTTTGATAAGTACAGAGTTCACAAAGGAGTAGATTAGTAAGCTTCTCTCTTGTTTCTCAAATTACAACCTGAAAGCCCTCCCTAAGAAAAATCCCTTGGATAGTCACTACTTAGCAACAGACTGATTCTTTCTTTCACATTTTTTTGGCTAGAACAACAATCTAAAATATGGCCGCCAATCCAGGATCAAAACAAACACAAATTCACCCAGTTGGTGTGTCTACTATTAAGAAATAATTGGAAATAAATAAATAAATAAATAAAAATCCTATGCCAAATGGAAACATTAGAAGTTACTGAATGAAGAGTGCAATAACAAACTACAATAAAGACATGTGAAATATTTTGAGATGAGGAAAACTTGATTTAAACCGTCTAAAAGAACTTTCTCGAAAACTCCAAATAGTAGGACAACCAAGGTAGGAATTCCAACCCAAGAAAGCACTTTTCCTTTTAGATATCCAATATTATGTGATTTAGCTCTAACCTATGAAAATCAACATTTTGTAACTTACACAAATTGTTTAGAAAAAAGAGAAAACTCCTCAAATATAAATAAAATTTGACAATACAATCCTAATCATGTGGATGAGTTTGAAAAGGTGCACATCTAGTCATTCTTGAACGAAGCTCCAATAGTTCAGCACATTCTATAGCCTTAATGATGTGATAAGGGGACAAAAAATTATTATTTTTTTAAACATGATAGTTAGGGTGGGGAGGGTCATGGTCAAGGAGAGGGCAATCCCCCATTGTGTGTAGCCCATCTGTAGACTGCCCGAACTCGCTCCGCGTGCGAGGGTGTGAATTGTGTTCATAGCTATTACAGTTTGGACTCCTGTCACGATTCTGAATCTAATCTCACAAAGTGCAATGTAAGACTGATAAATTACCAAATAGTCCAAATCTGGCAAATCGTTTTTGGAAAATCGATTTTAATCAAAAAGTGCCAAACATGGATTACTTTGCCAGATTTCAGAGTCGCCACCTGTAGACGTCCCCGAACGTCCCAGGAGGGAATCCCGTTTTGTTCATTGGGGCTCCCTACAGTTCGAACTCAATGTCACGGTCTTGTATCTAATCTCGCAGAGTGCAATGCAAGACCGATGAATCATCAAAGAGTCCAAATCCGGCAAATCGTTTTGAAAAATAGATTTTTAGAAAGAAGTGCCAAACATGGACTGCTTTGCCAGATACAGAGTCGCCACCTAAATATTTTATTTTTGGAAAAATTTAGGAAACCCTGACTCATTGCCTAAGGCCACGTGTCCGTCATCACCAAAGTTGCCTCGGCTTGGGAACTTGGGTACGATTGGAGAAGGTCAGCTATGAGTACCCCTGCTCGCCCGATCAAAGATCGGCCACTGCTAAACATGATATCTTGTTTTTGAAAACACATGCGCTTTTATTCCGGTTAATTAGCTAGAATTACTAGGTGACGCGCATAACACACAAGTATAGACTAGATCACCTAATCTGGAACAAAGCATTACATATCCGTTTGTTTAAAAATGGTTTGAAGGTGCTACCCGCAAGTAGGCTAAAACACGGATTTCGACGAATTATTCCAATTCAAGCAATCCATCCTTCACCCACAGGCATTCAGGCAGTTATAGCAGATAAGCAGTTAGCCCCATGGCAAGCATGCTTTCATGGCAACATTAACATACATGCAGTATGCTAAAGCATAAACACTCACAGTGTACTCCGAGCCAAAATAAAGAACTAATTAGAAATCAATGCATGATCCTAGTTCATGTTAAGATGGCTAATGCAACGCATTCGAAATGCAGCTAGAATAGGCTCGACTAATCTAAGAATGGCATGTGAAATGTGGCAACTCGATACACGTATTCAAGTTGGAGTTGAAATGCTATGCAATTAGCATGATGCACCGAGCCCGGTGCATGCAATACAAATGAATGAATGCAAACATGCAGAACATATAGATGCTAATTGAAATATGCCCTAACTCTAACCATTGTGAGCGGTTAAATAAAAAGGAGAAAGAAATGGAGGTTGGAAGACGTGTATCCCACACATGTACGCTTATTACAAAATTTGCGCCCTTTCGACGGGGGACCGAATGAATAGTACAAATTAACTAACTAACAAGCTAATTAATTATTACACAACACTTAATTAATTAAACAAATTAACTAAGCTATTAAAACAGTAAAACAACCTCGGGAAGAGGGACGAATGCGTGCTCAAACGGCTTCGCTCCGAAATCCATCGCCATGTCACATGTTACCTCTGTTTACACTGCTTTGCACCTCTGAGGACTGCACATGTCTCAAGGTTACCTCTGAACTACTCCCTGAGGGTTGTGCGAGGTCACCGACCAAGAGGTGAGGCCACCGGCCATGGGAAACTGGTCATCGACCATTTGTGGTAATCTCGGCTAACAATTATTGGCCGGTCAGCACTGAAGATGGTCGACCGGCCATCTCTTCCTGCAGAATCCTGTTTTGCTACAGTAGAGGATAAACAGAGCATGGCAATGCATTTTCAAAGCAATGTTTGCACCACCACCCTCCTTATCATGTTTGAGAGTCAAAGGAGTATGGTTCTCGACACTCGGGCCATCAATCACGCATTTCAATGCATGATGGCCCAAAGTGTCAAGTGTGCATTTTAATGTCAAATGAAATGCACACAAAACAAATGAAGGACCTCCAACCTCTATCATGGTTTATCAAGAAGCAAGGGATGCAAACATGCACAATGCTATGCAACCTAGACATGCAAGCAAACTAGTGCAACATGAGCATGTGAACAAGCATGCAAACATGCAAGCATGTGACAACATATCAAACACATGACAAAATACAAAGCTAACAAGCATGCAAAATTCAACTTAAGCATACAACAATATGCAATGGGCCAGGTATGCAACAACATACAAGGCAAGCATGCAACAACATGCAAAGGATGTACTTACACCACGATGGACAACTCTCTAATAGGTCCAAAACAGTGGCCAAAATGCTAAGTACATGAGGGCAAATGCACATACAAACATGCATGCTAAATGGTCCAATACTTAAGCATAAAAGGGCAACTTTTAAGAACACTTAAAAGGAATGGAAAGCATGCAAATGTGACAACATTACATGCCCTGAAATGAAGCTAGGAGTGATGCCAAATCACATAAACAAGTCAAACGTGGCATGCTCAAGACTGAAACCTAAGACTAGTCGAGGGACTTGAACCAAAGCTACACAAAACAAAGAGCATATGGCAAGTATGACCTAAAACAGTCCTAAATCATGCTAAAATGAGCCTAACACATGCAATGACCAAAGCCAAAACAAGCTAAAACAAAGGGGCAAAATCATGAGGCATGCAAGGCCATTAAAGGGGTGTTACACTACACCTAATGCAACCAAACATGGCATGATTTAAGCAACCCAAAACAGAGTTATGACATGCCAAAATGAGCCCAAAAACCCACTTAGATGTCATCCCAAATACCCAAGCATGTTGGCATACACAATGGTCCAAACATGGAGCACAAAACAACAACTCTTCAAGGCATTGAAGGAGTCACAAATGCAAGCATAGGAGCATACTATATGGACTGAAGTAACATTCTAAGTGATGCCAAACCACTGAAATGACCCACATAGAGCATGCTAGCAACTTGGACACTCAAACCTTACAAGCTAGATTGCATGGTAGCTATACAAAGCAATGCAAGCATGACCAAGAAGACCAAAATCAGAGCTTAAGCATGCTACAACAAGGCTAAAAGCTTCATGGAGTTGAGCCAAAATCATGCTAAAAACACATGTTACAACATGATGCATGTTAAGGCCAAATCATGGGATTACAAGACAAGTGTAAGAAGCACACATGGCATGTCTAAACCAACTTAAAACAGAGGTGTATCATGGCAAAACAAAGCCTAATACATACTGAAATAGAGCTAAAACAAACTAAACACACATGCTACCACATAAGCCATTTATGCAAGCATTAAGGACAACAAGGAGAGGGGATGATCCTCTCCTTTTTAGGACCTCAAAACCACCTCTTCACCACTGAAAATCCTCCGGATTTCAATGGTAGAGAGGTCATGCAAAGAGCAAAACAATAGCCAAAAGGTATGGTCTAAAACAAGGCCTAACAAGGCCTTGGAGGGGGGAGACAACCCCAAACCTCAAAGTGACCTTAAACAAAGTTCTAAAGCACACAAAATCAGAAATTTTATCAGTTATAGTCGAAGATCAAAACAATACGCAAGAATGGCTAAAGGCCTAAGCAAGAAAGGGGTAACTAAAGTAAGGATGCTCACCCTTGTAGACCTTCTTTGGAAACAAAGCTCCAGCACCTTTCTTTGGTTAAAACCAGTCCAAGAACCCTAACAACAACCTTCCAAGGCCTCAACAACCCAAGGATGGTGTAATACTAGGTGCTCTATTGCAAAAGTGAGACAAAACTCACTTTAGGTCACAAAACAAGACCAAACCAAGAAAAATAGATACAATACTATATCTATCCTCAGTAACCCTAATTTTTCTGAACCATGAAGGAGGGAGGAGGAGCTCCATCTTTATAGAGGTTCAAATGCCAAGCTTCCTAAGCAAGCTAAGCAAGAGGCAAATCCCTCCATACACGTGTATGGAGGGGGTGTAATGTGGATGCCAGCTGTGACAGCTGGCATAAAATATCTGCCAAAAGTAGATGGAAATGGGTCGGCTGGAAAATATGGCCGATTGATCAACAAAAATGGCTGGCCGACCAAAAACATTGCCGACCGGCCAACACTTTTGGCCGGTAGCAAGAAAACAAGGCCGGTGGCCTCAAGCCAAGGCCGGTGAGGTATAGAGATGGCCAACAAGCCATTCCCTGCCCTCAGAAGCAAAACACAGGTGTTTGGTGCATAACCAAGCACAAAGCAAACAAGTCGAGACGTCTTGAGGCAAGGTGCGCGACCGAAGCCTCCGAGAACTCAAGACGAACACGAACATGGATGATGACCGAGTGTTCAAACGGTGACGTCCAAGTCTTGAGGACGGTCAAAAATGGGGCGTCTACACCACCTAAATATTTTATTTTGGGGAAATTTAGGAAACCCTAACTCATGCCTAAGGCCACGTGTCCGTCATCACCAAAGTTGCCTCGGCTCAGGAACTTGGGTACGAGAGGGAAAGGTCCTAAAATGAGCACCCCCGCTCGCCCGATCAAAGATCGGCCTCTACTAACATGGTATGTTGTTTTTGAAAACACATGTGTTCTTATTCTGATTTATTAGCTAGCTTACTATGTGATGTGCACAGCACACAAGTATAAACTAAATCACTGAATCTGGCACAAAACATCTCATGTTTGTTTGTCAAAAAGTGGTTTGAAGTTGCTACCCTCAAGTACGCTAAGATGCGGATTTGCCACCCTCAAGTGGGCTTAGAAAACATGATTTGCCACTCTCAAGTGGGCTTAAAACTCACATTTTGATGAATTGTTCCAATTCAAGTAATGAAGCCTTCATCCACAGGCATTCATGCAGTTAATCATTTAAGCACATAGCTTCATGGTAGGCATGCTATCATGGCAGTCACTTACATACATGCAAGGATGCTAAAGCATAAACACTTACAGTGTACTCCAAGCCAAAACAGAAAACTAGTTAGAAATCATGCATGATCCTAGCTATGTCAAAAATGCCTAATGCAACACATGCAAAATGCAACTAAGTAGGCTCGGCTATCTAAGATGTCATGTGAATGCAACTTGATAACATGTATCCAAATTGGTATTAAAATACAATGTAGTTTGTATGATGTGCTGAGCCCGGTGCATGCAATACGAATGAATGATGTAAACATGTGAGCATAAGTATGCTAATTGAAACATGCCCTAAAACTAGCCATCAAAAGCTGATAAGTAAAAGGGAGAAAGAAATGGGGGTTGGAAGACATGCATACACACACGCACCCTTATTATAAAATTTGCCGTCTCGACGGAGGGTTCGAATAATAAGCTATGTAGACCACCTGAACTTCCTTCGTGCACGAGGGCACGAATTGTGTTCATAGCTATTGCAGTTCGGACTCCTGTCATGGTTCTGAATCTAATCTCACTAAGTGCAATGTAAGACTGATAAATCACTAAAGAGTCCAAATCTAGAAAATTGTTTTGGAAAATCAATTTTGATACATGGATTGCTTTGCCAGATTTCAGAGTCGCCACCAAAATATCTTGTTTTGGGGAATTTAGGAAACCCTGACTCGTGCCTAAGGCCACGTGTCCGTCATCACCAAAGTTGCCTCGGCTCGGGAACTTGTGTACGAGAGGGGAAGGTCCTGAAATGAGCATCCCCGCTCGCCCGATCAAAGATCGGCCTCTACTAACATGATAAGTCATTTTTGAAAACACATGTGTTCGTATCCCAGTTATTAGCTAATATTACTATGTGATGCGCACAGCATACAAGTATAGACTCAATCACGCGGATTGGAACAAAACAACTCATGTTTGTTTTTGAAAGTGGTTTGAAGTTGCTACTCGCAAGTAGGCTAAGACGCGGATTTGCCACCCTCAAGTGGGATTTAGAAAAACATGATTTTGCCACTTCAAGTGGACTTAAAACTCACAATCATCGAGTTGTTCCAATTCAGGCAATATAACCTTCACCCACGGGCATTCAAACAGTTATAGCAGTTAAGCACATAGCCTCATGGCAAGCATGCTAAACATGGCAACACTTACACGCATGCAAGGATGCTAAAGCATAAAAGCTTACCTAGTACTTCGAGCCAAAACAGAAGCTAGTTAGTAATCAATACATGATCCTAGCTATGTTGGGAAATGCCTAATGCAATGCATGCAAAAATGCAACTAAAATAGGCTCGGCTATCTAAGATGGCATATGAATGCAACAATTGATACATGTATTCAAATAGGAATTGAAATACAATGCAGTTTGAATGATGCGCCGAGCCCGGTGCATGCAATACGAATGAATGAATGCACACATGCAAGTCATAAATATGCTAATTGAAACATGCCCTAAAACTAATCATCAAAAGCTAGTAAATAAAAGGGAGAAAGACGTGGGGTTGGAAGACATTCACACACTTACGCACACTTATTACAAAATTGCCCTGTCGACGGAGGGTCCGAATGGAATGAAAGCTAACTAGCTATGCTAATTAAGCTAATTATTACAAATTACTACATAGATCTATTAGCTAAGCACGTTAACTAGTTAAGTATAGAACCAATGAATTAACTAGCTAAGCGAAGCAGTTAAAAGGCCTTGAGAGCGAGGGACGCATGCATGCTCGGTTGCGTCCTCCCAGAAATCCATCACCTTCCCTCAAGATGCCTCTTTTTGCACACCTTTAGACCTTTGAAAATTGTGCCAACTTCTAGGTTGATTCTGACCCATCTCAGGAACATGCTGAGGGATGATCGGCCAAGAGGGATGGCCATCAGCCAGAGTTGGTGGTCATCGGCCACTTATGATAGCCAATCGGCAGACTTGGTGGTCGGTCGGCAGCTTTGAGGGCCGGTCGGCCACTGCTTTTTGCAATTTCTCTTTTTCCTGTAGTAGAGCACAAACAGAGGCATGGCAGTGTATTTGCAAGGAAATGTGTGTACCACCACACTCCTTATCATATCTCAAGGTCAAAAGAGTGCGGTACTCGAGTCTCAGGCCACCAACCGAACATTGCAATGCACAATGGCCGAGAAGCCAAGTTTGCACAAATTTAATGAATGCAATGCAAACAAGACTCTATATCCACTACCTTATCATGGATGATCAAAGGTAGCGGAGACAAAGGGGATTGGCACACTTTCATCACTTCAAGTATGAAGTGGACCAATCCACCTTGTGTTCAACATAACGTCTGGTTGAACACAATGCAGTGCACATATGCAACATGCTTATCTTGACATGTTTTACTTGATTGATTTTTGTTTACACATTTTACATTACCGAGACATTCATTAACCGGTTAAGTCCAATGTGAAAAGTCCTCTAAGGAAAGATGTCCTCAGCCACAAGTACCTTGAGCATGAAAGAAGCCTCATGCTTTTGGTTAGTAGAAACCCTCAAGAGAAGGCTAAAACCATTAGGCATGTGAGCCTCAATTCCATGCTCAAACCAACAAGGGGCTAAAGACCACTTTCAAGGCAAATGAGAGAGTGCAATAATGGAGTGCAATGACACACATTTCAGCACTGGAATGGCATGCTCAATGACTTAAAATCATTCAAACAACTCATGTAATGCATGTTGGAGGCATGAAGAATCAAAGCTAGTGAAGTGTATTACACTAGAAGCATACATTATCAAGTTCAAACAACAAAACCAGCCATGGACAGACCTAAAACATGCCAAATTAGTGGCATGAACATGTTGAAATTGAAGCCCAAAAGACTAGACTAACATGCACACAAATTGGCTCACAAGCAGGGCATAAGGCACAACTCTCAAAAGCACTTAAAGAGTGAAAGAACTGTGAACATGACAATGACATATGCTCTGAAATTACATGCCAAATGATGCCATACCATGCAAACATCACAAATAAGGCATGTTAGGGGCTTCAAAACACAAGACTAGCAAGGCCCTTTACACTACAACCATACCAAGCAATGCTCAAATAACCTAAATCACTCAGAATGGACCTAAGGCAGGTCAAAATGGTAGCAAAAACATGCTAGTCTTGCAATAAAGATGGCAAGAAAGATAGGCTTCCGAATTAGCTCACAAAGAAGGCATAAGGGCATAACTCTTGAACACAATGAAAGAGTGATAAACATGAGAGTATGGCAAAGATATAAGCTCTAAAATACCATGCCAAATGATGCCAAGTCATGCAAGCATCACAAGTATAGCATGGTAGCAGCCTCAAAACTCAAGACTAGTGAAGCCATTTACACTATAGCTATACAAAGCAAGCCCCAAAAGGCCAAGAACACCCAAAACAGCCCTAAATCATGTCAAAATAATGCTAAAACATGTATGGAGTATAGCCAAGGCAAGCTAGCATGAAGGGCCAAAACACCAAGTACACTAGGGCAATGGACAAGATTGCACTACAAGTGCAAAAACCAAGCAAGAGGTGACTCCACCAACCAAAATCAGAGTTATGGCATGTCAAAATAACACCAAAAATGGGCTGAGACTAAGCCAACACATGCTAGAATAACAAGCTAACTCATTAGGCATGCAAGGCTAGCAAAGAGGATTTACACTACAAGTGTAAGAAGCATGCAACAAGTGATCGAACCAACTAAAAACAGAGTTAAAGCATGTGAAATAATGGCCAAAAATGTGCTGGAGTGGAGCCAAAACATGCTAGAATTATAGGCTAAAATAGGAAGCATACAAAGCTAGTGAGCAAGGTTTACACTACAAGTGTAAGGAGCATGCAAGCAACAACCAAACCAGCCTAAAATAGAGTTAGAGAAGGCCCAAAAAGTCATAAAAACATGCTCAAACTAAGCCTCAAGAAGGGATAAATACATGCTCGTTTGATAGGCTAACAACAGATTCTAACAAGACAAGAGGAGGAGGGACCACCCCCTCCCATTTTGGGCCTCAAAACTACCTTTCCACCACTAAAATTCCTTTGGAATTTAGTGGTTGGAAGGCCAAAAAATGTTGGTTTGAAAGGTGGTGAAAAGTTGCACAAAAGGCCTCACAAGCCAAGGAACAAAAAAGGAGAACAACCCCCAAGCCAAACAAGGCACAAACCAACACTTTTAGGACTGAAAAACAGAGGAAAAACAGAGGTTGCTGAGTTCAACACCACCCAAAAAAAAAAAAAAAAAACCAGCCCCAAAGTAGTTGAAAATTGTGGCAAAACAATAGTGCACAAAGAGCTTAAAAGGGATAAGGGGTTACCTTTGAAGCACAACAGCAAATCAGCCCCTTTTATGAGCCAAACAACCTTTCAACAGCCCAAAAATAGGTTCCAAGGGACCTCAGCCCAATGGTAATCAACTTTGATGAAGGAAGTGTATGCAAATATTTAAGGAATTCTCACTTTCAAGCCTAAAACAAGAGGAGAGAGGGAGAATTCTAGAGAGAGGGGAGAATTTGCTCACAAAGCTTCTAGAGAGAGAGGATTCTAGAGTGAGAATCTCTCAAAGTTTCTCTAAGCCTTCAAAATGGTCTAACCTCATGAATATATGAGATATGGCTTCATATATAGCAAAAAGCAAGAGCTTGGTCGAAAATATCTGAGTTAGGATAGCTAGCACAAGCTGGAAACAGCTGGAGGGGAAATATCTTCAAAAAAAATGAATTTGGGTCACTCTTGGCCGACCGGCCATCTTTGGTGCCGACCTGCTACTTGTGATGGCCGATCGGCCATTTCCATGGCCGACTGTGCACATTTGTGGCCGGCTGCAAATTCTGCTATGCAAGTCTAACTTCAAATGGGCATAACTCCTTCATATGAACTCATTTTCAGGTCATTCTTGTGTCGAAATTGAAGCCCTGGAAGTAATATTTCCAATGGTGGCAGCCTTGCATCACAATTTCAACTGTGTAAAACGTTATGCCTATTTTGGTGAAACTGTTCACTTTCGGTCCAACCGGATTGATGCCCAACTTCAACCAACCATATCTTCGCCATCCGGACTTGGCTTTAGGAGATTCTTGAGTGAAAAATGAAGCCCTAGAAGTCTTCTTTCCAATGGTGGTGGCCTCATAGCTTCAGTCCAAGTATAAAAAAGGATAGGCCCGATTTGGCGAGAACTGCTCGTCTCTCTCTTAACGATTCATGCCCAACTTCTTTCTCAACTAGGTTTCTTCTCTCCACTCCTCTTTTCTTCAACTCCAAACCCCCGAACAAGGTGTTTTGAAAGATTTTTCAAATATTTCATCTCTCTTTCATTTATTTTCACTTTGTCCTCGCTCGATTTACCGAAAAATGCAACATTTAACGAAATGCGAGCCTCGGAACATCGTAGGAACTTTATTTCAAAAATATTTTGAAAGAGAGGGTTTTAAGGTCTAAAATATTTCGATCAAGATTGTTTTGGTCCAAAAGGGGTATGAAGTTGGGATTTGACTCTCTCTTTGCCGAAGAAATCGAATCTTTGCTCTGCACTCCTTTCATCACCAAGTAAACCATCAGTAGCACCCAAGTCTTAAGGGCGGTCAAAAATGGGTGTCTACAGTTGCCCCTCTTTGACAGAACTCGGAAGTCATGAAATGACGGGAGTGATTGTCAAAGCCCAGAGATGACCCATTTTTGACAAGGCCGAAGACTTTGACAAACAAACAAAATACAGATAAATAAATGGTTGCGCCCGTAGTCTTCTTACGTATCCTTTTGCAAGGAATCAAACCAACGTAGTTTAGGGGCAGGATGCAAAATTATACACGATGCAAAACAGTTAAGATGATATATAGGGCAATGGAACAGTGCAAATGATATGCAATGTAATTGAGATAATCAAACCACAAGCAGTGCAAAACCACACAAATATCATAAAGGGATGGAGATGCAACATCAAACTACGTTTAACACATAAAAGGTGCTGTAATCCTCATACCACAATTCTCTTAGTGGAATAGGCGTGTGCACATGCAGAACTATGTGTTTCGCAGCTGGAATACAAGATACAGGTAATTGGGTGGGATGACATTAATGAGGAATGATCTGCTGAGGAAAGATCGTGATCCTAAATGTTGGATGCAACAAAACAAAATACAATGCAAAGGTTGCAATGGATGAAGTGAATAAGGCGCACAACCAAACCACATTTTGCTTAGATAAGGCATGGACATAAAAAAGACCACGTCTAACACAGAAAAGGTGCCAACACCCTCAAACCACAATTCTCTTAGCGGAATAGGCGCGTACACATAATCACAGAACCATGCTTTAATGCGAAAAGTATGGTCACATGCCAGACTAAGCTTAACATGGAAATGATGGATGACAAAACAATGCAATAGATGCAAAAGGATGACATACACCAACCATGCCGGAATCGTGAGAGGAGGAAAAACAAATCCCAAACATGCCGAAATCGTGTGAGGAAAGGAACACTCAAACCACGCTGAAATCGTGAGATGAGGTCAAACCGCTCAGGACCGCGCATGCATCTTGAGAAAAACTCCAAACACGCTGAAATCGTGAGAGGAAAGAAACACTCTAGCCACGCTGAAATCGTGAGAAGAGGTGAAAAACCACTTGAGCTCGCATTTCACGCGTCTCGAGATACAACCCGCCTAGGGCTGCGCTTCACGCGTCCTGAGATAAATTCCAAACACGCTGAAATCGTGTGAGGAAAAGAACACTCAAACCACACTGAAATCGTGAGAAGAGATCCGAAAACAACCTGTGATAACCCTATTCCGTATTATGCTAATTAGTCCTTATTATAGATGTGATTATGTGTTTGAGATGATTTTGTGTGCCATTATGTGAAAATATGTGGTTTTGAATTTCTATCTGTTCACCGTAGGAACATCTGTTTGATTGTCTGCTTTGGAAATTAAATTGAAGGCCTTATCGGCCATGAAACCCGAAATCGATTACGGCATTGTGATTAGCGTAATTTTTAGAGCCTACGGTGAAATTTAATTGAAAATTGATTTGGATAAGATTAAATTGATTTAATTAATGGCATAGTGCTCAAATTATTTAATATTAAATAATTATGATTAGTAGGACTTGTAAAGAGAGGCACTATACACTCGATTCATACACTTGAGCTCAAAATCAGATTTTGTGCCTTAGAAAGAGAGAAGGCCGGCTATAGAGATTGAAAGGGAGAGAATTGTGCAAATTTGGCTCAAAGCTTGGAAACCTTGAAGATTTCTCAAGAATTTGCTATAGATTGTGAGAATTAAAGCTCCTAGGTGACTATTTCATGGATTCTAGTTTGTAATTTTGTGTATTCAAGCTAGTTGGGTAATCAAGAGTAAGTTTGACATGAAATTGGGTTGGTCATGTTGAATTGAAGGTCAGTGTATGCATGCATGTGTGTAATTGCTTTGAAATTTGCATGTTGAACACAAAATACATGATCCATGTAGAATGTTGGTTAAAGCTCATGTTTGTAATCACCATTTGCACCATGTAAGTTGAAATGGGAGTGATATCCCACATGCATGTACAATTTATGAGAAATGAGTTTGAAAATACATGGAATTGCTATCATAATAGCAAGTTTGGTGTAGATTGGGACATGCATGTGATTAATTTGTGAAATTGAGCTCCATTGTGTTGTAATTTGGTGTTGGTACCATGTTAGTATACGATTATGTGAAGTTTGAGGCAAACGCATGCATCTAGAACCATTGAATGTCGAATTGGAGCTCAAGAACATGTTCTGGAAAACCCAGAAAATTTGATGTCCGCTCGAGCGGGGAAATTGCCGCTCAAGCGTGAATTTCGTGCTCCCAGTATTTTTGTAGACTTGGATGTCTGCTCGAGCGGGGATGTTCATGCTCGAGTGGGGAGCTATGTAGACAGACCTTCAGCTCGAGTGCCAAACTTCACGCTCGAGCGTAATTTTGATGCATCCAGCACTTTTGCTGACCTCATGGGTCATTTCGGCTGAAGGAAGTCCACGCCGAAAGGACCCTGCTGCTCAAAATTTTGAAAAGGCATTCTGAGTTTCGTTTTCCATCCTCTTTCACTTCTAAGTACTCTTAAGCATGCATTGAGCATTGTAATCGAGTTAAAGAGATAAGAATGAAGCCTAAAGAGGAAAATGTGAATTTAGAACGGATTGAATTATTTGTGACCCGTATGTGTTATGTGATGTGTAGGGTCAAGCTCCAAGGCAAACCAACCAACCAATCACTGTGAGCAATATCTTGAGAAAGATATCTGAAATATGTTGTTGTCCAATTGCTTACTTCTTTGTAAGTTTATATGTTTGTTAATCCGATTGGCGGACAATGTTTGCTATGCCGAATGAACAAATGAATGGGCCAGAGGCCAGTTTGATTTGAATAATAGAGTGAATGGGCCAGAGGCCGTTTTGACAAGAATGAATGGATGGGCCAGAGGCCGTTTTGACATGAACGAATGGGCCAGAGGCCGTTTTGACATGAATGAATGGGCCAGAGGCCGTTTTGACATGAATGAATGGGCTAGAGGCCGTTTTGACACGAATGAATGGATGGGCCAGAGGCCGTTTCAACATGAATAAATGAATGGGCCAAAGGCCAGTTTGACATAAATGAAAATATGAATTTGGCCCAAGGCCATCCGAAGCATGTTGTTCTACATACCATTTGTATAACTCCTTTATTTGATATTATTCACTGGGCTTTCGCTCATGCTCATTTATGTGTTTGTAGGTGAGCCAAGAGAAGTCCAAATCCAGCCCTAGTGAAGTCTGTGAGGAACAACAAAGGTTTTGAAGAGTCAGCCCTTGCATCTCACGCACGAGACCCGTCTTCGCCTTTTTGTCATTCTGTTTTATTTTGTCATGTGGGCGAAGTCTTTGAATATGTTGTAAATAGTTTTCTTGGGTTGACTTAGACTTATATGATCCTGTATATACAGAACCTTGTGTAGTACATATTTTGTTGTGAGTTATTAATATGCCTATGTATGGTTTGTTATAACGTGCCATGTAAGCACAGCTCTGTGGACAAAGTTTTAAATTTTGCTTCCCTTTGGCCCCTTTACCTTGATGAGTTACGTCTTGTTTGATTTGAGGCCGTAGGTAATCTTATGATTACTGGCCGGTTATGTCCTTAATCCTTGGGGGCGGGTTCGGGTCATGACACAACTGCTCAGGGGTGCACTCGACGCAACTTGAGATAAATTCCAAACATGCTGAAATCGTGTGAGGAAAAGGACACTCAAACCACGCTGAAATCGTGAAAAGAGGTGAAAAACTGCTCGGGCTCGCATTTCACGCGTCCCAACATACAACCCACCCAGGGCTGCACTTCACGCGTCCTGAGATAAATTCCAAACACGCTGAAATCGTGAGAAGAGATCCGAAAACAACCGCTCAGGGGCGCACTCGACGCAACCTGAGATAAATTCCAAACACGCTGAAATCGTGTGAGGAAAAGGACACTCAAACCACGCTGAAATCGTGAGAAGAGGTCCGAAAACAACCGCTCAGGGGCGTACTCGACGTAACCTGAGATAAATTCCAAACACGCTGAAATCGTGTGAGGAAATGGACACTTAAAGCACACTGAAATCTTGAGAAGAGGTCGAAAAACAACCGCTCAGGGGCGCACTCGATGCAACCGGAGAAAGTCCTGGGGGACAATGATCCTAAACACTGCTCAGCGTAAAAAGATAAATGATACAAGACAGCACAAGATGCAAATAAATGCAATAAGTGTGACGATATGATACATGTTACAATCAATGTAACGCGTAATGTTTAGGGAATGCAATAAGCAAACAAAGCGACGCTTTAGAAAGCACCTCATGGGGCGAGTGGCAATGAACCGCTCTACTCTGACAGGGATCTCCCCCTTTGTGTTCTTCAAACACTTACCTTCAACTCACAGTACAAAGGCCCTAAAACACTGAAAAGGAGCGATATCTGCATGTAGAAGCCACGAATGCCGCTTTTCTTCCCAATCATATTCACAACTTTCCCTATTCTCGAATGGGGTGACAGACTAGGTTGGTTCAGTATCCAGAGTCGAGGCGTATACCCACTACCTCAACCTATGGGACTTCCAAATAGATTTCAAGCCGGGGATACACCTCTAGGTATTTAAACCAAACTTTAGTCTCAGAAATTCCAAACCTTTGCGTTCTAGGCATCAACCATTCGAACTCTAGTTTCCACCGTCGCAGTTGATCTCCTAGAAACTCGTTGCAAACATAGCCAAGATGCCTCTGGCAGGGAATGATATTCTGGGATAGCACTTTGATTGCCATTCTGGCTTGAAGCAAGCTTGAACTTGAGCTTGAGGCAGAGACACACTCATTCTTCAGAGCATTGATAAGGCCTAAAGAGGTATATCCAGAGTACAATCATGGAATTTTCTGAAGTTGAAACACACTTAGATGTTCCGATTTTCCTTATTTTCTTTTGATTTGTAGTTTGGAACCTATATAGCTTCAGATAGGTCCTTGTTCTATTATTCTCATGTGACCTGGGTTGAACCCTGCAGTTTTATGAAAGAACAAATCCTGTTTTGCACATATGTGGAGAACGACACATCACTCTGAGCATAAAACGATTCATTTTGAAATTAAGAAATGAGTTCTTAACCGGGTATTGAGCCTATGACTGAACACAGCACACCACGACTCAATAAAGGAAAACAAAGGTAAAATAACCTAGACACATTTATTGACACTCAAAACGACTCAAAACAAGAATCGAGACAAACAAAAACACACACACACAACACTCAGATGTGTTCCACCAGTGGGAGACCTCTCAGTTCACGAGGAGCCCATTTCCTTAGGTATTGTTTCCCACTCTTTCTCATTTGTGATTCTCACATCACTCTAGCATTCAATCTCTTTTTCTCTGAAAAAGCCCTTTTCTCACTTTTTCTCTCGGTGCACATCTTTATATTCTTCAGTCTCTCTTCTTTTTTATCCCTCCCCTGGGTGGTTGATGGATAAACAGGAAATCGCGGGCTCCTGCCCCTGGCATTCTGCCAGATTCTCTTTCTTTCACTCACAACTAGTGAGCTCTCCCACAGAGGGGTTACGCTACAACTGGATGTGTAGCAGGTCTGCAACTGAGATCGGTTGACAATGACCTTGGCTTAGCTTGACCGAGGTGAGTTACACGATGTCCCACTGGTCAAGCATACAATTGATTGGTCTCACACATTGCTTTTTCTACGTCCCCATTCCAGGTCAAACGCCAATTTTTGATTTGATCATCCAGATGAGGGAACTAAATATCCCGCTCCAGTTCCAGTTCGTGCTTCGCACTTAGCTTGATACCTTGCTGTTTGGAGGATGTGAGAGCTTTCTGCTCTTTCCAGTTAATTTCAGTTGTCCTCTTTTCTGGCAGGTAGAATGCGTTTTTCTTGAAAGTATGTTGACAATGGGGAAAAGACAGAAAACTTGGCTCAACTGCGCCCCTAGTTCATCATTTTGACTATTTTTTGTTTTGGCTTTCTACTAAAACAATTTTGACCAACATGAGAGTTAGATTAACACACTTGTTCGATTTTTTGATTCAAAATCATGCAAGTCAAGCTATAAGCACTGAAAACTTTCCTTTTTTGGGTCCAAGAAATGGTCCAGTTTTGGAAAAATCGAATAATTTTCAAGAGAATTAGTCAACCTTAGTAAAAATTCTCAAAAACTATTTTTGCAAATGGCCATTGCTCGATCAACACAGAATTTACTCTTGAGATGCACAACCTCAGATCTAAAACAATGGAAAATTGCCCCTTGTCTAAATGGCACTGCACGGCAACAGAAAGTTGCCCCTTGTCTGAATGGCACCATAGCGCACCATAATCAGTCCTCAAAGTGGTGATCACAACTGAACTCTCGGATACAGAGAAGACAAAGATGATCAGAACCATTACATAGACACAGTTGATTTGGAAGTGTTTATGGCTGGACTTCAGAATGAAGTTGCCTACGTATCCCAAAGATGGGAATCAAGCCTGACGTAGTTCCGGGTTAAGGTACACTCGGGTATTAACCTGTCCTTTTGGGCTCTAACTTTTGCCAAGGCCGCCATTCCGGGTTTTCAACCTTGCGAGCTCTGTTCTTCTTTTCTTTGTTCATTTCTTTTCAGAAATTTTCATTTCTTTTTCTTCATTTCTTTTTTGTTCTTTTTGCTTTTCTTTTCATTTTTCTTCTTTTTCTTCCTTTAACTTTTGCCTGGGTCGCCCTTCGGGGTTTTCGGCCCAACGAGCCTCTCAAGGGGAAAAGTGTAGCTTTGTCCATGTTGATCAGTTTGAGATCTCGAAGCCATCTAAATCCAGGAGAATGGCTGCTGTTCGCTGATGATGTAAAAGTCCATTCAATTGGGGCTGAAGTTGCCCCTAGTGTTGTGGATAGGAACTTGGTTGTCCTTCAGTAATACTTTCTTCTTCCAGCTGTTGGAATTTGGATTTCTTGCTAGTCTTCGTTGGTTTGCAGAATGACCCATCTTTTGCCCCTAGTTCGAGGGATGCTTCAAATCTGGCCATGCAAGCCTCACATTGTGGTTGACCGTTGAACATTCTGAATCCAAGTTCAAGGTTCGAAAGAAAAAGGGGTCGGGTCCTGAGGCATGAGAGCGATCCTATGTTGCACAATCTCAAGAGCGATTCCATACAAGTCTTCGCAGGACCACACAAAACATTTTTTGAAATCTTTTAAGAAAGTGACTAATCGCTCGCTTCGAAGACAATGTAGAACCAATCTGGATCAAGCCAGGATCCTTCTCAGTACTCACATTAACAAGCATGATCTCATTCATTCAGGGCTTAGCACGTCTCTCTTTTTGTCAGTTGATCAAATTTTTGCAAATCTCGAGGAATTCCTCCCTCTTTGTTTTCATCACGGTGTTCGAAAAGTTTTGAAAAACTTAGATCAAAGCAATGATTTCAAGGCATAGAAAAGTAGGTGAAAAGTACTGCCATTTCATTCAAATCTTCTAGCACAACTGGCTTCAAGGCAGAAACAAACTCAAAAGTGTGAAAATGACTGCTGTTTCATTCAAATGTTCTGGTGCAACTGGTCCCATGGCAGAAACAAACTCAAAAGAGTGTAAAAGACAAACACAAAACAAGCAAGTGACGCCCGAGGTAACACGCTCGAAAGCACCTGACTCTGACACAAAAGACTGATTTGATACAACAAGACAGACTCAACTAACTTAGTACAAAAAGACTAACTCAATACAACATAACAAAACTGACCCAATACCCAAGTTAGAAAGTAAAGTAAATAGCATTTGCACATTACTTAAAATAGTGCGTGCCATCCCCACATCCGGAGTAAAACGAGTGCCATCAGTAGCAGGTTCATCCCCCGAACAAATGATCACATTATCCTCTAAGTTCACTGACCCAGTACCGATAGACTTTACAGGACCTGGGGCGACGATGACCTCTTTATCAATTAGATCTTGTATTTCATGGCGAAGACGAAAACATATGTCAGTGTCATGGCCGGCTTGTTGATGAAAGGCACAATACTTAGCCAGGTTGTGGGAGAGAGGAAGTTTATTCGGTAATGGCTGCGGCTCCAGGGGTTTGAGATGGCCTTGTCCTATAAGGATTTGGAAAGCATTGGACAAAGTCATGTAGAGGGGATTGAAGACCCTCTGGCCTCGGGGTGGGTACTTCGAGGTTTGTGGAGTTTTGCAGGATGCACCAGCAAAGGGATTGGTAGGCGCTGACTGGGTTTGCTGATCTCTTCTGGGTGTAGGATTAGAGCTGAAAGGAACATTTCTGGTACGACGACCCTTCTCCCGGCTTGCCCCTTGATTCGGAGTGCTCTCATCCTGAGTGGCAAAAGTGTCATCCACAGTTTTTGCAATAACTGCGAGCACTTGCTGTTTGTTTAGTCCCTTGGCTTTCAAAGCCTCAACAACCCACTGAGGGTATTCATGGGAATCGACGCCTGCCCCTACCTTGTTCTTTCCACTCGCCTCCACTTTACCAAGGGATCAGGTCGCTATATTAGAGCGGAGCCCAGTTGTTGTTGACATGTCATTGCCCAGACCTGAGATGGCTTTAGGTTGGCCATTTTCAATTGCAGCTTGTCCCAAGGTGTAGACGTCCCCGAACGTCCCGGGAGGGAATCCCGTTTTGTTCATTTGGGCTCACTACAATTCGGACTCAAATGTCACGGTTCTTAATTTGATCTCGAAAAATGCAATGCGAGATTGATAAATCACCAAACGGTCCAAATCCGGCAAATCGTTTTGAAAAGAGATTTTTAGAAAGAAGTGCCAAACATGGACTGCTTTGCCAGATACAGAGTCGCCACCTAAATATTTTATTTTGGGGGAATTTAGGAAACCCTGACTCGTTTGTCTAAGGCCACGTGTCTGTCATCACCAAAGTTGCCTCGGCTCGGGAACTTGGGTACCATTGGGGAAGGTCAGCTATGAGCACCCCCGCTCGCCCGATCAAAGATCGGCCTCTATTAACCATGATATCGATTTTTGAAAACATTATGTGCTCTTATTCCGGTTTATTAGCCTAGAATTACTACGTGATGCGCACAACAAAACAAGTATAGACTGGATTGCCTAAGTTGGAACAAAGCATCGTATATCCGTTTGCTTCGAAAAATGGATTGAAGTTTGCTACTCGCAAGTAGGCTAAAACATGGGTTTCGACGAATTATTCCAACTCAAGCAACCCAACTTTCACTCACAGGCATTCAAGCAGTTATATCACATAAGCATATAGCCTCATGGTAAGCATGCTGTCATGGCAATCACTCACACACATGCAAGAATGCTAAAGCATAAACACTTACCATGTACTCCGAGCCAAAACAAAAACTAGTTAGTAATCAACGCATGATCCTAGTTCATGTTAAGATGGCTAATGCAGCACATGCAAAATGCAACTAAGATAGGCTCGGCTATTCTAAGATGGCATGTGAGATGTTACAACTAACACGTATTCAATTTGGAATTTGAAATACAATGCAGTTAGTATGATGCGCCGAGCCCGGTGCAAGCAAGACATATGAATGATGCAAACATGCATAGCATAAGGATGCTAATTGAAATATGCCCTAAATCTAACCATCGTAAGTGGTTAAATAAAAGGGTGAAAGAAATGGGGGTCGGAAGACATGCATCGCACACACGCACACTTATTACAACAATGCCCTCTCTCGGAGGGTCCGAAAGAATAACACAAATTAACTAACTAACAAGCTAATTAAATATTACAAAATCGTAATTAATTAATAAATTAATTAAACTACTAAAGCAGTAAAGCAGCCTCGGGAAGAGGGTCAAATGCTTGCATGCTCGATTCGCCTCTCTCGGAAATCCATCGCCATGCCACATGTTACCTCTGTTTACACTACTTTGCACCTCTGAAGACTGCACAAGTCCTAAGGCTGCTTCTGGACCACCTTCTGAGCACTGTGGAAGGTCACCGGCCAAGAGGAATAGTCACCGGCCATAGAAAAGTGGTCATCGACCAGTTGTATAGCTCTCGGCCAGAAATGAATAACCGACCGGCACGGAATGTGGTCAGTCGGTCAACTCTTCTTGCAGAATCCTATTTTGCAGCAGCAGAGGGCAAACAGGGCATGGCAATGCATTTTCAAAGCAATGTGTGCACGACCACCCTCCTTATCATGTTATGAACTCAAGGGAGGATGGTCCTCGACCCTCAGGCCACCAATCACGCATTTCCATGCATGATGGCCAAAGAGTCAAGTGTGCAACTCAATATGGAATGAAATGCACAAAACACATAAAGGGCCCCAACCTCTATCATGATTGATCAAGAGGCAAGAAATGCACACACAATTCAATGCAACCTAGGCAAGCAAGCAAGCATGCAAATAACTCAAGTGTGCAACAAACCTAATGCAGCATGAGCATGTTAACATGCAAAATGCAATAGGCATACAACCTAAACATGTGGACATGTATAGCATGCAACAACATGCAAAATGAAACAGACATGCAACAACATGGTAAGATGGACTTACACTAACATGGGTAGCTCTCAAGCATGCCAAAATCAGTGGCCAATAGTGTTGAAATGATGAAATCAAAGCAACAAGACGTACACAAGCATACACAATGCAAAGGCTCCAAGCCAAGGGCACAAGATACAACTCTCCAAGAGCATGGCAAGGATGAAACATGAGGCACAATGGCATACACTCCAGCTCTGAAATAGCATACAAAATGACTCCGAAATGATGCAACAACTCATGCAATGCATGTTGATAGGCTCAAGTACTGAAACTAGTGAAGCACATTACACTAGAGGTATGCAAAGCAATGCTCAAATGATGAAACCAACACCAAACAGACCTGATGCAGGCGAAAATCAGTGGCAAACTGTGTTGGGATGGTGGCTCGGAATGCATTCAAATGAAGTTCATGCAATGGACGGTAAATGAGGCATACAAGCACAACTCTCAATAGCACTTAAAGCATGTAAAACATGGGAGTATGGCACAAGTATAAGCTCTGAAATACTATACCCAATGATGCCAAAACATGTAAATAGCTCAAGTCAAGCATGCAAGGGACCCCGAAACTCAAAGCTATGCAAGGCTATTACTCAACAAGTATGCATGGCAAGCATTTTTTGACCATGTGGCCACAAAAAAGAGCATAGGCAACCTAAATCATGATCAAAATCAGTTTAAGGCATGGCCAAAAAGTGCTAGACTCATAGGCTAAAATGGCATGCAATACAAGCTAGTAAAGGGGGTTTACACTACAAGTACATGAGACAATCAAGAGGCCACCAAACCAACAAAATTTAGAGGTATGAAATGTTAAATAAAGCCAAAAAACCCATTGAAACATGGTCCATGCATGCAATAATGATAGGCTCCTTTGATAGGCTATAAAGAGGGTTGTCCTACACCTGCAAGATGGACACTTAAAATGGCAAAAAGGGCTTTGGATAGAGCCTATGCAGGTCTTAAAACTCACTAAAAACAACCTGAAATATGCTCAAGAAGTGTGCAAATAGGGGCTCCTTTGTAAGGCCAAAAATGCCAACAAACAAGACAACAAGGAGAGGGGATGGCCCTCTCCTTCTTAGGACCTCAAAACACCATCCCCACCACTGAAATCCAGAGGGATTTCAGTGGTGAGAAGGCCAATACAAGGTGGTCCCGAAGCTCACAAAAAAGGCACAAAAAAGAGGCCAAACAAGGCCTAAGAGGGGGTAAACGACCCCAAACACAAAAGTGACCTTAAACAAAGATCAAAAGCATGTAAAATCAGAACTTTTATCAGTTAAACACTAAGCTCAAAATAGCATGCAAGACTGGCTAAAAGCTTGTGCAAAAATGGGGAATAAAAGAGGGAAAAGGACTGTTAACCTTGTAGCCAAGAACTCCAGCAGCTATGGACCCAAAAACAAGTCCCTTAGCCTCTGAAAATGGCCTCCAAGATGCTTAGACCGAAGGTGGAAGGGTTGGGCTAAGAGTTGTAGTGCAATGGGGCCAAGAACCTCACATTTTTGAGCTAAAATGGAGGAGATATAGAGAGAGAGATATATGTGTATGGAGCCTTGGCCAAAAATCTAAACCTTTGCTAATGAGGGAGAGGGTTTCTGTTATAGAAGAACAAAGGTCCAAGCTTCTGTTAGAAGCTTGAGCAAAAGGGCCAAGCTTCTCTTAGAAGCTAAAGCAAAAAGGTTCAAGCTTCTTGAGAAAGCTAGAGCAAAGGGGTCAAGCTTCCTCAAGAAGCTAAGAAAGGTTCAAGCTTCTCTTAGAAGCTTGGAGCAAAGGGTCAAGCTTCTTTAAGAAGCCAAAAAAAAGGGTCAAGCTTCTTGGAGAAGCCAAAAAAGGGTCAAGCTTCTTTCAGAAGCGAAAAAGGGTCAAGCTTCTTGGAGAAGCTAAAAAGGGTCAAGCTTCTTGGAGAAGTTAAAAAGGGTCAAAAGGTTCAAGTCAAGGATATACCTCTGAGTATTTAAACCAGACTAGGTTGGTTCAGTATCCAGAATTGAGGTGCATACACATGCTATCTCAATCTATGGGGCTGCCATACAGATTTCAAGCCAAGGATATACCTCTGAGTATTTAAACCAGACTTTAGTCTCGGAAATCCCAAACCTTTGCGTTCTAGGCAAGAGCCATTCGAACTCTAGGTTCTACCGTCTCAGTTGGTCTCCTAGGAACTCACTGCAAACACAGGCAGGTGGCTATACCAGACCACCGGAAGTCGTTTGGGCACGACGAACACCAAAAGAATTGCATCTTTAGAGGATTTAACATCTCCTAGACTAGGTGAGTGCACAAAATAGTGTGATGAAGATGCAGGATTTAAGGTCTCCTAGACCAGAGGATTTAAGGTCTCCCAGACCAGCAAAAGGTGTACAAGACAATGCGCATGAAGATGCACTAACAAGTGCAAGGGAGGTGCGCAAGAAAGCGTGAGAAATGCAATGCACTAACAAGTGCAAGTAATGTGCGCAAAATAGCTCGAACAATGCAATGCACTAACAAGTGCAGGTAAGGTGCGCAAGAAAGCGCGATACAAGTTCAAAGCAAAAGATACAAGCAATTTTTTATTTTTTTATTTTTTTGGTGCAAGATGAGAGTATGTAATGAAATGCACATGATAGTGCGATGCGCAGGAAGCACGAGTGCACAAGACAGAACGAATGCACAAGATAGTGCGATGCGCTAAACAGTGCGATGCGTTAGACATCGCGAGTGCACAAGACAGTGCAAATGCACATGATAGTGCGATGCACTAGACTACGCGATGCGTTAGACAACGCGAGTGCACAAGATAGTGCGATTGCACAAGATAGTGCGATGCGCTAGACAGCGCGAGTGCACAAGACAGTGCGAATGCATAAGATAGTGTGATGCGCTAGACAGCGCGATGCGTTAGACAACGCGAGTGCACAAGACAATGCGATTGCACAAGATAGTGCGATGCGTTAGACAGCACGAGTGCACAAGATAGTGCGAATGCACAAGATAGTGCGATGCGCTAGACAACGCGATGCATTTAGACAATGCGAGTGCACAAGACAGTGCGATTGCACAAGATAGTGCGATGCGCTAGACAGCGCGATGCGTTAGACAATGTGAGTGCACAAGATAGTGCGAATGCTATGAAATGTGAAAATGCACAAGACAGTGCGAGAGAGATACAATGCACCAGAAAGTGTGAGGAAGGTGCACAAAAGAAGTGTGATAAAATGCATCTTCTGTGCAAGTAAGGGGGCATTTTCTATGAAACATGGAAAGCATATTCTATGCAATGTTGAAAACAAAGCATATTCTATGCGGAATCGAAAGCAAACATATCCTATGCATGAATCATAACGATGCATGGCACGCATGCAACAGAAGTGTATATAAAAGTGCACATTCTATGCAATAGAGGGGCATCAAACATGTACTCTGGTGCCTCCGATTTATCTCTCAAAGGGCTTTGTAACACACTCAGCTCGAAAAGGGTACACCCTGTTTATATTGGCAAGATATAACATCTGCATGTTAAAACCACATGTGCTGCTTGGACTGCCATTCTAACTTGAAGCAGGCTTAAGCTTTGGGTCAAGATACAATCATACTCTAGAGAAAGCCGAGGCCTTACAAGATGCACCTGGAATGCGCTCTCGGAATTTGCTGAAGTTGAAACATGCTAAGATGCTCCAAATTTTCCCTCTTTTCTCTTGCTTTGCAGCCCGGAACCTATATAGCTTTAGATGGGTCCTTGTTCTACTATTCTCTCATGACCTGGGTTGAACCCTTGCTATTTATGAAAGAAAGAATCTTGTTTTGCACAAATGTGGAGAATGGCACGGCACTCGGAGCACAAAACAATTTTATTTTTGAAATTGAGAGATGAGTTCTTAATCGGGTATTGAGCCTAGGATTGAACACAGCGCACTACGACTCAACAACGGAAAACAAAAGGTAAACAACCTAAACACATCGAGTAACACTCGAGACGACTCAAAACAAGAATTGAGATAAAACAAAAAGACACAACACTCAGACGTGCACATGGAGCCTATTTCTCTGGGTATTGTTTCCCACCCTTTCCATTTGTGATTCTCACATCACTCGGCCCTTAGGCTCTGTTTTTTGCAGAAAAAGCCCTATTCCTCACTTTTCCTCTCAGCGCATATCTCTCTATTCTTTAATCTCTCATTTTTTATCCCTCCCCTGGGTGGTTGATGGGTAAACAAGAAGTTGCGGGCTCTTGCCTCTAGCATTTTGCTAGATTCTCTTCTTGTTCACAATAGTGAGTTTCTCTCACAGAGGGGCTGCGCTACAACTGGGTGTGTAGCAAATCTGCAGCTGACATCAGTTGACAATGCTCTGTTGGGGAGTTTGGACGTGATTAGATCTGCCCAGATGAGGGAGTGGAATGTCTTGCCCCATTCCAGTTCGTGCTTCGCACTTGGCTTGATACCTCGTTGCTCGGAGGATGAGATAGCTTTCAGCATTTTGCTGTTGACTTCAGTTGTACCCTTCTCTGGCAAGTGCAATGCCCTTTCTGGCAAGTATGTTGACAATGGGGAAAAGATAGAACACTTGACTCAACTGTGCCCCTAGTTCATCATTTTGACCATTTTTTTGTTTTGGTTTTCTACTAAAACAATTTTGACCAATATGAGAGTTACATTAACACACTCGTTCAACTTTTTGATTTTGAAATCATGGAAGTTAGTTTGTGAGCACTGAAAATTTTCCTTTTTGGGTCCAAGAAATGGCCCAGTTTTGGAAAAATAGAATAATTTTTGAGAGAATATTAGTCAACCTCATTAAAAATTCTCAAAAACTATTTTTGCAAATGGCCACCGCTCAACGAGCATGGAACCCACTCTTGAGATATACAATCTCAGATCCATAACAATGAAAAATTGCCACTTGTCTGAACAACACTGTACGGCAATGGAAAATTGCCCATTGTTTGAATGGCACCACAGCGCACTGTATAGCAACGGAAAGTTGCCCCTTGTTTGAATAGCACTGCAGCACACTGTAACCATTTCTCATAGTGAAGGTCGCAACCGAACTCTCGGATATAGAGAAGACAAAAATGACCAGAACCATCACATGGACACAGTCAAATTTGAAGTGCTTTACGGCTGGACTTCAAAATGAAGTTGCGTACGTATCCCAAAGATGGGAATCAAGCCTTATGTAGTTCGGGGGGTACACTCGGGTATTTAACCTCTCCTTTTGCACTCTAACTTTTGCCAAGGCCGTCCTTTCTGGGTTTTTAACCTTGCGAGCTGTGTTTTTACTTTTCTTTTCATTTCTTTTCAATTCTTCTTTTCTCTTTTCAAGATTTTTTGCATTTTTTTTTCTTCATTTTTTTTGTTCTTTTTGCTTTTCTTTTCATTTTTTCTAGCTCTAACTTTTGCCTGGGTCGCCCTTCTGGGTTTTCGGCCCAGCAAGCCTCTCAAAGGGTAAAAGTGTAACAAGTCCATGTCAAATGGTTTTGAGATCCTGAAGTCATCTGAATCCATTTTCTTCCATTCTGGGATTTGGCATTCTTGCCACTCTTTGTTGATTTGCAGAATGATCCATTTTCGACTCTTCGAGCACATCTGACATTTTTGCCCCTAGTTCGAGGGTTGCTTCTGATCTAGTTTTGCAAGCTTCTCTTTGACTACATCTGATCTTCTCGATCTAACTTTCTTGTCGCTCATTCATGGGCTGCTTCAAATCTGGCCACATAGGCCTCTTTCGATGGTTGACCATTGAACATTCTAAATGCGAGTTCAAGGTTTTAAAACAAAGGGTCGAGTCTCGAGGCAGAGAGCGATCCTGAGCTGCACAATCTCAAGAGCGATTCCATACAGGTCTTCGTGGGACCGCGCAAAACATTTTTTTGAAAACTTTTAAGAAAGCGACAAATCGCTCGTGCTGAAGACAAGGTAGAACCAATCTGGATCAAGCCAAGATCTTTCTCAGTACTCACACTAACAAGCATGATTTCATTCATTAAGGGCTTAGCATGCATCTCTTTCTCTCAGTTGATCAAATTTTGCAAAACCCGAGGAATTCCTTCCTCTTTGTTTTCACCGCAGTGTTCAAAAAGTTTTGGAAAACTTAGGTCAATGCAATGATTTAAAGGTGTAGAAGAATGTAGACACCCCATTATTGACCGTCCTCAAAACTTGGACGTCACCGCTTGAACACTTGGTGATCATCCATGTTTGTGTTCGTCTTCAGTTCCTGGAGGTCTCGGATACGCGCCTTGCCTCAGGATCTCTGGACTCGACTGTTTTGTGTTTGGTTTTGCACCAAACACTTGTGCTTTGCCTTGGAGGGGCAGGGAATGGCTTGTGGGCCATCCCCACACACCACCGGCCATGGCTTGAGGCCATCGGTTGTGTTTTGTTGCCACTGGCCAAATGTTTGGCCGGCCGACACTATAGATGGTCGGCCAGCTATCTTTTTTTGGTCAATTGCATTTTTGGCCAGCCGACTACTGTGCATATGCTTTTGCAGATATTTTTATGCAGCTGGATTTCCCCTCTTAGCTAGCTTGTCTTGTAAGCTTACAAGATTGAAGCTCTATAAGAGGAGGCCTCCTCTCCCTCTTTTAGGGTTAGACAACATTTTCAGAGGGGCTCTGGTTTTAGGGTTAGGATTTGTATCTATCCTATATCTATACCTTCCTATCTTTTGTGTTTTGTGTGTGTCTTGCCTCACTTTTGTGCACAAACACCCACCATCACACCTTCTCTTGGAGCTGAGGCACTAGAGGGATATTCCTGGACTTCTTGGGTGGTTTTAAGCTCAAAGAACCAGCTGGTCTACCATTTTTGAAGAGGGTCAACAAGGGTAAGGACTTTACTTTTAAATACCCCATTTTTGCAAAGCTTTTTTGACTATCTTGCATCTGTTTTTGGGCTTAGCATATAATACATAAAAGTCTTGTTTTTGCCTACTCTAAATAGTTGTTTAAGGGTGTTTTAAGCTTTAGGGTTGTTTGACCCCTCTTAAGGCTTGTTTGGCCCTTGTTTTGTGCCATTTTGGTTGAGCTCCGGGACAATTGTATTTGAGCCTCCTCACCACTGAAATCTTGAGGGATTTCAGAGGTGAGGATGGTGCCTTGAGGTCCTAAGAAGGAGAGGGCCACCCCTTCTCCTTGTTGTCCTTGAAAAGGGCCATTTTTGCCTCTTGAGGGAGCATCTAATTTAAGTGTATGTTGACCATGCCTTAGCTATTTTTTGTGCTTATTATGTCATGATTTAGAACTTTTTTGAGTTGGTTTTGGTACACCATGCTTGCTCAGCATACATGCCATGTAATGCCATGTTTAGGCCTTAACATGCTTTAAGCTTTGACCTTTGTTTTAGCATGATTTTGGCTCAGCTTTGTGAAGCTTTTATGCATGATTTAGTGTGCTTGAGGACTTTTTTTGGTTGTTTGGGTCATCCATGCTTTGCTTTGTATAGCCACCATGTAATCCCTCTTGTATGCCTTAAGCATTGGCCCCTCTAGCATGCCATCCTTGCTTTGTTTCAGTGGTTTGGAACCACTTGGCATGTTATTTCAGACCTCATGATGTGCTTGCATGCTTGCGTTTGATGTCCCTTTAATGCTTTATAAGGTTGTCATATCATGCTTCATGTTTAGGCCTTCATGCATGCCATCATGTTTAGGCCCCCTAGGATGCCAGGTCACTGTGTTTTTAGCTTTTTTTTAACATACTAAACCTTTGATTTTGGTCATTCAATTCATGCCATGTTTGGTTTTGTTAAGGGTAGTTCAATACCTCCTTAGCTTGCCTTAGGCTTTGGACCATTGGTTGCATGGTTGGCTTGTCTTGCTTGCTTGGTTTGGCACCATCACTAACATGATTTCAGAGCTTTCCATGTATGCCTTGCATCCATGTTTGCATCCTTTCAAGTGTGCTTAAAAGTTTCTTTTTTATGCCCAGTCTTGGACCTTGCATGCATGTCTATTGGTATGTGTTTTAGCCTCCATTATTGAGCATGTTGGCCACTGTTTTAGGCTTGTTTAAGGGCTGCCTAATTTAGTTTAAGTCCATCCCTTGGCATGTTGTTGCATGCTTAGCTTATGACTTGTTGTTGCATGTTGAAATAGTGTTGCATTTGGCATGCATTCTCCTCCTTGTTTTGGTTGCTTAACATGCCATATGTTTTGCATGTTTGTGTGTTGGCATTGTACCATGTATGCTCATTCAACTCGCATGCTTGTTATATGCCTTGCATGCCTCCCATACGCTCATGTTGCATGCCTAGTTAACATACTTCGGTTGCATTGCATTTGCATACATCTTTCACCTCTTGATCAAGCCATGATAGAGGTTGAAAGCCCCTATGTTTGCTTATTTGGTTTGCATTGCATTTGAAATTAAAATGCACACTTGATTCTTTGAGCCATCATGCATCGAAATGCGCGATTGGTGGTTCGAGAATTGAGGCCCATCCTCCTTTGAGTCATACACATGATGAGGAGTGTGATTGGTGCATACATTGCTTGAAATGCATTGACATGCTTTGTTTTGCCCTCTGTTGATGTCAAAATAGATTCTGCAGGAAGATTTGGCCGGCCGGCCATCTTCAGTGCCGGCCGGCCATCCATAAGTGGCTGACAACTCAATTTGTGGCCGGTGACCATTCTCTATGGCCGGTGGCCATTCCTCCTAGCAGGTGGTGTTCCACAGTGTGCAGAGAGCATATCCTGGGGCTTGTACAGTCTTCAGAGGGGTAGGACAGTCAAAGCAGAGGCATCTTGTGCATGGCGGACTTCGAGTGAACCGAGCGCAAGATGCATTGGACCCTCTTCCCGAGGTCAAGTATCGCTTTCATTAGATTAATTAATTTGTTAATTAATTAATCGGTCTGTAATAATTAATTAGCTTGTAGGTTAATTAATTGTATTATTCTTTCGGTCCCTCCGAGCGAGGGCAAATTTGTAATAAGTGTGGGTGCGTGTGTGCATGCCTTCCAACCCCCACTTCTTTCTCCCTTTTACTTACCTGCTTTCGATGGTTAGTATTAGGTCATATTTAATTAAGCATCCTTATGCTATGCATGTTTGCATCATTCATACCTATTGCATGCACCGGGCTCGGCGCATCATACTAACTGCATTGTATTTCAATTCCAAGTTGAATATATGTTAAGTGTTGCATTTCGCATGCCATTGTAGAATAGACGAGCCTATCTTAGTTGCATTTTGCATGTGACGCATTAGCCATTTCAACATGAACTAGGAATCACGCATGATTACTAACTAGTTTATTGTTCTGGCACAGAGTACGATGTATGTATTTGTGCTTTAGTATCTCGTATGAGTGTGAATGCTAACATGATAGCATGCTTACCGTGTGGCTAGTTGTTTATGTGATATTACTGCCTGAATGCTTGTGGGTGAAGGTTAGATTGCTTGAGTTGGGATAACTTGTTGAAATCCGTGTTTTAGCCTACTTACGAGTAGCAAAATCTCAAAACGTTTTCCAAACGAGCGGATATGCAATGCTTTATTCCAAATTAGGCGATCTAGTCTATACTTGTTTTGCTATGTGCATCACGTAGTAAATCTAGGCTAATAACCGGAATAAGAATGCAAAATGTTTTCAAAACAAGATATCACGGTTAGTAGAGGTCGATCTTCGGATCGGGCGAGAGGGGGTGCTCATAGCTGACCTTCCCCAATTGTACCCAAGTTCTCGAGCCGAGGCAACTTTGGTGATGATGGACACGTGGCCTTTGGCACCAAGTTAGGGTTTCCTAAATTCCCCCATTAAAAAAATATTTAGGTGGCGACTCTGTATCTGGCAAAGCAGTCAATGTTTGGCACTTCTTTACAAAAAATCTGTTTTCAAAAAACGATTTCCTGGATTTGGACTCTTTGGTTCAGATTAAGAATGGTGACAAATTGAGTCCTGAACTGTAGTAGCCCCACAGACGAACAAAATGGGATTTCTCTCCTGGGACGTTCAGGGACGTCTACAAAGAGCAGGTGAGATGGACTGCCATTTCACTCAAATTTGCTGGCACAACAGGCGCAAGGCAGAAGCAAACACAAGAGTGTGAAAATTCACTACTGTTCCATTCATAACTTCTGGCGTAACTGGCTCCAAGACAAAAACAGGCTCAAAAGAAAGCAAAAAGACAAACACAAAAACAAAACAGTAATGCTCGATGGAACACCCCCGGAATCACCCGTCTCTAACAAAACAGGATTGACTCGATACAACAAGACAGACTCAATAGGATTGACTCAATACAACAAGACAGACTCAACATGACTGACTCGATACAACAAGACAGACTCAACAAGAGTGACTCAATACAACAAGATAGACTCAACAGGTTTGACTCGATAGAACAAGACAGACTCAATACCCAAGTCAAAAAGTATAAAAACCAGCATTCACAAATGCTCAAAACAGTGCTTGCCATACGCCACATCTGGAGTAAACTGAGTGCACCTGCAGGTGGTTCAACCCCTGATCACATAACAACACAGGTCCAGAGTACCCGAGGGATATTAGACCCTTCTGAAGCTATGGTTCCAAGACTACTTAGCAAAGGAGAAAATAGACAGCATCTCAGCCTCATGAGCGAAGCTGAATGACTGCGCTCCTTACAGAATTCTACCCAAAATTCTGCCCTGTAAACTGATACCCTCAGGTAAAACTGATTCTTCCAAATATTGATGTCCATAGGCCTAATACCCAGAATTGTAAACTGATACATGCATTCCTTGTAGAGACACACTCTAAAAGCACATAGCAAGCAAGTAAGAGCCAAAACACCCCTATGCTAGGGGTAGGGTTTCCCTGTCCTATTTTGTCAGGAGCTAGGGTTTCACTATGCACGCAACGGTTTCAAACAACCTATAATCGGGTAAGCAACCTGTCCTAGTTTGGAATAATCACTATGGATTCCGAATATGCACTAGGTCGAATGGTCAAAAGGGTGCCCCGGTGAAAACTGGGGTTTTTTGTTCCCGTCGTAGTAGAGCCTGGAACCGGTCAGCCTTATGGCACGCTTCTCAAAGCGAGCCTCCAGCAAACCGTTCAGGAATCACATATGGCAAACATGGTGTCCTAGGCGCACCAATGCAAATGCAATGCAAAGAAACACATAAGTGTAATCAAAACCAGATATCATGAGTTCGAGTCAAGTTCTCTAACTCCTCAGCAGAGTCGTCAGAAACTGTAGACGTCCTCGAACGTCCCGGGAGGAAATCCCGTTTTGTTCATTTGGGCTCACTACAGTTCAAACTCAAATGTCACGGTTCTTAATCCGATCTCGCAAAGTGCAATGCGAGATTGATAAATCACCAAAGGGTCCAAATCCGGCAAATCGTTTTAAAAACAGATTTTTAGAAAGAAGTGCCAAACATGGATTGCTTTGCCAGATACAGAGTCGCCACCTAAATATTTTTTTTTTGGGAAATTTAGGAAACCCTGACTCGTTTGTCTAAGGCCACGTGTCTGTCATCACCAAAGTTGCCTCGGCTCGGGAACTTGGGTACCATTGGGGAAGGTCAGCTATGAGCACCCCCGCTCGCCCGATCAAAGATCGGCCTCTATTAACCATGATATCGATTTTTGAAAACATTATGTGCTCTTATTCCGGTTTATTAGCCTAGAATTACTACGTGATGCGCACAACAAAATAAGTATAGACTGGATTGCCTAAGTTGGAACAAAGCATCGTATATTCGTTTGTTTCGAAAAATGGATTGAAGTTTGCTACTCACAAGTAGGCTAAAACACGGGTTTTGACGAATTATTGCAACTCAAGCAACCCAACCTTCACCCACAGGCATTCAGGCAGTTATATCACATAAGCATATAGCCTCATGGTAAGCATGCTATCATGGCAATCACTCACATCCATGCAAGAATGCTAAAGCATAAACACTTACCGAGTACTCCGAGCCAAAACAAAAACTAGTTAGTGTAGCACGTCCGCGGGGGACCTCGGCTACAGTTCGGACTCGATTTGTGTCATGGTTCTAAATCTGAACCAAAGAGTCCAAATCCGGCAAATCGTTTTGAAGAAAAACAGATTTTTTGAAAAGTAGTGCCAAACATGGACTGCTTTGCCAGATTACAGAGTCGCCACCTAAATATTTTAAAATGGGAAATTTAGGAAACCCTGACTCGGTGCCGAAGGCCACACGTCCGTCATCACCAAAGTGTCTTGGCTCAGGAGCTTGGGTACGATCGGGGAAGGTCATTTATGAGCACCCTTTCGCCCGTCCCAAGACCGCCTCTACTAACCGTGATATCCAATTTTGAAAACTTTATGCATTCTTATTCCGGTTATTAGCCTAGAATTACTATGTTAAAGACAAAGAAACAAGTATAGACTAGATTGCCTAATTTGGAAATAAACATTGCATATCCGCTCGTTTTGAAAATAGTTTGAAGTTGCTACTCGCAAGTAGGCTAAAATACGGATTTCAACGAGTGATTCGAACTCACACAATCCAACCTCCAGCCACAGGCATTCAAACAGGTTATCTCACATAAGCACTGAGCCACATGGGGAGCATACTGGCATGTTAACATTCACACGCATGTGGTATGCTAAAGCGTAAAATACTTACATCAGACTCGTACAAAACAAGAAACTAGTTAGCAAACATGCATGACCTAGTTCATGTTAGAGTGGCTAATGCAAAGACGAGCAAGGATGCAATCTAGAGTAGGCTCGGCTAACCCTAAACATGGCATATGGAATGCTACAAATAACACGTATTCAATTTAGAATTGAAATACAATGCGATTTGCATGATGTACCGAGCCCGATGCATGTCAACAAATGCGTGGATGCACACATGCATTGCATAAGGTATGCTAATTAAATATGCCCTAATCTACCATCATAAGGTGTAAATAAAAGGGAGAAAGAAGTGGACGTTGGAAGACATGCACACACACACCCACACTTATTACACATTCGCCTCGCCGAGGGACCAAAATAATAATCATGTCCCCAAAATAAATGAATAAATATTACAAATTCTAATTCTTGAATAAATAAATGTGAAATAAAAGGGGGCCTGACCCTACGCCTCGGGATGCGTGAATGATGCATGCTCGATGTCCGCCTTTGCCCGAAAAACCCGTCTGCCCTTCGCTGGTTCTGCTTCACGCTCTGCCTCCAAAATTCCCAAAGTTTCAGAATACCTCCCAAATGATCTGAAATACCCCACCGGCTGGGGGAAGAGCTCATCGGCTGCTTGGATTGGCCATCGGCTGCTGGGGAACTTATCGGTACAAAAAGATTGCCGGTCGGCACTATAGAGTGCCGGTCGGCACTAAATTCCTGCAGGAGACAGTTTTGACAGCAAACAGCGAACCAGCAGTGCATAGCATAGAATTTCTAGGCAAATGTATGCATGGACACATTCCCTATCATGTAATGGACTCAAGGGAGCATGGCCCCCGACCCCCGGGCCATCAATCACGCATTTCAATGCATGATGGCCCAAAAGCCAAGTTAGCAACTTTGATATCAAATGCAATGCAAACCAAGCAAATCAAGGAACCTAATCCCCATCACCAAATCAAGGGACAAGGTATGCATGCAAAGTACAATGCATCCTAGGCATGTTAGCTAATATGCAACATGATCATGAGGGCAAGCATGCAAGCATGGGCATGGACAATGTACCAACATGTAAGGTGAGCATACAATTGAGCAAATGATGGTCTTACACATGAATTAGACAGCTCCAATTAGGCCTAAAACAGTGACCACAACCAAGGAAGTGAAGGCCAAACACATATGCACACATACACATGCAAAGGTACCAACATTAAGGCATAATGAAGCAAGCTTTAAGCACACTTAAAGGAAGCTAAACATGAACAACTAGCATGCATTATAAAGCTCTGAAATCATGCAAAACATGGTGCCAAACCAAGCCAAACAAGGCCAAACAAAGCATGCAAATAGCCCAAGTGCTTGAAGCAAGGTAATGAGGCTTTGAACCACACTTGACAAGACCAATCATGGCAAGACTCAAGCAACCGAAAACAGATTTTTCAGCATGTGAAAATATACCCAAAACTCACACACATGGCATCCCAAGAGCTCTACACACAAGCATGCACGAGGCACATTTCAAGGCATAAAAGGACATACCCTTAAAGCATGAAAGAGACGACAAAAATGAACATGTGAGCATGGATTAGGGTCTGAAATAGCATGTAAGAGGGTCCCAAACCCTTGAAATCATGGAGGCAATGCATCCTACACATGCACCTACTCGAAGCATACAAGCTACAATGCAAAGGGGCTATACAAGGCATGCCAAGATTGACCCAAACAACCTTGGACAGACCTTATACATGGCAAAACAAGCACATTTTCAGTTTATGACCAGCCACAAAAACATAAGCAAGATGGGCTAACAAAGCATGCAAAATTACGGTAAATAGAAGAGATTTCAAAGCAAGTAGCACATGGAGTATGCAAACAATGTTGAGCCCTTCAACAATGTTGAAGAAGGGCTCAAAATAAGCCTACTTGCAGCTTACATTATGCCTCAAAACAGATTATAAATCAGCCAAATATACTATGCAAGAATAGTGGCATACAAGGGGGGTAAAGAGATAGGTGCTAGATGCAACCACCAAACAGCAAGGGGTCCTCAATCAAACATGAAGAGGACCCCAAAATAAGACTATTTGAAGTTTGGGTCGGAGCCCAAAAGTGCTTGCAAGCAAGGCTAAGAGATGATGCAAGAAAATGCTAGTTTGAGGGAAATAGACACTTACCCTTGAAGACCAATGAACCAGCAGGTTTTGATCCAAGTTTAGGTGCTCCTAAGCTCTGCAAATGACCTCCAAGTCGCTGGAAATGGAAGTGGTGGTGTTGTGCTATGGGTTGGTGAAGGAATGGTCCAAGAACAAGGTTGTTTGGAGGTGGATTGAGAGAGATATGGAGAGAGGGGGTGGGATCTATATGTATATATCAGATATACATATATATCTGCTGGTTTTTTGTTCCAAATCTCCAACCCTAGACAAAGGAGGAGAGGGCCTCCTTATATAGGCCAAGCAAAACAAGACTTAGAGGCTAAGTTTCAAAGGGTCAAAGGGTGCAAGGCTTGTTTAAGAAGCTTGGATAGCTGGTAAGGCTTCTTGAGGAAGCCAAGACAAAGGGTCAAGGCTTCCTCAAGAAGCCATGAGCCAAGGGTGCACCAAATGGGGTTCAAAGGTGCAAAAAGGATGCAAAATAGGCATATGGATGCACGTGGGTCTGGTTCTGTGCATCCCAGCTGGCACAGCTAGCATGCACCAAGCTTGGGGGGTGCAAAGGGTTCAAACCGGCCAGACAATTTGATTGTTGGTCAAAATAAAGTGCCGGTCGGCACTCTTTTCTGCCGGTCGGCTAAATAGAGTGCCGATGGATGATTCCTTGGTCAAAACATAGCCGGTGGGTATGCAAATCGAAGCCCCAGAAGTTAGCTTTCCAATGGCGCAAACCTTGCATCAAAATTCTTTCTGCGCAAAAAGTTATGCCCTTTTCCGTGAAGTCGCGCAGACTCGATCCAACCGGGATGATCCCCTGCTTCAACCCAACATATCTCCTCCACCCGGACTTGGCTTTGGGAGATTCTTGAGTACAAAGTGAAGCCCCGAAAGTCTTCTTTCCAGCGATGGTGGCCTCATAGCTTAACTCCAAGTATGCAATTGAATAAGCCCGATTCAGCGAGGGCTGCTTGATTCTCTCCTACCCGGATTCATGGCGAACTTCTTCTTCAACCTATTTTCTCCCCTCCTCTCCTCTTTTCTTCAACTCAAACCCTTAAACAAAGTGTTTGGGAAGATTTGCCTCTCTTCTTGCCGAAGGAATTGAATCTTTGGCCTGCACATCTCTCAACACCGAGCAAACCATCAGTAATGCCCAAGTCTTGAGGGCGGTCAAAAATGGGGTGTCTACAGTTAGTAATCAACGCATGATCCTAGTTCATGTTAAGATGGCTAATGCAGCACATGCAAAATGCAACTAAGATAGGCTCGGCTATTCTAAGATGGCATGTGAGATGTTACAACTAACACGTATTCAATTTGGAATTTGAAATACAATGCAGTTAGTATGATGCGTTGAGCCCGGTGCATGCAAGACATATGAATGATGCAAACATGCATAGCATAAGGATGCTAATTGAAATATGCCCTAAATCTAACCATCGTAAGTGGTTAAATAAAAGGGAGAAAGAAATGGGGGTTGGAAGACATGCATCGCACACACGCACACTTATTACAACAATGCCCTCTCTCGGAGCGTCCGAAAGAATAACACAAATTAACTAACTAACAAGCTAATTAAATATTACAAAACCGTAAATAATTAACAAATTAATTAAACTACTAAAGCAGTAAAGCTGCCTCGGGAAGAGGGTCAAATGCTTGCATGCTTGATTCGCCTCTCTCGGAAATCCATCGCCATGCCACATGTTACCTCTGTTTACACTACTTTGCACCTCTGAAGACTGCACAAGTCCTAAGGCTGCTTCTGGACCACCTTCTGAGCACTGTGGAAGGTCACCGGCCAAGAGGAATAGTCACCGGCCATGGAAAAGTGGTCATCGACCAGTTGTGTAGCTCTCGGCCAGAAATGAATAACCGACCGGCACTGAATGTGGTCAGTCGGTCAACTCTTCTTGCAGAATCCTATTTTGCAGCAGCAGAGGGCAAACAGGGCATGGCAATGCATTTTCAAAGCAATGTGTGCACGACCACCCTCCTTATCATGTTATGAACTCAAGGGAGGATGGTCCTCGACCCTCGGGCCACCAATCACGCATTTCCATGCATGATGGCCAAAGAGTCAAGTGTGCAACTCAATATGGAATGAAATACACAAAACACGTAAAGGTCCCCAACCTCTATCATGATTGATCAAGAAGCAAGAAATGCACACACAATGCAATGCAACCTAGGCAAGCAAGCAAGCATGCAAATAACTCAAGTGTGCAACAAATCTAATGCAACATGAGCATGTTAACATGCAATATGCAATAGGCATACAACCTAAACATATGGACATGTATAGCATGCAACAACATGCAAAATGAAACAAGCATGCAACAACATGGTAAGATGGACTTACACTAACATGGGTAGCTCTCAAGCATGCCAAAATCAGTGGCCAATAGTGTTGAAATGATGAAATCAAAGCAACAAGACATACACAAGCATACACAATGCAAAGGCTCCAAGCCAAGGGCACAAGATACAACTCTCCAAGAGCATGGCAAGGATGAAACATGAGGCACAATGGCATACACTCCAGCTCTGAAATAGCATACAAAATGACTCCGAAATGATGCAACAACTCATGCAATGCATGTTGATAGGCTCAAGTACCGAAACTAGTGAAGCACATTACACTAGAGGTATGCAAAGCAATGCTCCAATGATGAAACCAACCCCAAATAGACCTGATGCAGGCCAAAATCAGTGGCAAAATGTGTTGGGATGGTGGCTCGGAATGCATTCAAATGAAGCTCATGCAATGGTCGGTAAATGAGGCATACAAGCACAACTCTCAATAGCACTTAAAGCATGGAAAACATGGGAGTATGGCACAGTATACCCAATGATGCCAAAACATGTAAATAGCTCAAGTCAAGCATGCAAGGGACCCCGAAACTCAAAGATATGCAAGGCTATTACTCAACAAGTACGCATGGCAAGCATTTTTCGACCATGAGGCCACAAAACAGAGCTTAGGCAGCCTAAATCATGAACAAAATCAGTTTAAGGCATGGCCAAAAAGTGATAGACTCATAGGCTAAAATGGCATGCAATACAAGCTAGTGAAGGGGGTTTACATTACAAGTATATGAGGCATTCAAGAGGCCACCAAACAAACAAAATTCAGAGGTATTACATGTTAAATAAAGCCCAAAAATCTACTGAAACATGGTCCATGCATGCAATAATGATATGCTCCTTTGATAGGCTATAAAGTGGGTTGTTCTGCACATGAAAGATGGACACTTAAAATGGAAAAAAGGGCTCTGGACAGAGCCTATGCAGGTCTTATAAACTCACTAAAAATAGCCTGAAATATGCTCAAGAAGTGTGCAAATAGGGGCTCCTTTGTAAGGCCAAAAATGCCAACAAACAAGACAACAAGGAGAGGGGATGGCCCTCTCCTTCTTAGGAACTCAAAACACCATCCCCACCACTGAAATCCCTCTAAATTTCAGTGGTGAGAAGGCCAATACAAGGTGGTTCCGAAGCTCACAAAAAAGGCACAAAAAAGAGGCCAAACAAGGCCTAAGAGGAGATAAACAACCCCAAACACAAAAGTGACCTTAAACAAAGATCAAAAGAATGCAAAATCAGAATTCTTATCAGTTATACACTAAGCTCAAAACAGCATGCAAGATAGGCTAAAAGCTTGTGCAAAAATGGGGAATAAAAGAGGGAAATGGAGTGTTACCCTTGTAGCGAAGAACTCCAGCAGCTCTGAACCCAAAAACAAGTCCCTTAGCCTATGAAAATGGCCTCCAAGATGCTTAGACCGAAGGTAGAAGGGTTGGGCTAAGAGTTGTAGTGCAATGGGGCCAAGAACCTCACACTTTTGAGCTAAAATGGAGGAGATATAGAGAGAGATATATGTGTATGGAGCCTTGGCAAAAAATCTAAACCTTTGCTAATGAGGGAGAGGGTTTCTCTTATAGAAGAACAAAGTTCCAAGCTTCTCTTAGAAGCTTGAGCAAAAGGGCCAAGCTTCTCTTAGAAGCTAAAGCAAAAAGGGTCAAGCTTCTTGAGGAAACTAGAGCAAAGGGGTCAAGCTTCCTCAAGAAGCTAAGAATGGTTCAAGCTTCTCTTAGAAGCTTGGAGCAAAGGGTCAAGCTTCTTTAAGAAGCCAAAAAAAAGGTCAAGCTTCTTGGAGAAGCCAAAAAAGGGTCAAGCTTCTTTAAGTAGCCAAAAAGGGTCAAGCTTCTTCGAGAAGCTAAAAAGGGTCAAGCTTCTTTAAGAAGCCAAAAAGGGTCAAGCTTCTTGGAGAAGCTAAAAATGGTCAAAAGGTTCAAGCTTCCTCAAGAAGCTAAAAAAAAGGTTCAAAAGGTCAAACTTCCTCGAGAAGCTAGAAAAAAAAAAAGGGAGGGCAAAAGGTTCGAGCTAAAATAGACTCAGGAAGATGGGCACCGACAATGCATAGCTGGGCGCGCGGCCGGGCGCCTCAAAAATAGGTTGTTAAGCACTGAGAGTGGCGTATGACCACAAAGGTGGTCTCCCAGGCCGCAGTGTCCCTCTAGAGAGAGGAAACAAGGTGTGTGCCAAAAACCGAAGCAAACGGAGAAAGTTAAGCGGTCCCGAACTGAGGTGCACGACCGACGGCTCCGAAAAACTAGAAACTGATCTCCAAACGGGAACAGTGGTCTACGACCACAAAAAGTAGCCTACGGCCACTAAGAGATGGTCTACGAGACCTCTCCCTCCCTTCGGGAAGAGAAAACAGAACCTGGTTCGCAAACCGAGGCAAAGCACAAAAGGGTCCTGAGGTCTGGAGGTAAGGCTCTCAGCCGAAACTCCAAAACCTCAGAACAAGCACAACATGCGTGATCACCAAGCGTTCAATCGATGACACCTGAGGCTTAAGGTCGGTCAAAAATGGGGTGTCTACACAAGGTTGGAGAACCTTTTCTGGCATGTGATGTAGTTGATGACGGAGCCAATATCCCAAAGGCCAAATCTACCATAGTTCTCTGAAGATCTTCGATCATTCTCATCAGCTCAAAAGTAGTAGGTTCATGGGTTTGAGAAGATTGGGGTTCAGGCGCATTCATCATGCATAAGTCCATGTTGTCTGGAATGAATACCTCAGGCTTAGGTAAATGGGCTGGGGTGATGTATGTACTGGGGTCATAGGTGGATGGCAATATATGGATTAGATTGAGATGGAAAGGTGACGGGTCAGTACTTGCCTGAGGTCCTTTTGGTGGAGTTATGGTCTCTTTGTCAATAAGATCCTGAATCTTATGACGGAGGTGGATGCAATGGTTCGTATCATGACCGTATTGTTGATAATAGGCACAGTATTTACCTGGGTCATATCTTCGTGGAAGAGGATTTGGAAGGGGTTGAGATTCTAGGAGCTCTAGGTGCCCTTCCTCTCGCAGCATTTTCAAAGCTTGAGAGAGACTCATGTAAAGAGGATGAAAATTTCGGGCTTGGGGCCGATTTGAAGTGGTTGGCTTTTCGCCATTGAGGGAAGTGGTGATAGTGTCTACTTCTGAGCATTTCACAGCTGTGCTACCATCAGTAGTAGCATTGGAACTGCGAGCAACATTCTTTGTCAAAAGCTCATTATCTTCCGCAAAGATTGCTTGTGTGATGGCATCCTCGATTTGAACCCTTATTTCATGAAAGGCTGGAAAGGTAAACAGAGGTAGAACGACCATCTTTTGCAGCAACTTGCCATGCAGATTCTGAACAATCATACTAATCTGATCTTTGTCGGAAGGCCTTGTAGTCATCATTGAGGCCTTTGCTCTCCATCTCGTCACGAACTCTGAGAAACCCTCCTTTGGCTCTTGGCGGGTGACTTTGAGATCATGAGTTATGACCTCGATCTGTGTGTTGTAGGAGTATTGAGCAATAAAGGCCTCAGCTAGCTCTTCCCAGTTCTGTTTCATAGAGTCCTTCAATTTCACATACCAGATTGCGGCTATCCCAGACATGGTTTGGCTGAAGAGAGACAACTTCTGGGCTGTGGTCAAACCCATTGGCCTGAAGATATCAGAAAATATGTGGAGATGCACCACTGGGTCTGCAGAGCCATCGAAGCAGTGAATACGCGGCATTTTAAACCGCTCCAGTAAGGTAACTGCAGATTCAGTATACCCATCCTCTAAATCTGGGATGGAGTTCACTCCATGTGCTCATTTGAATAACTTCTCCAGTTTATTGATCTTAAGTGCAGTTGGGTCAACCTCACATTCAAATGGAGTTTTGCTTTGATAGATAGAAGCTTTAGAGGCCTGTGCTGGGATTGGCTCTACCGGATTTCCCTAAGTCTCTTGGACATTAGCGGTATAAGATGTGCTCGGGCTATTATTGTTGTAGCCCATTTATCATTTCACCGACGACTGACAATGACTTGACAGACCGCGTCCCCATCGCAAAGGCCTCGATTGTCTGTTCAAGGTGTCAGACTGTTCTTCCACACTGGCTGGCGGATACTGAGCCATGTGAATGGGTGATTGATCTCGTGCTGAGCTGAATGCAGACAACTTTTCCCAGACTAGACTAGACCTGGGTGAACTGAGGTGTGACTGCCTGTAGAAACTGTACTAGTGAATTCTGCCTGAACCTCCATCGTCTTGTAACCGGTGGGGGTGAGGCAAACACAGGCTGCTTCTGAACCAATTCTGACCTGACAAAGTCTATCAATACAAGTCCAGTGTACTCGGGGGATATTGGAGCCTTCTGAAGCTATGGTTCCAAGACTACCTTGCAAAAGAGAAAACAAACAGCATCTTAGCCTAATTTTCACTGGAACAGATATGAGCATAGCTGAATGACTGCATTCTCTACTGAATTCTGCCCAAAATCAGAACCAAACTGATACATACAACCTATAGAGACACACTCTGACAGCATATATCAAGCAAGTAAGAGCCAAAACACCCCTATGGTGGGGTAAGGTTTCCCTGTCCTATTTTGTCAGGAGCTAGGGTTTTACTACGTATGCAACGGTTTCAAACAACCTACATTTGGGTAAGCAACATGTCCTAATTTGGAATGGTCACTATGGCTTCCGATATGCACTAGGTCAAATGGTCAAAAAGGGTGCCTCGGTAAAAACTGAGGTTTATGTTCCCATCGTGGTAGAGCTCGTAATCGGTAAGCCTTATGGCACGCTTTTTCAAGCAAGCCTCTAACAAACTGTTCAGGAATAGCAGATGGCAAACATGTTGACTTAGGTGCACCCATAGAAATGAAATACAAAGAAACACATAAGTGTAAACAAAACAACATATCATGATGTTCGAGTCAAGATCTCCAAATCCCCAGCAGAGTTGCCAGAAACTGTAGACTGCCTGAACTTCCTCCGCCCGCGAGGGCGCGAATTGTGTTCATAGCTACTACAATTTGGACTCCTATCACGGTTCTGAATCTAATCTCACAAAGTGCAATGTAAGACTGATAAATCACCAAAGAGTCCAAATCCGACAAATCGTTTTGGAAAATCGATTTTGATCAAAAAGCGCTAAACATGGACTGTTTTGCCAGATTTCAGAGTCGCCACCTAAATATTTTGTTTTGAGAAATTTAGAAAATTGTGAATCGTGCCTAAGGCCACGTGTCCGTCATCACCAAAGTTGCCTCGGCTCGGGAACTTGGGTACGAGAGGGGAAGGTCCTGAAATGAGCACCCCCGCTCGCCCGATCAAAGATCGGCCTCTACTAACATGATAAGTTGTTTTTAAAAACACATGTGTTCTGATCCCAGTTATTAGCTAATATTACTATGTGATGCGCACAGCATACAAGTATAGACTCAGTCACGCGGATTGGAACAAAAGAACTCATTTTTGTGGATTGGAACAAAACAACTCATGTTTGTTTTTGAAAGTGGTTTGAAGTTGCTACTCGCAAGTAGGTTAAGATGCGGATTTACCACCTTCAAGTGGGCTTTAGAAAAACATGATTTTGCCATTCAAGTGGGCTTAAAACTCACAATCATCGAGTTATTCCAATTCAGGCAATCAAACCTTCACCCACATGCATTCAAACAGTTATAGCAGTTAAGCACATAGCGTCATGGCAAGCATGCTGAAGATGGCAACATTTACACGCATGCAATGATGCTAAAGCGTAAAAGCTTACCTAGTACTTCGAGCCAAAACAGAAGGTAGTTAGTAATCAATGCATGATCCTAGCTATGTTGAGAAATGCCTGATACATCGCATGCAAAAATCAACTAAAATAGGCTCGACTATCTAAGATGGCATATGAATGCAACAATTGATACATGCATTCAAATAGGAATTGAAATACAATGCCGTTTGAATGATGCGCCGAGCCCGGTGCATACAATACGAATGAATGAATGTACACATGCAAGTCATAAGTATGCTAATTGAACCATGTCCTAAAACTAACCATCAAAAGCTGGTAAATAAAAGAGAGAAAGACGTGGGGTTGGAAGACATTCACACACTAACGCACACTTATTACAAAATTTTCCCTCTCGACGGAGGGTCCGAATGGAATGAAAGCTAACTATTACAAATTACTACATAGATCTATTAGCTAAGCACATTAACTAATTAAGTACAGAACCAATGAATTAACTAGCTAAGAGAAACAGTTAAAGGGCCTCGAGGGCGAGGGATGCATGCATGCTCGGTCGCGTCCTCCCAGAAATCCACCGCCATGCCTCAAGATGCCTATTTTTGCACACCTTTAGACCTCTGAAAATTGTGCCAACTTCCAGGTTGATTCTAACCCATCTCAGGAACATGCTGAGGAATGATCGGCCAACAGGGATGGCCATCGGCCAGAGTTGGTGGTCATCGGCCACTTATGATGGCCAATCGGCAGACTTGGTGGTCGGTCGGCAGCTTTGAGGGCCGGTCAGCCACTGCTTCCTGCAATTTCTCCTTTTGCTGCAGCAGAGCACAAATAGAGGCGTGGCAGTGTATTTGCAAGGAAATGTGTGTTCCATCACACTCCTTATCATATCTCAAGCTCAAAGGAGTGCGGTACTCGACTCTCGGGCCACCAACCGAACATCGCAATGCACGATGATCGAGAAGCCAAGTTTGCATAAATTCAATGAATGCAATGCAAACAAGACTCTAAATCCACTACCTCATCATGGATGATCAAAGGCAGCAGAGGCAAAGGGGATTGACTCACTTTTATCACTTCAAGTATGAAGTAGACCAATCCACCTTGTGTTCAACATAACATCCGGTTGAACGCAATGCAGTGCACACATGCAACATGCTTATCTTGAAATGTTTTACTTGATTGATTTTTGTTTACACATTTTACATTACCGAGCCATTCATTAACTGGTTAAGTCCAATGTGAAAAGTCCTTTAAGGAAAGATGGCCTCAGCCACAAGTACCTTGAGCATGAAAGAAGCCTCATGCTTTTGGTTAGTAGAAACCCTCAAGAGAAGGCTAAAACCATTAGGCATGAGAGCCTCAATTCCATGCTCAAACCAACAAGGGGCTAAAGACCACTTTCAAGGCAAATGAGAGAGTGAAATAATGGAGTGCAATGACACACATTTCAGCACTGGAATGACATGCTCAATGACTTAAAATCATGCAAACAACTCATGTAATGCATGTTGGAAGCATGAAGCATCAAAGCTAGTGAAGTGTATTGCACTAGAAGCATACATTATCAAGTTCAAACAACAAAACCAGCCATGGACAGACCTAAAACATGCCAAATCAGTGCCATGAACATGTTGAAATTGAAGCCCAAAAGACTAGACTAACATGCACACAAATTGGCTCACAAGCAGGGCATAAAGCACAACTCTCAAAAGCACTTAAAGAGTGAAAGAAGTGAGAACATGACAAAGACATATGCTCTGAAATTACATGCCAAATGATGCCATACCATGTAAACATCACAAATAAGGCATGTTAAGGGCTTCAAAACACAAGACTAGCAAGGCCCTTTACAATACAACCATACCAAACAATGCTCAAATGACCTAAAGCACTCAAATCAGACCTAAGGCAGGTCAAAATGGTAGCAAAAACATGCTAGACTCGCAATAAAGATGGCAAGAAAGATAGGCTCCCGAATTAGCTCACAAATGAGGCATAAGGGCATAACTCTTAAATACAATGAAAGAGTGATAAACATGAGAGTATGACAAAGATATAAGCTCTGAAATACCATGCCAAATGATGCCAAGGCATGCAAACATCACAAGTATAGCATGGTAGCAGCCTCAAAACTCAAGACCAGTGAAGCGATTTACACTATAGCTATACAAAGCAAGCCCGAAAAGGCCAAGAACACACAAAACAGTCCTAAAGCATGTCAAAATAATGCTAAAACATGTATGGAGTATAGCCAAGGCAAGCTAGCATGAAGGGCCAAAACACCAAGTACACTAGGGCAATGGGCAAGATTGCACTACAAGTGCAAAAACCAAGTAAGAGGTGACTCCACCAACCAAAAATAGAGTTATGGCATGTCAAAATAACACCAAAAATAGGCTGAGATTAAGCCAACACATGCTAGAATAACAAGCTAACTCATTAAGCATGCAAGGCTAGCAAAGAGGATTTACACTACAAGTGTAAGAAGCATGCAACAGGTGATTGAGCCAACTAAAAACAGAGTTAAAACATGTTAAATAATGGCCAAAAATGTGCTGGAGTGGAGCCAAAACATGTTAGAATTATAGGCTAAAATAGCAAGTATACAAAGCTAGTGAGCAAGGTTTACACTACAAGTGTAAGGAGCATGCAAGCAACAACCAAACCAGCCTAAAACAGAGTTAGAGAATGCCCAAAAAGTCACAAAAACATGCTCAAACTAAGCCTCAAGAAGGGAGAAATACATGCTCATTTGATAGGCCAACAACATATGCTAACAAGACAAGAGGAGGGGAGACCACCCCCTCCCATTTTGGCCATCAAAAATACCTGTCCATCACTGAAATTCCACTGGAATTCAGTGGTTGGAAGGCCAAAAAAATTTGGTTTGAAAGGTGGTGAAAAGTTGCACAAAAGGCCTCACAAGCCAAGGAACAAAAAGGGAGAACAACGCCCTAGCCAAACAAGGCACAAACCAACACTTGTAGGACTGAAAAATAGAGGAAAAACAAAGGTTTTTGAAGTTCTACACCACCCCCCCCCCCCAACAAAAAAAAAAAAAAAAAAAAAAAACCCCAAAGTAGTTGAAAACTGTGGCAAAACAATAGTGCACAAAGAGCTTAAAAGGGATAAGGGGTTACCTTTGACGCACAGCAGCAAATCAGCCTCTTTTCTTAGCCAAACAACCTTCCAACAACCCAAAAATAGGTTCCAAGGGACTTCAGCCCAATGGTGATCAACTTTGATGAAGGAAGTGTATGCAAATATGTAAGGAATTCTCACTTTCAAGCCTAAAACAAGAGGAGAGAGGGAGAATTCTAGAGAGAGGGGAGAATTTGCTTACAAAGCTTCCAGAGAGAGAGGATTCTAGAGTGAGAAGCTCTAAAATTTTCTCTAAGCCTTCAAAATGGTCTAACCTCATGAATATATGGGATATGGCTTCATATATAGCAAAAAGCAACAGCTTGGTCGAAAATATCTGAGTTAGGATAGCTGGCACAAGCTGGAAACAGTTGGAGGAGAAATATTTTCAAAAAAAAAAATTGAATTTGGGCCACTCTTGGCTGACTAGCCTTCTTTGGTGCCAACCTGCTACTTGTGATGGCCGACTGTGCACATTTGTGGTCGACTGCAAATTCTGCTCTACAGGTCCAATTTCAAATGGACATAACTCCTTCATATGAACTCCTTTTCATGTCATTCTTGTGTCCAAATTGAATCCCTGAAAGTAATATTTCTAATGGTGGAAGCATTGCATGAAAATGCCAACTCTGCAAAAAGTTATGCCTGTTTTGGTGAAGCCGCTCAGTTTTGGTCCAATCGGATTGATGCCCAACTTCAACCAACCATATCTCCCCCATCCGGACTCGGCTTTAGGAGATTCTTGAGTGTAAAATGAAGCCCCAGAAGTCTTCTTTCCAACGGTGGTGGCCTTATAGCTTAAATCCAAGTATAAAAAAGGATAGGCCTGATTTGGCAAGAACTGCTCGTCTCTCTCTTAACGATTCATGCCCAACTTCTTTCTCAACTAGGTTTCTTCTCTCCACTCCTCTTTTCTTCAACTCCAAACCCCCGAACAAGGTGTTTTGAAAGATTTTTCAAATATTTCATCTCTCTTTCATTTATTTCCACTTTGTCCTCGCTCAATTTACCGAAAGCGCAACATTTAACGAAATGCGAGCCTCGGAACATCGTAGGAACTTTATTTCATAAATATTTTGAAAGAGAGGGTTTTAAGGTCTAAAATCTTTTGATCAAGATTGTTTTGGTCCAAAAGGGGTATGGAGTTGGGATTTGACTCTCTGCTTGCCGAAGAAGTAGAATCTTTGCTCTGCACACCTTTCATCACTAAGTAAACTATCAGCAGTGCCCAAGTCTTAAGGGCGGTCAAAAATAGGGTGTCTACAAGCTAACTAGCTAATCTAAGCTAATTAAACTAATTATTACAAAACAAAGCTAATTAACTAACAAGTTAACTAATTACGAACACAATTGAATAGCTAAGTGCATTAACTACTTAAGTATAGAACCAAATACCTAATTAGCTAAGCAAAGCAATAAAACAGGAGCCTCGAGGCGAGAAGTGCATGCGTGCTCGATCGCCTTGTTTGGAAATCCATCACTATGCCCCAACTTGCCTCTGTTTGCATTTGATTTCAGATGACTGCACAAACCTCCAGATAGCTTCTACTCCAACATGAACCTCCAGGGAGGCTGCCGTCCACTTAATGGTGTTGTAGATCACCTGTAGACCACTTACACATGCTGCAGACCAGAAAAAGTGGTTGGCCAGCCACTGTTATTGGTCTGCCGACCAGAAAATCCTGCCAAGCTCCAATTTGCTGCAACAGAGAACAAGAAGGGGTACAACAGTGTATTTGCAAGGTATGTGTGCACAACTACCCTCCCTATCATTTCTTATGCTCAGGGGAGTGTGGCATTCGACTCTCGGGCCACCAGCCAAGCATCGCAATGCACGATGGCCGAGGAGCCAAGTTTGCACAATTCAATGTCAATGAATGCACAAATAACAAAGACGAGCCTTAACCTCTATCATGCTTGATCAAGAGGGTCGACGATCAAGAAATGAGGCACGTTTCATCACTTCAAGTGTGAAACGTCCCTCGTTTCTCGTGTTTGGATTAACACCCTATCCAAACACAATGCAGCACAACATAAGCATGATCAACCTATCAGTGCTAATGGCATGCAAACACAATGCAATGCATGCACATGCAAACACAATGCAATGCATGCACATGCAAACAACATGCAAACACAACGCAATGCAACAACATGCAAACAAAATGCAATGCAACAACATGCAAACAACATGCTATTCTACCAATGCGAGAATGGCATACACAATATTCTACCATGCAAACAATGCATGCATGGCAAGTTTAGAAGCTTAAGGCATCAAAGCTAGGAAAGAGCATCTCACAAGAGGCAGGCAAAACAATGCTCAATGGACTTAAACTGAATATGCACAGACCTAAATCATGCCAAAACAATAGCCAGAATACTATAAAATGGTGGCAGGAAAGGCAAGATGGTGATGCTCATGCAATGGCCTATTAACTAAGCATAAGAACACAACCCTCAAGCATGATTAAGAAGTGACAAACATGGAAGTGTGACAACACTATATGCACTGAAATCATGTATGAAATGATGCCAAATCACTCAAACAACACAAGTATAGCATGCAAGAGGGCCTAAGGCACAAGGTGACCAAAAGGGACTACACAAGAGGCATGCAATACATGGCACAAATGATTGAACCAACCATACACAGAGCTCAATTAGGTCAAAACAAAGACCAAAACATGCTGAGATGGGAGTTCAAAAGTCTTAGCATGCATGCATACATAATGGCTCACAAACAAGGCAATAATGTGTAACCCTTAAAAGCACTCAAAGAGTGAAAGAAGTGAGAGCAAGGCAATGCTATATGCTCTGAAATAACATGTTAAATGATGCCAAACCATGCACATGTCACAAATGAAGCATGCTAGAGGCATGAACACACAAGGCTAGCCAAGCCCATTGTACTACAACTATGCAATACATGAACCATATGGCCAAGACAACCCAAAACAGTGCTAGAGAATGTCAAAATGATGCTGAAACATGTATGGAGTAGAGCTAACACATGCTAGCATGAAGGGCATGAAGCATGGAGTATGTAAGGCCAATAAGGAGGATTACACTACACCTACCAAAACCAAGCATGAGATGACTTCACCAACAAAAAGTAGAGTTGTATCATGGCAAAAAAAACACCAAAAACACAGTGATATGGCAGCCCAAAAGCTTAGGCAAGATGGCATACATATTGGCTCATACTTAAGGCATAAAGCACTAATCCTCCAAAGCATTGAAAGAGTGAAAGATGTGAGGACTTGGTAGTGGAACATGCTCTGAAATCGCATAACAAATGATACCAAATCATGCAAATAGCCCAAGCAATGCATGCTAGTGACTTGGGAATTCAAAGCTAGTGAACTAGAATGCACTATGGCTATACAAAGCAAGGTATGCATGACCAAAAAAAACATAAAACAGAGCGTAAGCATGGTAAATCATGAGTAAAAGCTTGCTGGAGTTGAGCAAAAATCATGCCAAAATGATGGTCCAAAGCATGATGCATATTAGGCTAGTTTGTGGAATTGCACTACAAGTGCAAGGGGCATGCAAGAGGTAATCAAACCAACCCTAGATAGATCTATAACATGCTGAAATAATGCCTAAGATATCCTAAGATGGAGCCAAAACATGCTTGAAAGACATGCTACTGTGATGAGCCACAAATAGGATTACACTAGACATACAAGAAAATGCAAGTGTGGCCTAAACTAAGCCAAAACAGAGGTATGCCATACTGAAATAAGGCCAAAAATAGGCAGAGAATAAGCCAAAACAAGCTTAACAAATATGCTACTTTGATGAGCCATCAACACAAGCACATAAGAGAAGAGGAGGGGGGACAACCCCTACCCATTTGAGGCCTCAAGTGGTGAAGAGGCCAAACAAAGGTGATCACAAAGGCCTAAAGTGATGGCCCAAAAAGGCAAAACAAGGCACAAAAGGCGGTAGATCACCCCCAACACCAAAGAGACCTTAAGCAAACATTTCGAGCACTTAAAATCAAAAATTTTTCCAATTGAAATTTAAGCCTAAAACATCACGCAAATAGGGCCAAAAGCTTAATAAAAAACAAAGGTTTAAGCGGTTAGAAACTCACCCGTGAAGAACAACTTCAAAGCAGCAACTCCAACAACCTTTCTTGCCCAAAATCAATCCAAAAACTCCAAAACCAGCTTCAAGGTGCCTCAGCTCCAAGAGTATGGTGTTGGAGTAGGTGTTTCTGTGCAAAAATGTGAAGAAACTACACTTTTAAGCACAAATATGGAGAGAAGGGAAGAAATATAGAGATAGAGATATATGTATAAATCTATGCCAATTTTTTGAACCTAAAGCAAGAGGAAGGAGGCTCTCTTTTATAGAAAACCATGCATCAAGCTTGTTCAACAAGCTTGAAGCTTGAATCAATCACTCCATACATGTGCGTGGAGGATGCTTTCTGTGCCCAATAGCTAACACAGCTGGCATGGAAAATATCTGTAGAAAGTGCAGGAAAGCTGCCGACCAGTTGAAGTGGTCGGCCAGCTACTTGCAGTGGTCGGCCGGCCAGAAAAAGGGGTCTCCAGGAAGAGAAAGTGGTCGGCAAGGGAGAGGGGTGGTCTGCACAAAGGAAGGAAGGTGGGGCATGGCTGCCGACCACTTTTGGTGGTCCACAGACCACCAAGACCAGCTGGCCGACCAGAAAACTGGCTGGCAGGCACAAAAAGTGGTCTACAGGAGGAGAAGCTGGTCTGCACCATTGTTTCAACCTCCAGGCAAAGGAAAACAAGGTTTATGCCAAAAACAAACCAAAAAGGATGCAAGACAAGAGTCTGCGAGGTGAGGCACACAGCCGGAAGCCTCGAAAACTAGTCTACGAGCATAGAAAGTAGCCTACGAGAGGGAAAAGTAGTCTATGACCACAAAAAGTGGTCTACAGTCCTTTGTTTCCCTCTAGGCAAGGACAACAAAGCATGGTCCAAAAACCAAGCCAAGAGAAGAACATTAAGAGGTCCCGAGACAAGGCGCACAGTCGAAGGCTTCGGAAACCGAAAACTAGTCTACAGGAGGGAAAAGTGGTCTACAAACCTCTCTCTCCCGCCAACCAAGGCCAACAAGGCATGGTCCACAAACCAAGCCAAAACACAGAGTTCAGAGGCTCGGAGGCAAGGCACTCAGCCAAAAACTCTGGAAACTCGAAATGAGCACCAACAAGCACAATCATCAAGCGCTCAAACATTAACGTCTGAGTCTTAAGGTCGGTAAAAAATGGGGGTGTCTATAGTTGCCCCTCTTTGACAGAACTCAGAAGTCAAGAAGTGACGGGAGTGAATGTCAAAGCCCAGAGACGACCCATTTTTGACAAGACCGAAGACTTAGACAAATAGGTAAGATACCAAAGAGATGCGCCCGGAAGTAGGGGCAAAATGCAAATGACATGCACAACGCCGAACATAACTTATGATCACGCAAAGAGGGTTGCAATGAAGCATTTATGCAAAATAAATACAATAGTTTAAGCAAGGGACTAAGAAACAACAGTCTCATACATTCCAACAGAAAGGATGTAAGAGAATTATGCTATCTTCACTGTGCTCACACAGAAAAGACTAGAAACGACTATCGAGAACACCCAAAGTCTCAAACGAAACAACTCAAACACGTACCAAACACGAGAGAAGAAAGGTACATCCAAATGTGTGTCAAACGCGAGAGGAGAAGGGTAACCAAGAGAGTTCGAAGAAACAGGAATGATCACACCTGGAGTTCCTTCCGATCAAACACATACAACAACAGTTGTGCAAATGAATCATACATACAATATTGTGCCTGCACAAAAGAAACTTTGACAGATACAATATAGTAGAACCACATGTAGGTAGAACGCTATAACAAGATACAATATCAATGCAAGCGAATGCACATAACAACGCAGTGAAACGTGCATAACAATGCAAGTGAAAAGGTGCATAACAATGAAACTGGGACATGCGTGACAACGCAAGTAGCATGCATAACAATGCAAGTGAAAAGGTGCATAACAATGCAACTAAAATGTGCGTGACAACGCAAGTGGAAAGGTGCATAACAATGCAACTAGAGCGTACGTAACAACGCAAGTAAAACGTGCGTGACAACACAAGTGGAGTGCATAACAATGCAAGTAAAGTGTGCGTAACAATGCAAGTAAGACGTGCGTAACAACGCAAATGGAGTGCATAACAATGCAAGTAAAACGTGCGCGACAACGCAAGTAAAGTGTGCATAATAATGCAACTAGAACGTGCATAACAATGTGAGAGAAACAATGCGTTTGAAATGGTGTGCATAACAATGCGAGGGAAGTGAGCATAACAATGCATTTGAAATGGTGTGCATAACAATGCAACGAGTAGTGTGCATAACAACGCAACGAGAGAGATGTGCAAGTCCAAAAGCATGTTTGAGGCAAAATGCGGAATAAGGAAATACAAGCCTTAACGAAACCAAATCAAACGCAACCTCTGTTTTACGTCTCGGAGGGGTCACAACATACTTAAAAAGGATACACATTGCTCTTGACAAGTGATGATGAGTCGAAGTTCCCGCGGGGACATTTTGAGCCGAAAATAGTGAACTTTTCTTGCACTTTCTCGAGAGCCAAGGACTCCAATCAGCATAAAAACACAAGGAGGACAATGGGACCCTGAAGACCACCCAGGAGGGCTGCCGACCACCTAGACCAGCTACAGACTAGTTGTAGACCACCTAAGTGGTCGGTCGACCAGAAAAACTGGCTGGCCGACCAATTTAGCAAAATTGGGGCAGTTTGGTCTTTTGAGGTTCGGCCTTTTAAGTACACAACTCCAAATCACTTTTGGTCACACACCCATTACTGAAAAACACTTTTCATTGCTCCTAGGTACTTTTCTCTCTCAGATCCACACTTCATATGCATATTCCAATGCCCCCACGAAATTGATTCGCGAAAAACTTTCGATTCTCTTCGTTTTGAACCGATTAGAATTTGTTGTTAGAGCTTCTTTCTCCATTTTCACCACTTGAGGTATGTTTCTCTCGAAGTTTAGCGTCTTTTCCCGGGCTTTGACTTTCTTTGACTTTTTCTCTTCCCGAGAGTTGACTTTTGTTGACTTTTTGCAATTTTGGCTCATTTTTGCTCATTTTGCCCCTTTTTTTCAGATGGCTGACCATATTCCACACGATGGGGGTTCTTCGTGGGTAGAGGATGAGCTTGACATCATGCCATTGTCATCCAGGATTCGGCCTTTCGACCCAGAGAGGTACCACCCTTAGGAGCACATCCTACCCCCGAGCACCTTTCATCATTTCACATATTTCGTGCGACGAGCACCAACAGGCTTGCTACTACGGGAGCCGGAGTCTCACTTGTCTCATCACACGTTTGAGGTGCGTACTTCACTTTTACATTTTCTGCGATGTATTTTGTATTTCTTGCACATTTCATGCTTTCGCTATGTATTATATTTGCTCGTTCTGAACACATTTACATACACAGCGTTTCTACTTGTTCTGAACATAACTCACAACACAGCATCCTGTTCACTTGGCACACAGCTCATACATAACACTCTGCTCACTTGGCACACAGCTCACAACACAACATTCTATTCATTTGGCACACAGCTCATACACAACACTCTGTTCATTTCGCACGTATCTCTCAACACAGCATTCTATTCATTTGGCACACAACTCATACACAACACTCTGTTCATCTAACACGCAGCTCACAACACAGTATTCTGTTCATTTGGCACACAGCTCACAACACATTATTCTGTTTATTTGGCATGCAGCTCACACACAGCACTCTGTTCATTTGGCACGTAGCTCACAACATAGTATTCTGTTCATTTGGCACACAGCTCACACACAACACTCTGTTCATTCTGAAACTGAATACATTTGTTAATTTTATATGTAGGTAGCTTCCTGTTTCACCCGAGGATATGGGTCGATCATTGCGAGGAAGTGGTACATGGAGCTCCTAGAGGGTGTTCAACAAATCGTTGATGAGGCCAGGTTTAGCCCATTTTGTGTGGGGTTATCGCGTCTTCAGGCGAGTAGGACCCTCATGGGCACATTAGTAGAGAGATGGTGGGACACCACCAACTCCTTCCAGTTCTCTGCTACCGGGAACATGACGATGACCCCGTACGACTTTTTAATGCTGACGGGCCTCGACGTGGGAGGTTGGCCGATCCTATATGACTTCGATATGGCCGAGTGGAAGGTAGCTTGGACTTACCTGCTCGGAGCCCATCCGCCGATCTACCGATCATGATGCATGGTCAGATACACTTAGTTCAGAAAGCAGTACAGATGGACTGTGCCCGTGACTGTTGAGGCGACGGAGCAGTATGCCCAGGGATTACTGATGTTCCTTCTCGGGGCCACATTGTTCTCCGATAGGGGGAACACAATCGGGCTATATCTTCTGAGTGCTCTAGTAGACCTATCACAGCTTCGACACTTTGATTGGTGCGACGCTGGCCTTGCTACCCTTTACTGCTATATGAGCGTGACCTCCCGTGGGTGGGGGAACATAGTAGGCGGCTACTAGAGAGCCTGGAAGGTACATTCTGCCCTCTTGATTTTCATTTCTGCTTTTCATTACTTGTACACTACACAGTCCATACATAACACACATTACATTTTGTACTCTGCATTTTGCACTCACTATTCTGCATTTTCTGTATATTCTGTATTTTCATTACCACTGTCTTACCTTTCATAGTTGTGGGTTTGCGTTTACTTCTCGATGCTTGATCCGGATCCGGAGGTTGAGGCACCACTCAAGGTGCCATACTCACGTAGATTCGAGGGTTGGTGCTGGCCCAGACCTCGGGAGACTCTGCCATATCTGAGGCATTATTTTGACACCGTATGGGTGACGGAGGTAATCTCGAACTCTCAGTTTGTTATGCTTTCAGCTTTGATTCATCTTGCATATTTATGACATCTAATCAATTCATGCACTTGCTATCCGCAGATCACCTGGTAGCCTTGGACAGCGATGCCAGGGTTTTCTCGATTCCAGTTTGCTAGGGCATGGGGTGCTTTCCGGTACTGGATTTTGTTAAAGGGACCAGTTAGCAGAGCCTGGTTTCTCGGGGAGCGCTTCATGCGCTAGACACTGGGCCATCCCACTCAAGAGATCCCTTCACCGCCTCCCTTGGACATGCGGTCCACAGAGAGTGTCACTCCCCAGGAGGTTAGCGACCTTATGCTGGGTGCTGACGCAGTCCTTTTCCATGAGGAGGGGGAGTATGCGACATATCTCCATACATACCTGATGCCCTCGTTGATAAGCATTCGCACCCCCATAAGGAGAGCTGCTGACTTTCCATCATCGAGCCGAGCCCGAGCTGTAGACATTCCCTCGACTAGCGAGGCCAATACTTCGAGAGGTAAAACGAGGGGGGTGCCCCCTACTTGGCAGTGTCTTGGGTGGCCAGATCCTCTGACTGAGCTGACAGGCTGGTGGTATGGGACGCCTTACCAGATTCCACTGGAGCCTCCATTGCCCGATCATCGACATGTTAGTGTCCCTGACTTAGCATCGGTATGTCTCACAGCTTTTCCTTTATCAGTCAGATATTTAGACATTCATTCATTCACTGATGACTTGAACTTGCATCTGTAGCCTCCCATAGGATATGTTGTAGGCTTGCTCGAGGCGATGGCCTCTCTTGAGAGTATGGCCTTGCGGAGGGAGACGCTGCTGTACGCCCACGACATTCTGGTACTTTTCAATTTCCTTGTATTTATCATACTTTTGATGACATACCAAAGCTGAACACTTCACTACACTGATTCACTACATGTTTAGACCACACCTGACACAACACATTCACATACTATATCTTCATGCACTCACTTTATGCACTATTCTTGCATCTGATATACATACTCTGGCTGCTGTATTCGAACTGCCTTTTCAGGTCACACCTCTACAGCTCGAGCCACTCGGCCCTTCTCGAGTAGCAGTGAGAGAGGTCTCGACACGCGGCCGAGGGAGACGTAGAGCGCCTTCCAGACATGACGACGAGTCCAGCGAGGAGGAGAAGTCAGCACACCTTCAGTCGGAGACATCAGCGGGCAGAGGTGATGACATCGGTTCCGATTCTGAGGGTAGAGACGACACCGAGGAGGATTCCGAGGATGGCGGCTCCAATTCAGATAGAGGTGCGGACGGTGGTGGTGCAGAGGCTGCTCAGCCAAAGAGGGTGAAGAGGGCCCCTCGATCTTGAGTCAGATAGCACCGATCCAGATGTTTTGCTTTATTTTCTTTTTACTAGTAGTTATAGCACCTTGTACAGCGTTAGGCAGTTTTATTTTCCTTAAAACTTGTACCCTGTTGTAAAAAGAAAACATGATGGAATGAAAATGACTTTTTGTTCAAAAAGTGTTGCATTTGTATTCTAAGCATCGCATCGCATCATTTTGGACAAAAATGAGATTGATAAAAATTGAACATTCGTGTATTGTCGAGTTATGTAGTGAACCAACATAACAAACAAAACAACTTAAAGAACAAATTTGATAAACGAATTATAACAACTCAATAAGCAATGAGCAACAACTCGATGAACAAATCGCAATAACTCGATAATCAAAGAGCAACAACTCGATAACCAAAGAGTAACAACTCGATAAGAAAAACTTAACAACTCGATAAGCAAATGTATATTGGATAGGCAAAAGAATAGGACGCATCTGAATCAGAAGTAAACTCAGACCTTTAGCACTCTCAGCACATAGGAAGGCTAAGGACTCTCTTCTGAAGACAAGAAACAGCAACAGACCACATTTTTACTCACTGCCAACCACCAAAATAGGTTGCCGACCACCTCTGTGGTCTGCAGACCAGAAAATATGGCTGGTCAACCAGAAAAAGTGGCTAGTCGACCAGAAAAAGTGGTCGGCCGACCAGTTAGTCTGGAGACCTCCAGATTTTGGCCACCTGTCCTCTAAACAGTGCCTTATCCTCCATAAAGGTTCTAGCTTCGTGGTTCCCTCATTCTAACTCATTTTCTCCTCCAAATGGAAGCATTTCTTGTCCAAAATCTCACAAATTGGATTGCTAACTTGGATGGCTCGGAAAAGCTGAATTTCCGGGGCTTCGGAATAAATGCACTATTCACGTTGAGCCACACCTCGCTGTATTTTCCGTTCCTCCGTGCCACGGCAAGGTGTTGGAATGCAGTAACTCATATCTTTAGCTTTGGTGAACAAGAGATATGTCCCACTTTCGAAGACTTCCAAGTTTTAATGGAATCCGAGCGCGATGAAGAAATCTTGCCCCAATTCTACTTTGGCCATGTCCAAGCCTTAGGACGGATGTGTGGGTTCACTTTGCATGACGCTCGGTCATTGGCTCGCGATGGAGTACTAGACATCCCCAGCTTGATTCGTCGGTTTTCTAATGCTGGTGACCGTGATGATCATCATTGGTAGGGCTTTCGGCGACATGCGCTTTGCTTGTGCATGTTGTCTCATTTCTTACTTACCCCAGGCTCCAGAGGATCTAGCGTCCGTTTGGTTAAGGTTGCTCAGGGCTTGAAAGAGGACAAGAGTTGCATAGTCATGACACTAGCTGAGACATTGATGGTTTTGGATGCTTTCCATCGCCGAGCGACGACTAGATTCGCGGGGAGTCCACTATTGCTGTAGGTAATGTTTCCCTCCCTACTCACATATATTTCTTACAACACTCGGCCCTCAAGCACGGTTTTTCTGTCAAAACCCTTTCCCTTACTTTTCTCTCAACATACACCACTCTATTCTTTAATCTCTCATTTTTTATCCCTCCCCAGATATGGTTAATGGATAAGTTGAAGGTTGTGGACTCATGCCCAGCATATTCAGCTCGCGGCTATTTCTTCCGACAACGTCTAGTCGATGCCCCTAATGAGGGATGGTGGTGCGAATGGATGTGCAGTCTATCGGCGATGAGCTATAGCATGACTCGCGCAGTCCGGGATTTAGTTGATCGGCTTCACACACTGTGTCCTTTGTTTTCCATGTCGAATCCGACGTCAATTTGGACATGATTAGACTTGCTCAGAAGAAGGGATAGAGTACCCTACTGCATTTCAAGTCCGAGGTGCACAGCTAGCTCAGTATGCCACAGCACGGAGGACGAGAGAGCTTCTGGCCTCCACTCCCATTTTTAGTTGCATCCTCTCTGACGAGTTCATAGCTTGGCTTGATAAAGAGGCGCAGGTTGGGCCTACTTTGGCATCAGAGGCTTCCATAAGCTCTGGGAGGGGACGCAGGAACACCTGACTATGCCCCGAATTTATTTACTTTAATCAGTACTTTCAAGTTTTCTTTATGAATGTAATAAAAAGCAACTTCAATTTGTATTCAAGAGTAGGAGAACTCTATACTGAAATCAATGTAAATGAAGGTTGTGGGTACTGAAAATTTTCCGTTTGGTCCAAAAATGGTCTAAGCTGTAAAAAGATTAATTTGAGCAAAATCAACTTTTATTAAAATTTCAAAACTATTTTCGATATGGATCAAAACTGGACACACCCGATATCTATCACTGAGATGTACAACCCCGGATCCCAGTAATTGGAAAGTTGCCCCTAGTCTGAATAGCATTGCATTAGAGATCACAACCGAGCTCTTGAATGCGAAATAGACAAAGATGACCAACATGACCATACAGACAAAGTTGATTTGGAAGTGTTTATGGCTGGACTTTGGAATGAAGTTGCCTACGTATCCCGAAGATGGGAATCAAGCCTTACGTAGTTCGGTTCAGGTTCACTCGTGTATTAACCCTCTCCTTTTATGCTCTAACTTTTGCCAAGGCCGCTCTTTCTGGGTTTTCAACCTTGCGAGCTCAGTTTTTATAATTTCAAATTTTTTATGCTCTAACTTTTGCTTAGGTCGTCCTGTCGGGTTTTCGGCCTAGCGAGCCACTTAGGGAAAGTATTTCTTCAACTTGTCCATGTTGATCAGCTGGAAGAACTCTAGGCCATCTAAATCCATCAGAATGACAGCTCCACTCGACCAGATAGACTTGATGATGTAAGGGCCAGTCCAATTGGGTCTGAACTTGCCCCTAGGATCGTGGATGGGAGCTCGATTGTCTTTGAGAACTAGATCCCCCTCTTTCAAATTCCTAGACTTAACCTTCTTGTTGAATGCCCTGGCAATTCTTCGTTGATAACCCTAGACATGATATAGTGCTTTCAGCCTTCTTTCATCAAAGAGCATGAGTTCTTTAAACCTGCTTTGCTGCTAATCTGCCTCAACTATCTGACACTTAGCCAATACCCATAATGACGGAACCACAACTTCGATAGGCAGAACAGCCTCCATCCCATAAACCAAGGAATACAGAGTTGCCCCAGTAAAAGTTTGAATTGAAGTCCGGTAGCCCCAAAGAGCAAATGGCAGCTTATCTGGCCAGTCCCGGTTGGTTTCCACCATTTTCTGCAAAATGTGCTTGATGTTCTTGTTGGCAGCCTCGACAGCTCCGTTGGTTTGCGGCCGATATGTAGATGACTTATGAAAAGCCACGTTGTACTTCTCCAACAAGTTGATCACCTCCTTCTTGAAGTGGGAACCATTATCTGAAATAATCTTGTTCGGGACCTCGTAGCAACAGATGATGTCGTTCCTGATGAACTTAGAAACGCGCGATGCCTTCAACACTGCATAAGATTGGGCCTCAACCCACTTCATAAAGTAGTCTATCGCTACCTGAATGTACTCATGCCCGTTGGACCCCTTCAGAGTGACAGCCCCAATTACATCAATCCCCCAGACTGAAAAAGGCCACGGTGAAGTCATGTTGTATAGCTTCGACGGCGGAATGTTCATGCTGTTTGCATGGATCTGACATTTGTGGCATCGTCGGACAAAGCCAATACAATCCTCTTCCATGGTTGACCAATAATAACCTTGTCTAAGGATCTTCTGGGCTAGCATCACACCGCTCATGTGCGCTCCACACTCTCCTCCATGGATGGCCACCATCAGGTGCTTGGATTCTTCAACATCAACACATAGCTTGTGCATCCGAGATGACCCCTCTTGTACAGTTTTCCCCCGCAAACGATGAACTGAGCAGCCATTCTTCGAATTGCCATCTTATCTTTGGCATTTGCCCCTGGTGGATACATTTCCTTTTCCAAGAAGTTCCAGACATCGTAATACCAGGGGTTTTGATCTTGTACCTCATCTATGGCAGCAATCAGCTCGTAGGCCGGCACGAATTTCTGTTCAAAGATGATCGAACGCATCTAGACTCCGAAAGGGATGTCTATCATAGAAGATAGAGTTGCTAATGAATCAGCGAACCTGTTGTTCTCTCTCAACAAATGAGTGATGTTCAGTTTTTCAAACCAAGGAATCAGAACGTCCAAGGTCTGGTGATAGATTCTCATCTTTTCTTCTTTAACTTTCTAATCTCCTTTAGCTTGAGATACAATAAGGTTCGAGTCTCCGATGACGTCCAACCGTTTTGCCCCTAGTTCCAAGGCAGCTTCTAATCCAGCAATACATGCCTCATATTCTGCCTCATTGTTTGACACTTTGAACCAGAGTTTGAATGCTAAAGGCATACGGGAATTGTCGGGTGCTATCAGCAACACCCCTATCCCATACCCGTATTGGTTTGACGCTCCGTCAAAGTACATCATCCAAGTCTCTTCTTCGATATACAGAATGGCCTCATCTGGGAACAGATACTCAACTGCTTCATCCCCTTCGACTGGATGGTCAGCTAGGAACTCCGCTACCGCTCTCCCTTTTACTGACTTGCGCGTCATGTACTTCAGATCAAATTCGGAAAGTAGAAGCAACCAACGGGCTAGCCTACCCGTAAGTGCCGGTTTCTCGAAGAGATATTTGATGGGATCTATTCTCAAAACCAGTATTACAAAGTGAGCTAACAAGTAGTGCCTCAGCTTCCTGGTAGCCCATACCAAGGCCAGACAAGCCTTCTCCAGCGGAGTGCAGCGGGTCTCGTAATCTAGCATTTTCTTGCTCAGGTAGTAGATAGCCTTCTCCACATTCTCCTCAGACTACTATGCAAGCATGCAGCCCATTGTTGTTTTGGTCACTGATAAGTACAGAATCGACGGTTTTCCCGGCTCAGGCAATGACAACACAGGTGGGTTCTATAAATATTGCTTGATCTGTTCGAAAGCAACTTGGCATCGGTCGTCCCATTGGAATTTCTTTCCTTTCTTCAGGAGACCAAACAGTGGTTCACAAGTCAAGGTTAATTTTGCAATAAACCGTCTTATGAATTGCACTTTGCCCAAAAAGCCTCGCACCTCCTTTTCAGTCCTCGGTGGTGGCATTTCCAAGATGGCCTTGATTTTGGAAGGATCGACCTCGATACCTCTCTGTGTGATCAAGAACCCCAACATTTTCCCTGCTGTAACACCAAATGTACATTTCTGAGGATTCAGCCATAACCAATGCTCTCTGATCCGTTGGAAGAATTTCTGCAAGGTGGTGTAGTGGCCCTCTATTTCCTTGGACTTAATAATCATGTCGTCCACATACACCTCAACCTCTTTATGGATCATATCGTGCAAAATCATGGTCGCAGCCCGTTGATATGTAGCCCCAGTGTTCTTCAGCCCAAACGACATCACCCTATAACAATAGGTTCCCCACGGGGTGGTGAAAACAGTCTTCTTCTTGTCTTCGGGTACCATCAAATCCGATTGTAGCTTGAAAACCCATCCATGAACGAGAGCAGCACATGCCCAGTAGTGAAGTCCACTAATTCGTCGATATGCGGCAGAGGAAAGTCGGCCTTCGGACTGGCTTTGTTCAAATCCCCGAAGTCCACACATACCCGAATTCTGTCGGCCTTCTTCGGCACCGGTACTACATTGGCCAACCAAGTAGGGCATTCAGATACCAACCAGAACCCTGCGTCAATTTGCTTGGTGACTTCTTCTTTGATCTTGAGAGCCCAGTTCGGGCGGATCCTTCAGAGCTTCTACTTAACAGGTCGGGCCTCTAGGTCAAGAGGGATCTGGTGCTGTACAATCTCAGGATCGATTCCAGGCATATCTTCGTAGGACCACTCGAAAACATCTTTGAAATCTTTTAATAAAGCGACCAAGCGCTCGCGCTCCTCCGAAGACAACATGGACCCAATCTGGACCAGCCGCGGGTCCTTCTCAGTACCAACATTAATTGTGGTGATTTCATCAACCAACGATTTTACAAACCTCTCCTGCTCTTGATCAATCAAATGTTGTAAAATCGGAGGAATTTCTTCCTTGTCATTTCCATCAAAATTTTGAAAGTCTTGATTAATGCAATAAATTAAAGGCACAGAAAAGTACTTGGAAGCCACAACTGTACCATTCTCATTAATAACATCTAGTCCGCCTGATTCCTCTGTTACAACAGACTCAAAGGAAAAAGAAAAAGACGACCTGGACAGGACAGTGGCATCAGGGTTATCACCCCTAAGAATACCGGACTCAAACTCAGACGAGCAGGAACATGATTCCGACTCCACAGAGTTAGTGGAATCAGATTCTGGCTCACTACCTAACCCGGTGTTGCTAGATAAAAAGCCCTCCTCATATTGCCAGACGAGGGAGGTGCGATGGATGGATCAAGAATGCTTGAAGATGGGACCATAGCCGCTTCATTCCGGATCGTGGAAACTGAGAAGTTATCCCCCAAGCACACCTGTACGATCAGAGGATTTGAGAGTAGACAAGCCAGTGCTACCCCCATCTCAATTTCTGTGCTCTCGGAATCCTCCTCCTTGCATTGCTCAGCCTTAGCTGGTGGGTCTATCTGCTCTTCCGCAACATCATCCCCGGACAATCGCAAGTCAAAGAAAATCTCAAACCCCGGCAAGCGCCGCCTCTCTGCATTTAGCCATGGCTCTGGGAAGCCGCAGAACGGGAAGTCTTTCCCCTCCCAGACAAAGCATCTGTGCAGGGTCCCTTGGATAGGTCGGTGCATCAATTCATAATGCTTCCCGGCTTGCTTGGCTCTAGCTCTGCCGGCCATTTCTCTTTCTATTCTCACGCAATCCTCCTTGGTAGGCAGATAACCTAAGCCAAAGGTATATGGGTTATGCGACACTTCGGCCGATGCTGCAACGCCCTTCCGGCCACTTCGCTCTAATCCCATCCCAGGGATGTGGTGGAGCTTGTTCATAAGGTAGATAGACTGTGCACTGACGTATAGCCCCTCATCAACAGCTAGGATATTTTGTACAACCCGGGCCTCAGCTAGGGTAAATCCTGACAAAAACACATCCTCTGTGCCATGTTCAATCTCCAAAACTGGTGTAGAAACCTCTGGTGGCGGATGGATTGAAGAATTCTCAAAAATGATTGCCACCCCCTTCCCACGGGGGTACTTCAGCATTTGGTGTAGAGTGGAAGAGACAGCCTTCACTTAGTGCAGCCACGGCCGCCCCAGGACTAGATTGAAGGCTGCGGGAATGTCCAAGCCATGAAACTCAATGTCCCATTGCCCCGGACCAACCTGAGTCTGAATCTGTACAGTCCCCATCACCTCTCGGCTGGTATTATCATAGGCCCGTATCACCTGGGCCGTTGGCACAAAATCCGCGGGCCTCAATCCGATAGCATATGTCGTTCTCGACGAACACACATTGATAGCAGATCCTATGTCAACAAGGACCACTGGTACCCATTTCTTTGTACACTCGACATAGATATAGAGTGGTTTGTTATGATTTGAGCCCTTAGGCAGCAGCTCCTTGTCAGTGAAGGTCAATGTCGGGGAAACTCCTCCCGGGAAAACCAGCCCTGCCAGCTGCTCTGGAGTGGTATCAATTGAAAGTTTCGCCTTGTCCATGGTAGAAAGAACAGCCTGTCTGTGAACCCTTGAGGCCATAAGCAGTCCCCAGATGGAGATGTCTGCTTGAATTTTCTTAAGCTGCTTTAGTACAGCCTCCTCCTCCAGTAGTTTTTCTTTCTGCCTCTCTGTCTCTTTGTCCTTCTCGGACGCTTCTAGTTGATCCAAATGTGAGGGCTTGAAGTACCGCCCACTTTTAGTCATATGGTCCACCTCCTTATTGTACCAAGTGTCATCCGGTTGGTTCTGCAACCAATCTTCATCGGTGTGGGCAAGACGAAAGTCGTCGTCTTCCCACCGCATCCCGTCGGCAACTAACAGAAAACTATCCGGTTCATTTGCAACTATTCCTATGCTCACAACACATTCCATCCCCGCAGGGGCTTTGGCCTTCCAAGCCCCCTCAAGATCCTCAATCTTTTTCAAGCTTCCAAAGCGGTAGCACGTCCATGGGGACCTCGCGCTACGATTCGGACTCCTCTTGTGTCACGGTTCTAAATCAACCAAAGAGTCCAAATCCGCAAATCGCTTGAGAAAACAGATTTTTGAAAAGTAGTGCCAAACATGGATCGCTTTGCCAGACATGAGTCGCCACCTAAATATTTTATTTTGGGAAATTTAGGAAACCCCGACTTCGGTCAAGGCCACATGTCCGCTATCACCAAAGTGGTCTTGGCTCGAGCTTGGGTACGATCGGGAACGTCACTATGAGCACCCTTTCGCCTCGTCCAAGACCGCCTCTACTAACCATGATATCTCGTTTTGAAAACGTTATGTGCTCTTATTCCGGTTATTAACCTAGAATTACTATGTGATGCGCACAACACAAAAGTATAGACTAGATCGCCTAACTTGGAAATAAACATTGCATATCCGTTTTGTCTCGAAAAAAAACGTGTTGTTTTCTTTTGCTACTCGCAAGTAGGCTAAAATACGGATTTCAACGAGTTGTTCCAACTCAAGCAATGCAACCTCCACCCACGGGCATTCAAACAGTTTATAACACATAAGCATTTAGCCGCATGGCAACCCTATTGTCATGGCAACAATCACACGTGTGCGATATGCTAAAGCAAAAACACTTACATCGTACTCCGTGCCAAAACGAAAACCCGGTTAGCAAACATGCATGCCCTAGTTCATGTTAAATGGCTAATGCATCACAGACAGGGGTGCAATCTGAACAGGCTCGGCTAACCCTAAACATGGCATGTGAGATGCGCGAATAACACGTATTCAATTTTGGAATTGAAAGTTACGATGCAGTTTGCATGATGTGCCGAGCCCGATGCATGTAAACAAATGCATGAATGCACACATGCATTGCATAAGGTATGCTAAAATAAGTATGCCCTAATCTACCATAAGCAGGTAAATAAAAGGGTTAGAAAGAAATGGGGGTTGGAAGACATACACCCACTCACGCACACTTATTACAATTTGCCCTCGCTTGGAGGGACCAAAAGAATAATATACAGAACCGAATAAATAATTAACTATTCTAGCTAATTAAATATTACAAATCAATTAAATTAAATAAATAAACTAATTAATCTATTTAAGCGATAAATGCCTCTAAGGAGGGTCGATCGCCGCGTGCCCGGACTCGCTTAATCAGACTGCGCCGCAAGTGTGCCTCGCTTCTCTCGCTTCCTTCTCTGAAAATTCCCAAAACTTCAGGAGTGCCTCTCAGAGCACTGGGAAGCATCACCGGCTAAGGCAGGAGCCACCGGCTGAGGGAGGAAGCCACCGCTCGAATTTCATTATCGGTCGCCAAGAGGCAATGGTCGGCACTAAAGAGTGCCGACGCCCTTTATCCTCGCAGAACTCGCAGAATCGACAAAGCAGCAGAGGAAACCAAAGGCAAGGCAATGCAAATCAAAGCATGTATGCACCAAGCACATCCCTCATCATGCTATGGGCTCAAGAGGGCATGTGCGTCGATTCCCGGACCACCAATCGCCCATTTCCATGCGTGATGATCCTAAGAACCAAGGGTACAAATTTGATTTAAAATGCATACAAACCAAGCAAGCACATAAGGGGTGCTAAACCTCCATCATGACTTAGTCAAGAGGCCTAGCGTACATGCCAATGCAATGAGGTCCTAAGCATGTTATCTACTATGCACATATGGACAATGGCATGGCATTTATGTAAGCATACAAGCAAGCACATGAACCAAGCATGCAAACCGATTGTAGATTGGGCTTAAACATGAATTGGGCAGCTCTAATAAGGCTCAAAACAGTGGCCAAAACGCCTAGAAAATGAGACTAAACACACGCACACACATGCACATGTTAAGGCTTAAGACTTAGGCATACAAAGTCAACTTTCATGCACACTTAAGAGGCCAAACATAGACTGATAGCATGCATCAAAAACTCTGAAATTCATGTCAAACATGATGCCCAATCATGTAATGATGCATGCCAAACAAAGCATGCAAATGGCCTAGGCTTAAGACAAGTCAATAGGGCATTAAACCACACTTGGCACTAACACACATGGCATACACTTAACAACCAAAAATAGGTTCTTAGCATGTTAAAGCAAGGCCGAAGAGCTACTTAGATGGCATCTAAGAGTCATTAAGCTAAAGGCATGCATTGAAGCCGAAACATGGAGCATACAAGACATACTCTTAAAGCATTAACAAGGCCACTAAGGCAATCAAACAAGCATGTATGAAGGACTGAAATGGCATGCTAGATGGTTCCAACCCTCAAAAATAAAGCTAGAATAGCATACCACATATTCATGCTTTTGAGGCCAACAAGCCAAATACAAAGAGGCTACCAAATACATGCCAAGATTGGCCAAAATAGCTATGGACAGAGCTAAATCATGGCAAAATAAGCTTACAAGCTTCACAAATCTAGGCTTAAAACATGCTAGAAAATAGGGCAAACAACCTAGACATGTTAAGGCATAAAAGGGGCATTACAAGGCAACTATACTAAGCATGTATAGGAGACCAAAACCAACTTGAAAACATGTTATATCATAGTAATATAAGCATAGAAAACAAGTCAAACATGCTCAACACACACTCAAGCATAGAGCTCCTTAAGGAAGCAAAATTTGTCCTTTTCAAGGACATCAAGGAGAGGGGGTGGCCCTCTCCTTCTTGAGACTTCAAGGCATGCTTTCACCACCAAATCCCTCAAGATTTCAGTGGTGAAGAGATCCTCAGACCAAAGTCTCGGATCTCTCACAAAATGGCACAAAAGGTGGCCTTTTCAAGGCCTAAAGGTGGTCAAAGTTCCTCAAACCACAAAAAACTCTTAATATACAACAAGGAGGGTCAAAAATCAGAACTTTTATGTGCCAAACACTAAGCTCAAAAACAGTTCTAAATTAGGTAGAAATGAGTTGCAAAAATGGGGAAAAAAGTGCAAGTTTTGCTTACCCTTGTAGCCTTCTTCACAAAGGTTGTGGTTGATGCTTCCTTGAGCTCAAAATCTGTCAAGAACCTCCAAGAATAGCCTCTGGAACCTCAGTTGCAAGGAGAGGGTGAAACACTAGGTGTTTTAGTGCAATAGTAAGGCACTAAACACCTAGATTTCAAAGAGAAAGAGAGAGATATGAGATATGTATCTAACTTAACCCTAAAAACCGTAGCTCCATTTCTCTAACAATGTCTAATGCTCAAAAATGCTAACCCTAAGTCAAGAGGGAGAGCTTTCTCTTATAGAACTTGTAAACTTACAAGCTAAGCAAACAAGGCTCATCCCTCCATACACGCAGTATGGAGGGAAGCAATGCTCAAAAGTCTCAAAATATCTCGTAAAGCAAGTGCACAGTGGTCGGCCGGGCAAATTGGTCATTTCGCCTAAAATAGTGCCGACCGCACAAAATAGTGCCGACCGCACAATATAGTGCCGGTGATAACTACAACCACGGTGGCCTCTAGCCCCAAATGGTGTGTGGGGATGCCTCATAAAGCATTCCCGCCTTCCAAGGTAAACACAAGTGTTTGGTGCAAAACCAAACACAAACGGTCGAGTTCGGAGGTCCTGAGGCACGGCGCGCGAGCCGAGAACTCCGGGAACTCCAAACGAACACAAACATGGATAATCACCGAGTGTTCCAACGGTGACGTCCAAGTCTTGAGGACGGTCAAAAATGGGGTGTCTACAGATGCTCCTCTTTGACAGAACACGAAAGTCATAACAATGACGGGAGGGAATGTCAAAGCCCAGAGACGACCCATTTTTGACAAGGCCGAAGACTTGGACAAACATACAAAGCGCAAATGGTTGAACTCGCAAGTCGCCACGATCCCTTTAGGAATCAAACCAACAGAAGTTCAAGCAGGCACACATGCCAAGGATAAGATATGCGCCCGTAGGCAGGGGCAAAATGCAACTGAGAATGCAAGAAGCCGAAGATAACTTATGATCATGCAAAGAAAGTCAGAATGAAGCATACATGCGACAGTTATAAGCTAACATGCACCAGACTACACTACAATGCAGAAAGGATGTAAGAGAATTATACAATTCTCAAAACGTCTCACGCGGAGGATACAATACCTGTGCGGCTCGCCTGGTTCCACCAGCGGTAAATGAACCGTACATACAATATCGTGCCTGCAAAGAAAGTAAACTTAACAGGTATAATATTGTTAGCAAAATGCATGACATATGCAAATGCGAATGATGAATGATATGCAATATATACAAAATGATGTATGAATAATGCAAATGAAAATGTAGTGCAATTAAAGCTAATGCGGACTACATGCAAGGCAATTGAATCATGATTCAAACCGGAGTGGTTCGAAACCACACAAATGTCAAATAGATTGATGGAAGTAGCAAATCTGTCTACCATAGAAGAGGTGTCGAAGCCCTCAAGGCGTGAGCGCACACAGAACTATGAGTAGTGTAGACAGACACAAGAACAAGTATTGGGTGGATTGACATAAGTGGGGAAACGACCCGCCGGGGTGAGAATAATGATCCTAATGCCGGACGCAATGACTACATTACAATGTAATGGAAATGGATACAATGGATATGGCACGCGGGCCAAACCGTATTTTGCCTAGGAAAGGCATGTACACGCACAAGCCATGTCTAACACAGAAAAGGGTGCCGCAACCTCAAACCAACATACCAACGTGGAGTAGGCGCGATACACGAGCAGAACTATGCTTCAACATGAGAAGTATAGGCACATACCAGACCAAGCTCAACAAGGAAAGGCGCAGAAGGGGATGGAAGAATGATGATGCATGGGAATGCGCGCGATAATATAGGTATTACACGATATGGCAAACCCGGCCAAAAATGTGAATGCCTATATGCATAGTGTATGATATAGTAGCCTGACTTTAGCTCCGAGAACGCAGTGACGTGAAAAGATAGGGCACATACCAGACCAAGCTCAACAAGGAAAGGCGCGAGCCATAGATGGAAGGTGATGCAGTGGAATGCATGCAAGCTATAATGCAATGGAAATGAATATTTACAGAAATGCATGACATATGCACTATACTATAAGGATGATGCATGACATATGCATGGTTTGTTTTTGTTTGTTTTGTGTTTTGAAATGCATGACATATGCAATGGTATTAATGATGCATGACAATGCAGTATGTTTTTTTTTTGAAAATGCACGACATATGCAATATTTACAATGATGCATGACAATGCATGTTGATGCAATGGCTACGATTGCGATTTTCCCTATCTTACCAACCGGGCGATACACTAGGTTGGTTCAGTATCCAGAGTTGAGGCGTAGACACGCCGCCTCAACCTATGGGGCTTCCATACAGATTTCAAGCCGAGGGTTCATCCCCCTGGGTATTTAAACCAGACTTTAGTCTCGAAAATTCCGAACCTTTGCGTTCTAGGCATAAGCCGTTCAAACTCTAGTTTTCACCATCCCAGTTGGTCTTCTAGGAACTCACCGCAAGCACAGACAGGTGGCTTTACCAGACCACCGAAAGTCGTTCGGGCACGACAAACACCAAAGGAATTGCACCTTCAGAGGATTTAAGGTCTCCTAGACCGGGATGTATAATGTATGCATGACAATGCATGTTTTTTTTGAAATGCGCCAACGCTACGCTTTGAGATGCATGATAATGCAATGAGCGGTTTAAGGTCTCGCCGACCTGGGGCAGCCGATGAGGTGCGCTAAACAATGCGATGGAATGCATGCCAAATGCAATGAGGTGCACACCTTAATGCACCGGAGGTCTTTCACCTCCCGAGGATTTAAGGTCTCCTAGACCGTGCGTGTTTAAGGTCTCGCCAGACCGGGGGGCAACTGTTACACAATACTTAAAGTGCATGCGATGCAAATGAGACGCGCATGAGACGTGCGTGTCTCAAAAGATGGAAAATGAAGTGCAAAACGAGGCGTACGTGCCTCGAGATGCAATGAAATGCGAAATGAGACACACGTACCTCGTTTGATGGAAAATGAAGTGAAAAACGAGGTGTACGTGCCTCGAGATGCAATGAAATGCGAAATGAGGCACACGTACCTCATTTGATGGAAAATGAAGTGCAAAACGAGGCGTACGTGCCTCGAGATGCAATGAAATGTGAAATGAATGTGACGAGGTACACCTTAATGCACCGAAGGTCTTGCACCTCCCGAGGATTTAAGGTCTCCTGGACCGCGTGTTTTTGGTCCCGACTGCAGGCGTGTTTAAGGTCCCGCGACCAGGCTGGTCCCACGGACCCGGATGGAAAATGAAATGCAAAACAGCACGGAGGTAGCACACCTCACGGGACTCAAAATGAAATGCAAAATGAAGCAGTATGACACGCATGCCATATGACAATGCAAAACGGTGCAAGTCGCAAGGGACGTGCAAGATGGCGTGATACGATACGCCGGGAAATGCGATGGACGCGCGTAACGCACACGGGGCAACTTTTGAATCTCTATAAATGACAAAAGGATACAAAAGGATACAATCTCTGCTTGAATTTGAGTGCCACACACAGAAGACACAGGTCCAAGTCAAACGGAGGCTTGCTGAACATCGGAGATGCACTTTATTGCACTTTCTTGAGCTATGAAGACCCAAAACTCCTCAACTTGCCTAAACAGGGCCTTGGGAACACCACCGGCTGGGTGGGGTGATCACCGGCTACCACCGGCTGCATGAACTCATATATCGGCACAAAATAGTGCCGACCGGCACAAAACAGTGCCGACCGCCCAAAAATGGCTGATCAGGGGCAATTTTGACAATTTGCCTCGGGTCTTTTAAAATAGGGTTCCAAACCCTATTTCTCACTCTTCCACGAAAACTCTTCCTCTCTCTCTAGAGTGTTTTTCCTTTGATTTTCGCCACTTCTCGAAGCCATTATTTTCGTCCGTCCGATTCGTGAAGTTCACCGCTGCTGACATTTTGAACCGAACAAAACTTTGTTTCGTGCATTTTTCACCATTTTCGCTTTCTCGACTTGTTCCTCGACTTCTCTTCATTCTCGTGCCTTTTCACATTCCGACCTTCCCGCCATTTCCGCCCTCCTGGTTGACCTCCTCGGTTGACTTTTCAGATTCCGCCCATTTTTCATTTTTCCGCTATTTTTCACCATCATTACCCATGGCAGACGATGTTCCACATGTCAGACTCCCGACCATGAGATGGACCCCGGTCGAGCTCCTCCCGCTGAGCGAGCGCCCATTCGATCCGGGCGACCTATCGCCTACCATCCACGCAGCACCACCGATGGACTCCGCCACTTCCGCTTCGACAGTAGTTTTGGACCCAGAGCTTCGCTGGCCGAGCCGCCTCCCACTTGTTCACCGGGCGCCACCGAGGTAACATTCTCGCTCTTATTTTCTCGCAATGTAGGATTTTCACAATTGCCAGAAGCTAATCGAACCCATTGCTTGTTTAGCTCGATGCATCGCATCAGAAGTCGATTGTAGACAAACTCACTATCGACATCTGCTTAGGACCGACGCACATGCACACACACTACACTAGTCTCAATCACCCAAACACATGGCACACATTGCATCGCCGATTCGCCGACACGGCGCTTATTTGAATCAAAACTCGACGCATGCTAGATTTGCACAAAACTACACCAACACGCAGACACATCACACGCTAGAAGCCATCAAACATACCGAGACTCGCTTCTATTTGAACGTTGAAAAGCACGCACACACGCCGCTTACACCGATCCTCATAGGAGCACCGCATGTCATAGATCGTAGCCCACACACCGTAAGTCAAACCCGATACCGCTTGAATCAAAATGTGCACACATGCACCGTGAGATGCTAACCTTCACAAACACACCGACATATCACAGTCAGAGTCCACCTCAATACATCAAACCCGATATCCGCTTGAATCAAAAATGTGCACACATGCACCAAGTTTACACCGAGCATCTAAAACACATCGACGCACCACGGGTTTGTAGTTTACTATAAGCACACCGCACCCGGTTTGCTTGAATTTTAAAAATTGCACGATACCAGATTTGTACCGATCGCATATTTTCATATGGCTTTGCAATTTCTTGACTACAGGAGACTCCCATACTCTCGCGGGTATGGGGAACGATTACCGACGCCGTTAGCCAAGATTGTGGATCGGGCCGCTTTTACCTTCTCGCAGGGACTTTCCAGACTCTCTACTTGCAGACCTCTTCTTGCCGCCCTGGCAGAGAGGTGGTGGGACACCACCGATTCTTTTCATCTATCAGCGACCGGGGACATGACGATGACCCCTTACGACTTCTCGTTGCTCACTGCAATCGGGGTGGGGGTGATCCGATCCCTTTGACACGTATATGGACGAGTGGATCGCCGCCAGTTTATTTGTTTCGGCGAGGCGCCGCCGCTTGTTCGCCCAGGTTCGCCCGCTATTCCCGGTTCGAGGTGCGCTGAAAAGTGCGACTATGCCGGTGGACGCGCCCTGGCGACCCAGAGGTCGCTGAGAGATATGCACGCGCTTCATGTTTTTGCTGGGACCACCTTATTCGCCGACCGGCGAACACTGCGCTCTTCGCCTCGCCAAGACCGTGGACGCCCGACGGATTGTGCAAGAGGATCGGTGGCGCGCTCGCCACCCTTTACGGCTACATGAGCTCGCTTCCGTGGCAACGGGCAGCTGTTTCGGGGCTATCAAGCGAGCCCGAGGTATGTCTTCTTCGCTTATTTCGTTTCAGATTTTCAGACCAGACATCGCACACATCGTTGTTCAGATATCGTATACACGCGACACACATACTTCATGAGTATCGACCAGACATCGCTCACATCAGACACCCCGCCAACACAATACACAACACACGGCTCATATTTCGCTTATTCTCAGACTCGCTTATTCGATAATCGTATCGACGCCTGCTTTTGGTAGTGGGTGTATGCCTACTTCCCAGATCGAGCCAAGACGGAGACGGAGACCCTCTCGTCGCCCCTTCTTCGCCAAGCATGACGGGCGATGTGTCCGGAGACCCCGGACACTTTTAGTTTCTACCGCTGCTTTTTCGACACCATCACCCCATCGAGGTATGTTTTACTTACAATTCGCTTTGAAGCTTCGCTTCATGCGACATTTCAGATCAAGAGATAATCAATCAGATTTCATTTCAGTCATCCGCGCCTTGGGCTCCACTCCCCGGTGATACGAGATCAAGTATGCCGGCGCCATCGAGACCTCAAGGCCACGGATTCTCCCGAGGGCCCGGCCTGGCTTGGTACTGGGTGAGCGCTTCACGCTGCACTCGGGATTACCGGAGCAGATAGTTCCGATCCAGCCTCCCGAGCACATGAGGGACACCGAGAGGTTTTCGGAGCAGCAGATGGAGGACTACACCCTTGGCTGGGCCATAGATGTGGATGCCTACAGGGGCGAGGGCGACTACTCTGAGTACGTCCGGACCTTCTTGATGCGGCTCGAGCTGGGCTCCCGAGCCGATCCAAGGAGACCAGGCGCAGCCCCGGGCAGAGACAGGAGCAGGAGCGGGGCCATCACAGAGGGCTCGAGCTCGTGGCAGGAGGGGAGTGCAGAGGACGAGGGACGGCCGGCCCGCTTACCTACTATGTTGACTTATAGGGGCAGCGGGAGACCTACCAGATCCCTTTGTCTCCTCCTCCGGTCACGAGTTGGCCGGGATTCCCGACTTGCCTCCCAGATGTATTACTTTATTTCAAGATCTTGCATTTTCCTTTCATTTCGTTCATTCAGATATCCCACGTATCATCGATGTATTTAATACTTTTGCGTGCTTCTTCCGAGTATACCCGCTACCAGGAGTCAATGCCTCCTCGGGGATGCCGCAATGACTTCGACGCTTTGCCGCTTGCCGGTATGTTTTACTAACTACGCCTCGAATCATACTGCTTCGCATAATCTTCTATCGCACAAAATCGATAAACCGCTTCACGGTTTTCATACATTGTACTCATACATCGATTCTCAGATCGATAAATCGCCACGGCATTCACACATCGCACTCATACACCGTGATTCTCAGATCGATAAACCGCCACGGCATTCACACATCAGACTCATACATCGTATGTACATAAAGCACATCGCACTCATACATCGTGATTCGCATCGATAAACCGCCACGCTCGATGTGTTTGTTCTTTGTATTTTCAGCCTCCTTTCCCGATCCTCCAAAGGTGACATCCGCCCACCGGGCCTCCTGCCTCTACCGGATGGCAGGATATTCCTCGCACTGCAGGGGACGTGGTCATGCGGGAGCAACACGAGCTCCAGCCTGTGAGATGGGGAGTCGGAGGCGGGATCGAAATATTTATGGAGGAGGCCGGATAGCTCGGGCTCGGCTCGACAAAGGATTTTGCCCGACGACGCTTTTGTGCTTCTCGCCAGAAGAGGGCGAGGATCGACCCTTAGGCATGAGGCCTATTGGCGATGATGATGATTTTGTTGCTTTTTTCTTTATTTCTTTTCTTGTACTTTTCTTTTGGTAGATAGAGTATGTATCGCCACAGTGTGTTTTTGCTTTTCTCAAACTATGTATTTGAAAGAGATGATATGAAACGAACTTTTTATCTGAAAAGTGTTATATTTACATATCTCATACTTTGCACTGCATTGCATCATATTACACCTCAAATGTAAATGACACTGATCTGTTATCTGACGATTGAACACTTGCACTGTAATAATCAAATAACCAACCAACTAAGCAGCAAAACAACTCATACCAACCACTACTCAAACTGAATAGACAGCCCATACTCTACTGGGGATTGATCTGCATATAAGCCATAACCCAGCACTCGATTCATTCTGCCCACAGCAAACTTTGAATGAATAACCCAATCTGACAAGACGGATCACAAAACTGATACGGTTGCAGTTGAAACACATTCGGATGTCCCGAATTTTGCCTTTCCTTCTCCTACTTTGCACGGATGTAGAGAATGGCAAAACATTCTGAGCACAAGCGATTACCTTTTGAAAGAGGATGGGTTTTTCAACCAGGGTACCGAGCCTAATCACAGAGCATGACGAGGCAGACTCAAACAAAGAAACAAAAGGCACACGACCTAACACAACGAGACATACTCGGGAAAGACTCAAAACTAAGTTGAGGCTAACAAATCAAAAGACACGACACGGACGTGTTTGAAAGAGACCTCAAATTTCGAGGAGCCGCCTCCGGTACATCTCCCACCCTTCGATTTGTGATACTCACATCGCTGCCCTCAAGCTCGGTTTTTCTCAAAAACCCTTTTCTCACTTTTCTCTCAACTCACTCCTCTCTATTCTTCAATCTCTCATTTTGCATCCCTCCCCAGGTGTGGTTGACAGATGAATTGCCAGTTTCGGATTCCAACCCGGCCCTGTTAGCTCGCGGCTATTCCTTCTGGCGAATAGAGTGCCTCTCGGGCAATCAGGTTAACGGGGGGAAGACAGAGGACCTGACTCAATCGTGCCCCTAGTTCGTCATTTTGACCATTTTTGTTGTGTTTTCTAAAACAGTTCTGACCAAAATGAGAGTTAGATTAACGCACTTATTCAATTTTGATTTGAAAATTATGCGAGTCAGTCAGAAGCAATCGAAAATTTTCCTCTTGGGTCCAAACATGGTCCAATTTTGAAAGCGAATAGCTTTTGAGAAAATAAGTCAACCTCAAGAGAAACTTTTCAAAACCGCTTTTGTAGACAATCAATGCTCAACGAGCGAGAACTTACCCTCGAGATATGCAACCTCGGATCGAAGGTAATGGAAAATTGCCCCTGGCTTAAAAGGGGAGGGAAGGCAACGGAAAGTTGCCCCTGGTTTGAACGGTAGCTCAGGGCAATTTATGGCAATAGAGGGCAACTAAAAGTTGCCCCTTGCTTGGATGATGCCGCGGCATGTTGTAAGCCAGTCTTTGTTGACGACGGTCGGATCCCCGGACACGGGGGAGTCGCAGACGACTTGAATCAACATGTGGACACAGTCACCTGGAAGGTGTTGGTGGTTTGGCTTCAGGAGGAAGTTAATCACGCGGCTCCGGGTTATTGCAATCAAGACATTGGATTCGGAGAGGGCAAAAGTGATCAAAACCATGACATGGCCTGAGACGCTATGGAAGCGTTGGGGGCTGGACTTCAAGATGAAGTTGCCTACGTATCCCAAACATGGGAATCAAGCCTTACGTAGTTCCGGTTAAGGTACACTCGGGTATTTTAACCTTCACTATTTTTAGGCTCTTACTTTTGCCAAGGCGCCCAATGCGGGTTTTCGACCTTGCAAGCTTCTTTTCATTCTCTTTTTTTGTCCTCTATCTTTTTCTTTTCTTTTGCATTGTCTTTTCTTTTGTGGTTTTCTTTTTTTTCTTTTCTTTTCCTTCTTTTTTTTTGCATTTTTGTATCTTTCTTTTGCTCTAACTTTTGCTCGGTCGCCTTCCGGTTTTCGCCCAAATGAGCCTCTCAAAGGGTAAAAGTGTAGCAAGCCCATGCCAAATGGTTTTGAGATTGAAGCCTCTCAGATCCGGGAGAACGGCTATTGTGCCGATTTGCGTAAAGGCCCATCACTACATTTCGAGCTTTGCTTGGTGGGATTTTGATCTTCCCGACGGACTCGATGCCTCTTGCTCGAGGGTCGCTTGAACTGGCCACACAGCGCCGTGATTGGTAGCTATCTTTGAACATTCTCGATATCGTCCAAGGTTTGAAAATGAGGGGTCGAGCCTCAAGGCTGAGAGCGATCCTAGGCTGCACAATCTCAAGAGTGATTCCACACATGTCTTCGCAAGACCGCGCAAAACAATTTTTTGAAAAATTTTAAGAAAGCGACACATCGCCCACGCTGAAGATAGTGTGAAACCGATCTGGATCAAGCCAAGGTCCTTCTCAATACTCACGCTAACAAGCATGATTCCATTCATTAAGGGCTTAGCACGCCTCTCTTTCTCTCAGTTGATCAAAGTTTTGCAAATCCCGAGGAATTCCTCCCTCTTTGTTTTTATCACCGCAGTGTTCGAAAAAGGTTTTGAAAAACTTAGGTCAAAACAATAATTTTAAGGCACAAAAGGGCAGGTGGAATGCACTGTCACCCCATTCGAGTTCTCTGGCACAACTAGCCCAACATAAATAGTACGGATCACGATAGTCATGCTGTTTCATTCGGATTCCCTAGATGTAAACTGGCTCCACGGCAGAGGTAGACCCAAAAAGAAAGCAAAAAAGAAGTAATTACAAAACAAAACGGTGCTCGAGGCAACAACCCCGAAGTCACCTAGTATTCTTATACAAAAGAGGAACTGACTCATTACAATTAGATGCATCTTAAGCAAAAAGGACTGACTCAAAACAATGAGACAGACTCAAGACAAATCAAAAGACTGACTCGACACCCAAGTCAGGTTTTACAAAATTAGTATTGGCAGGTGCTCAAAAATGCGCGCCATACGCCATATCCAAAAATGTACCAGATATTGCCCGCAGGCAGTTGAATCTCAATTATATACTCGCAGATTCGCGTCCTCAGATTCAGATCCTCACAATCCAAGAACTCAGAGGACCGACGGGCCGAGGTAGGCGGAGGATGACCTTGTTATCAATCAAACTCAGACCTCATGACGGAGGCGAAGCAATTATCGCGGTGTGGCCAGACTGCTGATGGTACGCACAAGATCGAGTGGCATCATGGCTCGCCGGAAGGGTTTGGGGAGCGCCTAGGATCGAGGGGTGTGAGATGCCCTTGGCTAAAATCAAGTGCCCTAGACAACGGCATGTAGAGAGGATGGAAGGCCCGCGCCTCGGGCAAGTACTTCGAATCGAGGACTTTTGCTAGATGCACTAGCGAACGGGTCGGGCCGGTACTTTGGTTTCGATCCTTTCCGGATGCGGTCGAGTGGGAAGAACCTTCTTGGCATGACGGGCCTATCCTGCTTCTCGATTGATCGAATCGCCTCAGCGGCGGTAGGGAAAACGCCATCCACACTTTTGGTTACAATCGCGATACCGTTGTTTGCTCATTCCTCCGTGCCAAAGCCCGGATCGCCTACGCAGCTTGTTCCACGGATCGGCATCCACCTTCACTTTGTCTTTGCCTCGCCTCACCGTGGGAGGTTTGGGTTGGTACTGCACATCATTGTTGTGGTGGAGGTCATCTCCGATCGATTGAGTTCGATCACAATCCGCCCCAAAGATCGGGGCTCTGGGTTCGAATTTCAAAGATACGGTGCAACCGTGGCGAGGTTGACATTCCGAAGCGAGATCCGCCACGACCTCTGAGCTCGCCTATCATCCCCATTAACTCGAATGTAGTAGGCTCATGAGCCCGATAGAATTGAGGGGTCCAGATTGGTGTGCAACTAGGGCGAAGTGCGGCATGTCAACAAGAGTCCTCATCTTGTGGGTGGTTCCTTGACTTCCCATTATGACCACAATTTCTTCGAAGATCTCAGATTATGTTTGGTCCTCGCCGAGGAGAAGACACTAGTCGTTTCGACTTAACTCTCAATCTCTCGAATCAAACGAAAACAAGCAAGATTTCAAATTTCAAATAGATCAAACACGGTGTAGTCGAACAATCAGACTCTACTATCAACACTGCTCCTCAAGTCATCATCCCCAAATCAATCGACACCCGCAGATATGATCGATTCTCAAAATATCGACATCGGTGCCCGCAGGCCGGATACGCAGACTCGCAAACTGGTATATGCATTCCCTGTAGAAATACACTCTAAAAGCACATAGCAAGTAAATGAGAGCCAATACACCCCTATGTTGGGGTAGGGTTTCCCTGTCTTATTTTGTCAAGAGCTAGGGTTTTACTACGCACGCAGCGGTTTCAAACAACCTAATATCGGGTAAGTAACCTGTCCTAATTTGGAATGGTCACTATGGATTCCGAATATGCACTAGGTCGAATGGTCGAAAAGGGTGCCTCGGTAAAACCGGGGTTTGTGTTCCCATACTGGCAGAGCCCGCAACCGTCAAATTTTATGGACATGCCTTGACAAGACAAGCCTCCAGCAAACCGCTCAGGAATAGCAGATGGCCAACACGGTGTCCTAAGCGCACCAATGCACATGCAATGCAAAGAGACACATAAATGAGATCAAAACAGGATATCACGAGTTCGAGTCAAGCTCTCTAAAGTCCCCAGCAGAGTCGCCAGAATCAGAGACGCCCCATGGGGACCTCGCCATAGCTCGACTCTCTTGTGTCACGGTTCTAAATCTGAACCAAAGAGTCCAAATCCGCAAATTGTTTGAGAAAACAGATTTTTGAAAAGTAGTGCCAAACATGGATCGCTTTGCAGACATGTAGTCGCCACCTAAATATTTTTTTTGGGAAATTTAGGAAACTCGACTAAGGTCAAGGCCACATGTCCGCTATCACCAAAGTGGTCTTGGCTCGGGGAGCTTGGGTACGATCGGGAAAGTCACTATGAGCACCCTTTCGCCTCGTCCAAGACCGCCTCTACTAACCGTGATATCCGTTTTTGAAAACTTTATGCGTTCTTATTCCGGTTATTAACCTAGAATTACTATGTGATGCGCACAACACAAAAGTATAGACTAGATCGCCTAACTTGGAAATAAACATTGCATATCCGTTTTGTCTCGAAAAAAAACGTGTTGTTTTCTTTTGCTACTCGCAAGTAGGCTAAAATACGGATTTCAACGAGTTGTTCCAACTCAAGCAATCCAACCTCCACCCACAGGCATTCAAACAGTTTATAACACATAAGCATTTAGCCGCATGGCAACCCTATTGTCATGGCAACAATCACACGTGTGCGATATGCTAAAGCAAAAACACTTACATCAGACTGTACAAAACGAAACCCGTTAGCAAACATGCATGGCCTAGTTCATGTTAAATGGCTAATGCATCACATACAGGGTGCAATCTACAGTGCCTCGGCTAACCCTAAACATGGCATGTGAGATGCGCGAATAACACGTATTCAATTTTGGAATTGAAAGTTACGATGCAGTTTGCATGATGTGTCGAGCCCGATGCATGTAAACAAAGGCATGAATGCACACATGCATTGCATAAGGTATGCTAAAATAAGTATGCCCTAATCTACCATAAGCAGGTAAATAAAAGGGTTAGAAAGAAATGGGGTTGGAAGACATACACCCACTCACACACTTATTACAATTTGCCCTCGCTTGGAGGGACCAAAAGAATAATATACAAATCAATAAATAATTAACTATTCTAGCTAATTAAATATTACAAATCAATTAAATTAAATAAATAAACTAATTAATCTATTTAAGCGATAAATGCCTCAAGGAGGGTCGAAGGTGCCCGGACTCGCTGAATCAGACCGCCGCAGTAAGTGTGCTCTGCTTCTCGCTTCTCCTTCTCTCAAAATTCCCAAAACTTCAGAGTGCCTCTCAGAGCACCGGGAGCATCACCGGCCGAGGGAGGAAGCCACCGGCTCAATTTCATTATCGGCCGCTAAGAGGCAAATGGTCACTAAAGAGTGCCGATCGCCCTTTATCCTCGGCAGAACTCGCAGAATCGACAAAGAAGCAGAGAAACCAAAGGCAAGGCAATGCAAATCAAAGCATGTATGCACCAAGCACATCCCTCATCATGCTATGGGCTCAAGAGGGCATGTGCGTCGATTCCCGGACCACCAATCGCCCATTTCCATGCGTGATGATCCTAAGAACCAAGGGTACAAATTTGATTTAAAATGCATACAAACCAAGCAAGCACATAAGGGGTGCTAAACCTCCATCATGACTTAGTCAAGAGGCCTAGCGTACATGCCAATGCAATGAGGTCCTAAGCATGTTATCTACTATGCACATATGGACAATGGCATGGCATTTATGTAAGCATACAAGCAAGCACATGAACCAAGCATGCAAACCGATTGTAGATTGGGCTTAAACATGAATTGGGCAGCTCTAATAAGGCTCAAAACAAAGGGCCAAAATGCCTAGAAAATGGGACTAAACACACGCACACACATGCACATGTTAAGGCTTAAGACTTAGGCATACAAAGTCAACTTTCATGCACACTTAAGAGGCCAAACATAGACTGATAGCATGCATCAAAAACTCTGAAATTCATGTCAAACATGATGCCAAATCATGTAATGATGCATGCCAAACAAAGCATGCAAATGGCCTAGGCTTAAGACAAGTCAATAGGGCATTAAACCACACTTGGCACAAACACATATGGCATACACTTAACAACCAAAAATAGGTTCTTAGCATGTTAAAGCAAGGCCAAAGAGCTACTTAGATGGCATCTAAGAGTCATTAAGCTAAAGGCATGCATTGAAGCCAAAACATGGGACGTACAAGACATACTCTTAAAGCATTAACAAGGCCACCAAGGCAATCAAACAAGCATGTATGAAGGACTGAAATGGCATGCTAGATGGTTCCAACCCTCAAAAATAAAGCTAGAATAGCATACCACATATTCATGCTTTTGAGGCCAACAAGCCAAATACAAAGAGGCTACCAAATACATGCCAAGATTGGCCAAAATAGCTATGGACAGAGCTAAATCATGGCAAAATAAGCTTACAAGCTTCACAAATCTAGGCTTAAAACATGCTAGAAAATAGGGCAAACAACCTAGACATGTTAAGGCATAAAAGGGGCATTACAAGGCAACTATACTAAGCATGTATAGGAGACCAAAACCAACTTGAAAACATGTTATATCATAGTAATATAAGCATAGAAAACAAGTCAAACATGCTCAACACACACTCAAGCATAGAGCTCCTTAAGGAAGCAAAATTTGTCCTTTTCAAGGACATCAAGGAGAGGGGGTGGCCCTCTCCTTCTTGAGACTTCAAGGCATGCTCTTCACCACTGAAATCCCTCAAGATTTCAGTGGTGAAGAGATCCTCAGACCAAAGTCTCGGATCTCTCACAAAATGGCACAAAAGGTGGCCTTTTCAAGGCCTAAAGGTGATCAAAGTTCCTCAAACCACAAAAAACTCTTAATATACAACAAGGAGGGTCAAAAATCAGAACTTTCATGTGCCAAACACTAAGCTCAAAAACAGTTCTAAATTAGGTAGAAATGAGTTGCAAAAATGGGGAAAAAAGTGCAAGTTTTGCTTACCCTTGTAGCCTTCTTCACAAAGGTTGTGGTTGATGCTTCCTTGAGCTCAAAATCTGTCAAGAACCTCCAAGAACAGCCTCTGGAACCTCGGGGCCAGTAAGGAGAGGGTGAAACACTAGGTGTTTTAGTGCAATAGTAAGGCACTAAACACCTAGATTTCAAAGAGAAAGAGAGAGATATGAGATATGTATCTAACTTAACCCTAAAAACCAGAGCTCCAAATTTCTCTAACAATGTCTAATGCTCAAAAATGCTAACCCTAAGTCAAGAGGAGAGCTTTCTCTTATAGAACTTGTAAACTTACAAGCTAAGCAAACAAAGCTCATCCCTCCATACACGTGTATGGAGGGAAGCAATGCTCAAAAGTCAGAAAATATCTCGTAAAGCAAGTGCACAAGGGTCGGTCGGGCAAATTGGTCATTTCGCCCAAAATAGTGCCGACCGGCACCATATAGTGACAACCCGGTGGCCTCTAGCCCCAGCCAGTGGTGTGTGGGGATGCCTCATAAAGCATTCCCTGCCCTTCCAAGGCAAAACACAAGTGTTTGGTGCAAAACCAAACACAAACGGTCGAGTTCGGAGGTCCTGAGGCACGGTGCGCGAGCCGAGAACTCCGGGAACTCCAAACGAACACAAACATGGATAATCACCGAGTGTTCCAACAGTGACGTCCAAGTCTTGAGGACGGTCAAAAATGTGGTGTCTACAGCAGTCTCCTGTTCAGTTTCTACTATACTTAAACTGCCCGAATCCTGAGCAAAATTCTTAACACCGGTGCTCTCCGGCGATTTCCCTGATTCTCGGCCATTCCGACCACTGCTGATGTTCTGGCTTCTGATTGCCCCTGTTCTAGCTGAGACGTCTCAACAATATCTGGCTCATCGCTGAGCCACCCAGTATTTTCTGCTGATCCATCCAAGTCGAATCAGTTGAAGTTTACATCCCCTAAGTCCTGCTCATTGAAGAACTGCAGATCTGCAATGCCCTCTTCCCGCTCTGCTAGGTCATCTAACCCCTGACCAGGTCCGTTCTCCCGAACCACACTGATATCTGCCCTAACTGGCAACTCTACCCTTGGTTTAACTTGATCTGTTGATGTGATATAACCATTCAAGTTGTACGCAAAGCTCCAAGACCCCTCAGGCTCTGAATCAACATTCTCATCTTCCTCTGAAGTCAACCCAATTCTATCTTCGATACTCACCACCACCGGTTCAGGTTGGGTTTGGGAGGTGCGCAAACTCTTTATCACAAATATATTTATGTTGTTCTAACAAGGGAATATGAATTAAGACATTGTTTATGCTTAATGAAATAGCTCTTTCCTGTATTTGCATTGGGAGATATTTATATATAAAATTATGTCCAAGAAGGAAATCTCCATGCATATACGGAAAACATAAAATTTTTGGTATAATGAATTTGCTATCATTTAACCAAATAGCGATATTTTTAGCCTTGAATTGTATTGAAGTATGGTTGCCATCAATTCCAGTAACCAAAATTGGATGTTTCATTAATGTCCATTTTTCCTTTGGTATGGCGTTCCATTTACTTGAGCTAACTGTAGCTCCTGTGTCTATGAGAACACTGAGGCTATAGGGTTTATAACCTGCAAAATTAAATGTTCCCAATACATATGTATATCTTCTTTTTCCCTGGCTAGGAGAAAAGATAATGTCATCATTTTTTGTTTGAAAATGATACATGTATGCAGACTTAATATGTTCAAGTTTTCTTGTTCCTGGAAAAATAGGAATCTGAACATTGTTTGAAGTAATAGATTCTTGATTATAATTATTACTTGATTCTCCAATGCTTAACTTTGAAAATGATTTGTTAGGAAAATCTTTTTCAAATACAGAAGTTGATCTTTTAATTTTTGGAATTGTATTTTCAATATATAAATTTTTTTCTTGATGCCTGCATTTGTAATTGTGCAGGTTTTTTTCTTTTAGAAGATTCTCCTTGTCCCACTAGGTCTTGGATTAACCATTGTTGAGGGACTTCTAAATCACTGAAATTCATTAGACGAGGTTGTATTACCGTGTCAAATGGTCTTGGTTCAAAGATTTCAACGATTTTATTATCGTTTGATCTTGTTTTTGTTTTAGGAAATTTGGTTAATTCGTGAATTGTTTTCCAACGAATAGCCAAATCATGAGAATTTGATTTCATTCCAAATCCTTGTATTTTAATTCCTATTCTGACTATATCTTCAAGATTATGATCATTTATGGAAATAAAGAAATTTGGTCTGACATTAAACCAAACTACTCCATTAGCCAAATTAGACTGAATTCCTCCAATGAGTGCTTTCATTGGGTCAGAAAATCTTTTATCAAAAATTACTGCCAAAATAGGAGTATCGATCCCTTGGCGAAATAAGGCTGTTATAGTTACTTGAATTAATCCAATATGAATATATTAAATTTCAAGATATTTCTTTTTCCACCTTGCAACCTTTTTCTTATCAAAAAAATGAATATCAATATTTCCTTCTTCTGACCATTTTGCTTGAGTGTTACCACTGTATTGTTCAAACACTCTTGCTGAAAAGAAGTTAAATTTTGAAAGTTTGTAAATTTCTGAAACAACAACTTTTTGCATTTTTTCGAATTTTGCTAATTCTTTGTTGGTAAAAGTTTTTTCTTCTCCGATTACATCTCCAAGTCGAATTGCCTGTAATTCTTCTTGAGATATACTATTTGCTTCTTGAGATATTTCTTGACTATTATTAGTCATCATGAAGATTAGTTCTTCATCTGAACTTTCTTCATCACTAGAAATTTCATATAAGATTTCTTCTTCATCAGAAATTTCTTCTCCATATATTATTTCAAAATCTTGTTCTTCAAGGAATTTGATCATTTTTTTTTTGCACTTTTTCCCCTTTTTGGGCATTCGGGTGCATAGTGACCTTCTTCGTTACAAATGTAACATTTACAAGTTTTCTTTTTTGAAACACTTGTTGGTTTCTCTTTTCGAATATACTTTTTCCTTTTTGAAAAATTTTTGCTCTTTTTCCAAGGTTTCCATTTATATTTTCTACGTTTTTTAGAAAATCCTTTTCTTTTAGGAAATGTAGTACAACCAATTTTCCAATTTTCTTTTAAAATTTTATCACAACATTTTTGACAATATGGTGAGTTAGAAATTTGATTTTCTATTTGTTTTTTCGCTTTTGCTTCTAGACACCGATCTGCTATCAATCTTAGAACATAATTAAGGCAAAAACCAAGATTATCATATTTTCCTTCCCCGTTTTTTTGAAAAAATCAGGATAGTTTTTAATACATAACTCATCCCAAAGATTAGGGAGTTTATGAAAAAATTGATCTAACTAGGGTTGATTTGCTGGTGGATCAATAAGATAATAATATTTTTTAAAAGTTTGAACATAGTCTTCGAAAAGACAAATATTACATAATTCTAATTTAGTCAAAATATAATTTGCATCTGCTTGCAAAATAGTATCTCCTGCAAAACCACATAAATTTTCTTTTATGATTTTTGCAAATTCAGCTAAAATTATGTCAAGTGTGAGAAAATTTGTTAACAAAGTCGTTTTTTGATTTTTTTTCCAATTTCAGATTTTTCCCACTGTTTTAACCATTGCAACACATCTCCCTGGAGAGTTGCTGCAATATAATTAAGGAATTTTTCTTTTGACCAGCTATTTTTATAATTGGTAATAATGATGGACAAGGATTGTACCCAGTCATCAATTGCTTGTTCCTGATCCTTAAATAGAACATGAGACAAGTCTAAATAAGTACCATTTTGAGATATTGGATACTTATGATTATTATTTTTTGTAGATATTACTGGCTCAGGTGTAGGATTGGAGGTACTTCCAATGTTAGTATCATTTTTAACTTCATTTGTTTGAATAAAGTCAAAATTTTCTCCATCTCCCCATGTGCCAAATAATTCGGTATCAATTGGCTCTTCTACCTTTCTTTTTCCTTTATTTATTTCTGATGAAATATCTTGATCTATTAATTCTTCAAATAAGGATGATTGGCTGTCATCATCATTAGTAGACATATTAATATCATAATTAAAATGTTGTAAAAGGGCTTCATTTTCTAGATAAGTTTCTCTTATCTGATCTAGTAGCCTATTTCTTTCATCAATACCCAAATCTGGATCTTTATATAATTTTCTCCAATAATCCAATATTTCAACAATATTTTCACATTCAGTTCTATTATAGGTATTGGTTTGAAGTACCATAATATCTTCTGTACCATAAAATGGCCTAGGGATGTAACTATCTCCTGGACTATTCATTCCATCATTGTTTATGAAGGATATAGTTTCTAAATTCTATAGACTCAACTTTGGTCTCTAGATAATTTTGATTTATTTTTTGATTTTTATCTAATTTAGAAAACCAGGAACACATAATATCAGTAATATTATTTAAAGTAGAACATACACTATTTATATTTGCAGATTCTTTAGTAATATGCAAACTATGATCATATTTATTATTAACATTATTTTTTGTATTTCCAAAGCATATTATATCGTCAGAATTAATTGCAATTTTAGATTGTTGTTGGTACCTAAGACCCTCCTAGTATATTATCTGGTGCCTAAAACCTCTCTTTATGATCTTAAAGGCTTAATTTTGGCCAATAGTCAAAAGATCTTAATGAGTATATGGGCTTTGATATACACCAAGCATATAGGTTTTACAACAACTATAAATGAAACAACTAATTATGAAGATATAAAATACAAAAGATACACCAAAAACTTAGACGAAAATTTTTACATTTTTTTTTATAACACAAAACACACCATACACACTTATATATATATATATATTAAAAATTTATACATAGATAGAAATACTTACATAGCTTGATCTTGCTTTCAAAAGGTCTTCACCAAGCTCTGATACCAATTACTAAACAAAAAAAAACAAAAAAAAAAGGAAAGGAGCTCTTTAATATTTTTCTTATGGAATTATTGGTGGAGTTATGGAATTAGGAATTATGATAGAGAAAGAAAGAAGCTCAAAGATAGAGAGGATATAGAGAGAATATACATACTTCATTATGTTGGCATAAAGGCCAATATATAGACTACAAGAGGGTGAATACAAACAAAAATACAACTTAATGCATATCTAACATAACTAACTTTTACGGCCAAGTGTTGCAAAATTTCTAACACCTTAGGTAAGCCTAGTCACAGGCTTTATGAAAAGTCTTCAAAAAAGTAAATACAAAGAGACAAAATAGTTAAAGGAAAAACTACAATTATTTGCTCTATGCTACAGTTTTTACAATTATATACACTGATACACACTGTCTACCCTCCTCGATTTTCAAAGAGATAGACTGGTGTAGATAAGGTTTGGCTGAGCTTCTTTGTCGTGTAGCGTCGACTGAAATGATGTGGCTGATCACTTTCCGCCTAATAATGCAGGTTGCTCCACGTGTCCTGGATAAGGTTGGAATCGATCATGAGACAGCTGCATTTGATAGTGGGGTCCACTATGCTTCCATCCTGTTGATGAGATTGTGATATTCTTCATCAGTCTCTGATGGAGGGGAATCCGGATCTTGGCTATATTGCTCATTCCGGAAATGTTCAACATCATCCATGGTCATGGCTAGTTCCAACAGAAGAACCAAATTATTTCTCTTTTTGAGATTTATTAACATGTCAAGAGCCTCATTAATTTGTGTAGGAGACCTTTGATATGTTATGGGAAAATGGGTTACAAATAATATTCTTCCATTGGTAACCATGAATGGCAATTTTGCTGCGCCATGGATGTTGGACGCTGCTTGTGAAATAGATATTAGGCTGTCTATCCAATATTCTATCAAAGAAAGTTTTTGGATATTTTCCAATCGCTCTTTCTGGTGATCTTCATCTAAATAATCATCTTCAAATTCAAAATCTTCAGTTTCTGTAAGACACCAAATCTGGTATGGTTGGAAAAAATGTTCTCGTTCTCACCAACCAATAGTGCTGGAGATCCAGAAAGTAAAATATTTGCTCCATCGAAAGCCTTTTACTATCCATGAGAGCATTGCTTTGATGATCATTGGATAATCTATCAATTGGATTGGATCTAAAATTTGGAAAATAACTTGATTAGTTATTCCCCATTCTATATCCTCAAAAAACCACATGTCATGGTTTGCCATGATGGTTATTTTGAAAATTCCATCTTTCAAATTTAATTTATCATAAGATCGTTCTAAGATTTGTCTAATCTTATCATGATGATCTTCAACTCGATTTTTGATTAACATAAAAATTTCTTTTGGAAGCAAAGTTCTTGCTTTTTCAAAAAGACAAATTCTTTTTATTTGTTCAAAAACTGGATCAGAAAACTCATCTGATATGAGGTCTGATAGTTGAAGAAAATTGTTTATTTTTTCAAAATTAAAATCTTCATTCCAATTCATTTGTTTAAGAATATTGAAACAAAGATTTTGCAAATCTTTTAATTTAGCTGTTTGCTCAGCTAATTTGTCGGCCAGAACTCCCATGTGTTTTTGAAATTTCACTTTGTTGTCTACAATGTGAGTTTTCCAAACTCCATTGAGTTCTGTATAAATTTCTCCAGATATACCAGGGTTGAAAAATTCTTTTATCTCAGATTCATCTGGTTTAGATGTCTGAATATTAGTTGGAACTCGGTTAGTTCTCATTTGATTCCTTTGATAAATAGGCATAGCTGTTGCACTGTAAAAAGCTTTTTTTAGCTTTGGTCATGCTATCATATGCTTTAAAGCTTGCTCCAGAGTATCCACAAACTTGCAGATTGGCTTCGTTCCAGTCTGTGTGTATTCCAGGTTGTCTTCCTGAAAACACAACATAAACTTTTTCTTCTCTGGGGATTGCTTTTTTAGCAATTGCCACCCAATCTCCTTGAGCGGGTTGTTTACCCTTATCCATTGTCTCCTCTTGGTCTAGAGGTCTTCTGCAAAAATTAAATTTACTTGTTTAGCAATTTAATTTTCTGAAACAATTTCTGCTAAGAAAATCTGCAAGAAAATTATTAGTACCTTTAAGATGTTCTACTTCAAAGGTATATTCAGAAATTTTATTATACCAGGCTAATCGTCTTCCTTGCTTAATAGATTTTTTATTGATCAAGAAATCTCTTACTGCCTTATTATCAGTGCGTACAATAAAATTTTCTAGGGCTAAATAAATATGAAAACTTTTTATTGCTAATTTTATTGCAAGTAATTCTTTTTCAAAAGTAATATATTTTTGTTTATTTGGTTTAAATGTTCTAGAATTATATCCACAAATTAATTCTTTTTTTTTTGTAATTTTATGGGTATTGGATTTTTTCTTGGTCTAATCCCATTTTCTGATAAAGGCATTTCTTTATCATACCATAAATTACTTGGTATTGCTTTAACAACACATCCCCAGCATGCTTCTGAGGCATCTGTTTCTAAAATTAATTTATCACCTGTTTTAGGAAGATAAACGTCTGGTAAAATTTTCACATTTTTTTTAATTTGTTTAATTAAAGCAACATCTTCTGCTGTCCATTCAAAAATAACATTTTTCCTTAATTTGGTTAACCAAGGAATTTCTACTTTTGAAAGATTTTTGATAAAATTTCATCCATAATTTAAAATGCCTAATAAACTTTGTAATTGTGTTATATTTTCGAGAGTATCAGGAAAATCTCGTACTTTGGACAAAATATGTTCTTGCAATTTTAAACTTTTCTGGTATAAAATTATTCCCAAAAATTCAATTGATTCTTTTTCTAGTTCAATCTTTTTTGGAGACAAAATAATTCCATGTTTATGGAATTTTTCACAAAGTAATTTTAAATGTTTCTTATGCGCCTCCTTGGTTTTAGAGAAGATAAGTATATCATCAATATAAACTACACAACAATCTTTAAGATCTTTAAAAATTGTATCCATCCACCGTTGAAATACCTGTGGTGCAATATTTAATCCAAAAGGCATAACATTCCAGTGATAGTGTCCTCTAGGTGTACTAAAAGCTGTCAATTTTTTTGACTCTTCAGTCAATTGAATTTGCCAAAATCCACTTTTTCAATAAAATTTGCTAAAGATTTTTGATCATTTGGTTAAGTTAATCAAAACATCTTTTCGTGGAATAAAATATCCATCAAATTCTAAATTTTCATTTAGCCGTTTATAGTTGACTACTATTCGGGTTTTCCTTCTTTTAATTTCAGCATGGTTTCTTACAATAAAAGCTGGACTAGAGTGTGGGCTTTTAGTTTCTTCAATTAATTTTTTGTCTAAAAGTTCTTGGAGTTGAATATCAAATCCATCTATATCTTGTCTAGTATAGATCACTGGTCTTACTCTAATGATAACATTAGGGTCTTTCAATTTTAAATTACAATAACGTAAACTACATTGCCATAGTTTTAATGGATGTTCACTAAAATTTTCTTCTAAAATTTTATAAATCCAATGTGATTCATCGATAGTTTTGATGATGGGAGTTAAATCACCACGCGGCACGGGCACAAACTCTTTATCACAAATATATTTATGTTGTTCTAACAAGGGAATATGAATTAAGACATTGTTTATGCTTAATGAAATAGCTCTTTCCTGTATTTGCATTGGAAGATATTTATATACAAAATTATTTCCAAGAAGGAAATCTCTATGCATATACGGAAAACATAAAATTTTTGGTATAATGAATTTGCTATCATTTAACCAAATAGCGATATTTTTAGCGTTGAATTGTATGGAAGTATGATTTCCATCAATTCCAGTAACCAAAATTGGATGTTTCATTAATGTCCATTTTTCCTTTGGTATGACATTCCATTTACATGAGTTAACTGTAGCTCCTGTGTCTATGAGAACACTGAGGCTATAGGGTTTATAACCTGTAAAATTAAATATTCCCAATACATATGTATATCTTCTTTTTCCCTGGCTAGGAGAAAATATAATGTCATCATTTTTTGTTTGAAAATGGTACATGTATGCAGACTTAATATGTTCAAGTTTTCTTGTTCCTGGAAAAATAGGAATTTGATCATTGTTTGAAGTAATAGATTCTTGATTAGAATTATTACTTGATTCTCCAATGCTGAACTTTGAAAATGATTTGTTAGGAAAATCTTTTTCAAATACAGAAGTTGATCTTTTAATTTTTTGAATTGTATTTTCAATATATAAATTTTTTCTTGATGCCTGCATTTGTAATTGTGCAGGTTTTTTTTGTTTTAGAAGATTCTCCTTGTCCCACTAGGTCTTGGATTAACCATTGTCGAGGGACTTCTAAATCACTCAAATTCATTAGACGATGTTGTATTACTGTGTCAAATGGTCTTGGTGCAAAGATTTCAACGATTTTATTATCGTTTGATTTTGTTTTTGTTTCAGGAAATTTGGTTAATTCGTGAATTGTTTTCCAACGAATAGCCAAATCATGAGAATTTGATTTCATTCATAATCCTTGTGTTTTAATTCTTATTCTGACTGTATCTTCAAGATTAGGATCATTTATGGAAATAAAGAAATTTGGTCTGACATTAATCCAAACTACTCCATTAGCCAAATTAGACTGAATTCCTCCAATGATTGCTTTCATTGGGTTGGAAAATCTTTTATCAAAAATTACCGCCAAAATAAGAGTATCTATCCCATGGTGAAATAAGGTTGTTATGGTTACTTGAATTAATCCAATATGAATATATTGAATTTCCGGATATTTCTTTTTCCATCTTGCAACCTTTTTCTTATCAAAAAAAGGAATATCAATATTTCCTTCTTCTGACCATTTTGCTTGAGTGTTACCACTGTATTGTTCAAACACTCTTGCTAAAAAGAAGTTAAATTTTGAAAGTTTGTAAATTTCTGGAACAGCAACTTCTTGCATTTTTTTGAATTTTGCTAATTGTTCGTCGGTAAACGTTTTTTCTTCTCCGATTACATCTCCAAGTCGAATTGCCTGTAATTATTCTTGAGATATACTATTTGCTTCTTGAGATATTTGTTGACTGTTATTAGTCATCATGCAGATTAGTTCTTCATCTGAACTTTCTTCATCACTAGAAATTTCATATAAGATTTCTTCTTCATCAGAAATTTCTTCTCCATATATTATTTCAAAATCGTGTTCTTCAAGGGCTTTCATCATTTTCTTTGTACTTTTTCCCCTTTTCGGGCATTCGGGTGCATAGTGACATTCTTTGTTACAAATGTAACATTTACAAGTTTTCTTTTTTGAAACACTTGTTGGTTTCTTTTTCAAATATACTTTTTCCTTTTTGAAAAAGTTTTGTTCTTTTTCCAAGGTTTCCATTTATATTTTCTACATTTTTTAGAAAATCCTTTTCTTTTAGGAAATGTATTACAACCAATGTTCCAATTTTCTTTTAAAATTTTATCACAACATTTTTGACAATATGGTGAGTTAGAAATTTGATTTTTTATTTGTTTTTTCGCTTTTGCTTCTAGACACCGATCTACTATCAGTCTTAGAACATGATTAATGCGAAAACCAAGATTTTCATATTCTTCCTTCTCCATTTTTTTGAGCAAATCAGGATAGTTTTTAATACATAACTCATCCCAAGGATTAGGGAGTTTATGAAAAAAATTGATCTAACCAAGGTTGATTTGTTGGTGGATCAATGAGATAATAATATTTTTTAAAAGTTTGAACATAGTCTTCGAAAAGACAAATATTACATAATTCTAATTTAGTCAAAATATAATTTGCATCTGCTTGCAAATTAGTATCTCCTGCAAAACCACATAAATTTTCTTTTATGATTTTTGCAAATTCAGCTACAATTATGTCAAGTGTGAGAAAATTTGTTAACAAAGTCATTTTTTGACTTTTTCTAATTTCAGATTTTTCCCACTGTCTTAACTGTTGCAACACATCTCCCTGGAGAGTTGCTGCAATATAATCAAGGAATTTTTCCTTTGACCAGCTATTTTTATAATTGGTAATAATGATGGACAAGGATTGTGCCCAATCATCAATTGCTTGTTCCTGATCCTTAAATGGAACATGAGACAAGTCTAAATAAGTGCCATATTGAGCTATTGGATACTTATGATTATTATCTTTTCTAGATATTACTGGCTCAGGTGTAGGATTGGAGGTACTTCTAATGTTAGTATCATTTTTAACTTCATTTGTTTGAATAAAGTCAAAATTTTCTCCATCTCCCCATGTGCCAAATAATTCGGGATCAATTGGCTCTTCTGCCTTTCTTTTCCCTTTATTTATTTCTGATGAAATATCTTGATCTATTGATTCTTCAGATAAGGATGATTGACTGTCATCATCATTAGTAGACATATTAATATCATAATTAAAATGTTGTAAAAGGGCTTCATTTTCTAGATAAGTTTATCTTATCTGATCTAGTAGCCTATTTCTTTCATCAATACCTAAATCTGGGTCTTTATATAATTTTCTCCAATAATCTAATATTTCAACAATATTTTCACATTCAGTTCTATTATAGGTATTGGTTTGAAGTACCATAATATCTTCTGTACCATAAAATAGCCTAGAGATGTAACTATCTCCTGGACTATTCATTCCATCATTGTTTATGAAGGATATAGTTTCTAATTTTGTCACCAAATTGTTTATTTGGTTTTTTGATTCTTTATTTAAGTCAATATTTATTATAGAACCCAAATTGTCTATTTTCGATTCTATAGACTCAACTTTGGTCTCTAGATAATTTTGATTTATTTTTTGATTTTTATCTAATTTAGAAAACCAGGAACACATAATATTAATAATATTATTTAAAGTAGAACACACACTGTTTATATTTGCAGATTCTTTAGTAATATGCAAACTATGATCATATTTATTATTAACATTATTTTTTGTATTTCCAAAGCATATTATATCGTTAGAATTAATTGCCATTTTAGATTGTTGTCGGTACCTAAGACCCTCCTAGTATATTATCTGGTGCCTAAAACCTCTCTTTATGATCTTAAAGACTTAATTTTGGCCAATAGTCAAAAGATCTGAATGAGTATATGGGCTTTGACATACACCAAGCATATAGATTTTACAACTATAGATGAAACAACTAATTATGAAGATATAAAATACAAAAGATACACAAAAAACTGAGATGAAAATTTTTACATTTTTTTTTATAACACAAAACACACCATACACACTTATATATATATATATATATATATTAAAAATTTATACATAGATAGAAATACTTACATAGCTTGATCTTGCTTTCAAAAGGTCTTCACGAAGCTCTTATACGAATTACAAAACACCTCAGGCTTGGGTGGGTGGGTGGATGTGACTTATATACTTGGGTCACATGGAATGGTCGCGGTTTGGATCAGGTTGATGTGTATGGGTGGTGGAGGTTGGTTATGTGGAGGGAGTGGGTTGGTGGTGACATTCGGCTTTTCTGGAGGCGCGATCTCCTTGTTGTCGATGAGATCCTGGATCTCATGACGCAGTCTGAAGCACTAGTCGGTGTCATGACCATGCTGTTGGTGAAAGGCACAGTATTTGGCTGGGTTATGGGAAGCAGGAAGTTTGTCTGGTAATGACCGCGGCTTTCAAAAGGTCTTCACGAAGCTCTGATACCAATTACAAAAGACCTCAGGCTTGGGTAGGTGGGTGGATGTGATGTATATACTTGGGTCACATGGAATGGTCGCGGTTTGGATCAGGTTGATGTGTTTGGGTGGTGGAGGTTGGTTATGTGGTGGGAGTGGGTTGGTGGTGACATTCGGCTTTTCTGGAGGCGCGATCTCCTTGTTGTCGATGAGATCCTGGATCTCATGACGCAGTCTGAAGCACTAGTCGGTGTCATGACCATGCTGTTGGTGAAAGGCACAGTATTTGGCTGGGTTATGGGAAGCAGGAAGTTTGTCCGGTAATGACCGCGGCTCTAGGGTCTTCAAATGCCCTTTCCTAATTAAAACCCCGAGAGCTTTGGACAGGGACATGTATAGTGAAGTAAAGGTTCTTTGGCCTGAAGGTGGATATTTGGTTGTTTGTGAGCTGGTACCGGATGCACCGGTGAATGGGGTTGCCGTTTTTGGTGTGGTGGTGGTGACCATACCTGTGACGACCCAGAATTTTTTCCCTTCGCTTGAGCGGAGGAGTTGACACTCGAGCGGACTTTTGGGGTTCCCAGCAATTTTGCAGACGGCCTGAGATTCTGGGAGTTGTGAATCTCCGCTTGAGCAGAGAAGTTGACGCTCGAGCGGACTACTTTATTGGTCTGTGCGCGCTCGAGCGGTTGAAGCGACGCTCGAGCGTGAAAAGTAAGATTGCCCTTGACATTGTAGTAGTGTATTTAGAATCTTCTTATTTTATTTTGAAGTATTGATTGAGGTGGTAATATAATGGTGAAGTAAGATAGGACCAAAAACTTTAATTCGAACAATTTGTTTATGTTCAGCAGCCACTCTTTTGCCCTTTTCTTTTTCCACACTTTGAATTTGAATGTGAGGTTAGAGCCATTGAAAAGCTTTTCTCTGGGGCTTCAATTTGGACACAAGAACAACCTAAAACGGAGTCCGGATGAGAGAGTTACACATGATTGAAGTTTTGGGATCTATGTTGGGAGTAGGTATGCTCGTGCGGGAACTAGGTATGCTCGAGCGGGAATAAGGACGCTCGAGCGGGGTTGGCGAGTACAGCAACGTAAAAACGGGATTTTGAGATCTTTTTCCACATTTTCTTTCCCCTCTTTTCTTTCCTGTTCTCCTAAGTCTGAAACCCTAGCCTCAAAACCTTGACTTCCTCTATTTTGAGCAACAATCCACCATGGATTTTGCATCAAGGATGGAGAATAAGAAAAGATCAATGTTTTTACCCGATTGGAACTCAGATTTGCGAAGGTTTCTCCTCAAGCTTGCTCCTTTGTTGATTCTTGAGGTAAGGGTTCTAATACTCTTCAATACTTACATCAAGAGATAGATTTGTGGTATTTCCATTGTATTAATGTCGAATTGGCATTTTTCAGCATATAGAGTAAATTATGAGATTTGGGAATTTTGGGTTTGAAGCATTGAGGGTTCAATTGATGGGTTAAGGTGATGGAGTATGATCCTTAGATGTATAATCAAGGAGGAAATTGGGATGTAAGGTCATGGTATGAGAAGTATGAATTTTTATGAAAAACTTTATGTTCTTGAAAACCCTAGGTTAATTTGTGATGATAAAGAATGGTTTTGCTCAAATTAGAAATAGAATCATGGAATTGGTGGGTTGAATTATACGCGTACAAGTTTAATTGGATTTCTGAGATGTTTCGAAATAATGTTAAAAATTTACGAATGAACCTTGTTATGGGCATTGTAAATCATGTTAAAATGAGAAAGGAAATTAAGGGAAATGATTTAAAGAATTAATGTGTGACTTCTTATGTATGTAGGACACGCTTCGGGAGGAATAAATGCTGCACCAACGCACTGTGAGTAATAGTACTCCATATGTATATTATTTTCCGTTAATAATCCTTGTTATTAACATTCTGTTTTCCGTGGCAATATGCTAACACATATGTGGATTGAGAATTGGTGTAATCCTATGTGAACGTTGAAAGAGTTGGCTTAGTTCTGTGTTTCGATTACGATTCAGGGTTGTCGGTAATGTGCTATAACCTATAAGTTACCTATGATGCCGCATAATAAGTGTATATGAACTATTAGGATGATGGAATTAGTTAACAAAAAAGAGTTCGTGGAAACGATATTCTGAATGGGAACATGATATCCCGAGTACCCTATTAGGAATTCCTACAGTTTGTTGGGTACTATATGTCTTATGATATAGGTGTTTGCCTCTCATAGATGAATATAATTGGGATTGCTTACTGTTAACGGTATTATTAACGTTCTGTTATCTGTAAATTATCTGCATTGATTTATAGTAAACAGGAGGAACAATAAAGCTCGTGTACTCCGAATCATTCTGGTTTGTCAATGATGAATCAATACTGTTATGAGGTAAATTATTCCGTCCCTATCAAGAAACGTTATTAATGTTCTGATATACATGAGACGATTATGTCTGTTGTAATAAGCCATGAGATGATTTGTGTATACTATGGTGTGACGATATTCATATGAATTTGGGATTGTCTTGTTCTTTTTATTTATTTTGTTTAGGTATTCTGTCTTATTAATCTGTTCTGTTTGTGATTTAGCATGATATGAATTGTTGGTTTTAAAACTTATTGATTTCTAGTATGGAGCAAAGTGTTGTATGGGTGCGAGCCACCTCTTGAATCCGTGCGAGCCACCTCTTGAGTCCATACATGTTTATATTTCTGGGTCGAAAGGTCGTTACAGATATATTTGGGCGAAAGGTCATTCAGATATACTTTTGGACCGAAGGTCGTTTCAGATATATTTCGGGCGAAGTCGTTACGATATATATTTCGAAAGGCTATTCTCAGATATAGTTACGGGCAATTAGGCCGCTTCAATATTTAAATTCTCAGATATATTTCGCCGAAGGTCATTTCAGATATATATATATGGACGACCTGACTATTTGAGACATAATTATAGGATGTAGTTAATCATATGCTCGATTATATACTTTATTATTCAAGTTGAACATTACATTATTTATGTACTATTATTCACCGAGTTTTGATTACGTATTTTGTCTTTTTCAGAGGTAATCAACCCGAGTCGATCCTAACCCTTAAGGCTCGTCTCTCTTTTGTCAACTTCGATGTCCAGGCACTAGCTGAAGCCCGTGCGTTTTGTAAAGTTTTGCTAAGTTTTAATTATGCTTTGGTTGTCTATTTATGGGTGATTGTATATGATCCCTTCTTCATCAATATGTTTGTTATACGCCTATTTGAGGGGCTGAGTCGAGGTTTATGTGTGTAGGCTTTCTGTATAATATTTACTTAGTGTGATGTTGTGATCCTGGCATAATAGTGGTAGCTCAATGGAATAGATTTTTGTGTTATCAGGTGCTTCCGTCCGGGCCTTATATATTATATTTGTCGATTTTTGTATCTGTTTCTGATGAGGCCATGCCAAAACTTTTAGGGGCAGGTTTGGCGTGTGACAAGTGGTATCAGAGCACGAGTTGCTATCTCACACACGGATCCATTGAGCTGTAGGATGTCTAGAAAAGACTTAGGCTTCATGCATGACATCCTTAGTGCATACAAAAAGACTGATTGCAACGTTAAATGTATTTTGCTTACGTTAACGATTATGAGCCATGTCTATTGTACCTTCCTTGTGTATATATATTGTGATTGATTGTTGTGTAAAGCGTGGCAGAAATAAGGATAGAGGATCTCCTCGGGTTGAATGAAAAGGGAAAATGATTGGTAAGTAAGGCATATGCAATTTTTGGTTGTTATTTGTGAACTGATAGTTACCTATCATTTATTTAGATGAATTGCTTAAACACTAAGTATGGAATATTTAGTTACGATAGAGTGATGTCTTCCTTGTCATGGTACTGTTTGGACGTATGATTTGAAAAGTTATTGTGATACGCATTTTGATAAGATGTGTTTTGAGTACTAACTGAAATTGTGTTAAGTAGGACTGGTTGTAAGAAGAAGCTATGCATATTGTGACTCCTCGTCAAATTGTGAAGGGAATTAATTACTTATGAATTTACTTCTTGCTGATGGTTTAAATAGATAAGCCATACGGGGGAATTGGTCATTAACCTTGAAATAGTATGTAAGTACTATACTTTTGTGAACTAAGGGAATTACCGATGACTTTTGATGAGTATTGTTTCTGTATAATTGAGATTTTGATTCCGAGAATCAGATCGTATTACAGATCTTGTACTCGATCTCTGTAATTTGAAATCAAATCAGAATCATATATCTGCCTACTTAGGTATAAATCGTAATCTGTAATTGAGACTTCTTATGAGTAATAGTTGAATGATATGAGGAATCCCGCCTATGAGACGTCAAACTAATCTTATTGCGTAGTTAAAGGCTATAATGTAAGTTGTTTTGCATGCAATTGTGAAGTTTGACAGAAATAAATGGTTGTGGGGGTATTTCATGTTAATGATGGGTTAACGGGTATCCATCTTCTCTTGCATATTTATGCAAATTTGTATCTGCATTGATTTCCTATTATGTTGAACTGATTGTATCAAGAATTCTAATTCTAGTATTAGTAGGTTACATCACTTTATTGTTATACTATCGAATATCTAGACATTATGGATCCGATAGAATCTACATGCGAGGAATAACCAGATACTCAGCTTATGTTACAGGGTTAAACCACATGACTGATTTGTGATTTATTTTGGTAAATTGTTTGTTGACCACTATGACCATTTTACCGTTATACTGCTATTATGAAACCCAAATGAATGTGATTCTAGTGGACTTAATGAAAATATGACTCTACGAATGGATCTAGTAGAACTTATGAATGGAAAGTGGTTGGATACTCTACTTGAGTTAATTGTCTGGTGTGTAATGTTCATTAACAACAACTATCTGAACAGTGAAACCCTGAAATAATTAAAAAGGGCTAAATTAATGTTATACCTTACTGTTATAATTAAATGATTGAAAACAATTTTGAATTCAATTTCTGGCCTTGTTTTGATAGTTGTATTTATTATTTAGATTTAAACATATGTCGGCATGATCAGGTGTCTATAATGGAGATTCTTCTTCCCATCGTTCAGATTTTGTCAAGAAGTAGAGAATGTGGTTTAAAATCTACATAACGATATGATTTTGATATATTTTCGTAAATGGAAAATATGGTACCTCCTAGGCAGAACCTTATTTGGTAGGTTCTAAGATCTGATTCAATGATGCATAAGAGGATTTAAGTCTAACCACGTAATTAATTTATTTTGGGAACTATATGTAACCGTAATGGTCATGTACTACCGAGTAAATTGCATTATAAGATAAGTTTGAATGTGTACTCCCTAATCGAAATTGCGTATGAACTATTATAGCTGGGCTAACCTAGTTAGTGATTTAGTGGAGAGTACTTTCATTATGATTGAAATTAATGCATGCTGTAAGAATTTATAAATCATGTTTTTCCGTCCTTGTTTTGTACTTTTAAATGTTTACGGTGAAATCCCCTAAGCGGTTAAGGTTCAGTAGTGAAACCATGTTTAAGGATGCCTATCTGTTTAACAAGAAACGTATCTGTTATACTTAGAATATCGAATAAGAAATTGGAAGCCTTAAAGGTTAATTATCTGAATTGATTATGTATCTGTGATCAGCATAATTTTTATGTAATCTTAAGTATGTTTATGAGATTTCAATTTCGGAATGATGTAACGATTGAATTTTGTCCTATATGCTTTTATATATGACTATCTATATGTATACCTAAGTCTTCTTACGTATGGAAAGAAATAAGGGTTGAAAAGAAGAGCATAGATCTTCTAGGGAGCAAATGAGAAAGTGAAAAGGTTGTAGAGATCCTAAAGCTAGGTAAATTTGATTGGCTTCTCTTGAAGTTAAGTAGGAACTCCTCTATGTAATTGTCTTTAAAGAGTAATTGTATGATGGTCTTCACTGTTCTTTTTTTTTTAAATGTCAAGTGGAATAAAGAATTGGTGGTGCCGTTAAGTGAAGTGTAATTGAAAATTTGTTGTTAATTGAGAAGTTGTTATGGGCTTTGGGATTATAAATGGTTAGTGTTACTCCCTACCCGTTGAAGTTCTGATGTGTGTTAATCGAAAGTATTTGTGATCCTTTCCTATCTCAAGTGTGGATCTAGTTTTGGAACATTGCAGAATGTGTTTCCGTTTATGTTTGAACTGTCTTCTATTTGGTTTCCTTCAATTTCGAGGACGAAATTTCTTTTAAGGAAGGAAGGATGTGACGACCCATAATTTTTTCCCTCTGCTCGAGCGGAGGAGTTGACGCTTGAGCGGACTTTTGGGGTTCCCAACAATTTTGCAGAAGGCCTGAGATTCTGGGAGTTGTGAATCTTCGCTTGAGCGGAAAAGTTGACGCTCGAGCGGACTGCTTTATTGGTCTATGCGCGCTCGAGCGGTTGAAGCGACGCTTGAGCGTGAAAAGTAAGATTTTCCTTGACATTGTAGTAGTGTATTTGGAATCTTCTTATTTTATTTTGGAGTATTGATTGAGGTGGTAATATGATGGTGAAGTAAGATAGGACCAAAAACTTTAATTCGAACAATTTGTTTATGTTCAACAGTCACTCTTTTGCCCTTTTCTTTTTTCACACTTTGAATTTGAATGTGAGGTTAGAGCCATTGAAAAGCTTATCTCTGGGGCTTCAATTTGGATCAAGAACGACCTAAAACGGAGTGCGGATGAGAGAGTTACACATGATTGAAGTTTTGGGATCTGTGCTGGGAGCAGGTACGCTCGAGCGGGAATAAGGACGCCGGCGAGGTTTTATGAGTACAAAGAACGTAAAAATGGGATTTTGAGATCTTTTTCCACATTTTCTTTCCCCTCTCTTCTTTCCTCTTCTCCTAAGTCCGAAACCCTAACCTCAAAACCTTGATTTCCTCTATTTTGAACAACAATCCACCATGGTTTTTGCATCAAGGATGAAGAATAAGAAAAGATCAATGTTTTTACCCGATTGGAACTCGGATTTGCGAAGGTTTCTCCTCAAGCTTGCACCTTTGTTGATTCTTGAGGTAAGGGTTCTAATACTCTTCAATACTTACATCAAGAGATAGATTTGTGGTATTTCCATTGTATTAATGTACGAATTTGCATTTTTGAGCGTATAGAGTAAATTATGAGATTTGGGAATTTCGGGTTTGATGCATTGAGGGTTCAATTGATGGGTTAAGGTGATGAAGTATGATCTTTAGATGTATAATCAAGGAGGAAATTGGGATGTACGGTCATGGTATGAGAAGTATGAATTTTTATGAAAAACTTTATGTTCTTGAAAACCCTAGGTTAATTTGTGATGATAAAGAATGGTTTTGCTCAAATTAGAAATAGAATCATGGAATTGGTGGGTTGAATTATACGTTTACAAGTGTAATTGGATTTCTGAGATGTTTCGAAATAATGTTAAAAATTTACGAATGAACCTTGTTATGGGCATTGTAAATCATGTTAAAATGAGCAAGGAAATTAGGGGAAATGATTTAAAGAATTAATGTGTGACTTCATATGTATGTAGGACACGCTTCGGGAGGAATAAATGCTCCCCCAACGCACTGTGAGTAATAGTACTCCATATGTATATTATTTTCCGTTAATAATCCTTGTTATTAACATTTTGTTTTCCGTGGCAATATGGTAACACATATGTGGATTGAGAATTGGTGTAATCCTATGTGAACGTTGAAAGAGTTGGCTTAGTTCTGTGTTTCGATTACGATTCAGGGTTATCGATAATGTGCTATAACCTATAAGTTACCTATGATGCCGCATAATAAGTGTACATGAACTATTAGGATGATGGAATTAGTTAACAAAAAAGAGTTCGTGGAAACGATATTCTGAATGGGAACATGATATCCCGAGTACCCTATTAGGAATTCCTACAGTCTGTTGGGTACTACATGTCTTATGATATAGGTGTTTGCCTCTCATAGATGAATATAATTGGGATTGCTTACTGTTAACGGTATTATTAACGTTCTGTTATCTGTAAATTATCTGCATTGATTTATAGTAAACAGGAGGAACAATAAAGCTCGTGTACTCCGAATCATTTTGGTTTGTCAATGATGAATCAATACTGTTATGAGGTAAATTATTCCGTCCCTATCAAGAAACGTTATTAATGTTCTGATATACATGAGACGATTATGTCTGTTGTAATAAGCCATGAGATGATTTGTGTATACTATGGTGTGACGATATTCATATGAATTTGGCATTGTCTTGTTCTGTTTATTTATTCTATTTAGGTATTCTGTCTTATTAATCCGTTCCGTTTGTGATTTAGCATGATATGAATTGTTGGTTTTAAAACTTATTGATTTCTGGGATGGAGCAAAGTGCTGTACGGAACTAAGTGCTACACTTTGGTGGGAGCCACCTCTAGAATCCGTGCGAGCCACCTCTTGAGTCCATACATGTATATTCTTTTGGGCGAAAGGTCGTTACAGATATATTTCTCGACCGAAAGGTCGTTTACAGATGTATATTTCGGGCGAAAGGTCGTTACAGTATATATTTCGGGTCGACAGCCGTTACGGGCGAAAGGCTATTCTCAGTATATATTTACGGGCGAAAGGTCATCAGATATATATATATGCATTTGGACCCATGACTATTTGAGACATAATTATAGGATGTAGTTAATCATATGCTTCTGCAGTTATATACTTTATTATTCAAGTTGAACATTACATTATTTATGTACTATTATTCACTGAGTTTCGCTCATTCTGTATTTTGTCTGTTTCTGTAGGTAATCAACCTGGAGTCCAGTCCTAACCCTTAAGGCTCGTCTCTCTTTTGTCAACTTCGATGTCCAGGCACTAGCTGAAGCCCGTGCATTTTGTAAGGTTTTGCTAAGTTTTAATTATGCTTTGGTTGTCTATTTATGGGTGATTGTGTATGATCCCTTCTTCATCAATATCTTTGTTATACGCCTATTTGAGGGGCTGAGTTGAGGTTTATGTGTGTAGGCTTTCTGTATAATATTTACTTAGTGTGATGTTGTGATCCTGGCATATTAGTGGTAGCTCAATGGAATAGATTTTTGTGTTATCAGGTGCTTCCGTCCGGGCCCCATATATTATATATGTTGATTTTTGTATCTATTTTTGATGAGGTCATGCCCAAACTTTTAGGGGTAGGTTTGGGGTGTGACAATACCCACATCGGAAGCTCTGGCAACTGCAGCAATACTTATGCTTGCATTCGCACTATGTGTAAATGCCCGCTTTGGCTGCTCTCTCTCATGGTCAGTCAGACCTTGCTTCATGGCATCCTCAATTTGTACCCCAATCTCGTGTAAATCTGCAAAGGTGGGAAGGGGTAAGATGATCATCTTTTGCATCAGCTAGGGTTGGAGATTGCGCACAATAATCCGTATCTGATCCTTATCGACCAGCCTGGTGGTCATCATAGAAGCTTTGGCCCTCCAACAGGTTACAAAGTCAGAGAAGCCCTCTTTTAGCTCCTGCCTGATTGTCTCAAGATCACGAGTTATGATCTCGATTTGTGTGTTGTAGGAGTATTTAGCTACAAAGGCCTCAGCCATCTCCTCCAGCTTCTCTTGATAAAATCTTCCAAGTTCGCGTAACAGATAGCCGCAACACCTGACAGGATCCAGTCGAAGAGTGATAGTTTCTGGAGTCTTGTCAAGCCCATCGGGTGCAAGATATCCGAGAGCAGCCTCAGATGAACCATAGGGTCGCCCGACCTGTCAAAACAGTCTATGCGGGGCATCTTAAACCGGTCCGACAAAGTCATCGCTTAATCGGTGTAACCATCCTCTATGTCTGGAATGGAATTCACACCTTGAGCCCTCTTGAATAGCTTTTCAAGCTTACTGACCTTTAGAGCAGTTGGGTCCATCTCAGATTCAAACGGTGTACCTGTTGAGAAGGCCAATGTCTTTGAAATCTGCGGTAGAACTGGTGGCGGAACTGGTCCTGTTAGGGCGTCCGTATCTTCCTGGACGTTTGCAGTATCCTCGAGTGTTGGAATTCTTGGTGGGGGTGGAGGTGGATGCGAAGCAGATGCTCCAGCTTGTTATGGTTGCGGTGGCTGCTGTTGTTGGAGCCTAGCAATCCGCTCTGCCTGTTGAGCCATAATCTCTGCCTAACGTGTGGCAGGCTCTGCTTGGCGAGCAGGATCCCGCTGCATGGCTTGCATAGTCTCTTGGAGCTTACGCATCATGTCCTCCATACTAGCCATAAGGTGCTAATCTTACTGAACAACAGGTATATCTCTCTACGGTAGAAACAGAAACCTCAGCCCGACTGCTCACTGGCAGGGTGGATAAGGACCACGGATCTGGTAACCGCTGTACTGATGAACTGTGCCTAACTGACCTTCTTCTAATAACCGGGGGTAATGAAAGGAACACTGGTTGTCCGTTTATTAGATCCTCGGATCGAGAAAGCCTTCGACCTTTGGTCCAGAGTGCTTGGGGAATATTTGCCTGGTCGAAAGCAATGATGCTAAACCTACCTTGCAAAAAGATCAATAAAGCATAATAAGGAAACAATAAGTAGAAAAACGGACAGCACTTCAACTTAAATAATGACAACACACAGTTAACAATCACCTGTAAGATCATCCAAGTCTTAAAAGGTCGTAAAAAATGCGGTGTCTACAGCCTACTTGCACAATTCCTTATTGCCCCTAGTTTTGGCGGAGCTAGCATTCGGTTGATCGAAGTGGCCGGCCCGATGTTTCAAAGAGGGTAAGAGTTGCATGGGTTTGGCACTGGCTGAAACCTTGACGGGTTTGGATGCCTTTCATCGCCGAGAGACTACCTGCTTGGCAGGGAGTCTGCTACTTCTCTAGGTATTACCTCCCACCTTGCTAATTCATAATTCTCACATCACTCGACATTCAATCTCTGTTTTTCTCTCAAAGCCTCTTCCTTACTTTTCCCTCATCATACACCTCTCTTTTTTTAATCTCTCTTATTTTTCATCTCTTCCCAAGTATGGCTTATGGACAAATTGAAAGTAGTAGACCCTTGCCCCGAGTACTCGAGCCGAGCTTACTTCTTTCGCCGACGATTAGCCAATTTTTCTTCAGAAGGGTTGTGGTGTGACTGGATGTATAGCAGGTCCGCAGCTAACATAGCTTGGCGTTGCCCTTGGCTTGATATGACGGAGATGAGCTACAGCATGTCCCGCCAGCCGGGCATACAGTTGATTGGCCTCACATAGTGCATGTTTTATTTCCCCTTTTGGTTCAAACGCCAGTTTGGCCATGATCAGACACGTCCAAATGACGAGGTAGAATTCCCGGCATCATTTTCTATTCGTGGTTCACACTTGCCTCGGTACCTCACTGCTTGGAGAACGAGAGAGCTTTTGACCCCGGCCCCTAGCTTTAGTTATGCCCTGTCTGATGAGTGCTTGGCTTGGCTTGAGGACAAAGAGCAAATCGGTCCGTCTTTAGCTGCAGAAACATCCACAAGTGCAAGCAGAAGACATAGGGCCACCTGACTCAACTGTGCCCCTAGTTTTACTGCTTTGATCTTTCTTTTCAAGTTTTATGATGTAAAAATAGCTTTGATTTAAGTCAGAGAGTTGGAGAATGTACTTGTGTTGAAATCATAAAAATTAAAGCAGCATGTACTAAAATTTTTCCTTTTGGTCCCAAAAACGGTCCAAGTTGTAAAAGGGTAAAATTTTGAGAAAAATCAACTTTTATTAAAACTCTTCAAAACTTTTTTTTGGGAATGATCACTACCTGACACACATGGAATCAACCCTCAAGATGTATAGGCCCAAGTTAAAAGATCGTTACTGCCCATAACTGCATCAGCCACATTGGCCTTTCTGCCAATATAAAGATCACACAACCAAACTAACTGATAATGGAGAAAGATGACTTTATCAAATATGAATGAATAGGACAGTTGAGTTGGAGATGGTTATGGCGAACTTCAGGATGAAGTTGCATACGTATCCCAAAAATGGGAATGAGGCCTTACGTAGTTTGGCTAAGGTTCACTCGATTATTAACTCTCTCATTTTGCGCTCTAACTTTTGCCAAAGTCGCCCTTTAGGGTTTTCAACCTTGTGAGCTCAGTTTTTCATTATTTCTAATTATTTTTTTTGCTCTAACTTTTGCCTAGGTCGCCCTTTTGATTTTCGGCCTAGCGAGCCTCTCAAGGGTAATATTTCTTCAACTTGTCCATATTGATCGGTTGTGAGAACTCCATGCCATGTAAGTCCATGAGAATAATCGCCCCTCCTGACTAGATTGATTTGATGATGTAAGGACCAATCCAGTTGGGTCGAAACTTGCCCCTTGGGTTGTCGATGGGGGCTCGATTGTCCTTCAGCACCATGAATCCTTCTTTGAGGTTTCTGGACTTAACTTTCTTGCTGAAAGCCCTTTCAATTCTGCACTTGTTGCTCTGGACGTGATACAGAGCCTTCAACCTTCTCTCATCAAACAACAATAATTCCTTAAATCTGCTCTACTTCCAGTCCACCTCCGCTATCTAACACTCAGCCATAACTCGCAGGGACAGTACTTCAATTTTGATTGGCAGAACAACCTCAATCCCATAGACAAGAGAATAAGGGGTTGCCCTTGTAGATGTCCGAATCGACATTCTATAGCCCTAAAGTGCAAACAGCCGCTTCTCCAGCCAATCTTTGCAAGTCTCCACCATATTCTACAGAATTCTCTTGATATTTTTGTTGGCGGCCTCGACAGCTCCATTGGTTTGTGGCCTGTAGGTTGATGACTTATGGAAAGCCACGTTATATTTCTCAAGAAAATCTATTACCTCTTTCTTGAAGTGCTAGCCATTATTTGAGATGATCTCATTAGGCACCCCATACCTGCAGATTATATTGTTCTTGATAAATTTAGCCACATGCGACGATTTTAGCATAGAGTAGGACTAGGCCTCCACCCATTTAGTAAAGTAGTTAATTGCTACTAGAATGAACTCATGCCCATTTGATCCCTTGGGCGTGACTGGGCTGATAACATCTATCCCCTAAACAGAGAATGGCCATGGTGAAGTCATGTTGTTGAGCTTCGACAACGGAACATTCATGCGATTAGCACGGAGTTGACAATTGTGGCATTGCCGCACAAAATTAATACAATCCTCCTCTATGGTTGACCAGCAGTAGCCTTATCTAAGGATTTTTCGGGCGAGCATCACACCATTCATGTAGGCCTCGCACTCTTCTCTGTGGATGGCCTCCATAAGGCGCTTCAATTTCTCTTCCTCCACGCATAGCTTATGCATTCCCGGATGGCCTCTTTTGTATAATTTACCCCCGCAGATGATAAATTGGATGCCAGATGTCGTATTCCCCTTTTATCCTTGGTGTTGTCTCTTGGTGGATGCACCTCTTTCTCCAAGAAATTCCCAATGTCATGATACCAGGGGTCCTTGTCTGAAGCCTCATCTAATGTGACAATGGTCTCATAGGTTGGCGCGTACTTCTGTTCAATAATGATCAGACGCATCCTGACTCCCAACGAAATGTCTACCATATAAGATAGGGTTGCTAGTTGTAGCTTGACTTTTTTGCACCCCCTTTCGAAAGTCAAATAAGCCCTACAATATCGAACTCCCGCGGTTTTGAATCTAATTCCACAAGTGCAATGTGAAATAGATGAACACCAAAGAGTCATAATCCGACAAATCTTTTGAAAAATTAATTTTGAATCAAATTGCCAGAAATAGACTGCTTTGCCAGATTTCAGAATCGCCACTTAAATATTTTTGAAAAATTTAGGAAACCCATGACTCGTGCCAAAGGCCACGTGTCCGCCATTATCAAGATTGCCTCGGCTTGGGAACTTAGGTACGAGAGGGGAAGGTCATGAATTGAGCACCCCACTTGCCCGATCAAAGATCGGCCTCTACTAATCATGTTGTAAATCTTATTTACATTATATGTACTTGTTCTAATTATTAGGCTATTGTTACTATGTGATGCACACACAAGTATAAACTAATTTGCAAAAATTGAAACACTTTGATTCATGTTTGTTTGAAAATTGTTTCGAATATGTACCACTTGAAAAAGTGATTGCATATCTACATTCATCAAATTATTCCAATTCAAGCAACTAGCCTCCATCCATAGGCATTCAAGAAGTTTTATCAATTAAGCACTTAGCCTCATGGAAAGCATGCTAAACAAGGAAACAATCACGCACTTGTGATATGCTAAAGCGAGTAAAGGCTCACCTAGTACTCCAAGCCAAAAATAGAGATTTAGTTAGAAAAATGCGTGATCCTAGCTATGCAATATGGCTAATGCAACACACGTGATATGGAATCTAAATAGGCTCGGCTACTTAAAATGATATACAAATCAACTAAAATAACATGCAGTTTAAGCACATATTCAAGGAAATGTTTAAACTAACAATACAATTTAGAATGATGAACCAAGCCTTGGTGCATGCAATACAAATGGATGAAAACATGGAGAATGCTAAACAAAATGTGATGTCCCTAAACTAACCATCATAAGCTAGTAAATAAAAAGGGAGAAATAAGTGGGATGGGAAGAGATACACATTATCACAACAATGCGCTCTCTCGAAGGAGAGTTTGAATGAACTAACTAGCTAACTAATTATAGCTAAACTACTTAACTAATTATTATAACAACAAATGAACTAATTAATTAACTAATCTAGCTAACTAAAATAATTACAACACGAGATGAATTAGCTATTCTAACTAATTAATTACAAAGCCACTATTCTAAGCACAACATTAATATATTCAACACGGATCCCGAGGATTGATGAAGAGCTCATGGATGAATGCGGTTCCTACCCGAAAAAGCACTGTTTCCGCTGCTGAACGCCTTTATTACACAGCAGAGCATTTGCACTAATTTCTAACTCCAGACCAACTCTGCTCTGCCTCAAGAGAACACTACTTCATTTTGCATTGGTGGCTGGCAGAGGGCTTGTCGGCCACTGATGATAGAACTTCGCTGCTACAACAGAGAGCAAATTTAACATAGATAGTGTATTGTCAAGGGTTTGTTTGCACAATTCACCCCTCCTTATCATTTGAACAACTCAAAGGAGTAGTTAACTTGGTTTACAAACCATCAATCTATGCAATTTCATTGCATGATGGCCTATGAACCAAAGTGTGTAAATTCAATAAATGCAATAAAACAAGACTCTCAAAACCACCTCCCTATCATGAAAGATCAAGGGAAGTAGTTGACAATGAATCTTGAACCGTTTTCATCATTAATGAGTATGAAACGACTCAAGACTCAAGGGTTCAATTAACGTCCGATTGAACCCAAATAAAATTATTATCTTGCACATTTTTTAGCCTCAATTTTATTACTTCATTTTATATTACCATCCATTCTTTAATCAATTGAGTCCAAAAGGTGAATTGAAGTCCTCTAATGGAAAGAGGGCTCAAACAAAGAGTTGTTTTAGGCATAAAAAAGACATTATACCATTGGTAATGAACCCCCAAAGAAATTAAACCATTAAGCATGACATCTCAATCTCATGCTTAAATAGACAAGTAGTTTGAAACCACTTTCAAAGCAAAACAAAAGCCGAGAAAGGACAAAAGTTGAAGAGGTGATTAAGAGTGATCACAAGTACGGAAAGCCATAAATAAATGCAATCAACTCAAATAAGATGGTGTCTAAGGCCAAAAACACCAAACTTATGAGGACAATTACACTACAAGCATGCAAAACAAAGCTTAAATGCAACAAACACTTAGAAGCAGTCCTAAAACAATCTAAAAATAGCCCTAAAACATCCTAGAATTAATACAAAAATAGCTAGATTAATAAGCTAAAACATGGAGCATGCTAAACTAGTAAGCAAAATACAAGGAGGAGAGGCTAACCTCTCCAATTTTGGACTTCAAAACATGATTTTAATCATTGAAATAACTCTGAAAATTAGGTTTTAAAAGCTCAAAAAAAAAAGATAGTTGAAAGGTGGGAAACACAAGGGTAAAAGCCTTGAGAGAAAGGTGTAAGGAAGGGTGAACCACCCCTTAACCTTTATTGGCCTTAAAACCCAAGTTTCAGCCCAAAAATATAGAGGTCTTACAGCCCCAAAAGAGTTGGGAAATAGCAAGAAAAAAAGAGTGATTACAACAAGTAAAGAGGCAAAACTTTATACCTTTTGAAGAGAAGAATCAATTTCAAGCAATAACACAAGGCCAACACACCCTCAAGAGCTCAAACAAGGCTCAAAGATGCCTCAAATCAAAAATGGAGAGGTTTGGTTAAGAGTGTATAGACTATGGTTAAGAAATTTGCAAGAGAGAGAGAGAGAGAATTGTAGAGAGAGAGAGAGAGAGAGAGAGAGAGAGAAAGTTTTGCTAAAAAATTTTTCTAACTCCAAAACAAGAAGGGAGGCTCTCTATATATAGAAAAACATAAAATTCCCTCAAGAACATCTGGCCATACATATGATAGAAGATGAATACATCAGTACAAACCGCTAGCATAGCTGTCGCAAAATATTTGCAAAATACATTGGTGGCCAGCAACTAGAAGTGATGGCTTACAGCCCATAGAGGTGGCCGGCAGGCCACCAGAGGTTGTAGGCTTGAAGATCACTGGGTTTGGTGCAAAAACAAGGCAACATGGGTGTAGGGTTTGAAAGGCTCAAAGTTGTGGCATTCCGCTGAGGACTTCGAGCACTTGACAAGCATATGTACTCAGCATCGAGTGTGCAAGCGATGACGTCTAAGTCGTAAGGGTCGTCAAAAATGGGGTGTCTACAGTAGTGCGTCAACAAACCGATTGCTCTCTCTTAGCAGATGGGTAAATGTTAGCTTTTCAAACCTCAGAATTAGCATATCGAAGGGCTAATAGTAAACCTTCATTTTCTCCTCTTTAATTCGCCAATCTCCAGTGGCTTGAGACGCAACCAAGTTAGAATCCCTGATGACGTCCAACCTTTTTGCCCCTAGTTCCAGGGCAGCTTCCAAACCAGCAATGCACACCTCATACTCCACTTCATTGTTGGATACTTTGAACCGGAGTTTGAAGGCTAAGGGTATATGGGAGTCATCAGGTGCTATCAGCAACACACCGATCCCATAATCGTATTGATTGTCTGCTCCGTCAAAGTACATCGTCCACGTTTCCTCCTTTATTTGAAAAATATCTTCATATGGGAAAAAGTACTCCATTGCTTCGTCGCCCTCTACTGGGTGATTTGCCAGGAACTTGGCTACAACTCTCCCTTTAATCGACTTGCATGTAACATATTTGAGATCAAATTCGGAGAGAAGAAGTAACCAACAGGCTAGCCTACTTGTAAGCGTTGGTTTCTCAAAGAAATATTTGATGGGATCAAATCTCTAAACTAGAATTACTAAGTGAACTAACAGGTAATGTCTCAACTTCCAGGTAGCCCATACCAAGTCTAGGCAACCTTTCTTGAGGGGAGTGTAATGGGTCTCGTAGTCTAGCATTTTCTTGCTCAAGTAGTAAACAACTTTCTCTACCTGGGCCTTCGACTCCTAAGCTAACATACAACCCATGATTGAGTTCGTCACTGATAGGTACAAAATCAACAGCTTTCCCGGTTCTGGTGGTGATAACACCGGCGGATTCTGCAGGTACTACATGACCTATTCAAAAGTAAACTGACAACGATCATCCCACTAAAACTTCTTCCCTTTCTTTAGGAGACCAAATAGTGGTTCACAACTCAAGGTTAATTTGAAAATAAATTCTTTTATGAATTGCACTTTACCTAGAAAGCCACGCACCTCCTTTTCAGTCCTTGGTGGTGGCATTTCTAAGATGGCCTTAATTTTGGAAGAATCTACCTCAATTCCTCTCTTTGTGATCAGAAATCCCAACATTTTTTATGTTGTTACCCCAAAAGTACATTTCTGCAGGTTTAACCTCAATATATACTCTATGATCCATTGAAAGAATTTCTCCAGTGTGGTGTAGTGGCCCTATCGATCTTTGGACTTGACAATCATATCGTCCACATACACCTCAATCTCTTTGTGGATCATGTCATGTAGAATGGTCGTTGCCGCCCTTTGATAAGTGGCCCCATCATTCTTCAACCCAAACAGCATGACTCGATAGTAGTAGGTGCCCCATGGAGTAGTGAAAGCAGTATTCTCCCTATCCTCGAGTGCCATAAGAATTTGGTTATACCCGAAAAACCCATCTATGAATGACAACAGTGCGTGGTCGGCAGTGAAGTCTACCAACTCGTCAATATATTGCAGTGGAAAATCATCCTTTGGACTAGTCTTATTCAGGTCCCTGAGGTCGACATAGACTCTAATCCTCCCATCCTTCTTTGGGATTGGAACAATATTGGCCAACCACGTTGGATACTTAGATATAAGCAAGAACCTTGCCTCAATCTGTTTGGTAACTTCTTCTTTAATCTTATAAGACCAATCCAGGCAAACTCTGTGCAGTTTTGGTTTCACTGGTCAGGCCTCAAGGTCAAGAGGGATCCAGTGTTGTACACTCTTAGGGTCAATTCCAGGTATGTCTTCGTAGGACCACGCGAAAACATCTTTGAAATTTTTTAATAAAAGAGATTAAACGCTCGCGTTCTTCCAAAGATAATGTGGACCCTATCTGGACCAAGCGAGGATCCTTTTCAATACCCACATTAATAGCAATGATTTCATCCGTACAGGGCTTAACACGCCTCTCATCCTCATGATCAACCAAATTTTTCAAAACCCAAGGAATTTTTTCCTCTTCGTTTATGTCAAAATTTTGAAAATTAAGATCAGTACAACAAACCAAAGGCACAGAGAAGTAGGTAAAGTCCACAACATTCCCATTCAAAAAGTCTAGATCTTCGGTTATAATAGACTAGAAAGAAAAGCTAAAAGACAACCTGGATATAACTTTGCTATCTAGGTTACCACTCCTTGAAGTACCAAACTCAGAGGAACATGAATCTGACTCTGACTCCACAGACTAAGTGGTATCAGATTCAAACTCACTATCCGATCTGAAACTACTGATGATGCCCTTCTCAAACTTCCAAACTAGGCGTGGAGCTGTAACACGTCCGCGATGGACCTCGCTACAGTTCGGACTCCCTTTTTGTTTGTTGCGGTTCTTAATCTGAACCAAAGAGTCCAACTCTGGCAAATCGTTTTGAAAAAAAAATAGATTTGGAAAAGTAGTGCCAAACATGGACTGCTTTGCCAGATTACAGAGTCGCCACCTAAATATTTTAAAACGGGGAATTTAGGAAACCCTGACTCGGTGCCGAAGGCGACATGTCCGTCATCACCAAAGTGGTCTTGGCTCGGGAGCTTGGGTACGATTGGGGAAGGTCAGCTATGAGCACCCCTTTTCGCCCGGTCCGAAGACCGGCCTCTACTAACCGTGATATCCGTGTTTGAAAACTTTATGCGTTCTTATTCCGGTTATTTAACCTAGAATTACTATGTGATGCGCACAACACAAAAGTATAGGCTAGATTGCCTAATTTGGAAATAAACATTGCATATCCGTTTTGTCTCGAGAAACGTGTTAGATTTTGCTACTCGCAAGTAGGCTAAAATACGGATTTTAATGAATTATTCGAACTCAGGCAGTCCAACCTCCACCCACAGGCATTCAAACAGTTTATCTCACATAAGCATTTAGCCGCATGGTAAATATACTGTCATGGCAACATTCACACGCATGTGGTATGCTAAAGCGTAAAACTTACATCGTACTCCGTGCCAAAAAAAATAACCCGGTTAGCAAACATGCATGACCTAGTTCATGTTAAGTGGCTAATGCAACACGGACATAGATGCAATCTAGAGTAGGCTCGGTTACCCTAAACATGGCACATGAAATGCAGCAACTACCACGTATTCAATTCGGAATTGAAAGTACGATGCAGTTTGCATGATGTGCCGAGCCCGATGCATGTAAACAAATGCATGAATGCACGCATGCATTGCATAAGGTATGCTAATTTTAGATGTGCCCTAATCTACCATCGAAAGCGGGTAAATAAAAGGGAGAAAGAAATGGGGATTGGAAGACATACACCCACTCACACACACTTATTACAAATTCGCCCTCATTCGGAGGGACCAAAAGAATAATACAGAACCGGATAACTAATTAACTACGCAAGCTAATTAATTATTACAAATCAACTAAATTAATTAAATAAAATAATTAATCTAATTAAACAGTAAACCGCCTCGGGATGAGGGCCAAATGCAAAGACGCCGGATCGCTCGGAATCGCACTGTCATGCATGATTTGCCTCTGTTTCCTCTGCTCTCCTCCTCAGAAAATTGCCAAAGTCCCAGGAGTGCCTCTCAGGGCACCGGGGAATACCACCGGCTGGGGTAGAGCACCACCAACTGAAGGAGGAGGCCACCGGCACGAAATGAAGCTATCGGCTGCCAGTATACTGCCGGTCGGCACTAAATACTGCCGGCCGGCACTTAATACCTGCAGAACCTGCAACTCACAGCAGCAGAGAGGAACAACTTGCATGGCAATGTGATTCAAGCCATTTATGCACCAAACACACTCCCTATCATGTTTATGACTCAAGGGGGCATGTGCCTCGATTCCCGGACCACCAATCACGCATTTCCATGCATGATGGCCCGGAGAACCAAGTATGCAACTTTAGTTTCAAATGCAATGCAACCAAATAAACACACAAAAGTGCCCAACCTCTATCACATTTCACTTCAAGAGGCCAAACATGCATGCTCATGTGATGCAACTCTAAGCATGTTATCTAACATGCAACATGGATTATGCAATATGTTTATGCAAAGGGTTCAAGCAAGCATGCAAGGTAAGCATGCAAACCAATGGAAGGATGGTCTTATACATGAATTAGGCAACTCAAATAGTCCTAAAATCAGTGGCCAAATTGCCTAGAAATGGAGACTAAACACACACACACATGTAAGTGTTATGATCCAAACCCAAGGCATAGACATGGCAACTCCCAAGCACACTTGAAGATACCAAACAAGGACGGCGAGCGTGCATTGTAAAGCTCTGAAAATCATGTTTAAACATGGTGCCAAACCAACTAACAAAGCAAGCCAAACAAAGCATACAAATGGTCCAAGCATTAAGGCAAGCCAATGAGGCTTTGAACCGCATCAAGCACAATCACTCATGGCAATACTTAAGCAACTAAATCAGAGTTTTAACACGTAAAACTAAGCCCAAAAGACCACCTAGATGACATCTAAATGACTCAAATACAAAGGCATGCATTAAAGCCAAAACACGGAGCATACAAGACATGCTTTTGAGGCATTAAAGAGACAACTAAGGCAAGCATACAAGCATACCAAAGGGTCTGAAATAGCATGCTAGGGGGTTTCAAATCACCAAAAACAATGCAAGCAAGACATGCTACATATTCATGCTCTTAAGGCCAACAAGCCAAATGCAAAGAAGCTATATTAAACATGCTATGGTTGACTCAAACAACATGAGACAGACCTTGAACATGGAAATATAAGCATAAAAACTTCACAAATGTAGGCCTAAAACACGCTAGAAACTAAGGCACACAACCTAGGCATGTGAAGGCATCAAAAGGGCATTACAAGGCAACTATGCTAAATATGCATAAGAGACCAAAACCAACTTAAGATCATGTTATAACATGGCAATATAAGCATGAAAAATAAGTCAAACATGCTCAACACAGACTCAAGCATGAAGCTCCATAAGGAAGCAAAACTTGCCCTTTTCAAGGACATCAAGGAGAGGGGGTGGCCCTCTCCTTTTGGAGACTTTATGGCACCATCTCCACCACTGAAATCCCTCAAGTTTTCAGTGGTGGAGAGGCCCAAGCACCAAAGTCTCGGAGCTCTCACAAAATGGCCTAAAATAGGGCCTTTTCAAGGCCTAAAGGGGGTCAAACTTCCCCAAACCACCAAGCACTCTTAATAAACAATGAAGAGACTTAAAAAAATAGAACTTTTATGTGTTATAGACTAAGCACAAAAACTGTTTTAAACTAGGCAAAAATGGAATGCAAAAATGGGGGAAATAAAGCAAGTTTCTTACCCTTGATGATCTTCTTCACAAAGGTTGGAGTTGTTGGCTCCTTGAGCTCCAAACCAGTCAAAAATCTCAAGAACAAGCCCTTAGCACCTCAGTTCCAAGAGGAAGGTGAAACACTAGGTGTTGATGTGCAATAGTAAGGCACAAACACCTAGTGTCCAAAACAAGAGAGAAAGAGAGAGATAGGATAGATACACAAAACCTAACCTAAAACCAGAGCTTCTCCCTCTCCTGAAATGTCTAACCCTCCAAATTTTCTAACCCTTGAGCCAAGAGAAGAGCCTTCTCTTGTATAGGCACCAAAAGCTGACAAGTTAAGGCACCAAAGGGCTCATCCCTCCAAACACGTGTATGGAGGGGAAACAAAAGGCATACAGCTGTCTGAAAATATCTCGAAGCAACAGAAGTGGTCGGCAGGGCAAAATGGTAATTTTGCCAAAAAGAGTGCCGACCGGCACAAAATAGTGCCGGTGGAAACACCAAACAGCCGGTGGTATGTGGGGATGCCTCACAAAGCATTCCCTGCCCCTCCAAGGCAAAGCACAAGTGTTTGGTGCAAAACCAAACACAAAACAGTCAAGTTCGGAGGTCCTGAGGCAAGGCGTGCGAGCCGAGAACTCCAGGAACTCCAAACGAACGCAAACATGGATAATCACCGAGTGTTCAAGCGATGACGTCCAAGTCTTGAGGACGGTCAAAAATGGGGTGTCTACAGGTGCCCCTCTTTGACAGAACTCGAAAGTCATGAAATGACGTGAGTGAATGTCAAAGCCCAGAGACGACCCATTTTTGACAAGGCCGAAGACTTGGACAAACATGCAAGACAAAACAAGGTATGCTCAAGGCGAGGGCAAAATGCAAGACGATGTAAGAAGCCGAGCATAACTTATGATCATGCAAAGAAAGTCAGAATGAAGCACACATGCAACAGTTATAAGCTAGCATATGCCAATCTACACTACAATGCAGAAAGGATGTAAGAGAATTATGTAATTCTCAACACGCCTCACTTGGAAGATACAATACCTGTGCGGCTCGTCCGGTTGCGCCGGCCTCAAATGAGCCGTACATACAATATCGTGCCTGCAAAGAAAGCAAACTTAACAGGTACAATATTGTTAGCCATATGCATGGCGATGCGAAATGCAAAATGAAATGCAGTATATACAAAATGATGTATGAATAATGCAAATGATAATGCAATGCAATTGAAACTATGCAAACTACATGCAAAGCAATTGAATCATGATTCAATCACGATCGGTTCGAAACCACACAAATGTCAAGTAGATTGATGGAAGTAACAAGTCCGTCTCCCATAGAACGATGTCTGATCTATGAGTACGTCGCACGGACACAAGAACAAGTATTGGGTGGAATGACATAAGTGGGGAAACGACCCGCTGGGGAGGGAATAATGATCCTAATGCCGGACACAATAACTACACTACAATGCAATGGAAATGGATACAATGGATATGGCACACGGGCCAAACCGAATCTTGCCTAGGAAAGGCATGTACGCATACAAACCGCGTCTAACACAGAAAATGTGCCGCAACCTCAAACCAACATACCAGCGTGGAATAGGCGCGATACACAAAGACTGTGCTTCAACATGAAAAGTAAGGGCACATACCAGACCAAGCTTAACAAGGAAAGGTGCAATCCATGGATGGAAGATGATGCAATGGGATGTATGCAACTACAATGCAATAGACATGGATATCTATAAAAAATGCATGGCATATGCGTTGTACTACAATGATGATGTATGACATATGCATGTTCTTTTTTTGTTGTTTTGAATTTTTTGAAATGCATGACATATGCAATAGTATTAATGATGCATGAAATGCATGTGTTGTTTTTTTTTTGGTTTTTTGAAATGCATGATGTATGACATATGCAATATTTACAAATGATGCATGACAAATGCAGTATGATGCAATGGCTGCGATTGCAGTTTTCCCTATTCTCCCAACGGGGCGATATACTAGGTTGGTTCGGTATCCAGAATTGAGGCGTAAACACGCCGCCTCAACCTATGGGGCTTCCATACAGATTTCAAGCCGAGGGTACACCCCTTGGGTATTTAAACCAGACTTTAGTCTCGGAAATTCCGAACCTTTGCGTTCTAGGCATAAGCCGTTCAAACTCTAGTTTTCACCATCCCCATCGGTCTCCTAGGAACTCACCGCAAACACAGACATGTGGCTTTACCAGACCACCGAAAGTCGTTCGGGCACGACAAACACCGAAGGAGTTGCACCTTCAGAGGATTTAAGGTCTCCTAGACTGGGATGCAAATGTAGTGAAGGTTTCGTACCCTCCAAGGATTTAAGGTCTCCTAGACCGTGCGTGTTTAAGGTCTCGCCAGATCGGGGGGCAACCGATTTGGTGCACAAAACAACGCTATGGAATGCATGCCAAATGCAATGAGGTGCACACCTTAATGCACCGAAGGTCTTGCACCTCCCGAGGATTTAAGGTTTCCTAGACCGTGCGTGTTTAAGGTCTCGCCAGACCCGGGGGGGCAACTACATAACACTTTAAGTGCATGCGACGCAAGTGAGACACGCATGCGGATGCAAATGGGGCAAATAAGACGTGCGTGTCTCAAAAGATGGAAAATGGAATGTAATGAGGTACGCGTGCCTCAAAGGATGGAAAATGAAGTGCAATGGGGGTGCGCCAAACGGCGCGATGCGCAAAATAGCGCGATGCGTTTAGACAACGCGAGTGCACAAGACAGTGCGAGACGAATGCATGCCAAATGCGATGAGATGCGCAAGATAGCGCGATGCGTTTAGACAACGCAAGTGCACAGGGAAGTGTGATACAATGCATGCCAAATGCGATGAGGTGCATACCTTAATGCACCGAAGGTCTTGCACCTCCCGAGGATTTAAGGTCTCCTAGACCGGGCGTGTTTAAGGTCTCGCCAGACCATGGGTGCATGATAATGCAAGCTGTGTGCGTTATAACGCGTGTGTGTGTGCATAAAGATGCAAGGGATGATGTGCGCTACAGTGCATGCCGCCATGCAAACACCAATCGAGCGTGTTTAAGGTCTCGTCAGACCATGCGTATTTAAGGTCTCGCCAGACCGGGCGTGTTTAAGGTCCCGCCGGACCCGGGGGAACAATGAGGTAACACACATGGGATGCGTATGCCAATACAAATGAGACGTGCAATGCAAAACGAGGCACACGTACCTCGAGATGCAATGAAATGCAAAATGAAGCACGTGAGGTAGTACACCTCACGTGGATCAAAATGAAATGCAAAATGAAGCACGTGAGGTAGTACACCTCACGTGGATCAAAATGAGATGCAAAGTGAAAGTATGACACGCATGCCACACGAAAATGCAAAATGGTGCAAGTCGCAAGGGACGTGCAAGATGGCGCGATACGATGCGCCTGACAAAAGGATGGATGCATGCAACGCACATGGGGCAACTTTTGAATCTTATAAAAGACAAAAGGATACAAAAAAAGGATATAGTCTTTGCTTGAATTTGAGTGTTACGCACAGTAGACACGGTCCGAAGTCAAAACGGAGGCCGGTGGAGCATCGGGGGTGCATTTTCTTGCACTTTCTTGAGCTATGAAGACCAAAACTCCTCAATTCACCTAAAAAAGGCCTTGGGAACACCACCGGCTGGGTGGGGAGGTCACCGGCTGCCACCGGCTGCCTAAACTTCTTCACCGGCACAATAATGTGCTGACCGGCACAAAATAGTGCCGACCGGCCAAAAGTCGCTAATCGGGGGCAGTTTCGGCAATTCACTCCGGGTCTTTTAAAATAGGGCTTGAAACCCTATTCTAATCACTTTCCCTCCGCCGAAATCTCTTACTCTTTTTCTCTAGAGTGATTTCCTCTTCCCGATTCCTCGTTTTCTTCGCGTTCTAAGTCCGTTTCGTCGTCGGATTCGCGATTTTCTTCGTGTTTCGGACATTTCCATCCGATTGAAATTTCATTTCGGAGTCTCTTTTGCTATTTCCACCTTTTCGGGACTTGCTCCCCTCGATTTCCTCTTCATTTTCGTGTATCCTTATCTTCCGGCCTTTCCGGCCATTTCCGACCCGCTCGGGGTTGACTTTTTCGGTTGACCTTTTATATTCCGACCTGGTTTTCCTTTTCCGGCTATTTTCTCGCTACCACTACCATGGCCGATGATGTTCCACGTGTCGGGACTCCCTCGGATCACGAGATGGATCCCGGGGTTGAGCTCCTCTCGTTGGGCGAGCGCCCATTCAACCCGGCGACCTATCGCCCGGCCATTCACGTACTTCCGCCAGATGGACTCTGCCACTTCCGTGGTTTTGACAGGGCTCTGGACCCGGAGCTTCTTCTATGCGAGCCGACCTCACACCTATCCTTCGGCGCTTCCGAGGTAACCCTTTTCTCTGTTTTACTTTCTGCAATGTAGAACTGTAAACTGTCAACTGCCATAGCTGATTACAACCTTTAATTGCTTAGCTCTGATATACTGTACTGTAATTGATTGTAGACAAACTTACAACTGATATCTGCTTAGGACCGACACACATGCACACACACTGCACTAGCCTCAATCACCCAAACACGGCACACCGTATTTCACTGCAAATTCACCGATACCCGGTACTTATTTGAATCTGAAAACTCGCACGCATGCTAGATTTACCCTGATCCTCACAGGAGCACTGACATGTCACAGGCCGTAGTCCACCTACTGGTACACTATAACCCGATATCTGCTTGAATCTAAAAAATGTACACACATGTACCATATCTGTATGCTGACCCTCACAAACATACTGACACATCACAGGCCGTAGTCCACCGCAGTACACTGAAACCTGACATTTGCTTGCATCTGAGAAACGTACACACGTGCACCATGTTTACACTGCACCACTCAAAAACACACTGACGCATCACATATTGTAGTTTACTGTAGGCACACCGGCGCCTGATATCTGTTAGAATCTGAAAATCTGCACACATGCTAGATTTGTACCAACCTTAACTGTTTCTTAAAAACTGTACATTTCATATTGCTTTGCAACCATTTGTTTGTAAACAGGGAGATTCCCATACCATCCGCGGGTATGGGAATGTTTCGGCTCGAGATTGGTACTCGGAGCTCCCCGAGGCAGTTCGACACATCGTAGATGAGGCGGGCTTCAGTTCTTTCTGCAGGGGTCTGACCCGACTTACGGCCTGTAGGCCTCTTTTAGCTGCCTTGGCGGAGAGGTGGTGGGACACCACCGATTCATTCCATCTATCGGCAGCGGGAGACATGACGATGACTCCCTACGACTTCTCGGTGCTTACCGGCATCGGGATAGGGGGTGATCCTATCCCTTTCGACACCGACATGGATGAGTGGACCGCCGCTCAGATCCACTTACTTGGCGCGGTTCCACCTCTTGCATGTCCAGGCTTTGTCCGCTATTCTTGGTTCGAGGTGCAGTTCAGGGTGCAGCCTCTGCTTGTTGACGCAGCCCCGATGACACCAAAAGCTTACAAGATAAGGCACCAAAGGGCTCATCCCTCTATACACGTGTATGGAGGGGAAACAAAAGGCATACAGCTGTCTGAAAATATCTCAGAAAGCAGCTGTAAAGTGGTCGGCAGGGCAAAATGGTAATTTTGCCAAAAAGAGTGCCGACCGGCACAAAATAGTGCCGGTGGAAACACCAGACAGCCGGTGGCCTCTAGCCACAGCCGGTGGTATGTGGGGATGCCTCACAAAGCATTCCCTGCCCCTCCAAGGCAAAGCACAAGTGTTTGGTGCAAAACCAAACACAAAACAGTCAAGTTCGGAGGTCCTGAGGCAAGGCGCGCGAGCCGAGAACTCCGGGAACTCCAAACGAACGCAAACATGGATAATCACTGAGTGTTCAAGCGGTGACGTCCAAGTCTTGAGGACGGTCAAAAATGGGGTGTCTACAGGAGCCTCAGACGCGTCCATGATAAGATTGGAGAAATCCGCTGCTAGTTTATCCCGGATCATTGAGATAGTAAAACTACTCCCCAAGTTGACGGATTTAGCTTCAACAGTAGAACTTACCAGTAGGTCAGCCAATGCTTTTCCCAATAGCTCTTCTTCCTCAATGCCCGTACTTGCAGCACTGCCTTCATCTATGCCAGGGCTCAAGTCTGCTCGTTCATTTTCCTCTTCTAGTAACTGGTGTCCGAAGAAGATCTCGAACCACGGATACCTTGTTTTTGTTTCCTTGTCAAACCAGGGCTCTGGGAATCCACAAAAGGGGAAGTCTTCCCCTTGTCGGACAAAACGTCCGTTCATGGTCCCCCCGTATTAGTTTGTGGACTAACTCGTATTGCCTCCCAGTCCTTTTTGCTTTCAACCTTCCTCGTAACTCCTCCCCTTTTCTTTGCCAATTTGCAGCGGTAGATTTGTATCCCAACCCGAAAGCGTGGGGGTTGTGACTAATCTTCTTGGTGACAGTGCCCCCCTGCCTACCATTTCGGGCTAGTCCTGATCCAAGAATATGCCCCCATTTGTTCATCATGTAAATGGACTGAGCGCTCACGTAATTCCCATCGCCCTCCGCCATGATGGTTTGGACCAACCGGGCTTCTGCCAGAGAGAAGCCAGAGAGAAACACGTCCTCCTTCTTGTGTATGATTTCCAATAATGGCACAGTGGTTCCCTGGGGATGATGGATCGCAGAATTTCCGTACACAGTAGCAATTTCATCTTTGAAGGGGTACATTACCAACTGATGGACCGTCGATGACACCACTTTCATTTGATGTAGCCAGGGCCTTTCTCGTAGTAAATTAAACGTGGCAGGTACATCCATTACATGGAATTCCATCTCGTGCTCGGACGGGCCGATTAGGCTATGGCTCTTGAACGTTCCCTTAACATCCCGGCTTGTATTGTCATAAGCTCAAACGGCTTGAGTCGTAGGTGTAAAGTCAGCCGACCTCAAACCAATAGCGTAGGCAGTCCTCACTGGACATATATTGATCACCAATCCGGTATCTACTAACACCACTGGAATCCACTTTTTCTGACTTTCCAAGGTTACATATAAGGGTCGGTTGTGGTTGGCATCCTCAGGTGGTAACTCCTTATTTGTAAAAGATATCATCGGCATAACGTCCCCAATTGTAACAAACGATACCAATTGGTCACCAGTGGTGTTGATAGGCAGTTTGGTTCGGTTCATTCCCTCTAACAGTGGTTGCCTATGCTCTCCGGAAGCCATTATCGACCCCGAGATTGATATATCCGCTTGAATCTTCTTGAGCTATTTCAAGACCATGTTTTCCTCTACATCCTTCTCTTTTGAACTCTTAAATTCTTTGTTTGAAGACTTCGGCAGATCTCAAGCCACGAGTTTGAAGTATTGACCACTCCGGGTCATGTGATTGATCTTGTCAGTATACCAGGTGTCATCCGAGGTGCCAGCTTTCCACCCTTTGTCAGTGTACGCATGACTTAGGTCGTTGTCTTCCCACCATTCTCTTGCAGTCATGCCCAGGCTAGCATTAGGTTATACCTGGAGTATGTTAACATCATGCGCCCCATCATCATACCATTCTTCCTCTACCATAGTCTTGGTTTTTGCATCCCGATATTTTTTGAGTTTCCTTAGCATCCTTTTCTGGTCATTGGGCTCCCATTTAACCTTTTTGGTAGTTTGAACATCACCCACCGTTGTCTCGGGCTCTTCTTTCCCTTTTCCTTTTCCCTGCTCCAGAGCTATCTTCGTCTGGATCTCTTCTATCCTTTCCCTTTGAAATTGTTCCAGTGCCTATTCTTTCTCAGTTAGAGGTGCAGTCTGAACCTTGCCACTAGCACAAATTTTCTCCTCCTTCCCAGTCTCTCCTATCTGTTCCTCCACATCTGACTCCTCCTCACTCAACCATCCATTGCTTGTTTCTGGCTGGCTCTGGTCCCACCATCCCATCTGAACACTACTTGTGTCCTCCTCTTTGAAGAAGTAAAAATCCTCCTGATCCTTCTCCAGATAAACCAAATCCTCTTTTGAGTCAGCCAAGTCATTTAGGCCTTATTTAGGCCAATCATTCTGATGTTTCCCTAACCGGCTTTCCCTGATGGCATTAATGTTGAGATAATTCGGTAATATGACTACTAGCTTTAACTGATCGATGGCTACAATCTATAAATTGGGATCATACTCCTTTGCGAACGAAACCCCCTTCTCGATGACACAGGTATCAGACGACCCTGTCTTCAGTGCATTCTCCTCTTTCTCCATTTCTACTACCACGGGCCTGGATTGAGTTTGTGGTGTTAGATCCATCGTGCACATGTTTGTGCCTTCTGGAATAACCACCTTCGGTTTTGATAAGTGGGATGAGGCAATGTATGTGCTAGGGTTGAAGGTCGGTGTAGACACCCCATTTTTGACCAGGGTGTTTTTCAAGGGTTTGATTGCACAACTCAACCCTCCTTTTCATGAACAAATCAAAGGAGAGACAAGACTTGGTCCACAAACCATCAACTCAAGCAATTTCATTGCATGATGGCTCATGAACCAACGTGTGCAATTTCAACAACAAAATAAGACTCTAACCTCCTCCCTTTCATGAGTTGCTCAAGGGAAGTGGTGACCTTGGAAACTTCAATCATTTCATCACTAATGAGTATGAAATGCCTCAAGCTTCCATGTGTTCAATTATTGTCCAATTGAACAAAACAAGTTGTTATCTTGCACACTTTTAGTCCCAAGTTTTAATTACTCCATTTTAGATTACCATCCATTCTTTAACCAATTGAGTCCAGTGGTGAGTTTAAGTCCTCTAAATGGAAAGGAGGCTCAAACCAAAAGTTATTTTAGGCATGAAAGAGACATCATACTGCTGGTAATGAACGCCGAAGGGATTAAACTATTATGCATGACATCTTAATCTCATGCTTTAAACAAACAAGTTGTTTGAACCACTTTCAAAGAAAAACAAAAGCCAAGAAAGAAGGGAGGTTGGAGAGATGATTAAGGGTGATCACAAGTATGGAAAACCATAAATAAATGCAATCAACTCAAAGGAGATGGTGTCTAAGGCTGAGAACACCAAACTCGTGAGGACTATTACTCTACAAGCACACAAAACAAAGATCAAATGCAACTATCAACCAAAAATAGTGCTAAAACAGTCTAAAATAAGTCCTAAAACATGCTGGAATTAAAACTAACAAAAGCTAGATTAATATGCTAAAACATGGCACAAACTAGGCTAGTAAGTAAGACACAAGGAGGGGAGGCTAACCCCTTCAAATTTGGACTTCAAAACATGAATTTGGCCACTGAAATAACTATGAAAATCAGTGTTTAAAAGCTCAAAAACATATAATAAAAGGGTGGCAAAAACACAAGGGTAAAGGCCTCCAAAACAAGGTACAAAGAAGGGTGAACCACCCCTCAACCTTTAATGGCCTTAAAACTCAAGTTTCGGCCCAAAAATACAGAAGTTTTACAGCCCAAAAAAAGTTGGAAAACAACGGGAAAAAGAGTAGACAAAGCAAGCAAATAGACAAAGCCTTATACCTTTGAAAAGGAAAACCAATTCCAAGCAACAAAATCAAGCAAACACACCTTCTATAGCTCCAACAAGGCTGAAGAATACCTCAGCTCAAAGATGAAGAGGTTTGGTTAAGAGTGTATAGGCAAAGGTGGAAGATTTGTAACCAAAAGTGTAAGAATTTGCTAGAGAGAGAGAGAGAGAATTGTAGAGAGAGAGGAAAAATTTTGCTCTAAAATTTTTCTAACCCCAGAACATAAGAGGGAGGCCTCCTATATATAGAAAACATGAATTCCCCTCAAGAACATCCAGCCCTACACGTTGGTGAAGATGCATACATCTGTACAAACCGTTGGCACAGTTGTCACAAAATATCTGCAAAACACACTGGTGGCCGGCAACCAAAAAGTGATTGCCGACAGCCCAAAAAGGTGGTCGGCAGGCCACCTAAGGTTGTAGGATTGAAGAACCAAGGCTTGGTTCAAGAATGAAGACAACGGGGTGTAGACTCGACTTTCTTTGCACCCCATTTTCATAGAGCTGGAATTGGTTCTATAGTTCGGACTCCTGTCACGGTTCTGAATCTAATCTCACAAAGTGCAATGTGAGACTGATAAACACCAAAGAGTCCAAATCCGGCAAATCGTTTTGGAAAATTGATTTTGAATCAAAAGCGCCAAAAAAGCATTGCTTTGCCAGATTAAAGAGTCGCCACCTAAATATTTTATTTTTGGGGAAATTTAGGAACACCTGACTCGTGCCAAAGGCCACGTGTTCGTCATCACCAAAATTGCTTCTGCTTGGGAACTTGGGTATGAGGGGGGAACTTGGGTATGAGGGGGGAAGGTCATGAAATGAGCACCCCCGCTCGTCCGTTCAAAGGATCGGCCTCTACTAACCATGATACGTTGTCTTATAAACCTCGTGTGTTCTTATTCCGATTATTAGCTAAAGTTACTATTGTAGACGCGCCCTTGGGCCTCACTACAATTCGGACTCAATTGTGTCACGGTTCTTAATCTGAACTAAAGAGTCCAAATCTGGCAAATCGTTTTGAGAAAAACAGATTTTTTAGAAAAGAAATGCCAAACATTGACTACTTTGCCAGATACAGAGTCGCCACCTAAATATTTTATTTTTGGAGAAATGTAGGAAACCCTGACTCGCTTGCCTAAGGCCACGTGTCCGTCATCACCAAAGTTGCCTTGGCTCAGTAACTTGGGTACGATTGAGGAAGGTCAGCTATGAGTACCTCCTCTCGCTCGATCCAAAGATCGGCCTCTACTAACCATGATATCCGATTTTGAAAACGTTATGTGTTCTAATTCCAGTTAATTAGCTAGAATTACTATGTGATGCACACAACACAAAAGTATAGACTAGATCGCCTAATTTGGAACGAAGCATCGCATATCCGTTTGTTTGGAAAATGTCTGAAATTTGCTACTTGCAAGTAGGCTAAAATACGAATTTCAATGAGTTGTTCCAACTCAAACAATCCAACCTTCACCCACAGGCATTCAGGCAGTTTATATCACATAAGCAGCTAGCCACATGGTAAGCATGCTGTCATGTTAACATTCACACTCAAGCGAGATGCTAACGCATAAATGCATACATCGTACTCCGAGCCAAAACAAAGAACATGTTAGCAATCAATGCATGATCCAAGTCCATGTTAAGTGGCTAATGCAACACATACAAAATGTCACTAGAATAGGAACGACTAATCCTAGGATGGCATGTGGAAATGCAGAGATAACATGTATTCAAGTTAGATTTAAAATACTCTATGCAGTTACAATGATGCGCCGAGCCCGGTGCATGCAATACTAATGAATGATGCACGCATGCATATCATAAGGTATGCTAAAGTAAACATGTCCTAATACTAACCGTCAAAAGCAGGTAAGTAAAAGGGAGAAAGAAGTGGGGGTTGGAAGACATGCACACACGCACCCACACTTATTACAAATTTGCCCTCGCTCGGAGGGACTGAAAGAATAATACAATTTAATTAACCCACAAGCTAATTAAATATTACAGACCAATTAATTAATTAACGAATTAACTAATCTAATGAAAGCAGTAAGTAGCCTCGAGAATAGAGCCGAATGCAATACGCGCTCGGCTCCACTCGAAAAGCCACTGCCATGCGCAAGATGCCTCTGCTTTGACTGTTATCCTTCTTTGAAGACTGCACAAATCTCAGGGTTGCTTCTCTAAATGCTGTGGAACACCACCGGCTAAAGGAATTGGTCACCGGCCATGGAGAAAGGCCATCGGCCACAAATTAATCCATTGGCCACTTATGGATGCCCGGTGGGCAAAAAAGATGGCCGGCTGGTCAAATCTTCCTGCAGAATCTGTTTTTGACAGCAGCAGAGGGCAAAACATAGCATGGCAGTGTATTTCAAGCAATGTATGCACCAATCACACCCCTTATCATATTCATGACTCAAAGGGATATGGTTCTCAATTCTCGGACCACCAATCGCGCATTTCCATGCATGATGGCCTGAGAAACCAAGTATGCATTTCGATATGGAATGCAATGCACATAATCAAACAAAAGGGGGGGGGGGGGCTCAACCTCTATCATAGTCAACTCAAGAGGTGAAGCATGCATGCCAGTGCAATGCGTCCTAGGTATGGAAGCTAGTATACAACATGGCAATGCAATGTGCAATGTAGGTTAGGCACACAACCCAAGTAAAGAAGCATGTAAGGCATGAAGCAATGCAACCTACAAGTATGCAAGACACAATGTGGATGTTCAAGCATGCAGGCAAGCATGTGACTTCATTGAATCATGCAACAACACACTAGTATGCAACAACACATAAGGTGAGCATGCAACAACATGCAAAGGGGTGGACTTACACTAATTTAGGCAGCCCTCAAACAAGCCTAAAACAGTGGCCAATGCTATGGAAATGAGGGCCTACACACACGCACACATGTACATGTTGATGGGCCAACACTTGAGCATCAAACAAGCAACCTTTAAGCACACTTAAAAGAGCCTAAACAAGGACAATTAGCATGCAATGTGAACTCAGAAAATCATGTTAATGATGGTGCCAAACCAATTTAAACAAGACAAACATGGCATGCAATTAGTCCAAGTACTTGAGGCAAGCCAAGGAGACTTGAACCATGGCTAAGCCAACCAAGCCTCACAAGGCCAAGAGGACTTAAAATAGGTTCAAGGCAGACCTAGACAATGCTAAGGGAACATCTAGATGGCATCTAAGTGGCTTAATCATGCAAGCATACAAAGAAGCACATTCATGGAGCATAAGGCAACAACCTTTTAAAGCAACAAAGGAGCATCAAATGCGAGTATACAAGCATGTTATAAGGACTGAAATAACATGGCAAGTGGTTCCAAACCACTAAAATAATGCAAGTAATGCATGCTGCACACTCACACACCTAAGGCTAACAAGCCAAAATGCAAGGTGGCTATGCTAAGTATGCTATGGTCAACCAAAACAACCAAAAATAGAACTTAAGCATGCTAAAACAAACACAAAAGCTTCACAAAGCTTGGCCAAAATCATGCTAGAACAGGGATCAAAACCTAAAGCATGTTAAGACCTAAACATGGCATTACAAGGCATGCATGCTAAGCAAACATGATGTACCTAAACGAACATACAACAATGCTATATTGTGACAATATAAGCACAAAAATCAGTTGAGGCATCGCCAACATGAACCTAAACTAGATGCTCCCTCAAGAGGCAAAAATAGCTATTTTCAAGGACAACAAGGAGAGGGGGTGGCCCTCTATCCTTCTTGGGACCTCAAGGCACCATCCTCACCACTGAAATCCCTCAAGATTTCAGTGGTGAGGAGGCCCAAACACAATGGTCCCGAAGCTCACCAAAATAGCACAAAAACAAAGGCCAAACAAGCCTTAAGAGGGGTCAAACAACCTCAAAGCTCAAAACACTCTGAAACAACTATTTAAAGGACTCAAAAATAGAACTTTTATATGTTATATGCAAAGCCTAAAAACAGTTGCAAGATAGGTAAAAAAGCTACGCAAAAATGGGATATTTAAAGGTAAAGTCCTTACCCTTGAAGACCTCTTTCAAGAACAGCAGTCCAGCTGCTTCTTTGGCTCCAAACCAGTTCAAAAACTTCCAAAACAGCCTCTCAGCACCTCAGTAGCTAAAGGAAGGTGTGATGGTAGGTGTTTGTGTGCAATACTAAGGCTAAACACACACAAATACAAGAGAGATATAGATATAGGATAGATACACAACTAGAACCCTAAAACCAGAGCTCTCTCTGAAGATCTTGTCTTTTTTTTGTAACCCTTATGGAGGAAGAAGAGGCTTCCTCTTATAGAAGGCTCAATCTTGTAAGCTTACAAGACAAGCTAGCCAAGATGAAGATCCCTCGATACACGTGTATGGAGGGGAGCAGAGTGTATGCTAGCTAGCATACAAATATCCGGAAAGCAGATGCACAATAGTCGGCCAGCTAAAAATGCAATTTGACCAAAATGGATGGCCAGCCGGCCATCTAAAGCGCCAGCCGGCCAAACATTTGGCCGGTGGCAACAAAAACACAGCCGGTGGCCTCAAGCCATGGCTGGTGGTGTGTGAGGATGGCCCACAAGCCATTCCCTACCCCTCCAAGGAAAAACACAAGTGTTTGGTGCAAAACCAGACAGAAAACAGTCGAGTCGAGAGATCCTGAGGCAAGGTGCGTAGCCGAAACCTCCGAGAACTCAAGACACACACAAACAAGGATGATCACTGGGTGTTCAAGCGGTGACGTCCAAGTCTTGAGGACGGTCAAAAATGGGGTGTCTACAGTTGCCCCTCTTTGACAGAACTCAAAAGTCATAACAATGACGGGAGTGAATGTCAAAGCCCAGAGACGACCCATTTTTGACAAGGCCGAAGACTTAGACAAAGCATGCAAGGTAAACAAGATATGCGCCCCCAGGCAAGGGCAAAATGCAACTGACAATGGAAGAAGCCTAGCATAACTTATGATCATGCACAGAAAGCTGTAACGGAGCATAACATGCGACATTTTTAAGCTATCAAACACAAATCCAAGTACACTACAATGCATAAAGGATGTAAGAGAATTATGCAATTCTCGCTACGTTTCACGCGAAGAATACAATACCTATGCGGTTCGTCTGGTTGCACCAGCCTCAAATGAACCGTACATACAATATCGTGCTTGCAAAATAAAGCAACTTAACATGTACGATATCGTTAGCAACATGCATAACATGCAAAATGAATGCAAAATGATATGCAATATATACAAAACTATATATAATAAAGCGAAAGAAAATGCAATGCAATCGAATCATGATCCAATCATGAGCGGTTCAAAACCACACAAATGTCAAATAGATTGATGGAGGTAACAAGTCCGTCTACCATAGAAAAGGTGCCGCAACCCTCAAAGCGCGTACACATGCAGAACTATGAGTAATGTAGACGGACACAAGAACAAGTAATCGGGTGGAATGACATAAGTGGGGAAACGACCCGCTAACGAAAGAACAATGATCCTAATGCTGGATGCAAAAATTACACAACAATATAATATATACAATGGATATGGCGTGCGGGCCAAACCAAATCTTGCCTAGGAAAGGCATGTACACATGAACCGCGTCTAACACAGATACGGTGCCGTCACCCTCAAACCAACATACCAGCATGGAATAGGTGCGTACACATAATAGCATAACTGTGCTTCGACGTGAAAAGTATGAGCGCATACCAGACCAAGCTCAACATGGAAAGGCGCAAGCCATAAATGGAGGGGGTGCAGTGGATGCATGCAAGCTACAATGCAATATTTACAATATGCAATGGATGGAATAGGATACAATGGATAAGGCCTGCGGGCCAAACCAAATCTTGCCTAGGAAAGGCATGTACACATACAAACTAACATTTGACACAGAAACGGTGCCGCAACCCTCAAACCACAATACCAGCAGTGGAATAGGCGCGTACACAAAAGTCTCAAATCTGTGTTTCAACGTGAGGAGTACGGGCACATACTAGACCAAGCTCAACCTAGAAAGGCGCAAGCCATAGGCAGAAGTGATGCAATGGATGCATGCAAGCTACAATGCGATATTTACAATATGCAATGGATGGAATATATACAGTGGATGCATGACATATGCAGTTTATACAATGGAATACGTGACATGCAATACTAAAATGATGCATGGCATATGCACTATCTACAATGTAATGCATGACATATGCAATACTAAAATGATGCATGACATATGTACTATCTACAATGAAATGCATGACATATGCGCTATATACTAAAATGAAGGAAAGATGCATGATGATGCATTTTCGATGTTTTTGTTGTTGTTGTTGTTTTTTTTTTTTTTTTTTGTTTTCTTTCTTTCTTCTTTTTTGAAATGCAAATGCATGATGATGCATGATTGTTGTTGTTGTTGTTGTTTTTTTTTTTTTTTTCCTTTTGAAAGTGCAAATGATGCATGTTGATGCATGATGATGATGCATGATAACGCACGTCTTTTGATATGCATGACAATGCATACTATCTCGAATGCGCGACCGCGCATGTCGCTCGAAATGCTTGTGAACTCGAATGCGCGACGACGCGCATTGCTCGAAATGCATGACAATGCACTTACCAAAAGTCGTTCGGGCACGACACTCACCGAAGGACTTGCACCTTTAGAGGATTTAAGGTCTCCTAGACCGACGTAGGTGTATAATAATGCAAGTATGGCATCCGCATGAAAATGCGAGATGTATGCATAACGATGCAAGTGAAGTGATGTATAACCAACGCGCGTTTCACAACAAAACATTGTAACGTATGCATGCGGGGTGTAACACGTCCGCGGAGGGACCTCGCTACAGCTCGGACTCAATTTGTGTCACGGTTCTAAATCTGAACCAAAGAGTCCAAATCCGGCAAATCGTTTTGAGAAAAACAGATTTTTGAAAAGTAGTGCCAAACATGGACTGCTTTGCCAGATACAGAGTCGCCACCTAAATATTTTAAAATGGGAAATTTAGGAAACCCTGACTCGGTGCCGAAGGCCACGTGTCCGTCATCACCAAAGTTGTCTTGGCTCGGGAGCTTGGGTACGATCAGGGAAGGTCGCCTATGAGCACCCCTTTCGCCTGCTCAAGACCACCTCTACTAACCGTGATATCCGATTTTGAAAACATTACATGCTCTTATTCCAGTTATTAGCCTAGAATTACTATGTTATGCGCACAGTAAACAAGTATAGACTAGATCGCCTAATTTAGAAATAAGCATTGCATATCCGTTGGTTTTGAAAACGCTTTGGAATTTGCTACTCGCAAGTAGGCTAAAATACGGATTCCAATGAGTTTTTCCAACTCAAGTAATCCAACCTCCACCCACAGGCATTCAAGCAGTTATGTCACATAAGCACTTAGCCTCATGGTAGTCATGCTATTATGGCAACACTCACACACATGTGATATGCTAAAGCATAAAAGCTTACCTAGTACGCCAAGCCAAAATAGAAGCTCATTAAAAATCCATGCATGGACCTAGTTCATGTTAAGTGGCTAATGCAACACAAGCAATGGTGTAATCTAAACAGGCTCGGCTGTCCTAAGCATGTCATATGGAATGCTACAAATAGCACGTATTCAATTTGGAAATTGGAATACAATGCAGTTAGCGTGATGTATCGAGCCCGATGCATGTAAACAAATGCATGGATGCACGCATGCATTGCATAAGGTATGCTAAAATAAACGTGCCCTAATCTACCATCAAAAGTTGGTAAGTAAAAGGGAAGAAAGAAATGGGGGTTGGAAGACATGCACACACCCACGCACACTTATTACAATTACGCCCTCGCATAGAGGGACTCAAAAGAATAATACATTCCCAAAATAATACAGTCCAAATACAGAACAAATTAATTATTACAAAATTTCTATTTATCAAATTAAATGCAAAAAGGAAAGGTGGCCCCAGCCCCTGCCTTGGGATGCGTGAATGATGTATGCTCAAATCCGACTCGCCCGGAAACCCGCATCATGACATCGCCTTTCGCTTCATCGCCCCGTTTTTGAAAACTGCCAAAGTCTCAGAACACCTTCTATATACACTGAAGATCACCACCAGCTGAAGGGGAACACCACCGGCTAAAGGGTGTGGCCACCGGCTGCATTTGGAGTTATCGGCTATTCATAAAGTGCCGGTCGGCACTCTATACTGCCGGTCGGCACAAAATTCCTGCAGAGGACAGTTTGACAAAGAACAAAGAAAACAAAGGCATGATATGGATTTTAGAGCAAATTTATGCATGGCCAATGTTTCCTATCATGCGTGGGACTCAAGAAAGCATGACCCTTGGTTCTTGGGCCATCAATTATGCATCTTGGTGCATGATAGCCTAAGGAACTAAGTTTGCATTTTAATGTAAAAATGCATGCAAACACACAAATGAAACCAAGGCCTTATCATGTGTTGGTCAAGGGCCTTGGTGACCAAGAATTGAAATAAGTTGCACCACTTGTAGTGTGAACTTCTCTCAACCCTTACACTTGGTTTGACACCCCAAACCAAGACATGGAATGCATGTATGCAACAAGGCTCAACAATGCAACAATAATTGCGAAAATGCAAGGCATACCAAATGCAATGCAACATGATATTAAGTGTGCAATACTAGGCATGCAAAATGCAAGGTGTAATGCAAACATGGACACTTAAGGCTATGGGAATGACATGTAGTAACACTTAATGAATCAATTAAGCAACCACCATGAGGCAAGCATGCAATGGTGGAGTTAACTACAATGGGGCAGCCTTCAAATCTCCCCAAAATAGTGGCAAAACATGCCCAAAATGGTGACCAATACTCATGCAAACATGCAAGTCAAATGGCCTAAGATTAAGGCACAAAAAGGGAGCACCCTTCCACCACTACTAAGACCAATCATGGCATGAATTATTTAAGCAAAAACAGAGTTCCATCATGCAAAAATACCCCCACAAACCTTGATATGGCAGCCCCAAAATGCATTAATCATGCAAGCATGTACAATACCCTCTTTAAAGCATAAGAGACCAACACTTCAAGACATGGAAGAGGTGATAAACAGAGACATATAGGCATGGAATAGGGACTGAAATGTGATCTAAAATGATGCCAAATCATAAGATCGAGGTAGGCTAAACATGTTAGGGTCTCACACACCCAAGGCTTGCAAGTCAACAAGCAAGATAACAACACCAAACATGCCAAACATGGCAAAAACAGTGGCTAACAGCCCTTACACATGGCAAAATGATGCTAATATCTTCATGAAGTGAGGCTCATTCATGCAAGAAACATGGCCTAAACTCATGGCTTATTTCTAGGCAAATTAGAACATTACAAAGCAAGTAGAAGAAGCATGCCAAGGGCCACAAAAACAACCAAAAACAGAGAAGATATATGATTAAAAACACCCAAAAAAACTCTGAAATGAAGCCAAATGCAAGTATGCATACATGCTACTTTGTGAGCCAAGGACAAAGACAAGAAAGGGGCCAAGGGGAGAGGGGTGTCCCTCCCCTATTTATGACTTCAAAATACCTCCCTCACCACTAAAAACCCACTGGTTTTCAGTGGTGAGAAGACCAAGAACACCAAACAAATAAAACCTTAAGAAAAGGCAACAAAATGGCCAAAACAAAGGCCTAAGAGGGTGAGCTTTCACTCAAACCACAAAATACCCTTAATGAATGTTCTTAAGCATGAAAATATAAGCCTTTTTTATGTTGGACACAAAACCAAAAACACAAAGCAAGATAGGTAAAAACTAGTTGCAAAAATGGGGAAACTAAAGTAATTAGCTCACCCTTGAAGACTCCTTGAAGAACAAGTGATGTAGCCCTCCTCTAATAATCTAATCCAGTCCAAAACCACCACAAACAAACCTCCAAGTCCCTCAATCTCGGAGCTAGGTGTAATAGTGTGTGTAATGGTGTAAAAGTAAGGCAAAACACACTATATGGATCCAAAACACACACACAAGGATGAGAGAGATGGAAGATATAGAGAGAGGAAGTGTATAGAGATATATGAGCTCTGGTTTTTTGTCTCTCCAATGGCCCAACCCTCAGCCAAGAAGACAAGGCCTCCTCTTATAGAGGAGACCATTTGTAAACTTAGCCACTAAGCAAAACAAGAGGCCCATCCCTCCATACACGTGTATGGAGGGGAAGCCAGTGCAATACAGCTGCTTAAAGATATCTCAAAAAGCAACTGAACAGTAGTCGGCAGGGCAAAATTGTCATTTTGACAAAATTGACTGCCGACTGGCACAAAAGAGTGCCGACTGGCACAATATAGTGCCGATGGCAACACCAACCAGCCGGTGGCCTCTAGCCACTGCCGGTGGTGTGTGGGGATGCCTCACAAGGCATTCCCTGCCCCTCCAAGGCAAAGCACAAGTGTTTGGTGCAAAACCAGACACAAAACGGTCAAGTTCGGAGGTCCTGAGGCAAGGCGCGTAGCTGAGAACTCCGGGAACTCCAAACGAACACGAACATGGATAATCACCGACTGTTCAAGCGGTGACGTCCAGGTCTTGAGGACGGTCAAAAATGGGGTGTCTACACGGGGCCACTTTTAAATCTCTTTTGGAGACAAGATGATACAAAAAGGATACACCGCGCACGTACTCGAGTGCTTCGCACAAAAAACACGATCTGAGGTCAAAACGGAGTCCGGTTGAGCTTCGGAAATGCACTGTCTTGCACTATCTTGAGCAATGAAGGCCCCAAACTACACATCTGACCCAAAAAAGGTTGTAGGAGGCTCACCGGCCATAAGGGGAGGTCATCAGCTGTCCACCGGCCATCAAAACACCTCACCGGCCATCAAAACACCTCACCGGCCAAATCTTGCTGAATCGGGGTAGTTTTGTCCTTTCGCCTTGGGTCTTTTAAAATAGGGTTTCAAACCCTATTCTTTTCATTTCCCTTAGCTGAAATTTCATCCTCTCTCTCTCTAGAGTGTTTTCTTCCCTTCGATCTTCCACTTTCTTGCGTTTTTGCGCCCGTTTCATCGTTCGATTCGCGAAGTTCTTCGCATTTTGAACGTTTTAAACCGAATATTTCTTCGTTTCGGTGCCTTCTTTTGATTTCTGCCTCTTGGGCTTTGTTCCCCTCAAGTTTCTCTTGATCTTTGTGTCTTTTCCGCACCCCGGCTTTTCTGGCCATTTTCTGCCCTCTCGGGGTTGACTTTTTAGTTGACCTTTCGCATTCTCATCTGGTTTCCACTTTCCCGGTCATTTTCACATTACCTTTGACATTGCGGACGATATTCCACGGGGCGGGACTCCCCCGGATCATGAGATGGATCCCGTGGTTGAGTTTCTCCCCTTGACCATCCATCCGTTCGACCCGGCGAGCCACCGGCCAATGATTCACATCCTACCTCCCGACGGACTTCGCCAGTTCAGGAGTTTCGATAGGACGGCGGCTCCAGAGCTTCTTCTGCGCGAGCCGGCATCCCATTTGTCTTTTGGCGCTTCTGAGGTACAGTCTTTCCTCTTTATTATTTTCCTCAATATAGAACACTTAACTACCGTAGCTGATTATGTTCTTTAACTACTTAGCCCAGATGCACCGATATGCTATATATTGTAGTTGACTGCGAACACACTTGCACTTGATATCTGTTTGAACTGAAAACGTGCACACACATACTGTATTTGCTCTGAACCATTCAAACACGCTGACACATCACATGTCGTAGTCGTAGTTCATCAGAAGCGCACCGACACCAGACTGCTTGAATCAAAACGACACACACGCCAGACTGCTTGAATCACCCAAACACGCTGACACATCACATGTTGTAGTTCATCAGAAGCACACCGCACCGGATCTGTTTGAATCAAACGTGCATCGACGCGTTATCGCATTGAACCACCCAAGCACGCTGACACATCACATATTGTAGTTCACTGTAAGCACACCGGCACCCGGTATCTGTTTGAACTGAAAACATACACTGTCACGCCCCAAACCTGCCCCAAAAAGTTTGGGCATGACCCATACAAAATCAGACACTAAACCTGTTATACATATAATACGGGGCCTGAACGGAAGCATTAAAATTTAAACGCAATAACCAACTCCATTGAGCTACCTCTAATATGCCAGGATCACATGCATCACATACATCATAATAACCAATCCAAAGTAAAATTATACAAAGGAGCCTCAATCATATAGATATACATATATAGTCCCAACTCTAAGATTGGGCATCTAAAAAAAAACATTTAAATCTTGTACGTTTAACCTTATATGAGACTCAAAATACAAGATAACATCTTAATAACGCGTCACAGAGCTGAGTGGTCTCGCCTAGTGCCTGGACTCTTAAAGGTGGACAAAAAGGAATGGACGTCTTGGGTTATGACTGACCTTCTGACTGGTACCTACAGAAACAACATATAGAGGGTGAGCCAAGCTCAGTGAATAGCCATACGTGAATAAAGCAATCCTAACTTAAAATATTGTAATAATAGAAATACTCATGCTTGAACTTGTAATATACTTAACATGCATAGACTTGTATTATACTTGTAATCTTATCTTAACATGCATAGACTTGTAATATACTTGAACTTCAACTATGCGTATACTTATAACATGTTTGAACTTGTAATAGACATGACCTTGTAACATGCGTATACTTGAAGACTTGTAGACTTGAACGTACATGAACTTGTATATACTTAGAACCATACTTGAAACATGTTTGAAATATACTTGAACCCATACTTGAATTATCCTTGAAAATACACATGGATTCGTAGCTTCTCTGTACTTATGAAACCATATAAATAAGTGAGGAAAGACATATGAACTAGATGTAACTTTTCAAAGTTTCCTGAAAATAGGTCCCCGCTCGAGCGCCACTTTGGCCGCTCGAGCAGACTGTACAATGTAATAAAATTGCTGGGAGGTCAATTTTCCCGCTCGAGCGGGAATTCCTCCGCTCGAGCGGACCATGCAATTTCCGAAACTTTTCAATTCCATTTAAAGCTCCAACCTGGTATCCAAAGCTTCAAAATGTATACTTATAAATTTCAGAACACATATTTATAAAACTTCAAAACATATACTTACCAAACTTCAAATAACTTCAAGACATATACTTAAGCATACAATGCGAAGTCTACATAGTTAGTGTGAGTTTGTGTTACCTTGTGATGATCTTAGGCTCTATCTTGAAACAGAATAACTTGAACATCTTACAACATATCAGCTCGAACCTCTTGAAACATATGAATTTGAACATCTTAAAACATATCAGCTTCAACATCTTGACACATATTAGCTTGAACATTTTCAAACATATAAATTAAACATCTTGAAACATATTAATTTGAACGTCTTAAAACATATAACTTACACATCTTGAAACATATTAGCTTGAGCATCTTACTTTGGCTTAAAGCCCTTGTACATTGTAGCACGAGGCCCTTGAATAATTTGGCATTAAGCCCTTGAGAGTTGGCATAAAGCCCTTGAGAATTGGCATAAAGCCCTTGAGAATTGGCATTAAGCCCTTGAGAGTTGGCATAAAGCCCTTGAGAGTTGGCATAAAGCCCTTGAGAATTGGCATTAAGCCCTTGTATACTTGAAAGTTGGCATAAAGCCATTGAAAATTGGCATAAAGCCCTTGAAAGTTGGCATTAAAAATGCCCTTGTAAGTTGGCATGAAGCCCTTGAAAATTGGCATTAAAAATGCCCTTGTAAGTTGGCATGAAGCCCTTGAAAATTGGCATTAAAAATGCCCTTGTAAGTTGGCGTAAAGCCCTTGTAACATACTTGAAACATTTGGCACAAGGCCCTTCTAACATACTTGAAACATTTGGCACGAGGCCCTTGTAACATACTTGAAACATTTGGCACGAGGCCCTTGTAACATACTTGAAACATTTACATATTTGCATAACATTCTTTCCATACTTTAAACATGGACATAATTGCATAACATTTTCATGGTTACTTTACATTTCTCGAAATATACCGTAATTATATAACATTCAACCCATTACTTCCTTACATGGTATTTCCTTCGTTTTATTATTTCTTTACATAAGTAACTTCATTCATGTAGAAACATAAAATCAAACATTAAAGCTAAGCGGCCTTAGGCCCGAGTCTTACAAAATGGAAGGATTTCATCTTCCCCCTTTCTTATTTCCATACGGCAGTACATGAACATCATTACATATTGTCCATGTACAAAATGATAGTGACAATTATTAACTGCATATGAAACATTCCATTACCCCTTTACTTACTGAAGGTATTTCATTCATTCCATCGTTCCGTTACGTAATTAACTTCTTTCACTTAGTGACATAGAAATCATGTGTTCATAAGCTGCTAATGACAATCTTTAGCTAGATATAAAACATATCACTACTCACAGTGCTATAACGAAGTGCTTGTCTTTCTCGGGTTATGTCCTGCACATGTAAACAACTTATACATTAAGGCATCAAACACAATTCAATATAGGCAACATGATTCAACTCAACATCATTAATTATAATTCAACATATTTCAAAAGGAATTCTTAAATTCCATTTTAATACTCCATAACTGAATTTATATCATCCATATCATCAACAACTCTTTTCCCCCAATTTCCCCTTTATTAAAACATAATTTACAATGCATTTAACAAGGTTCAATCGCAAATTTTAAACATAACTTTCAAACATTTCTAAATCCCAATTAAACTTGAACACATATAATTCAATATCTCAATTTCATTATTCTATTTTCAATTTGGGCCAAATCCTTGATTACCATCCTTAATCAACCTAGGGTTTCATGAAATTTCAAATAAAATGCAAACTTATGAACCCATCACTCTTTGTTCCAATTTTCTCATTGATTAAACATCTAAGATTCATAATTCATCACTTAAATCCATCAATTGAACCCCCAATGCTCCAACCCGAATTTCCCCCAAAATCTCATAATTTCTTCTATATACTTCAATAAGGAAATTTGTACAATTATACAATGGAAATACTTCAAATCTATCTATAGATGTACGTATTGAAGAGTAATAGAACCCTTACCTCAAGAATCAAACATAAGAACAAGCTTTAAGCAGAATTTTCGCAGATCCGAATTCCAATCGGGTAAAAACGTTAGTCCTCTCTTGCTCTCCATCCTTGAGGCAAAAACCATGGTAGATTGTTGTTCAAAGTAGAGGAAATCAAGGGTTTTGGGGCTAGGGTTTCGGACTCAAGCAAAGGGAAGAAGAGGGGAAAAGAAAAATGGAAGAAATGATCTCAAAAACCCGTGTTTAAAGCTGCTGTCCCGTAATTTCCGCTCGAGCGGACTGATTTCCGCTCGAGCGGACCTGCCCTCAGCACAGATTGCAAAACTTCAAACAGGCATAACTCTCCCATCCGGACTCCGTTTTAGGTCATTCTTGTGGTCAAATTGAAGCCCCAGAGATAAGCTTTCCAATGGTTCTAACCTCACATCTAAATTCAAAGTGTGGAAAAAGAAAAGGGCAAAAGAGTGATGGTTGGTCAAAAATTCAAACTCGAATTTGGGACTTTTTATCTAACCTTATCTATATATCTTATTAAGGCTTCAATCAAGGTTCCAAACATTATCCAAGGGTCCTCAATCATACTATTTAAAGTTCACTTGCCAACCCATCAATATCAAGAGTCCAACAACCATACAAGTTTTAAGGTGACAGGCACCACTATACATCAATCCGATGTGAATTTAAAGTCCGGATCGTTACATACACACACGCTGTATCTACACTGAACCACCCAAACACGCTGACTCATCACATGTTTTAGTTCACTGTAAGCACACCGGTACCCGGTATCTGTTTGAATCTAAAAACGTGCACACAAGCTATATCTATATTGATTTTGACTGTTCTTCAAAACTATACATTTCACGTTGCTTCGTAACCGCTTTGTTTTTGAATATAGGGAGATTCCCATGCCATCCGAGGGTATGGGAATATTGCCTCTCGAGATTGGTACACGAAGCTACCCGATGCGGTTCGCCACATCGTAGATCGGGCCGGCTTCGGAACATTCTGTAGGGGACTCTCGCGCCTCACTGCGAGCAGGCCTCTCCTTGCTGCTTTAGCGGAGAGGTGGTGGGACACCACCGACTCCTTCCACTTCTCTGCTACGGGAGACATGACGATGACTCCCTATGACTTCTTGATGCTCACCAGCATCGGGATGGGAGGTGAACAGATCCCCTTCGACACCGATATGGACGAGTGGGAGGTCACTCAGATCTACTTACTTGGCGAGGTGCCGCCTCTCGCGTGTCCTGGTTTCATCAGGTATTCATGGTTCGAGGTCCAGTTCAGAGTTCAACCAGCCTTAGTTGAGGAGGCTCCGATGACCCAGGAGGCAGTGGAGCGATATGCGCGCAGCTTCCTCATGTTTCTGCTGGGGACAACCATTTTCGCTGATCGGGCGAACACCGTGCCCCTCTGTCTGTTGAGCACCCTTGTGGATGTCGCACAGATCTTACGCTACGACTGGGGTGGCGCTGCCTTGGCCAATCTATACGGATACATGAGCTCGACCTCTGTTCGTGACAATTCGAGCTCTTGGGGCTTGGGAGGTACGTTTCCTTTTTAATTTTCATTTCTGCTCTACATTTTCTGTACTCTGCACACTGCACACACTGTACTCTCTGCTTCACGCTGACTGTATACTGCACACCCGGCACACACATGCTCTGCTTTACACCGACTGTACACTGCTCACACTGTACACTCTGCACAATACACTGCACAATACACGGTTCTGCAATTTCTATTTTATTCTGCATTCTAGTTTATCTGATAAGCATACTGGTACTTACTCTGCAGTTGTGGGTGTACGCCTACTTTCCGAGACTTGCCCCCGTGCTAGACGTAGAGAACCCTCTTGTCGTTCCGTTCTCACGCCGTTTTGACGTGAGGTGCGTGCGGAGGCCCCGCGAGACGTTTATCTTTTTCCGCCACTACTTCGACACCATCACCCCCGCAGAGGTATGTTTTACTTGCAGTTCATTTAAGCTTCATTGTACACTGTATTTTCAATGGCAGTAGATAACAAACTGTATTTCATTTTCAGATCACCTAGCAGCCTTGGGCTCCATTGTCAGCGACGAGGCGGGCCCGGTTCGTCGGTGCTGAGGAGACCTCGCGCTTTAGGATTTTGCTAGAGGGCCCGGTCTGTCGGGCTTGGTACCTGGGTGAGTGTTTCCTACGCCAGACCCTGGGTTTACCTGAGTAGATAGTCCCAGTTCACCCTCCTGATCACATGAGGGAGACAGAGAGGTTTACCCCCGATCAGATGACTGACTATACGATTGGCTGGGAGGCAGATGGTTTCAGGGGCAAGGGCGACTACTTGGAGTATGTCCGGACCTTCATTATGCGGCCTTTGAGCGGTGGCCAACGAGCTGAGCGAGAGAGGCCAGCGGCGGTTAGGGCAGGAGCAGGGGCAGGGACATCGAGGACAGTTCGAGACCGTGGCAGGAGTGGAGCTCGGAGGGGACAAGGGGCTAGTTGGCTAGTACTGCCCACTACGATGACATGCCGAGGACAGGGTGGAGAGACTTATTAGATCCCCATTGCTCCCCCTCCACCTGATCATGAGTTAGTCGGGTTTTACGACTTACCTCCAATATGTGTTACTTCATCTTGCATCTTCCATCTTGCATTGTCATTTCAGTTCAGTTTATTGATATTTCGCAGAATACTGATGCATCTAACCCTTTTTACAGGCCTCTTCCGAGTATACCCGCCAGTCCTTGGAGCTGACCGCCTCCATGATGGGGATGTTCTAGCGGAGTCTTGATCTTCTAGCCATCTATGGTATTCCGGTATGTTCTTCAACCGCGGTCTCAAAATCTACAAAATCTGATGCATCATATTGTCAACACAACACCCGATACACGACCCTCACAGCATCTGGTATACTGCATTCATACATGGCATTCTGTACTAATTCACTATTCACAGTATTCACACACTGTACTCATACAGTGCATTTTGTACTGATACTCTACTCATGGTATACTGATGCGTTTGCCTTTTGTACTTTTCAGCACCCCTTTCAGATTCCTCCTGTAGGAGGTGCTCCGGCCGGACCTTCCGTTTCCACCTGAGATGGGAGAATATACCCCCGCACCAAGGCGGGGCGCACTCATGTTGGGAGTAGCTCACGGGCACCCATTCCTGATGATGATGATGAGTCCGAGGCTGAGGCAGAGGCAGAGTCGTCCGAGGAGGAGACCGGAGATGGCTCGGGCTCAGACTCAGATGACGACGCCGATGACGATGCTCCTGGACCTTTGTCCAGGAAGAGGACGGGGACTAACCCCTAGGCCTGAGCCCTTTTGACATTGATCCAGATTTTTGCTATTTTTCTTCGTTTTTGTACGTTACTGGTAGCTAGAGTACCTTGTACTGCCGCTGGCAGATTTTTGTTTTCAAAACTATGTACTTGTAAAAGATGATGAAATGAAACAAATTTTTTTATCTAAAAAAGTGTTACATTTGTACATTTCATATGTTGCATCGTAACACATCATATTATGCCTCAATGTAAATGAAATTGATCTTGTCTGAAAATTGAACACTTGCATTGTAAGAATCAGGTAACGAACTAGTCAACAGTAAAACAACTCATACCAACCACTGCTCCATTCTGAACACACAACCCATACTCTGCTGAGCATTAATCTGCATCTGACCCATAACACGGTTGGTTCATTACGCATCGGCAAACCACGGACAACAGTCAATCGATAAGACAAAATACGAGGGTGGAACCGACTGAAGTTGAAGCACAGTCAGATGCCCCAAATTTTCCCCTTTTCTTCTTTTGCTTCGCATAAACGTAGAGAATGGCATAGCACTCTGAGCACAAACGACTTTTTTTTTAAATTTGAAAAAGGGTTTTTCAAACCAGGGTATTGAGCCTACAACTGAACACCGTGAAAAAGACTCAAACAAAAAGTACACGACCTAATCACAACGAGACACGCTCGAAAAAGACTCAAAACAAAAGTTGAGGTAAACAACAAAAGACACGACACACAGACTTGTTACAACGAGAGACCTCAAATCACGAGGAGCCAGTTCCACCTGGCATTATTTTCCACCCTTCCTTATTTGTGATTCTCACATCACTCGGCCCTCGGGCTCGATTTTTCTCTCAAAACCCTTTTGCTCACTTTTTTTCTCATCGCACATCTCTCTATTTTTTATTCTCTCATTTTCCATCCCTCCCCAGGGTGATTGATAGATGAATAGGAAGTCGTGGGTTCACGCCCAACATTATTAGCTCGCGGCTATTTCTTCCGGCGGCGTTTAGTCGATGTTCCTGATGGAGAATGGAGTATCTTGATTCATTCCGATTTGTGCTTCGCACTTGGCTTGATACCTCGTTGCTTGGAGGGTGAGAGAGCTTTTGGCCCTGTACTGAAAGCTTCAGTTGTGCCTTTTTCTGGCAAGTATGCTGGCGACGGAGAAGAGACAGGAAGCCTGACTCAACTGTGCCCCTAGTTCATCACTTTGACCATTTTTTGTGTTTTGGTTTTCTACTAAAACAATTTGACCAAGGCGAGAGTTAGATTAACATACTTGTTCGATTTTGATTTGAAAATCATGAAAGTCAGGTTGTGAGCACTGAAAATTTTCCTTTCTTGGGTCCAAAAAGTGGTCCAGTTTTTGGAAAAGATGGAATAGTTTTCAAGAAATAGTCAACCTCAAAAACTATTTTTGCAAACGGTCAATGCTCAATGAGCACGTAACTTACTCTCGAGATGCACAACCTCGGATCGGAGGCAATGGAAAATTGCCCCTGGTGTGGACAACACTGCACGGCAACGGAAAGTTGTCCCTGGTTTGAATGGCAACTCATGGCAACTTATGGCAACGGAAAGTTGCCCCTTGTTTGGATGATGCCGCAACATACTGTAAACAGTCCTCAAAGTGACGGTTACAACCGAACTCTCGGATTCAGAGAAGGCAAGGATGATCAAAACCATTACATGGACAGAGTTGCTTTGAAAGTGTTGGGGGCTGGACTTAAGGATGAAGTTGCCTACGTATCCCAAACATGGGAATCAAGCTTTACGTAGTTCCGGGTGTCACAACCGAATTATCGGATTCAGAGAAAGCAAGGATGATCAAAACCATTACATGGACAGAGTTGCTTTGAAAGCGTTGGGGGCTGGACTTCAGGATGAAGTTGCTTACGTATCCCAAAGATGGGAATCAAGCCTTACGTAGTTCCGGGTTAAGGTACACTCGAGTATTTTAACCTTCACCTTTTTTCTTTTAGGCTCTAACTTTTGCTAAGGTACCCGTTGTGGGTTTTCGACCTTGCGAGCTTCCGTATTTTTTTTCTTTTTGCTTCTTTTTTTTTTTTTTTCTTTCTTCTTTTTTTTTTATATATATTTTTTTGCATTTCTTTTTCTCTTCTTTTTTTTTTCTTTGTATATATTTTTTTCCTTCCTCTAATTTCTGCCTGAGTCGCCCTTCCAGGTTTTCGGCCCAGCGAGCCTCTCAAACGGTAAAAGTGTAACAAGTCCATGCCAAATGGTTTTAAGGTTTTGAAGCCATCCGTATCCAGGAGAGTGGCTGTTGTATTGATTTGCAGAAAGACCCATCTTCGGCGCTTTCAAGCATAACGGACATTTTGCCCTTGGTTTGAGGGGTGCTTCTATTCTAGCTTCGCAAGCCTTTGTTGACGACGTTTGACTTATTGATCTGACTTTGGTGCCTCTTGTTCGAGGGCTACTTCAAATTTGGCCACACGGGCCTCTCATAGCGGTTGACCATTGAATGTTCTGAATGGGTTCAAGGTTTGTAAACAAATGAATTGAATCTTGAGGCTGAGAACGATCCTAGGCTGCAGAATCTCAAGAGCAATTCCACACAGGTCTTCATAGGACCGCGCAAAACATTTTGTTTTTGAAAGTTTTTACGAAAGTGACAAGCCGCTCGCGCTGAAGATAGCGTGGAACCAGTTTTGGTCAAGCCAGGGTCCTTCTCAGTACTTACACTAACAAGCATGATTTCATTCGTTAAAGGCTTAGCATGCCTCACTTTCTCTCAAATTGATCAAAGTTTTGCAAAACCCGAGGAATTCCTTCCTCTTCGTTTTTATCACCACAGTATTCAAAAATAGTTTTGAAAAACTTAGGTCGATACAATGAGTTTAGAGCACAGAAGAGTAAGTGAGATGCTCCGCCATTTCATTCAAATCCTTTGGCACAACTAGCTCAAAGTAGCAATAAGCACGGAAAACATGATAGCCGCAGCTGTTTCATTCAGATTTCCTGGTTGCCACTGGGTCCACAGCAGAGACAGACCCAAAAAAAAGTAAAAGGGTAATTACAAAACAAAATGGTGTTCGAGGCAACAACTCCGAAATCACCCGACATTCTATACTAGGGAACAGACTCACTACAACAAGACGGACCCTTAAGCAAAAAGAACTGACTCAAGACAATGAGACAGACTCAAAACAAAACAGAGAACTGACTCGATACCCAAGCCAGTATTTACAAAACTAGCATTTGCGGATGCTCGAAAATGCGTGCCAGATGCCACATCAAAAATACCGGGCGCCACCTACAGGTGGTCTAACCCCGATCACATACTCGCAGTATCCTCAAAATCCAATAGCTGGGTAGTAACAGAATTGGCTGAGGTGGGAGAGAGGATAACCTCATTGTCAATCAAATTGTGCACCTCATGACAAAGGCGGAAACAATTATCAGTAGCATGACCCGTTTGCTGGTGGTACACACAGTACAAAGCGGCATCAAGTGTGAGAGGGAGATTCTTCGGGAGAGGTCGAGGGTCAAAGGGTTTAAGAAGCCCTCTTTCGGCCAGGATCTGGAGCACCGTAGACAAAGGCCTGTAGAGAGCATGGAAGACTCTGTGCCCTCGGGGCAGGTACTTTGAAGTCTGAGTATTCTTGCTAGACGCACTAGCGAAATGGTCGGCAGGCACTGCCTTGACCTTCTGATCTTTCCCAGGTGCAGGGTTGGGAGTAGAAGGAACTGTTCTAGCATGACGGGGCCTATCCCGGTTTTCTACCTGGCTCGAACTGCCTTCGGTTGGAGTGGGGAAAACATCATCCACAACCTTGGTCACAACTGAGGATACTTGCTATTTACTCATCCCCCCCGGCTTTCAAAGCCTCGACTGCCCACAGCAGTTGTTTAATGAGATCGGCATCTGCCTCCATTTTGTTCTTACCTCTGGCTTCAACCTGATCGAGGGCTTGGGTTGATGTTGACACGTCATTGCCATAGCTGGAGACAACCTCAAGTTGGCTAAGCTCGATCACAATTTGCCCCAATAGCGAGGGCTCATGTGGTACAAAATTCCCGGTATATGGTGCGGCTGGTGGCGAAGCCGACATTCCGTAGGCGAGATCCGCCACGAACCTCTGGAGGTCACCAATCATCCCCATCAATTTGGACGTGGTGGGCTCATGAGCCTGATACAACTGGGGGGTCCAGATCGGGTGCGCAATAGGCGACTGAGGTGGATGCGGTACATCAACATTGGCCTCACTTTGCAAAGTGATTCTTTGATCTAATTTGGCTGTCATAACCACAATCTCTTCCAAATTCTGCATCATGATAAGTTCGCTGTACTGAACGGTGACTGATGGATCAGATGTCTGTCTTGCCACAGCAAGGGGGAGCACTGGCTATTCTGTATCAATTCTCTGAACTGAAAGGAAAAAGAAGCAGCATTTCAGCCCAAATGGATCAAACGCAAGTGTAGCCGAACAACTGTACTCTACTACTGATCATTATTCCCCAGAATCACTGCCCCAAAACACTGAATCGGACATCTACAGATATAACTGGTTTCTCACAAACTGATACCGGTGCCTTCAGGCCAGATACTCAAACTTGCAAACTGATATGCACGTTCCTGTAGAGATACACTCTAAAAGCACATAACAAGTAAAAGAGCCAAAACACCCCTACATTGGGGTAGGGTTTCCCTGTCCTATTTTGTCAAGAACTAGGGTTTCACTACGTACGCAGCGGTTTCAAACAACCTATATCGGGTAAGTAACCTGTCCAAGCTTGGAATGGTCACTATGGATTCCAAATATGCACTAGGTCGAATGGTCAAAACGGTGCCCCGATAAAACCAGGGTTTGTGTTCCCATACTGGCAGAGCTCGCAACCGGTCAGCCTTATGGTCATGCCTTGACAAGACAAGCCTCCGGCAAACCGCTCAGGAATAGCAGATGGCCAACACGATGTCCTAGGCGCACCAATGCACATGCAATGCAAAGAAACACATAAGTGTAGTCAAAACAGAATATCACGAGTTCGAGTCAAGCTCTCCAAACTCGCCAGCAGGGTCGCCAGAAACTGTAGACACGCCCTTGGGCCTCACTACAGTTCGGACTCAATTGTGTCACGATTCTTAATCTGAACCAAAGAGTCCAAATCTGGTAAATCGTTTTGAGAAAAATGGATTTTTTAGAAAAGAAGTGCCAAACATGGACTACTTTGCTAGATATAGAGTCGCCATCTAAATATTTTATTTTTTGGGCAATTTAGGAAACCCTGACTCGCTTGCCTAAGGCCACGTGTCCATCATCACCAAAGTTGCCTCGGCTCGAGAACTTGGGTACGATTGGGGAAGGTCAGCTATGAGCACCCCCTCTAGCCCGATCTGAAGATCAGCCTCTAAAAACAATGATATCTGATTTTGAAAACGTTATGTGTTCTTATTCCAGTTAATTATCTAGAATTACTATGTGACGCGCACAACACAAAAGTATAGACCAGATCGCCTAATTTGGAACGAAGCATTGCATATCCGTTTGTTTGGAAAATGTCTGAAATTTGCTACTCGCAAGTAGGCTAAAATACGGATTTCAATGAGTTGTTCCAACTCAAACAATCCAACCTTCACCCACAGGCATTCAGGCAGTTTATATCACATAAGCAGCTAGCCATATGGTAAGCATGTTGTCATGTTAACATTCACACTCAAAGCGAGATGCTAAAGCATAAATACATACATCGTACTTCGAGCCAAAACAAAGAACATGTTAGCAATCAATGCATGATCCAAGTTCATGTTAAGTGGCTAATGCAACACATACAAAATGTCACTAGAATAGGCTCGGCTAATCCTAGGATGGCATGTGGAAATGCAGAGATAACATGTATTCAAGTTAGATTTGAAATACTTTATGCAGTTAGAATGATGCGCCGAGCCCGGTGCATGCAATACTAATGAATGATGCACGCATGCATAGCATAAGGTATGCTAAAGTAAACATGTCCTAATACTAACCATCAAAAGAAGGTAAGTAAAGTGGAGAAAGAAGTGGGGGTTGGAAGACATGCACACACGCACACACACTTATTACAAATTTGCCCTCGCTCGGAGGGACCGAAAGAATAATACAATTTAATTATCCTACAAGCTAATTAAATATTACAGACCAATTAATTAATTAATGAATTAACTAATCTAATGAAAGCAGTAAGCAGCCTCGGGAATAGGGCCCAATGCAATGCACGCTAGGCTCCGCTCGAAAAGCCACTGCCATGCGCAAGATGCCTTTGCTTTGACTGTTATCCTTCTTTGAAGACTGCACAAATCTCAGGGTTGCTTCTCTGAATGCTGTGGAACACCACCGACTGAAGGAATTGGTCACCGGCCATGGAGAATGGTTATCGGCCACTTATGGATGGCCGGTCGGCAATAAAGATGGCCGGCCGGCCAAATCTTCCTGCAGAATCTGTTTTTGACAGCAGCAGAGGGAAAAACATAGCATGGCAGTGCATTTCAAGCAATGTATGCACCAATCACACCCCTTATCATATTCATGACTCAAAGGGATATGGTTCTCAATTCTCGGACCACCAATCGCGCATTTCCATGCATGATGGCCCGAGAAACCAAGTATGCATTTCGATATGGAATGCAATGCACATAATCAAACAAAGGGGGGGTTCAACCTCTATCATACTCAACTCAAGAGGTGAAGCATGCATGCCAATGCAATGCGTCCTAGGTATGGAAGCTAGTATAGAACATGGCAATGCAATGTGCAATGTAGGTTACGCACACAACCCAAGTAAAGAAGCATATAAGGCATGAAGCAATGCAACCTACAAGTATGCAAGACACAATGTGGATGTTCAAGCATGCAGGCAAGCATGTGACTTCATTGAATCATGCAACAACACACTAGTATGCAACAACACATAAGGTGAGAATGCAACAACATGCAAAGGGGTGGACTTAAACTAATTTAGGCAGCCCTTAAACAAGTCTAAAGCAGTAGCCAATGCTATGGAAATGAGGGCCTACACACACACATGTACATGTTGATGGGCCAACACTTGAGCATCAAACAAGCAACCTTTAAGCACACTTAAAAGAGCCTAAACAAGGACAATTAGCATGCAATGTGAACTCGGAAAATCATGTTAATGATGGTGCCAAACCAATTTAAACAAGACAAACATGGCGTGCAATTGGTCCAAGTACTTGAGGCAAGCCAAGGAGACTTGAACCATGGCTAAGTCAACCAAGCCTCACAAGGCCACGAGGACTTAAAACAGGTTCAAGGCAGACCTAGACAATGCTAGGGGAACACCTAGATGGCATCTGAGTGGCTTAAACATGCAAGCATACAAAAAAGCACATTCATGGAGCATAAGGCAACAACCTTTTAAAGCAACAAAGGAGCATCAAATGTGAGTATACGTGCATGTTATAAGGACTGAAATAACATGGCAAGTGGTTCCAAACCACTGAAATAATGCAAGTAATGCATGCTACACAGTCACACACCTAAGCCTAACAAGCCAAAATGCAAGGTGGCTATGCTAAGTGTAATGACCCCAAAGTGCGTATAGAAGGTTATCTTGATTTCATTAAGGGTTCATGTGTTTGCTATTGGAATTGAAGAACTAGCCGTCGAATTATGTTTTTGGAGCTGGAATTGTTGACCTTTATCAACAATCTGAAAATTTTTCCCTCCGCTCGAGCGGAGTAGTTGGCGCTCGAGCGGGCCTTTGGGGGTTCCAGTAATTTTGCAGGCGGGCTGAAATTCTGGGAGTGGTGATTTTCCGCTCGAGCGTATAAGTGGCCGCTCGAGCGACCTTTAGTCTTCGGCGCTCGAAGCGATGTTGGGCGCTCGAGCGGGTCTCTAGGATGAGTTGTACTTCTGAGGCATGTGGGCTCATTTTTGACATCTTATTAGTGTATTTGGAATGCCTTTATTTTATTTTGGGATTTTGGTTGAGGTGGTAATATGATGGTGAAGTAAGATTGGACCAAAGAATTTAATTTGGATAATTATTTTACGAACAGCCGCCACTCTTTTACCTTTTTCTTTTTCCACACTTGGAATTTGGATATGAGGTTAGAACCATTGGAAAGCTTATTTCCGGGGCTTCAATTTGGACACAAGAACGACCTAAAACGGAGTCCGGATGGGAGAGTTATACCTGTTCAAAGTTTCGACATCTGCTTGAGGCGAGTCCGCTCGAGCGGAAATAAGTCCGCTCGAGCGGTAATTACGGGACAGCAGCTTTAAAAACGGGATTTTGGATCATTTCTTACATGTTTCTTCTTCCCTCTTCCTTCCTCTTTGCCTTAGTCCGAAAACCCTAACTTCTAAAACCTTGATTTCCTCCACTTTTAATAACAAATCAACCACGGATCTTGCATCAAGGATGGAGGATAAGAGGAGATCACCACTTTCTACCGATTGGAATTTCGAAATTTTTGAGGTATGTTGGAATTCTATTATGGGGTTTAGATTATGGTGTATGGCTTATGGATTATGGACCTAGGGTGCCTAATAATGGGAAGATTTGAAATAAAAAGTAATGGGTTAAGAAGATTCAAACTTTTATTTGAAATTTGTAGATTTCTTAGAAACCCTAGGTTGATTTTTGATGCTAATCAATGATTTGGCCCAAATTGGTAGTTGAATCATGAAAGTGGTAGGTTGAATTAGATGTGGTCAAGTTTAATTGCAATTTGGTTATGTTTGAAAATTATGTTTAAGATTTGCGATTGAACTTTGTTAAATGCATTGCAATTTATGTTTTAATAAAAGGGAAATTGGGGGAAGAGACTTGTTGATGATATGGATGATATGAATTCGATTATGGAATGTTGAAATGAAATTTAAGAATTCCTTTTGAGATATGTTGAATTATATAATGTTGAGTTGAATCATGTTGCCTATGTTGATATTAATTTTGTTGTGACCTAAAATGTGAAGTTTCCAAGAATGGGTTTAATCCCGAATCATTTTACTAAATAATTGTGGGCTTGCTTAATTATTAAATCAAGAGAATGATTTAATAGGATTTCTTTCTAGGGATGGGGTAATGTTTGGTTTTTGGTGAAAACATTAGAAATTTAAGGAATTTTGGGGACATGGAAATGTTCATAAAAATCCTTTCTTTCTTTGAATAGAAGATGAATGGGTGTAAATGCCATAATGTGTTTTGTAAGACTAGTAATCTTTTATATATATATTGAGTTGGAGAGTTGAAGAAGTAGGTTGAAAACTTCATACTACAAAATATTGTTTGCTCTGTTTTATGTGTTTAACTTTGATGCCCTTAATGGACAAGTTGTGTACATGTGTAGGGCATAACCTGAGAAGGACAAGCACTCCGTTATAGCACTGTGAGTAGTAGTACGCTTTACTACAGATAATGATTGTCTTAGCATTCTGTTGATGGTAATTATGCAAATGTTCTTAATGGTAACACATGAATGTTCTTAATGTTTAATACATGAATGTTCTTAATGTTAATGCGTGAAAAGTTAATGACAACATGTTAAAAGGGCTTAAGGCCATATGTTTCAAGGGCCATGTGCCACAAGTTTCAAGTATGTTTCAAGGGCCATGTGCCACAAGTTTCAAGTATGTTTCAAGGGCCATGTGCCACAAGTTTCAAGGGCCTCGTGCCATAAGTTTCAATCATATTTTAAGGGCTTTGTGCCATCATGTTTCAAGGGCATAACGCCAATTTTCAAGGGCATTTTTAATGCCAATTTACAAGGGCTTAACGCCAATTTATAAGGGCATTTTTAATGCCAATTTACAAGGGCTTAACGCCAACTTTCAAGGGCATTTTTAATGCCAATTTACAAGGGCTTAACGGCAATTTACAAGGGCATTCTTAATGCCAATTTTCAAGGGCTTTATGCCACCTTCCAAGGGCATTATGCCAATGTTTAAGGGCTTAGGCCGCACCATTCAAGGGCTTTAAGCCAACCATGATGTTCAAGCTAATATATGTCAAGAAAGAGCCTATAAAGTGAAACAGACTCGGACAAATCATGTGGACTTTGCATTGTATGCTTAAGTATATGTTTTAAAGTTTGAGAAGCATATGTTTTAAAGATTGATAAGTATATGTTTTAATGTTTGGTAAACATATGTTTTAAAGATTGATAGGTATATGTTTTGAAACTTAGTAAGTATATGTGTTGAAACTTGGTAAGTATCCAAGGGCTTTGTGCCACTATGTTAATGGGCTTCATGCCACCATGATTAAGGGTTTGTGCCACATTATACAAGGATAATAATCCAAGCCAATATGTTTCATGATAAGATCTAAGTCTATAATGAATAAGAACAGATTTAGATTCGTGTCATGACTGCTGCATTAATATACGAAGTGCATGTTTGAAGCTTTGAATACCAGGTTGGAACTTTACTTGGCATTGTAGAATTGCAGAAATTGTATGGTCCACTCAGGAACGTTGAAAAGTTGCATTTAGTTCGTATGTCTATCTTCACTTATTTCCAAAGCATGTCAGACACAATTTATGGTTCAATAAATATTGAGAAGTTACGAATCCATGTGTACTTCTATTATACAATGTTTCAAGTTAAGCAGTATTTTATTTATGTACTACTATTCACTGAGCTTGACTCACTTGTGTTATGTCTGTTTCAGAGGCACTCCACCGGAGGTCAGTTTAACCCTTGGCATCCGTGCCTCTTTTGTCAACCTCAGTGTCCAAGCACTTAAGTGAAGGCGCTCTTCTTGCTAAGCTTTTGGATTTTACACTGTGATTGTCTACTTAAAGTTGATGTATATAATCCCTTTACCTGTCCATGTTGTTTTACGCCCAATTCTAAGGGCTGGGTCTGTATGTATATATATGTATATAGATAATTCTCTTATGCACGTCACTGTATGTTTATTTACTTAATGTTCTGTATGTGGTCCTGGCATGATAGTGGTCGCTCAATGGATGCAGTTCTTTTATTTTTGTTAATTTATATTGGTAAATGCTTCCGTTCAGGCCCCGTAAGATATATATGACAGGTTTAGTGTCCGTTTTTGAATGGGTCATGCCCAAACTTTTAGGGGTGGGTTTGGGGCGTGACACTAAGCATGCTATGGTCGGCCAAAACAACCAAAAATAGAACTTAAGCATGCGAAAACAAACACAAAAGCTTCACAAAGTTTGGCCAAAATCATGCTAGAACAAGGATCAAAACCTAAAGCATGTTAAGACCTAAACATGGCATTACAAGGCATGCATGCTAAGCAAACATGATGTACCTAAACCAACATACAACAGTGCTATATTGTGACAATAAAAGCAAAAAAATTAGTTAAGGCATGGCCAACATGAACCTAAACTAGATGCTCCCTCAAGAGGCAAAAATAGCCCTTTTCAAGGACAACAAGGAGAGGGGGTGGCCCTCTCCTCCTTGGGACCTCAAGGCACCATCCTCACCACTGAAATCCCTCAAGATTTCAGTGGTGAGGAGGCACAAACACAATGGTCCTGAAGCTCACCAAAATAGCACAAAAACAAAGGCCAAACAAGCCTTAAGAGGGGTCAAACAACCTCAAAGCTCAAAACACTCTTAAACAACTATTTAAAGGACTCAAAAACAGAACTTTTATATGCTATATGCAAAGCCAAAAAATAGTTGCAAGATAGGTAAAAAAGCTATGCAAAAATGGGGTATTTAAAGGTAAAGTCCTTACCCTTGAAGACCGCTTTCAAGAACAGCACTCCAGCTGCTTTTTTGGCTCCAAACCAGTTCAAAAACTTCCAAAACAGCCTCTCAGCACCTCAGCTGCTAAAGGAACGTGTGATGGTAGGTGTTTGTGTGCAATACTAAGGCTAAACACACACAAATACAAGAGAGAGATATAGATATAGGATAGATACACAACTTAAACCCTAAAACTCAAGCTCTCTCTGAAGATCTTGTCTTTTTTTTTTTGTAACCCTTATGGAGGAAGAAGAGGCTTCCTCTTATAGAAGGCTCAATCTTGTAAGCTTACAAGATAAGCTAGCCAAGAAGGAGATCCCTCCATACACGTACGTGTATGGAGGGGAGCAAAGTGTATGCCAGCTAGCATACAAATATCTGCAAAGCAGATGCACAGTAGTCGGCCGGCTAAAAATACAATTTGACCAAAATGGATGGCCGGCCGGCCATCTAAAGCGCCGGCCGGCCAAACATTTGGCCAGTGGCAACAAAAACACAGCCGGTGGCCTCAAGCCATGGCCGGTGGTGTGTGGGGATGGCCCACAAGCCATTCTCTGCCCCTCGAAGGCAAAACACAAGTGTTTGGTGCAAAACCAGACACAAAATAGTCGAGTCGAGAGATCCTGAGGCAAGGTGCGTAGCCGAAACCTCCGGGAACTCAAGACAAACACAAACAAGGATGATCACCGGGTGTTCAAGCGGTGACGTCTAAGTCTTGAGGACGGTAAAAAATGGGGTGTCTACAACTATGTGACACACACATTAGCAAGTACAGACTGAGTCGCAAGACTCGGAACAAATCAGCTCATGTTTGTTTTCAAAAATGGTTTGAATTTGCTACCCTCAAATGGGCTAAAACGCGGATTTGCCCTGAAACATGATAGGCTTAAAACATGATTTGCCACTTCGCAAAGTGGGCTTAAAACTCTCATTCGTTGAATTGTTTCAATTCAAGCAACAAGCCTTCATCCACATGCATTCATGCAATTTAGCAAGTAAGCACATAGCCTCATGGCAAGTATGCTAGGATCGCTACACTCATACTCATTCAAGTATGTTAAAGCGTAAAACTTACCAAGTACTCCAAGCCAAAACAAAAACTAGTTAGAAACAATGCATGATCCTAACTATGCAAAATGCTTAATGCAACACATGTAATATGGTATTAATAGGCTTGGCTACTAATACGGCATAGGATACAATTTGATAACATGCTTTGAAACACATATTCAAATAACTATTGAATTACAATGAAATTTGAATGATGCGCCGAGCCTTGGTGCATGCAAGGCAAATGAATGATGCAATCATGCAAACATAAGGTATGCCAATTGAAAATGATGCTCCTAAACTAACCATCAAAAGTGGTTAAGTAAAACGGAGAAGGACGTGGGGTTGGAAGACATGCACACACGCACAAACGCACAGTTATTATAACATTGTGCCCTCGCGAAGGAGGGTCCAAATAAATAAGCTAACTAGCTATGCTAATTAAGCTAACTATTACAACACAATTAATTAACTATTCTAGCTAATTAAAATATTACAAACCAAAATTGAAGAATTAGTTACACTAACTAATTAAGTGCAACACTTGAATTGAATAATTAGCTACGCGAACTAATTAAAGAAATTAAATGGCCTCGAGGGCGAGGGACACATGCATGCTTGGTTGGCTCCCTCCCGAAAATCCATCGCCTTGCCATCAGATGCCTCTGTTTGCACTCGTTTGAACATCTGAAAATTGTGCCAACTTCCAGAACACCTCTGTTCCATCTCAGGAACACACAGAGCAATTTTTCACTGATGGCCGATCGGCTACAATTGATGGATGTTGACCACTGCTGGTGGCCAGTTAGCTTCCTTTGATGGCTGCTCGGTTGGTACATGTGGCCGGTTGGCCACTGCTTTCCTGAACTCTCTCCTTTTGCTACAACAGAGAGCAAACAGAGGCAAGACAGTGTTTTCTCAAGGAGTGTATGTACTGCTACCCTTCTTATCATCACACAAGCTCAAATGAGCATAAGTCTTGATTCCCGAACCATCAACCACGCATTCTTAATGCATGATGGCTAAAGAATCAAGCTTGAACATGGTCAATGAATGCACAAACAAAACCAAAACAACCATCACCTTATCATGCATGATCAAAGGTGATGGTGACTAAGAAAAGTGGCACGTTTTATCACTTTGAGTATGAAACGTCCCATTTTTCTTGTGTTTGGATTAACGTTCAATCCAAACACATGCAATGCAACACGACATGCTTAACTTGCTCAAGTTTTACTTGTCACGTTTTATTTAAACATTTTAATTACCGATTAGTCATTTAACCGGTTAAGTCCAAAGTGAGAGTCCTCTAATTGGAAAGAGGGATTAAGCCATAAGTACCTTGAGCATGAAAGAGGCCTCATATTGTTGGTAGTGAACTCCCAAAGGAATTAAACCATTAGGTATGGGAGCCTCAATTCCATACTCGAGCTAACAAGAGCCTCAAAGCCACTTTCAAAACAAGGTAAAGAGTGAAGAATATGGGGAGGTTGCAGATATTTTAGTGTTGAAATGGCATGCAAAACGACACTAGAACATGAAAACAACACATGCAAGTCATACTAAGAGCCTAAAACATTAAAGCTAGTGAAGGAGATTGCACTGCAACCACACAATACAAGCCTCAAAGGGCCAAACCAACTCAAAACAAATTTAAAAACATGCCAAAATAGTGGCTAAAACTTGCTGAGATTGAGGAACAAAATGCTAGAAAAACATGCTCACATGTTAGCTTGCAAACAAGACTCAAGGCACGACTCTCAAAAGCAATGAAAGAGTGAAATGGATGACTATGTGACTGAGCTATGATGCTATGCGAAATGATGCTACAACATGCAAGCAACTCACACACTTCATGCTTAAAGCTTTAAAACAAAAAGCTAGTGAGGACCATTACACTATAGCCATGCAATACAAGCCTCGGAGGACTTAACCAGCCCAAAACAAAGTTAAAGTAGGCCAAAATAGTGGCTAAAACATGCTGAAGTTAAGCTAGCACAAGCTAGAATAATAGGCTAAACTATTAGGCATGCTAGACTAGTAAGCACAATTGCACTATAAGTACAAAAAGCAAGCAACAAATGCTCCAACCATCCCAAAACAGAGTTGAAACATGTAAAAAAAGAGCCTAAAACTTGCTTGAACTAAGCTAATACAAGCTACAAAATCAAGCTAATATGTGAAGCAACCTAGGCATAGAAGCAAGACACAAGGAAGGGAGGCTAACCCCTCCTATTTTGGACTTCAAGAATTGATTTTTACCACTGAATTAACTTTGGATTTCAGTGTTTAAAAGTGCCAAAAGGTTTGACTCAAAGGTGGTAAGAAAAGGCACAAAAGGCTTCACAAGCCAAAAAGCACAACCCCCTAACCCACCAAGACCTAAACTACCATTTTTAAACCTTAAAAATAGAGTTTTTTATAGTTGAAAAACTAGGTCAAAACAGTGCAAAAAGATAACCAAGCAATTGATTAAAACAAAGGCTACAAGGTAAGTCCTTTACCTCTTGAAGCACAACACAAAATCAGTCACAATTCTGAGCTCAAACCACCCTTGGGAGCTCAAACAAAGCCTCAAAGAACCTCAGCTCCAAAATGAATATGTTTGGTTAAGGGTCTTAGTGGAAAAGTGTAGAGAATTCTACCTATCAAGCATAAACAAGAGAAGAGAGAGAGAGAGAGAGAGAGAGAGAGAGAGAGAGAGAGAGAGAGAGAAATTTGTTCAAAATTATCTAACCCTCTAAAATAGAGGAGAGACCCCTCTATATATAGAAAATCAAGCTTAGAGCTTATATTCATCCCTCCATACATGTGCATGGAGATGAGCTTCAGTGATCAATAGCTGGCACAACTAGCAAACAAATATCTAAAAAAGGAGAAAAATGACCGCCGGCTATAATTGGTGGCCGACCATCCATTAATGAGGCCGACCGGCCACCACTGATGGCTGATGGGCATAAGCCCTAGCCTATGGGTTGTTGGGCTAGCCGACAGGCTACCCTCTCTTCCATGTTTGAAGCAACAAGCTCTTGGTTCACAACCAAGCACAAAACAGACAAGTTTCAAATGCTTAAAGGCAAGGCACTCCGCCAACAACTTCAGGCGTTCAAAATGAACACAAACATGAATGATTATCAAGTATTCAAACGATGACGTCCAAGTCTTGAGGACGGTCAAAAATGGGGTGTCTATAGTTGCCCCTCTTTGACAGAACTCGGAAGTCATGAAATGATGGAAGTGAATGGCACAGCCCAGAGACGATCCATTTTTGACAAGGCCAAAAACTTGGACAAACAAACAAGAAAAACAAAGAACGGTTGCACCCGTAGGCTGCCTACATATCCCTTTGTAAGGAATCAAACCAGCGTAGTTCTGGGGCAAGATGGAAATGATATGCATGATGCAACAACATAACTTACGATCATGCAATGAGACTGTAAAGGAACATCTAGGTGCCAATATTACAATAAACTCATACATGAACAGCAGTAAGTAAACACGCCACCTACGGAAGACACAAGCCAAACTACATTTCATGCAGAAAGGATGTAAGAAAATTATGCAGGCTTAACTACGCATCACGCAGGAAAGACACAAAATAACATAAACATCGAGTACACCTGAGGTACCAAACAAAATCTCAACGCGCTGCACGCGAAGAGGAGAGAGAGAATAACGACAATGCTGAAGCGCGCCCGTGTATCTCTAAACAAAGCATCCTAACACGCCACACGTGAGAAGAGAAAAAGGGCTGGTGTAAACACTGGAGGGTGGTATAAACATTGGAGCACGTCCCAATGTTTCTAACCAAAACAAGGTGGTATAAGCATTGGAACACATTCCAAACGCTTCTAACCGAGAGGGGGTGGTATAAACATTGGGCACACGTCCCAATGTTTCTAACCAAAGAGGTGGTATAAGCATTGGAACACGTTCCAAATGCTTTTAACCGAGGGGGGTGGTATAAACATTGGGCACACGTCCCAATGTTTCTAACCAAAGAGGTGGTATGAGCATCGGAACACGTTCCAAACACTTCTAACCGAGGGGGTGGTATAAACATCGGGCACACGTCCCAATGTTTCTAACCAAAGAGGTGGGTGGCATAAACACCTGGTGTACCCGAATGTTTCTAACCAAAGTGAGGATTCAAAGGACAAGAATGATCTTACCTAGAGTTCCTTTGAATGAACTGTACATGCAATAACGTCTGGTCACACCAGCTTTGAATGAACCGTACATACAATATCGTGCCTGCATAAGAAAGGAACTTAACAAGTACAATGTAATGAGAATGCATGTTCTATGCAAGATTAACAGCATGTTCTATGCTAAATACCAAATGCATATTCTATGTGAATATGGGGAGTGCATACTCTATGCAAGCATGAGAAATGCATGCTCCATGCTCAATTGACAAATGCATATTCTATGCAAATTAATGAATGCATGTTTCATGCGGCGGCGACAAATGCATGCTCTATGCAAGACGAGAAGTGCATATTCAATGCAAGTGTGAGGAGTGCATATTCAATGCAAATGTGCAAATGCATGTTCCACGCAACAGCAAAACGCATATTTTATGCCATACTAGCAAACTCACGCTCTATACACCGGACACACACTTTCATGCGAATGTGAGAGCATATACAATGCAATGCCATGCAAGCACTTTCCACGCGAGATGAAGAGTATATACAATGCAATGAATGCGAGCATTTTCTATGCGAGATGAAAAGCATATGCAATGCAAGGCATACAAGTATTTTTTATTCGAGATGAAAAGCATATACAATGCAAGGCATACAAGCATTAAACTTCAAAGCGTGTGTTTAATGCCCAAGTAGAAGGACGCTCCATGCTAAAGTACAAGATGCATGCTCTATGCGAAAACACAAGATGCTCTATGCGAACAAGAGACTATGCAAGACCTCATGTGAATGTTCCATGAAATGAGAAAGAGGTGCCCGTTCTGCGCAATGACAAAAGTGGTGCCGGTACAGACGACTCGATCGCAACCTCCAACTTACTTCTTGGAGGAGTTGCAAAAAGTTAAAAGGATACACCTCGCACGTGTTGAGTATCATACACTGAAAACACAGTACGAACCTTCCACAGAGGCCATTTGAGCTTAAAAAAGTGTACTTTCCTTGCACTTTCTTGAGAGATTAGGGCATAAAACAGCAGAAAAACACACAAGGAAAGCAATGGAGGCCTGTTGGCCACTCTAGGGAGCCATCGGCCACCCATCGGCCACAAATAAAAGTCATCAGCCACAAATGGTGGCTGATTGGCCATCGATGATAGATTCGGGGCAGTTTTGGCATTTCACCTCGACTCTTTAAATGTAGGGCATCAACCCTCAATCCCTCACTTCTCCAAGCCCAAAAATCCAACTCTTCGCACTCTAGACCATTTTCCTCCTTAGATTCGACCACCAAACGCGTTTTCCAACACCCCATGAACATTCAATTCGTTTGACCCTCATAGTTTACAACACTTTAAACCGATTGAAAGGTAATTTTGGTACTTTTTCTTGGAGTTTCACCACTTGAAGTTTGTTTCCCTCGAGTAACCCTTGGGTTTGGTGCCCTTTCCCAGGCCTTGACCTTTTCTCCAATTTTTCCTCTCTCAGAGTTCACTTTTGTTGACTTTTGGCATTTTTCGCCCATTTTCCACATTTTGGACCATTTTCTCATCTTTTCTCGAGATGGCGGACGACATCCCACATGACGGAGCTCGTCCGAAGATGGAGATGGATGATCCAAAGTTCGAGACATTGCTGCTTAGCATTCGACCTTTCGATACGGCGATGTATCATCCCGAGATACATGTGCTACCTCCCGATAGTATCTGTCAGTTCAAGGGGTTTGCACGAGGTGCACCCGAGGACCTCCTACTGCGCGAGCCGGAGTCACACTTATCGCATGATTCCTCTGAGGTATACACTTTATTCTCATATTTTCCACAATGTACTTCGCATTTCTTGCATAGCTTTCACTATCTTTCATGTGTTCATCCCAAACACATTCTTGCATTGTATTTCTTACATTGTCTTGCACCTGCTTGTCCTGATCATAGAGGAATTCACGCATGATTTGAGGATACGGGACCACCTCCATGAGGAGTGGTGCATGGAGCTCCCCTACGCAGTCCGCCATATCATTGACGAGGCCGGCTTCGGCGCATTCTGCACGGGGCTCTCACGCCTCATTACGAGCAGACCTTTGCTGGGTGCCTTGGTAGAGAGGTGGTGGGATACCACCGATTCTTTTCATTTCTCCACCGTAGGGGTGATGACGATAACTCCCTTCGACTTCTCTATGCTCACTGGCATGGAGGTAGGGGGTCATCCGATTCCTTACGACACAGACATGGGCAAGTGGAAGGCTGCCCAGATTTACCTGCTGGGGACTCGTCCTTCTATTTCCCGATCAGGGATGGTCCGATACACATGGTTTGCTGACCACTACAGAGGGACGGTGTCGACGACCCGAGAGGAGACCGAGCACTACGCTTGAGGTTTCCTGATGTTCTTGTTCGGCACTACCTTGTTCGCTGACTAGGCAAACACCGCCGGGTTATATATTTTGAGTGCTTTGGTGGACCTACACCCTATCCAATTCTACGACTGGGACAGCGCAGACTTGGCCACACTATACGGATATGTGAGCTCCACCTCTCGCGGAAGTGGGCATCTGATTGGAGGCTATTGGAGGGCCTGGGAGGTATGTCTCACCTTCTATTTTTTTACATTTCCCATTATGCCTTCTGCTTTGCATTTTCTGTACGCTGCACACACCGTACATGGCACTACACACAATTTGCTTTCTGCTTTACATTATCGGCACACTACACACACTGTATACTATACGCACTGTAAACTGTACACAAACAATTTACTTTCTATTTTGCATGCTCCGTCGTGCTTTCTACTTTGCACTTTCTGTACACTGCGCACTGTATACAGTACACACTACAAACTGTACACACTGCACATTGCATTTTCTGGACATGACGTACTTGTTTTTCTTTCCACACTACTTATACTTATCTGTTGAACATTCGCTGTTGCCCTTTCACTTTCTGCAGCTATGGGTGTGCGCCTACTTTTTGGGACTCGCCCCAGAGCCAGAGGTGGAGATGCCACATGTCGTGCCATACTGACATTGGTATGACGGGAGGTGCCAATGGAGATCTGGGGAGTCTTTCTCCTTCTTCCGCCGATATTTCGATACCGTGGCCGCAGTAGAGGTATTTCAAATCTTACAGTTATTTCAGCTCTACTCCATATTGCATATCTAATGGCAGCTAACAATCTGCACACTTTCTGTTCATAGATTACCTGCAAGCCTTGGGCGACGATACCCGAGGGAGTTAAGGACTAGTTTGCTAGCGCTCGGGAGGCTTCTCACTTTTGGATTCTGCTCGAGGGCCTGGTTTGTCGAGCATGGTTCCTGGGTGGGCGGTTCTTACGCCAGACCATCAGCTTACCCTAGCCGGTAGTTCCCACCTCTAACATACGTGAGGGTGACAGAGAGATATACCTTCCAGGAGATGATCGATTTCATCAGAGGTTGGGACGCTGACTTCTTCCGAGTCGATGGCGATTACACTACCTTCATCCAGACATACCTTATGCCACCTTTGACTGGTGCCTGCAGAGATGAGAGAGCGAGGGCTCCAGCTGCGGGAGAGAGGAGTGGAGGGGGCAGGGCGTCTGGGACTCGTGGCAGGATAGGTTCTCAGACGAGGCAGAGGGCAGGATGACCAGAGCTGCCCACTACACTGACTTGCTGGTGACCCAGAGGGGAGGCTTACCGAATTCCCATTGAGCCTGTAATAGCTAGTCACGAGCTTGTCAGAGTTCGAGGCCTGACTCCGGTATGTACCATACTTTTCACATTCAATTCATTTCAGTTATTCTTTATAGACCACTGATGAAATAGCCCGACCCTCGTACATGATTCTAGTATCTTTTCTGCACTCTATTCTGTGTTTTCGAATGCATATTATGAAATTCTATGTGAAAGTGCGTTGAATTACATGAAACTTAGAAATATGGATTCCTATCTGTTGAATAAGCAAATTATATGTCACATTTATACTATTTGAATCTGAAACAGGGCGCCTTAGAGGCTTAATTTTCAGAAATTCATTTGATATTTGGAATCTGTATAATTTTTAAGCTCTAATCAGATTTTTTGTGAAATTTCAATTTAGGATGCTTAAACGATTAAATTTTTGTCTTATTCTCTTTGATATAAACAAAGGGACTTATATCAAGTTTAGGAGATATTTTTGACTTAGAACCATCTCTTGTGTGCAACCAAGAAGAGGGAAAAATGTGAGTGTTGGAGAGAAGCCCTCCACGTGAAGAATTTGGGGAAATTTGTGAGAATTGCTTAAATTAAACCCAAGGTATGGCAAATTTCTTGATCTAGCCTCTTTCTCTCTTGATCTTGGTTGGGAATTCCTCTTTTGTTTTGGAAAGCTATGGTAGATGTGAGGGTTTTATGAGGTGATTCATATTGATAATCAAATTGAGCTATGAAGAGAAATCTATCCCTTATTTCCTTGATATTTCATGAAAATATTCAAGTATGGGTTTGAGTTAGAAGCTTGAGTAGCTCTATATGTATATATGTATGGAAATCCAAAATAATGGGGATTGTGGAAGGATTATGGTTGGATTGAGTATGGATTTAATGATTTAAAGTTTAAGGAGGGCTGTGACTGATTTGTTGTGTGATTTAGTACCTTAATTTGATGTTAAATCCATTTTCAGGCTTTGTTTTGTGTTGTAAAAGATGGATTTTTGGTATGGAATTGAGCTGCCCCAATTCAGGGCTACGGCCGCTCGAGCGGAGGCCATGGTCGCTCGAGCGGGGAAATGACCACCTCAGCAGTTTTTCCGAAATTACCCTGTCCGTTCGATCGGAGGAATTTTTGCTCGAGCGCAAAAATCGACCTCTCAGCATTTTTTGATAACATTGTACAGTACGCTCGAGCGGCCAAATTGGCGCTCGAACGGGGGACTTACTTTTAGACAAAAAAATGTGTTTGTTCAGTTTTACGTGCTTGACTTCCTGGTATTTTTAGAATATTTTTCTGGTGATTTTAAGATGGTTATAAATTCATTTGAAGGGTAATAACACAGGGAATGATTCCTCAATGCTTTAAAAAGGAGGAAAACTAATTTACCAGTTATAATTGTATGCAGGACAGACTCCGGAAGGAACTAGTGTGCCATCACAACACTGTGAGTAATAGTACATTGAATGTACCTTTATTTTCCGCTATATTTGTTAATAACATTCTGTTTACCGTCAGTTACGATATTAGCATATGTATTGATTGGAACTTAACGAAAATGAAATGTTGAAAAGCTATACGTACATATTTGTACGTTCTGGGCCGAAAGGCTGTTCTGATTATTCTGGGCCAACGGCCGTTCTGCAAGTAAAACAATATCAAACTCACTACTGAATCTCATTATTCTGTGAATGCACTATTATGTATTGTGCATTGTGTTTAAGGTTGGTTATTAAATTGTCAAGTATTATTATTCACTGAGCTTGTCTCACTCTGTTATTTTGTTTAATTCTGTAGGAAATCAACTTGGAGGGCAGTCCTAGCAGCGATATCATTTAGCTTGTATCGACCTAAGGCCAGCTAGGCACATGGGGGAAATCTTTGCGTGCTAGGGCAGTTTTGTTAGGCCTTGTCATTCTGTATTAATGTGTTGTTGGTGAAAGTTGTTTGTATGTAATATTTTGTTGTTTGCCTAGCCTTTGGGCTGGGCTTGTAAATGTGTATGTAACTTAATCTCAGATGTATGTTCACTAAATGTTTAATTCTGAGTCATGGTCCTGGCATATTGTAGTAGCTCAATGGATGTGTCCGCATGTTATTTTTTTATATATATATTAACGTTTCTGCTCAGGCCCCGAATATCGTTTATAATAGGTTATTTTGTCTATTCCTGATTAGGTCATGCCCAAAACTTTTAGGGGCAGGTTAGGGGTGTGACAAGTGGTATCAGAGCACGAGTTGCTATCTCACACACAGATCCATTGAGCTTTAGGGTGTCTAGAAAAGCTTAAGGCATCTTGCATGACGTCCTGAAAGTAAATGAAGAAAAAAAAAAAGTGATGGCAACGTGAAGTATACTCTGATAATACTAACAATTTTGAATTATGCCTATTGTATATAATTGATGGTTGTGTAGGAAATGGTGAGAATAAGGACAGAAGACGCAAAAGATACTACTTCTGCACGGTTGGATAGGATGGAGAGGATGATTATGGAGATGGCAGAGACCCTACAGCAACAGCAACAACAGCAGCCCCAGCCACAACAACAACAACAGCCACAGGAACAACCACTACCACCGCCACCGGTACCCCCACCGGCTGTACAAGATTTCCATGCTGAAGATAGAACCATTACACTTACAAAGGAGTTTAAAGAGATGAAACCGCCAGTGTTTAAAGGCGGAATCGAACCGATGAAAGCTGAGGCATGGGTATTGGGAATAGAGAAGTTGTTCGAAGTTTTCCCTTGTACTGACATTCAAAAGGTGCAGCTTGCTGCTTTTACTCTTGAAGATGAGGCGCGAAGGTGGTGGATGCTCACAAGAACAATGCATCAAGGGTTGACATGGAACAGATTGTTAGAGCTATTTTATGATAAATATTTTCCCCAGAGTATGCTGGACAAGAAAGTGACCAAATTCGAAATGTTGAGACAAGGAAATGAAACTGTTGCCGAATATAAAGCTCAATTCGCGGAACTAGCCCGGTTTGCACCTCACATGGTAGATACAGAATATAAGAAGGCGCGAAAATTCGAAGGAGGATTGCGGGGTGCTATTCTGGACCGAGTTAATGTGTTGAAGTTGCCTACCTACGTTGATGTGTTAGAAAGGGCTGTTATAGCAGAACGGAATATTGTTGCTCTGACTCAGATTTCTGAATGGAAAGGAAAAAGGCAGAACAACCAATGGTTCAAGTGGTCAACTACTCCATCAAACAAGAAGCAAAATTCAGGGACCTCCGGTACTACTACTTCTCCTCAAAATTCAGCTCCTGTGTGTCTAGAATGCGGATGGAGGCATCAAGGGATTTGTCACCGATTGTCTGGGGCATGTTTTCGATGTGGCAAAACGGGGCATTTGATAAAAGACTGCCCGCAAAAGAATCAACAAACTGGTAATAAGGCCACCACCAGCTCAGCAGGGTCTACACCGGCTCCTAATGCCAAGTCAGCTGCTAAAGCTGCTAATAATAAGGACACTACGAGGCAAGGCAGGGTGTTTGCGTTGGTTCCGGGAGATGTACAGAATGCAACAACAGTGGTGTCAAGTACATTTATGGTTCATGGTCATTCTGCTTGCGTCTTATTTGATTCTGGCTCTACCTGTTCCTTTGTGTCAAAATTTTTTGCTAAAAACTTAGATAAACCTGAAGAAGAATTGACTTATGTGTTATATGTATCCTCACCTATGGGAAATTCCATGGTCTGTACTTCTGTCTATTCTTCTTGTGAACTTCTTATTGGGGATGTCCGTGTCATGCTAATTTATTACCACTTGATAGGACTTCTTTTGACGTTATCCTGGGAATGGATTGGTTGGGTGAATATGGTGCCACTATAGACTGCCAGACGAAGCAAATTAAATTCCACCCTTTGGGGCAATCAGAATCTATTTTTCAGGGACAGGGGGTAACTTCTCCCCCATATGTGATTTCTGCAGCAAAGGCTTGTAAATTAATTCAGAAAGGGTGTCGGGGGTACTTATGTAGTGTTTTGGAAAGGCCAATAAGGAATGGAAATACTGAGACGATTCCAGTTGTCTGTGAGTTTCCGGATGTCTTTCCAGAAGAATTGCCAGGAGAATTAGTGGACCGTGAAATCAAATTCACAATTGAAGTGTTACCAGGAATTCAACCCATTTCTAGAACTCCGTATCGAATGGCGCCAGCTGAAATGAGGGAATTGAAGATTCAGTTGCAAGAATTACTGGATGAGGGGTTTATCCGCCCGAGTGTCTCTCTGTGGGGTGCACCAGTCCTGTTTGTGAAAAGAAAGATGGAACCCTCCGATTATGTATAGACTACCGGGAGCTTAATAAAGTAACAATCAAGAATAAGTACCCATTACCACGAATTGATGATTTATTTGATCAATTACAAGGAGCACAGGTCTTTTCCAAAATTGACTTGCGGTCCGGATACCACCAATTGAAAGTTAAAGCTGATGATGTGGGGAAGACGGCTTTTCGAACCCGGTACGGTCATTATGAATTTCTGGTTATGCCTTTTGGAGTTACTAACGCAGCAGTAGCATTTATGGATCTGATGAACCGTGTCTTCAAACCATATCTAGATGAGTTTGTAGTGGTCTTTATTGACGACATCCTTATTTACTCAAAGAATGTAGAGGCTCATGAGAACCGTCTTCGCTTAATCCTTCAGACCCTCCGGGAAAAGAAGTTGTATGCAAAGCTAAAGAAGTGTGAATTTTGGCTACATGAAGTGGCATTTCTGGGGCATGTTATAACTAAGGAAGGAGTCTCTATTGATCCAAACAAGATTGAGGCGATTGTAAACTGGCCGAGTCCGACTAATGTGACTGAAGTACGTAGTTTTATGGGATTATCCGGATATTATCGAAGATTTGTCCAGGATTTTTCTAAGATTGTTGTGCCACTCACACAGTTGACTAAAAAGGGAGTTGCATTTGAATGGTCGGAACCACGGGAATCTGCTTTTCAAGAATTAAAAATGAAGTTGACTACAGCTCCGGTCCTTGCCCTACCGTCTGGTACTGAGGGATTTGTGATTTATAGCGATGCATCACATAAAGGACTTGGTTGTGTGCTTATGCAGCGCGGAAGAGTTATTGCTTATGCTTCTCGCCAGCTTAAATCCCATGAGAAGAGCTATCCCATGCATGATCTTGAGCTAGCCGCAGTCGTTTTTGCTTTAAAGATTTGGCGGCATTATCTGTATGGGACTACTTGCGACATTTACACCGACCATAAAAGTCTCAAATACATTTTTACTCAAAAGTAGTTGAATATGCGCCAGCGGCGATGGTTGGAGCTTATTAAAGATTATGATTTGCAAATCCATTATCATCCCGGTAAAGCCAACACGTTGGCAGATGCACTTAGTCGGAAGAATGTGGGAAATTTGGCAAGCCTAGTGATAGGGAAAAAGGAGTTGATAAATGAGTTGAATAAGATGGGGGTCGACTTGGTGCTATTTGGTCAAGTAGCAACAATGGCAACAATGATGGCCCAACCAACATTACTTGAGGACATTAAAATATGCCAAATCGAGGATGGGGCTTTAAAGAAGATATGTGACGAAATGGAGACAAGACCGAAACTGGGGTTCACTTTGACAGATTCGGTGCTTAAATTTCAAAACCGCGTATGTGTGCCTAATGTGTTAAAACTTAAACGGAAGTTGATGGAAGAAGCACATGCCTCAAAAGTTTCAATGCATCCAGGAAGTACTAAAATGTACCGGGATTTGAAGCAAAATTTTTGGTGGCCAAGTATGAAGAAAGAAATCGCATAGTTTGTTTCTAAGTGTTTGCAATGTCAGCAGGTAAAAGCAGAGCATCAGAGACCTGCAGGATTATTACAACCCCTCCCAATCCCGGAGTGGAAATGGGAACATCTGACCATGGATTTTATTGTAGGCTTACCACGAACACCACGAGGAATGAATTCTATATGGGTCATTGTCGACCGATTAAAAAAGTCCGCCCACTTCCTGCCTGTGAAGACCCAGTATAATGTAGATAAACTTGCTGCGATCTATGTGAATGAAATTGTAAGGCTTCACGGTGTTCTAGTCTCAATTGTGTCAGATAGAGATCCAAAGTTTGTTTCAAGGTTCTGGCAAAGTCTACAGAATGCAATGGGTACAGAATTAAAGTTTAGCACAGCTTTCCACCCCCAAACAGATGGACAATCCGAGAGGACAATTCAGACGCTAGAAGATATGCTTCGAATGTGTGCCTTGGATTTTCGGGAAAGTTGGGAAACTCATCTACCATTGGTTGAGTTTGCATATAATAACAGTTATCATTCGAGTATTGAAATGGCACCCTATGAAGCTCTGTATGGAAGATTGTGTCGTTCTCCCGTGTGTTGGGCCGAGGTTGGAGATAAGCCCTTGTTAGGGCCAGAGATTGTCCACTTGACAACTGAAAAGATTAGAATTATTCGAGAAAGATTAAAAACAGCTCAAAGTAGACATAAGAGTTATGCGGATAACCGGCGAAGGAATTTGGAGTTTGACGTGGACAGTCATGTTTTTGTGAAAGTTACCCCAATGAAAAGACACCCAAGATTCAGAAAAAGGGGTAAGCTAACGCCCCGATATGTTGGTCCCTTTCAGATCTTAGAAAAAGTGGGTCCAGTAGCCTACCGAGTTGCCCTTCCGCCACATATAAGTCAGATTCATAACATGTTTCATATTTCTATGCTCCGAGGACACCTCCCGGATCCATCACATATTATTGATTATCACCAAATTGTACTAACTGATAAGTTAACATATGAGGAAAAACCAATTCGAATTCTGGACCGCCAGGTGAAACAGTTACGGAACCGAGAAAATCCAATGGTGAAAGTGGAGTGGCAAGAGCACTATGGAACCGGGGCAACTTGGGAAAAGGAAGATGAAATGCAACACCAATATCCGCATCTGTTTTCGTCCTAAGATAAAAGAAGTTTGGAGGACCAAACTTAATTAAGGGGGGGAGGGGAAAGTGTAATAGCCCGACCCTCGTACGTGATTCTGGTATCCTTTCCACTCTCTATTCTGTGTTTTCGAATGCATATTATGAAATTCTATGTGAAAGTACGTTGAATTACATGAAACTTAGAAATATGGATTCCTATCTGTTGAATAAGGAAATTATTAGTCACACTTAAACTATTTGAATATGAAATTGGGCGCCTTAGAGGCTTAATTTTCAGAAATTGATTTGATATTTGGAATCTGTATAATTTTTAAGCTCTAATCAGATTTTCTGTGAAATTTCAATTTAGGATGCTGAAACGATTAAATTTTTGTCTTATTCTCTTTGATATAAACAAAGGGACTTATATCAAGTTTAGGAGATATTTTTGACTTAGAACCATCTCTTGTGTGCAACCAAGAAGAGGGGAAAACGTGAGTGTCGGAGAGAAGCCCTCTACGTGAGGAATTTGTGGAAATTTGTGAGGATTGCTTAAATTAAACCCAAGGTATGGAAAATTTCTTGATCTAGCCTCTCTCTCTCTTGATCTTGGTTGGGAATTCTTCTTTTGTTTTGGAAAGCTATGGTAGATGTAAGGGTTTTATGAGGTGATTCATATTGATAATCAAATTGAGCTATGAAGAGAAATCTATCCCTTATTTCCTTGATATTTCATGAAAATATTCAAGTATGGGTTTGAGTTAGAAGCTTAAGTAGCTCTATATGGATATATGTATGTAAATCCAAAATAATGGGGATTGTGGAAGGATTATGGTTGGGTTGAGTATGGATTTAATGATTTAAAGTTTAAGGAGGGCTGTGACTGATTTGTTGTGTGATTTAGTACCTTAATTTGATGTTAAATGCATTTTCAAGCTTTGTTCTGTGTTGTAAAAGATGGATTTTTGGTATGGAATTGAGCTGCCCCAATTCAGGGCTACGGCCGCTCGAGCGGAGGCCATGGCCGCTCGAGCGGGGAAATGACCCTCTCAGCCGGTTTTCCGAAATTACCCTGTCCGGTCGATCGGAGGAATTTCCGCTCGAGCACAAAAATTGACCTCTCAGCATTTTTTGATAACATTGTATGGTGTGCTCGAGCAGCCAAATTGGCGCTCGAGCGGGGGACTTACTTTCAGACAAAAAAATGTGTTTGTTCAGTTTTGCGTGCTTGACTTCCTGATATTTTTAGAATATTTTTCTGGTGATTTTAAGATGGCTATAAATTCATTTGAAGGGTAATAACACAGGGAATGATTCCTCAATGCTTTAAAAAGGAGGAAAACTAATTTACAAGTTATAATTGTATGCAGGACACACTCCGGAAGGAACTAGTGCGCCATCACAACACTGTGAGTAATAGTACATTGAATGTACGTTTATTTTCCGCTATATTTGTTAATAACATTCTGTTTACCGTCAGTTACGATATTAGCATATGTATTGACTGGAACTTCGTGAAAATGAAATGTTGAAAAGCTATACGTACATATTTGTACGTTCTGTGCCGAAAGGCTGTTCTGGGCCAACGGCCGTTCTGCAAGTAAAACAATATCAGACCCACTACTGAATCTCATTATTCTGTGAATGCACTGTTATGTATTGTGCATTGTGTTTAAGGTTGGTTATTAAATTGTCAAGTATTATTATTCACTGAGCTTGTCTCACTCTGTTATTTTGTTTAATTTTGTAGGAAATCAACTTGGAGGGCAGTCCTAGCAACGATATCATTTAGCTTGTGTCGACCTAAGGCCAGCCAGGCACATGGCGGAAATCTTTGCGTGCTAGGGCAGTTTTGTTAGACCCTGTCATTCTGTATTAATGTGTTGTTGGTCAAAGTTGCTTGTATGTAATATTTTGTTGTTTGCCTAGTCTTTGGGCTGGGCTTGTAAATGTGTATGTAACTTAATCTCAGATGTATGTTCACTATATGTTTAATTCTGAGTCATGGTCCTGGCATATTGTAGTAGCTCAATGGCTGTGTCCGCATGTTGTTGTTTTTTTTTTTTAATATATATTAACGCTTCCGCTCAGGCCTCGAATATCGTTTATAACTGGTTATTTTGTCTATTCCTGATTAGGTCATGCCCAAAACTTTTAGGGGCAGGTTAGGGGTGTGACAACTGATCATCTCAACACATTTATAGGCATCCATAGAGTACACCGGACAGGCTCTCGAGCCAGTGGCTTCTCTGATGGGGATGGTATAGGCGAGCATGAGCTTGCTGAATATCTACGGCATTCCGATAAGTTTCTTCAGCTTATATTTCATGCCATCAAACCTTTTGCCACATTAGCATTTCAATTGCAATCTGCGCCCTACTATACTGATACGATACACTGCATTCATTCACTACATGCTGCATTCCTTCACTACATGCTACATTCCTCCTTTCTATCTGATATGTACCATAATTAATGTCTTCGACAAACTGTTCTTTTCAGATCCCAGCCACACCGGGCGTTCCAGCGGGAGCTACAGTGGGGCCATCTGTACCTCCTCGGGTAGTAGGGAGAGGGAGACGAGGGACTTCGGCCCACAGCAGAGGCAGAGCCAGACATACTTATGATGAGAGTGGCCCATTAGAGCCTGTCTCGGATGATGATAAGACAAATGAGGATGAGGAGCCAGCGAATCCCCAGTCAGAGTCATCTGAGGGTGGAGATGACGGCATCGGCTCAGGTTCTGAGGGCGGTAGCGATGCTAAGGAGGGAAGTGGAGGCAGCTCTGGTTGAGACTCTGGCTCAAATTTAGATAGCGGCGCTGATGGAGACAGTGTCATAGGGTCCACTCCGCCGAGGAGGAGGACGAAGAGGGCTTCCAGAGCTTGAGATAGCTGGCACTGATTTAGTTGTTTTCTTGCTTAATTTCATAATGTTGCTAGTATTAGCACATCGTACAGTTTTCTTTTCTTAAAAACTTTGTACCCTTTTGTCAAAAGAAACCATGATTGGAATGAAAAATCAGCCTTTTGATGAAAAGAAATTGTTTTTTACATTCTGAGCATCGTATTGCACTATTTTACACAAAAATGGGATTTGATGGATATTGAGTTTTGTACATTGTATTGGCAATTCCTTAAACAGGTAGTGAACCAACCAACACATAATAAATAGAGTGAAACAACTCAATATAACAACTCAAGCAACAAATTGATAAACAAAATGACAACTCGATAAAAAAATCGAAACAACATACGAAGCGACTTAACAAAACTCTTTAAACAAAGCGGCAAAGTGCACCAAGAGCAGAACAAAACACAGGTTCTCAGCATTCCCAACACATGGATGGACCAGGGGGCAAGATAGGAGGCCATCGGCCATAAATAGAGGCTGTCGGCCACCAAAAATAGCTATCGGCCACTAGCACTGGCTGGTCGGCTACAAAAGTGGCCGGTTGGCCACCAACACTGGCCGGTCGGCCACTAGTGCAGGGAACCTCCAGATTGCTGCCACTTGTCTTCCACTCAATGCCTTATCTTCTACAAAAGTTGGGAATTTGTATTTTCTTCATCGCAGCTCTGTTTTTACTTCAAATGGAGCCATTCTTCACCGAAAAACTCTCAAATTGGATTGCAACTCTGGATGGCTCGGAAAATATGAATTTTCGGGTTTCGGGATAAATGCACTATTCCCGCTAAGTTGTACCCCACTGTGTTTTCCATTCATTCATGTCACGGCTAGATTTTGGAATCCGGTTACACATGTTTTTAGTTTCGGGGGACAAGAGATGTGCGCCACAATTGAAGAATTCCAAGTTCTAATGGAATCCCAGCGTGACGAGAAAATCTTGCCCCAGTCCCGTTTTGGCCACATCCAAGTTTTGGAAAGGATGTGTGGGCTTACTTTACACGATGCCTGATCTTTGGTTCACAACGGAGAGCTGGATATCCCCAGTCTCATTCATCGATTTTTTGATGCCGGCAACCGCGGCGATCATTTCTGGCAGGGTTTTCAACATCATGCCCTCTGTTTGTGTATGTTTGCTTATTTTACTCTTGCCCTGGGTTTCAGAGGGTCTAGCATTCATCTGATCGAAGTGGCCCAAGGCTTGAAATAGGGTAAAAGCTGCATTGGTTTAGCACTAGCCGAGACTTTGATAGGCTTGGATGCTTTTCATCACTGGGAGACCACCAAGTTCGTAGGAAGTCCACTACTTTTGCAAGTAATGTTTCCTACCCTATCTCACATATATTTCTCACATCACTCGACACTTAGGCTCTGTTTTTGTCTCAAAACCTTTTCTCACTTTTTCTCTCCACATGCACCTCCCTATTCTTTAATCTCTCTTATTTTTCATCCCTTCCCAGATATGGCTCATGGAAAGGTTGAAGGTATTGGACTCTTGCCCTACATATTCAGCACGTGGCTATTTCTTTCCCTAACGACTAGTTGATTTCTTGAATAAGGGATGGTGGTGCCACTAGATGTGCAATAGGTTTGCTGTTGACATTGCTTGGCATTGCCCCTGGTTTGATCTGCCGAAGATGAGTTATAGCATGGCTCAGCAACCTAGCATTTAGTTGATTGGCCTGACACACTGTGTCTTCAATTTTCCATTCCGTTTCAAGCGTCAGTTCAGTCACAACCAAATTTGCCTAGAAGAGGGGGTAGAGTACCCAGCTCCATTTCCAATCTTAGGTTCACAATTAGCTCGATATCCCACTGCATGGAGGACAAGAGAACTTATGGCTCCCGCTCTCAATTTCAGTTGCGTCCTTCCTAACGAATGCATTGCTTGGCTCGAAAATGAGGCACAAACCGGGCCTACTTTAACATTCGAAGCTTCTACAAGCTCTGGGAGGGGACGCAGGAACGCCTGACTCATCAATGCCCCAGGTTTATTGCTTTAATCTGTACTTTCAAGTTTTCTTTTTGAATGTAATAAATAGATACTTTGATTTGTATCAAGAGGTAGAGAACTTTGTATTGAAATCAATGAATTGAAGGTTGTGGGTACTGAAATTTTTCTTTTTGGTCCAAAAATGGTCTAAGTTCTAGAAAGATTAATTGACTTTTATCAAAACTTTTCAAAACCATTTTCGATAAGGATCACAACTAGACACACTTGGAATCTATCATTAGGATGTACAACCACGAATCCAGAAATGGAAAATTGCCCCTTGACTGAATAGCATTGCATAGTACTGTAACCAGCTCTTCTCTCAAAGTAAAGATCACAACCGAACTCTTGGAGGTGGAAAAGACAAAGATGATCCGAACAATCTCATCGACACAGTTGATTTGGAAGTGTTTGTGGCTAGACTTCAGAATGAAGTTGCCTACGTATCCCAAAGATGGGAATCAAGCTTATGTAGTTTGGTTCGGGTTCACTAGGGTATTAACACTCTCCTTTTGCACTCTAACTTTTGTCAAGGCCGCCCTTTCTAGGTTTTCAACCTTGCGAGCTCAGTTTTTCCTGTTTTCCATTTTTTGTGCTCTAACTTTTGCCTAGGTCGCCCTTCCGGGTTTTCATCCTAGCGAGCCACTCAGGGATAGTATTTCTTCAACTTGTCCATGTTGATTGGTTGGGAGAATTCAAGGCCATCTAGATCCATAAGAATGACAGCTCCACCCAACCAAATTGATTTGATGATGTAAGAACCAATCCAATTTGGCCTAAACTTACCCCTAGGGTCATGGACGGGAGCTCGGTTGTCTTTGAGCACCAAATCCCCTTCCTTAAGATTCTGAGACTTGACCTTCTTGTTGAAAGCCCTGGCAATCCTACGTTGATAACCTTGGACATGGTACAGTGCTTTCAGCCTTCTCTCGTCGAACAACATTAATTCTTCGAACCTGCTCTGCTGCCAATCCGCTTTTGCTATTTGGCACTTAGCCATAACCCGCAGTGATAGAACCTCAACTTCAATTGGCAGAACAGCCTCTATCCCACAAACTAGATAATACGGAGTCGCCCCAGTAGATGTCTGAATTGATGTTCTATAGCCCCAGAGAGCAAACGGCAACTTGTTTGGCCTATCCCTATAGGTTTCCACCATCTTCTGTAGAATGTGCTTGATATTCTTGTTGGCGGCCTCAACAGCTCCGTTGGTTTGCTGCCGATATGTGGATGACTTATGAAAAGCCACTTTGTACTTCTCCAACAAGTCGATCACTTCTTTTTTAAAGTGGGAACCATTGTCCAAGATAATCTCATTCGGGACCCCATAATAGCAAATGATATTATTCCTGATGAACTTAGCTACATGCGACGTTTTCTGCATCGCATAGGATTGGGCCTCGACCCACTTTGTAAAGTAGTCTATCGCTACCAGGATATACTCATGCCCATTCAAGCCTTTTGGCATAATTGCCCCAACGACATCAATTCCCCAGACTGAAAAAGGCCACGGAGAAGTCATGTTGTACAGCATCGACGGTGGGATGTTCATGCGATTTGCATGAATTTGGCATTTGTGGCATCGCCGGATAAAACTGATACAATCCTCCTTCGTGGTTGACCAATAGTAACCCTGCCTGAGAATCTTCCGAGCTAGCATTACTCCGCTCATATGCGATCTGCATTCCCCTCCATGGATGGCCTCTATTAGGCGCTTTGACTCTTCTACATGAGCACACTGCTTATGCATTCCCAGACGGCCACGTTTGTATAATCTACCCCCGCAAATGATAAACTGAGCAACCATTCGCCTTATTGCCCTCTTATCTTTGGCATTTGCCCCTAGTCGACAAGCCTCATTTTCCAAGAAGCTCCGGACATCATAATATTAGCGGTTCTGATCATGTACTTCATCTATTGTGGCGATCAACTCATAGGTCGGCACATATCTCTGTACAATAATGATCGGACGCATCTGGACTCCAAAAGGGATGCCTATTATGGAAGATAGAGTTGATAAATCGTCAGTGAACCTGTTGTTCTCTCCTAACAGATGCGCGAATGTTAACTTCTCAAATCTAGGAATCAGAATATCTAGGGTTTGGTGATAGATTTTCATTCTTTCTTCTTTAACTTTCCAATCTCCTTTTGCTTGAGATATAACCAGGTTTGAGTACCCAATGACGTCTAACCTTTTTGCCCTTAGTTCTAGGGTGACTTCTAGGCTAGCGATACATGCTTCATATTCTGCTTCATTGTTTGATACCTTCAACCGAAGTTTGATGGCTAAAGGTATATGGGAATTGTCGGGTGCTATTAGCAACACCCCTATCCAATAACCGTACTGGTTAGATGCTTCGTCAAAGTACATTGTCCAAGTTTCTTCCTCAACTTGCAGAATGGCCTCATCCGGGAATAAGTACTCTACTGCTTCGTCCCCTTCCACTGGGTGATCTGCTAAGAACTCTACTACTGCTATTCCCTTAACAGACTTGCGTGTCACATACTTCAAATCGAATTCGAAGAGAAGAAGCAACCAACGGGCTAGCCTACCCGTAAGTGTTGGTTTCTCGAAAAGATATTTGATGGGGAGCTAATCTTGAAACCAGAATTACAGAGTGAACTAACAGGTAGTGCCTCAACTTCCTGGTAGCCCATACCAAAGCTCAACAAGCCTTTTCCAGCGGCGTGCAACAGGTCTCATAGTCCAGCATCTTCTAGCTCAGGTAATAGATGGCTTTCTACACTCTATCTTCAGATTCCTAAGCAAGCATATAGCACATCGTTGTGTCTGTACGGATAGATACAAAATCAACGGCTTCCCAAAAGCAACTTGGCATCGGTCATCCCATCGGAATTTCTTTCCTTTCTTTAGGAGACCAAATAGTGGTTCACAAGTCAAGGTTAATTTTGCAATAAACCATCTTATGAATTGCACTTTACCCAGAAAGCCTCGCACCTCCTTTTTAGTCATTGGTGGTGGCATTTCTAAGATGGCCTTGATTTTGGAAGGATCGACCTCGATGCCCCTCTGTGTAATCAAGAACCCCAGAATTTTCCCAGTTGTGACACCAAAAGTGCACTTCTGTGGATTCAGTCTCAACCGATACTCCCTGATCCGTTGAAAGAATTTCTCTAAGGTAGTGTAGTGGCCCTTTCTTTCCTTGGACTTGACAATCATGTCATCTATGTACACCTTAGCCACTTTGCGGATCATATCATGCAAGATAGTGGCTGCACCCCGTTGATAAGTAGCCCCAGCATTCTTAAGCCCAAACAGCATTACCCTATAGCAGTAGGTTCCCCACGGCATGGTGAAGGCAGTTTTCTCTCTATCTTTGGGTGCCATCAAGATCTGGTATACCTGAAAAATCCATCCATAAAGGAGAGGAATTGTAGACATCCCCGAACGTCCCGGGAGGGAATCCCGTTTTGTTCATTGGGCTCACTACAGTTCAAGACTCAATGTCACGGTCCTATATCTAATCTCGCAGAGTGCAATGCAAGACCGATGAATCATCAAAGAGTCCAAATCCGGCAAATCGTTTTTGAAAACAGATTTTTTTGAAAGAAGTGCCAAACATGGACTGCTTTGCCAAATACAGAATCGCCACCTAAATATTTTTTTTTTTAGGAATTTTGGAAACTCTGACTCGTTTGCCTAAGGCCACGTGTCTGTCGTCACCAAAGCTGCCTCGGCTCGGGAACTTGGGTACGATTGGGGAAGGTCAGCTATGAGCACCCCCACTTGCCCGATCAAAGATTGGCCTCTACTAACATGATATCTTGTTTTGAAAACATTTGTGTTCTTATTCCAGTTAATTAGCTAATCTTACTATGTGATGCGCACAACACAAAAGTAGAGATTAAATCGCCTAATTTGAAACAAAGCATTGCATATCTGCTTGTTTGAAAAACAGTTTGAAATTTGCTACTCGCAAGTAGGCTAAAACACGGATTTCAACGAGTTGTTCCAACTCAGACAATCCAACCTTCACCCACAGGCATTCAGGCAGTAAATTAACTAAGCAGTTAGCCTCATGGCAAGCATGCTTTCATGTTAACATTCACACTCATGCGAGATGCTAAAGCGTTAACACTCACCTAGTACTCCAAGCCAAAAACAAGGAACATGTTAGTAATCAAATGTATGATCCAAGTCCACGTTAAGATGGCTAATGCATCACAGGCAAAATGCAGCTAGAGTAGGTTCGGCTAATCTATAGATGGCATGTGAAATGCAACAGATAACATGTATTCAAGTTAGATTTGAAATACTATGCAATTAGTATGATGCGCCGAGCCCGGTGTATGTAATACTGATGAATGATGCATGCATACATAGCATAAGGATGCTAATTAAAATATGCCCTAATACTAATCACCGAAAGCAGGTAAGTAAAAGGGAGAAAGAAGTGGGGGTTGGAAGACATGCATCGCACACACTCACACTTATTACAAATTTACCCTCACTCGGAGGGACCGAAAGAATAATACAATTTAATCAACTAACAAGCTAATTAAATAGTTACAAACCAATTAACTAGTTAAGCAAATTAACTAAGCTAATAAAGCGATAAAACAGCCTCAGGAAGATCGTCCAATGCATGCGTGTACGACTCCGCTCGGAAATCCACCACCATGCACAAGCTCCCTCTGTTTTCACTGTTTTCCTTCCTTGAAAATTGTACAAATCCCAAGGAACACTCTCTGAACACTATGGGATGCCACCGGCTAAGGGGGAACAACACCGGCCATGGAGAAGTGGTCATCGACCACAAATGAACTCTCAGCCACCAATTCATGGCCGGTCGGCACTGAAAGTAGTCGGTCGGCCATCTATGCCTGCAGAATCTTGTTTGACAGCAACATAGGACAAACAAGGTATGGCAATACATTTCAAAGCAATTTGAGCACCACCACACCCCTTATCATGTTTATGACTCAAAGGGGGATGATACTCGATTCTCGGACCACCAATCGCACATTTCGATGCGTGATGGCCCAACAAACCAAGTGTGCCATTTCAATGTGGAATGAAATGCACATAAACAAACAATAGGCCCAACCTCTATCGCTTGATCAAGAGACAAGGCATACATGCTGAATGCAAAGCAACCTAGGCATGTGAGCTAAGTATGCAATCATGAGAATGCCAACAAGCATGCAAACATGCAAACATGTAACGAGTGTGCAAGCTAACAAGCATGCGAAATGCAATGCCAACATGCAAACATGCAAAACATGTAACATGTTAAGCAACCAAAACAAAGAGAAGAATGCATGCCAAATGCACTATCATTTAAGCATGTAACAAGATGTTTATGGGCCAAGTATGTGACAGCATGCAAGGCCAATGTACACACACACATTCATGCACACAAAGTCCAACACTTATGCATCAAATAGAAACTTTTAAGCACACTTAAAAGAGGATAAACATGGACTAATGGCAAGCATAGCAAGCTCTGAAAATACATGAGGGATGATGTCAAATCAACCTAACAATGCAAGCAAGGCATGCAACCAAACCCAAGGACATAAACTATGGCCATGTGACACATGAAGCAAATGACCAAAGGGCCATGGGGACTCAAAACCACCCCAAGGCAGACCAAAACAAGGTCAAAGGCACACCTAGATGGCATCTAAATGGCCTAAGTCTAAAGGCATGCACAAAGGTCCAAACATGGAGCATAAGACACAAGCCTTTTAAAGCATTAAAGGGGCATGAAATGCAAGCATACAAGCATACCACAGGGACTCAAATGGTGTTATAAGTGGTGCCAAACCACTGAAACAAGCCAAGTAATGCATGCTCAACACTCACACTCCCAAGGCTAACAAGCCAAAATGCAAGGTGGTTGTACAAAGCATGCCATGGATGGCCAAAACAGCCACAAACAGACCTTAAGCATACTAAAACGTGCATAAGAGCTTCACAAAGCTTGGCCAAAACAAGTAAGCATAGTAGTCTAAATGCTAAGTACATGTTAAGGCAAATAATGGCATTACAAGACAAGTATGCAAGGCAAGCATGGTGTGTCTAAACCAATTAAAAATAGTGCTATATCATGGCAAAATAAGCACAAATACTACTTAAGACATGGCCAACATAAACCTAAACAAGGTTCCCACACATGAGGCTAAAATGACAATTATTGAAGGCAATAAGGAGAGGGGATGGCCCTCTCCTTCTTAGGACCTTAAAGCACCATCCCCACCACTGAAATCCCGAAAGATTTCAGTGGTGAGGAGGCCAAGACAAGGTGGTCCCGGAGCTCACCAAAATAGCACAAAATGGGGCCAAACAAGGCCTAAGAGGGGTCAAACATCCCCAAACACCAAAGCAACCTTAAACAACTATTTTAAGCACTTAAAATTAGAACTTTTATATGTTATAAGTTAAGCTTAAAAACTAAAGCAAGGATGGCTAAAAGCCTATGAAAAAAGGGGGTATTTAAAGGGAAAGTTCTTACCCTTGTAGACCTCTTCAAGAACAATGCTCCAGCAGCCTTCCTTAGGTCTAAACCAGCTCAAAACCTTCAAGAATAACCCTTTGGCTTTTCAGCAACCAAGGTAAGGTGTAGAAGTAGGTGTCCTAGTGCAAAACTAAGAACAAAACCCCTTTAAACACACACAAAGAGCAAAAGAGAGGGAGAAATAGAGATAGATAGATACACTATTTCTAACCCTAATCCAGACCTCTGGAACTTTTTTGTAACCCTTGAGGAGGGACGAGAAGCCCTCCTCTTATAGAATTCCAACTCTTGCAAAGCTTACAAAACAAGCCAAGCAAGAGGGAAATCAGGGGGTGCAAAGTGGGTGCCAGCTATACCAGCTGGCACAAAATATCTGCCAAAAGCAGATGAATAGTGGTCGACCAACAAAAATGGCCATTTGACCAACAAAGGTGGCCGGCCAACCACCAAGTGTGCTGACCGGCCATCACTAATGGCCGGTGGCAAGAAAACATGGCCGGTGGCCTCAAGCCATGGTCGGTGAGGTGTGGGGATGGCCAACAAGCTATTTCCTGCCCTCAGAAGCAAAACAACAAGTGTTTGGTGCAAAATCAAACACAAAACAGACAAGTTGAGAGTTCCTAGGGCAAGGCACATAGTCGAGACCTCCGAGAACTCAAAACGAACAAGAACATGGATGATCACCGAGTGTTCAAACGGTGACGTCGAAGTCTTAAGGACGGTCAAAAATGGGGTGTCTACAGTTTCCCCTCTTTGACAGAACTCGAGAGTCATAACAATGACAGGAGTGAATGTCAAAGCCCAGAGACGACCCATTTTCGACAAGGCCAAAGACTTAGACAAAGCATACAAGCTACAAACAAAGATATGCGCCCGAAGGTAGGGGCAAAATGCAGAACAATGCACAAAGCCGAGCATAGCTTATGATCATGCAAAGAAAGCTGTAATGAAGCATACCATGCAATAGTTTTAAGCAATCAAACACAAATCCAACTATATTACAATGCAGAAAGGATGTAAGAGAATTATGTAATTCTCACTACATTTCACGCAGAGAATACAATACCTGTGCGGTTCGTCTAGTCACTCCAGCTTCAAATGAATCGTACATACAATATCGTGCCTATAAGAGAAAGGAAACTTAATAGATACAATATTGTTAGTAGTATGCATAACAATGCAATTGAAAGTGCGTGACAACGCAAGCGAAGTGGTGCATGACAATGCAACCTAAAGGGCACGCATAACAATGCGAGACGGATCCGAGACAATGCAACCTAGGTGTGACGCATGACAATGCGAAACAGATGCAAGACAATGCAACCTATGTGTGACGCATGACAATGCGAAATGGATGCAAACTGATATGCAAAATTACAAAACAATGTATAAACAACGCAAATGATATGCAACGCATTTGGGATGATCAAACCCGAGGCAGTACTAAACCACACAAATGTCATAAAGATGATGGAGATGCAAAATCGGTCTACCATAGAAAAGGTGCCAACACCCTCAAACCACAATCCCATCAGTGGAATAGGCGCGTACACATGCAAAAGTATGTGTGTTTAGATGGAACACGAGAACAAGTAATTGGGTGGAATGACATAAGTGAGGCATGCTCTGCTCAGGAACGACCATGATCCTAAATGCTGAATGCAATCAACTACACTACAATGCAGTGAATGCAGTGGATGAGGCACGTGGCCAAACCATATCTTGCCTAGGAAAGGCATGGACACATACAAACCTCGTTTAACAGAGAAACGGTGTCGTCACCCACAACACTAGGTGCGTACACATAATATCATAACCGTGCTTCAACGTGAAAAGTAAGGGCACATACCAAACCAAACTCAACTTGGAAAGGCGCAAGCGATAAATGGATGTGATGCAGTAAATGCATGTACTCTACAGTGCGATGTATATTCTATATGCAATATTTACAATGAATGCATGTAAGCTATATACAATGCAATGTAATGACTAAACATGCACTGGATGGATGCAATGCAGGTGGATAGTGCAGTAAATGCATGCAAACTACAATGCAATAAATTCTATATGCAATGGAATGGAATAGCATGCGACCAAACCGTATCTTGCCTAGGAAAGGCATGGACACATACGAACCGTGTTTAACACAGAAACGGTGCCGTCACCCACAACACTAGGTGCGTACACATAATATCATAATTGTGTTTCAACGTGAAAAGTATAGGCACATACCAGACCAAGCTCAACATGGAAAGGCGCAAGCCATAGATGGATGTGATGCAGTAAATGCATGCAATGCTTTCTATGTACAATGCGATATATAATGTTGCAGTAGAGAGATGCATGACAATGCAAATGAAACGCGTATGATAATGCATGTTTGTTTTTTTGTTTTTGTTTGAAATGCATGATAATGTGAATGAAAGAAGTGCGCGACGACGCACGTCTTTTAAAGTGCATGACAATGCAAATGAACTACGCATGACAATGTGAGGTAAGAGGAGATGCATGACAATGCATGTGAGGTATACGTGACAACGTGTGACAAGGGTCATGCATGTGAATGCATGTGAGGTGTGCATGACAATGCGACCTAAAGAAGATGCAAAATAATGCAAGTGTGGCGTGCGTGACAACGCATAACATATGTTCATGACAACGCGGGTATGATGCGCGCTGCGACGCGTATGAGATATGCATAATAATGCAATGTATTTAAAGCAGTTTCCGGACTTCACAAGATACAAAAGGACACGAAAAGGATACACCTTGCACGTATTCGAGTGCTATGCACAGAAAACACGGCTCAGAGACTGGTTAAGCTTCAAAAATGCAATTTCTTGCACTGTCTTGAGCAAAGAGAGCCCCAAACCACATATCTGGCCCAAACAAGGGTGTAAGAGGTGCACCGACCACCAGGGGGGATCACCGGCCATCCACCAGCCATAAAATAAGGCCACCGGCCATCTTTTTTGCCGACCGGCCATCTTTTTTGCCGACCGGCCAAAAATGCATGTTCGGGGCAGTTTTGTCAATTCAGCACGGGTCTTTAAATATAGGGCTTTAAACCCTATTTTCTCACTTGCCTGTTGCTCGAAAAACCCTCCCCCAGCTCTCTAGGAGATTTTTCTTCCTTCTTCCGTCGCTTTTTCCTTAGTTTTCGGGCCCGTTTCGTCGTTCGATTCGCGAACTCCTTCGCGTTTCGTACGTTTTGAACCGAACGAAATTTGTTTTCGGTGCCTCTTTCTTGATTTCCACCACTCAGGGTTTGTTTCCCCTGAGTTTACCCTGATTTTCACGCCTTTTCCGTATTTCAACATTTCCGCTCATTTTTCGCCCCCTCGGGGTTGACTTTTTAGTTGACTTTTCACATTGTTGCTCGGTTTTCACATTTCCAGCCATTTTCGCACCTACTCGACATGGTAGACGATCTTCCACAGGGCAGGGCTTCCCCAGAGATGGACGTGGACCCCGAGGTCGAGCTCCTCCCTCTCCGCGTCCGACCATTCGATCCGGCGACCCACTGGCCAGCGGTGCACGTGCTCCCTCCTGACAGCCTCCGCCACTTCCGGAGCTACGCGCGAGGCGCGCCACTAGAGCTTCTACTGCGTGAGCCAAAGTCATATCTGTCACATGGAGCTTCTGGGGTACACTCTTCCCCGTTTCATTTTCTGCAATGTAGAACATATAACTGTGCTAGTCGATACTGTTCTTTAACTGTTTAACTCTGATACACTAGTATATCGTATGCTATGGTCCACTGTGAACACACCTACACTTGATATCTGTTTGATCTTTGAACACATACACACACGTCGTCTTCTCACTGAACCACTCAAACACACTGATACATCAGATGCTGTAGGTCACTGCGAGCACACCCATACACAATACCTACTTGAATTTGAACACGTGCACACACGCTGTCTTTCCACTGAACCATTCAAGCGCATTGACACATCATATGCTGTAGTTCTCTGCAAGCACGCCGGCACCCGATGTTTGGTTGAATTTGAACACGTGCACACACGCTGTCTTTCCATTGAACCATTCAAGCACACTGACACCCGATGTCTGTTTGAATTTGAACACGTGCGTACACGCTGTCTTGTATGCATTCTGTATGCTTTCAAAACTTTGTATATCTGATATTGCTTCGTGACTGCCTGCTTTTAATCACAGCGAGATTCCTATGCCTTCAGAGGGTATGGAAACGTGGAGACCCAGGGATGGTACATGGAGCTACCTGACGCAGTTCGTCAGATCGTTGATCAGGCCGGTTTCGGGACCTTCTGCATAGGACTCTCGCGCCTCAGTGCGAGCAGGCCCCTTCTTGCCGCTCTGGTGGAGAGGTGGTGGGACACCACCGACTCCCTCCACCTTTCTGCTACTGGGGAGATGACGATGACTCCCTTCGACTTCTCCATGCTCACAGGCATCGAAGTGGGGGGTGATCCGATCCCCTTTGACACTGACATGGGCGAGTGGGACGCCACCCAGCTTTACTTTCTCAGCACCCAGCCACCTCTCGCTCGAGCAGGGTTCGTGCGATATTCTTGGTTTGAGGCTCATTTTCGGATCTAGGCGCCGACTACCCAGGAGGAGCAAGAGCAGTACGCCCGGGGTTTCATCATGTTCTTGCTGGGGACCACTCTATTTGCCGACCGGGCAAACACCGTCTCCCTATATTTGCTGAGCGCACTGGTGGATGTGACATAGATCCGCCGCTATGACTGGGGTGGCACGAGCTTGGCCACTCTCTACGGCTATATTAGCTCATCCTCCCGCCTCAGTGGACAATTACTCGAAGGCTACTGGCAAGCTTGGGAGGTACATCTTCTTCTCTGTTTTACATTTCTTCTTTTTATTATCTGTACACAACGTACATTGTGGACACGCAATCTGCTCTATACTGGTTGTACACTGCATAAACTGCACAATACACTGCACATACCGCTTTTTGCTTTATTTGTATACTACTCATATCTGTTTTGTCACACTATACAGTTGTGGGTGTATGCCTAGTTTCCTAGGCTTGCCCTAGTACCGGAGAAGGAGATGCCCCCTATGATCCCATTCTCCCATCGCTTCGACGTGAGGTACGAGCGGAGGCCTCGGGATTCTTTCATGTTCTTCCGTCGCTACTTCGACACCATTACCGCTGCAGAGGTATTTTAGAACTTGCAATTCATTTAAGCTTTGCTTTGTATTGCATTTTCAAAAATAGTAGATAATAAATTGTACTTCATTTGCAGATCACCTGGCAGCCATGGGCCTCATTGCCTATCGCGGTTTGGGAGCGATATGAGGGTGCTCAGGAGATCGCCCGATCCAGGATTTAGTTGGAGGGCCCGGTCTGTCGGGCTTGGTACTTTGGAGAGCGCTTCATACGGCAGACCTTGGGCGTGCCTGAGAAGTAGGTTCCCGCACCCCCTCCTACTCACGCGAGGTATACCGAGAGGTACACCTTGGCATAGTTGACCTGCCACACGGTTGGTCGGAGCTATGAGCAATTTATAGACGAGGGCGATTACACAGAGTTCATCCACACTTACATCATGCGACCAGCGACGTGCTAGGCGAGTTGAGGAAGACGGCACACCAGCGGCGTGGGCGGGGCGTCACGGACACCTCGAACTGGCGAGAGTGGGTCCCGGGGGTCTCGGAGAGAGCAGGGATGTGACGACCCAGAAATTTCTCCCTCCGCTCGAGCGAAGGAGTGGCCGCTCGAGCGGACTTGTGAGACTCCGAGACTCCCAGAGGTTGTAGATTTCCGCTCGAGCGTAGAAATGGACGCTCAAGCGGATGGCTTTGTTTGTTTGAGCGCTCGAGCGCAAGGTGGGGCGCTCGAGCGGGTCGCTTAGTTCAGCTTGAATTTTGAGGCATGTGGGATAATCTGAGGCGTTTTTTTTTATATAAGGTATTTGGAACATCCTTATTTTATTCTGGGGTACTGATTGTGGTGGTAATATGATGGTAGAATAAGATTTGATCCAAAACTTTAGTTTGAATAATTTGTTTGCGACCAACCGTCACTCATTTGGCCTTTTCTTTTTCCACACTTTGAGTTTGGATGTGAGGTTCGAATCGTTGGAAAGTTTATTTCCGGGGCTTCAATTTGGGCACAAGAACGACCTAAAACGAAGTCCAGATGGGAGAGTTATGCATGTTTGAAGTTTCGGGATCTGTGCTGAAAATAGGTCCGCTCGAGCGGGAATTTCTCTGCTCGAGCGGGAATTACGGGACAGCGGCTTTAAACACGAATTTTTGGATCGTTTCTTCCATTTTCCTTTTCCCTTCTTCTCTTCTCTCCCTAGGTCCGAAAACCCTACAGTTTTGATCCCCAAATACTTCCATTTCCCTTAGGTTTGAGCAAGACCTTCCACCAAGAAGTGAAGAAGACAAGAAGACGAACAACTTCAACTGATTAGAATTTCGAGATTTGGGGGATTCGTCTCAAAGCTTTGCCCCTTGCTTGATTCTTGAGGTAGGGACCCTTATTCTTTTACAATACTTGAATTCATGGATGGATTGTGGTATTTTGAGTATATAAATGCAAAACTTATGGTTTTGAACATTTGGTGTCAAACTTGAGATGTGGGGTTTTATAGTTTGTGATGTTGGGAGTTAAATTGATGAGCTTAAATGGTGGAATGTGAATCCTAGGTGTAGAATCATTGCGAAAATTGGAATTAAAAGTGGTGATTTAAGAAGTTTGAATTTTTGCTAAAGATCCTCATTATTCTTGAAACCCTAGATTAATTGGTGATGATAAATACTGAGGTTGCCCAAATTAAACATAGAATCATGGAATTGGTGGGTTGAATTATACGTGTACAAGTTTAATTGGATTTTTGAGATGTTTCGAAATTACGTTTAAATTTAGCGAATGAACTTTGTTATAAATGTGGAATTCATGTAATAAAGTAAAGGAAAAATTAGGGAAATAATTTAGTAAGGATCTGGAAGACATGAACTCAATTGTGGGGTGTTGAAATGGGATTCAAAGATTTAGTTTGAATTATGATGAAGTGCAAAGTGATGTATAATTGGAATAAAGAGAATTAATTAAGAACGAAATAAGTTTATGTGATTCAATTTCTTTGTGTATTACAAATTGTGTAGGGACAACTACAGGGGCAGACCAAGCAGCCAAACACTGTGAGTAATAGTACTTCACATGTACATTCTTTTCCATTAATAATCATTGTTAATAATATTACATTATCATGACAATATGGTAACACTTGATGTAATCTATGTGAACATGGAAAGAATTGGCTTAATTTTGTATTCCGATTACGGTTCAGGATCATTGGTAATGTGATATGAGCACGCATAATAAATGTATGTGAATTATTGAGATTGTTCAGCATTACTAATGTTCTGTTATCTGTAAAATACTTCTATTGATTGGTAGTGAACAAGAGAAGCAATAATGCTTGTGTATTCCGACTTATTCTGTTTTGTTAATAATGGATCAAGAGTGGTACGAGGTAAATGATAACGTCCTTATCAAGGAGTATTATTAATATTTTGATATACATGAGACGATTATGACTAATTGTAATAGACCATGAGATGATTTGTGTATATCGTGACTGTTGGTACCAACTTTATTGTGGTCTTCGGACCTACCTGTTGTGGCTGTTCTCTTATTTTGGGCATATGGCCATTCTGTATCTTCTGTACATACTGGGCTTAAAGCTGCTCTATTATGAAAACTAGAACTATGATTGTTTGAGATATATTTACTGAATGTAGTTAATTATATACTGCTGCAGTTATATATATACTTTACTGTTGAATTGAACATTATAAGATTTACGTACTATTATTCACTGAGCTTGACTCACTTTATTCTATGTCTGTTTTTGTAGGCACTCAACTAGGAGGTCAACCTTAACCTGTGGTTTCCGTTACCAGTTGTCAAGCCTTGAGTATCTAAGCTCTTAGGTGTCGACCGTGCAATTATGGAGTTTTGTTAAGTTTTAATTTGTACTATAGATGTCCATTACGATGTTTCATGTGTATGTAATGTAGATGTATATGTACATAGTTATCTTCACTTTCACGTCACTGTATATTTATCTGTATTACGCTTTGTCTGCGGTCCTGGCATAGTAGTGATAGCTCAATGGATATTAATTTTTTTTTACGCTATTATAGGTTATTGAATGCTTCCGTTCAGCCCCCATAGGTTATCTACATCAAGTTTTGCGTCCGTTTCTGTAATGGTAATGCCCAAACTTTTAGGGGCGAGTTTGGGGTGTGACAAGGGAGCTGGGTCCCGAAGAGGGTGGGGGTTAGGTGGCCCGAGCTGCCTACCATGATGACATGCCGAGGGCAGGGTGGGGAGACTTACCAGATCCCCATCGCTCCTCCTCCGGCTGATCATGAGTTAGTCAGATTCCATGGCTTGCCCTCGGTATGTACCTCTGCATTTTGCATTCTGCACAGTCATTTCATTTCATTTCTACTTGATATTCCGCAGAATACTGATACTTCTAACACTTTTGCAGGCTTCCTCCGAGTATACTCGCCAGTCCTTGGAGTTGACTGCTTCGGTGATGGGGATGTTACAGTGGAGCCTCGATCTACTGACTATCTACGGCATTCCGATAAGTTCCTTTCTGACCATAGTCTCAAACTCTACATAAACTGTTTCACATAATCTGATGCTTCCCACCGCCAACACAGCACCTGATACACGGCCCTCACGGCATTTGACACACTATAATCCGCAGATTGTTCACAGCATTGCTCACTGCATTCGCCTGCTGCGTATTACGTCATACACTCACAGCATTCATACTCTTGCCGCCTTTGCATTCTTCAGCGATATCGCTCACGGCTTTCATATCTTTGTACTCATACCTGCGCATTTTGTATTCGCCTCTACGCTGCGTAGCATGCTGATGCGTTTACCATTTGTGCTTTTCAGCCTCCATTCCAGATTCCTACTACAGGAGGTGTTCCAGCAAGACCATCTGCACCTGCTCAAGGAGGAGGGCGAGGAGGCACAGTACATCCCCACACCAAAGCGGGGCGCACTCATGTTGGGAGCAGCTCTTGAGCACCAGTTCCCGACGATGATGAGTCCGAGGCGGAGACAGAGGCGGAGTTGGAGGCAGAGTCGTCCGAGGAGGAGACCGGAGATGACTCGGGCTCGGGCTCAGATGATGGTGCTGACGATGATGTTCCTGGACCTTCATCCAGGAAGAGGACGATGATAGACCCTCAGGCCTGAGACCATTTGACGCTGATCTGGACTTTTACTGCTTTTCTTCTTTTTGTTTTACTTTTCTTTTCGCTAGTAGCTTGAACATATTGTACTGCTGCAGGCAGGTTTTATTTTCTTCAAAGCTATATACTTGAAAAGATGATGAAATGAAACAATCTTTTTATTTAAAAAAGAAAGTGTTACATTTGTACATCACATCGCATCGCATTGTACCACATTACATAACAATGTAAGTGAGATTGATCTTTTGTTTGAGAATTGGAACACTTGCATCGTAATAACCAGATAATGAACCAGCCAACAACAAAACAACTCATACAACCCACTGCTCATTCTGAACACACAGCCCATAACACATCGCTTGGTTTACCCAGCACATAGCTCATATACACAGCTCATTCTGAACTCAAAGCCCATAACACAATATTCTGTTCATTTGCACACGGCGGATGGAAAGGCGGCATTTGCAGGAGTCATAACAGGCTCTATTGTCCGAACTTTCCTTATTTTTCTTCTGCATCGCAAATCGCAACCCAAAAAAGCTTCAGATAGGTCCAGGTTTTACCATCCTGACATGACCTGGGTCAAACCCTTCGGTCGTTGAAAGAACTAGTCTTGCTTTGCACAAATGTGGAGAATGGCATAGCACTCTGAGCACAAAACAATTTTTTGAAAATGAGAAAAGGGTTCTCGACTAGGTATTGAGCCTACAACTGAACACAACATACTACAACTCAACAAAAGGTACACAACCTAAGCACATTGAGTAACACTCGAAAAGACTCAAAACAAAAGTTGAGGTAAATAAAACAAAAGACACGACGCATAGACGCGTTACAAAGACAAGAGACCTCTGAGTTCGTGAGGAGCCAGTTTCTTCGGGTATTATTCCCACCCTTTCTTACTTGTGATTCTCTCATCACTCTGGCACTCAATCTCTACTTTTCTAAAAAAGCCGTTGTCTCACTTTTTCTCTCAGCGCACATCTCTCTATTCTTCAATCTCTCATTTTTCAATCCCTCTCCTGGATGGTTGACGGATAAACAAGAGGTTGTGGATTCATGCTCAACACTGTTAGCTCGCAGCTATTTCTTTCGTTGACATCTAGTCAATGCCCCGGATAAGGGAGTGGAGTATTCTGATCCATTCCAATTCGTGCTTCGCACATGAGTTGATACCTCGTTGCTTGGAGGGTGAGAGAGCTTTTAACCCTTTACAAATAGCTCCAGTCGTGCCCACTTCTGGCAAGTATGCTGGTGATGGGGGAAAGACAGGGAGCCTGACTCAACTGTGCGCCTAGTTCATCATTTTGACCATTTTTTTTTGGTTTTCTACTAAAACAATTTTGACGAAAATGAGAGTTAGATTAACATACTTGTTCAATTTTCTGATTCAAAATCATGCAGGTTAGGCTATGAGCACTGAAAATTTTTCTTTTTTGGGTCCAAGAAATGGTCCAGTTTTAGAAAAATGAAATAACTTTCGAGAAATTAGTCAACCTCATTAAAAATTCTCAAAAACTGTTTTGGCAAACAACCACTGCTCAACGAGCACGTAACCTACTCTCGAGATGCGCAACCTCGAATCCGAAGGAAAATTGCCCCTTGCTTGAAGGGAGCTGCATGGCAACGGAAAGATGCCCCTTGTCTGGGTGGCGCCGTAGCATACTGTGAACAGTTCTCATTAGTGATGATTGCAACCGAACTCTCGGATACAGAGAAGACGAAGATGGTCAAAACCAATATATGGACACAGTCACTTTGAAAGTGTTGGTGGCTGGACTTCAGGATGAAGTTGCCTACGTATCCCAAACATGGGAATCAAGCCTTACGTAGTTCCGGTTAAGGTACACTCGTGTATTAACCCTCACCTTCTACGCTCTGACTTTTGCCAAGGCCGCCATTCCGGGTTTTCAACCTTGCGAGCTTTGTTTTTCTTTTCTTTTTCTTTTTTCATTCTTTGTATTTTTTCCTTTTCATCTTTTCTCTTTTTTTTTCTTTCTTTTGCTTTTCTTTTCTTTTTTCTTGCTCTAACTTTTGCTTGGGTCGCCCTTCTAGGTTTTCAGCCTTGCGAGCCTCTCAAAGGGTAAAAGTGTAGCTTTGTCCATGCCAAATGGTTTTTGAGATCCTGGAGTCATCTGAATCCAGGAGAGTGGTCGTTGTTCGCTGATGACGTAGGAGTCCACTTAATGGGGGGCTGAATTTGCCCCTAGTGTTGTGGATCGGAACTTAATTGCCCTTCATCGATACCTTCTTCTTTCTTCCCTTCTGAGATTTGGCATTCTTGCCGATCTTCGTTGTGGACTCTTCGAGTGCATTCTCTGACGTCTTTTGCCCCTTGTTCGAGGGGTGCCTCTGATCTAGCCATACAAGCCTCACATTGCAATTGGCCGTCGAACATTCTAAATGCACGTTCGAGGTTTTGTGAGCAAGGGGTTGAATCTTGAGGTTGAGAGCGATCCTAGGCTACACAATCTCAAGAGCGATTCCACACAGGTCTTCGCAGGACTGCACAAAATATATTTCTTTAAAACTTTTAAGAAAGCGACAAATCGCTCGTGCTGAAGACAGTGCGGAACCAATCTGGATCAAGCCAGGATCCTTCCCAGTACTCACACTTAATAAGCATGATCTCATTCATTAAGGGCTTAGCACGCCTCTCTTTCTCTCACTTGATCAAATTTTTGCAAATCCCGAGGAATTCCTTCCTCTTCGTTTTCATCACATTGTTCGAAAAGTTTTGAAAAACTTAGGTCAAAACAATGACTTATAGGCACAGAAGAGCAGGTGAAATGCACTGCCGTTTCATTCTAAACTTGCCGGCATAACAGGGTCAAAGTAGCAATAAGCACGGAAACATGATAGCCGTAGCTGTTTCATTCAGATTTCTGGGTTGCAACTGGCTCCATAGTAGTAACAGACTCAAGAGAAAGCCAAAAGAATAAACACAAAATAAAATAGTGATATCCGAGGTAACACCTCCGAAATCACTGAACTTCTATACAGCAGGACTGACTCGACACAACAAGACAGACCCGACCGACATAGTACAAAAAGACTACTTATATACATGAAAGATAACAAAACTGACTGAATACCCAGGTCAGAAGTGCAAAACTAGCATTCGCAAATGCTCCAAAGTGCATGCCAGACGCCACATTCGATGTAAACTGAGTGCCGCCCGCAGGTGGACTAACTTCTGATCACATACTCGTAGTATCCTCGAAATCTAACAACTCAGCAGTGACAGACTTCACTGAGGTAGGCGGGAGGATGACCTCATTGTCGATCAAATCCTGTACTTCATGACGAAGATGGAAACAGTTATCGGTGCTATAACCGGTTTGCTGGTGGTACGCGTAGTACAAGGTAGCATCACGTGAGGGAGGGAGATTCTTCGGGAGAGGCCGAGGCTCGAGGGGTTTAAGGTGCCCCCTTTCGGTAGGGATCTGGAGTGCCTTAGGCAAAGGCATGTAAAGGTCATGGAAGACCCTACGCCCTCGGGGCAGATACTTCGAAGTCTACTGACTTTTGCTGGATGCACTGGCAAAAGGATTGGTAGGTGTTGCCTTGGCCTTCTGGTCCTTTCCATATGTAGAGTTCGAATTGGAGGGAACTGTTCTGGCATGACGGGGCTTATCCCGATTTTCTGCCTAGGTGGAACTCCCCTCGATTGGACCGGGGAAAGCATCATCCTTAGTTTTAGCCACCACTGCGAATATTTGTTGTTTACTCAATCCTCTGGCTTTCAAAGCCTCAACTGCCCACAACAGTTATTCAACGGGATCAGCATCTATTCCCACTTTGTTCTTACCTCTGGCCTCAGCTTGATCGAGGGTTTGGGTTGTGATATCAGAGCGAAACCCGGTTGTTGTTGCCATGTCATGGACATAGCTTGAGACAGCCTTAGGTTGGCTAAGCTCGATCACAATTTGTCCCAATAGCGGGGGCTCCTGCGGTACAAAATTCCCAGCGTAGGATGTGGTTGGTGGCGAAGCCGACATTTCGTAGGCGAGATCTGCCACAGATCGCTGAAGACCACCAATCATTTCCATCAATTCAAACGTGGTAGGCTCACGAGCTTGACACAACTGTGGCGTCCAGACCAGGCGCGCGGCAGGCGACCTGGGCGGGTATGGTACTCAAACATTGGTCTCATCTCGCAAGATGTTTCCTTGGTCCAATGCGGCTGCCATAACCACTATTTCTTCTAAACTTTGCGTCATCATAAGTCCACTGAACTGAACGGTGACTGATGGATCAGGTGTCGATCTCGCCTCAGCAAAGGAGAACACTGGCTATTCTATGCTATATCTCTGAATTGAAAGAGAAAACACGCAGCATTTCGGCCCAATCAGAACAGACACAAGCATAGCTGAATAACTGTACTCTACTACTGATCACTGTTCCCCAAAATCACTGCCCCAAAAACTGAATCTGATACCTGCAGATATAACTGATTCCTCAAAACACTAATACTGATACCCTCAGGCTTGATACTCAGACTTGCAAACTGATATATGCATTCCCTGTAGAGGTTAACTGAAAAAGCACATAACAAGCAAGCGAGAGCCAAAACACCCCTATTTTGGGGTAGGGTTTCCCTGTCCTATTTTGTCAGGAACTAGGGTTTCACTACGCACGCAACGGTTGCAAACAACCTATAATCAGGTAACAACCTGTCCTAGCTTGGAATATTCACTATGGATTCTGAACATGCACTAGGTCGAATGGTCAAAAGGGTGCCTCGGTGACAACCAAGGTTTGTGTTTCCATCGTGGCAGAGCTCGTAATCGGTCAGCCTTATGCCACAATTCTTGAAGCAAGCCTCCGGCAAATCGTTCAAGAATAGCAGACGGCGAACACTGTGACTTAGGCGCACCAATGCAACTACAATGCAAAGAAATACATAAGTGTAATCAAAACAGGATATCGTGAGTTCGAGTCAAGCTCTCAAACTCCCCAGCGTAGTTGCCAGAAACTGTAGACGTCCCCAAACGTCCCGGGAGGGAATCCCGTTTTGTTCATTGGGCTCACTACAGTTCAGGACTCAATGTCACGGTCCTGTATCTAATCTCGCAGAGTGCAATGCAAGACCAATGAATCATCAAAGAGTCCAAATCCGATAAATCGTCTTTTAAAATAGATTTTTTTGAAAGAAGTGCCAAACATGGACTGCTTTGCCAGATACAGAGTCGCCACCTAAATATTTTATTTTGGAGGAATTTAGGAAACCCTGACTCGTTTGCCTATGGCCACGTGTCCGTCATCACCAAAGTTGCCTCGGCTCGGGAACTTGGGTACGATTGGGGAAGGTCAGCTATGAGCACCCCCGCTCACCCGATCAAAGATCGGCCTCTACTAACATGATATCTTGTTTTGAAAACATATGCATTCTTATTCTGGTTAATTAGCTAATCTTACTATGTGATGCGCACAACACAAAAGTATAGATTAGATCACCTAATTTGGAACAAAGCATTGCATATTCGCTTGTTTGAAAGACAGTTTGAAATTTGCTACTCGCAAGTATGCTAAAACACGGATTTCAACGAGTTGTTCCAACTCAGACAATCGAACCTTCACCCACAGGCATTCAGGCAATAAATCAACTAAGCAGTTAGCCTCATGGCAAGCATGCTTTCATGTTAACATTCACACTCATGCGAGATGCTAAAGCGTAAACACTCACCTAGTACTCCAAGCCAAAAACAAGGAACATGTTAGTAATCAAATGTACGATCCAAGTCCATGTTAAGATGGCTAATGCATTGTAGGTAAAATACAGCTAGAGTAGGCTCGGCTAATCTATAGATGGCATGTGAAATGCAACAGATAACATGTATTCAAGTTAGATTTGAAATACTATGCAATTAGTATGATGCGCCGAGCCCGGTGCATGCAATACTGATGAATGATGCATAAATGCATAGTATAAGGATGCTAATTAAAGTATGCCCTAATACTAACCATTGAAAGTAGGTAAGTAAAAGGGAGAAAGAAGTGGGGGTTGGAAGACATGCATCGCACACACGTACACTTATTACAAATTTGCCCTCGCTCGGAGGGACCGAAAGAATAATACAATTTAATCAACTAACAAGCTAATTAAATAGTTACAAACCAATTAACTATTTAAGCAAATTAACTAAGCTAATAAAGCGATAAAATAGCCTTGGGAAGAGGGTCCAATGCATGCATGTACGACTCCGCTCGGAAATCCACCACCATGCACAAGCTGCCTCTGTTTTCACTGTTTTCCTTCTCTGAAATTGTACAAATCCCAAGGAACACTCTCTGAATACTGGGATGCCACCGGCTAAGGGGGAACAACACCGGCCATGGAGAAGTGGTCATCGACCACAAATGAACTCTCGGCCACCAATTCATGGCCGATCGGCACTGAAAGTAGTCGGTCGGCCATCTATGCCTGCAGAATCCAATTTTGACAGCAACAGAGGACAAGCATGGTATGGCAATACATTTCAAAGCAATGTGGGTACCACCACACCCCTTATCATGTTTATGACTCAAAGGGGGATGGTACTCGATTCTCGGACCACCAATCGCCCATTTCGATGCGCGATGGCTCAATAAACCAAGTGAGCCATTTCAATGTGGAATGAAATGCACATAAACAAACAATAGGCCCAACCTCTATCACTTGATCAAGGGACAAGGCATGCATGCTCAATGCAATGCAACCTAAGCATGTGAGCTAAGTATGCAATCGTGAAAATGCCAACAAGCATGCAAACATGCAAACATAACAAGCATGAGAAATGCAATGCCAACATGCAAACATGCAAAACATGTAACATGTTAAGCAACAAAAACAAAGAGAAGAATGCATGCGAAATGCACTATCATTTAAGCATGTAACAAGATGTTTATGGGCCAAGTATGTGACAATATGCAAGGCCAATGCACACACACATTCATGCACACAAAGTCCAACACTTATGCATCAAATAGCAACTTTTAGGCACACTTAAAAGAGGATAAACATGGACTTATGGCAAGCATAGCAAGCTCTGAAAATACATAAGGGATGATGTCAAATCAACCTAACAATGCAAGCAAGGCATGTAACCAAACCCAAGGACTTAAACTATGGCCGTGTGACACATGAAGCAAATGACCAAAGGGCCATGGGGACTCAAAACCACCCCAAGGCAGACCAAAACAAGGTAAAAGGCACACCTAGATGGCATCTAGATGGCCTAAGTCTAAAGGCATGCACAAAGGTCCAAACATGGAGCATAAGACACAAGCCTTTTAAAGCATTAAAGGGGCATCAAATGCAAGCATACAAGCATACCACAAGGACTGAAATGGTGTTATAAGTGGTGCCAAACCACTGAAACAAGCCAAGTAATGCATGCTCAACACTCACACTCCCAAGGCTAACAAGCCAAAATGCAAGGTGGCTGTACAAAGCATGTCATGGATGGCCAAAACAGCCACAAACAGACCTTAAGCATACTAAAACGTGCATAAGAGCTTCACAAAGCTTGGCCAAAACAAGTAAGCATAGTAGTGTAAATGCTAAGTACATGTTAAGGCAAATAATGGTATTACAAGACACGTATGCAAGGCAAGAATGGTATGTCTAAACCAATTAAAAACAGTGCTATATCATGGAAAAATAAGCACAAATACTAATTAAGACATGGCCAACATGAACTTAAACAAGGTGCTCACACATGAGGCGAAAATGACAATTATTGAAGGCAACAAGGAGAGGGGATGGCCCTCTCCCTCTTAGGACCTTAAAGCACCATCCCTACCACTGAAATCCCTCTGGATTTCAGTGGTGAGGAGGCCAAGACAATGTGGTCCCGGAGCTCACCAAAACAGCACAAAATTCGGCCAAACAAGGCCTAAGAGGGGTCAAACAACCCCAAACACCAAAGCAACCTTAAACAACTATTTTAAGCACTTAAAATTAGAACTTTTATATGTTATAAGTTAAGCTTAAAAACTAAAGCAAGGATGGATAAAAGCCTATGCAAAAAGGGGGTATTTAAAGGGAAAGTTCTTACCCTTGTAGACCACTTCAAGAACAATGCTCCAGTAGCCTTCCTTAGGTCTAAACCAACTCAGAACCTTCAAGAATAACCCTTTGGCTCCTCAACAACCAAGGTAAGGTGTAGAACTAGGTGTCCTAGTGCAAAACTAAGAACAAAACCCCTTTAAACACACACAAAGAGCAAAAGAGAGGGAGAAATAGAGACAGATAGATACACTATTTCTAACCCTAATCCAGACCTCTGGAACTTTTTTGTAACCCCTGAGGAGGGAGGAGAAGCTCTCCTCTTATAGAACTCCAACTCTTGCAAAGCTTACAAAACAAGCTAAGCAAGAGGGAAATCCCTCCATACACGTGTATGGAGGGGGTGCAAAGTGGGTGCCAGCTAGCACAAAATATCTGCCAAAAGCAGATGAACAGTGGTCGACCAAAAAAAATGGCCATTTGACCAACAAAGGTGGCCGGCCGACCACCAAGAGTGTCGACCGGCCATCAATAATGGCCAGTGGCATGAAACCATGGCTGGTGGCCTCAAGCCATGGCTGGTGAGGTGTGGGCATGGCCAACAAGCTATTCCCTGCTCCCAGAAGCAAAACAACTAGTGTTTGGTGCAAAACCAAACACAAAACAGACAAGTTGAGAGTTCCTAGGGCAAGGCACGTAGCCGAGACCTCCGAGAACTCAAAACGAACACAAACATGGATGATCACCGAGCGTTCAAACGGTGATGTCCAAGTCTTGAGGACGGTCAAAAATGGGGTGTCTACAACAATGCATGCCCAGCGCTGAAGTCCACCAATTCATCAATGTGCGGTAATGGAAAGTAGTCCTTCGGACTAGCTCAGTTCATATCTCTGAAATCCACACATACCCAAATTCTGCCATCTTTCTTCGGCACTGGAACAATGTTGGCCAACCAAGTGGGATACTCAGATACTAGCAAAAACCTTGTGTCTATCTGCCTGGTGACCTCTTCCTTAATCTTCAATGCCCAATATGGGCGTATTCTCCGAAGCCTCCACTTAACAGGTTAGGCCTTAGGGTCAAGAGGGATCCAGTGCTGTACAATCTCGTAATCGATTCCGGGCATGTCTTCGTAGGACCACGCAAAAACATTTTTGAAATATTTTAATAAAGAGACTAAGCGCTCGCGTTCTTCCAAAGACAATGTGGACCCGATCTGGACCAGACAGTACCCACATTAATTGCAGTGATTTCATCAACGAGGGGTTTTACAAACCTCTCCTCCTCTCGAACAATCAAATGTTTTAAAACTGGAGGAATTCCTTTCTCGTCGTTTTCATCAAAATTTTGAAAGTCATGATTAATGCAATATACTAATGGCATAGAAAATTACTCAAAAACAGCAGTGGTACCAATCTCATTCACAACTTCCAGTTCGTCCAATTCTTCAGTTATAACCAACTCAAAGGAAAAAGAAAAAGACGAGCTAAACAAAACAACGGCTTCCGGGTTATCAACCTCAGGAATACCGGACTCTGACTCAGAAGAATTGGAATCTGACTTCGACTCCATAGACTTGATGGAATCAGATCCAGACTCACTACCTGATTCAGAGTTGCCGGACAGAAAGCCCTCCTGTAGACTGCCCCGAACTCGCTCTGCGTGACCCCTTTTTTGGAGAGGGCGTGAATTGTAGTTCTAGCTACTATAGTTTGGACTCCTGTCACGGTTTTGTATCTAGTCTCACAAAGTGCAATGTAACACTGATAAATCACCAAAGAGTCCAAATCCAGCAAATCATTTTGGAAAACTAATTTTAAACAAAAAAATGCCAAACATGTACTACTTTGCTAGATTACAGAGTCGCCGCCTAAATATTTTCTTATAGAAAATTTAGGAAATCCTGACTCGTGCCTAAGGCCACGTGTCCGTCATCACCAAAGTTGCTTTGGTTCGGGAACTTGGGTACGAGGGGGGAAGGTCATGAAATGAGCACCCTCGCTCGCCCGATCAAAGATCAGCCTCTACTAACATGATATGTTGTTTTTATAAACACATGCGTTCTTATTTCGGTTATTAATCTAGAATTACTATGTGATGTGCACAGCATATAAGTATAGACTAAATCACTCGATTTAGAACAAAACATCTCATGTTTGTTTTTCGAAAATGGTTTGAAGTTGCTACCCTCAAGTAGCCTAAAATATGGATTTGCCACCCTCAAGTGGGCTTAAAACAACATGATTTTGCCACTTCAACTGGGCTTAAAACTCACATTTTGATGAATTGTTCCAATTCAAGCAATCAAGCCTTCATACAAGCATTCATGCAGTTAAGCATATAAGCAAATAGCCTCATGGCAAGCATGCTATCATGGCAGTCACTTACACTCATGCGAGGATGCTAAAGCGAAAACACTTACAGTGTACTCCGAGCCAAAACAAAAGCTAGTTAGTAATCATGCATGATCCCAGCTATGTTGAGATGCCTAATGTAACACATGCAAAATGCAACTAAGTAGGCTCGGCTATCTTGAACAGCATATGAATGCAACAGTTGATACTTGTATTCAAATAGGAATTGAAATACAATGCAGTTTGAATGATGCACCGAGCCCAGTGCATGCAAGCATAAGGTATGGTAATTGAAATATGCCCTAAACTAACCATCGAAAGCGGAAAGTAAAAGGGAGAAAGAAATGGAGGTTGGAAGACATACATCACACACACGCACACTTATTACAACATTTGCCCTCACGACGAAGGGTCTGAATAATAAGCGAACTAGTTATGCTAATTAAACTAATTATTACAAATCAGCTAATTAACTATGTTAAGCTAATTAATTACAAACCGAATTAATTAATTAAACACTTAACTAATTAATTACGAAACAATTAAGCTACTGAACTAAGAAACTAAAAAATTTAAACAAATGACCTTCGGAAGCGAGGGGGATATGCATGCTTGGCCGGTTTCGCTTGGAAATCAACTACCGCACCTCGTGATGCCTCTATTTGCACTCTTTTGTACTTCTAAAAATTATGCCAACTTCCAGAATCTTTCTGACCCACCTTAGGAACATGCTGAAGGATGGTCGGCTAAGAGGGATGGCCATCGGCCAGAGTTAATGGCCATCAGCCACTTATGATAGCCGATCGGCATACTTGGTGGTCGGTCGGCAGCTTTGATGGCTGGTCGGCCACTACTTCCTGCAGTTTCTCCTTTTGCTGCAGCAGAGCTCAAACAAAGGCATGGAAGTGTATTTGTAAGGGAATGTGTGTGCAACCACACTCCTTATCATATCTCAAGCTCAAAGGAGTGTAGTGCTCGACTCTCAAGCCACCAAACACGCATCTCGATGCATGATAGCCAAAGAGTCAATTTTGTACAATGTTGATGAATGCACAAACCACACATAAGACTCAATGAACCTCCACCTTATCATACATGATCAAAGGTGTCGATGACCTAAGGAATGCGACACGTTTCATCACTTTGAGTATGAAACGTCCCTCGTTCCTCATGTTTGGATTAACGCTGATCCAAACACAATGCAATGCAACACACATGCAAACAATATGCTTATCTAATCAATGGTAGAATGGTATGCACAAGGCCCTATCATGTAAACAATGCATGCATGGCATGTTTAGGAGCTAAGGCAACAAGGCAAGTGAAGTGTATCACACTAGAGGCGTGCAAGACAATGCTTAAATGGCCAAACCACACGTGGATAGATCTTAGGCATGCAAAAACAGTGGCCAAAACTCAACAAAACTTAGGCACGAAAAGCAAGGAATGCATACTCCACTCATGGCTTGCAAGCAAGGCATAAAGGCACAACTCTTAAATGCAATTAAAGTGTAGTATGCATGAGAATGTGGCATTGCTATATGCTCTGAAATGAAGTGTTTAATGATGCCAACTCATCCAAATAACACAAACAAGGCATGTTAGAGGGCCTAGAGCATGAGGTTAGCTAAAAGCATCACACAAGAGGCATGCAATACATAGCACAACTAACCAAACCAGCTCTGGATAGAGCTCAAACATGCCAAGTTAAGGGCCAAGAACATGCTGAAATGGAGCCAAAGAGCTAAGACAAGCATGCATGCAAATTGGCTCATGATTAAGGCATAAAGGTACAACTCTCAAGAGCACTTAAAGAGTGAAAAACATGGAAGTGTGACAACACTATATGCTCTGGAATATCATTCCAAATGATGCAAACCATGCAAATACCTCAAGTCAAGCATGCAAGATACCTCAAAACTCAAAGCTAGTCAAGGCTATTGCACTACATGCATGCATAACAAGCACCATACGACCAAGAAGCCTCAAAACAGAGCTAAAGCATGTTAAAACATAAGTAAAATCATGCTGGAGTGTAGTCAAAACATGCTAGAATAATGGGCCAAAACACCAAGTATACTAGGCTAGTGAGCAAGGTTTGCACTACAAGTGTATGAAGCATTCAAGGGGCAACCAAACTAGCCAAAAATAGAGTTATATCAGGTCCCAAAACTCCCAAAAACATGCTCAAACTAAGCCTTGAGTGGATAGAAATACATTCTCATTTGATAGGCCAGTAACACATGCTAACAAGACAAGTGGAGGGGGGGGACAACCCCCACCCATTTGGGACCTCAAAAACACATTTCTACCCCTGAAATTCCTCTAGAATTTAGTGGTTAAAAGGACAAGAGAAGGTGATCTCAAAGGCCTAAAGAGATGGTACAAAGCTCAAGCAAATAAGGCACACAAGGGGGTGAAACACCCCCAACACCAAGAGGCCTTAAACAAGCTTTTTAAGAACTTAAAAACAAGGGTTTTTTCAGTTGAAAGTTAAGGCAAAAGACGCATGCAAAGATGGCTAAGTAAGCAACTATAGCAATGCTTTAAAGAGGATAAAGGCTCACCCCTGGAGAACAACAAAACCAGTAGCTTTTTTGAGCCAAAACCAACTTTCGGATGTCCAAACAAGTCCTATGGAATCTCAGCTCCAAGGTCAAGAGGTTTGGCTAAAGGGTTGTAGGGAAAATTTGTGAAGAACACTCACTTTCAAGCAATATATATATATAGAGTTCTAGAGAGATATCTATATTTTTCCTTAATCAAATTTTCTGAACCTCTAAAAGGGGAGAGGAGCCTCCCCTTATATAGAATCACAAGCTTCAAGCTTGTTTGACAAGCTCAGAGCTTGTTAAAATCCCTCCATACATGTGTATGGAGGATGTTATCTGTGCCCAACAGCTGGCACAGCTGGCACCAAAATATCTGAAAAAGCAAGCAAAAAGGCCTCGGCCAAAAGGTATGGCCGACCGGCCATAAAAGGGGCCGACCGGCCATCAAAGGTGACGAACGGCCACCACTGATGGCCAATGGAAAGAGGGTATGGCCAATGGGTTATAGGGCTGACCAGCAGGCCTCCCCCTTCCCTCAGAAACAAAGCCACACGCTCTCGATCCATAACCAAGCATAAAACAGACAAGTTTAGAGGCTCTAAGGCAAGGCGCATAGCCGAAACCCTCAGAAACTCAAAACGAACACGAACAAGGATAATCATCGAGTATTCAAACGATGACATCCAAGTCTTGAGGACGGTCAAAAATGGGGTGTCTACAGTTGCCCCTCTTTGACAGAACTCAAAAGTCATGAGATGACGTGAGTGAATGTCAAAGCCCAAAGACAACCCATTTTTGACAAGGCCGAAGACTCAGACAAACATACAAGATAACACTATAGATGTGTTCACAGGCTGGTGCAAAATGCAAATGACATGCACAATGCAAGAGCATAACTTACGATTATGCAAAGAAAGTTGTAATGAAACATCTAAATGTAAATGTTATGCAAAGAAATACTACAGCAAACTCGTACATAAGCAAGTTAGCAAACACGCTACGCGTGGAAACTACAAACCGAAATACATTTCATGCTGAAAGGATGTAAGAAAATTATGCAATTCTCACTGTGTCTCACGCGGAGAAGGCTAAAAGCAACTACCGAGAATACCCAAAGTCTCAAACAAAGCATCTCTAAACGTATCACACGTAAGAGAAGGAAAAGTAACACCTCTCAGCGTATAACACGGGAGAGAGGGAAAAGCACCACTTCTCAGCGTATCACACGCAAGAGAAGAAAAAGCGACACCTCTCAGCATATCACACGCAAGAGAGGGAAAATCACCACTTCTCAGCATATCACACGCAAGAGAAGGAAAAGCGACACCTCTCAACGTATCACACATAAGAGAGGGAAAAGTACACCTCTCAGCGTATCACATGCGAGAGAGGGAAATGTGACACCTCTCAGCGTATCACACGCGAGAGAGGGAAAAGCACCACTTCTTAGCGTATCACACACGAAAGAAGGAAAAGCGACACCTCTTAGCGTATCACACGCAAGAGAGGGAAAAGTACACCTCTCAGCGTATCACACGCGAGAGAGGGAAAAGCAACACTTCTCAGCGTATCACACGCAAGAGAAGGAAAAGCGAAACCTCTCAGCGTATCACACGCGAGAGAGGGAAAAGCACCACTTTTTAGCGTATCACATGCAAGAGAAGGAAAAGTGACACTTCTCAGTGTATCACACGCGAGAGAGGGAAAGGTATACCTCTCAGTGTATCACACGTGAGAGAGGGAAAGGTAACAGCCCAAACGCTTCTAACAGGGTGTTAACGCAAACAATGGGCGCACCCAGGTGTTTCTAAATAACCGGGGAGGGGAGAGGAATGGTGTTGCCCAGAATTCCTCCAAATGAACCGTACATACAATATCGTGCCTGCATAAGAAAGAAACTTTACAGGTACAACGCAATACAATGCATATTTCATGCAAGATGAATAATCGTAACACAAATGTTAGAGGCATGCTTCATGCACAACATGCAAGAAATGGCACAGAGGCATATTCAATGCAAGATAATCGACGATGCATACTTAACGCAAATGTGAGAAGTGCATATGCAATGTCGAGATGACGAATACATGCTCGATACAAGATTAACAAATGCATGCTCCCTACAATATCAAGATGCATATTCTATGCGAAACAAGAAGTGCATAATAATGCAAGTGAAGCGTGCATAACAATGCAAGTGAAGTAGTGCATAATAATGCAAGTGAAGAGGTGCATAACAATGCAAGTGAAGAAATACGCGTTTTGGCGAGACCGATTCAGTCGAGACCTCTGATTTACCTCTTGGAGGAGTTTACAATGTGTTCAAAAGGATACATCCCACACGCGCTGAGCAACACATACCGAAAACACAATTCGGAGTTTCTGCGGAGACTAATCAAGCTTGGAAGTGCACCTCCGTTGCACTCTATTGATGGATGAGGGCACTAGTCAACAAAACAGACCCATAGAAGAGCATTGGAGGTCCACCGATGACTAGGGGAAGCCATCGGCCATCTATCGGCCACCAAACAAATCCATCGGCCAACAAATTGCCCGATCGGCCATAAATGGCAAATTCGGGGCAGTTTTGACAATTTGCCACGGGTCTTTAAGTATAGGGTCTTCAACTCCATTTCTTCACTTCCTCAAGGCCGAAAAACACATCCCCTCTCATTCTAAACCATTTTCCCCTTTCGATCCGTGCTTTCTTCACATTTTCAACCACCCCACAAACATTCTATTCGCAAAACCCTTGAGATTTCAAACACTTTGAACTGATTGAAAAGTGTTTTTGGTGCCTCATTCTCGATTTCCATCACTTGGGGTTTGTTTCCCTCGAGTTACCCTCGATCTTTGTGCCCACTTCCGCACTTCGACATTTTCTTCCATTTTTCACCCCTCGGAGTTGACTTCTTCTTGACTTTTGGGATTCTCGCCCATTTTCCATACCTTCAATCATTTTCTCATTCTTCTCGAGATGGCAGGTGACATTTCGCATGGTGGGGCTCCTCCGGGAATGGAGATGGATCCCGAGTTCGAGCCATTGCCGCTAGGCATTAGACCATTCGATCCGGAGACGATGACCCTAAGGTACATGTACTGCCTCCTGACGGCATCCGTTAGTTCAAGAGGTTTGTGCGGGGTGCACCAGAGAAGCTCCTGCTGCGCGAGCCGGAGTTACACTTATCTTACAGCGCCTCTAAGGTACACACTCCTTGTTTACGTTTCACAATGTAGATCAATATCTTGGATAGCCAACACTGCTCTTCACCTGATTATCTCCAAACACACCTGTACACCGCATGCCTAGTTCATTTTGAGCACATTCATACACTGTATCTCTGACAATTTGAATTCATACATTCACTGCATTTCTATCAATTCTGAACACATGCATACACTGTATTTCTGACACTGCCTTGCATCTGTTTATCTTGAACATAGGAAGATTCTCATGCCTTCAGGGGCTACGAGAATACCATCGCTTGAGACTGGTACATGGAGCTACCCGATGTTGTTCGCCACATCGTCGATGAGGTTGGTTTTGGTGCATTCTGTATGGGACTCTTGCGCCTTACTGCGAGTCAGCCTCTTCTAGGCGCCTTAGTGGAGAGGTGGTGGGACACCACCGATTCCTTCCACCTTTCTACAGCAGGGGAGATGATGATGACTCCCTTTGACTTCTCTATGCTCACCGGCATAGGGGTAGGGGGTGATCCGATCCCTTACGGCACCGATATGGGCGAGTTGGATGCGGCTCAAATCTTTCTGCTAGGGACTCGCCCACCTCTTTCCCGACCAGGGATGGTACGATATTCGTGGTTTGTCGAGCGATTTAGGGGGGAGACACCGACATCCCACGAGGAGATCGAGCACTATGCCTGGGGGTTCCTTATGTTCTTGCTTGGCACCACCCTTTTTGCCGACTGGGCGAACACCATTGGCCTCTACCTCTTGAGTGCACTAGTGGACCTTTATCGCGTCCAGCGCTATGACTGGGGCGGTGCAGGCTTGGCCACACTATATGGATACATGAGTTCGTCATCTCGCTTGAGCGGGCACCTGCTAAGAGGCTACTGGAGAGCCTGGGAGGTACATCTTTCCCTTTTACTTTACAATTCTGATTTACATTATCTGTACACCACACACATTGCACATCACCCAATCTACTTTACATCACTTGTACTCTGCACACACTACACAAAATACTACATACCACTCTTTAATTTATGCTCTATCTGCATACTACTTTACATCTGATAAACATACTTATTATTGCCCTTTCATATTCTGTAGCTGTGGGTATATGGCTACTTCCCGAGGCTTGCCCCAGAGCCGGATGTATAGACACCTCCCATGGTCCCGTATTCACACAGATACGATGTGAGATGCGAGCGGAGGCCTCAAGAGTCTTTCTCATTCTTCCGGTAATATTTTGACACTTTAGCCGCAACAGAGGTATTTCAAACCTTGCAGTTTATATGAGCTTTGCTTCATATTGCACTTTCAACAGTAGCTTACAACCTATGTACCTGTCATTTGCCGATCACTTGGCGGCCACATCTTTCTTTGATCTTGATTATAGAGCAGTTTGTGGGTGCTCAGGAGGCTTCTCGATTCCAGATGTTGTTCGAGGGTCCAGTCTATCGGGCGTGGTACTTGGGGGAGCACTTCTTGCGACAGAGCCTCGGTTTGCCTGAGCAGATAGTCCCGATGCCACCTCTCACTTACATGAGGATCATTGAGAGGTACACTAAGCAGGAGATGATCAACTTCACAAGAGGCTGCGATGCCGACTTCTTCTGGCTCGACGGCGACTATACCGTCTTTATCTAGACATATCTTATGCCACCCTTGGCCAGTGGTCACCGAGGTGAGAGAGATGGACCTGTAGCCGCAGCAGGAGGAGCAGGAGGATCCAGGGCGACTCGGGCCCATGGTAGGAGAGGTTCCCAGAGGAGACAGAGGGCAAAGTGGCAAGACCTACCCATTACTATGACTTGTCAAGGACGGGCTTGAGAGACTTATCAGATTCCCTTCACTCATTCCCCAGCTGATCACGAGCTCATCGGAGTTCATGGCTCGACCCCGGTATATGCTATACTTTACATTCTATACATTCATTTCATGTCACCTGATATCCCGCAGATTACTAGTTACCTCAACACTTTTGCAGGCTTCCATAGAGTACACTAGGCAGGCTCTGGAGCTGTCGGCTTCGGTGATAGGGATGCTACAGAGGAGCATGGACCTGCTCAGTATTTACGGTATTCCGGTAAGTTCTTTCAACCTCTGTCCCAAAATCTTCTATAACTTGCTCCGTACTAATCTGATGCATCACATTATCAATACTGCATTTGATACACCACACTCATATACCACTTACGGCACCGATACACTACATCTCATATACTGGCCAGGGCCCTCATACACTGCAATCATTCACCGCTCACGGTGTTCATATACTACTCACAGTATTCATACACCGTAATCATATACTGCATTCGATATCATGCTCAGCTTCGTATAGCATAACTGATGCGTTTGCCAAATTGTTCTTTTCAAGCCCCATTCCAGATACCAGCCACAACGGGCGCCTCAACGTGACCTTCAGTGCCTCCCTAAGTAGCAGGGGGAGCGAGACGAGGGATGTTGGTACACAGCCGAGGCAGAGATAGACTACTCGTACCGAGAGCAGTTCATGGGAGCCTGCCCCAGATGATGATGAGTTTGACGAGGAGGCAGTGAGTCCACGGTCAGAGTCGTCTCAAGGTGGAGATGAGGCTGGAGATGGTTCGGATTCAGACACTGGTGGCAGAGCTGGCAGTGGTGGTTCTGGGCCTTCGTCAAGGAAAAGGACGAGAAGGGCTTCCCACTCTTGAGGCGACTGGCGCCGATTCAGATGTTTTATTTTTGCTTTATTTCTCTTTTTGCCTGTAGTTTTTGCGCATTGTACAGCCTCAGGCAGTTTTATTTTTTTTTAAAACTTGTACTTTTTTGCAAAAGAAAACATGGTGGAATGAAAATAGCTTTTTGATTGAAAAAGTGTTACATTTTACATTCTAAGCGTCACATCGCATCGTATCATACCACATAGCATGTAAATGAGATTAAACTTTGTTTGAAAACTACACACTCGAATTGCATTGCCTTAATCAGGTAACGAACCGACTGACAACTAAAAGAACAAAACAACTCGATAAGCAAAACTAAGACTTGACATGCTAACCAAATGTGAATACAACTCGATAAGCAAGAGAAGAACTTAACAATCAACGCAAAATACAACTTGATAAACAAATTGAAGTAACACAGGGACGACGTCACAAAATCACCACGAAATGCATCCAAAGTGGAACAATATGCAAGTTCTCAGCACTTCCAATACATAGACATCTCAGGGAGCAAAAGGAGAGGCCATTGGCCAAAAGTAGAGACCACCGGCCACCATAGAGGGCCATTGGCCACTAGACCTAGCCGATCGGCTATAAAGATGGTCGACCAGCCATTAATGCAGAAAACCTCCAGATTGTTGACACCTATCTTCCACTCAACACCTTATCTCCTACAAAAGCTCCAGTTTCATAGTTTCTCCATTTCAACTCTGTTTTTGCCCCAAATGGAAGCAATTCTTGTCCAAAATCTCGCAAATTGGATTGCTAACTTGGATGGCTCGGCAAAGTCGAATTTCTGGGGTTTCAGAATAAATGCACTATTCATGCTGAGCCGCACCATGTTGCGTTTTTCGTTCCTTCATGCCGCAGCTAGGTGTTGGAATCCGATTACACACATTTTTAGCTTTGGCAGACAAAAGATAAGTCCCACTTTCGAAGACTTCCAAGCTTTGATGGAGTCTCAGTGCAATAAAGAGATCTTGCCCCAATTCTGCTTCGGCCACATCCGAGCCTTGGGACGGATGTGCGGGCTCACTTTGCATGACGCTCGGTCTTTGATCCGCGACAGAGAATTGAATGTCCCCAGCTTCATTCATTGATTTTCTGATGCCGGTGACCGCGGCGATCATCACTGGCAGGGTTTTCGGCGACATGCACTTTGCTTGTGCATGTTGTCTCATTTCTTGCTTGCCCCAGGCTTTAGTGGGTCTAGTGTTCGTTTGATTGAGGTTCCCCAGGGCTTAAAAGAGGGCAAAAGCTGCATTGCCATGACGCTAACTGAGACACTGATGAGTTTGGATGCTTTCCATCGTCGGGAGATGACTAGATTCACGGGGAGTCTATTACTGCTGCAGGTAATGTTTCCCACCCTAAGTCACATATATGTCTCATATCACTCGGCCCTCAGGCTTGGTTTTTCTCTCAAAATCCTTCTCACTTTTCTCTCCATGTACACCTCTCTATTCTTTAATCTCTCATTTTTCATCCATTTCCAGATATGGTTGATGGATAAGTTAAAGGTTGTGGACGCATGCCCAGCATATTCAGCACGGAACTATTTCTTCCGGCAACGACTAATTGATGCCCCAGATGAGGGATGGTGGTGCAAATGGATGTGTAGTCTATCTGTTGTCAACATTGCTTGGCGCTGCCCTGGCTCAATCTGCCGGCAATGAGTTACAACGTGTCTCGCTAGCTGGGCATTTAGCTAATCGGCCTGACACATTGTGTCTTTTACTTCCCATTTCGATTCCGACGCCAATTTGGGCATGATCAAACTTGTCCGAAAGGAGGGATAGAGTACCCTGCCGCATTTCCAGTCTGAGGCACACAGCTAGCTCGGTATGCCACAGCATGGATGACGACAGAGCTTCTGGCCCCCGCTCCCACTTTTAGTTGCACCCTCTCTAATGAGTGCATAGCTTGGCTCGATGAAGAGGCGCATGTTGGGCCTACTTTGGCATCAGAGGCTTCCACAAGCTCTGGGAGGGGGCACAAGAACAACTGACTTATCGATGCCACGAGTTTATTGCTTTATCAGTACTTTCAAGTTTTCTTTATGAATGTAATAAAAAGTAATTTCAATTTGTATTCAAGAGTAAGAGAACTCTGTACTGAAATCAATGTAATTGAAGGTTATGGGTACTGAAAATTTTCCGTTTGGTCCAAAAATGGTCTAAGTCGTAAAAAGATTAATTTGAACAAAATCAACATTTATTAAAACTTTTCAAAACCATTTTCGATATAGATCACAACTGGACACGCCTGAGATCTATTCTTAAGATGTACAACCCCAGATCCCAGCAACTGGAAAGTTGCCTCTAGTCTGAATAACACTGCACTGGAGATTACAATCGAGCTCTTGAATGCAGAATAGACAAAGATTACCAACATGATCACCTGGACAAAGTTGATCGGGGGAATGTTTATGGCTGAACTTCGGATTGAAGTTGCCTACGTATCCCAAAAATGGGAATCAAGCCTTACGTAGTTCGGTTTAGGTTCACTCATGTACTAACCCTCTCCTTTTGCGCTCTAACTTTTGCCAAGGTCGCCCTTTCTGGGTTTTCAACCTTGCGAGCTCAATTTTTATTATTTCAAATTTTTCATGCTCTAACTTTTTCCTAAGTCGCCCTTTTGGGTTTTCGGCCTATTGAGCCACTCAGGGATAGTATTTCTTCAACTTGTACATGTTGATTGGCTGGGAGAACTCAAGGCCATCTAAATCCATCATAATGACAGCTCCGCCCGACCCAATAGACTTGATGATGTAAGGGCCAGTCCAATTGGGTCTGAACTTGCTACTAGGGTCGTGGATGGGAGCTCGGTTGTCTTTGAGCACTAGATCCCCCTCTTTCAAATTCCTGGACTTAACCTTCTTGTTGAAAGTCCTGGCAATACTTTGTTGATAACCCTCGATGTGATACAGTGCTTTCAGTCTTCTTTCATCAAAGAGCATGAGTTCTTCGAACCTGCTTTCTTGCCAATCTACCTCAACTATCTGACACTCAGCCAGTACCCACAATGACGGAACCTCAACTTCGATAGGTAGAACAACCTCTATCCCATAAACCAAGGAATACGGAGTTGCCCCTGTAGAAGTTCGAATTGAAGTCCGGTAGCCCCAAAGAGCAAATGGCAGCTTATCTGGCCAGCTCGTGTAGGTTTCCACCATCTTCTGCAGAATATGCTTGATGTTCTTGTTGGCAGCCTCAACAGCTCTGTTGGTTTGCGGCCGATATGTAGATGACTTATGAAACGCCACGTTGTATTTCTCCAACAAGTCGATGACCTTCTTCCTGAAGTGGGAACCATTATCCGAAATAATCTCATTTGGGACCCCATAGCAACAAATAATATTGTTTCTGGTGAACTTAGCAACGTGCAATGCCTTCAGCACAGTGTAAGATTGGGTCTCAACCCACTTTGTGAAGTAGGCTATCGCTACTAGAATGTACTCATGCCCGTTGGACGCCTTCAGAGTGACAGCCCCAATTACATCAATCCCCCAGACTGAAAACGGCCATGGCGAAGTCATGTTGTACAGCTTCGACGATGGAATGTTCTTGCAGTTTGTATGGATCTGACATATGTGGCATCGCCGAAGAAAGCCAATACAATCCTCCTCCAAGGTTGACCAATAATAACCCTGTCTAAGGATCTTCCGGGCTAGCATCACCCCGCTTATGTGCGCTCTGCACTCTCCTCCATGGATGGCCTCCATCAGGCACTTGGATTGTTCAGCATCAACTCATAATTTGTGCATCCCCAAATGACCCCTCTTGTACCGTTTACCTCCGCTGACGATGAACTGAACAGCCATTCTTCGAATTGCCCTCTTATCTTTGGCATTTGCCCCTGGCAGATACGCTTCCTTTTCGAAGAAGTTCCAGATGTCGTAATACCAGGGGTTTTGATCTTCTACCGCATCTATGGCAACAATCAGCTCGTAGGCCGGCACGAATTTCTATTCATTGATGATCAGATGGATCTGGACTCCGAAAGGGATGTCTATCATAGAAGATAGAGTTGCTAACAAATCAGTGAACCTGTTGTTCTCTCTTAACAGATGGGTGAAATTCAGTTTCTCAAATCGAGGAATCAGAACGTCCAAGGTCTGGTGATAAATTCTTATCTTTTCTTCTTTAACTTTCCAATCTCCTTTAGCTTGAGATACAACAAGGTTCGAGTCCCCGACGACATCCAACCATTTTGCTCCTAGTTCTAGGGCGACTTCTAATCCAGCAATACATGCCTCATATTTTGTCTCATTGTTCGACACTTTGAACCTAAGTTTGAATGCTAGAGGTATACAGGAATTGTCAGGTGCTATCAGTAGCACCCCTATCCCATACCCGTACTGGTTTGACGCTCCGTCAAAGTACATCATCCAAATCTCTTCTTCGACATGCAAAATGACCTCATCTGGGAACATATATTCTACTGCTTCATCCCCTTCAACTGAGTGGTCGGCTAGGAACACTGCTACCGCTCTCCCTTTCACTGACTTGCACGTCATGTACTTCAGATCAAATTTGGAAAGCAGAAGCAACCAACAAGCTAGCCTACCGGTAAGTGCTGGTTTCTTGAAGAGATATTTGATAGGATCTAATCTTGAAACCAATATTACAGAGTGAGCTAACATGTAGTGCCTCAACTTCCCGGAAGCCCGTACCAAAGCCAGACAAGCCTTCTCCAGCATAGTGTAGCGGGTCTCGTAATCCAGCATTTTCTTGCTGAGGTAGTAGATAGCCTTCTCCACATTGTCCTCAGACTCCTGTGCAATCACGCAGCCCATTGTCGTTTCGGTCATTGATAGGTACATAATCAATGGTTTTGCCAGCTCAGGCGGTGACAACACAGGTGGGTTCTGTAAATATTGCTTGATCTGCTCAAAAACAACTTGGCATCGGTCATCCCATTGAAACTTCTTTCCTTTCTTTAGGAGACCAAACAATGGTTCACAAGTGAATGTTAATTTTGCAATAAATCGTCTTATGAATTGTACTTTACCTAGAAAGCCTCGCACCTGCTTTTTAGTCCTCGGTGGTGGCATTTCTAAGATGGCCTTGATTTTGGAAGGATTAACCTCGATACCCCTTTGTGTGATCAAGAACCCCAGCATTTTCCCTGCTGTAACACCAAACGTACATTTCTAAGGATTCAGCTACAACCGATACTCTCTAATTTGTTGGAAGAATTTTTGCAAGGCGGTGTAGTGGCCCTCTCTTTCCTTGGACTTGACAATCATGTCGTTCACGTACACCTCAACCCCTTTATGGATCATATCATGCAAAATCGTGGTCGCAGCCTGTTGATACGTAGCCCCAGCATTCTTCAGCCTAAACAGCATCACCTTATAACAATAGGTTCCCTACGGGGTGGTGAAAGTCGTCTTCTCCCTGTCTTCGGGTGCCATCAGAATCTGATTGTAGCTTGAAAACCCATCCATGAACGAGAGCAGTGCATGCCCAGCAGTGAAGTCCACTAATTCGTTGATATGCGGCAGAGAAAAGTCATCCTTCGGACTGGCTTTGTTCAAATCCTTAAAGTCCACACATACCCGAATTCTGCCGTCTTTCTTCGGCACCAGAACTATATTGGCCAACAAAGTAGAGTATTCAGATACCAACAGGAACCCTGCGTCAATCTGCTTAGTGACCTTTTCTTTGATCTTCAGAGCCCACTCTGGGTGTATCCTTCGAAGCTTCTTCTTAACAGGTCGGGCCTCTGGGTCAGGAGGGATCTGGTGCTGTACAATCTCAGGATCGACTCCAGGCATGTCTTCGTAGGACCACGCGAAAACATCTTTGAAATCTTTTAATAAAGCGATTAAGGGCGCGCGTTCCTCCGAAGACAATGCAGACCCGATCTAGACTAGCCGCGGGTCCTTCTCAGTACCAACATTAATTGTGGTGACTTCATCAACCAACAGTTTTACAAACTTCTCCTGCTCTTGAACAAGCAAATATTGCAAAATCGGAGGAATTTCTTCCTCGTCGTTTTCATCAAAATTTTGAAAATCCTGATTAATGTAATAAATTAAAGGCACAGAAAAGTACTAGGAAGCCACAGCCGTACCATTCTCATTAATAACATCCAGTCCGTCCAATTCCTCTGTTACTACAGACTCAAGGGAAAAAGAAAAAGATGACCTGGACAGGATAGTGGTATCCGGGTTATCACCCCCAAGAGTACCGGACTCAGACTCAGACGAAGCCGAACGATTCGACTCTCCAGACTCAGTGGAATCGATTCGGCTCACTACCCGACTTCAACGTAATCGTTGATAAAAAGCCCTCCTCATTTTGCCAGACGAGGGAGGGTGCGATGGATGCATCGAGAATGCTTGAAAATGGGCCCATAGCCGCTTCTTTCCCGATCATGGAGACTGAGAAGTCATCCCCTAAGCACTCTGGTACGATCTGAGGATCTGAAAGGAGACAAGCCAACGCTACCCCCATCTCAGTTTCTGTGCTCTTAGAATCCTCCTCTTTGCCTTTGCTCGACCTCGGTGGTGGAGTCTGTGTCTTCAGCAACATCATCCCCGGACAACTGAAGATCAAAAAAGATTTCGAAGCTGGGCAAGCACCACTTCTCTAAATTTATCCAGGGCTCTGGAAAGCTATAGAATGGGAAGTCTTCCCCCTCCCGGACAAAGCATCCATTCAGGGTCCCCTGGATAGGTCGGTGCACCAACTCTTAGCGCTTCCCGGCTTGCTTTGCCTTGGCTCTTCCAGCCATCTCTCTTCTCTTCCTCTCCCAATCCTCTTTGGTAGGCAGATAACTTAGGCCAAAGGTATATAGGTTGTGTGGCACTTCGGTCGATGCTGCAACGCCCTTCTAGCCACTTCGCCCTAATCCCATCCTGGGGATGTACTGAAGCTTGTTCATAAGGCAGACAGATTGTGCGCTGACATATAGCCCCTCATCAATAACTAGTTTGTTTAGTACAGCCCGAGCCTCAGCTAGGGTGAATCCTGACAAGAATACATCCTCCGTACCATGTTCAATCTCCAGAACTGGTGTAGAAACCTCTGGCAGCGGATGTATTGAAGAATTTCCAAAAACGATGGCTACCCCCTTCTCGTGGGGGTACTTCAGCATTTGGTGGAGGGTGGAAGAGACGGCTTTCATTTGGTGCAGCCATGGCTGCCTAAGGAGTAGATTGAAGGTTGCAGGAACATCCAAGACATGAAACTCAATGTCTTATTGCCCTGGGCCAACCTGAGTCTTAATTTGTACAGTCCCCATTACCTCCTGGCTAGTATTATCATAGGCCCGTATCACCTAGACCGTAGGAACAAAATCCGCAGGCTTCAACCCGATAATATATGTCGTTCTCGACTAACATACATTGATAGCAGATCCTGTGTCAACAAGGACCACCGGTATCCATTTCTCTCTACACTCGACAGAGATATAGAGTGGTTTGTTATGATCTGAGCCCTCAGGCGGCAGTTCCTTGTCAGTGAAGGTCAAGGTCGGGGAAGCTCCTCCCGAAAAAACCAACCCTACTAACTACTCGGGTGTGGTATCAGTGGAAAGTTTCGCCTTGTCCATGGCAGAAAGGATGGCTTGTCTGTGAACTCTTGAGGCCATAAGCAGTCCCCAGATGGAGATGTCTGCTTGGATTTTCTTAAACTGTTTCAGTGCAGCCTCCTCCTCCAGCAATTTTTCCTTTTGCCTCTCTGCCTCTTTGTCCTTCCTGGATGCTTCTAGCTAGTCCAAGTGTGGGGGCTTGAAATATTGCCCACTCCTGGTCATATGGTCGACCTCCTCAACATACCAGGTGTCGTCTGTTCGATTCTGCCCCCAGTCCTCGTCATTGTGGACAAGACGTAAGTCGTCGTCTTCCCACCACATCCCGTTGGCAACCAACAGACAGCTGTCCAGTCCCATTGCAACTATTTCTGTGCTCACAGCACATTTCGTCCCCGTAGGGGCCTTGGCCTTCCTAGCCCTCTCAAGATCCTCGATCTTTTTCCTGCTCAAGCCACTTCAATGCAGCCTCGTGTTCAATCTCTACTGTACTCAAACTGCCTGGATCCTGGGCAAAATTCTTCGTACCGGTGCTCTCCGGCAATTCTTCCTGATTCTCAGCCATTCCAGCCACTGCTGATATTTCGGCTTCCGATTGCCCTTGTTCTGGTTGAGGTGCCTCAACAACATCTGGCTCGTCGCTGAGCCACCCCGTATTCTCTGCCGATCCATCCAAGTCGAACCAGTTGATGCTCACATCCCCTGAGTCCTGCTTGTCGAAGAACTGCATATTGGCAATGTGATACCCCTGTTTCGTAGTATGCTAATTGGTCCTTAATTTGCATATGATTATGTGTTTAGCATGATTTTATGTGCCATTTTGTGAATATATGTGATTTTGAAGTTCTATCTGTTCCCCGTAGGAATATCTATTTAAATAATCTGCTTTGGAAATTAAATTGAGGGCCCTATCGGCCACAGAACCCGAAATGGATTACGCCATTGTGATTGGCATGATTTGTAGAGCCTACGGTGAAATTTAATTGAAAATTTGATTCGGACCAGATTAAGTTGATTAAATTGGTAAATTAGTGCCTAATTGTTTATTACTATTAAATTGAATTAGTGGGTTGTTGGATAAAGGCACTTCACTCTCTATTCTTCTCCTTTTGTTACATTTTGGCCAATCATAAACATTAAGGAAGAGAGAGGGGGTCGGCTAAGAGAGGGAGAGAGTGAAGAAATTGGAGTTTTGGCCTTAAAGCTTGATAATTTGTAGACCAACTCAAGAATAAAGCTTAAGTTTGTAAGATTAAAGCTTCTAGGTGAGTAATTCTTGGATTATAGTTTGTAATTTTGTGTGTGTTCAAGCTAATTGGGTGATCAAGAGTAAGATTGAATGAAATTGGGTTGGTTTTGTTGAATTAAAGCTTGATATATGCACGCATGTAAGAGATTGTTTTGAAATAGCATGTATGAGCTTGAAATACTTGATTCATGTAGAGTTTTGGTTGAAACTCATGTTTTGATCACCAATTGTATTGTCTAAGTTAAGAATGTGGCTAATTCATCACATGCACGTACAAATTATGAAGATATGAGCTTTTTTTTTTTTTTTTATTGTCATGTTAGAATGGGTTTGATGGGAGATTGGGGCTTGCATGTGAATTAATTGTGAATTGGGCTCCATTGTAATGTGTTTTGGTGTTTATGGCATGTTAGCATAACTATATTGGAGATTTGAGCTATAGAACGCATGTTTTGTTGGTTGAAATTCGAATTGGAGCTCAAGAACTCAATCTGGAAAACCCACATTTTTTATGTCCGCTTGAGTGAGGGAACAGTCGCTCGAGTGGGAAAATCGTGCTCCCAGCACTTTTTGCAGAGTTGGATGTCTGCTCGAGCGGGATATCTCACGCTCGAGCAGGGAGTTTTTGTAGACAGGCCCTCCGCTTGAGCGCTCTATTCGACGCTCGATCATATTTTTCATGCAACCAGTACTTTTGCAGGCCTTAAGGGTCCGCTCGAGCGGAGAAGTTGACGCTCGAGCGGGGACCCTATTCTCTGAAATTTTGTATGCTCGTTCTGTGTTTCGTTTTCCATTCTTTTTCACTTGTAAGCACTCTTAGGCATATGTTAAGCATTGTAAATGAGTTAATGAGATAAGAATAAAGCCTAAAGAGGAATATGTGAATCAAAGAACGGATTGAACTGTTAGTGACCCCTTTTGTGTTCATGAAATGTGTAGGGTCAAGCTCCAGGGAAAATCCACAAGCCGATCACTGTGAGTAATATCGATGTTTGAAAGCTTGTCAATGTCCAATTGTTTATTCCCTTATAAGCTTTATGAGTAGCAAGTTGGGATTGTGGACAAAAGTCGGACATGAACGGATAATGGACAAAAGGTCGTTTTGATAGGAATAAATGGACCTAAGGTTGTTTTGATACAAATGAATGGACCGAAGGTCGTTTTGGCAGAAATGAATGGACCGAAGGTCGTTTTGATAGGAATGAGTGGACCGAAGGTTATTTTGACATATATGAATGGACCTAAGGTCGTTTTGACATGAATGAGTGGGCCGAAGGCCATTTTGACACAAATGAATGGGCCGAAGGCCGTGTTGACGTAAACGAATGGGCCGAAGGCCATTTTGACAGAAATGAACGGGTTGAAGGCCGTTTTGACATACACGAATGGGCCGAAGGCCGTTTTGACATGAATAGAAATCTGAAGGGGCCAAGGGCCAGAATGTTTGAAACTACAGTCACTTGATTTGAATTTCGTATAGTTATATATATCTGTGAAATAAAAATATGGATTGGGCCCAAGGCCGTTTGGAATATGTTGTTCTACATTGTTATGTAACTTCTGTAGTTGATATTATTCACTGGGCTATCGATCACGCTCATTCATGTGTTGTAGATGAGCCAAGAGAATTCCAAACCCAGCCCGAGTGAAGTCTACCAGGAACAATAAGAGTTTTGGAGAGTCAACCTTGTGTCTCACGCACGAGACCCAACCTTGCCATTTTGTTATGTATTTATACTTTGTCTTGTTGGCAAGGTCTTTGTGTATATCTATATTTAGTTTTGTTATGGGTTGACTCAGTTTGGATGATCCTGTCCGTAAAGGATTTTATGGTACGGTATTTTGTTGTGGGTTATTAATGTATATGCGTATGGTTTGTTTTAAAGTGCATATAAGCACGGCTCTATGGACAAAGTTTTTAATTATTGCTTCCGTTTGGCCCGTTTACTCTGTTGAGTCATGTCCGTTAATTTGAGGCCATAGGTAATCTCAGGATTACTGGCCGGTTATGTCCTTAACCCATAGGGGTGGGTTCGGGTCATGACAGGCAATATCCTCTTCCAGCTCTGCTAGGTCATCTAACCCCTGACTTGGTCCATCTTCTCGAACTACACTGATTTTTGCCCCAGCTGGCAACTCCACCCTTGGCTTAACCTGATCTGTTGATGTGATATAACCACTCGGGTTATACACAAAGCTCCCAGACCCCTCAGGTTCTAAATTAACACTCACATCTGCCTCCAAAGTCATCCTAGTTCTGTCTTCGACAGTCACCACCATCGGTTCAGGTTGGGCTAGGGAGGTGCTCAACATGCACAAGTCTGTGCCGTCTGGGATGAACACCTCAGGCTTGGGTAGGTGGGAGGGTGTGATTTATATGCTTGGGTCATATGGAATGGCCACGGTTTTGATTAGGTTGATGTGTTTGGGTGGTGGAGCTTGGTTATGTGGTGGGAGTAGGTTGGTGGTGACATTTGGCTTTTCTGGAGGCGCGATCACCTTGTTGTCGATGAGATCCTAAATCTTATGACGTAGCCTGAAGCACTGGTCGATGTCATGACCATGCTGTTGGTGAAAGGCATAGTATTTGGCCGGGTTATGGGTTGGTGGGAGGTTATTTAGTAATGGCCGCGGTTCCAAGGGCTTTAGATGCCCCTTCCTGATTAAAACCCCCAGGGCTTTGGACAAAGGCATATACAGCGGGGTATAAGTCCTCCAGCCCCGGGGTAGGTATTTGGCTATTTGTGAGCTGGTACCGAATGCACCAGTGAATGGGGTTGCTACTTTTGGTGTGGTGGTGGTACCATACCCACATCGGAAGTTCTGGTAGCTGCAGCACTACTCGTGCCTGCATTCGAACTGTGGGTAAATGCCCTCTTGGGCTGCTCTCTCTCACGGTCGATCAGACCCTGCTTCATGGCGTCCTCAATCTGTACCCCAATCTCATGTAAATCCGCAAAGTTGGGAAGGGGTAAGATGATCATCTTTTGCATCAACTTGGGTTGGAGGTAGCACACAACCATCATTATCTGATCCTTCTCCAATGGTTGCATTGTCATCATGAAGGCCTTGGCCCTTCATCGAGTGGCAAAATCAGAAAAGCCTTCCTTTAGCTCTTGCCTGGTCGTTTCAAGATCACGGGTCGTGACCTCGATCTGGGTGTTATATGCATATTGTGAGACAAAGGCCTCAACCATTTCCTCCAACTTCTTTTCACTAAGTCCTCCAGCTTGGCATACCAAATGGCCGCAATACCCTACAGGGTCCGGCCGAAGAGTGATAGTTTCTGGAGTCTCGTCAAGCCTATCGGGCACAAATTATCTGAGAACAGTCTCAGATGAACCATAGGGTCGCCCGAGCCGCCAAAACGGTCTATGTGGGGCATCTTAAACCGGTCCGGCAAAGTCACCGCCAAATTGGTGTATCCATCCTCTATGTCTTGAATGGAATTGACCCCCTGGGCCCGTTTAAATAACTTCTCAAGCTTACTCATATTCAAAGCAGTTGGGTCCATCTCAGATTCAAACGGTGTATCTGTTGAGAAGGACGGTGTCTTCAAAATTTGTGGTAGAACTGGTGGCGGAACTGGTCCAGTTGGGGCGTCCGTATCTTCCTAGATGTTCGCAGTATCCCCGAGTGTTCGAACTCTAGGTGGGAGTGGGGGTGGGGTGGATCTTGATGCTCCGCTTTATTCTTGATTCTTGATGGTTGCTATTGTTTCTTTGAAGTCCGCAATCACTGCTGTTAAGCCACAATCTCTGTCTGACGCGCGACAACCTCTGCCTGGCGGGCAGCATCCCGCTGTATGGCTTGCATGGTCTCTTGGAGCTGACGCATCATGTCCTCCATACTTACCATAAGGTGCTGATCTAACTAAACAGGTGTATCTCTCTGCGGTAGAAATAGAAATCTGATCCCTACTGTGCACAGGTGGGGTAGACAAAGACCTCTGAACTGACTGTTATACTAATGATCTGTGCCTGGATGACCTCCGTCTTGTAACCAGGGGTAATGACACAAACACCGGTTGTCCATCAACTAGATTCTCAGATCGGTGAAGCCTTCTACCTCCAGTCCAAAGTGCTCGGGGGGTATCTGCCTCTTCAGAAGCAATGATGCAATACTACCTTGCAAAATAAAGCAAAATAAGGAAACCAACAACCAGAAAAACAGACAGCATTTCGGCTTAAAATAAAGACAACACACAATTGACAATCACAAGTTGAAAGAACTGTTCTCAATACTGATCACTGTTCCTAAATCACTGCCCCAAATCCGATACCCTCAGGTAAAACTGATTCCCCCAAATACTGATGTCCTCAGACTGATACTTAGACTTGCAAACCGATACATGCATTCCTGTAGAGACACACTCTAAAAGCACATAGCAAGCAAGTGAGAGCCAAAACACCCCTATGGAGGGGTTAGATTTCCCTATCCGATCTTGTCAGGAGCTAGGGTTTCACTACGCACGCAGCGGTTTCAAACAACCTACAATTGGGTAAGCAACCTGTCCTAATTTGGATGGTCTTTACGGATTCCAATATACACTAGGTCGAATGGTCAAAGAGGGTGCCTCGGTAAAACTGAGGTTTGTGTTCCCATCATGGCAGAGCCCGTAACCGGTTAGCCTTATGGCACGCTTTTCGAAGCAAGCCTCCGGCAAACCATTCAGGAATAGTAGATGGTAAACCCTGTGTCCTAGGCGCACCAGTGCAAATGCAATGCAAAGAAGCACATAAGTGTAAACAAAACAACATATCATGAGTTCGAGTCAAGTTCTCTAAATCCCCACCAGAGTCGCTAGAAACTATAGACCGCCCCGAACTCGCTCCGCACTCCCCCCTTTTTCGGGGAGGGCGCGAATTGTAGTTCTAGCTACTATAGTTCGGACTCCTATCACGGTTCTGTATCTAGTCTCACAAAGTGCAACGTAAGACTAATAAATCACCAAAGAGTCCAAATCCGGCAAATCCTTTTGGAAAACTGATTTTAATCAAAAAGCGCCAAACATGGATTGCTTTGCCAGATTACAGAGTCGCCACCTAAATATTTTGTTTTGGGAAATTTAGGAAACTCTGACTCGTGCCTAAGGCCACGTGTCCATCATCACCAAAGTTGCTTCGGCTCGAGAACTTGGCTACGAGGGGGAAAGGTCATGAAATGAGCACCCCCGCTCGCCCGATTAAAGATTGGCCTCTACTAACATGATATGTTGTTTTTATAAACACATGCGTTCTTATTCCGGTTATTAATCTAGAATTACTACGTGATGCGCACAGCATATAAGTATAGACTAAATCACTCGATTTGGAACAAAACATCTCAGGTTTGCTTTTCGAAAATGGTTTGAAGTTACTGCCCTCAAGTAGCCTAAAATCTGGATTTGCCACCCTCAAGTGGACTTAAAACAACATGATTTTGCCACCTCAACTGGGCTTAAAACTCACATTTTGATGAATTGTTCCAATTCAAGCAATCAAGCCTTGATCCACAGGCATTCATGCAGTTAAGCATATAAGCAAATAACCTCATGACAAGCATGCTATCATGGCAGTCACTTACACTCATGCAAGGATGCTAAAGCGAAAACACTTACAGTGTACTCCGAGCCAAAACAGAAGCTAGTTAGTAATCATGCATGATCCTAGCTATGTTGAGATGCCTAATGCAACACATGAAAAATGCAACTAAGTAGGCTCGGCTATCTAGAACGGCATATGAATGCAACAATTGATACATGTATTCAAATACGAATTGAAATACAATGCAGTTTGAATGATGCGCCGAGCCTGGTGCATGCAAGATAGATGAATGATGCACGCATGCAAGCATAAGGTATGCTAATTGAAATATGCCCTAAACTAACCATCGAAAGCGGTAAGTAAAAGGGAGAAAGAGATGGAGGTTGGAAGACGTACATCACACACACGCACACTTATTTCAACATTTGCCCTCTCGACGGAGGGTCTGAATAATAAGCTAACTAGCTACGCTAATTAAGGTAATTATTACAAATTAGCTAATTAACTATGCTAAGCTAATTAATTACAAACCGAATTGAAACTAGCTATTCTAAGCTAATTATTTACAAACCGAATTAATTAATTAAAAACTTAACTAATTAATTACAAAACAATTAAGCTATTGAACTAAGCAACTAAACAATTTAAACAAATGACCTCGGGAAGCGAGGGGGATATGCATGCTTGGGCGGCTTCGCTCGAAAATCCACTACCGTGCCTCGTCATGCCTCTGTTTGCACTCTTTTGTACTTTTGAAAATTATGCCAACTTCCAGAATGTTTCTGACCCACGTTAGGAACATGCTGAAGAATGGTCGGCTAAGAGGGATGGCCATCGGCCAGAGTTAATAGCCATCCGCCACTTATGAAAGCCGATTGGCAGACTTGGTGGTCGATCGGCAGCTTTGATGGCCGGTCGGCCACTGCTTCCTGTTGTTTCTCCTTTTGCTGCAGTGGAGCACAAACAGACGCATGGCAGTGTATTTGCAGGGGATTATGTGTGCAACCACACTCCTTATCATGTCTCAAGCTCAAAGGAGTGTAGTGCTCGACTCTCAAGCCACGAATCACGCATCTCGATGCATGATGGCCAAAGAGTCAATTTTGCACAATGTTGATGAATGCACAAACAACACATAAGACTTGATGAACCTCCACCTTATCATACATGATCAAAGGTGTCATTAACCTAAAGAATGAGGCACGCTTCATCACTTTGAGTATGCAATGTCCCTCGGTCCTCGTGTTTGGATTAATGCCCGATCCAAACACAATGCAATGCAACAGACATGCAAACAATATGCTTATCTAATCAATGGTAGAATGGTATGCCAAGGCCCTATCATATGAACAATGCATGCATGGCATGTTTAGGAGCTAAGGCAACAAGGCAAGTGAAGTGTATCACACTAGAGGCATGCAAGAGAATGCTCAAATGGCCAAACCACACATGGACAGACCTTAGGCATGCAAAAACTGTGTTCAAAACTCAACAAAACTTAGGCACGAAAAGCAAGGAATGCATACTCCATTCATGGCTCGCAAGCAAGGCATAAAGGCACAACTCTTAAACGCAATTAAAGAGTAATATGCATGAGAACATGGCAATGCGATATGCTCTGAAATCAAGTGTTTAATGATACCAAATCATCCAAATAACATAGACAAGGCATGTAGAGGGCCTGGAGCATGAGGTTAGCTAAGAGCATCACACAAGAGGCATGCAATACATAGCACAACTAACCAAACCAGCTCTAGACAGAGCTCAAACATGCCATGTTAAGGGACAAGAACATGGTGAAATGGAGCCCAAGAGCTAAGACAAGCATGTATGTTGTGGGAGCCGAATAAACGGAAGAATCGGGAGACGCGTACCCCAGAAACTAGATACTATTTGGCTTTGTATTGCGTAACTAGGGCGCCGAATATGTTAACAAAGCCGAATAGACGAGGGCCAGTAGATCCGAATAAATGTAAGGTGAATAGGATAAGAGTAGGCTCAGGCCCCGAGGCCCAAAAAAGTGAGTATAAATATAAGAACCGCAAATCCAGAAAGGTATGAAAGAATCACTTCACTTAACATAAAGAAAAAGTTATCTTGAGTGTCTGAACTAACTTGTCCGTCGGAGTGCTAATCCCGACACCCCCGGCCGGAGTTTTCCTCTTTTCAGGTGACTAGCTGAGGATCACCAGCGCCTCCCAGGATCTGAAGAGTATTTCCAAACCACTTCTCCATAATTGGCGCCGTCTGTGGGAATACTCAAATACCTCAATGACAGGCGTGACCGGAGATCCTCCGATAGCCACCGACAAGGCCGCACAGAGAGATAGCCTTATTCCAGCCAACGCGCTTGGATAACAAATCATCGCAGCAAGACGAGCCTCAAACCTTTGCTCATCGTCAAACCAAATGCAAAAGACAATACAGGCGACCATGGCACAAGCTAGGCAAATCAAACAGAGGTTGGACAACATCATCGTTGAGAACGAATGCCTTCGTCGCGATCTGGCCTCGGAAATATCAAAATCCAAACGAACGGTGTGCCAGGCTTCTGACCAACCACCGAGGGCAGATGATCGACGATCCCGGGCCTCGCAGCAAGCAACTGACAGCAGCTACGCGACAATAGATCCCCATGCAGAGTTGGTAAAGAACGAACATCTTCACCAGTGTGTCGGGAAGGATGTAGTCGAAACACCTGCCCCACCGCAGGGCGCAATTACGCTTGATACCGTCCACATGATATACAACCTGCTAGCAGCCCCGGCCGTACATGCGATCCAATCACATTCGGTCCTAACAATGACTCACGCCCGATGGCGGCCGAGAATCGCCAAGTATCACCTTTGACAATTCTGACTTGATCGGTGTATCACTCCCTCACATCGATCCGTTGGTTGTTGAGTTGCGCGTCAACCGGTTCATGGTCAAACGCGTTCTCATTGACCAGGGCAGTACCTCGGAGGTCATGTACTATAAAACCTTCATGAAACTTGGATTCAACGAGTCAGACCTAACTCCTGCCCCTTATCCACTGTTCGGCTTCAACGCCACTCCAGAGTACCCATCGGGAAAGATCAGCCTACCCGTTTGGGCAGGTTCTAGAACGGTGGACGTGGAATTCTTGGTCGTCAAGCTGCCATCGCCGTACAATCTCATCATGGGGCGATCATGGTTGCATACATTGCAGGCTGTCCCAAGCACCTATCATCAACTGCTTCGTTTCCCAACAGAACACGGCATTGAGCAAATCCGCGGATCCTAGAAATCAGCACAAGCATGTTATCTCCTCACCGCCAGAACGCCAAAGGAGCTGCAAGTAAATTCCATTGAGGTGCCGAGTCGGGAAATCCTAGATGACGTTGGACGGAATCCAAATGAGAAAGCCACGGAAGATTTACACCGAGTTGACATTGATGGCAGCCCAGAAAAGTTCTTCATCATCGGTGCCTCTCTGAATCAGGCCGCTAGGCAGCTGCTGATCTGTTTCTTGCGCAACAACCTTGACGTCTTTGCATGGACTCTGTACGAAATGCCAGGAATAGACCCGTCAATTTCACAGCACTGTCTGAATGTCAACCCGAAATGTAAGCCGATCAAACAGAAGGGCCGACGGTTAGCCGCGGAGCACACTGCCACCGTTGTCGAGGAGGTAGACAAGCTGCTTGACATCGGGGCAATTAGAGAAGTTACTTACCCTATGTGGCTTTCCAATACAGTGGTGGTGAAGAAGAAAAATGGGACTCGACGAGTATGCGTCGACTTCACGGATCTGAACAAAGCTTGCCCCAAAGACTATTTTCCTCTCCCTAGAATCAACCAACTCGTCGATGCGACGGCACGTCACCAACGCATGAGCTTCCTCGATGCTGACAGAGGCTACCATCAGATCGCCATGCATCCAGATGACCAGGACAAAACTGCCTTCCTCACCCCAAGAGGAACCTATTGCTACAAAGTTATGCCCTTTGGGCTAAAGAATGCAGGGGCAACCTACCAAAGACTGGTCACTGCTATGTTCAAAGAGCAACTCGGCCACACTATGGAAGTATATATAAATGATATGGTGGTCAAGTCCAAAGAAGAATAGAATCATATAGCCGATCTAGATGCTGAATGTCTTTTCTAGATCGCTTCCAAGTGTGCGTTTGGAATCGACTCTGGCAAATTCTTGGGTTACATCGTCGATCACCGAGGAATCGAAGCCAACCCGAGGCAGGTCAGAGCAATTTTGGAACTCGGTTCCCCCCGTTCAGTAAAAGAAGTCCAAAAGTTGATGGGGATGGCCGCTGCACTTAACAGATTCATCAGCCTGTCTATAGATCGCTGCCAACAATTCTTTTAGACATTACGGCAGGGTAAGGCTTTTGAATGGTCCGCCGAATGTGAAGCAGCCTTCAATGGGCTCAAGACCTACCTCCGCTCAATACCTCTCTTGACAACACCTGCCGCTGGTGACCCCCTCATCCTATATCTGGCAGTTTCCGATAGGGCCGTCAGTGCCGTACTGTTAAAAGAGGAGGAGGGTGAGCAACGGCCAGTGTATTATGTGAGCAAGGCAATGGTTGACGCCAAAACATGCTACCTTCCGCTGGAAAAACTCATCTTAGCCCTAGTCATGGCAGCAAGAAAATTGATGCATTACTTCCAGGGACATAGCATTGGGGTGCTAACAGATTATCCCCTCCGGTCGGTACTACGGAGTGCAGAAGCATTGGGACGTGTTTCAAAATGGGCTCTTGAACTCGGTCAATACGACATTCGGTTTTTACCTAAAACTGCAATCAAGGGGCAGGTGTTGGCCGACTTTGTTGCCGAATTTACTAGCGAGGTTCGAGCAAAGGCCGAGGTTCAACCAAAGCCAAACTGGAGAATTTATGTCGGGGATATTTGGCAATTATATTGTGATGGATCTTCTAACCAAAGGCGATGGCGCCGAGTTATAATCATGTCTCGAACGGCGATGATCGAAGCAGCAGTCAAGCTTCACTTCGAAGCATCAAATAACGAAGCCGAATATGAAACCCTTCTAGCCGGTCTGCGGAATGCGCACCTTCTTGGCGCTCGGCTTCTGCTTGTGTTTTGTGATTCAAAGTTGGTAATCAATCTGCTGAAGGGGGAGTATGCAGCAAGAAACGACCGTACGGCGGCCTTCATGAAAACGGCCAATTCCTTGCTAGCAAAATTCGACCATCATGAACTGAACCAAATAATGCGCGATCAGAACACACACGCAGACGCCTTGGCATGCTTAGCCTTCGCCATCAATTCTGAGATCAAACGAACCATCGAAGTAGGTTTCATCCCAGAGCCAAGTATTGGCCCTTCGGAGGAAATCCATGTCAATGTCATAGAATCTGCACCAAGCTGGATGGACACCATTGTTGCATTCCTCTATTCTGAACAACTCTCAGAGGACAAAAAAGAAGCACACAAGCTGCGAAATAAAGCCCTGCGAGGAGGACTTTACAAAAAGTCCCTCTCTGGTCCATATTTGGAATGAGTACACCCCGACAAAGTGAAAGAGCTTCTGACAGAGATACATGAGGGCAGTTGCTGTGCCCATTACGGTGGACGCTCCCTAGCCCATCGAGCTATAACGCAGGGGTATTATTGGTCGACAATGAGGGCTGACACGGAGAGTTATGTAAAAAAGTGCAAACAGTGCCAAAAGTTCTCCCCATTAACCCATCTGCCCGCTGAAGAGTTGAACTCTATCACCAGCCCCTGGCTGTTTGCTCAATGGGGACTTGATATCGTAGGACCATTGCCCAGGGCCCCAGGGAACAAATGATTCTTAATCGTCGCGACAGACTACTTCACAAAATGGATCAAAGTGGAGGCTCTGACACATATACGAGATGCCGACATTAAACGCTTTGTATGGAGAAACATCATAACTCGATTCGGCATTCCGAGAGCTCTGATCTCAGACAATGGCACCCAATTTGATTGTGGCGTGTACCGAGAGTTATGCAGTAAATACGGCATTCGGCCTTACTTCTCGACACTGGCCTACCCACAAAGCAATGGTCAGGCCGAAGCCTCTAACAAACCCATCTTGGACGGCATAAAAAAGAGACTGGAAAAAGCTAAAGGCAAATGGGTAGAAGAATTGCCTAGTGTATTGTGGGCTCATCGTACTACGCCAAGGAGATCCACCGGAGAAACGCCGTTTGCTCTATGCTTCGGAACCCAGGCAATCTTGCCACTAGAAATCGGACTCCCAACCCTGAAATCGCAAGTTTTTGACACGGGCCGAAACGACATGATGCTTGCCCTAGATCTGATTCTCATTGAAGAACGAAGAGACCGCGCCTCGGCATCCATGGCACGCTACCAGCAGCAACTCTCCAAGTCGTACAATTAGCGAGTTCAATTGCACCAATACACGCCAGGCGAGCTTGTCCTAAAGAAGGTGCTTCCAGCTGACCGAAGACCGGACGATGGAAAACTAGGTTCAAACTGGGACGGCCCCTATCAAATTGAATCCATCGCAGGAACAGGGGCATATCGGCTCTTAGACATGACAGGAAGAAGCCTGCCATGGCCCTGGAATTCTACACATTTGCGTAAATTCTATCATTGACCCAACTTGTGGGCTTCATACTTGTACGTGTTCTATTTTTGTAATACAAAGTTTCTCATTTTTCCAAGCCTTGATTAATGAGGTCTGATTAAGCCTTCCAAGGCAAAAAAAAAGACTCCGGATTCGGAGTGTCCTTCGTGGATATCACGATTGGCTAAAAAAGACTCCGAATTTGGAGCGCCCTTCGTGGATATCACGATTGGCCAAAAAAGACTCCGGATTCGGAGCGCCCTTCGTGGATATGACGATTGGCTAAAAAAGACTCCGGATTCGGAGCGCCCTTCGTGGATAACACGATTGGCCACAAAAGACTCCGAATTCAGAGCGCCCTTCGTGGATAACACGATTGGCCACAAAAGACTCCAGATTCGGAGCGCCCTTCGTGGATAACACGATTGGCCACAAAAGACTCCGGATTCAGAGCGCGCTTCGTAGATATCACGATTGGCCAAAATAGACTCCGGATTCGGAGCACCCTTGGTGCATATCCTGACGGGCCTTTCTGAGGTTTGTATTCGGACCACTTGATTGCCCGAATAAATATTCGATAAGAATCATTCGTAATTCACATCGGCCAATACGTGTCGAAACATTTACGTGATACAACATAAAACTTGCTAAAAAGATGAAGTGATACGATAAATTAAACACATAACATCTCAAGACTAAATACAAACGTTGAAAAGAAAAGAAATTCTATTTACTCAGCGCAATGTCTATTCAATCGGCACCCTCATCGTTGCTCTTCTCAATTTTGAAGTCGGGATAAGGAAAGTGATGGCGATGATATAGGGGCAAGGCCGAATCAATTCCCGCGACTTCGAGGGATTCCTCGTTCTGAAGGGCCTTGATCTAGCCGTGCTTAAATCCACGATTTTCACATCGACAGACCTCTTCGGCAAGGTCTTGTTTGGTCTTCTTTATCCCGAACTTCAGGTCATCCTGAAATCCCTTTTCATAACCCGAGGTCTGTTGGGTTCCTCTCTCTGCACCAACAAATTTAGATTGATCGATCGCAACCGACGCGCTAGCTCGAACATTCTTCAGTTCCCGAAGCTCACGCTCAGCCTTTTCCGCGCGAACCTCCAAACTGCGATTCCTTTCATCCTTTTTCTCGCTCTCACGTCGCACTTCTCAGAAACGCAAGCCAACTTCGTAGGCAATATATAGTCCTTTCACGGCCCCGTGGATGCCGTCTCGAAATACTTCGAAATCTCGACGTCCGACCATCGATTGTTGGACTTTCGATGGAAATATCTGTCAAGCGAACTCAACTGCCACATCTGGGTCTTTGATGATAGAGTCCACCTCCGTCATTGGTCTATTCCTCACAGAAACTGCAAAACTTAACGGCCGTGGCGTCGCTTCAGGCTCGATTCTCGGTCGTCCATCCTTTCGGGGCGATCTGCTTCGATGACTAAGGGGCTACTGTGTTACCCGATCCTTGGAAGTCCTTTTTCTCGAACACGTAGGCTCACTTTTGCGACTCATTGCAACTTCTGATTCAGTCAATCTTCGTCCTTCCTCAGTTCCCAGAATAAAAAGTTGGGCCTCTGGCGTGCGTCCGCTCCATTTATCCTTCAATATTTGCAGCCTTCTCGAGGCAACGTTAGCAATCCCAAACGTCAACAGTCGGATGCCAACTGTCCAGCCTGCGGGTGAGGCCCATTCGGCCTCCCAAGCTCGCGCTCTGACCAAGGGCAGATTTCTTAATCTTATCAGTCGAGCTTTCAATTGAAAACAGCCGACCAGTCTGTGCCATTGCCAGCCCACGAGTCAGGCCCATTTGGCCGCCCAAGCTCGCGCCATGACCAAGGGCAGATTTCTTAATCCAATTGGCCAGGTTTTCAATTGCAAACAGCTGACCAGTCTGTGCCTTCACCAGCCCGCGAGTCAAGACCATTCGGCTTCCCAAGCTCGCGCCCTGACCAAGGCAAGGGCAGATTTCTTAATCTTACCGGCCAGGTTTTCAATTGCAAACGGCCGACCAGTCTGTGCCTTTGCTAGCCCGTGCGTCAGGCCCATTCGGCTTTCCAAGCTCGCGCTCTGACCAAGGCAAGGGCAGATTTCTTAATCTTATCAGCCGAGCTTTCAATTGAAAACAGCTGACCAGTCTGTGCCTTTGCTAGCCCGCGAGTCAGGCCTATTCGGCCTCCCAAGCTCGCGCCATGACCAATGGCAGATTTCTTAATCTTATCGGCCAGGTTTTCAATTGCAAACGGCCGACCAGTCTATGCCTTTGCCAGCCCGCGAGTCAGGCCCATTCGGCTTCCCAAGCTCGCGCCCTGACCAGGGCAAGAGCAGATTTCTTAATCTTATCGGCCGGGTTTTCAATTGCAAACGGCCGACCAGTCTGTGCCTTTGCCAGCCCACGAGTCAGGCCCCATTCGGCTTCCCAACCTCGCGTCCTGACCAAGGCCAGGACACATTTCTTAATCTTATGGCTCGAGTTTTCAAGCGCAAACGGCCGACCAATCTGTGCCTTAGCCAGCCCGCAAGTACATTCGGCTTCCCAAGCTCGCGCCCTGGCTAAGGCAAGGGCAGGTTTATTAAGCAAGCCAATCTATAAAAAAAAAAAAAAAAAAAAAGAAGTAAAATAGCATTCAACATTTATTGAGCACAACTCACGTTTTATATATATACTTATGACTGTAGCAACAGATGAAAAACACTAAATTAAAAATTGTAAAAGTACATTCGACAAATTTAAAACTTAAAACACTGTCAGTTAGCCGAATCAGCCATCAGAGTTAGACTCCAATGGCTCAACATCCACTTGCTCATATGGTATCGGCATATTCGACGAAGCGTTAGCAGCAGCAAGGGCTTTAAGCCAGCCATGTTTGAATCCACGATTTTCAAACTTGGGGACCTGGTCAACGTACTCGGCAAGCCCAGCATTCTTCCCGGCCTCGAACACTTTGGAAGACTCTGAGTCGGCCGCTTCCTTCACTGCCTTCATTTCAGACAACTCAGCCTCCAATCTGGAGTTCGCTTGCTGGGCCAATTTGAGCGCATTTTCGCTCGCATCCGCCTTCTTCTCAGTATCCAATCTCAACTGATCCGCGCTATGAGCCCTCTCCATCTCGGGGCTTCTTTATTCGCCCTCAAACCCTCGACATCGGCCCTTCTCCTCTGGTCCTCAGCTTCCTCGCGTAGACGGCTGATCTCTCTGACGGCGTCGCGATGGCGACGGCCCAAATCGGCTATCCATCCAACGGTCTGCAAAATAAGCATTTAGAAGCTTTACTCCAACATTATTCGGATTAAATAAAGCTAAGTTCGACTATGTACCAAAAGCGCCGATTGGGCGGCTAGTGCTGTCGCATTCAGATCTGTTTCCACTCGGAAATCCTTCTTGTCAGACGACAACGACATGGACGTGGCCAAGTTGAATGTGACTTTTGGATCTTTGAGCGCCGATGCATCAGAAGAAATCGGTATGTTTCTTACCGTCGGCTGAATCACAAAAGGAACGACCACGTCCGCGCCCTCTAATCAAGGACGTTTGCCACCGTGTTCCTCGCAGCCGGCCTCAAACTCGGTAGGGCGTTTCTCTGCCTCAACTTCTTGATCGGCCTGCTCAATCACAGAAGATTCGGCATTCCGATTTGCTGTCGTTTCCACCTCAACGCACATGGACTCTGATCCGCTAGCAGGCGGGGAGAATTGAGGGTCGGTGACGGGCGGCATTTCGGACGGCAGGGCCTCCGCTCTTCGCCTCGCAGCCAACCTTTCCGTGTTCGCCTTCCTGGCAAGTTGTGTCAGGCTTAATCCTGCCATGTCTTCATGGTCTGCGGTGGAAATATTCTCCAAACTATGAACAACGCCGTCAAGTGAAAGATCCCCTCGGCCAGAAGTGGATGGGGGATCGGCCAAATTCAATACCTCGTTGGATTCGGTCTCAGACTGATCTGATTCGCTATCAGCTACGCTCCACTCTGAATCGGACTCTTCAAAACCAACCTGCCTCAAGTTTTTGAAGTCAGACAAAATAAGAGCGATAAGAGAATCTTCGCCCTCCGGAACAGGGATATTTTCCGCCGCCGAGAAGGTCGTACATGTCGGCTCGTAACAAAACAGGATATGCGCCGACCTCCCTTGTTTCTGAAGACTTCGACGGCCAAAATATTTGAGCGCGATTTCTATATCCGAAAGAACGGCGCCGTCAGGCGAAGGCAGAACTTTCTTCAAAACGCTCCCTACAAAAGACAAGCCGTCACATTTGAAGGAAGGGGCTTCAAAAAAAAAAAAAAAAAAAAGAAGCGAGAAGCCAATCAGCCACCAGGCTCGCCCCTCTGTCTAGGAATAGGGTCGGTGTGATCCTCCCCTTCGCCGAATTCCCAGTTACCCTGGACGACGACCATAACGTCGTCAACTCATTTTCCAGAACTAAAAAGCATCGTAACCAGCCGGTGGTCGATATCCTTGGCCCTAAGGAAGAAACGCCCGTGCCGACCCGAAGACTTAGCCAAGGCATAACAGTGCCGGATGGCTGGAATGCCAAGGTTAATTCTTAGGCGACAGTTGAGCGCTATAATCCCCATTATGATTCTAAAGAAATTCACATTAGGTTGGGAAGGGATTAAACCCCAGTAGCGAAGCACAGCCTTGAGAAACGGGTGAAGGGGGAAACGAACTCCACCGTCTGTAATTGAGAAAAGGGGAAAGACAATCGTGGTTTCGTCCTCCATCTCCATATCAAAAGTGTCGTCTGCCACAAGCGTCAGACGGACATCATCAGGAATGGAGAAATGGCGTTTAAAACCAGCGATTCGATTTGACGAGAGGAGGTCTTTCAAATGTTTCGCCATGACCTAAGTTAGTAAGAATATGCCAAGGAGCAGAAAAAGTCTTCAAAGCAAGGGAGGAGAGAACTTACAAAGGACGAAGGGGATATCGGAAAACAGAGTTGCGGGGAATATCCAAAAGGCAAACCAGCGATGACTGTGACGTGATACATGAAACGGTGTCAAAATTTTAAATCACAATAAATAAACATATGTGCGAAGGGGAAAAGTCGACACGACAATCGAAAGAAGTGCGCTTAGATATCCGCATAACGATGAGGACAGCAGCCGAATTTTGGCTCTGACCTTTCGAAATTCAAAACCAAGCACTCTAGCTAACTGTCATCAGTGAAGTGCTTGGGGGGCAATTCTGGGAGCCAACTAAATGGAAGAATAGGGAGACGCGTACCCCAGAAACTAGATACTATTCGGCTTCGTATTGCGTAACTAGGGCACCGAATACGTTAACAAAGCTAAATAGACGAGGGTTAGTAGATCCGAATAAATGTAAGTTGAATAGGATAAGAGTAGGCTCAGGCCCCGAGGCCCAAAAAAGTGAGTATAAATATAAGAACCGCAAATCCAAAAAGGTATGCAAGAATCACTTCACATAACTTAAAGAAAAAGTTATCTTGAGTGTCTGAACTAACTTGTCCGTCGGAGTGCTAATCGCGGCACCCCCGACTGGAGTTTTCCTCTTTTCAGGTGACTAGCTGAGGATCACCAGCGCCTCCCAGGATCTGAAGAGTATTTCCAAACCATTTCTCCACACATGCAAATTGGCTCATGATTGAGGCATAAAGGTATGACTCCCAAGAGCACTTAAAGAGTGAAAAACATGGAAGTGTGACAACACTATATGCTTTGAAATATCATTCCAAATGATGCCAAAACAAGCAAATACCTCAAGTCAAGCATGCAAGATACCTCAAAACTCAAAGCTAGTCAAAGCTATTGCACTACAAGCATGCCTAACAAGCACCATACGACCAAGACGCCTCAAAACAGAGCTAAAGCATGTTAAAACATGAGTAAAATCATGCTGGAGTGTAGTCAAAACATGCTAGAATAATGGGTCAAAACACCAAGTATACTAGGCTAGTGAGCAAGGTTTACACTACAAGTGTATGAAGCATTCAAGAGGCAACCAAACCAGCCAAAAACAGAGTTATATCAGGTCCCAAAACTCACAAAAACATGCTCAAACTAAGCCATGAGAGGATAGAAATACATGCTCATTTGATAGGCCAATAACACATGCTAACAAGACAAAGAGTAGGGGGGACAACCCCCACCCATTCGGGACCTCAAAACCACATTTCTACCACTGAAATTCCTCTGGAATTCAGTGGTGAAAAGGCCAAGGGAAGGTGATCTCAAAGACCTAAAGAGATGGTACAAAGCTCAAGCAAATAAGGCACACATGGGGGTGAAACACCCCCAACACCAAAGAGGCCTTAAACAAGCTTTTTAAGCACTTAAAAACAAGAGTTTTTTCAATTGAAAGTTAAGCCAAAAGAAGCATGCGAAGATGGCTAAGTAAGCAACTACAACAATGCTTTAAAGAGGATAAAGGCTCACCCTTGAAGAACAACAAAACTAGCAGCTTTTATGAGCCAAAACCAACTTTAGGATGTCCAAACAAGTCCTATGGAATCTCAGCTCCAAGGTCAAGAGGTTTGGCTAAGGGGTTGTAGGCAAAATTTGTGAAGAACACTCACTATCAAGCAATAGAGAGAGAGAGAGAGAGAGACTTCTACAGAGAGATATATATTTTGCCTTAATCAAATTTTCTAACCAGCTAAAAGGGGAAAGAAGCCTTCCCTTATATAGAATCACAAGCTTCAAGCTTGTTAAAATGCCTCCATACACGTGTATGAAGGATGCTATCTGTGCCCAACAGCTGGCACAGCCGGTACAAAAATATTTGAAAAAGCAAACAAAAAGGCCTTCGCCAAAAGGTATGGCCGACCGGCCATCCAAGGTGCCGACCGGCCACCACTGATGGCCGATGGAAAGAGGGCATGGCCGATGGGCACAGGGCCTGGCCGATGGGTTGTAGGGCTGACTAACAAGCCTTCCCTTTACCTTAGAAACAAAGTCACAAGCTCTTGGTCCACAACTAAGCACAAAACAGACAAGTTGATAAGCTCCAAAGCAAGGCGCATAGCCGAGACCCTATGAAACTCAAAATGAACATGAACAAGGATAATCATCGAGTATTCAAACAATGACATCCAAGTCTTCAGGACGGTCAAAAATGGGGTGTCTACAGCTCTTCGAACTGCCAAACGAGGGAGGGTGCGATAGATGCATCCAGAATGCCAGTAGAAAGGGCCACACTTGGGTCCACCCCAATCATGGAAATGGTGAAGTCATCCCCCAAGCTCTCTATTTTGATCTGAGGATTCGAGAGGAGACAAGCCAGCGTTGCTCCTATCTCAACTTCGTTGTCATTGGACTCATCCTATGTTCTCTGTTCAGCCTCAACTGGTGGGTCAGTCTGTTCTTCTGTAATTCTGTCCCCGTGCAGCTGTAGGTTGAAGAAGATCTCACAGCCAAGCAAACACCGCTTCTCAGAATTCAGCCATGGCTCAGGAAGGCCGTAAAATGGGAAATCCTCCCCTTCCCGGACAAAGCGGCCATTCAGGGTTCCTTGAATTGGTCTATACACTAGCTCATAGTGCTTCCCACTTTGCCTTGCCATGGCTATTCCAGCCATTTCCTTTCATTTTCTTACCCAATCCTCTTTGGTAAGCGTGTAACCTAAACCAAAGGTATGAGGGTTGTGTGGCACTTTGGCCAATGTAGTGATGCCCTTCCTGCCGCTTCTTCCCAATCCATTCCGGGTACCTGTTGTAGCTTATTCATGAGGTAGACTGATTGAGCACTAATGTGCAATCCCTCATCGATAGCCAGAATATCTTGCACCACTCGAGCCTCAGCCAAAGTGAACCCAGACAAAAAGACATCCTCCTTGCCATGTTCAATTTCCAATACCGGAGTAGAGACTTCTAGCGGAGGATGTGTAGAAGAATTCCCAAAAACAATAGCTATCCCCTTTCCGTGGTGGTATTTCAGCATCTGGTGCAGAGTGGAAGAGATAGCCCTCACTTGGTACAGCCACGGCCGTCCAAGGAGTAGGTTAAAGGTGGCTGGAACATCTAGGATGTGGAACTCAATGTCCTGTTGCGTCGGGCCAACTTGTGTTTTGATCCGGACTGTCCCCATCACTTCCTGGCTCGTGTTGTCATAAGTCCGAATCACCTTGGCTGTTGGTACAAAGTTTGCTGGCTTCAAGCCAATGGCATAGGCCGTGCATGACGGGCACACATTGATTGCAGACCCAGTATCAACCAAGACAACTGGTATCCATTTCTGTTTACATTCAATAGAAATGTATAGTGGTTTATTATGCTCAGAGCCCTCGGGCGGCAATTCCTTATCCGAAAAGGTCAAAGTTGGCGAGCCCCCCCCTTCCCCGGGAAGACTAGTCTCACTAACTGCTCAGGAGTTGTGTCGATGGAGAGCTTTGCCCTATCCATTACAGACAACACAACTTGTCTGTGCACTTGTGACGCCATGAGCAAACCCCATATAGATATATCGGCTTGAATCTTTTTCAGCTGCTTCAGGACAGCTTCTTCTTCTAGCAACTTCTCCTTCTGTTTCTCTGCCTCGTTATCTTTCCTAGAGGCTTCTGGTTGGTCCAGGTGTGGGGGTTTAAAGTACCGCCCACTCTGAGTCATGTGATCAACTTCCTCGGAATACCATGTATCATCTGGCAGATTTTGTCCCCAATCCTCATCTGTATAGGCTAGACGCAAATCATCGTCTTCCCACCATGTTCCTCTGGTAACTGACAAGCACATGTCCAGTTCCGCTGTAATTATTCCTGTGTCCACAACACAGTCAATCCCCACAGGGCCTTTGGCTTTTCTAGCCTTCTGTTTATTCTTAGTTCTCTCATGCTTGAACCGCTTCAGTGCGACCTCTTACTCTGTATCGGTTGTACAAATACTACTCAGTTCCCGAGCAAAATTCTGAGTACCGGTGCTCTCTGGCAACATCCCCTCTTCCTCGGCCGTTCTGGCCCTTGCAGCAGTTCTTGAGACCCCTCATCAACATCCAGCTCATCACTAAGCCACCCCGAATTATCCACAGATCCATTCAAGTCAAACCAATTAATGTGTACATATCCTAGGTCCTGCTCATCGAAGAATTGTAAATTAGCGATGTCCTCCTCAAGGTCAGCTAAGTCATCCAGCCCCTGGTTCAGTCCATCCTCCCCGACTACATTGACCTCCATTCCCCTCAGCAATTCCACCCATGATCTGGCCTGATTGTTTGGCACAATGTAGCGGCAAGGGTTGTATTCCTCTTTTTCTAAGTCCACAGATCCCTCAGGTTTCGAACCAACATTTCCATTCTCCACCAAGGTTATCCTGCCTTCTTCTTCCGTAGTCACCACCACTGGCTTGGGTTGGGATATGGACACGTTCATCATGCACAGATCTGTGCTTTCTAGGATGAACAGCGTTGGCTTAGGTAGGTGGGATGGAGTGATGTATATGTTGGGGTCGGACAGGACGGCTAGTGTTTGGATAAGGTTTATTTGCCTGGGTGGATGGGCTTGGTTATGTGGTGGAAAGGGGTTGGTGTAGACACCCCATTTTTGACCGTCCTCAAGACTTGGACGTCACCGCTTGAACACTCGGTGATTATCCATGTTTGTGTTTGTTTGGAGTTCCCGGAGTCCTCGGCTATGCGCCCTGCCTCAGGACCTCCGAACTTGACCGTTTTGTGTCTGGTTTTGCACCAAACACTTGTGCTTTGCCTTTGAGGGGCAGGGAATGCCTTCTGAGGCATCCCCACACACCACCAGCAGTGGCTAGAAGCCACCGGCTGGTGATTGTTGCCATCGGCACTATATTGTGACGGTCGGCACTATTTTGTGCCGGTCGGCACACCTTTTGGAAAAATGACCATTTTGCCCTGCCGATCACTTTACAGCTGTTTTTGGAGATATTTTCAGACAACTTTGTAGCACTTGTTTCCCCTCCATACACGTGTATGGAGGGATGAGCCTTTAATTGACTTAGCTTGTAAGCTTTGTCCTCTATAAGAGAAGGCTTCCTCCTCTTGGCTCAAAGGTTAGAAGAGTTAGACATTTTAGGGAGAAAATACAGAGAAGAAGCTCTGGTTTTAGGTTAGAAATCCTATATCTATCCTATCTCTCTTTTCCTTGCTCATTTTGTACACCAGGTGTTTTAGTTCATACTATTGCACACAAGCACCTAGTGTTCCACCTTCCTCTTGGAGCTGAAGTTCTAAGAGCCTATTCTTGGTGTTCTTGACTGGTTTGGGGCTTAAGGAGACATCAAGGTCACCATTGTTGAAGAAAAGCTTCAAGGGTAAGAAACTAGTCATTTTTACCCCTTTCTTGCACCTTGTTTTTACCTAGTTTAGGACTATTTTTGTGCTTGGTGATCAACACATAAAAGTTCTATTTTTTAGTCCTCTTGATAGTTTATTAAGGGTACTTTGTGCTTTGGGGAAGTTTGGCCCCTCTTAGGCCTTGAAAGGCCTCATTTTTGTGCTATTTTGTTGAGCTCCGGGATTTTGGTGTTTGGGTCTCTTCACCACTGAAATCTTGAGGGATTTCAGTGGTGTAGATGATGCCTTAAAGTCCCAAGAAGGAGGGGTGCACCCCCTCTCCTTGTTGTCCTTGAAAAGGGCAAGATTTGGCCTCTTAAGGGAGCATAGTTTTGAATGATTGAAGAGCATGTCTTGGCTGCATTTTATGTTTATAATGCCCTAATATGACATTGCTAAGTGTTGGTTTTAGTACTCCTTGCATGTTTTGCATGGTTGCTTTGTAATGCCTCTTTGGTCCCTTAACATGCCTAGGTTGTTAGCCCTAGTTTGAGCATGTTTTAGGCCTAGATCCATGAAGCATATATGCTTATTTTTCCATGCTTTAGGTCTGTCCTAAGTTGTTTTGGTCAATCTTAGCATGTATCTTGTAGCCTCTTTGTATTTGGCTTGTTGGCCTTAAGGGTACAAGTGTGTAGCATGCCTTGCTTGCTTTATTTTCAATGGTTTGGAACCATTTAGCATGTCATTTCAGTCCATTTAGCATGCTTGTTTGATTGCCTTGCATGCCTCTTTGATGCTTCGGAAGCTTGTGCCTTATGCCTCATGTCTTAGCATTTGTGCATGCCTTCCTAATTGAGCCATTTAGATGCCATCTAAGTGGTCCTTTGGGCTTAGTTTTCCATGCTAAAAAGCTGTTTTGGGTTGTTCAACGCATGCCATATTTGTTTTGCATAAGGGTAGTTCAATGCCTTATTGGCTTGCTTTGAAAGTGTTGAACCTATGTGCGCATGTTTTGCTTGTCTTGTTTAAACATGATTCGGCATCATTTTATAGCATGATTTCAGAGCCTAAGTTGCATGCTAATGGTCCATATTTGTGCCTCTTAAATGTGTTTAAGAGTTGCTTTATTATGCTTAAGTGTTGGTGCTTTAATACGTGTATGTGTGTATATGTGTTTGGCCCTCATGTCTTAGCATTTGGCTACTGATTTTAGGCCTACTTGGAATTGCCTAGGTCATGGGTAAGACCATTATTTACTTGCTTGTATGCTATTGCATGTTCACTTGTATGCTTGCATTGTTTGTCTACATGCTCATGTTGCATCCTTAGTTGACATGCTTAGGATTGCACACATAGGCATGCATGCCTTGTTCCTTGACTTGGTGATGGGAATTGGGCCTCACTTTGTTTGATTGGTTTGCATGCATTTGAAATTAAAGTTGCATACTTGGTTCTTTGGGCCATCATGCATGGAAATGCGTGATTGGTGGTCCGAGAATCGAGGCACATCTTCTTTTGAGTCATTAGTATGATAAGGAGTGTGTTTAGTGCATATATGCTTTGAATTGCATTGCCATGCCAGTATTTGCCCTCTGCTGCTGTGAGTTGCAGGTTCTGCAGGCATTTAGTGCCGGCCGGCAGTTTTTAGTGCCGACCGGCAGTCAATCAACAGCCGATGGGTATATTTTGTGCCGATCGCCACAGATAGCAGCCGGTGGATGTTCTGTCTAGCCGGTGGTGATCCCCAGCATCCAAGGAAGTAGTTATGAGGCTTTGGCAGTCTCCTGAGGTGCAAAGCAGGGAAAACAGAGGGAAGCTAGGCATGGCAGTGCAATTCCGAGCGGAACAGAAACACGTCTTTGCATTGGGCCCTCGCCCGGCGGTTCTTGTTTTCTTAGATTAATTATTTTGTCAATTTAATTAATTTGTAATATTTAATTAGCTTGCGTAGTTAATTATTTGTATTATTCTTTTGGTCCCTCCGAGCGAGGGCGTAATTGTAATAAGTGTGCGTGGGTGTGTGCATGTCTTCCAACCCCCACTTCTTTCTCCCTTTTATTTACCCGCTTACGATGGTAGATTAGGGCACGTTTATTTTAGCATACCTTATGCAATGCATGCGTGCATCCATGCATTTGTTGACATGCACCGGGCTCGGTACAGCATACAAACTGCATTGTATTCTAAATTCCAACTTGAATACGTGCATCAAAGGATTGCATTTCACATGCCATTTTTAGGGTTAGCCGAGCCTATCCTAATTACATGTTGTATGTGATGCATTAGCCACTCTAACATGAACTAGGGCACGCATGTTTGCTAACTAGTTTATTGTTTTGGCACGGAGTACGATGTAAGTATTTACGCTTTAGCATGTCGCATGCGTGTGAATGTTGCCATGACAGTAGGCCTATCATGTGGCTAAATGCTTATGTGAGATAAACTGTTTGAATGCCTGTGGGTGAAGGTTGGATTGCTTGAGTTGGAAAACTCATTGAAATTCGTGTTTTAGCCTACTTGCAAGTAGCAAATTCCAAAGCATTTCCAAAATGAACGGATATGCAATGTTTGTTTCCAAATTAGGCGATCTAGTCTATGCTTGTTTGCTGCGCGCATAACATAGTAATTCTAGGCTAATAATTGGAATAAGAGCATGTAATGTTTTCAAAAACGGATATCACGGTTAGTAGAGGCCGGTCTTCGGACCGGGTGAAAGGGGGTGCTCATAGCTGACCTTCCCCGATCGTACCAAAGCTCCCGAGCCAAGACCACTTTGGTGATGACGGACACGTGGCCTTCAGCACCGAGTCAGGGTTTCCTAAATTTCCCATTTTAAAATATTTAGGTGGCGACTCATGTCTGGCAAAGCGAGACATGTTTGGCACTACTTTTCAAAATCTGTTTTCTTCAAAATGATTTGCGGATTTGGACTCTTTGGTTCAGATTTAGAACCGACAAATCGAGTCCGAATCGTAGTGACCCAATACTGAATGGAGCAGGACTTAACCCTCCCGGGGCATTAGGGGACGCTTCGATTCTCACTGGGGATGTTTAGAGAGCTTGACTCGAACTCGTGATATCCTGTTTTGACTACACTTATGTGTTTCTTTGCATTGCATGTGCATTGGAGCGCCTAGGACACCGTGTTGGCCATCTGCTATTCCTGAGCAGTTTCCTGGAGGCTTGTCTTGTCAAGGCATGTCCATAAGGCTGACCGGTTGCGGTCTCTGCCAGTATGGGAACACAAACCCTGGTTTTACCGGGGCACCCCTTTTGACCATTCGACCTAGTGCATATCAAGATCCATAGTGACCATTCCAAACTAGGACAGGTTGCTTACCCGATATAGGTTGTTTGAAACCGCTGTGTGCGTAGTGAAACCCTAACTCCTGACAAAATAGGACAGGGAAACCCTACCCCAACATAGGGGTGTATTGGCTCTCTTTTACCTGTTATGTGCTTTTAGAGTGTATCTCTACAGGGAACACACATATCAGTTTGCAAAATTTGGGTATCCGGCCCGAGGGCACCGGTATCAGTGTTCTTGAGAATCAGTTGTGTCTGCGGGTATCGATTCGATTTTGAACGATGGTTACTGGGAACGATGATCAGTGGTAGAGTGCAGTTGATCGGCTACACCCGTGTTTGATCTGTTTGGGGTTGAAATGCTGCTTGTTTTTCGTTTCAGTTCAGAGATTCAGAGAGTTGATCCAGAACAGCTAGTGTCTTCTCCTTGCTGAGGCAAGACTGAACATGACGCAAAATCTGTTTTTCTTCAAAACGATTTGCCGGATTTGGACTCTTTGGTTCAGATTTAGAACCGACACAAATCGAGTCCGAACTGTAGTGAACCCAATACGAACGGAACGGGACTTAACCCTCCCGGGGCGTTCGGGGACGTCTACAGTTGGTAGTGACGTTTGGCTTCTGAGGAGGCGTTATCCCTTTATTGTCAATGAGATCCTGAATCTCATGACATAATCTAAAGCAGAGGTCGGTGTCATGACCATACTGCTGGTGAAAGGCACATTATTTGGCTGGGTTGTGTGTAGGAGGGAGGAGATCAGGCAATGGGCATGACTCCAGTTGCTTCAGATGTCCCTTTCTAATCAGGACTCTCAAAGCTGCTGATAGAGACATATAGAGTGGAGTGAAAACCCTCTAGCCTCGGGATGGGCACTTTGTAGGTTGTGGGGTGGTTTCAGATGTGCCGGCGAAGGGGGTGGCTGTTTTCAGTGTGGTGGTGACCATACCAACATCAGAGGTACTCGTAGCTGCACTACTACCAGTAGTCGCATTCGAACTGCGTGCACAAGCCCTCTTGGGCTGCTCTTTCTCATGGTCAATCAGACCCTGTTTCATTGCATCCTCTGTCTGCACCCCGATTTCACGGAGTACGGAAAATATTGACAGAAGCAGGACTATCATCCTTTGTAGTAGCCTCGGCTGCAGGTTACGGGCCACCACCCGGATCTGGTCCTTTTAAGCTGGTCAGGTTGTTATCATGGATGCCTTGGCCCTTCATCCGGTTGCAAAGTCGGAGAACCCCTCATTCTGCTTTTGGCGGGTTCCTTCGTCATCACGAGTTGTGACCTCAATCTGTGCGTTATAGGAGTACTGCAGTACAAAGGCCTCAGCCATTTCCTCTCAAATCTTTTTTACAGAATCCTCGAGTTTAGCATACCAGATGGCCGCAATACGTGACAGGGTCTGATCAAAGAGAGATAACTTCTGCAGTCTAGAGAAGCCCATTAGCCGCAGAATATCTGAGAATAGCTGCAAGTGGACCATGGGATCACCCGAGCCGTCGAAGCGGTCTATATGCGGCATCTTAAATCTATCTGGCAATATCATCGCTGAATCTGTATAGTCATCCTCTATGTCTGGGATTGAGTTGACACCCTGAGCTCTTTAAATAGCTTCTCAAGCTTGCTCACTTTCAGAGTGGTAGGATTGACCTCAAATTCGAATGGTACCTCCATTGGGTAGACCGGTGCAGTTGAAGTCTGGGGTGGAACTGGCTCCGCCAAAATGTCCGCATTCTCCGGGACATTAGTTGCATCCCCGGGTAGTGGAACCCTGATTGGAGGTGGATGTGAAGCAGAAGCTGCTACTTGTTATGGTTGTTGTTGCTGTTGAAGCCTAGCAATCAGTTCAGCCTGATGGGCTGCAATTTCCGCTTAGTGGGTGGTGATTTCTGCTTGGTGAGCAGCATCCAGCTGCATGGCCTCGATGGTCTGTTGAAGTTGACGCAACATATCCTCAATGTCGTCTACGGGGTGATAATCTAGCAAAACTGGTATGTACTAACTTTTTGAAATGGAAGCAGAAAACTAGACTTCGTTAAGCGCAGGTGGCGTAAATAGTGACCGTTGAATTGGCGACTGCTGAACCGGTGATCTATGCCTGACTCTCCTCCATCTTGTAACCGGAGGTAGCGAAGAAAACACTGGTTGTCCTCCAATAAGATCCTCAGATCGGTAAATCCTCCTAACTCGAGTCCAGAGTGCTCGGGGGGTAACTGCCTCGTCTGAAGCAATTGTGAAATACTACCTTGCAAAAAGAAAATAAAGCAAAAGAAACAAATATCAGAAAAATGCACAACACCTCGACTTAGACAGAGACAACACACAGTTGAAATCATAAGCTAGACGGTTGTACTCAAACACAGATTTCTGCCCAAATTTTTTCCTCAAAACTGATACCCTCAAACTGATACACACATTCCTGTAGAGTTTCACTCTAAAAGCACGTATCAAGCAAGTGAGAGCAAAAACACCCCTATGATGGGGTAAGGTTACCCTATCCTAATTTTGTCAGGAACTAGGGGTTCGCTATGCAAGAAAACGGTTTCAAACAAACCTACATTCGGGTAAGCAACCTGTTCTAGTTTGGAACAATCTCCAAGGCTTCCAATATGCAACTAGGTCGATTGGTCAAACAGGGTGCCTCAGCAAGACCACCTAATGTACCTCTCGCTCCTAACATCGAGAAGTGAAAGGAGGATCAAATGGTATAGCGGTGATCTAGATCCAAGGTTTGTGTTCCCATCGTGGTAGAGCTCGCAACCAGTCAGCCTTATGGCAAGCTTTTCCAAGTAAGCCTCCGACAAACTGCTCAGGAATAGCAGATGGCAAACACTATGACTTAGGCGCACCGATGCAAATGCAATGCAAAGAAACACATAAGTATAGATAAAACAACATATCATGAATTCGAGTCAAGTTTTCTAAATCCCCAGCGGAGTCGCTAGAAATTGTACACTCGACTTTCTTCGCGCCCCATTTTCGGAGAGCTCGAATTGGTCCTATAGTTCAAACTCCTGTCACAGTTCTGAATCTAATCTTACAAAGTGCGATGTGAGACTAATAAACACCAAAGAGTCCAAATTCAGCAAATCATTTTCGAAAATTGATTTTGAATCAAAAGCACCAAATATGGACTGCTTTGCCAGATTACAGAGTCGCCACCAAAATATTTTGTTTTTGGAAAAATTTAGGAAACCCTGACTCGTGCCAAAGGTCATGTGTTCGTCATCACCAAAGTTGCCTCGGCTCGGGAACTTGGGTACGAGGGCGGAAGGTCATGAAATGAGCACCCTCACTTGCCCGAACAAAGGATCAGCCTCTACTAACCATGATATGTTGTTTTATAAACCTCATGTGTTCTTATCCAATTATTAGCTAACTTTACTACGTGATGCACACACAAGCAGGTATAGACTGAGTCGCAAGACTCAGAACAAAACAACTCATGTTTGTTTTCGAAAAATGGTTTGAATTTGCCAACCTCAAGTGGGCTAAAACGCGGATTTGCCATCAAACATGATGGGCTTAAAACATGATTTGCCACTTCGCAAAATGCGCTTAAAACCCTCATTCATTGAATTGTTCCAATTCAAGCAACAAGCCTTCATCCACAAGAATTCATGCAGTTTAGCAAGTAAGCACTTAGCCTCATGACAACACTAACACTCATGCAAGTATGCTAAAGCGTAAAACTTACCAAGTACTCCAGGCCAAAACAAAAACTAGTTAGAAACAATGCATGATCCTAACTATACAAAATGCTTAATACAACACATGCAATATGCTATTAATAGGCTCAACTACTAATATGGCATTTGATACAATTTGATAACATGCTTTGAAACACATATTGAAATAAGTATTGAATTACAATGCAATTTGAATGATGCGCCAAGCCTTAGTGCGTGCAAGACAAATGAATGATGCAATCAATGCAAACATATAAGGTATGCTAATTGAAAATGATGCTCCTAAAGTAACCATCGAAAGCGGTTAAGTAAAAGGGAGAAAGACGCGGGGTTGGAAGACATGCACACACGCACGCACACTTATTACAACATTATGCCCTCGCCAAGGAGGGTCCAAATAAATAAGCTAACTAGCTATGCTAATTAAGCTAACTATTACAACACAATTAATTAACTATTCTGGCTAATTAAAATATTACAAACCGAAATTGAAGAATTAGTTACACTAACTAATTAAGTACAACACTTGAATTGAATAATTAGCTATGCTAACTAATTAAAGCAATTAAATGGCCTCGAGGGCAAGGGACGCATGCATGCTCGGTTGGCTTCCTCCTGAAAATCGACCGCCTTGCCATCGGATGCCTCTATTTGCACTCGTTTGAACCTTTGAAAATTGTGCCAACTTCCAAAACACCTCTGTTCCATCTTAAGAACACACAGAGCAATTTTTCACTAATGGCCGATCGGCTACAATTGATGGATGTCGACCACTGCTGGTGGTCAGTCAGCTTCCTTTGATGGCCAGTTGGCTGGTACATGTGGTCGGTTGGCCACTGCTTTCCTGAACTCCCTCCTTTTGCTGCAAGTGAGAGCAAACAGAGGCAAGGCAGTTTTTTTCTCAAGGAGAGTATGTATTGCTACCCTCCTTATCATCACACAAGCTTGAAGAAGCACAACTTTTGATTCCTGAACCATCAACCAAGCATTCTCAGTGCATGATGGCTAACGAATCAAGCTTGTACAAGGTCAACGAATGCACAAACAAAACCAAAACATCCACCACCTTATCATGCATGATCAAAGGTGAAGGTGACTAAGAAAAGTGGCACTTTTCATCACTTTGAATATGAAACGTCCCATTTTTCTTGTGTTTGGATTAACGTCCGATCCAAACACATGCAATGCAACACAACATGCTTAACTTGATCAAGTTTTACTTGTCATGTTTTATTTACACATTTTAATTACAGATTAGTCCTTTAACCGGTTAAGTCCAAAGTGAGAGTCCTCTAATTGGAAAGAGGGTTTAAGCCACAAATACCTTGAGCATGAAAGAGGCCCCATACTGTTGGTAATGAACTCCCAAAGGAATAAAACCATTAGGCATGAGAGCCTCAATTCCATACTCAAGCTAACAAGAGGCTCAAAGCCACTTTCAAAACAATGTAAAGAGTGAAGAATAGGGGGAGGTTGCAGATATTTCCGGCAGAAATGCCATGCAAAAGGACACTAAAACATGAAAACAACACATGCAAGTCATACAAAGAGCCTAAAATATTAAGCTAGTGAAGGAGATTGCACCGCAACCACACAATATAAGCCTCAAGGGGCCAAACCAACTCAAAATAGAGTTAAAACATGCCAAAATAGTGCCTACAACTTGCTGAGATTAAGGCACAAAATGCTAGAAAAACATGCTCACATGTTAGCTTGCAAACAAGACTTAAGGCATGACTCTCAGAAGCAATGAAAGAGTGAAATCGATGAGCATGTGACAGAGCTATGATGTTGAGATTACATGCAAAATGATGCTACAACATGCAAGCAACTCACACACTTCATGCTTAAAGCTTTAAAACAAAGAGCTAGTGAGGACCATTACACTATAGCCATGCAATTCAAGCCTCAGAGGACTTAACCAGCCCAAAACAGAGTTAAAGTAGGCCAAAATAGTAGCTAAAACATGCTGAAGTTAAGCTAGCACAAGCTTGAATAATAGGCTAAACTATTAGGCATGCTAGACTAGTAAGCACAATTGCACTATAAGTACAAAAAGCAAGCAACAAACGCTCCAACAAACCCAAAACAGAGTTGAAACATGTAAAAATAGAGCCTAAAGCATGCTTTAACTAAGCTAATACAAGCTACATATCAAGCTAATATGTGAAGCAACCTAGGCAAGGAAGCAAGACACGAGGAGGGGAGGCTAACCCCACCTATTTTGGACTTCAGGAGTTGATTTTTACCATTGAAATAACTCTGGATTTCAGCGTTTAAAAGTGCCAAAAAGTTTGATTCAAAGGTGGTAAGAAAAGACACATAAGGCTTCACAAGCCAAAGAGCAAAAAGGATGAGACAACCCCCTAACCCACCAAGACCTAAACTACCATTTTTAAACCTTAAAAATAGAGTTTTTTACAGTTGAAAAACTAGGTCAAAACAATGTAAAACAATAGCCAAGCAATTGATTAAAACAAAGGCTACAAGGCAAGTCCTTTACCTCTTGAAGGACAACACAAAATCAGTCAACAATTCTAAGCTTAAACCACCCTTAGGAGCTCAAACAAAGCCTCAAAGAACCTCAGCTCCAAAATGAAGATGTTTGGTTAAGGGTCTTAGTGCAAAAGTGTAGAGAATTCTAACTATCAAGCATAAACAAGAGGAGAGAGAGAGAGAGAGAGAGAGAGAGAGAGAATTCTAGAGAGAGAGGGAGAAATTTGCTCAAAATTATCTAACCCTCCAAAATGGGGTAGAGACCCCCCTATATATAGAAAATCAAGCTTAGAGCTTATATTCATCCCTCCATACATGTGTATGGAGATGAGCTTCTGTGATCAACAGTTGGCACAGCTAGCAAACAAATATCTGAAAAAGAAGAAAAATGGCCGCCAGCCATCATTGGTGGCCGACCGGCCATTAATGAGGCTGACCGGCCATCAGTGTAGCCGACCAGTCACCACTGATGGCCGATGGGCATAAGCCCTAGCCGATGGGTTGTAGGGCTAGCCGATAGGCCACCCTCCCCTCCATACTTGAAGAAACAAGCTCTTGGTCCCCAACTAAGCACAAAACAGACAAGTTTCAAATGCTTAAAGGCAAGGCACTCCACCAAGAACTTCAGGCATTCAAAATGATCACAAACATGAATGATCATCGAGTATTCAAACGATGACGTCCAAGTCTTGAGGACGGTCAAAAATGGGGTGTCTACACAGGGGTATAGGGTTTGAAAGGCTCAAAGTTGTGGTATTTCCATGAGGACTTTGAGCACTTGACGAGCATATAAACTCATCGTCGGGTGTGCTTGTAATGTCATCCAATTCGTAAGGGCCGTCAAAAATGGGGTGTCTACAATTGTTCCTCGTTGACAGAACTCGGAGTCATGAAATAACGTGATTTAACGTCAAAGTCAGGAGACGACCCATTTTGATATGGCCGTAAGACTTGGACAAACAATCAAGACCAAAATAAATGGTTGCGCCTGCAGGCTGCCTACGTATCCTTTTGCAAGGAATCAAACTAGCGTAGTTCTGGGGCAAACTGCAAATGAAATGCACAATGCAACTTGAAAGCTGGACTCACAGGCTTTGCGAAGCCAGCTATTTTGAAAACTTATGATCATGCAAGATGATACAATAAGCAATAACAGGACAATAAGCAAGATAACGAGATAATAATATATGAATGAGCAACTTCAAGCTGGAAAACCAACACAGGTTCTATGCAAAAAGAGCATAAAACACGCTTTGACCACGCCGAAACACGAGACGAGGAAAAAAAAGCACCGCTCAGGGTTGCGTTGTATCCTGAGAAACTGAGAAACAAAAATTGCTCGAGGTTGCATTTCACACATCCCGAGAAACTGAAAATGGAAACTACTCAGGGTCGCGTTTCACGCGTCCCGAGAAGCAGAGGAACAAAAACCGCTCAAGGTCATGTGTCATGCATCTTGAGAAACAAGGAAGACCGCTCAGGCCTGCGTCCATCCCGAGAAATAAGAGAAACTGCTCCGGCTCGTACTTCGCACGTCCTAAGATACAACACTCCTAGAGCTACGCTTTACATGTCTTGAGATACAAGAGAAGCCGCTCGGGCTTCCGATTCACACGTCTCGAGATAAAAGACGCCCAGGGCCGCACTTCACGCATCTTGAGATACAAGAGAAACTGCTCAGGCTCATGCTTCGCACATCCCAAGATGAAACACACCCAAGGCTGTGCTTCGCGCATCCTGAGATACAACAGAGGGGTGTACGAGAGATGCACAAAGTAATCAAGTGCGATAGATGCACAAAGCAAATTCCATCTCAAATAGACAACCGACAGAACGTGCTAATTGAAAGCATGTTCTATGCAAGAAATAAGAACATATTCTATACAAGAAATAAGAGCAAGAGCATATTCTATGCATGAATCATAACTTACGCAAGACACGCATGTAGCATACGTATATGTTAAATGCATATTCTATGCAACAATATATGTGAAATGCATATCCTTATGCAACAAGAGAGGACGAAAAGAGAACGAAGGCACAAAACGAATAAAAGCGGCATTCGATGGCACCTTCCGATTTACCACTTGGAGGAATTGCAATATGTTTTAAAAAAGGATACACCTCGTCCATGTTGACAAGTGATGAACATCGTGCGCAAAAACAAAGTTTTGAGCTTCCGTAGAGACAATCTGGATCCTATAGTAAATTTTCCTTACACTTCTTGGGAAACAAAGACACGAAATAGCATCAGGACACAGAGGAAGGCCACCTGCCAGCCACAAAGGGAGGATGTTAGCCATCTGCCGGCCATCAAAGAGCCTTGCCAGCCACCAATGTGGCTTGCCGGCCACCTGTCGGCCACCGATGGCAGTTCGGGGCAATTTGGACATTTCACTCATAGGTCTTTAAGTATAGGCCAAGACTCCTCATTTCCTCACTTCTCTAAGTCCGAAATTCTTTCCTTTCTTTCTCTAGACACTTCTTATCTCTAGATCCGAGCTTTTTACGTGTTTTCCAAAGTCCCACATGCATTTTCTTCGCTAAACCTTCTTGATTCTCTTCCTTTTCAACTGATCAAAATTTGATTTCGAAACTTTTTCTTGGATTTCCACCACTTTAGGCTTGTTCCCTTCGAGTTTCTCTCGAGTTTCGTGAACTTTTCTTGGCTTTGACTTTTTCTCCCATTTTCTCTCTCCTGCGGTCGACCTTTTCCAAGTTTAACCTCTTTTCTCCATTTTCCATATGGCAGATGATATACCACATGATGGGGCTCCTCCAGAACTTCCCCCCTTATTCCCACCTATTGCCGAGGCAGAGGAGCCGGTCATTGCCCAGGCTAGTGAGGCGGCTCAGGGTATCGAGGCCGACCTCGAGGCAAAATTTTAGCCTAAGCTTGAGCCGAAGCTGCTACCATTGAGGGTACGACCTTTTGATCTAGGGAGGTACCATTCCTGCACACATATCTTGCCACCCGGAGGAATTAGGTGCTTCAGCGACGTTGCTCGCAGTGTACCGAAGGACCTCCTGCTGAGGGAGCTGGCTTCCCAGCTTTCATCCAGCGTCGCTGAGGTATGAACTCTATTTTCATGCATTCTTGCCTGCTTTTAAACTGTATTTCTTACACTGCCTTTTATCTGACTGTACTTTCATCACTGCCTTATCTGATTCATCTGTTCTCTGCCACAGGGAGAGCCTCGTGCCTACAGAGGGTACGGAGCTACTACTTGAAGAGATTGGTATGACGAGCTCCTTGTAGGGGTTCATGACATTGTTGACGAGACCGGCTTTGGCCTTTTCTGCTCCGGTCTAACACAAATCATTGTGAGTCGTCTTCTTCTAGGCGCACTTGTGGAGAGGTGGTGGGACACCACCAACTACTTCCACTTCTCCACTACCGAGGAGATGACAATGACTCCTTATGACTTTGTTGTGGTCACCAGCTTAGGAGTAAGGGGTGATCCGATCCCATTCGACACCGACATGGGGGAGTGAAACGCCACCTGGATCGAGCTACTGGGAGCGCGTCCACCCTTGTACTGGATAGCCATGGTCAGATATAGCTGGTTCGCTGAGCAGTTCTGAGGGAGCAAGCCAGAGACATTAGAAGACATGGAGCAGTATGCCAGGGGCCTCCTGATGTTTGTCCTCGATACCACCTTATTTTAGAATAGGTGGAACACCGTGGGCTTATATTTGTTGAGCGCCCCAGTGACTCTTCCTCGAGTACGCTTCTATGACTGGGGTGGAGCTGGGCTCGCCACCCTGTACAAATATATGAGCTCTACCTCCCGCCTAAGGGGAGAGCTGATCGGAGGCTACTGGTGACCCTGGGAGGTATGCATTTTCATTCCCTCTTTGCACTTTACATTTTCTGCTTCACATTTTTTGCTTTATATTTGTTCAACACCTATGCTTTCTACTTTGCACTTTCTATATTTGTTAATCCTGTACGCTTTCTTGTTTGCACTTTCTACATCTGTTCATATATTGTTCATCACATATTACTGCACTTTCCTTGCAGCTATGGGTTTATGCTTATTTCCGAGCACTTGCCCCAAAGCCCATGGAGGAGCTCCCCCTAGCAGTTCCTTACTCGAGGCGGTATGATGGCAGGTGTCCGCACAGGAGCCACGAGTAATTTGCATTCCTTTGCCACTACTTCGACACAGTGGCCGCCCATGAGGTAACCCAAAACACAATCATTTCTACTTTATAACTGTTCTGATTAACATTTTTACAACTGACAGCAACTAGCAATCTGTTCACTCTCTATTTACACATGATGTGGCAGCCCTAGGCCATGATACCGGCTGGGGTACGAGACCAGTACACTGGGGCTTTGGCTACTTCTCATTTATGAATCCTACTTGAGGGCTCAGTCTGCCAGGCTTGGTTCCTGACTGAGCGGTTCGTCTGCCATACCGTAGGCTTACCGGACCTGATCGTTCCGATGCCACTGCCGGAGGCTATGAGATCAGCAGACAACCTATCTGTTGATGCAGCCACTCAGTTCATAGTGGGCCTGGATGCTGATTACTTCAGAGCGGAGGGAGACTACGCGACCTTTATTCAAACCCATCTCATGCCACCTCTAACAAGTGCTCACAGGAGACAAGGGCTCCTACAGTGAGAGAGGTGCTTAGGGTGACTAGGGCTCGTGCTAGAGGGGCTCTTGCTAGAGAGGCTCTCCCGGCATAGCAGAGCACCCGTTAGCCAGAGCTTCCTACCTTGCTTACATGCTGGCGGCATACTGGGGCGGCTTACCAGATCCCGATTGAGCCTACAATGGCTGATCACAAACTTGTTGGAGTCCGGGGTTCATCTCAGGTATGGACCATACTTTACAATTTGCATCCCGTATTTTATTTCAAATATGTTTATTGCAGACACTAATCATTCAAATTCATTTGCAGGCATCCATTGAGTACACGGGGAATGCTCTTGAGCTGATAGGCTCCTTAATGGACATGGTATAGAGAAAGGAGACGCAGCTCGGTCCCCACGGTATCCCGATAATTTCCTTCAATTTGCGCTTCATGCTATCAAATTTCTACTGATACACTGGCATTCCAACTGTAAAACCTTCCTGCACTACACCGATACACTACATTAACACACTACATTCGCACACTGTACTTACACATTGTATCTGATTTCTGTATACATTCATTTTGCACACTATAGTTGTATCTGATACGCACACTGTAACTGAAAGTTTGACAACTGTCTTTTTAGATCCCAGCTATACTGATTATGTCGATGGTAGCAGTAGCACCAGCATCGACAGTACCTCCACCAGCAGCAAGAGGAAAGGCAGAGATAGAGGTACCCAGGGCCGGAGTAGTCCTCCAGAGCCTATCTTGAGCAGTGATGATGCTGAGACCAGTGACTCTGAGGTGGCAATGAGTCGGCATTCTAAGTCGTCCGAGAGTGGAGACGACGATATTGGCTTAGGTTTTGAGAGTGGAGGTGATGATGCTAAGGTGGGTTCTGGGACAGAAAGCAAAGACGATGCCAGCTCTGGTTCTGGCTCCGAGACTAAGTCAGACAGCGGCGGTGATGGAGATAGTGCCTTGAGTCCTCTCATCTGAGGAAGAGGACAGAGAGGGCCTCTCGGGCGTAAGGCGACTGGCGCTGATTTTTTTTTTATTATTTTTGCTTTAGTTTCTTTTTATTTGGTAGCATTAGCAGATGTATAGCTTCAGATAGGTTTTATTTTGCTTTGAAACTTGTACTCCTATTTTGTAAAAACCATGATCAGAATAAAAATCTCACAGTTTTTATAAAAAAGCAGTTCCATTTTTGCATCATGAGCACCAAATGAAATGGACATGGAATCGAATTGGCCAAGATCACTTGATTGAAACAATGTTCTTAATCGGGTAATGAACCGACCAATAACCAAAATACAAAATACAAAATACAACTCGATAAGCAAAGCAAAAACAACTCAAATACAAATAAACAAATTTGCTAAAACTAAAAAGACTCAAAACAAGACCTTAAAACACTCATAGATCAAAACAAAACACATACGTCTAGCACTGCTCAGCACGCATGAGGGCAACATGCCTGAAAAGAAGGCTGCCGACCAGAGATAGAGCCTACCGACCATATGCCAGCCACAAGAGGTGGCCAAGTAGCTTGTTGACCATCAAAGTCGCTTCCTGGCCACCAATGCTGCCAGCTAGCCACTTGCTGGCCACAAAATGTGAGAATCACCAGATTACTGACAGCTGACTTCCACTCACTGCCTTATCTTCTACAAAAGGTTCAGCTTCGTGAATTCTTCTCCATAACTTCATTTCAGCTGCAATTTCTTCACAAATGGAGCCATTTTTTGCCGAAGAGCTCTCGGATTGGATAGCGACGTTAGACGGCTCGGAAAAGGTAAATTTCTGGGGTTTCGGCATAAATGTACTATTTCTATTAAGTCGTTCTCCACTTTGTATTCTGTTCCTTCATGCCACGACACGATGCGGCGACCCGATTACGCATGTCTTTAGCTTCGGGGGACAAGAAATATGCTCGACAATTGAAGAATTTCAGGCACTAATAGAATCTTGACGCGATGAGGAAATCATACCTCAGCCCCGTTTTGGCCACGCCCAAGCTTTAGGACAGATGTATGGGTTTACTCTACATAAGGCTCAATCTCTGGCTCACAACGAAGAGCTGGATATTCCCAGCATGATTCATCATTTTTCCGATGTCAGTGACCGAGGTGACTTTCTCTGGTGTGGTTTTCAGCAGCATGCCCCCTATTTATGTATGCTGGCTCATTTCCTTCTTGCCCCTAGCTTTGGTGGATCCAATATTCGGTTGATCGAAGTGGCCCAAGGTTTGAAAGAAGGCAAGAGTTGCATTAGTTTGGCACTGACCGAGACTTTGATGGGCTTAGACGCCTTTCATCGGCGAGAAACTACTAGATTCTCAAGGAGTCCACTACTTCTTCAGGTAATGTTCCCATACTTTCGTATATGTATTTCTCACGCCACTCGACACTCACGCTCTATTTTTCTCTCAAAGCCTATTTCTTACTTTTCTCTCAGCGTACATCTCTCTGTTCTTTAATCTCTCTTTTATTTCTTCCCTTTCCAAGTATGGCTTATGGATAAGCTGAAGGTAGTGGACTCTTGCCCAGAGTACTCAACTCGAGGCTATTTCTTCCGCCACCGACTAGTGGATTTCCCGAACGAGGGATGTTGGTGCCACTAGATGTGCAATAGGTCTGCTACTGACATAGCTTGGCATTGCCCTTGGCTTCATTTGACCGAGATGAGTTACAACATGGCTCGACAGCCTGGCATAGAGTTGATCGGCCTGACGCATTGTGTGTTCTATTTCCTCTTTCGGTTCAGACGTTAGTTTGGGCATGACCAAATCCGCCTAGAGGAGGGGGTAGAGGACCCAGTTTCATTTCCCATCCGTGGTTCATACTTGGCTAAGTACCCTTACTACCTGGAGGATGAGAGAGCTTCTAGCCCCTGGCCCTAGTTTCAGTTGTGCCCTTAATGGAAAATGCTTGGCTTGGCTCGAGGATGAGGCACAAATTGGAGCCACTTTGGCTTTAGAAGCTTCCACAAGCACGAGTAAGGGACGTAGGAGCACCTGACTCACCTGTGCCCCTAGTTTATTGCTTTGACCTTTCTTTTCAAGTTTTTTCGATATAATAAAAGCAACTTTAATTTATATCAAAGAGTTGGAGAACTTTATGTTGAAATCAATGATATTAAAGTTGTGAACACTGAAAATTTTCCTTTCGGTCCAAAAATGGTCTAAGTTGTAAAAGGTTAAATTTGAATGAAATCAACTTTTATCAAAACTTTTCAAAACCATTTTCAAAGAGGATCACCACTTGACACACGCAGAATCAATCCTCAAGATGTACAACCTCGAATCCAAAGATCATAACTTCCCCTTGATTGAACATTGTTGCTCAGCATTGTAACCAACTCTTCTCTCAGAGTAAAGATCACAACCGAACCCTCAGGTAAAGAATAGACAAAGATGATTTGATCGATCACAAGGATAGGACAGTTGAGTTGGCGGTGATTACGGTCGAACTTCAAGATGAAGCTGCCTACGTATCCCGAATATGGGAATCAGGCCTGACGTAGTTCGGTTTAGGTTCACTCGAGTATTAACTCTCTCCTTTTGCGCTCTAACTTTTGCCAAGGCCGCCCTTTAGGGTTTTCAACCTTGCGAGCTTAGTTTTTCTTTATTTCTAATTTTTCATGTTCTAACTTTTGCTTAGGTCGCCCTTCCGAGTTTTCGGCCTAGCGAGCCTCTCAGGGACAATATTTCTTCAACCTGTCCATGTTGATCGGTTGTCAAAATTCTAGGCCATCTAAGTCCATAAGAATAATAGCTCCACCTGACCAGATAGTTTTGATGATGTAAGGACTAGTCCAATTGGGTCTGAACTTGCCCTTAGGGTCATGAATGGGAGCTTGGTTGTCTTTCAGCACCATTTCTCCCTCTTTGAGATTCCGGGACATAACCTTCTTCTTAAAAGCCCTGGCAATTCTACATTGATAGCCCTGAACATGGTACAATGCTTTTAGCCTTCTTTAATCAAAAAACATCAACTCCTCTAACCTGCTCTGTTGCTAGTCCGCCTCTGCTATCTGACACTTAGCCATAACTCGCAGTGACGGGACTTCTATTTCAACTAGCAGATTAACTTTCATCTCGTAGACAAGAGAATAAGGAGTTTCCCCTGTAGACGTCCAGATTGAAGTTCTATAGCCCCAGAGTGCTAATGGCAATTTATCTGGCCAATTCCTGTAGGTCTCCACCATCTTCTGCAAAATATTCTTGATGTTCTCATTTGCGGCTTCAACAGCTTTGTTGGTTTGCGGCCGGTATGTAGATGACTTATGAAAAGCCACATTATATTTCTCTAACAAGTCTATCACCTCTTTCTTGAAATGAGAGTCATTATTTGATATAATCTCATTTGGAACTCCATATCGGCAAATGATATTGTTCTGGATGAACTTGGCCACATGCGATGCTTTCAACACTACATAGGACTGAGCTTCCACCCACTTTGTAAAGTAATCAATTGGCACCAAGATATATTCATGCCCATTTGACCTTTTTGGTGTGACTGCACCGATGACGTCGATTCCCCAGACTGAGAAAGGCCATGGCAAAGTCATGTTGTATAGCTTTGACGGGGGGGATGTTCATGTGATTGGCATAAATTTGGCATTTGTGGCATCGCTGGACAAAACCAATACAATCCTCCTCCATAGTGGACCAGTAGTAGCTTGCCTGAGAATCTTCCATGCTAACATTAATTTGTTCACGTGCGCTCCGCACTCTCCTCCATGGATGGCCTTGATCAGGCGTTTTGATTCCACTTTTTCAACACACAACTTGTGTATTCCCAGATGACCCATTTTGTATAGTTTACCTCCGCAGATGATAAATTGGATGGCTATTCGCTGTATTCCCCTTTTGTCCTTGGCATTTCCCACTGGTGGATAAATCTACTTTTTCAAGAAGTTCCAAATATCGTAGTACCAAGGGTATTTGTCTTGGTCTTCATCTATTACAGTGATAGTTTCATAGGCCAACATATTCTTCTACTTAATGATAATCAGACACATCCAGACTCCAAGTGGAATGTCTACCATGGATTTTAGAGTTGCTAAAGCATCAGCGAACCTGTTGTTCTCTCTCAGTAGATGCGTGAAAGTCAGTTTTTCAAACCTAGGAATCAAAATGGCCAGGGTATGGTGACAAACCTTCATTTTTTCTTCTTTGACTTTTCAGTCTCCATTTGCTTGAGAAAAACTAAGTTCGAGTCCCCAATGACATCCAATCTTTTTGCCCTTAGTTCCAAGGCGACTTCTAGACCAGAGATATACGCTTCATATTCTTGTTTGTTATTAGAGACCTTGAACCAGAGTTTGAAGGCTAAAGGTATGTAGGAGTTGTTGGGTGCTACCAGTGACACACCTATCCCATAACCGTATTGATTGGACACTCCGTCAAAGTACATTGTCCAAGTCTCCACTTCGACTTGCAAAATGACTTCATCTGGGAACAGGTATTCCATCGCTTAATCCCCTTTTACTGGGTGGTCTACTAGGAACTCAGCCACAACTCTCCCCTTGACCGACTTGAAGGGGACATACTTGAGATCAAATTCGGAAAGGAGTAGCAACCAACAAGCTAGCCTACCGTAAGTGTTGGTTTCGCAAAGAGATATTCGATGGGATCTAATCTCGAAACTAGGATTACAGAGTGAGCTAACAAGTAGTGCCTCAACTTCCTAGTAGCCCATACCAAGGCTAGGCAAGCTTTCTCTAACGGAGTGTAGCAGGTCTCATAATCCAGCATTTTCTTGCTCAAGTAGTAGATGGCTTTCTCCACACTGTCTTTAGATTCTTGAGCGAGCATGCATTCCACAGTCATGTCTGTTACTGACAGATATAAAATTAAAGGCTTCCTCAGCTCTGGCAGCATAACATCGGCAGATTCTGAAGGTACTGCTTAATCTACTCAAATGCAAATTGACATCGATCATCCCATCGGAACTTCTTTCCTTTCTTCAGGAGACCAAATAGTGGTTCACAAGTCAAGGTTAATTTGGAAATAAATAGTCTTATGAATTGCACTTTACCTAGAAAGCCTTGCACCTCCTGTTCAATCCTTGATGGTGGTATTTCTAGGATGGCCTCGATTTTGGAAGGATCTTCGATGCCCCTCTGTGTGATCAAAAAGCCCAGTATTTTCCTTTCTGTTACGTCGAAAGGACATTTCTATGGATTCAACCTCAGTCTGTATTCTTTGATCCATTGAAAGAATATCTTCAAGGAGGTGTAGTGGCCCTGTCTTTCTTTGGACTTGACAGTCATGTCATCCACGTACACCTCGACCTCTTTGTGGATCATATCATGCAAAATGGTGGTTGTAGCCATTTGATAGGTAGCCCCTACATTCTTCAGCCTAAACGGTATAACCTGATAGCAATAGGTACCCCATGGCATTGTAAATGCAGTTTTCTCTCTGTCCTCGGGCGCCATCAGAATCTGGTTATACCCAGAAAACCCATCCATGAAGGATAGTAATGCATGACCCGCAGTGAAGTCCACTAATTCATCAATGTACGATAGAGGGAAGTCGTCCTTTGGACTGGCTCTATTCAAATCCTAAAAGTCAACACACACCCGAATTCTACCATTCTTTTTCGGCACTGGGACAATGTTGGCCAGCTAAGTCGGATATTCTGATACTAACAAGAAACCTGCCTCGATCTGCTTGGTGACCTCTTCTTTGATTTTCAGCGCCAAATCCGGACAAATTCTTCATAACTTCTGCTTGATGGGTCAGGCCTCAAGATCAAGAGGGATCCGATGTTGTACAATCTCAGGATCGATTCCAGGCATGTCTTCGTAGGACCACGCGAAAACATCTTTGAAATCTTTTAATAAAGCGACTAAGTGCTCGCACTCCTCCGAAGACAACATGGACCCGATCTGTATCAGACGCATATCCTTCGCAGTACCAACATTAATAGCAATGATTTCATCAGTAAAAGGTTTTGCAAACCTCTCCTCCCCTCGATTAATGAAGTTTTTCAAAACCAGAGGAACTCCTTCCTCTTTGTTTACATTAGAATTTTGAAAATCTTGGTCAATACAATAAATAAGCGACACAGAGAAATACTCAGAATCAGCAGCGTTCTCATTCATAAGGTCCAGCTCTTTGGTTACAACCGACAAAAGAAAATGAAAAAGAGGACCTGCACAAGACCTTGGTATCCAGGTTATCACCTCCAAGAATACCAGACTTAGACTCAGAAGAACCAGAATCTGATTCCGACTCCACAGACTCTGTGGAATTAGATTCTAGCTCATCACCCGACTCAGAACTAGACAGGTAGCCCTCCTCCAGCTGCCAGATAAAAGATGGTGCTTTTGATGCATTCAAAGTGCTGATGGATGTGTTCACACCTGGTCGGTCCCTGATCATGGAGATGGTAAGGTTATCCCTCAAGTTCTTTGAGTCAGCCGGAGGATCTGTAAGAAGACATGCCAGTGTTGCCCCTACTCCAAGCTCGCTATTGTCTGAATCACTTTCCATGCTCTTTTCTGCTTCAGCACTTGGTTCATCCTTTTTCTCGGCATCACTATCTTGCAACTGCAGGTCGAAGAAGATTTCAAACCCAGGAACATGCTGCTTTGTGGAATTCATCTAGGGTTCGGGAAAGCCGTAAAAGGGGAAATCTTCTCATTCCCTAACAAAGCAGCCATTTAGCATTCCCTAGATTGGCTTGTGAATGGGCTCATAATGTTTCCCAACTTGCTTGGCTCTAGCTCTGCCTGCCATCTCTTCCCTTTTCCTGACCCAATCCTCTTTGGTGGGTACATATCCCGAACAAAGGGTATGCGGATTATGCGGCACATCGTCCAATGTTGTGACACCTTTTTGGCCACTTCTTCCAAGCCCCATTCCTGGCACACGCTGCAATTTATTCATGAAATAAACAGACTGGGCGCTGACATACATGCCCTCATCTGTTGCCAAGATGGTCTGCACTACTCGGGCATCAACGTACATATCCCGAACTAAGGGTATGCAGATTATGCGGCACATCGGCCAATGTTGTGACACCTTTTTGGCCACTTCTCGCAAGCCCCATTCCTGGCACATGCTGCAATTTATTCATGAAATAAACAGACTGGGCACTGACATACATGCCCTCATCTACTGCCAAGATGGTCTGCACTACTCGGGCATCAACCAGCGTAAACCCTAAGAGAAATACATCCTCCTTGCCATGAATGATCTCCAACACCGGTGTAGTTACCTCTGGCAGGGGATGGATCGATGAATTCCTGAAAACAATTGCCACTCCTTTCCCATGAGGGTATTTTAGCATTTGATGGAGAGTAGAGGAGATTGCTTTCACATGATGTAGCCAAGGTCTCCCTAGTAGTAAGTTGAAGTTGGCCAGGACATCTAGGACATAGAACTCGACATCCTAATGAGTCAAACCTACTTGGACTCTGATTTACATCGTATCCATAACCTCCCTGCTGGTATTATCACATGCTTGAATTACTTGGGTTGTGGGCACGAAGTCTACCGGTCTAAGGCCGATAGCATAAGCTGTACGAGAAGGACAGACGTTGATTGCTGAATCAGTGGCTATCAACACCACCGATACCCATTTTTCCTTTCACTCAACTGATATGTACAGAGGATTGTTATGACCTGAGCCTTCCGTCGACAGCTCTTTGTCAGAAAAGGTTAGGGTTGGCTCGGCACCACTTGGGAAGACCAGTCCCACAAGTTGTTCAGGGGTAGTGTCAATGGACAATTTAGCATTGTCCATTGCTGACAGTACAGCTTGTCGATGCACCCGAGAGGCCATAAGCAAACCCCAAATTGAGAAGTCAGCTTGGATTTTCTTCAGTTGCTTCAACACTGCTTCTTCTTCCAACAGCTTCTTTTTTTATTTCTCAACCTGCCTATCTTTCCCGGATGCCTCAGCTTGATCTAAGTGCGGTGGCTTGAAATACCGCCCACTTATTGTCATGTGGTCAATCTCTTTAGCGTACCACGTGTTGTCTGGGAGGCACTAACCCCAGTCTTTCTCGGTGTGAGCTAGATGTAGATCTTTATTGTCCCACCATATACCTCTGGCAGCCGACAAACAGCTGTCCGGCTCCGTTTGGATCACTTTCACCTCACAAGTTTCCCCCGTGGAGTGTTGGGCTATTACAACTTCCTGGCTGTCTTTAACCCTCTCTTGTGCAAACTGTTTTAGCGCAGCTTACTGTTCTATGTCCACAGTATTCACAGTGCCCAGTTCATGAGCTGAATTGTTCACGCCGGTGTTCTTCGACAGTTTTCCCTTTTCATCAGCCATTTCGGCCACTACTGCAATTCTTGCTCCCTTTTCCTCCAATTTTGTTTCAGTTTCTTCCTCCTAGTCCGGTTCATCACTCAACCACCCAAAGTTGTCGATTGATCCATTCAAATCGAACTAGTCAATCTGTACATACCCTGGATCTTGTTTGTCGAAGAACTGCAGGTTGTCTAAGTTCTCCTCAAGTTTTGCCAAATCATCCAAACCTTGGCTCAGGCCATCCTCCCTAACCATATTGACCTCCACTAGAGTTGGCAATATCACTTCCAGCTTGGCTTGATCAATCGGCAAAATGTAGCAGCTTGGATTATACACCCCCTTAGGCAAGTCCTCAAAGCACTCAGGCAACAAACTCACACTTTCCTCTGAGGACAACCTCCCTTATACTACATTGTCACCACCACAGGCTTAGGTTGAAGTACAGACGTGTTCATCATACACAAATCTGTGCTTTTAGGAATGAACACCGTCGGTCTGGCTAGCTGGGAAGTGGTAATATATACGCTGGGGTCATAGCGGATGGCCAGTGTATGGATAAGGTTTAGCTTCTGAGGTGGGGGAACTTGATTGTGGGCTGGAAGAGGGTTTGCGGTCACATTTGCTTTCTGGGGTGGTGCAATCACCTTATTGTCAATGAGGTCTTGAATCTCATGATGCAGTCTGAAGCATTTGTTGGTATTGTGACCATGTTGCTGGTGAAATGCACAGTATTTGGCTGGATTGTGTTTGGATGGGAGCGGATCAGGTAGTGAGGGAGGCTCTAATGGCTTGAGGTGCCCCTTTTTGATCAACACATTCATGGCTTGAGATAAAGGCATGTAGAGTGGGGTAAAGGTCCTCCGGGATGGAGCAAGGTTGTTTGAAGTTTATGGTGCTATATTGGCAAAGGGATTGGCGGTCTTAGTTGTGGTGGTGAGAACGCTCACATCCAATGGTCGCGCAGCTGTGCTACCATTGGCGGTTGCATTGGAACTACACACAAAAGGCTCTTTCTCATCAGTAATCAGCCCTTGTTTCATGGCGTCTTCAATCTGAACCCCCATCTCTTGGAGCTCGGTGAATGTGAACAAAGGTAGGACGATCATTTTTTGCAATAATATCCCGTGCAAATTACAGACTACCCTCCTTATCCGATCTTTCTCTGAAGGTCGTGTGGTCATCATTGAAACTTTGGCCCTCCACCTTGTCACGAATTTTGAAAAGCGCTCTTTTGGATCCTGGCGTATTGCCTCGAGATCGCGAGTTGTGACCTCAATTTGTGTGTTGTACGAGTACTGTGCAACGAAGGCCTTAACCATTTCCTCTCAACTCTGCTTCACAGAATCCCCTAGCTTCGCATACCATATTGCTTCTATTCCCAACATGGTCTGGGCAAAGCTTCTGCAACCTGGTCAAGCCCATCGGTCGCAAAATGTCTGAAAACAGTCGAAGATGAACCATGGGATCTCCAGATCCATCGAATCTATCGATGTGTGGCATTTTGAACCGATCTGGCAATGTTACTACAGAGTCGGTATACCCGTCTTCTATGTCGGGAATGGAGTTAACACCCTGTGCTCTCTTGAATAGCTTTTCTAGCTTGTTGACCTTAAGCACAGTTAGGTCAACCTCAAATTCAAATGTAGCCTCAGTACATAAGTGCTTTGGAAGCTTGTGGTGGGATCGGCTCTGCCAGATTGCCTTTATTTGGATTGCCCTGATTGTCAACATGGGCAATAGCTGCGGGTGCTGGGATACCCGTAGGAGGTGCATGAGATGCAAAAGCTGCTGCCGGTTGTGGTTGTTGTTGTTGCAACCTGTTTATTACCTCAGCCTGACATGTTATGACCTCAGCTTGATGAGCAGCGTCTTGCTGCATGGTTTCAACTATTTGCTAAAGGTGGTGAATCAGGTCCTCCATACTAACTGGGGGATATTGTGCCATCAGAATTGGCAAGTGATCTCGTACAGGACTAGATGTAGAAGACTGAGCTTGACTAGATACGGGTGAAGTGAGGGGTGACTGCTATAGAAATTGGACTGGCAAACTCTGCCTGACTCTCCTCCATCTAGTAACCGATGGGAGTGAAGTAAACACGAGCTGTCCCCTAACAAGATCTCCGGTTTTGCAAAGCCTTCTAACACAGGTCCAGAGCGCTTGGGAGATATCCGAACTGTCTGAAGCTATGGTGTTATACTACCTAGAAAAAAGAAATAAAGCAAAAAGAAAGCAGTATTCAAAAACCGCACAACACCTCAGCTTAGACTTTAACAACACACAAATGTAATAAAAGCTATAGGACTGCACTCAACATTGAATTTTGTCCCCCAAAATGGATACCAAACTTGCAACTGATACGAACGTTCCTATACAATTTCACTGTAAAGCACATACCAGTTAAGTGAGAGCCAAAACACCTCTATGAGGGGGTAGGGTTACCCTGTCCTAGTTTCGTCAGGAGCTAGGGTTCACTCTTCAAATAATGCAGTTTTACACAATCCTGTATTCGGATGAGCATCATGTCCTAGTTTGGAACAATCTATACGGCTTTTGATATGCAACTAGGCCAAATGGTCAAAAAGGGTACCTCAGCAAGACTACCTAATATACCTCTCGCACCTAACACCAAGAAGTGAAAGGAGGATCAAACGGTACAGTGGTAGTCCAGATCCGAGGGTTGTGTTCCCATCATGGCAGAGCCCATGACCGGTCAGCCTTTTGGCAAGCTTTTGGGCAAGCCTCCGGCAAACCGTCCAGGAATAGCAAAAGGCAAACATAGTGACTTAAATGCACGAATGCAAATGCAATAAAAAGAAACAAATAAGTGTAGATAAAATTTCATATCATGAAGTTCAAGTCAAGTTCTCTAATTAACCCAACGGAGTCACCAGAAACTGTAGCTCAACTTTTCCGCGCCCCCTTTCGGCAGGCAAAATAAGCCCTACAGTATCAGACTCCTGCGTTTCTAAATCTACTTCCACAAGTGCAATGTGAAATAGATAATCACCAAAGAGTCCAAATCCGGAAAATCTTTTCAAAAAACCAAATTTGCAAAAATGGACTGCTTTGCCAGATACGGAGTCGCCACCTAAATATTTTAGTTTGGAGAAATTAAGGAAACCCTTGACTCGTGCCAAAGGCCACGTGTATGTCATGACCAAGACTATCTTGGATTGGGAACTTAGGTACAAGAGGGGAAGGTCAGGAATGAATTGAGCAGCCCCGCTTGCCTGATCAAAGATCTGACTCTACTAATCATGATATGAATCTTATGTACATTATATGCTCTGGTTCCGGTTTATTAGGCTAACAATACTATGTGATTCGCACACACACAAGTATAGACTAATTTTGCAAGAATTGGAACATTTCGAGTTATGTTTTGTTTTTCGAAAATCGTTTTGAAATATGTACCACTTGAAAATGTGATTGCATATGAACATTACTCAAATTATTCAAATTCAAGCAACAGGCCTTCATTCGCAGGCATTCAAGCAGCTATAGCAATTAAGAAATTAGCCTCATGGCAAGCATGCTAGACATGGCAACAATCACACGCATGTGATATGCTAAAGCAAGTAAAAGGTTCACCTCGTACTCCAAGCCAAAATAAACAAAAGAGTTAGAAAAATGCATGATTCCTAACTATGCTATATGACTAATGTAACACGTGCAATATGCAATCTAAATAGGCTCGGCTACTAATTTGGCATATGAATCAATGAAATAGCATGAGGTCTAAGCACGTATTTAAATAAGTATAAGCAATAACAATGCAGTTAGAATAATGAACCGAGCCTTAGTGCATGCAATACAAATGGGTGCAAACATGGAGTATGCTAAACGAAACATAATGTCCCTAAACTAACCATCATAAGCTAGTAAATAAAAGGGAGAAAGACGTGGCATTGGAAGACATACACATTATTACATTGCGCTCTCATGAAGGAGAGTCCGAATGAACTAACTAACTAACTAATTAAAGCTAAGCTAATAATTACAAAACAAAATGAATAAATAGCTAAACTACTTAACTATTTATTACAACGACATGAATTAATTAACTATTCTAGTTAACTAAAACAATTTACAAAACAGAACCGAATAACTAGTTCAACTAACTAATTAATTATAACATACACCTAAGCTAAGTATTTAAACTAAAACAAGCTCGGTATGCGAGGAATGCTCATGCACATGCTTGGTTACCACCTGAAAAGCCACTATTTTGCTTTCGGAAGGCCTCTGTTGCACAATAGAACACTAACACCATTGTCCACTTCTAGAATAGCTCTGCTCTGCTTGAAGAACATACTACTGAATTTTGCATTGGTGGCCGGCCGGCCACCAGTGATTGCCTGCCGGCCACCAGTGATGGCCGACTGACCACTGCTGCCTAGCTCATTTGGCTACAACAGAGAACAAACAGAGCATGCATAGGAAGTTTTCAAGGATTTTTTTGTACAACTCACCTCTCTTTTTCATGAACAAATCAAAGGAGAGACAAGACTTGGTCCACAAACCATCAACTCAAGCAATTTCATTGTATGATGGCTCATGAACCAAAGTGTACAATTTCAATAAATGCAATAAAATAAGACTGTAACCTCCTCCCTTTCATGAGTTGATCAAGGGAAGTGGTGACCTTGGAAACTTGAATCATTTCATCACTAATAAGTATGAAATGCCTCAAGCTTCCATGTGTTCAATTAACGTCCAATTGAACACAACAAGTTGTTATCTTGCACACTTTTAGTACGAAGTTTTAATTAGTCCATTTTAGATTACCATCCATTCTTTAACCAATTGAGTCCAATGGTGAGTTTAAGTCCTCTAAATGGAAAGAACGCTGAAACAAAAAGTTTTTTTAGGCATGAAAGAGACATCATACTGTTAGTAATGAACCCCAAAGGGATTAAACCATTAAGCATGGCATCTCAATCTCATGCTTTAAACAAACAAGTTGTTTGAACCACTTTCAAAGAAAAAAAAAAAGCCAAGAAAGGAAGGAGGTTGCAGAGATGATTACGGGTGATTACAAGTATAGAAAGCCATAAATAAATACAATCAACTCAAAGGAGATGGTGTCTAAGGCCTAGAACACCAAACTCATGAGAACTATTACACTACAAGCATGCAAAACAAAGATCAAATGCAACTATCAACCAAAAACATTGCTAAAATAGTCTAAAATAAGTCCTAAAACATGCTGGAATTAAGCTAACAAAAGCTAGATTAATATGCTAAAACATAGTACAAACTAGGATAGTAAGTAAGACACAAGGAGGGGAGGCTAACCTCTCCAAATTTGGACTTCAAAACATGATTTTGGCCACTAAAATAACTCTGAAAATCAGTGTTTAAAAGCTCAAAAACAGATAATAAAAGGGTGGGAAACACAAGGGTAAAGGCCTCCAAAACAAGGTACAAAGAAGGGTGAACCACCCCTCAACTTTTAATGGCCTTAAAACCCAAGTTTCAGCCAAAAAATACAGAAGTTTTACAGCCCAACAATAGTTGGAAAACAACAAGAAAAAGAGTAGACAAGGCAAGCAAATAGGCAAAGCCTTATCCCTTTGAACAGGAAAACTAATTCCAAGCTACAAAACCAAGCAAACACACCTTCTAGAGCTCCAACAAGGCTCAAGAATACCTCAGCTCAAAGATGAAGAGGTTTGGTTAAGAGTGTATAGGCAAAGGTTGAAGATTTGTAAGCAAAAGTGTAGGAATTTGCTAGAGAGGGAAGAAAAATTTTGCTCTAAAATTTTTCTAACCCCGAAACATGAGAGGAAGGCGTGCTATATATAGAAAACATGAATTTCCCTCAAGAACATCCAGCCCTACACGTGGGTGAAAATGCATGCATCTATGAAAATAGCTGGCACAGTTGTCACAAAATATCTACAAAACACACTGGTAGCGGTCAGTCCACATCAGTAGCCAACAACCAAAAAGTGATGGCCGGCAGGCCACCAAGGGTTGCAGGCTTGAAGAACCAAGGCTTGGTCCAAGAATGAAGACAACAGGGGTACAAGGTTTGAAAGGCTCAAAGCTGTAGTATTCCGCTAAGTTCTTCGAGCACTTGACGAGCATATAAACTCATCATTGGGTGCTCTTGCAATGATGTCCAAGTCGTAAGGGTTGTCAAAAATGGGGTGTTGTAGGCGCGCCCTTGGGCCTCACTATAGTTCAGGACTCAATTTGCGTCACGGTTCTTAATCTGAACCAAAGAGTCCAAATCTGGCAAATCGTTTTGAGAAAACAGATTTTTGAAAGAAGTGCCAAACATGGATTGCTTCGCCAGATACAGAGTCGCCACCTAAACATTTTTTAATGGGGGAATTTAGGAAACCATGACTCGGTGCCAAAGGCCACGTGTCCGTCATCACCAAAGTCGCCTCGGCTTGGGAACTTGGGTACGATTGGAAAAGGTCAGCTATGAGCACCCCCTCTCGCCCGATCCGAAGATTAGCCTCTACTAACCGTGATATCTTATTTTGAAAACATTACGCGTTCTCGTTCCGGTTAATAGCCTAGAATCACTATGTTATGTGCACAGCAAACAAGTATAGACTAGATCGCCTAATTTGGAACAAAACGTTGCATATCCGTTTGTTTGGAAAACGCTTTGGAATTTGCTACTCACAAGTAGGCTAAAAATTCGGATTTCAATGAGTTGTTCCAACTCAAACAATCCAACCTTCACCCACAGGCATTCAGGCAGTTGATCAAATAAGCATCTAGCCTCATGGTAATTATGCTATCATGTTAACATTCACACTCATGTGAGATGCTAAAGCATAAAGAGCTCACCTAGTACTTCGCGCCAAAACAAGAACATGTTAGCAATCATGCATGATCCAAGTCCATGTTTAAATGCCTATTGCAACACATATAGAATATCACTAGAGTAGGCTCGGCTAGTCTATAAATGACATGTGAAAATGCACAAGTAGCATGTATTCAAGTTAGATTTGAAATACTTATGCAGTTAGTATGATGCGCCGAGCCCGGTGCATGCAATACTGATGAATGATGCACGCATGCATAACATAAGGATGCTAATTTAAATATGCCCTAGTACTAACCATTGAAAGCAGGTAAGTAAAAGGGAGAAAGAAGTGGGGGTTGGAAGACATGCACACGCGTACCCACACTCATTACAAATTTGCCCTCGCTCGGAAGGAACGAAAGAATAATACAATTTAACTAACTTACAAGCTAATTAAATACTACAGACCACCTAATTAATTAAGCAAATCAATTAAGTACTGAAAGCAGTAAAAGGCCTCGGGAGGAGGGTCCAATGCATGCATGTTCGGGTTTGCTCGGAAATCCACCGCTATGCACAAGTTGCCTCTGTTTTCCCTACTCTGCTCCTCTGAAAATTGCACAACTCCCAAAGTATACTTTCTGGACACTGTGGAACACCACCGGCTGAAGGGATTGGTTACCGGCCATGTATGATGGTCACCGGCCACAAATTAATCCATCAGCCAACAATGGATGGCCAGTCGGCACTGAAGATGACCGGCTGGCCAAATCTTCCTGCAAAAACTGATTTGACAGCAACAGAGGACAGAACTTGGCATGGCAATGCATTTCAAGCAATGTATGCACCAACCACACTCCTTATCATGTGTATGACTCAAAGGAGGATGGGTCTCGATTCTTGGACCACCAATCACGCATTTCCATGCATGATGGCCCAAAGAATCAAGTGTGCATTTTGATTTCAAATGAAATGCAATGCACATAAACAAACCAATGGAACTCAACCTCTATCACAAGCAATTCAAGAGGCCAAGCATGCATGGTAATGCAATGCAATCCTAAGCATGTCGACTAGTATGCAACATGGACAATGCTATGTGCACATGCAAGCATGCAAGCAAACATACAAGGTGAGCATGCAAACAAGCAAAGGGAATGGACTTAAACTAACACGGATAGCTCGCAAGCATGCCAAAATCAGTGGCCAATACTATGGAAGTGAGGTCCAACACACACACGCACATGTATGCAAATATGGTCCAACACTTAAGCACATGAAAACAACTTGTAAGCACAAAGACATGGACTAATGACATGCAACACAAGCTCTGAAAATCATGTTAAAATGGTGCCAAACCAAGCCAACAAGACAAGCATAAGCATGCAACCAGAGGTCCAAAACTCAAGGCAAGCTAAGGAGGTATTGAACTACCCTTAGCAAAACCAAACATGGCATGAATTAAATGACCAAAAACAGAGTTTTAGCATATTAAAACACAGCCTAAAGACCACCTGGATGGCATCTAAATGACTTAAATTCAAGGGTATGCACAATGAGCAAACATGGAACATAAGGCACAACCTCATAAGGCATCAAAGAAGCATCAAAGGCAAGCATGCAAGCATGTCAAGTGGACTGAAATAGCATTGCAAATGGTTTCAAACCACTGAAATGATGCAAGGATGCATGCTAGAGGTCTATGCATTTAAGGCTTACAAGCCAAAATACAAAAGGGCTATGCAAAGCATGCTATGGTCGACCAAAACAACCAAGGGCAGACCTTAAGCATGAAAAAACAAGTACAAAAGCTTCACAAAGCTGGGCCTAAAACATGCTTGAACAAGGGTCAAAGCCTAGATACATGTTGAGGCTAAATGATGGCATTACATGACATGTATGCAAGGCACGCAAGATGTGTCCAAACCAACTAAGCATAATGCTATATTATGACATAATAAGCATAAATATCAGTCAAGGCATGGCCAACAAGAACCCAAACATGGTGCTCACTAAAGAGGCAAAAATGGCCCTTTTCACAGACAACAAGGAGAGGGCGTGACCCTCTCCTTCTTGGGACCTCAAGGCACCATCCTCACCTCTGAAATCCCTCAAGATTTTAGTGGTGAGGAGGCCCAAACTCAATGATCCCGGAGCTCAACCAAAATGGCACAAAACAAGGGCCAAACAAGCCTTAAGAGGGGTCAAACAACCCCAAAGCTTAAAACACCCTTAACAAACTATTTAGAGCAGACAAAAACAAGACTTTTCTATGTTATATGCTAAGCTCAAAAACAATTGCAAGATAGGCAAAATGAGTATACAAAAATGGGGGAAAAAGAGCAAGTTTGTTATCCTTGAAGACCTCCTTTACAAATGGTGGTCCAACTGCCTTTCCAAGCTCAAAACCAGCTCCAAAACTTCAAAACAACCCTTAAGGGCCTCAGCTCCTAAGAAAAGGTGTGATGGTGGGTGTTTGTGCACAAAAAATGGGACTAAACACACACTAAACACATGAAAGAGAGAGAGATAGAGACAAAGGATATATGTAATCCCTAACCCTAAAACTCAAGCTCTGAAAATGTTGTCTAAAATATCCATCCCCTCAACAAGAGAGAAGAGCCCCTCTTTTATAGACAATCTTGTCTTGTAAAGCTTCCAAAGGAAGCTAACAAGAGGGAAATCCCTCCATACAGGGGTGACAGTGTATGCCAGCTGCCCAAAAATATCTACAAAAGCAGATGCACAGTAGTCAGCCAGCCAAAAATGCAATTGACCAAAGAAAGATAGCCGGCCAGCCATCTATAGTGTCGGCCGGCGAAACATTTGGCCGGTGGCAACAAAACACAGCCGGTGGCCTCAAGCCATGGCGGGTGGAGTGTGGGGATGGCCCACAAGCCATTCCCTGCCCCTCCAAGGCAAAGCAAAAGTGTTTGGTGCAAAACCAGACACGAAACAGCCGAGTCGAGAGATCCTGAGGCAAGGCGCGTAGCCGAGACCTCCGGGAACTCAAGACGAACACAAACATGGATAATCACCGAGTGTTCAAGTGGTGACGTCCAAGTCTTGAGGACGGTCAAAAATGGGGTGTCTACAACATGTTTTCTAATTATTTTGCTTTGTTTGGCTTGCCTCAAAGTACTAGGTGAGCGTTTATTGCATTAGCATCTTGCATTGCGTGTGATTGTTGCCATGTCAAAGCATGCTTTCCATGAGGCTAAATGCTTAAATGATATAACTCTTTTAATGCCGGTGGATGAACGCTAATTGCGAAAATTGGGATAAAATTGTTTAATGTGCATACAAAATCACCTTTTTAGGTGACGTGTATTAAAACAATTTTTGAAATAAAACATGAAATCAAAGTGTTCCAACTTTTGCAAATTAATCTATACTTGTGTGCATCACATAGTAAAAATAGCTAATAATCGGAACAAGAGTATATAATGTAAATAAGAATCGCATCATGATTAATAGAGGCCGATCTTTGATCGGGCGAGTGTGGTGCTCAATTTATGAAATTCCCCTCTCGTACCTAAGTTCCCAAGCCGAGACACTTTGGTGATGACAGATAAGTGGCCTTTAGCATGAGTCTTGGGTTTCCTAAATTTCCCAAAAATATTTAGGTGGCGACTCTGTAATCTGGCAAAGCAATCCATTTTTTGCATTTGATTCAAATATCGATTTTCCAAAAAGAATTGCCGAATTTGGACTCTTTTTGTATTTTCACTATTTCACATTGCACTTGTGAAATCAGATTCAGAACCACGAGAGTCTGAACTATAGGGCTAGTCATATCTGAAATGAGCACGAAAAGCAAGCTACAGTTTCTGGCCAATCTACTGGGGACTTAGAGAACTTGACTCGAACTTCATGATATGACATTTTATCTACACTTATATTTTCTTTTGCATTGCATTTGCATGGTTACTTTAAGTCACTGTGTTTTCCATCTACTATTCATGGACGGTTGCCAGAGGCTTGTCTAAAAGGCTGACTAGTCATGGGTTTTGCCATGTTGAAAATACAACCCTCGGATCTGGATTACCGTTGTACCACTTGATCCTGCTTTTCACTTCTTGGTGTTAGGTGTGAGAGGTATATTAGGTAAATCTTGCTGAGGTACCCTTTCGACCATTTGACCTAGTTGTATATAGTGAAGCTATAGTGACTATTCCAAATTAGGAAAGGATGCCACCCATATGCAGGATGTTGTGAAACTTGTTGTCTGAAATAGTGCAGCCTAGATCATATAAAAAATCTAAGACATGTTAACCCTACCCCCCTTCATATGGGTGTTTTGTTTCTTTCACTTGGTATATGCTTTTGCAATGAGACTGTACAGCATGGTTCATATCAAGTGTAAGTTTGAGAACAGAGCTCAGTAGGGATTATGGTTCTTCAAACTGTGTTTTTATCTACTGTGAATTGGGCTGAAGTGTCGTCCAATTTTGATCAATGGTTTTTTCTTTTCTTTCTTTTAAGTGTCGTTCGAAGGGCCAAGGTTTCACTACTATATGTAAATCAATTATTGGAACATGTTTTATCATACCATGTTTTTGGCATGCCTGGAAACCTTTTGCATACTCTATGCTGTCTTTAAGGATGATTGGCCAATAATGAGAGTGCCTTTAAAGCAGCCATCCCATCTTAACTCCAAGCTGGTGAGCACCACAAACGCCCTCATGAACCTCAGCCATGACAGTCATTGTTTCCTTTGGTCCCAAATACTCTAATAAGAGACCATCTGCCCCTTTTTTTGTAAAAAAGCATTCCTATACATTATAAATTGCACGGACTGTAACTTAAGCTTTTTGCTGGCTTTCGAAGATGGGCCAATCAAGTACTGAATGATTGGATGTCTGCAATCTTGCTCTTCCAAGTCATTCTAATTGGGTTCTACCAATAAACCCCGTTTTGCTAAAGGTGGTACCAACTTCTAATATGTTGATTGGCCCATATCTATATGAGTACTATTATCCTTTCTTCTAAAATTCGAAGCTTTCTGGACCACATTATTAGCCTTGTGATTCACAAATCTTGGGATATACATCAAATCTGCCACTTGAAAATGGGAGAGCAAATGTACTGATGCAAAAAAGTATGGCAACATGCTTGCACATTGACATTTAAAGATTCCCTTTACTTGATTAATTACCAATTGAGAATCTCCAAATATATCAACTGCATGAGCCTATAAACTAATAAGTATCTCAAGTCCCATAATCAAGGGTTCGTATTCAGCTTAATTGTTGGAACAAGTAGTTTCATCAATTCTGAAACCATGTGTGGTTTCTGCTCCTTGGGATGATTTAATCACAACACCTATCCACACCAGACCATTAGCCTTTGATCCATCAAACCACATCTGCCATGGCTCTAAATCTGCTGTATTAAGATCTGTTATTTCTTGACACTCTAATTGGTATGGATGATCTGCTAAAAAATTGGCCAATAATTGTCCTTTTACTGCCTTTTGAGAAACATAATCCAAATGGAACTCTAACAAAGCCATGATCCATTTGCCTATTCTTCCTCTTAGTATAGGTCTAGATAACATGCGTTTAACTAAATTTGTGGTTGCAATTAAGAGACGATAGTAGGCAAAAATAATATCTTAATTTTATTACTGCAAAGTACAAGGCTAAACACAGCTTTTCAACAACTAAGTATTTACATTCACAAGAGTTTAAAAGCCTACTAAGGTAATATAGTGCTTGTTCCTTGCCTTCTTCATTGTCTTGAGCCAAAAAGACTCCTAATGATTCTTCAGCTGCAGCAATGTATAACTTCAAAGGTATGTCCTTTCTTGGTGGCATCAGCGCTAGAGGTTTGACCAAGTAAGCTTTTATTCTGTCAAAAACAGCTTGATGCTCTGCTATCCACCTAAAGTCTTCTTCATTTTTTAACTTCAACAGAGAATAAAAAACTTTAGTTTTTCCATAAGTGTTAGAAATAAAGCTTCAAAGAAAATTAACCTGACCAAAAGATTTTTGTAAGTATTTCTTACTTGATGGAGGTTTGGCCTCAATGATGGTTCTGGCTTTGTTCTAATCAATATGTATTCCCTTCTTGTGTACTATATACCTTTAGAAGTTTCCAGCTGATACACCAAAAACACATTTGAGTAGATTGAGTTTTAGCTTGAATTTCCTTATTCTTTCGAAGGCTGTTGTCAAGTGGACCAGTGCTCTTCCACACACTGAGATTCTACCACAATATCATCAATGTAACACTCCACATATCCCCCAATGAGATCATGGAAGATGGTGTTCATTGCTCTTTGATAGGTTGCTCCAGCATTCTTCAAACAAAATGGCATTTTAACCCATTCGAAAGTCCCAATATTCCCAGGACACCTGAAAGCTGTCTTGTGAACATCTTCCTTTGCTATGCATATGTGGTTATAGCCAGAATGGCCATCCATCATCGACAAGATCTTGTATCCTATTGAACTATCTACTAGCAGATCCACTACAGGCATGCGGTACTCATCATTTGGAGTTGCCAAGTTCAGATTTCTAAAATCAATACATACCCTCAACTTGCAATTCTTCATAATCATAGGCACTACATTGGATAGCCATTCAACATACCTGGTTGTTCTGATAAAGCCGTCCTTGAGGAACCTAGCAATCTCCTCATTCACCTTTTGAATTACCTCAGGACTCATTCGTCTAGGCTTCTTCTTTTAAGGTTTAAAATTTGGCTTAACTGGGAGTCTATGTTCCACTAATAAACTATCCAAACCAGGCACATCATTGTAAGACCAAGCAAAACAATCCTTATATTCTTTCAGCTGGGCCAATAACTGGTTCCTAGCTATAGGATCCAACCAGACACTAATACAGGTAGGTTGTTGTACTAATGCATCCCCTAGATTGCTCTCCTCTAAAGGATCTTGCACCTGAGTGCTTACCATTGTCTCTTCTTCAGCTTCTGCTAGCTTCGAAACAATCCTCTCATCCCAATTTGTCACAGCCTTTCCTAGCTCAGCATTTTTGATTTCTTCTTCATAAACAAAATTTGTCCATAGAGCTTCTTCTTCCTGTATATCCTAGACTTTAGTCGCAATATCAAATGCACAATATTTGCTTAAAGCCAACGGTTTGGCCTCTTTTTGCTCAGGTTTGCAGCAACCAATCATCATGGCTTCCATTTTTTCCTTCTGAACCTTCTGAACTATTGCCTTGATGTCCAATGTCAAGAACTTCACCAAAGCCAAAGGTCTGGCTTCTTGATCCTCCTGCCTACAACCAGGCATTGTTGGTAGCCTTGATAGTGTAGTCATATTCATCATTAGTACTCTCTTGTACCAAGTATTTTAGGTGTGCCAACTCCTCATCAGCCGTAACTTCGGCTATTCCATCAGGTTTCCTCAGTATGCTTATGGAACCACCCCTTCAATATACAACTTTGCTTCTGCAAAATCTGCACAAGCAGTAAAGGGTTGTCGGTTTATATTTATATCATCTATCTCTACATTGCTCAAAGCTATCATCACCTTCTGATGTAAAGAGGAGGGCACACATTTGTTGGTGTGGATCTAATCTCTACCAAGCAAATATACTCAGCATTGATGTCTATGACAAAAAAGGTAGTCAAATAATCCCTTGTTCCCATACTCAAATTAATAGGTAGTATGCCTTGGGCCATCTGTTTGTCCCCAGTAAAACTAGCAATGGTCGTGCTTGTTGGGATCAACCTGGGATTCCTTTCGCCCAACTTTTTCAAAAATGAACGAGGACGCAAATTTACTACTGCCTTATTATCCACTAGTACCCTGTTTATTTCTATTCCCATCGAAGTATGCCTTAATGTAAAAGGGTTTAACATGATGAGTCATTGATGATGTGGGATATTCAAAGGGGTATGATAGAGTAACTATGTTTACCTCGTCCTTTTCTTCATCAGTGTCCATGGGCTTGGCTACTTCAGAGTCATCTTGGACTATACTGGCTTGTGAGGCCTCACGGGAAACTTCTATGGGCTCATTCTCCTGATCCTCCTGATTTCTTACTTCTACTTGAAACTCCTTAGGTAGTATGTACACCATAGTGACCGCCCTTAAGACTTAGGCATCACCGATTGATCACCCAATGATGAATTTATACGATTGTCAAACGTTTGATTTCCTTAGTAGGAAGCCTCAGTTTTGAGCCTCAGAAACCTACAAACCTTGCACCACTTTTGGACCAAAATAGCAATTTTTCAAGCTTGACCACCCAGGGGCCTACAGGCCACTTAGTGGCCAGCTGGCCACAAATGAGTGTACAGTTGTCCCCTTAGTGGCCGGCCGGCCACTTGTGTCAATAAAACCATATATTTTTGCCAGCTGTGCCAACTGTCTCCACAGGTACATGCATTGCACTAGCTGGTTCTGTATTGATATTTCCGAGAGCCTAACATATTTTTCTATATATACTTGACCCCCTTTCATTAAATTAGGTTAGAAAATTTTGGTGAAGCCAAATTCTTAGAAAGAATATCTCTCTCTTCCTTGTAACCTATAGACATCTGTACATACCTTACCTAGGCTCCTTAAACCAAGCTTATTGAGGGTTCTTTGCTAAGGTTATTGAGCTTGAATATTAGCTCTTGAGGTTGAGAAAATGGTGGTTTATAATTCAAAGAGTTACTCCTCTTCAAGAGGTATAACTCCTACCTTCTTTCTTTTATTTCTTACCATCTTCATTTGCTATTTTTGGATCATTTTTCAACTGTGTTGATAGGCTGAAATTTCTGGTTAAAAGCTATCCAAGGTAGAGGGGTTGACCACCTTTCTTTGAACCTTGTCTTCCAAGCTTTTGCCCTTGTGTTTCCCATCTTTTCATCAACTTTTTTTGAGCTTTTTACCACTGAATTTCAGAGGTTTTCAGAGGCTAAAAATGTTGTTTTGAAGTCCAAAAAATAGAGGGGTTAGCTTTCCCTCCTTGTGCTTGTTTACTAGCTCAAGTTCCTCAATGTTGTAGCTTACTTTTTCAAGCTTTTCCATGTGGATTCCAGCACTATTTTTGACTGCTTTAGGACTATTTGAGGTCATGTATTTCATTTATGCTTTCTATAGTGTGCTTGTAGTGTAATGGTCCTCATAGGTTTGGTATTTTAGGCAGTAGACACCAACCTATTTGAGTTGATGGCATTCATTTAATGTCTTTCATACTTGTGTTCATGGCACAATCACCTCTGCACCCTCCCTCCTTTCTTGGCTTTTTATTCCTTGGAGAGTTGCTTCAAAGTGAGTGTTGTTTAAGCTTGAGAGGAGACCTTGTGCTCAATGGTTTAATCTCATCGAGGTTCATCACCAAAGGCATGATCTCTCTCTCATACCTAAAATAACTCTTTGTTTGACACTTCTCTCCATTACTGGACTTAACTTTCACTTTGGACTAAAATGACTAATGAATAGAAAGGTAATTAAGAGAGGCAATAAAAATTGGGGCTAAAATGGAACAAAATAATAAAATGGTTTGGGGTTTAATCAGACGTTAATTGAACCCTTTGAGTTTTGGCCCATTTCAAACTCTCTTGTGATGATAATGGTTCAAAATATCAAGTCAACCACTTCCCTTGATCAATATCATGATAGGGAGTGGTTTTTGTTGGTCTTTTATGCTTTATTTATTATGCTTTTGTCCCTTGGTTCATAAGTCATCACGCAATGACTTTGCGTCGATTGATGGCTTGTGAATCAAGCCTATCACTCTTTTGATCTGTTTGATGATAAGGAAAGGCAGGATGGACAAACATCCCCTGAAAATACTCTATTTGTGCTATGCATTATGTCTGTTGCAGTAGGGCAGTACCAAACATTAGTGGGCCACAAGCCACATTTACCGTACAGTCGACCACTTCTTCTAGCCAGCCGGCAACCTTTTTCAGCCAGGCAATGTTATTTTTCTTGCAGAACAGAGTAGAGGATGAGATAAAAATAGTGCATTTTCTGACTGCAAAATATAAGTATTTTGGTAGCCAAACACAAAGCATTTTTGGGTGGAAATCCGCATTCATGCATGAATCATCCCTCGTTTCTCAGGGCCCATTAAAATCATGTTTAATAGTAATATGTTGTACTTAAAGTAGTAGACTTGTAATAATTAGTAAATTAATTTCGTATTGTAACTAATTAGTTAGTTTAATTCTAATTTGTATTAATTAGCTAGAGTAGTTAGTTAATTTGTGGCGTTGTAATAATTAACTTAATTAGCTAGGATGTTCATTTGGACACTCTTATGCGAGGGCAAATTGTAATTATGTGTATGTCTTCCAAACCCCATTTTTTTCTTCCTTTTATTTACTTCCTTATGATGGAAAGTATAGAGCATCATGTTTCTCTTAGCATTTTCCATGATTTGCATCCATTTATCTTGCATACATAGGGTTTGGTTCATCATTCTAACGGCATTGTCATTTATTACTTCCTTGAATATGTGTGCCACCGCATGTTATCAAAGTGATTTACATGACATATTAGACGACCAAACCTATTAGTTGTATCTTTTTATGTGTTGCATTAGTCATTTGCACTGTTAGGAGCATGTACCTCTTCTAATTATTTTTATCTTCTTCAGCTTGCCTTGGAGTACTAGGTCAGCACTTATCACTTTAACATATCGCATGTGTGTTATTCTTGCCATATCAAGCATATTTTCCATGAGGCTAAGTGCTTAAGTGATATACCTATTTCAATGCCTGTTCTGGGCTCGCCTTTTTCCGCCCCCCGCCTTTCGGAAGGGTTTGAAAGAAAGGCCTCATAGTTCGGACTCCTGCGGCTCTGAATCTAGTCTCACAAAGTGCAATGTGAAACTGATAATCACCAAAGAATCCAAATGCGGAAAACCTTTTTGGAAAATTGATTTTAAATCTAATAATGGCAAAATTGGATTGCTTTGCCAGATACAGAGTCACCACCTAAATATTTTGTTTTTGGGGAAATTTAGGATACCCTGACTCGTGCCGAAAGGCCACGTGTTCGTCATCACCGAAGTTGCCTCAGCTTGGAAACTTGGGTATGAGGGGGGAAGGTCATAAATTCAGCGCCCCCGCTCGCCTGAAATTTTATAAACATTATGTCTTCTTATTCTGGTTATTAAACTAGCTTTACTATGTGATGCGCACAAGCAAGTATAGACTAGCTCGCTCAATTTGGAACAATTCAACTCATGTTTGTTTTCGAAAATGTTTTAATTTGCCACCCTCAAGTAGGCTTAAAGATGCAGGTTTGCCACCAAACATAGTGGGATTAAAACATGACTTGTCACCCAACAAAGTGGGCTTAAAACGCACATTTGTTTAATCGTTTCAATTCAAACAACAAGCCTTCATCCACAGGCATTCATGCAGTTTTAGCATTTAAGCACATAGCCTGATGGCAAGCATGCTAAACATGGCAACATGGCAATCACACTCATGCAAGTATGCTAAAGCATAAAGACTTGCCGAGTACTCCAAGTCAAAACAAAAACTAGTTAGAACGATGCATTATCCTAACTGTGTTAAGTGTCTAATGCAACACATGCAATATGAAATTAATAGGCTCGGCTATTATATGGCACATGAATCGATTTGAACAACATGCGATTAAACATGTATAGAAAGAAGTATTGAAATGGTAATGCAGTTTGAATGATGCGCCAAGTCTCGGTGCATGCAAGACAAATGAATGGATGCAAACATGCAAGCATAAGGTATGCTAATTGAAAATGTCCCTAATCTAACCATCAAAACCGATTAAATAAAAGAGAGAAAGACGTGAGGTTAGAAGACATATACACACATGCACACTTATTACAACATTACACCCTCGCAAAGGATGGTCAGAATGAATAAGAGCTAACTGTCTACACTAATTAAGGTAACTATTATTACAAAACTTGAAATGAATTAACTAACTATTCTAAGCTAATTAAATATTACAAATCAAATTAATTAGCTAAACACTTAACTAACTAATTACAAAGCAACTAGCCTAATTAAATACAACACGAATTAACCAGCTAATCTACTTTAATATTTACAACATTTCCATGAATTAGCTACCACTAATTAACTAAGCAAAGCAACTAAACAGCCTCGGGAAGTGAGGGCTGCATGCATGCTCAGTTCCTCCACCTAAAAAGGCTACCGCCTTGCCATTGAGCGCCTCTGTTTGCACATTTGAACACCAACAGTGCTGCTAACTCCCAGAATGCCTCTACTCCACTTTACCAACATACTGTGCAAACTTCATTGAATGCTGGTCAGCTACCATTGGTGGTCGGTCGGCTACTATTGGTGGCCATCGGCCACTGATGCCCTGAACTTCCTTTTGATGCAACAAAGAGTAAACAGAGGCAAAGCAGTGTATTCTCAAGGGTTGTGTGTACTGTTTACACTCCTTATCATCAAACAAGCTCAAAGGAGTGAAACTCTTGGCTCTCAAACCACCAATCAAGCAATTTCCATGCATGATAGCTAAAGAACCAAGTTTTTACAAGTTTAATGAGTGCAAAACAAGACTCAAAAAGACCACCACCTTATCATGCATGATCAAGGGTGATGATGACCAAGGAAAGTAGCACATTTCATCACTTTTGAGTATGAACTGTCCCATTTTCCTTATGTTCGAATTAACGTTTAATTCGAACGCATGCAATGGAACACAAAAGATGGTTATCTTCCGTCTTTTACTTCTTCATTTTGTTTACTCATTTTACATTACCGATTCATTCTTTAATCGATTAAGTCCAAAAGTGAGTGTCCTCAAATGGAAAGACGGTTCAAATAACAAGTTGCTTGCGCATGAAAGAGGCATCACACTATTGGTAATGAACCCCCTAAGGGATTAAACCATTAGGTGCAACACCTTCATTTCACACTTAGGCAAACAAGGGGTTTAAGACCACTTTCAAAGCAAACAAAAGAGTGAAGAATGAAGGGAGATTGCAAAGATTTTAAGCGCTGAAATGAAGTGTAAAACAACACTAAAACATGCTATTAACTCCAAATAATGGTGGTAGATGCCTTAAAACACCAAGATAGTGAAGGAATTAATACTACAACTATGCAATACAAGGCTCAAACGAAATAACCAGCCCAAAACATAGCCAAAATAGGCCAAAAACAGAGGCAAAAACATGCTGGACTAGAGCTAAGTTGAGCTAGAAAAACATGCTAACTCATGAAGCTAACTAGGCATGCAAACAAGACACAAGGAAGGGAGGCTAACCCCTCCAATTTTGGACTTCAAAAGTTGATTTTTACCACTGAAAACCCTCTGAGATTTAGTGGTTAAGAGGCCCAAAAAATTTGTTTTGAAAGTGGTGAATAATAGCACAAAAGCTTAACAAACAAAGGAGCAAGAACGGCGGACCACCCCCTAGCTCAAAGAGACCTTAAACCAACACTTTTAAGTCACAAAGATAGAGTTTTTGACAGTTCAAAATTAGTCCAAAAATAGTTTGAAAAGAAGAGCAAATAAGTATTGAAAACAAGCTTAAATAACAAGTGTTATACCTCCTGAAGCTAAGGCACAAAATAGGCAACAAACCAAGCTCAAACCTCCTTCTAGAGCTCGAACAAGGCTCCAAGTAATCTCAACCCAAAGGTAAGAGTATTTGGTTAAGGGTTGATATGCAAAAGCGAAGAGAAACTAAGCAAATGTGTGCAAAATAACAAGAGAGAGAAAGAATTCTAGAGAGAGAGAGAGAGAGAGAGAGATTTTTTGTTCTAAAAATGCTAACCCTCAAAAATGGGGGAGGAACCCCTCTATATATAGAAAAACAAGTTTTGAGCTTAGAAACATCTCACCATACACGTGAATGGAGATGTAGCTCAGTGAGCAACAACTGGCCTAACTGGCAACAAATATCTAGAAAAAGAGACCAATGGCCGTCGGCCACCATTGATAGCCGAGCCTCCATCGCCATTGTCGGGTTACCTGGCCCGTCAGCGTCCAGACAAGAGCAAGCCATGGTTGACAATCTCTGGGGCTGGCTGACAGGTCACCCACTCTTCCAGACTAGAGGCAACAAGCTCTTGGTCCAAAAACATGCACAAAACAGATAAGGTTTAGAGGCTTAAAGACGAGCCGTTCCGCTGAGGACTTCGGGCACTCAAAATGAACATAAATAAGGACAGTCATTGAGTGCACAAAAGATGACGTCCAAGTCTTGAGGACTGTCAAAAATGGGATTCTACAGTTGCCCCTCTTTGACAAACCTCGAAAGTCATGAAATGACGGGAGTGAATGTCAAAGCCCAGAGACGACCCATTTTTGACAAGGCCAAAGACTTGGACAAACAGACAAGCAAAACAAAGATGGTTGCACCCGCAGGCTGCCTACATATCCCTTTTCAAGGAATCAAACAAGCGTAGTTCTGGGGCAAGATGCAAGTGATATGCACGATGTAAAAACATAACTTATGATCATGCAATGAGGTTGTAATGAAACATCTAGATGCAAATGTTATGCAAAGAAATGCTACATTTAAACAAACCGAAGTAAGGTATAGAAACCTCTAACATGAAAATAAATAATCAAACATGCCACGTGTGAGAATCGTGAGCCAAACCACATTTCATGCAAAAAGGATGTAAGAAAATTTTGCAAACTTAACTACGCATCACGCAGGAAAGGCAATGAATAACACAATCGAGGTGTCAAACGAGATCCTAACACGTTGCACACGGAAGGAGAGAAGGGATGGTGTGAACACTGGGATGCACCCGACTGTTCTAAAACAAAGGGAGTGGTGATAAACATCGGAACGCATCCAAATGTTTGTAACCAAAACAAGGAGTGGCGATAAACATCAGAACACATCCAAATGTTTTTAACCAAAACAGGGGGTGGCGATAAACATCGGAACACAACCAAATGTTTTTAACCAAGACAAGGAGTGGTAATAAACATCGGAACACATCCAAATGTTTTTAACCAAAACAGGGAGTGGTGATAAACATCGAAATACATCCAAATGTTTTTAACCAAAATAGGAAGTGGTGATAAAAATCGGAACACATCCAAATGTTTTTAACCAAAACAGGGAGTTCGAAGGATAAGAAAGATCTCACCTGGAACTCCTCTGAATGAACCATTCATACAATATCATGCATGCCTAGGAAAGAGACTTAACAAATAAAGCATAGTAAGGGTGCATGTTCTATGCACAATAAACAAAGCATATTCTGTGCAAATGTAGTGACAGCATGTTCTATGCATGATAATTGGAAACATGTTCTATGCAGCAAATGATGATAGAAATGTTCTATGCATATTCTATGCAACAATGGGGAAATGCATATTCTATGCAACAATGGGTTGAATAGCAACTTCCGATTTACCTCTCGGAAGAGTTGCAACAAGTTAAAAAGGATACACCCTATTTGCGTTGGCTAGTGATGAATCATGCACCGACGACACGGTTCGGAGCTTCTGCAAAGACAATTTGAGCTCAAAAGTGAACTTTTCTTGCACTTTCTCGAGAATTGAGGACACAAAATAGCAACAAGACCCAATGTAGGAGTACTGGGAACCTGTTGGCCACAAGGGGAGGTCGTCGGCCACTCGTCGGCCTGAAGGTTGTCGGCCACCGATGATAGTTTCGGGCTATTTTCGTCTTTTTATGTCGGGCCTTTAAATATACACACTCAAACTTCATTTCCACACACCCCATTGCCGAAAATCTTCCCTTTCTCTCTCTAGACATTTTTCCCCTCTAGATCTGCGCTTTATACACGTTTTACAACGCCCCGCGAATGTTTTATTTGCTAAAACCTCTTGATTTCCTTCGTTTTGAACCGAATCGAATTTGATTGCGGTGCTTTTTTCTTCATTTTCACCACTTGAGGTTTGTTTCCCTCAAGTTTCTCTTGGGTTTGGTGTCGTTTCCCATGCTTTGACTTTTTCTTCCCTTTTTCTCTCTTTCTTAGTGTTGACTTTTAGCATTTTCCACCCATTTTCCTTATTTTCACCCACTTTCTCACCTCATTTCTAGATAGCTGATGACATTCCACATAACGGAGCTTCCCCAGAAATGGAGTCGGATCCCAAGCCTATATCACTACCACCCAGGGTTGGACCCTTTAACCCAGAGACATATCATCTTGAGACACATGTACTACTGCCCGACACCATCTGCCACTTCACAGGATTTGCACGAGGCGTGCCAGAGGACCTCTTGCTATGAGAGCCAGAGTCTCATTTATCCTATGGTGCCACTGAGGTGTACACTGTATTCTGACATTTTCCTCAATGTACCCTGCATTTCTTGCATAAACCACACTCTTGTACTGTAGTTCTTATATTGCATTTCATCTGCCTATTCCGATTACAGGAGGACTCACATTATATTAGAGGATACGGAGCCACATCCGCGAGGGAGTGGTACATGGAGCTCCCCGCCGGCATCCACTAGATTGCCGATGAGGCCGGCTTTGGCTTGTTCTGCATGGGGCTATCGCGTCTCATAGCGAGTTGGCCCTTACTTGGCGCACTGGTAGAGAGGTGGTGGGATACCACCAACTCTTTCCACTTCTCTACCATGGGGGAGATTACGATAACTCCCCATGACTTCGTTATGCCCACTGGCATAGAGGTAGGGAGTCGTCTAATCCCTTACGATGTAGACATAGGAGAGTGGGAGGCCGCCTAGACCTACCTGTTAGAGGCTTGTCCGCTTATCTTCCGGATAGGGATGGTGCGATACACGTGGTTCTCACATCATTTCAGAGGGACAAACCTAGAGCCCGTAGAGGAGATCGAGCAGTATGCCCGAGGCTTCTTGATGTTCCTTTTCGGTACCACTTTGTTTGCCGACCGGGCCAACACTGTCGGGCTATATCTCTTGAGTGCCTTGGTGGACTTCTCTCAGGTCCGGCTTTACGACTGGGGCGGCACTGGCCTGGCCACCTTACACGGATACATGAGCTCGACATCCCGCAAGAGTGGGAACAGAGTCGGCGGCTACTAGAGAGCCTGGGAGGTATGCTTTACTTTTCTACTTTACATTTCCTGCCGTGCTTTCTGCTTTGCACTTTCTGTACACTATACACACATAGTCTGATCTCTACTTTACACTTGTACTTTCTATACGCTATACTAGACATTCTACTTTCTGCATTCTCTCTGTATCCTGCATTCCCTGCGCATTGTACACATATTCTACTTTCTGGATCGCCTGTGTTTATCTATTGTATACTCACTGTCGCCCTTTTGCTTTTTGCAGCTGTGGGTATTTTCATATTTCCCCACCCTTGCCCTAGAGCCGGAAGTGGAGATGCCTCCTATTGTATCTTACTCTCATCGGTACGATGGCAGGTGCACGAAGAGGACCATGGAGACCTTTCCGTTCTTCCACCGGTACTTTGACACCGTGACCGTGACAGAGGTAACTCAAAACGAATGGTTATTGCTACTTTACTTCAACTTTGCTTCATATCGCATATCTAATGGCAACTAACAATCTGTGCATTCTCTACTTGCAGATCTCGTGGCAGCCTGGGCAACGATACCTGAGGAAGTCAAGGACCAGTTTGCCGGCGCTCGGGGGGCTTCTTGTTACCGGCCTGTACTCGAGGGCCCAGTCTACCGAGCTGGTTCTTAGGCGAGCGCTTCATATGCTAGACGTTGGGTTTACCGCAGCAGGTAGTTCCCATGCCGCCTCTGCCATCCATGCCAGCCACAGAGAGCCTCTCCTCCCAGGAGGTGATTGATTTTACACAAGGCGTGGACGCCGGCTACTTTCTCGGAGAGAAGGACTATGCGACATTTTTCCAGACGCATCTCATGCCTCCGTTGACGGGTATTCGTACTCGTACAGGGAGAGCAGCAGATGTCCATTCGATGAGCAGGGCTCGAGCATCGAGGGGTACGGCTAGAAGGGTTCCCTCCACAAGACAGAGCTTCAGTTGGTTAGAGCTTCCGATCGAGTTAACAGGTTGGCGGTACACTGGAGAGGTTTACCGGATTCCGATTGAGCCTCCGATGGCTGGTCATAGATATGTCAGAGCTCCTGACTCACCTCCGATACGTACCACAGTTTTCATTTTTCATTCTCTCTCAGATATTCATTCCTTCTAGACATTGATCATTCCCAATACATTTGCATGCACCCGTAGGGTACACAGACGGATTGCTCAAGCTGGTCACTTCATTCAAGGAGATGATATTGAGGAGAGAGGCACTGCTCAGTCTTTACGGTATTCAGGTATTTTCTTTAATTTTCTTGCATCCCAATCATCACATTTACACTGTCATACTAAAACTAATATAAGAACTTCCCTATACTGCACTAAGACACTGCATTGGCACACTACATTCACACATTGTACTTACACACTATATCTGATTTATGCACACTCTCATTCTGCATACTATACTTACATCTGATACACATACTATGGTTGACATATAACAATTGCCTTTTTAGGTTCCACCTAGGTTCCCACCTTACCCGACACCTTACTAGGACCATCAGTATCCCCTCCAAAGAGGGGAGAGAGAGACAGTTGGCAAGGTCGAGCTAGGCCGAGCTGAGAGTAGCCCTTCAGAGCCTATTATGAGTGAGGATGATACCGAGACAAGCGAGGCCAAGGAGGCAGCGAGTCAGCATGATGAGTTGTCCGAGGGCGGACACGATAAAGCTGGCTTAGATTTTGCTAGTGGTGATGTTGATACTGAGGAGGGCTCCGAGGCAAAGCGCGACGACGACTTTGCTTCCGATTCTAATTCAGCATCTGATTCCGATAGCAGTGCAAATAGAGACAACTCTGCAGAGTTCGCTTCACCGAGGAAGAGGACGAAGAGGGCCTCTAGAGCTTGAGATAGCTGGCGCTGATTTTCTGTATTTTTGTTTAGTTCCTTTTTGCTAGTAGTGTTAGCACATTGTATAGCTTTAGATAGGTTTTATTTTTCTTTAAAACTTCTACTCTTGTAAAAAATGACCATGATCGGAATGAAAACAGTTTTTTGATAAATAAAAAAAAAAAAGTGCTGTATTTTGCATTCTGAGCATCTCATAACATCGCATAGCATAAAAACGAGTTTGATCTTAATTGAATTTTGCACATTGTATTGGAACTTTCTTAATCAGGTAATGAACCGACCAACACTTAATGAACAAAGTAAGGAAATTCGATAAACAACTAGCAACAACAACTCGATAAACAACACAACAACTCGACAAGCAAAAACAAAACAAATACAACTCGATAAGCAACACAACAACTTGATAAACAACACGAATACAACTCGATAAGCAAAACAAGATGAATACAACTCAAATGAACATGCTCAAGCCCAAAGGGGCTAAAAATAATACCTTGGAATGCGCAACAAGTAGAACAAAGCAGAGGTTCTCAGCACTTTCAACATACGGATGGAACATAAGATAGACCAAGAGGCCATCGGCTGCACGTAGAGACTGTCAGCCACCAGTGGTGGTTCGTCGGCTACAAAAGTGGCCTGTCGGCCATCACCATTGATCGGTCGGCCGTCAGTGTGTGGGACCTCCAGATTGTTGCCACCTATCTTCCACTCAGTGCCTTATCTTCTACAAAAGTTAGGACTTCGTAGTTTCTTTATTCCAGCTCTGTTCTTACCACAAATAAAGCCATTCTGTGGCGAAAAACTCTCAAATTGGATTGCAACTTTAGATGGCTTGGAAAAAGTGAATTTCTGAGGTTTCGGGATAAATGCACTGTTCCCGCTAAGTCGTACCCCGCTATGTTTTCCATTCCTCCATGCCATGGCTAGGTGTTGGAACCCAGCTACCTACGTTTCAGCTTTAGGGGGCAGGAAATATGCCCTACAATTGAAGAATTCCAAGTTTTGATGGAACCCCGGCGTGACGATGAAATCTTCCCTCAGTCCCGTTTTTGCCACATCCAAGCTCTAGGAAGGATGTGTGGGCTCGCCTCACATGAGGCTCCATCCTTGGTTCACAATGGAGAATTGGATATTCCAAGTCTCATTCATCGATTTTCTGATGTTGGTGACCACGGCGACCATCTTTGGCAGAGTTTTCAGCAGCATGCCCTTTGTTTGTGTATGTTGGCTCATTTTCTTCTTGCCCCAAGTTTCGGAGGGTCTAGCATTCGCTTGATCGAAGTAGCTCAAGGCTTGAAAGAGGGCAAGAGCTGCATTGGCTTAGCATTGGCCAAGACTTTGATGGGCTTGGATTCCTTCCATCGGTGAGAGACGACCAAATTCGTAGGAAGTCCACTACTTCTTCAGGTAATGTTTCCCACCCTGTCTCATATGTATTTCTCACATCACTCTGCACCCAAGCTATGTTTTTCTCTCAAAACCCTTTCTTACTTTTTCTCTCCACATACACCGCTCTATTCTTTGATCTCTCTTATTTTTTTATCACTCCCCAGATATGGCTCATGGATAGGTTGAATGCAGTGGACTCTTGCCCTGCATATTCAGCACGAGCCTATTTCTTTCACCAACGGCTAGTTGATTTTCCAAACGAAGGGTGGTGGTGCCATTGGATGTGCAACAGGTCTGCTGCTAATATTGCTTGGCATTGCCCTTGGTTTGATGTGCCCAAAATGAGTTACAGCATGGCTCGGCAACCCGACATTTAGCTGATTGGCTTGACACACTGTGTATTCTACTTTCCGTTCCGCTTTAGGAATCAGTTCGGACATGACCAGACTTGCCTAGAAGAGGGGCTAGAATACCCGGCTTTGTTCCCAATCTGAGGTTTACAGTTGGCTCGATACCCCAATGCTTGGAGGAAGAGAGAGCTTCCAGCTCCTGCCCCTAGTTTCAACTATGCACTTTCTGGCGAATGCATAGCTTGGGTTAAAGATGAGGCACAAGCTGGGCCTACTTTAGCATCTGAAGCTTCTATGAGCTGAGGGAGGGAACGCAGGAACACCTGACTCATCTATGACCCAAGTTTATTGCTTTGATCTAACCTTTCAAGTTTTCCTTATGAATGTAATAAAAGCAACTTTGATTTATATCAAGAGTTTGAGAACTTTGTATTGAAATCAACGAAATTGAAGTTGTGGGCACTGGAAATTTTCCTTTTGGTCCAAAAATGGTCTAAGTTGTAAAAAGATTAATTTGAACAAAATCAACTTCTATCAAAACTTTTCAAAACCATTTTCAATAAGGATCACAACTTGACACACATGGAATCTATCCTCCAGATGTACAACCCCGAATCCAGAAATAAAAAATTGCCCCTAGACTGAATAGCACTGCTCAACACTGTAATCAGCTCTTCTCTTAGGGTAAGGATCACAACCGATCTTTCAGAAAATGAGTGCACAAAGATGCCTTGATCGAACACATGGACACAGTTAATTTGAAAGTGTTTATGGCCGCACTTCAAAATGAAGTTGCTTGCGTATCCCGAAGATAGGAATCAAGCCCTACATAGTTTGGTTCAGGTTCACTCAGGTATTGACACTGTCCTTTTGCGCTCTAACTTTTGCCAAGGCCGCCCTTTCTGGGTTTTCAACCTTGCGAGCTCAGTTTTTCTTTTTTCAAATTTTTCATGCTCTAAGTTTTGCCTAGGTCGCCCTTCTGGGTTTTTCGGCCTAGCGAGCCTATCAAGGATAGTATTTCTTCAAACTCTCTATGTTGATTGGTTAGGAGAATTCTAGGCTATCTAGGTCCATAAGAATGACAGCTCCACCTGACCAGATTGATTTGATGATGTAAGGGCTAGTCCAATTGGGTTTGAACTTGCCCTTAGGGTAATTGATGGGAGCTCGGTTGTCTTCTAGCACCAAATCCCCTTCCTTAAGATTTTGAGACTTAACTTTATTGTTAAAAGTCGTAGCAATCCTACGTTGATATCCTTGAACATGGCATAGTGCTTTTAGCCTCCTCTCGTCAAACAACATTAGTTCTTCGAACTTGCTCTATTGCCAATCCGCTTCAGCTATCTAACACTCAGCCGTAACCCGTAGTGACGGAACCTCTACTTCAATCAGTAGAACAGCTTCTATCCCATAAACTAGAGAATACGAAGTTGCCCTAGTAAATGTCCAAATTGAAGTCTTGTAGCCCCAAAGAGCGAATGGCAATTTGTCTGGCCAGTCCCTGTAAGTCTCAACCATTTTCTACAAAATGTGCTTGATGTTCCTGTTGATGGCCTCAACAGCTCCATTGGTTTGTGGCCGATATGAGGATGACTTATGAAAAGCCACATTGTATTTCTCCAACAAGTCGATCACTTCTCTTTTGAAATGGGAGCCATTGTCTGAAATGATCTCACTCGGGACCCCATAACGACAAATAATGTTATTCCTGATGAACTTGGCTACATGCGAAGCTTTCATTACGGCGTAGGATTGGGCTTCGACCCACTTTGTAAAATAGTCTATTGCCACCAGGATATACTCATGCCCATTCAAGCCTTTTAGTGTAACTGCCCCAAAACATCAATTCCCCAGACTGGAAAAGGCTATGGTGAAGTCATGTTGTATAGCTTCGACGGTGGGATATTCATGTGATTTGCATGAATTTGGCATTTGTGGCATCGCCGAACAAAATCGATACAATCCTCCTCCATGGTTGACCAGTAGTACCCATGCCTAAGAATCTTTCGGGCTAGTATTACTCCACTCATGTGCGCTCCACACTCTTCCCCATGGATGGCCTCCATTAAGCGCTTCGACTCTTCTGCATCAACACACAGCTTGTGCATTCCCAGATGACCATGTTTGTACAACTTACCCCCGCAGATGATTAACTGAGCAGCCATCTGCCGTATTGCCCTTTTATCTTTGGCATTTGCCCCTAGTGGACAAGCTTTCTTTTCCAAGAAGTTCTAGACATCATAATACTAGGGGTTTTTATCTTGTACTTCATCTATTGTGGCAATCAACTCATAGGTCGGGGCATATCTATGTTCAGTAATGATCGGACGCATCTGGACTCCAAAATGGATGTCTATCATAGAAGATAGAGTTGATAAGGCATCAATGAACCTGTTGTTTTCTCTTAACAAATGCGTGAAGGTCAACTTCTCAAACCTAGGAATCAGAGCATCCAGGGTTTGGTGATAAATTTTCATCCTTTCTTCTTTAACCTTCCAGTCTCCTTTTGCTTGAGACATAACCAGGTTCGAGTCCTCGATGACGCCCAACCTTTTTGCCCCTAATTCCAAGGCAGCTTCCAATCCAGCGATACATGCCTCGTATTCTGCATCGTTGTTGGATACTTTGAACAGGAGTTTGAAGGCTAAAGGTATATGGGAATTGTCGGGTGCTATCAGCAATACCCCTATCCCATAACCGTACTGGTTAGATACTCCGTCAAAGTACATTGTCCAGTTTTCTTCCTTGACTTGCAGAATAGCCTCATCTGGGAATAGGTATTCTACTGTTTCGTCCCCTTCTACTGGGTGATCTACCAGGAACTCTGCTACGGCTTCCTCCTTAACAGACTTGCGAGTCACATACTTCAAATCAAATTCGGAGAGAAGAAGCAACCAACGGGCTAGCCTACCCATCAGCGCTGGTTTCTCAAAGAGACATTTGATGGGATCTAATCTCGAAACCAGAGTTACAGAGTGAGCTTACAGGTAGTGCCTTAACTTTCTGTAGCCCATACCAAGGCCAAGCAAGCCTTCTCTAGCGGGGTGTAACGGGTTTCATAGTCCAGCATCTTCTTACTCAGCTAATAGATGGCCTTCTCCACTCTATCCTCATATTCCTGCGCAAGCATACATCCCATTGTTGTGTCTGTTACTGACAGATATAGAATCAACAGCTTCCCCGGCTCTGGTGGTAACAACACAGGCGGGTTCTGAAGGTATTGCTTGATCTGCTCAAAAGCAAACTGGCATCAGTCATCCCATTGGAATTTCTTTCCTTTCTTCAGGAGACCAAATAGTGGTTCACAAGACAAGGTTAATTTTGCAAGAAATCGTCTTATGAATTGCACTTTACCCAGAAAGCCTCGCACTTCCTTTTCAGTCCTTGGTGGTGGCATTTCTAAGATGGCCTTGATTTTGCAAAGTTCGACCTCGATGCCCCTCGGTGTGATCAAGAATCCTAGCATGTTCCCTACCGTTACGCCAAATGTACACTTGTGTGGATTCAACCTTAATCTGTACTCTCTGATCCGTTGAAAGAATTTCTTTAAGGCGGTGTAATGGCCCTCACTTTCCTTGGACTTGACAATCATGTCGTCCACGTGCACCTCAACCTCTTTGTGGATCATGTCATGCAGGATTGTGGTTGTAGTACATTGACAGGTGGCCTTAGCATTCTTCAACCCAAATGACATCACCTTGTAGCAGTAGGTTCCCCATGACGTGGTGAAGGCAGTCTTCACTCTATCCTCGGGTGCCATCAAGATCTAGTTATACCCGGAAAGTCTATCCATGAAGGAGAGTAGTGCATGACATGTGGTGAAGTCCACCAATTCATCGATATGCGGTAGAGGAAAGTCGTCCTTTGGACTGGCCTTATTCAGATCTCTGAAATCTACACACACCTGAATTCTGCCATCTTTGTTTGGCACCTAAACAATGTTGGCCAACCAAGTCGAATACTCAGATACTAGCAAGAACCCTGTAGCTATCTGCTTGGTGACCTCTTCCTTATTCTTCAGAGCCCAATCCGAGCGTATTTTTCGCAGATTCTGCTTAACGAGTCGAGCCTCGGGGTCAAGAGGGATCTGATGCTGTACAATCTCAGGATTGATTCCAAGCATGTCTTCGTAGGACCATGCAAAAACATCTTTGAAATCTTTTAATAAAGTGACTAAGCACTTGCGTTCCTCCGAAGACAACGTGTATCCGATCTGCACCCGACACAGATCCTTCTCAGTAATTGAAATGATTTGATCAACAAGGGGTTTTACAAACCTCTCCTTCTCTCGATCAACCAAATGTTTCAAAACTAGAGGAATTCCTTCTCCGTCGTTTTTATCAAAATTTTGAAAGTCATGATCAATGCAATAGATCCAGTTCATCCATTTCCTCGATCACAACCGACTCAAAAGAAAAGAAAAAAGACGACCTCGACAAAACTATGACATCCAGGTTATCAACCCCAGGAATAACGGACTCCCACTCAGAAGAACTGGAATCTGATTCCAACTCCACAGACTCTGTGGAATCAGATTCCAGCTCACTACTTGATTCAAAACTAATGGACAGAAAGCCTTCCTCGAACTGCCAGATGAGGAACGGTGCATCAGATACATCCAGAATACCACGGGAAGGGTCCACACCCGATTGGTCTCCGATCATGGAAACGGTGAGGTCATCCCCCAAGCTCTCTAGATCGATCGGCAGATCCGAAAGGAGACATGCCAGTCCTGCTTCTATCTCAAGTTCACTGCTGTTGGACTCACCCTTTGTGCTCTGTTCAGCCTCGGCAGTTAATTCAGTCTGTTCCTCTATGGTTTCACCCTCTTGCAGCTGTAAGTCGAAGAAAATCTCAAAGCCGGGTAGACATCGCTTCTCAGAGTTCAGCCATGGCTCAGGAAAGCCACAAAATGGAAAGTCTTCCCCTTCCCAGACAAAGCGGCCATTCAGAGTTCCGAGAATTGGCCTATACACAAGCTTATAGTGCTTCCCACTTTGCTTTGCTCTGGCTCCTCCTGCTATTTCCTTCCCTTTTCTCACCTAGTCCTCTTTGGTAGGCGTGTAGCCAAGACCAAAGGCATGTGGGTTATGTGGCGCTTAGGCCAGTGCAGTAATGCCTTTCAGGCCGCTCTTTCCTAATCCTATCCCGGGTATATGTTGTAGCTTGGTCATGAGGTAGACTGATTGTGCACTGACGTACAAGCCCTCATCAATAGCCAGGATATTTTGCACCACCTAGGCTTCAGCCATGGTAAACCCAGACAGGAAAACATCCTCATTACCGTGTACAATCTCCAGTACTGGTGTAGTGACCTCAAGCGGAGGATGTATAGATGAATTTCCAAACACAATGGCCACCCCCTTCCCATGGGGGTACTTCAACATTTGATGAAGAGTGGAAGAAACAGCTTTCAATTAGTGCAGCCACGGCCGTCCAAGTAACATGTTGAAAGTAGCTGGAACATCCAGGACGTAAAACTCAATATCCTGTTGAGTCGGACCAACTTGTACTCTGACTTGCACTGTTCCGATCACTTCTCTGCTCGTGTTGTCGTACGCCCAGATCACCTGGGCCGTAGGTACAAAGTCTGCTTGCTTCAAGCCAATAGCATAGGCTGTGCACGACAGACAAACATTGATCGCAGACCCAGTGTTAACCAATACAACCGGCACCCACTGCTCTCTACATTCGATGGAGATGTTTAGTAGTTTGTTATGTGCAGAGCCTTCAAGCGGCAATTCCTTATCTGAGAAGGTCAAAGTAGGCGAAACACCTCCTGGGAAGACAAGTCCCACTAGTTGCTCTAGAGTTGTGTCGATAGATAGTTTGGCCTTATCCATTGCCGACAATACTGCTTGCCTGTGTACCCGTGAAGCCATGAGCTGCCCCCAGATGGATATGTTTTCTTGGATCTTCTTTCGCTGTTTCAGTACAGCTTCTTTTTCCAACTGCTTGTCCTTCTATTTGTTAGCCTCATTATCCTTTCCAGATGCTTCTGGTTGGTCTAAATGCGGGGGTTTGAAGTACCGCCCGCTTCTAGTCATATGATCCACTTCCTCAGAATACCAAGCGTCGTCTGGCAGGTCTCAGCCCCAATCCTCGTCAGTGTAGGCAAGATGCAGATCATCATCTGCCCACCATATTCCTCCAGCAATCGACAAGCACTTGTCCAGTTCTGTTGTAATTGCTCTTACATCACAATTATCCCCAGTAGGGTGTTTAGCTCTTCTAACTTCCTTACTATTCTCATCCCTTTCCTGTTCAAACTGCTTCAGTGTGGCTTCTTGCTCTGTATCAACAATACTAACAATGCTCAATTCCTAAGCCACTTGTTTCAAACTGGTGTCTTCCGGCAGCTTTACCCTTTTTATCGGTTATTCCAGCCTTTGCAACGCTTCCTGCTTTTCAAGCTTCGGTTCAAGTTTCTCATCTATATCAGGTTCATCACTGAGCCACCTCGAATTGTCTATCAACCAGTTCAGATCAAACCAGTCAATGTGTACATCTCCTGAATCTTGCTCATCGAAAAACTGTAGATTGTTGATGTCTTCCTCCATGTCGACTAGGTCATCTAATCCCTAGCCTGGGCCATCCTCCCGGACCACACTCACCTTCATTTCTATTGGCAACTCCAGCTCTGGTTTAGCCTGATTGGTTGGTACAATCTAATAGCATGGGTTGTATTCCTTCTTAGATAAATCCACGGAGCCCTCAGGCATTGAACTGACATTCATATTCCCCACCAAGGTTACTGTAACGACTCAGAAATTCTTTCCACCGCTCGAGCGGAGGAGTGGCCGCTCGAGCGGACTTTTGGGGTTCCCAGCAATTTTTCAGACGGCTTGAGATTCTGGGAGTTGTGATTCTCCGCTCGAGCGGGGGAGTTTACGCTGGAGCGGATGACTTTGTTGGTCTGCGCGCTCGAGCGCAAGGTTCGGCGCTCGAGCGGGTCGCCGGGTTAAGTTTGATTCTGAAGCATGTGGGCTCATTTTTGATGTTCTTTTTAGTGTATTTGAAATGTTCTTACCTTATTTTGGGAGATTGGTTGAGATGATAAGATGATGGTAAAGTAAGATTGGACTAAAAACCTTAATTGGAATACTTCGTTTATGACCAACCGTTACTCAATTGTCCTTTTCTTTTTCCACACTTTGAATTTGGATGTGAGGTTAGAACCATCGGAAAGCTTATTTCCGGGGCTTCAATTTGGACACAAGAACGACCTAAAACGGAGTCCGGATGGGAGAGTTATACCTGTTCAAAGTTTCAAATCTGTCTTTGAGGCGGAGTCCGCTCGAGGGAAAACCAGCCCGCTGGACCGGGAATTACGGGACAGCAGCTTTAAGAACGGGATTTTTGGATCATTTCATAGATTTTCTTCAACGCTCTTCTTTCCTCTTTGCCTTAGTCCGAAACCCTAACTCTCAAACCTTTGATTTCACCCATTTTTATCAACAATCCACCATGGTTTTGGCATGTAGGATGGAGAACTAAGGAGGATCAAAGTTTTTACCCGATTAAAATTTGGATTGGTGAAAGTTTCTTCTCAAGCTCACCCCTTTGCTTGATTGTTGAGGTAAGGGTTGAAGACTCTTTAATATTTACATCCATAGATAGGTTGGAGGTGTCTTCATTGTATAATGGTGCAAGTTTTCATTTATGTTATGTATATGGAAGAAATTATGAGATTTTGGGAATTTTGGGGTTTGAACATTGGGGGTTTTATGGTTTGAAGATATGTGAGTTAATTGATGGGTTTAAATAATGGTTTATGAATCCTAGATGTTTAATCAATGGAAAAATTAGAATAAAAAGTGTTGGGTTAATAAGTTAATTATTTCTTGAAATTTCAATATTTTCTTGGAACCCTAGGTTGATTAAGGATGATACCCAAAGAGTTGGCCCAAATTGAAAGTAGAATAATGAAATTGGGGTATTGAATTAGGTATATACAAGTTTAATTGGAATTTAGTGATACTTGGAAATTATGTTTAAAATTTACTGAATGAACTTTGTTATGAGTATTGTGAATCATGTTTTAATGAGAAAGGAAATTGAGAAGAAAGGTTTGTTGATGATGTGGATGAGGTAAACTTGGCTTTGGAATGTTGAATTGAGCCTTAGCAATTTAAATAGAATTATGTGGAATTATATTTGGTGGTATTGAGTTAAAGAATGTTAAATAGTGTGGATTATATTAATTGGTGATGATTATGTGAGGTTATATTGATTATGTTGGGTTGTGTTAAATGTTGTTGAATTGACTTGTGTAGGGTTAACTACAGGGGCGGACCCAGCATCTAACTACTGTGAGTAATAGTACGAGGATGTATATTTTATTTATCATTGATAATTATTATCACTAACACTTTGTTTCTTGTAAGTGTTACACGAACATGTTACATGAACATTTATGATAATTGAAAGTCAATGTGAACATTGGAAGATTGGCCTACATCGGTATGACGTTGCAATGACTCCGTCTTGTTAATATCGAATAATAATTCTCTATTATCTATAAGTAAATTACGTTGTTTTAGTGCATAAATGGAATCATGTTATGGAATCATGTTCATCTTTAAGCCAAGTATATGTCTCGTTAAGAACCTATGACATGCATGTAAATGTTTATCAGTATTATGTGATCCTCATAAGGATGTGAAGTATTCTATCTTTGACAAGTATGTTCTATATCAAGTATGGTGCTAAGTATATATAAGTTCATGTTTATTACAAGTTCAAGCATGTAACAAGCTTAAGTAAGGTACAAGTTTACATATGCTATGTAAATGTTATGCAATCATATTAATGTCTCAAGCATGTAATGTACTTATGTTAATGTTTAAAGTATGATAAAGTTAAAGAATGTAAAGTGAGCCACTTTCGAGGGCCTTAGTGCCAATATGTTTCAAGGGCTTTCATGCCAACCTTTACAAGGGCTTCATGCCACTTTCAAGGGCCTTAGTGCCAATATGTTTCAAGGGCTTTCATGCCAACCTTTACAAGGGCTTCATGCCACTTTCAAGGGCCTTAGTGCCAATATGTTACAAGGGCTTTATGCCACAAGTTTCAAGGGCCTCGTGCCATATGTTTCAAGGGCCTCGTGCCATATGTTTCAAGGGCCTTAGTGCCAATATGTTTCAAGGGCCTCGTGCCATATGTTTCAAGGGCCTTGTGCCATATGTTTCAAGGGCTTTTATGCCACAAGTTTCAAGGGCTTTTATGCCACTGTGTTTCAAGAGTTTTATGCCAACACGTTTGAACGTTGAATGCTATAATATTCAAGGGCTTAAAGCCATTATGCTTTCAGATGTTATGTTTCAAGTTATTATGCATGTTTCAAGTTATTATGTTTCAAAAGGCGGGCCTAAGGCCGTTATGACATTAGTACAGAAGCAGACTAATTATGTTGACCTTGCAATTTCACATGTAGTGATATATTATGTTTCCAATGAAGTATTATTTTGTTTAGGTACTATTATTCACTAAGCCTGGCTTACTTGGTGTTATGTCTGTTCTGTAGGTGTCCACCTTGGAGGTCAGTCTTAACCCTGTTGCTCGTCTTTCATTATCAACCTCAGTGTGTCCAGGCACCCAGACCAAGCCCATGCATTCTGTGAAGTTTTATTAAATTTGTGGCTAATTGTCTATTTAAGTGAAATTGTATGTATATGATGTTTAATTATATGCTCTGTAAAGGGGCTATGTACGTGTTTGTGATCCTGGCATATTAGTATTAGCTCAATGGATATTATTCTATGTATTTTATCTTATTAAATGCTTCCGTTCAGGCCCCGTCTGATATATACATAACAGGTTTAGTGTCCATTTTTGAATAGGTCATGCCCAAACTTTTAGGGGCAGGTTTGGGGCGTGACAAGTGGTATCAGAGCACGAGTTGCTATCTCACACACGGATCCATTGAGCTGTAGGATGTCTAGAAAAGACTTAGGCCATGCATGACATCCTTAGTACATACGAAAAGATTGATAGCAACAGTAAATGTAAGTTGTTTACGTTAACAATTATGAGCCATGTCTATTGTACGTTCTTTGTGCATATCTTGTGCTTGATTGATGTGTAGAACATGGCGGAAATAAAGATAGGGGATCGTCTCGGGTTGGTTAGACAAAAAAAAAAAAAAATGATGAAAAGGGAAAATGACTGGTAAGTAATGTACATGTTACTTTGGTTGTTATATTTGAATTGATAATTCCCCATCATTTATTGAGATGAATTGCTTAAACAATAAGCATGGAACATTTACTTATGATATGTTATGTCTTCCTTGTCATGGAACTGTTTGGACCTATGATTTGAAAAATGTTACGTATGATCGGTAAATTTGAAAGAAAGTCATGTATTCTATTTGTTAAACGCACGATAATGACATGATATGATAAGCCATGTTTGGTTCTTTTAACATGTTATGTCACGAAACAAGAAATGATATTCCATATAAAAAAAAGGGCCCTTACGGGGTAATAATACCGTGGTTCCAGTGTGTTACAAGATATCTCTTGCCACCGACGGTCTTGGACGGGTGGATTATGTTCAAGTACAAACTCTGATTTCTGTTTTTGCTTCATGTATACTTAAGAATATGTTTATGTTTATCCGTACCATTCATGCTATGGTATAACATGATGTAAATTGATAGTGTCGAATGAGTTCAGTTTATGTGCAATCATGATTCATTTATGGAATTTGTTATCTGTGATACATGAGATTTTGTACAAAAAGGGTAGCTATTGACTACTTCGAAGTTAAACTAAGGGATTGGTAAACAGATAAGCTACTGCATGAATTCAAATCCTATCTTAGTATATTAAGTGATTTAAGATTGAGAAATCACTCATGTGAATTATTTTTGTGTAACTATGCAAATGTTGGATATTGCGAAATTATCCTCTATCACTTATATGGAGGTTATGATGTGAACTGTTATGCATGATATCGAGGATTTCGGTAAAAGCAAATGGACATGGGAATATTCCATTTTGTTAATGGGCTAGCGAGACGTATTGGGCATTTACTATCTCTTACCTGCTTAGACAATTTTGTACAATACTCACTACATGATTACAAATTGATTGACTACCACCTTGAATTAATCTTACCAAGAATTACATCCTACTAAGAATTATGAACCTTGATGTTATGAAATCAAATTATTCCTTTGCTATACTATTGCATATGTTGTTCGATATTATAGAATCCGGAAGGATGTGATTCTTATGGTTACTAATTTATGATCCTATAAATGAACCTGATAGAATCTACGTACGAGAAATAATTGGAAACTCTATGTATGTTAACTAATAGGGCCAGATGATTGGTCTCTAATTTCTGTATGACCGTTTGTTGACCCCCCCCCCACTATAATTACAAGTTGTAAAGACGAAACCATGTGAGTGACTTCGTATCTTCCAGTAAAAAAAAAAAAAAAAAGAGGAGAGAATTGTATGAATAAGTGGAAAAAGGAGGCCAAATAAATTTGTGCTATGACAAGAAAAGTGCGAGTAAAGGAAAATGTTATATCTTACGGTTATGAATGGTTAGTCAAGTATGATTTTGAATTCAATTTCTGGCCTTGTTTTGATAATTGTGTGTATTAGTTAGATTTGAACTTATGACGGCATGATCAGGTGTCTATAATGGGGATCCTTCTTCCCAGCTCGATTTCGTTAAAAAGTAGAGAATGTGGTTTAAAATCTACATAATGATATGATTTTGATATGTTTTTGTAAATGGAAGATATGGTACCTCTTAGGCAGAACCTTATTTGGTAGGTTCTAGGATCTGATTCAATGATGCATAATCGGATTTAAGTCTAACTACGTAATTAAGTTATTTTGGGAACTATGTGTAATCGTAATGGCCATGTATCACCGAGTAATTGCATTGTAAGATCCACTTAAGGAATTACTTAACAGGATAAGTTGAACGTGTGCCTCTAATGAAGAATTGCATATGAATTTTTTACGCTGGGCCAATCTAGTTAGAGAAGTAGTGAAGAGTATTTCCAATACGATTAAGATTAATGCATGCTGTGGAAATCTCTTAAGTATACGTTTAAGAGAATGTCAACGATTATGTTTTGTACTTTTGAATGTTTACTGTAAAATTTCCTGAGCAATTACGGTTAAGTAGTGAAACTATGTTTAAGGATGTTTATCTGTTTAATAAGAAACGTAACTGTTATGCTTAGAATGAGGGAATAAGGAATTGGAAGCCTTAAAGGTTTAATTATCTGAAATTGATTATGTATCTGTGACCAGCATAATTTTTATGTAATCTTAAGTATGTTTACGAGATTTCCATTTTGGAATGTTTAAACGATTGGATTGTATCCCATATGTTTTATGTATGACCATCTATATATATCCAAGTCTTCTTACGCCTAGGAAGAAATAAGGAGTGAAAAGAAATGACATAAATGAGAAAGTGAAAAGGGTGTAGAGATTTTAAAGTTTAAGGTATGTTTAAGCTTTTGATTGACCTCTCTTGAAGTTGAGTAGGAACTCTCTATGTGAGTGTCTTTGAGACGTAATTGTATGAAGGTCTTCACTATTCTATGTTTTTAGTGTCGATGAAATAAAGAGTTGGTGATGCCGTTAATTGTAGTGCAATTGAATTTTGGTGTTGCACCGTACAATGTGAATTTTCTTTGAAATTGAGAAGTTGTTATGGGCCTTGGGATTATAAATGGTTAGTGTTGCTCTTTGCCCGTTGAAATTCTGAAGTGTGTATGTTGATCGAAAGTATTTGTGATCCTTTCCTATCCCAAGTGTGGATCTAGTTTTGGAACATTACAGGGTGTGTTTCTATTTATGTTTGACCTGTATTCTATTTGGTTTTCTCAAATTTCGAGGACGAAATTTTTGTAAGGAGGAAGGATGTAACGACTGAAATTCTTTCCTCCGCTCGGCGGAGGAGTGGCGCCGGCGGACTTTGGGGTTCCCAGCAATTTTTCAGACGGCTTGAGATTCTGGGAGTTGTGATTCTCCGCCGGCGGGGAGTTCCTTCGGCGGATGACTTTGTTGGTCTGCGCGCTCGAGCGCAAGGTTCGGCGCTTCGAGCCGGGTTAAGTTTGATTCTGAAGCATGTGGGCTCATTTTTGATGTTCTTTTTAGTGTATTTGAAATGTTCTTACCTTATTTTGGGAGATTGGTTGAGATGATAAGATGATGGTAAAGTAAGATTGGACTAAAAACCTTAATTGGAATACTTCGTTTATGACCAACCGTTACTCTATTATCCTGTTCTTTTTCCACACTGTGTATTTGGATGTGAGGTTAGAACCATCGGAAAGCTTATTTCGGGGCTTCAATTTGGACACAAGAACGACCTAAAAGCGGAGTCCGGATGGGAGAGTTATACCTGTTCAAAGTTTCGAAATCTGTCTTTGAGGCGAGTCCGCTCGGGCGGAAATAAGTCCCCTCGAGCGGGGATTACGGGGCAGCAGCTTTAAGAACGGGGATTTTGGGTCATTTCATAGATTTTCTTCAACGCTCTTCTTTCCTCTTTGCCTTAGTCCGAAACCCTAACTCTCAAACCTTTGATTTCACCCATTTTTATCAACAATCCACCATGGTTTTGGCATGTAGGATGGAGAACTAAGGAGGATCAAAGTTTTTACCCGATTAAAATTTGGATTGGTGAAAGTTTCTTCTCAAGCTCACCCCTTTGCTTGATTGTTGAGGTAAGGGTTGAAGACTCTTTAATATTTACATCCATAGATAGGTTGGAGGTGTCTTCATTGTATAATGGTGCAAGTTTTCATTTATGTTATGTATATGGAAGAAATTATGAGATTTTGGGAATTTTGGGGTTTGAACATTGGGGGTTTTATGGTTTGAAGATATGTGAGTTAATTGATGGGTTTAAATAATGGTTTATGAATCCTAGATGTTTAATCAATGGAAAAATTAGAATAAAAAGTGTTAACCAATTCCATAATATCACTAGATTATATGCGATTCATAGGTAATTTATAAGTTAATCGTAGTCAGAATGTAGAATTGTTTTCAAGGCTTACCGATGTATGCCACTTCTTTCGATGCTTACATAAGTTCACATCAACTTGCAATCTCTATTCATACCAACATAATTACTTACGGGAAACAGAATGTTAATAACAATAAGCGTTAACAGTAAATGATGTACATCTATAATACTATTACTCACAGTGTTTAGATGCTAGGTCCGCCCCTGCAGCTAGCCCTACACAATTCAATTCACAATATTTAACACAACTCAACATAATCACCATAACCCCACATAATCATCACCATCCAATATAATCCACACTATTTAATATTATTCAACTCAATGTCACCAAATATAATTCCACATAATTCAAATTAAATTGCTAAGGCTCAATTCAACATTCCATAGCCAAGTTTACATCATCCACATCATCAACAATCTTTCCCCCCTAATTTCCTTTCTCATTAAAACATGTTACACAATGCTCATAACAAAGCTCATTCGCGAACTTAAACATAATTTCCAAGTATCACCAAATTCCAATTAAACTTGTATATACATAATTCAATACCTCAATTTCATTATTCTACTTTCATTTTAGGCCAAATCTTTGGTTATCATCTTTAATCAACCTAGGGTTCCAAGAAAATATAGAAATTTCATGAAATAATCAAACTTATTAACCCAACACTTTTATTCCAACTTTTCCATTAATTAAACACCTAGGACTCATAATCCACCCTTTTAATCCATCAATTAACTCCCAACATCTTTAAACCATAAAACCCCAAATCTCATACTATACACTACATGCTCTAAATATGGAAATTTTTGTATTTAGATAATAAAATGTCACAAATCTATCTATGGATGCAAATATTGAAGAGTATTCAAACCTTTACCTCAATAATCAAGCAAAGAGGTGAGCTTGAGAAGAAGCCTTGACAAATCCAAGTTCTAATCGGGTAAAAACATTGATCCTCCCTTGTTCTCCTTCCTTGATGCCAAAAACCATGGTAGATTGCGATCAAAGTAGAGGAATTCAAGGATTTGGGGCTAGGGTTTCAGACTTAGGCAAAGAGGAAGGAAGAGGGAAGAAGAAAATGTGGAAAATGATCTCAAAAACCCGTTTTTAAAGCTGCTGTCCCGAAAACCCCGCTCGAGCGCTCCTATTTCTGCTCGAGCGGACCTGCTCTCAACACAGATTCTAAAACTTCAAACAAGTGTAACTCTCCCATTCGGACTCCGTTTTAGGTCGTTCTTGTGTCCAAATTGATGCCCTGGAAATAAGCTTTCCAATGGTTCTAACCTCACATCCAAATTGAAAGTGTAGAAAAAGAAAAGGACAAAAGAGTGACGGCTGGTCGCAGACAAATTATTCTAATTAAAGCTTTTGGCCCAATCTTACTTACCATCTTATTACCACCTCAACTAATACTCCAAAATAAAATAAGAAAGTTCAAAATACACTAATAAAAATGTCAAAAATGAACCCATGTGCCTCAGAAATACAATTCAACTTGGAGACCCGCTCGAGCGCCCAACCTTTCGCTCGAGCGCGAAGACCAACAAAAACGTCCGCTGAAGGCTAACTACTCCGCCGGGAAATCACAACTCCCGAATCTCGTGTCGTTCGCAAAATTTGCTGAAACCCGAAAGTGCGCCGGCGCCAACTACTCCGCTCGAGCGGAGGGAAAAATTTTCAGATTGTTGGTAAAGGTCACCAACTCCAGTTTGAAAAGCATAACTCGACGGATAGTTCTTCAATTCCAATAGCAAATACATTAATCCCTAATTAAATAAGGATAACTTTCTGTACGCACTTTGGGGTCATTACAGCAAGACTACCTAATATACCTCTCACACCTAACGCCGAGAAGTGAAAGGAGGATCAAATGGTATAGCAGTAGTCCAGATCTAAGGGTTGTGTTCCCATCGTGACAGAGCCCATAACCGGTCAGCATTTTGGCAAGCTTTTCCAAGCAAGCCTCTGACAAACCGTTCAGGAATAGCAAATGGCAAACACAGTGACTTAGGCGCACCAATGCAAATGTAAATGCAAATAAACACATAAGTGTAGATAAAATAACATATCATGAGTTTGAGTCAAGTTCTCAAAATCCCCAACAGAATTGCCAGAAACTGTGGGCTCGCCTTTTTCCATGCCCCGCCTTTCGAAAGGGTTTGAAAGAAAGGCCTCATAGTTCGAACTCCCGCAATTCTAAATCTAGTCTCACAAAGTTCATTGTAAACTGATAATCACCAAAGAGTCCAAATCCGGCAAACCTTTTAGGAAAATCAATTTTAAATCAAATAATGCCAAAATTGGACTACTTTTCCAGATACAGAGTCTCCACCTAAATATTTTATTTTTTGAGAAATTTAGGAAACCCTGACTCATGCCGAAGGCCACGTGTCTGTCATCACCAAAGTTGCATCAGCTCAGGAACTTCGGTACGAAGGGGGAAGGTCATGAAATTTTATAAACATTACGTGTTCTTATTCTAGTTATTAAACTAGCTTTACTATGTGATGTGCACAAGCAAGTATAGACTACTTTGCTCAATTTGGAACAATACCACTCATGTTTGTTTTCGAAAATGGTTTGAATTTGCCACCCTCAAGTGGGCTTAAAGATGCGGGTTTGCCACCAAACATAGTGGGATTAAAACATGATTTGTCACTCAACAAAGTGGGCTTAAAATGCACATTTGTTTAATCGTTTCAATTCAAACAACAAGCCTTTATCCACAGGCATTCATGCAGTTTTAGCATTTAAGCACATAGCCCCATGGCAAGCATGCTAAACATGGCAACATGGCAATCACACTCATGCAAGTATGCTAAAGCATAAAGACTTGCCGAGTACTCCAAGCCAAAATAAAAAATAGTTAGAACAATGCATTATCCTAATTATGTTAAGTGTCTAATGCAACACATGCAATATGAAATTAATAGGCTCGGCTATTATATGGCACATGAATCGATTTGAACAACATGCGATTAAACACGTATTCAAAGAAGTATTGAAATGGCAATGCAGTTTGAATGATGCGCTGAGCCTCGGTGCATGCAAGACAAATGAATGGAATCAAACATGCAAGCATAAGGTATGCTAACTGAAAATGTCCCTAATCTAACCATCAAAACCGATTAAATAAAAGAGAGAAAGACGTGAGGTTGGAAGACATACACACACGCACGCACGCACACTTATTACAACATTACACCCTCGTGAAGGAGGGTCCGAATGAATAAGAGCTAACTAGCTACGCTAATTAAGCTAACTATTATTACAAAACTTGAAATGAATTAACTAACTATTCTAAGCTAATTAAATATTACAAATCAAATTAATTACCTAAACACATAACTAACTAATTACAAAGCAACTAGCCTAATTAATTACGACATGAATTAACTAGCTAATCTACTTGAATAATTACAACATTTGCATGAATTAGCTACCACTAATTTACTAAGCAAAGCAAGCTCAAAGGAGTGAAACTCTTGGCTGTCAAACCACCAATCAAGCAATTTCCATGCATGATGGCCAAAGAACCAAGTTTGTACAAGTTTAATGAGTGCAAAACAAGACTAAAAAAGACCACCACCTTGTCATGCATGATCAAGGGTGATGATGACGAAGGAAAGTGGCACATTTCATCACTTTTGACTATGAAATGTCCCAAAAGTGAGTGTCCACTAATGAAAAAATGGCGCAAACAACAAGTTGCTTTGGGCATGAAAGAGGCATTACACTGTTGGTAATGAACCCCTAAGGGATTAAACCATTAGGTGCAACACCTTCATTTCACACTTAGGCAAACAAGGGGTTTAAGACCACTTTCAAAGAAAACAAAAGAGTGAACAATGGAGGGAGATTGGAAAGATTTTAAGCGCTGAAATGAAGTGCAAAACAATACTAAAACATGCTATTAACTCAAAACAATGATGGTAGATGCCTTAAAACACCAAGGTAGTGAAGGAATTAATACTACAACTATACAATACAAGGCTCAAATGAAATAACCAGCCCAAAACAGAGCCAAAATCATGCTGGACTAGAGCTAAGTTAAGCTAGAAAAATATGCTAACTTATGAAGCTGACTAGGCATGCAAATAAGACACAAGGGGGGGAGGCTAACCCCTCCAATTTTGGACTTCAAAAGTTGATTTTTACCACTAAAAACCCTCTGAGATTTAGTGGTTAAGAGGCCGAAAAAAGTTGTTTTGAAAGTGGTGAATAATAGCACAAAAGCTTAACAAACAAAGGAGCAAGAACAGTGGACCACCCCCTAGCTGAAAGAGACCTCAGACCAACGCTTTTAAGTCACAAAAATAGAGTTTTTGACAGTTCAAAATTAGTCTAAAAATAGTTTGAAAAGATGAGAAAACAAGTATTGAAAACAAGCTTAAATAACAAGTGTTATACCTCCTAAAGCTAAGTCACAAAATAGGCAACAAACCGAGCTCAAACCTCCTTCTAGAGCTCAAACAAGGCTCCAAGTAATCTTAGCCCAAAGGTAAGAGTATTTGGTTAAGGGTTGATATGAAAAAGCTAAGAGAAACTAAGCAAATATGTACAAAATAACAAGAGAGAGAAAGAATTCTAGAGAGAGAGAGAGATTTTTCATTCTAAAAATGCTAACCCTCAAAAATGGGAGAGAAACCCCCTTCTATATAGACATCTCACCATACATGTGTATGGAGATGCAACTCAGTGAGCAACAACTAGCACAGCTGGCAACAAATATCTGCAAATAGAGACCAATAGCCGTCGGCTACCACTAATAGCCAACCGGCCACCCCTACTGGCCGTTGACCACCACCGGTAGCCGACAAGAGCAAGCCATGGTCAACAGCCTCTGGGGCTGGCCGGCAGGTCACCCACTCTTCCAGACTAGAGGCAACAAGATCTTGGTCCAAAAACATGCACAAAACAAATAAGGTTTAGAGGCTTAAAGACAAGGCGTTCCGCCAAAGACTTCGGGCGCTCAAAACGAACATAAACAAGCACAATCATCGAGTGCACAAAAGATGACGTCCAAGTCTTGAGGACGGTCAAAAATGGGGTGTCTACACCTGTGGATGAAAGCTAATTTCTCAAATTGGGTTGATTTGATCAGTGTACATATGAGATCACTTTTTCAAGCTGTACATATTCAAAACTCTTTTCAAACAAACATGAAATCAAAGCGTTTCAAATTTTTAGAATTAGTCTATACTTGTGTGCAACACATAGTAAAATCAGCCTAAAAGAATCGCGAAACAAGGGCATATAGTGTAAATAAGAATCACATCATGATTAACAGAGGTTGATCTTTGATTGGGTGAGTGAGGTGCTCAATTCATGACCTTCCCCTCTCATTCCTAAGTTCCTGAGCCGAGACACTTTGGTGATGACAAATAAGTGGCCTTTGGCATGAGTCATGGGTTTCCTAAATTTTCCAAAAATATTTAGGTAGCGACTCTGAAATCTGGCAAAGCAATCCATTTTTGGCATTTTTTTATTCAAAATCGATTTTCCAAAAGATTTGTCGGATTTGGACTCAATTGTGTTTATCTATTTCACATTGCACTTGTGAAATCAGATTCAGAACCACGGGAGTCCGAACTATTGGGCAATCATATCCAAAAGGAGCACGGAAAGCAAGCTACAATTGGAATTGGGGAGAATGAACCAAACTGTATCACTGGCTGTATCTGCTCCATTTCTGTGCTAGCCTAGCCAGATGCCTGGGGTGCATCTTCCATACTACATTATGGAACTTCTGAGTTCGTAGGCTCCTTAACAACAGTCTGTTGTTGATCTATCTTGAACACAGACACTGATTGTTCAGCAATGAAGGCTTCAAATATATTTTCTTCGACCAATTCCTGTTCCTGGCCTGGTTCAGTTTCCTCATCTGTCTTATCATCACTTTCCATTAAGGCCTTTTCGAGGCCTACCAAACTTGATTTCTCTTTGGCTTTTAGTTCGATATGGACCTTGCCCAACTTCTCACTGCTAGCACTTCTGTTAATCTTGGGACTTTATTTCGAATTTTTTCCTTTTCCCACTTGACCTCTTGGTTGCACCAAAAAGGTGCTCTCACCATCCCCTTTAAGATCCCTCCAATATTGAGTGAACCATCACTGGATTTTTTTTCTCTGAGATGTAGAGATCACAAAAACCATATTTGGTTCCTTTGTCTTTGGGTTTTTAAGTAGCACCCAATTATTGGGGGCCACCAATGGAGGTTTGACCATTCTGTCTCTGCCTGTAAAGCCCTACCTCTAGGTTGGTATCATTTTAGGCTTATTTTACATGACAAACCAATCTGGTACTCCTGGTACCCATGAACCCACTATGCCGGCTGTCGGGCCTGTTGCTTTTGTCTTCGAAGGCCATTCATTGGCCTTGGTTTCCTATTTTGGGCCAAGCTTAGGCTTATTCACATGCTTACTGGCTATTCTATAGTAGTTTGGGGGCCTGGTTTCATACAAAGGTCTCTTGCCCTTCAATAGATTCCTGGCATCCAGTGGCCTCTCCAAGGATGGCTACTGTAGACACCCCATTTTTTACTGTATTCAAGACTTCGATGTCATCGTTGGTGCACACGATGATTGTGATTGTTTGTGCTCATTTTGGTGTTTGTAATCCTCGATGGAATGCCCTGTCTTTGAGCCTTCAAACCTCCATCCATTTTGTGCCCTATTTTGGACTAACATCTTCTAGCCTACAACCCTTGGTGGCTGTCGACCACCAATTAAGGCTGTCGGCCACCCAAGTGTCCTGTCGGCCATCACTGGTGGACGGCCGGCCACATTAGTGGCCTGCCGGCCATTGATGACTTTTTTGCAGATATTTTCTTCACAACTGTTCCAGTTGTTGGCACAATCAGCTTCATCACCATACACATGTATGGACTGATATAACTCAGCCAAAAGCTTGCTTTTCTATAAATATGGGACCTTCTCCCCCATTGAAGACGGTTAGAAATTTTGGAACAAAACTCTCTCTCTCTCTCTCTCTCTCTCTCTCTCTCTCTCTCTCTCTCTCTCTCTCTCACTTTTTATGCATACAAGTGTAGATAAACTTCAAGTTTGTCTATCAACCCCTAACCAAAGCTTCTTATCTTTGGGATGAGGTTACTTGGCACCCTCTTTGAGCTCTAGAAGGTGGTCTTGTCTTGATTCATTACTTCATTTGTGCCTTGCCTTCAAGAGGTATAACTCTTTCTTTGTTAGCCTGCTTTACATACTTGGTTTGCCATCTTTTTCAACTGGTTTTGGCATGATTTTCAATTGTAAAAAACTCAATTTTTATGGCCTAAAGGTGGTGGTTTGAGGCCATTTTCAGTTAGGGGGTGTTCCAGCCTTCTTGCTTCTTTGCTTGTAAAGTTTTTGTGCCTTTGTTCATCACTTTGAGACCAACACTTTTTGGGCCTTTTATCCACTGAATTTCAGAGGTTTTCAGTAGCAAAAAACTCATTTTCAAGTCCAAATTTGGAGGGGTTAGCCTCCCCTCCTTCTATCTTATTTGCATGCCTAGTTAGCTTCACATGTTAGCATGTTTTTTTAGCTTAAATTTGCTCAAGTCCAGCATGTTTTAGCCTCTGAAATAGCCTGTTTTAGCTCTATTTTGGGTTGGTTAGTCCATTTGAGTCCTATTTCGCATGGTTGTAGTGTAATAGTCCTCACAAGCTTGGTGTTTTAGGCTCTAGACACCTTCTGTTGATAGCATTTTTTTATGCTTTTATCACTCATTTTCAGCACTTAATCATTTCTGCAAACCCCCCCCCCCCCCACTTTGGTTTTATTTTTGCTTTGAAAGTGGTTTAAAGCATTTGCTTGTTTAAAGCATGAAATTGAGGTTTTATGCTTAATGGTTTAATCGCTTTGGGGGTTCATTACCAACGGCATAAGGTCTCTTTCATGCCTAAAACAACCTTCAGTTTGAGCTTTATTTCCATTTGAAGGACTTAATTCACCATTTGGACTTAATTTGATTAAAGGATGGTTGGTAAGTAAATGGTGTAAATAAAACTTGAGACTAAAAGTGGCAAGATAAGCATTCTTTGTGTTGCATTGCATGTGTTCAAATCAGACGTTAATTTGAACACAAGGAAAATGAGACGTTTCATACTCAAAAGTGATGAAATGTACCGTTTTCCTAGGTCTCCGTCGCCCTTGATCATGCATGAAACGGTGATGGCACTTGAGTCTTGTTTTGCACTCATTAGACTTGTACAATTTGGTCCCTTAGATCATGCATGGAAATTGCTTGATTAATGGTTTCAGGGCCAAATGTATCACTCCTTTGAGCTTGTGTTGATGATAAGGGGTGATGCATGGTACAAATAACCTATGAGAATGCCTCTTCTTTGCCCAGTTTGCTCTCTGTAGCAACAAGAAAAGGAGCATCACCAGTGGCCGGCCGGCCACTGCCACTGGCCGGCAAGCCACCACTATTGGACGGCACCCTTTACTAGTGGCCAGCCAACAACCACTTCTAGCTTGTTGGCCACCAATGAAAATTTGGCAAAAAGCTTGTCAAGCAGAGCAGGGTTGATCTGGAGAAGGAGAACCAGTGCATAGAGTGTGTAACCGAGGCAATTGGAAGCAAAACAGCAGGCGTTCTTCGGGTGGAAACCAAGCATGCATTTGTCATCCCTCGCCTCCTTGGACCATTTGTTTAAATTGATTAGGGTGTCTACAGTTACCCCTCTTTGACAGAGCTCGACTAGTCATGAAATGACGTGAGTGAATGTCAAAGCCCAAAGATGACTCATTTGACGAGGCCGTAAGACTTGGGCAAGAAAGCAAGACATAAATTAGATTGGTTATGCTCGCAAGCTGCCTATGTATCCCTTTGCAAGGAATCAAACCGACGTAGTTCAGGGGCAAAATGCAAACATGAGATGCAAAAACAAAACTTATGATCATGCAATGAGGCTATGCAATGAAACACTTGAATGCAAATGCAATGCAAAGAATATGCCACATTTAAACAAACTGAAACAAGGTACAGCAATTCTAACCATGAAAAAAAGTAAGTAAATAAACACGCCTAACGTGGAAAACACGAGCCAAAATACATTTCATGTAGAAAGGATCTACGAAAATTATGCAAGCCTAACTACGCATTGCGCAGGAAAGGTGAAGGGCGACGTAACCATCTAGCGCACCCAATGTCTCAACCGAGATCCTAATGCGTTCCACGTGAGAGAAGAAAAAGTGGTGTGAACATCGGGCGCACCCGATGGTTTTTAACCGAAGGTACAATCCTAATGCATCACACATGAGAGGAGGAAAGGTTGGTGTGAACATCAGGCGCACCCGATGTTTCTAACAGATTTGCAATCCTAACGCGTCACACGTGAGAGGAGGAAAGGTGGTGTGAACATCGGGCGCACCCAATGTTTTTAACCGATTTGCAATCCTAACGTGTCACACGCGAGAGGAGGAAAGGTTGGTGTGAACATCAGGCGCACCTAATGTTTTTAACCAAAGATACAATCCTAACGCGTTACACGCGAGAGGATGAATGGTTGGTGTGAACAGCGGGTGCACCCGAATGTTTTTAACTAATTTGCAATCCTAACGCATCACACACGAGAGGAGGAAATGTGGTGTGAACATTGGGCGCACCCGATGTTTTTAACCAATTTGCAATCCTAACGTGTCAAATGCGAGAGGAGGAAAGGTTGGTGTGAACACTGGGCACACTCGAATATTTTTAACCAAAGGTACAATCCTAACGCATCACACAAGAGGAGGAAAGAGAAAAAAAAGAGCAAGCAAAACTTAGAACTCAATATAAAGAGAAATCCAATTACAAAGTGTAAACACGAGTTAATGTAAATCAAAATGATGCACAAAAAGTGATATCCAAATAGTTCGAAAAACAAGTTGTTTGATTTGATTTTTTTTTTTTTTGTTTTTGCTTTTTTTTTTTTTTTTTTGAAAATTGATTTTATCCAAAAAGCAACATGCTACAACTTTACAGAACAAATTACAATATTGACATGATTCACATAACACAAGTTGTGAGTTTAACCGAACCAAACAAGCTATGAGTTTAACCAAAATGATCCAAACAAATCACATTAATTAACAAAAGAAACAAAAACAAACCAAACCTTTGTTGTTGCTTTTTTCTTTTTCTCTGTTGTTGTTTTTTTTTTTTTTTTGGTTGTTTTTTTAAGATCAAGGCCCTAGAATACTAAACAGAAAACAACATAAAAAAAATAAAAATGAGTTACACCGAGAGCCTGCCGGGCCTCGGTGAAACACAACCGAGCATCAACACAACTGGCTAGGCTTCGACGGGGGACAGGGGCAGTTTGGGAAAAACACACACCACGGTTTATAAAACACAAAGTCAAACCCTATTTTGCACACACCCAAATCCAAAAACCCTCACCCTCTCTCTCTAGGACTCTTCTCTCTCTAGTTTTTTTCCTCACCTTACAAAAACCCAACAAACCTCACAAAATTTTCCTAAAAAAACTTTGTTCTCCTCTACATTTTGAATCGATTGAAACTTGATTTGGTGAAGCTTTGAGTTTTCACTTGGTTTTTCTTAGATTCTCACACATTTTCCCTTTCCCTCTTTGAGTTTTCTCTCTCCTCTCTTGGTTCTCTCTCTCCTAGGGTTTGATATTTTGAGGTTTTCACTCCAAAATCACTCATCCACTCACTTTTTATTCATTGTTTCCCCTTGCTGAGAGGCCCTTTGATGTGGCTACTTACCAGTCACATACACACGTGCCACCCCAAGGCGGTATTTTGAGATTTGAGGGCTTCATCTCAGGGATAGATGAGGACACCCTGCTGCGAGAGCCCACGGAGCACGTAACTATCAACGCCTCCACGGTACGCAACTTTTCCCCTTATTTTACTTTGCACACATGTTGAAACTGATGAACAAACCACTTGTCTCTACTGTACATGTACCGATAAAACTCCCAATTGATAGGTGATAGCCAGGACGATAGGGGGCTATGGCTCCATATCTGGCCCCCAGCGTTGGTATGAGCGCCTTCCCGTAGAGGTCCGCACTTTAGTTCATGCTGCTAGCTTTGGGCCCTTCTGCTCCGAACTCATACAGATGAGGGCCGAGTCATGGCTCTATGGGACCCTGGTAGAGAGATAGTGGGATGCCATCGACTCATTCCACTTCTCCTCGACCAGGGAGATGACGCTGACCCCATACGACTTCTCGATACTGACTAGTTTGTGGGTTAGGATCGGCGGTCTGGTCCCCTTTGATCCAGATATGACCCAGTGGAGGGCTGCACAGCTCGAGCTTCTCGGAGCGATCCAAGACACCACTAGCCACGAGATGGTGCGCTACAGCTGGTTCTTGGAGCACTTTTTCGGCACTTAGCCAAATACTATAGATGAGATTGCCTAGTACACCCGTGGCTTCCTCATGTATCTTCTCGATACTACCTTTTTTGCGAACAGGGAAAATACCATGGGGTTATACCTTCTAAGGGCACTGGTACACCTTCCTTGGGTGGTGGAGTAAGACTGAGGTGGTGCCGGCCTGGCTACCTTATACTGCTACATGAGCTCCGTTTCCCGCCGTAAGGCAGATTCGCTTGGCTGCTACTAGAAGGTTTGGGAGGTATACCCTACACTCACTTTTCTGATATACTTTACATTCTATTCACTGTTGCATTTCTTGTTCATCTGATCTATTTTTCCCATGTCTTCTGTTTGCAGCTTTGGGTCTACACATATTTCACTTCCTTGGCTCCACTCCCAGTGAGGCCAATCGAGTTGTCAGTACCCCGCTCCCAGTACTACAACTCGGGGTTCGAACGACGCCGCCTTGTAGACCGAACCTTCCCATACTTTCGCCGCTTCTTTGACACGATCATGACGTACCAGGTAGCAAAGTATAAGCCTTTAACTGTTACCTACTATAAGCATATTGCACGGTTTCCCACACTACACGATCACTCTCATGCTGTTGCATCTGTACCATATTGTTATTCGCATACTGTACTGACTTCTGACACTACACTGATCTCATAGGTTGACTGGCATCATTGGGTGGGCATTCCCCAGGTGTCGAGGACAAGCTACGCCGTTACATGACATGCCTCTACGGTGAGGATTCTGTTAGAGAGCCCCTTTGGTCGAGCTCACTACTTGGGAGAGAGGTTCATCCGCCAGACACAAGGTGTCGCTGCCCTCGACATTCCACATCCTTCGGCACAAGAGTAGTGGGTGATCTACAGGACGGTCCTCAGATCGACCTCTTGGTGATAGGCGAGGACAACGATCATCATCATGAGCCTGGAAACTTCACTACCTTCTCACACACCCAAGTGATGGCGCATCTTACCCCAGGCGTGGCTCAAGGAGGTTACCGCTTGGGAGGTTCTTTCTTCTTCTGACTAGCGATCTATTCCTGGATTTCTTGTGATCCCCACTGAGATCATGTAAATGCGTCCGAATTGAGTGATCGAGCAGATCCCACTTGAGCATATCGAGGAGAGAGACCGCAAACTCGTGTTTGCTCCTGGTGTCAAGCAGGTACATATTCCTTTATGCTAGTCCGTACTGCACTTTAGCTTGTTTTCTTCCATTTCTATTCATTGTTCACTATTACTTCAGTCTGCCTTTTCTCAGATTCTATTTTTTTTGTAGATCCCCCGGGCATACGGTGATAACCTCCTTCGTACGATCGATTGACTGCTCGTGATGGTACAAAGGAGGCAAACTACCTTAGTCACCCCTGGGATCGAGGTACATTCTATCTACAGTTTACTATTGTTACCATACTATACACATTGTTAATTCATACTGATATCTGTCCTCTTTTCAACTTGAGCCAACGCCAGCAGTGCCTGTAGGACCTTTCCCAGCCAATAGGCAGAGACGGGGCTGATGGAGGGGCTGTAGAGGAGCCGATTAGGGTAGAGGTTGAGTGAGGTAACGCTCACCTTCCGAGGAGTCTTTCGACCGGTCCACGACCCCCGAGGATGAGGGAGAGGAGGTTGACTTGTAGTCTAGTAGCCCCAGCGATGATAGTGACGCACCTCCTCCATAGCCGATGAGGAAAAGGGCGAGGATGGGTTATTGGTGAGGATGATGACTTTGTTTTTTTTGCTAATTATTATTTCGTATAGTTTTGCTTTGTAGTTAAAGACTACCTTCTCATAGACCCTTTTGTTTTTGAAGACTTTTCTTTTGTTTTTTGCTTTGTTTTGTAAAATAATGATCGGGACTGGACCCGCTAGTTTATAGAAGTCAAGTTTTTGTTGAATGATTTCTTTGCACAATGTGATGATGGGTATTCGCACATGATGAATGGCATAACCCCTGCACAGTAACTTCACATAAGACTCGAAACAACAACTATCGGCTCTTACATTCATTCTCGAATCGGATAACAACCCACAACTGGAAAAAATGTAAAATACAACTCGATAATAGAAAAATGAAATGAAAATAACTCAAAAATACTAAAAAAAAACACTTGGTACAAACAAAACAAGACTCAAAAGTACAGTCGTGGTCCACCCGAACAAAGGCCAGCTTTGTTGTAACTGCACTGAACTGGACCAGCACTAAGACCCGGCTGGGCTTCACTAATGCACGAATGGCCATCACTGATGCATGACCGGCCATTAGTGTGATGTCGGTCGGTGCTGTTCAGCTGTCATGCACAGCTTTTTCTCAAATCTGTAAATAATGCTCCCATGCTATTGTAGCTTGACTTTTTCGCGCCCCCTTTCGGATGTTCAAAATATCAGGCCTACAGTTCAGACTCCCATGGTTCTGAATCTAATCTCACAAGTGCAATGTCAAATTGATAAACACCAAAAACTTTAAATCCGGAAAATCTTTTGGAAAATCGATTTTTGAATAAAAAATGCCAAAAATAGACTACTTTGCCAGATACAGAGTCGCCACCTAAATATTTTTGGAAAATTTAGGAAACCCATGACTAGTGCTAAAGGCCACATGTCTGTCATCACCAAGATTTTCTTGGTTCAAGAACTTAGGTAAAAGAGGGGAAGGTCATGAATACATTTGAGCACCCTCAATAGACCGATCAAAGATCGGCCTCTACTAATCATCATATAATTTTTATCAATATTATATGCTTTTGTTCCAGTTTATTAGGCTAGCATTACTATGTGATACGCCCACACACAGGTACAGACTAACTTTGCAAGCATTAGAACGTTTGATTCATGTTTGTGCTTTTGAAAATTGTTTTAAAATATGTAACATTCAAAAAAATGATCGCATATGAACATTGCCCAAATTATTCCAATTCAAGCAACAAACCTTCATCCATAGGCATTCAAGCAGTTATAGCACTTAAGCATTTAGCCTCATGGCAAGCATGCTAAACATGGCAACAATCACACGCGTGCAATATGCTAAAGCGAGTAAAGGCACACCTAGTACTCCAAGCCAAAAAGATATGACTTTAGCAAAATGCATGATCCTAACTATGCAATATGACTAATGCAACACATGCGATATGCAATTAATAGGCTCGGCTACTAAACATGGCATATGAAACAGTTGATAACATGCGGTCTAAGTACGTATTCAAAGAAGTATTGAACTAACAATGCAGTTAGAAAGATGAACCGAGCCTCGGTGCATGCAATACAAATGGATGAAGCATGAAGTATGCTAATTGAAATGTGATATCCCTAAACTAACCATCATAAGCTGGTAAATAAAAGGAAGAAAGATGTGGGGTTGGAAGACATACGCATTATTACAATATTGCGCTCTCATGAAAAAGAGCCTGAATGAACTAAACTAATTAACTAACCAACAAAGCTAAGCTAAAGCTAATTAGCTAACTATTACAAAACAAATGAAACTAGCTAAACTGGTTAACTAATTATTACAACACTTTGAATTAACTAACTACTCTAGTTAACTAATTAATTAAATAATTACAACGTAAGTGCAATTAAAATAAGTAATTAACTGCTACGCCTCAGGAAACAAGGGATGTTCATGCGCATGCTCGGTTTCCACCCAAAAAGACCACCGTTTTGCTTCCAGAGATCCTATGTTGCACAATAGAACACCAACACAACTGCTCACTCTGCTCTGCCTTACAAACTCACTGCTTAATTTTGCACCAGTGGCTTGTCGGCCAATGATGAGGAATACCGGTCACTAGTGATGGCCGGCCGGCCATCAAAGGTGGTCTGCCGGCCTCTGTTGCACAGGTTTATCTTGCTGCAATAGAGGACAAATAGAGCATATACAGGGTATTTCAAGGGTTTGTTTACACAACTCACCTCTCCTTTTCATGAGCAAATCAAAGGAGTAGCAAGTTCGATTCACAAACCATCAACAGATGCCATTTCATTGCATGATGGCTTGTGAAATCAACTGTGCAAGTTTAATAAATGCAAAACAATACACAAACTCTCTCCCTTTCATGAATGATCAAGGGAAGTGGTGACCTTGGAACCTTGAATCATTTCATCACTAATGAGTATGAAATGGTTCAAGTTTCCATGTGTTCAATTAACTTCCAATTGAACACAACCAAATTATTATCTTGCTCACTTTTAACTCCAAGTTTTAGTTACTCCATTTTAGTTACATTTCCATCCTTTAGTCCAATTAAATCCAAGGGTGAGTTTAAGTCCTCTAATGGAAAGAGAACTCCAACCAAAAGTTGTTATAGGCATGACAGAGACATCATAGTGTTGGTAATGAACCCCCTAAGGGATTAAACCATTAAGCATGACATCTCAACCTCATGCTTTAAACAAACAAATAGTTTGAACCACTTTCAAAGAAAAATAAAAAAAGCCAAGAAAGGAGGGAGTTTGTAAATATGATTAAGTGCTGAAAATGAGTGAGAAAAGCATAAATAAATGTTATCAACTCAAACAAGATGGTATCTAAGGCCTAGAACACCAAGCTCATGAGCACTATTACACTATAAGTATGCAAAACAAAGATCAAATGCAAACAAAAGCCCAAAATAGCGCTAAAATAGGTGTAACACAGTCTTAATACATGCTAGAATTGAGCTAAAAAAGTCTAGATTAACATGCTAAAACATGGCACCAACTAGCCTAGTAAGCAAAATACAGGGAGGGTAGGCTACCCCCTCCAAATTTGAACTTCAAAACATGATTTTGGCCACTGAAAAAACTTTTAAAATTAGTGTTTAAAAGCTTGCAAAAAGATAGTAAAAGTGTGGAAAACACAAGGGCAAAGGCCTCCAAAACAAGATATAATGAAGGGCTATCAACCCCTCAACCTTTAATGGCCTTAAACCGAAGCTTTAGCCCAAAACACATAGAGTTTGGATAGGCCAAAACAATGGGAAAATAGTAGGAATAATAGCAAATAAAACAAAGCTACAAGCAAAGTCTTATACATCTTGAAGAGAAGAAGCAATTCCAAGCAACAAAACCCAATAGACACACCCTCTAGAGCTCAAACCAAGCTTAAAAGTACCTCAACTGAAAGATGGTGAGATTTGGTTAAGGGTGTATAGGCAAAGGTTGAAGATTTGTAGGCAAAAGTGTAGAGATTTGGTAGAGAAAGAGAGAATTGTAGGGAGAAAGGAAAATTTTTTATCTCAAAATTTTCTAACCTTAAAACATGAGAGAGGGGCCTCTTATATATAGAAAACATGAAATTCCCTCAAGGAGATCCAGCCCTACACGTGGGGATAGATGTATGGATCTGTGCAAATAGCTGGCACAGCTGGCATAACATATCTGCAAAATCCACCGGTGGGCGGCCAGCCATCACTGGTGGCTGGCAAGGCACATTAGTGGCTGGCAGCCCAAAAGTGATGGCTGGTAGCCCAAAAGGGGTGGCGGTAGGCCACCAGAGGCTGCAAGCTAGAAAAGCTAGGCTTGGTCCAAGACTGGACAACAAAAGTACAGCGTTTGAAAGGCTCAAAATTGTGGCATTCCGCTGAGGACTTCAAGCACTTGGTGAGCATATAAACTCATCATCGGGTGTGCCTGCAAGGATGTCGAAGTCATAAGGGCCATCAAAAATGAGATGTCTATAGTTGCCCCTCTTTGACAGAACTTGAAGTCATGAAATGACGTGAATGAATGTCAAAGCCCGAAGACGACCCATTTTGACAAGGCCATAAGACTTGGACAAACAATTAAGACAGAAAGAAATGGTTGCGCCCTCAGGCTGCCTACAAATCCCTTTGCAAGGAATCAAACCAGCATAGTTCTGGGGCAAGGTGTAAATGATATGCACAATGCACCTTTGAAAGCTGGACTCACACGCTTTGCGAAGCCGCCTATTTTGAAAACTCATGATCATGCAAGATGATGCAATAAGAAATAACAAATGCAATAAGCAAGATAACAACATATGAATGGGCGACTTCAGGCTTAAAACCAACATAGGTTTCATGTTTAAACACACCAAAACACAGGATGAGGAAAGAAAACACCACTCAGGGTTGCATCTTACGCATCCCTGAAAAACTGAGAACCACTCAAGGTCGTGTTTCACACGTTCCAAGAAACAAGAAAAATAGCTTTGGCTCACGTTTCACGCTTCCCAAGATACAAGAACAACCACTCGAGCTCGCATTTCACACATCCTGAAATGAAACCCGCCCAAGGCCGCATGTCACGCGTCCTAAGATAATAAGAAAATCGCTCGGGCTCGTGCTTCGCACATCCTGAGTTGAAACCCGCCCAACGCCGCGCATCACGCGTCTTGAGATAACAAGAAAACTGCTCGGGCTCATGCTTCGCACATCTCGAGATAAAACTCTCCCAAGATCATGCATCACGCATACTGAGATAACAAGAAAACCACTCGGGCTCATGCTTCGCACATCTCGAGATGAAACCCACCTAGGGCCGCGCGTCACGCATCCTGAGATAACAAGAAAATCGCTCGGGCTAGTGCTTCGCACGTCCCGAGATGAAACCCGCCTAGGGTCGCGTGTCACGCATCTGAGATAACAAGAAAATAACTCGGGCTCAAGCTTCGCACGTCTCGAGATGAAACCCACCTAGGGTCGCTCGTCACGCATCCTGAAATAACAAGAAAATCTCTTGGGCTCATGCCTCACACGTCCCGAGATGAAACCGGCCTGGGCCGTGTGTCACGCGTCCTAAGATAACATGAAGACCGCTAGGGCTCGTGCTTCACACGTCCCAAGAAACAGAAGAGTGGTGTGTGATAGATGCACAAAGTGAAGGCCAGGCTAGCATCAGGTTATATCTGGAGTATGTTAACATCATGCACCCTATCATCATACCATTCTTCCTCTACCACAGTCTTGGTTTTTCCATCCCGATATTTTTTGAGCTTCCTTAGCATCCTTTTCTAGTCACTGGGCTCCCATTTAACCTTTTTAGTAGTTTGGACTTCACCCATCGTTGTATCGGGTTCTTCTTTCCCTTTTCCTTTTCCCTGCTCCAGAGCTATCTTCGTCTGGATCTCTTCTATGCTTTCCCTTTGAAATTGTTCCAGTGCCTAATCTTTCTCAGTTAGTGGTGCAGCCTCAACCTTGCCACTAGCACAAATTTTCTCCTCCTTCCCAGTCTCTCCCATCTGTTCCTCCACATCTGACTCCTCCTCACTTAACCATCCATTGCTTGTTTCTGGCTGGCTCTGTCCTCACCATCCCATCTAAACACTACTTGTGTCCTCCTCTTCGAAGAAGTAAAAATCCTCCTGATCCTTCTCCAGATCAACCAAATCCTCTTTTGAGTCAGCCCAATCATTTAGGCCTTGTTTAGGCCAATCATTCTGATGTTGCCCTAACCGGCTTTCCCTGATGGCATTAATGTTGAGATAGTTCGGTAATATGACTACTGGCTTTAGCTGATCGATGGCTACAATCTGTAAATTGGGATCATACTCCTCTGCGAATGAAACCCCCTTCTCGATGACACAGGTATCAGATGACCCTGTCTTCAGTGCATTCTCCTCTTTCTCCATTTCCACTGCCACGGGCCTGGATTGAGTTTGTGGTGTTAGATCCATCGTGCACGTGTTTGTGCCTTCTGGAATAACCACTTTCAGTTTTGATAGGTGGGATGAGGTAATGTTTGTGCTAGGGTTGAAGGTCGGTGTAGACACCCCTTTTTTTGACCAGGGTGTTTTCAAGGGTTTGATTGCACAACTCACCCCTCCTTTTCATGAACAATTTAAAGGAGAGACAAGACTTGGTCCACAAACCATCAACTCAAGCAATTTCATTGCATGATGGCTCATGAACCAAAGTATGCAATTTCAACAACAAAATAAGACTCTAACCTCCTCCCTTTCATGAGTTGCTCAAGGAAAGTGGTGACCTTGGAAACTTCAATCATTTCATCACTAATGAGTATGAAATGCCTCAAGCTTCCATGTGTTCAATTATTGTCGAATTGAACAAAACAAGTTGTTATCTTGCACACTTTTAGTCCCAAGTTTTAATTACTCCATTTTAGATTACCATCCATTCTTTAACCAATTGAGTCCAGTAGTGAGTTTAAGTCCTCTAAATGGAAAGAAGGCTCAAACCAAAAGTTATTTTAGGCATGAAAGAGACATCATACTGTTGGTAATGAACGCCGAAGGGAGTAAACTATTATGCATGACATCTTAATCTCATGCTTTAAACAAACAAGTTGTTTGAACCACTTTCAAAGAGAAACAAAAGCCAAGAAAGAATGGAGGTTGGAGAGATGATTAAGGGTGATCACAAGTATGGAAAACCATAAATAAATGCAATCAACTCAAAGGAGATGGTGTCTAAGGCCGAGAACACCAAACTCGTGAGGACTATTACTCTACAAGCATACAAAACCAAGATCAAATGCAACTATCAACCAAAAACAGTGCTAATATAGTCTAAAATAAGTCCTAAAACATGCTGGAATTAAAGCTAACAAAAGCTAGATTAATATGCTAAAACATGGCACAAACTAGGCTAGTAAGCAAGACACAAGGAGGGGAGGCTAACCCCTCCAAATTTGGACTTCAAAACATGAATTTGGCCACTAAAATAACTATGAAAATTAGTGTTTAAAAACTCAAAAACATATAATAAAAGGGTGGGAAACACAAGGGTAAAGGCCTCCTAAACAAGGTACAAAGAAAGGTGAACCACCCCTCAACCTTTAATGGCCTTAAAACCCAAGTTTCGGCCCAAAAATACAGAAGTTTTATAGCCCAAAAAAATTTGGAAAAGAACGGGAAAAAGAGTAGACAAAGCAAGCAAATAGACAAAGCCTTATACCTTTGAAAAGGAAAACCAATTCCAAGCAACAAAACCAAGCAAAAACACCTTCTACAGCTCCAATAAGCCTCAAGAATACCTCAGCTCAAAGATGAAGAGGTTTGGTTAAGAGTGTATAGGCAAAGGTGGAAGATTTGTAAGCAAAAGTGTAAGAATTTGCTGGAGAGAGAGAGAGAATTGTAGAGAGAGAGGAAAAATTTTGCTCTAAAATTTTTCTAACCCCAGAACATGAGAGGGAGGCCTCCTATATATAGAAAACATGAATTCCCCTCAAGAACATCCATCCCTACACGTTAGTGAAGATGCATACATCTGTGCAAACCTTTGGCACAGTTGTCACAAAATATCTACAAAACACACTGGTGGCTAGCCGGCCATCACTGGTGGCCGGCAACCAAAAAGTGATGGCTGACAGCCCAAAAAGGTGGTCGGCAGGCCACCCAGGGTTGCAGGCTTGAAGAACCAAGACTTTGGTCCAAGAATGAAGACAACAGGGTGTAGACTCGACTTTCTTCGCACCCCCTTTTCAGAGAGCTGGAATTGGTTCTATAGTTCGGACTCCTATCACGGTTTTGAATCTAATCTCACAAAGTGCAATGTGAGACTGATAAACACCAAAGAGTCCAAATCCGGCAAATCGTTTTGGAAAATTGTTTTGAATCAAAAGCGCCAAAAAAGCATTGCTTTGCCAGATTAAAGAGTCGCCACCTAAATATTTTATTTTTGGGGAAATTTAGGAACCCTTGACTCGTGCCAAAGGCCACGTGTCCGTCATCACCAAAATTGCCTCTACTCAGGAACTTGGGTATGAGGGGGGAAGGTCATGAAATGAGCACCCTCGCTCGTCCGTTCAAAGGATCGGCCTCTACTAACCATGATACGTTGTTTTATAAACCTCGTGTGTTCTTATTCCGGTTATTAGCTAACTTTACCATGTGACGCACACATTAGCAAGTACAGACTGAGTCACAAGACTCGGAACAAATCAGCTCATGTTTGTTTTCAAAAATGGTTTGAATTTGCTACCCTCAAATGGGCTAAAATGCGGATTTGCCCTCAAACATGATAGGCTTAAAACATGATTTGCCACTTTGCAAAGTGGGCTTAAAACTCTCATTCGTTGAATTGTTTCAATTCAAGCAACAAGCCTTCATCCATAAGAATTCATGCAATTTAGCAAGTAAGCATATAGCCTAATGGCAAGTATGCTAGGATCGCTACACTCATACTCATGCAAGTATGTTAAAGCGTAAAACTTACCAAGTACTCCAAGCCAAAACAAAAACTAGTTAGAAACAATGCATGATCCAAACTATGCAAAATGCTTAATGCAACACATTGTAACAAGCCCGCGGGGGACCTCGCTACAGCAGTTCGGACTCCCTTTTTGTTTGTTGCGGTTCTCAATCTTAACCAAAGAGTCCAACTCTGGCAAATCGTTTTGAAGAAAAACAGATTTTGAAAAATTAGTGCCAAACATGGACTGCTTTGCCAGATTACAGAGTCGCCACCTAAATATTTTAAAATGGGAAATTTAGGAAACCCTGACTCGGTGCCGAAGGCCACGTGTCCGTCATCACCAAAGTGGTCTTGGCTCGGGAGCTTGGGTACGATCGGCGAAGGTCAGCTATGAGCACCCCCTTTTGCCCGGTCCGAACACCGGCCTCTACTAACCGTGATATCCGTTTTTGAAAACATTACATGCCCTTATTCCAATTATTAGCCTAGAATTACTATGTTATGCGCGCAGCAAACAAGTATAGACCAGATTGCCTAAATTGGAAATAAACATTGCATATCCGTTTGTTTGGAAAACAATTTGAAGTCGCTACTCGCAAGTAGGCTAAAACACGGATTTCAACGAGTTTTTCCAACTTAAGCAATCCAACCTCCACCCACAGGCATTCAGGCAGTTTATCTCATGTAAGCACTTAGCCATATGGTAAGCCTACTATCATGGCAACATTCACACGCATGCGATATGCTAAAGCATAAATACTTACATTGTACTCCATGCCAAAACAATAAACTAGTTAGCAAACATGCATGTCCTAGTTCATGTTAAGTGGCTAATGCAACACATGCAAGATGCAATTTAGAGTAGGCTCGGCTAACCCTAAAGATGGCATGTGAAATGCACTTTATTCGATGCACGTATTCAATTTGGAATTGAAAATACAATGCGGTTTGTATGATGTGCCGAGCCCGGCGCGTGTTAACAAATGCATGGATGCACGCATGCATTGCATAAGGTATGCTAATTTAAACGTGCCTAATCTACCATCATAAGTGTAAATAAAGGGAAGAAAGACGTGGGGTTGGAAGACATACACCCACTCACGCACCCTTATTACAAATTTGCCCTCACTCGGAGGGACCGAAAGAATAATACAGATAATTAACTACGCAAGCTAATTAAATATTACAACTTAATTAAATTAACAAAATAATTAATCTAAGAAAATAGTAAACCGCCTCGGGGCGAGGGCTCAATGCACGCGCGCTCGGATTCCGCTCGGAATTGCACTGCCATGCCTAGCTTGCCTCTGTTTTCCCTGCTTTGCACCTCAGAAGACTGCCAAAGCTTCAGAACTACTTCCTTGGATCTTTGGGGATCACCACCGGCTAAACAACATCCACCTGCTATCTGTGGCCATCGGCACAAAATATACCCATCGGTTTGATTGATTGCCGGTCGTCACTAAACACCGTAGGCACTAAATGTCTGCAGAACCTGCAACTCACAGCAGCAGAGGACAACAACTTGCATGGCAATGCAATTCAAGCAATTTATGCATCAAACACATTCCTTATCATGTTGATGACTCAAAGGAAGATGTGCCTCGGTTCTCGGACCACCAATCACGCATTTCCATGCATGATGGCCCAAAGAACCAAGTGTGCAACTTTGATTTCAAATGCATGCAATGCAAACAAGCACATAAGGGTGCTAAACCTCTATCACACACACTTCAAGAAGCCAAGCATGCACAATGCAATGCAATGAAGTCCTAAGCATGCCGTCTATATGCAATATGGGCAATGCAATATACTTATGCAAACATACAAGTGAACATGAAGATAAGCATGCAAACCAATTGAAGGATGGACTTAAACATGAATTGGGCAACTCTAAAAAGGCTCAAAACAGTGGCCAAATGCTATAGAAGTGAAGACTAAGATACATGCGATGCATGTACACAAGGAGAGGGGGTGCCCCCCTCCTTCTTGGGACTTTAAGGCATCAGCTACACCACTGAAATCCCTCAAGATTTCAGTGGTGAAGAGACCCAAACACCAAAATCCTGGAGCTCCCACAAAATAGCACAAAATGAGGCCTTTTCAAGGCCTAAGGGTGGTCAAACCTCCCCAAACCACAAAGTACCCTTAATAAACTATCAAGAGGACTAAAAAATAGAACTTTTTTGTATTAAACACTAAGCACAAAAACAATTCAAAGGTAGGTAAAAATAGAGTGCATGAATGGGGGAAATAAAGCAAGTTTCTCACCCTTGTTGACCTTCTTCACCAAAGATGATGTTGTTGCTTCCTTAAGCTCTAATCTAGCCAAAAACTCTAAGAACAACCTCTTGGAACCTCAGTAACCAAGAGAAGGTGAAACACTAGGTGTTGATGTGCAATAGTAAGACACAAACACCTAGTGTACAAACAAGAGAGCAAAAGAGAGATAGAATAGATATAGAATTCAAACCCTAAAACTAGAGCTTCTTCTCTATCTTTTCTCTCCAAAAATGTCTAAGTTTGCGAACCCTTGAGCCAAGAGGAGGAAGCCTTCTCTTATAGACAACAAAGCTTACAAGCTAAGTCAATCCAAGGCTCATCCCTCCGTACACGTGTATGGAGGGGAAACAAATGCAAGATAGCTGCCTCAAAATATCTCATAAAGCAACTGCACAGTAGTCGGCAGGGCAAAATTGTCATTTTGACAAAATTGACTGCCGACCGGCACAAAAGAGTGCCGACCGGCACAATATAGTGCCGATGGCAACAACAACCAGCCGGTGGTCTCTAGCCACTACCGATGGTGTGTGGGAATGCCTCGAAAGGCATTCCCTGCCCCTCCAAGGCAAAACACGAGTGTTTGGTGCCCAACCAGACACAGAACGGTCAAGTTCGGAGATCCTGAGACAAGGTGCGCAGCCGAGAACTCCGGGAACTCCAAACGAACACAAACATGGATAATCACCAGGTGTTCAAACGGTGACGTCCAAGTCTTGGGGACGGTCAAAAATGGGGTGACTATAGTTGACCCTCTTTGACAGAACTTGAAAGTCATAACAATGACGGGAGTGAATGTCAAAGTCCAGAGACGACCCATTTTTGACAAGGCCGAAGACTTGGACAAACATGCAAGACAAACAAGGTATGCGCCCGAAGACAGGGGCAAAATGCAAGATAATGCAAGAAGCCGAGCATAACTTATGATCATGCAAAGAAAGCTGTAATGAAGCACACATGCAACAGTTATAAGCTAGCATACGCCAATCTACACTACGATGCAGAAAGGATGTAAGAGAATTATGCAATTCTCAAAACGACGCACTCGGAGGATACAATACCTATGCAGCTCGTCCGGTTGCACCGGCCTCAAATGAGCCGTACATACAATATCGTGCCTGAACAGAAAGTAAACTTAACAGGTACAATATCGTTAATAATATGCATGATAATGCAAAATGAATGCAAGATGATATGCATTATATACAAAATGATGTATGAACAATGGAAATGATAATGTAATGCAATTGAAACAATGCAATGCAAACTAAATGCAGAGCAATCGAATCATGATTCAATCATGAGCGGTTCGAAACCACACATATGTCAAATAGATTGATGGAAGTAACAAGTCCGTCTACCATAGAACGATGTCTGAACTATGAGTGATGCAGACGGACACAAGAACAAGTATTGGGTGGATTGACATAAGTGGGGTGACGACCCGTTGAGGAAAGAACAATGATCCTAATGCCGGATGCAACAATTACACTACAATGCAATATCTACAATGGATATGGCGTGTAGCCAAACAGTATTTTGCCTAGGAAAGGCATGTACACGTACAAGCCATGTCTAACACAGAAAAGGTACCGCAACCTCAATCCAACATACCAGCGTGGAGTAGGCGCGATACACATGCAGAACTGTGCTTCAACGTGAAAAGTAAGGGCACATACCAGACCAAGCTTAACAAGGAAAGGTGCAAGCCATAGATGGAAGACGATGCAGTGGATGCATGCAACTAAAATGCAATATATACAATATGCAATGGAATGAATATTTACAGAAAATGCATGACATATGCACTATACTACAACGATGATGCATGATATATGCAGGTTTTGAAATGCATGACATATGCAATAGTTACAAATGATGCATGACAATGCACGTGTTTTACAATGATGCATGTTGTTTTTGTATTTTTTTAAAATGCATGACATATGCAGGATTTACAAATAATGCATGACAATGCACTATGATGCAACGACTATGATTGCAGTTTTCCCTATCTTACCAACAGGGCGATGTACTAGGTTGGTTCAGTATCCAGAATTGAGGCGTAGACACGCCGCCTCAACCTATGGGGCTTCCATACAGATTTCAAGCCGAGGGTACACCCCTTGGGTATTTAAACCAGACTTTAGTCTCGGAAATTCCGAACCTTTGTGTTCTAGGCATAAGTCGTTCGAACTCTAGTTTTCACCGTCCGAGTTGGTCTTCTAGAAACTCACCACAAAAACAGGCAGGTGACTTTACCAGACCATCGAAAGTCGTTCGGGCACGACAAACACCGAAGGAATTGCACCTTCAGAGGATTTGAGGTCTCCTAGACCGGGGTGCAATGCATGACAATGCATGTTGTTTCCGAAATACGCGCCAACGTGCGATTTTTTGAATGCATGACAATGCATGAATTTGAAATGTGCGGCAACACGTGGCTTTACGAATGCATAACAATGCATGAATCGTGTGTGCCGAAGCAACGAAGGTCTTGCACCTTCCAAGGATTTAAGGTCTCCTAGACCGTGATGCAAAACATATGCATGACAATGCATGCTACAACGCATGTGTTTTGAAGTGCATGACAATGCGAATGACGCGCAAGGCGATGCATGTATTGACATGTACGATGCATGATTTCGAAAGGTGCGACCACGCGCTACTTTTGAGATGCATAACAATGCAAGTGAGCGGGTTTAAGGTCTTGCCAGACTGTGGGGCAATGCATGAATTGAGATGCGGTGCACAAGACAGTACGATGTGCGGGATTGCGTGATAGAATGCATGCCAAATGCAAGGAGATGCGCAAAATAGCGCGATGCGTTAGACAACACGAGTGCACAAGACAGTGCGATACGATGCATGCCAAATACGATGAGGTGCATACCTTAATGCACCGAAGGTCTTGCACCTCCCGAGGATTTAAGGTCTCCTAGACCGTGCGTGTTTAAGGTCTCACTAGACCCGGGGCGAAAAATAATGAGGTGCGCAAGATAGCGCGATGAAATGCAAAATGAGATGCATGATGAGGCACGCATACCTCATGGATGCAAAATGCAAAACGAGGCACGCGTACCTCATGGATGCAAAATGCAAAATGAAATGCAAAACGAGGCACGCGTACCTCATTTGAATGGAAAATGAAATACAAAACGAGCCACACGTACCTCATTAAATGGAAAATGAAATGCAAAACGAGGCACACGTACCTCGAGATGCAATGGAAATGCAAAATGAGGCACACGTACCCCATTGAATGGAAAATGAAATGCAAAACGAGGCACACGTACCTCATTTAAATGGAAAATGAAATGCAAAACGATGCAAGTCGCAAGGGACGTGCAAGATGGCGCGATACGATGCGCCGGACAATGTGATGGATGTGTGCAACACACACGGGGCAACTTTTGAATCTTATAAAAGACAAAAGGATACAAAAGGATACAATCTTTGCTTGGATCTGGGTGCCACGCACAGAAGACACGGTCTGAGGTCAAAACAGAGGCCGGTTGAGCATCGGGGATGCATTTTCTTGCACTTTCTTCAGCTATGAAGACCCAAAACTGCTCACATGGCCTAAACAAGGCTGTGGGAACACCACCGGCTGGACGAGGTGGCCACCGGCTGGCCACCGGCTGGATAAATACTCCACCGGCACAATATTGTGCCGACCGGCACAAAATAGTGCCGACCGGCCAAAAATGCCTGATCGGGGGACAGTTCTGCCATTTCACCACGGGTTTTTTAAAAATAGGGTTTTTAAACCCTATTTTCTTATTTCCTTGCCGCCGAAAAACTTCTCCCTCTCTCTCTCTAGAGCCTCTTCTCCTCCTCTTTTCTCCATTTCCTTGGATTTTTGCGACATTTTCGTCGTTCGATTCGCGAAGTTCGTCGCGTTTCGGACATTTTTGACCGATCGAAATTTCATTTCGGCGCTTCCTTTGCTATTTCCACTTTTTCGGGACTTATTTCCCTCGATTTCCTCTTCATTTCCGTGCCTTTTCCCATTCCGACCTTTCCGGTCATTTTTGGCCCGCTCGGGGTTGACTTTTTCGGTTGACTTTTCACATTCCGGCCTTCCCGGCTATTTTCTCGCCACCATTGCCATGGCTGACGATATTCCACACGTCGAGACTCCCCCGGATCACGAGATGGATCCCGGGGTCGAAGCTTACCCATTGAGCGACGGCGACCTACCGCCTCGGCGATCCACGTTCTACCTCCAGATGGTTCGCCATTTCATGGCTTCGACCGAAAGTCTTTGGACCCGAGCTTCTCTTATGAGCCGACCTCTCACCTATCCTTCGGCGCTTCCGAGGTAACATTTTTTCTCTGCTTTAAATTTCTGCAATGTAGAACTGTTAACTGCCATAGCTGAATCTGTTCTTTAACTGCTTAGCTCTAATACGCTGTAGACTGTAGTTGACCGCAATCATACTTGCAACTGATATCTGTTTAAGAACGACACATGCACCCACGTTGCACTAGCCTTAAACTACTCAAACACACGGCATACCCTGTACTTTAATGCAAATCTACCGACACCCGGCACTCATTTGAATCTGAAAATATATTGTATGCTGTATTTAAACTGAAACACTCAAAACACGCTGACACATCATACGTTGTAGTCCACCGTAGGCGCACTATAACCCGATATCTGTTTGAATAAAACAACGTGTACACATGCACCATATCTGTATGCTGAGCCTCACAAACACACTGACACATCACAGGCCGTAGTCCACCGTAGTACACTGAAACCTGATATCTGCTTGGATCTGAAAAATGTGCACACGTGTACCATGTTTACATTGCACTTACTCAAAACACGCTGACGCATCAAACACTGTAGTCCACCGTAGGTGCACCAACACCCGGTATCTGTTTAAATCTGAAAAACTTGCACGCATGCTAGATTTGTATCGACTTTAACATGTTTCCTCAGAACTGTACATTTCATATTGCTTCGCAACTATTTTCTTGAAAACAGGGAGACTCCCATACCATCCGCGGGTATGGGAATGTCGCGGCTCGAGATTGGTATTTGGAGCTTCCCAAGGCGGTTCGACGCATCGTGGACGAGGCGGGCTTCGGTTCCTTTTGCAGGGGTCAGACCCGGCTTACTACCTGCAGGCCTCTTCTAGCTGCCCTGGCAGAGAGGTGGTGGGACACCACCGATTCGTTCCACCTATCCGCGGCGGGAGACATGACGATGACTCCCTACGACTTCTCGGTGCTCACCGGCATCGGGGTAGGGGGTGATCCGATCCCCTTCGACACCGACATGGATGAGTGGATCGCCGCTCAGATCTATTTGCATGGCAAGGCGCCACCTCTGGCTCGTCCAGGCTTTGTCTGGTATTCCTGGTTCGAGGTGCAGTTCAGAGTGCAGCCTGCGTTAGTGGCGGTGGCTGGCGACCGAGGCGTCAGAGCAAGATATCGCGGCTTTTGATGTTTTTGTTAGGGGACCCTCTTCGCCGACGGGCGAACACCGCGTTCTCTGCCTACTCAACAGACTGGTGGATGTCCGGACGTCTTTATGTTCGGCGGGCGGTCGCTCTGGCCACCCTCTACGGCTTTGCTCGGAGGCTACTAGCGAGCTTGGGAGGTACGTCTTCTTTTCCACTTTACATTTCGCTCAGACTTTCAGACTCGCAGACACCGCACACATCGTAGTCTATTTTACACTTATCAGTATCATAATACACACACACACATACTGCTTTACACTAACCGCATAATCGCTCACACTGTACACTCTATTCAATACTGCACAACACACGGCTCTGCTATTTCTGCTTTATTCTGAATTCTGCTTTATCTAATAAATGTTCTGGTATTTACTTGGCAGTTGTGGGTTTACGCCTACTTTCCCAGGCTGGAGCCAGTGCCGGAGACGGAGACTCCTCTAGTCATTCCCTTCTCGCGTCGCTACGATGGGAGGTGCACCCAGAGGCCGCGGGATACTTTCAGCTTCTTCCGCCGTTAATTTGACACCATCACCCCCGTCGAGGTATGTTTTACTTGCAGTTCATTCAACCTTTGACTGGCGCCCGCAGAGATGAGAGAGCGAGGGCTCTAGCTGCGGGAGAGAGGAGTGGAGGGGCCAGGGCATCTGGGACTCGTGGCAGGAAAGGTTCCCAGACGAGGTAGAGGGCAGGATGCCCAGAGCTGCCCACTACATTGACTTGCTGGTGACCCAGAGGGGAGGCTTATCGAATTCCCATTGAGCTTGCGATAGCTACTCACGAGCTTGTCAGAGTTCGAGGCCTGACTCCGGTATGTACCATACTTTTCACATTCAATTCATTTCAATTATTCTTTATAGACCACTGATTATCTCAGCACATTTATAGGCATCCATAGAGTACACCGGACAGGCTCTCAAGCTAGTGGCTTCTCTGATGGGGATGGTACAGGCGAGCATGAGCTTGCTCAATATCTACGGCATTCCAGTAAGTTTCTTCAGCTTATATTTCATGCCATCAAACCTTTTGCCACATTAGCATTTCAATTGCAATCTGTACCCTACTGTACTGATACGATGCACTGCATTCATTCACTACGTGCTGCATTCCTTCTTTCTATCTGATATATACCACAATTAATGTCTTCGGCAAACTATTCTTTTCAGATCCCACCACAGGCGTTCAATGAGCTACAAGTGGGACCATCCAGACCTCGGGTAGTAGGGAGAGGGAGACGAAGGACTTCGGCCCACAGCAGAGGCAAAGCCAGACATACTTCTGATGAGAGTGGACAATCAGAGCCTGTCTCGGATGATGATAAGACAAATGAGGATGAGGAGCCAGCGAGTCCCCAGTCAAATTCATCTGAGGGTGGAGATGACGGCATCGGCTCGGGTTCTGAGGGCGGTAGCGATGCTGAGGAGGGAAGTGGAGGCAGCTCTGGTTGAGACTCTGGCTTAAATTCAGATAGCGGCGCTGATGGAGACAGTGTCATAGGGTCCACTGCGCCGAGGAAGAGGACGAAGAGGGCATCCAGAGCTTGAGATAGCTGGCACTGATTTAGTTGTTTACTTGCTTAGTTTCATTTTGTTGCTAGTATTAGCACACCGTACAGTTTTCTTTTCTTAAAAACATTGGACCCTTTTGTCAAAAGAAACCATGATTGGAATGAAAAATCAGCCTTTTGATGAAAAGAAATTGTTTTTTACATTTTGAGCATCGTATTGCACTATTTTACACAAAAATGGGATTTGATGGAAATTGAGTTTTGTACATTGTATTGGCAATTCCTTAATCATGTAGTGAACCAGCCAATACATAATAAATAGAGTGAAATGACTCAATATAACAACTCAAGCAACAACTCGATAAACAAATTGAAACAACATAGAAAGCGACTTAACAAAACTCTTTAAACAAAGCGGCAAAGTGCACCAAGAGCAGAACCAAACACAGGTTCTCAGCATTCCCAACACATGGATGGACCAGAGGGCAAGACAGGAGGCCATCGGCCATAAACAGAGGCTGTCGGCCACCAAAAATAGCTATCGGCCACTAGCACTAGCTGGTTGGCTACAAAAGTGGCCGGTCGACTACAAAAGTGGCTGGTCAGCCACCAACACTGGCCGGTCAGCCACTAGTGCAGGGAACCTCCAGATTGTTGTCACCTGTCTTCCACTCAATGCCTTATCTTCTATAAAAGTTGGGAATTTGTATTTTCTTCATTGCAGCTCTGTTTTTACTTCAAATGGAGCCATTCTTCACCGAAAAACTCTCAAATTGGATTGCAACTCTGGATGGCTCGGAAAAGCTGAATTTCCGGGTTTCGGGATAAATGCACTATTCCCGCTAAGTCGTACCCCACTGTGTTTTCCATTCCTTCATGTCACGGCTAGATTTTGGAATCCGGTTACACATGTTTTTAGTTTCGGGGGACAAGAGATGTGCCCCACAATTGAAGAATTCCAAGTTCTAATGGAATCCCGGCGTGACGAGGAAATCTTGCCCCAGTCCCGTTTTGGCCACATCCAAGCTTTGGGAAGGATGTGTGGGCTTACTTTACACGATGCCCGATCTTTAGATCACAACAGAGAGCTGGATATCCCCAGTCTCATTCATCGATTTTCTGATGCCGGCAACCGCGGCGATCATTTCTGGCAGGGTTTTCGACATCATGCCCTCTGTTTGTGCATGTTTGCTTATTTTACTCTTGCCCCGGGTTTAAGAGGGTCTAGCATTCATCTGATCGAAGTGGCCCAAGGCTTGAAAGAGGGTAAAAGCTGCATTGGCTTAGCACTAGCTGAGACTTTGATAGGCTTAGATGCTTTTCATCGCCAGGAGACCACCAAGTTCGTAGGAAGTCCACTACTTTTGCAAGTAATGTTTCCTACCCTATCTCATATATATTTCTCACATCACTCGACACTTAGGCTCTGCTTTTGTCTCAAAACCTTTTCTCACTTTTTCTCTCCACATACACCTCTATATTCTTTAATCTCTCTTATTTTTCATCCCTCCCCAGATATGGCTCATGGAAAGGTTGAAGGTATTGGACTCTTGCCCTACATATTCAGCACATGGCAATTTCTTTCCCTGACGACTAGTTGATTTCTTGAATAAGGGATGGTGGTGTCACTAGATGTGCAATAGGTCTGTTGTTGACATTGCTTAGCATGGCCCCTGGTTTGATCTGCCAGAGATGAGTTATAGCATGGCTCAGCAACCTGGCATTTAGTTAACTGGCCTGCCACACTGTGTCTTCAATTTTCCATTCCGTTTCAGGCGTCAGTTCAGTCACAACCAAATTTGCCTAGAAGAGGGGGTAGAGTACCCGGCTCCATTTCCAATCTTAGGTTCACAATTAGCTCGATATCCCACTGCATGGAGGACAAGAGAACTTATGGCTGCCGCTCCCAATTTCAGTTGCCTCCTTCCTGACGAATGCATTGCTTGGCTCAAAGATGAGGCACAAACCGGGCCTACTTTAACATTCGAAGCTTCTACAAGCTCTGGGAGGGGACGCAGGAACGCCTGACTCATCAATGCCCCAAGTTTATTGCTTTAATCTGTACTTTCAAGTTTTCCTTTTGAATGTAATAAAAAGAGACTTTGATTTGTATCAAGAGGTAGAGAACTTTGTATTGAAATCAATGAATCGAAGGTTGTGGGTACTGAAATTTTTCCAAAAACGGTCTGAGTTGTAGAAAGATTAATTTGAACAAAATTGACTTTTATCAAAACTTTTCAAAACCATTTTCGATAAGCATCACAACTAGACACACTTGGAATCTATCATTGGGATGCACAACCACGAATCCAGAAATGGAAAATTGCCCCTTGACTGAATAGCATTGCATAGCACTGTAACTAGCTCTTCTCTCAAAGTAAAGATCACAACTGAACTCTTGGAGGTGGAAAAGACAAAGATGATCCGAACAATCTCTTGGACACAATTGATTTGGAAGTGTTTGTGGCTAGACTTCATAATGAAGTTGCCTATGTATCCCAAAGATGGGAATCAAGCCTATGTAGTTTGGTTCGGGTTCACTCGGGTATTAACACTCTCCTTTTGCACTCTAACTTTTGTCAAGGCCGCCCTTTCTGGGTTTTCAACCTTGCGAGCTCAGTTTTTCCTATTTCCTATTTTTTGTGCTCTAACTTTTGCCTAGGTCACCCTTCCGGGTTTTCGTCCTAACAAGCCACTCAAGGATAGTATTTCTTCAACTTGTCCATGTTGGTTGGTTGGGAGAATTCAAGGCCATCTAGATCTATAAGAATGACAGCTCCACCCAACCAAATTGATTTGATGATGTAAGAACCAGTCCAATTGGGTCTAAACTTACCCCTAGGGTCATGGATGGGAGCTCGGTTGTCTTTGAGCACCAAATCACCTTCCTTAAGATTCCGAGACTTGACCTTCTTGTTGAAAGCCCTAGCAATCATACATTGATAACCTTGGACATGGTACAGTGCTTTCAACCTTCTCTCGTCGCACAACATTAATTCTTTGAACCTGCTCGGCTGCCAATCCGCTTTTGCTATCTGGCACTCAGCCATAACCCGCAGTGATGGAACCTCAATTTCAATTGGCAGAAGAACCTCTATCCCACAAATTAGATAATACGGAGTCACCCCAGTAGATGTCTGAATTGATGTTCTATAGCCCCAGAGAGCAAACGGCAACTTGTTTGGCCAATCCCTGTAGGTTTCCACCATCTTTTGTAGAATGTGCTTGATATTCTTGTTGGCGGCCTCAACAGCTCCGTTGGTTTGCGGCCGATATGTGGATGACTTATGAAAAGCCACTTTGTACTTCTCCAACAAGTCGATCACTTCTTTTTTAAAGTGGGAACCATTATCCGAGATAATCTCATTCAAGACCCCATAACAGCAAATGATATTATTCTTGATGAACTTAGCTACATGCGACGTTTTCTGCATCACATAGGATTGGGCCTTGACCCACTTTGTAAAGTAGTCTATCGCTACCAGGATATACTCATGCCCATTCAAGCCTTTTGGCGTAACTACCCCAATGACATCAATTCCCCAGACTGAAAAAGGCCACAGAGAAGTCATGTTGTACAGCATTGACGGTGGGATGTTCATGCGATTTGCATGAATTTGGCATTTGTGGCATCGCCGAATAAAACCAATACAATCCTCCTTCATGGTTGACCAATAGTAACCTGCCTGAGAATCTTCCAAGCTAGCATTACTCTGCTCATATGCGATCTGCAGTCCCCTCCATGGATGGCCTCCATTAGGCGCTTTGACTCTTTTGCATCAACCCACTGCTTATACATTCCCAGATGGCCACATTTGTACAATCTACCCCCGCAAATGATAAACTGAGCAGCCATTCCCCTTATTGCCCTCTTATCTTTGGCATTTGCCCCTAGTGGACAAGCCTCATTTTCCAAGAAGCTCCGGACATCATAATAGTAGGGGTTCTGATCATGTACTTCGTCTATTGTGGAGATCAACTCATAGGTCGGCACATATCTCTGTACAATAATGATTGAACGCATCTAGACTCCAAAAGGGATATCTATTATGGAAGATAGAGTTGATAAAGCATCAGCGAACCTGTTGTTCTCTCTTAACAGATGCGCGAAGGTTAACTTCTCAAACCTAGGAATCAGAATATCTAGGGTTTGGTGATAGATTTTCATTCTTTCTTCTTTAACTTTCCAATCTCCTTTTGCTTGAGATATAACCAGGTTTGAGTACCCAATGACATCTAACCTTTTTGCCCCTAGTTCTAGGGTGGCTTCCAGCCTAGCGATACATGCTTCATATTCTGCTTCATTGTTTGATACCTTGAACCGAAGTTTGATGGCTAAAGGTATATGGGAATTGTCGGGTGCTATGAGCAACACCCCTATCCTATAACCGTACTGGTTAGACGCTCTGTCAAAGTACTTTGTCCAAGTTTCTTCCACAACTTGCAGAATGGCCTCATCTGGGAATAAGTACTCTACTGCTTCATCCCCTTCCACTGGGTGATCTGCTAAGAACTCTACTACTGCTCTTCCATTAACCGACTTGCGCGTCACATACTTCAAATCGAATTTGAAGAGAAGAAGCAACCAACGGGCTAGCCTACCCGTAAGTGCTGGTTTCTCGAAGAGATATTTGATAGGGATCTAATCTTGAAACCAGAATTACAGAGTGAACTAACAGGTAGTGCCTCAACTTCCTGGTAGCCCATACAAAAGCTAAACAAGCCTTTTCCATGGGCGTGTAACAGGTCTCATAGTCCAGCATCTTCTAGCTCAGGTAATAGATGGATTTCTACACTCTATCTTCAGATTCCTATGCAAGCATGTAGCACATCGTTGTGTCCATTACGGACAAATACAAAATCAACGGCTTCCTCGGCTCTCGCGGTGATAACACGGGTGGATTCTGTAAATACTACTTGATCTGCCCAAAAGCAACTTGGCATCGGTCATCCCATAGGAATTTCTTTCCTTTCTTCAGGAGACCAAATAGTGGTTCACAAGTCAAGGTTAATTTTGCAATAAACCATCTTATGAATTGCACTCTACCCAAAAAGCCTTGCACCACCTTTTTAGTCCTTGGTGGTGGCATTTCTAAGATGGCCTTGATTTTGGAATGATCGACCTCGATGCCCCTCTGTGTAATCAAGAAACCTAGAATTTTCCCAGTTGTGACACCAAAAGTGCATTTCTGTGGATTCAGCCTCAACCGATACTCCCTGATCCGTTGAAAGAATTTCTCTAAGGTGGTGTAGTGGCCCTTTCTTTCCTTGGACTTGACAATCATGTCATCCATGTACACCTTAACCACTTTGCGGATCATATCATACAAGATAGTGGTTGCAGCCCGTTGATAAGTAGCCCCAACATTCTTAAGCCCAAACAGCATTACCCTATAGCAGTAGGTTCCCCACGGCATGGTGAAGGCAGTTTTCTCTCTATCTTCGGGTGCCATCAAGATCTGGTATACCTGAAAAATTCATCCATAAAGGAGAGCAATTGTAGACGTCCTCGAACATCCCGGGAGGGAATCTCGTTTTGTTCATTGGGCTCACTACAGTTCAGGACTCAATGTCACAGTCCTATATCTAATCTCGCAGAGTGCAATGCAAGACCGATGAATCATCAAAGAGTCCAAATCCGGCAAATCATTTTTGAAAACAGATTTTTTTGAAAGAATTGCCAAACATGGATAGCTTTGCTAGATACAAAGTCACCATCTAAATATTTTATTTTGGGGGAATTTATGAAACCCTGACTCGTTTGCCTACGGCCACGTGTCTGTCATCACCAAAGCTGCCTCGGCTTGACAACTTGGGTACGATTGGGGAAGGTCAGCTATGATCACCCCCGCTCGCCCGATCAAAGATCGGCCTCTACTAACATGATATCTTGTTTTGAAAACATATGCGTTCTTATTCCGGTTAATTAGCTAATCTTACTATGTGATGCGCACAACACAAAAGTATAGATTAGATTGCCTAATTTGGAACAAAGCATTGCATATCCACTTGTTTGAAAGACAGTTTGAAATTTGCTACTCGCAAGTATGCTAAAACACGGATTTCAACGAGTTGTTCCAACTCAGACAATCCAACCTTCACCCACAGGCATTCAGGCAGTAAATCAACTAAGCAGTTAGCCTCATGGCAAGTATGCTTTAATGTTAACATTCACACTCATGCGAGATACTAAAGCGTAAACACTCACCTAGTACTCCAAGCCAAAAACAAGGAACATGTTAGTAATCAAATGTATGATCCAAGTCCATGTTAAGATGGCTAATGCATCACAGGCAAAATGCAGCTAGAGTAGGCTCGGCTAATCTATAGATGGCATGTGAAATGCAACAGATAACATGTATTCAAGTTAGATTTGAAATACTATGCAATTAGTATGATGCGCCGAGCCCGGTGCATGCAATACTGATGAATGATGCATACATGCATAGCATAAGGATGCTAATTAAAATATGCCCTAATATTAACCATCAAAAGTAGGTAAGTAAAAGGGAGAAAGAAGTTGGGGTTGGAAGACGTGCATCGCACACACGCACACTTATTACAAATTCGCCCTCGCTCGGAGGGACCGGAAGAATAATACAATTTAATCAACTAACAAGCTAATTAAATAGTTACACACCAATTAACTAGTTAAGCAAATTAACTAAGCTAATAAAGCGATAAAACAGCCTCAGGAAGAGGGTCCACTGCATGCGTGTACGACTCCGCTTGGAAATCCACCACCATGCACAAGCTGCCTCTATTTTCATTGTTTTCCTCCTCTGAAAATTGTACAAATCCCAAGGAACACTCTTTGAACACTGTGGGATGCCACCGTCTAAGGGGGAACACCACCGGCCATGGAGAAGTGGTCATCGACCACAAATGAACTCTTGGCCACCAATTCATGGCCGGTCGGCACTAAAAGTAGTCGGTCGGCCATCTATGCCTACAGAATCCTGTTTGACAGCAACAGAGGACAAACAAGGTATGGCCATACATTTCAAAGCAATGTGGGCGCCGCCACACCCCTTATCATGTTTATGACTCAAAGGGGGATGATACTCGATTCTCGGACCACCAATCGCGCATTTCGATGCGTGATGGCCCAAGAAACCAAGTGTGCCATTTTAATGTGTAATGAAATGCACATAAACAAACAATAGGCCCAACCTCTATCACTTGATCAAGAGACAAGGCATGCATGCTCAATGCAATGCAACCTAGGCATGTGAGCTAAGTATGCAATCATGAGAATGCCAACAAGCATGCAAACATGCAAACATGTAACAAGTGTGCAAGCTAACAAGCATGCGAAATGCAATGCCAACATGCAAACATGCAAAACATGTAACATGTTAAGCAACCAAAACAAAGAGAAGAATGCATGCCAAATGCACTATCATTTAAGCATGTAACAAGATGTTTATGGGCCAAGTATGTGACAACATGCAAGGCCAATGTACACACACATTCATGCACATAAAGTCCAACACTTATGCATCAAATAGCAACTTTTAAGCACACTTAAAAGAGGATAAACATGGACTAATGGCAAGCATAGCAAGCTCTGAAAATACATGAGGGATGATGTCCAATCAACCTAACAATTCAAGCTAGGCATGCAACCAAACCCAAGGACTTAAACTATGGCCATGTGACACATGAAGCAAATGACCAAAGGGCCATGGGGACTCAAAACCACCCCAAGGCAGACCAAAACAAGGTCAAAGGCACACCTAGATGGCATCTAAATGGCCTAAGTCTAAAGGCATACACAAAGGTCCAAACATGGAGCATAAGACACAAGCCTTTTAAAGCATTAAAGGGGCATCAAATGCAAGCATACAAGCATACCACAAGGACTAAAATGGTGCTATAAGTGGTGCCACACCATTGAAACAAGCCAAGTAATGCATGCTCAACACTCACACACCCAAGGCTAACAAGCCAAAATGCAAGATGGCTATACAAAGCATGTCATGGATGGCCAAAACAGCCAGAAACAGACCTTAAGCATACTAAAACATGCATAAAAGCTTCACAAAGCTTGGCCAAAACAAGTAAGCATAGTAGTCTAAATGCTAAGTACATGTTAAGGCAAATAATGGCATTACAAAACAAGTATGCAAGGCAAGCATGGTGTGTCTAAACCAATTAAAATTAGTGCTATATCATGGCAAAATAAGCACAAATACTACTTAAGACATGGCCAACATGAACCTAAACAAGGTGCTCACACATGAGGCTAAAATGACAATTATTGAAGGCAACAAGGAGAGGGGATGGCCCTCTCCTTCTTAGGACCTTAAAGCACCATCCCCAACACTGAAATCCTTCTAGATTTCAGTGGTGAGGAGGCCAAGACAAGGTGGTCCCGGAGCTCACCAAAATAGCAGAAAATGGGGCCAAACAAGGCCTAAGAGGGGTCAAACAACCCCAAACACCAAAGCAACCTTAAACAACTATTTTAAGCACTTAAAATTAGAACTTTTATATGTTATAAGTTAAGCTTAAAAACTGATGCAAGGATGGCTAAAAGCCTATGCAAAAAGGGGGTATTTAAAGGAAAAGTTCTTACCTTTGTAGACCTCTTCAAGAACAATGCTCCAGCAGCCTTCCTTAGGTCTAAACTAGCTCAAAACCTTCAAGAATAACCCTTTGGCTCCTCAGCAACCAAGGTAAGGTGTAGAACTAGGTGTCCTAGTGCAAAACTAAGAACAAAACCCCTTTAAACACACACAAAGAGCAAAAGAGAGGGAGAAATAGAGATAGATAGATACACTATTTCTAACCCTAATCCAAACCTCTGGAACTTTTTTGTAACCCTTGAGGAGGGAGGAGACGCCCACCTTTTATAGAATTCCAACTCTTGCAAAGCTTACAAAACAAGCTAAGCAAGAGGGAAGTCCCTCCATACACGTGTATGGAGGGGGTGCAAAGTGGGTGCCAGCTGTGCCAGCTGGCACAAAATATCTGCCAAAAGCAAATGAACAGTGGTCGACCAACAAAAATGGCCATTTGACCAACAAAGGTGGCCGGCCGACCACCAAGAGTGCTGACCGGCCATCACTAATGGCCGGTGGCAAGAAAACATGGCCGGTGGCCTCAAGCCATGGCCGGTGAGGTGTGGGGATGGCCAACAAGCTATTCCCTGCCCTCAGAAGCAAAACAACAAGTGTTTGGTGCAAAATCAAACACAAAACAGACAAGTTGAGAGTTCCTAGGGCAAGGCATGTAGCTGAGACCTCCGAGAACTCAAAATGAACACGAACATGGATGGTCACCGAGTGTTCAAATGGTGGCGTCCAAGTCTTGAGGATGGTCAAAAATGGGGTGTCTACAGTTGCCCCTCTTTGACAGAACTCGAAAGTCATAACAATGACGGGAGTGAATGTCAAAGCCCAGAGACAACCCATTTTTGACAAGGCCGAAGACTTAGACAAAGCATACAAGCTACAGACAAAGATATACGCCCTTAGGCAGGGGCAAAATGCAGAACAATGCACAAAGCCGAGCATAACTTACGATCATGCAAAGAAAGCTGTAACGAAGCATACCATGCAACAGTTTTAAGCAATCAAACACAAATCCAAGTACATTACAATGCAGAAAGGATGTAAGAGAATTATGTAATTCTCACTACGTTTCATGCGGAGAATACAATACCTGTGCGCTTCGTCTGGTCGCCCCAGCTTCAAATGAACCGTACATACAATATCGTGCCTATAAGAGAAAGGAAACTTAACAGATACAATATTGTTAGCAGTATGCATAACAATGTAATTGAAAGTGCGTGACAACGCAAGCGAAGTGGTGCATGACAATGCAACCTAAAGGGCACGCATAACAATGCGAGACAATGCAACCTAGGTGTGACGCATGACAATGCGAAACGGATACAAGACAATGTAACCTATGTGTGATGCATGACAATGCGAAATGGATGCAAACTGATATGCAAAATTACAAAACAATATATAAACAATGCAAATGATATGCAATGCATTTGGGATGATCAAACCCCAGGCAGTACTAAACCACACAAATGTCATAAAGATGATGGAGATGTAAAATTGGTCTACCATAGAAAAGGTGCCGACACCCTCAAACCACAATCCCATCAGTGGAATAGGCGCGTACACATGCAGAATTATGTGTGTGTAGATGGAACACGAGAACAAGTAATTGGGTGGAATGACATAAGTGAGGCATGCTCTGCTCAGGAACGACCATGATCCTAAATGCTGAATGCAATCAACTACACTACAATGCAGTGAATGCAGTGGATGAGGCACGTGGCCAAACCGTATCTTTCCTAGGAAAGGCATGGACACATACAAACCTCGTTTAACACAGAAATGGTGCCGTCACTCACAACACTAGGTGCGTACATATAATATCATAACTGTGCTTCAACGTGAAAAGTAAAGGCACAAACCAGACCAAGCTCAACTTGGAAAGGCGCAAGTGATAAATGGATGTGATGCAGTAAATGCATGTACTCTACAATGCGATATATATTCTATATGCAATATTTACAATGAATGCATGTAAGCTATGTACAATGCAATGTAATGACTAAACATGCACTGGATCGATGCAATGCAGGTAGATAGTGTAGTAATAGATAGTGTAGTAAATGCATGCAAACTACAATGCAATATATTCTATATGCAATGGAATGGAATGGCATGCGGCCAAACCGTATCTTGCCTAGGAAAGGCATGGACACATACGAATCGTGTTTAACACAGAAACGGTACCGTCACCCACAACACTAGGTGCGTACACATAATATCATAACTGTGCTTCAACGTGAAAAGTATAGGCACATACCAGACCAAGCTCAACATGGAAAGGCGCAAGCCATAGATGGATGTGATGCAGTAAATCCATGCAATGCTTTATATGTACAATGCGATATATAATGATGCAGTAGACAGATGCATGACAACGCAAATGAAACGCATATGATAATGCATGTTTGTTTTTTTGTTTTTGTTTGAAATGCATGATAATACGAATGAAATGTGGATGATAATGCATGTTTGTTTTTTTGTTGTTTTTGTTTCAAATGCATGATAATGCGAATGAAAGAAGTGCGCGACGACGCGTGTCTTTTGAAGTGCATGACAATGCAAATGAACTGCACATGACAATGCAAGGTAAGAGGAGACGCATGACAATGCATGGGAGGTATACATGACAACGTGTGACAAGGGTCATGCATGTGATTGCATGTGAGGTGTGCATGACAATGCGACCTAAAGAAGATGCAAAACAATGCAAGTGTGGCGTGCGTGACAATGCATAGCATATGTTCATGACAACGCGGGTATAATGCGCGCTGCAACGCGTACGAGATATGCATAACAATGCGACGTATTTAAAGCAGTGTCTGGACTTCGCAAGATACAAAAGGACACGAAAAGGATACACCTTGCACGTATTCGAGTGCTATGCACAGAAGACACGGCTCAGAGACTGGTTAAGCTTCAAAAATGCAGTTTCTTGCACCGTCTTGAGCAAAGAGAGCCCCAAACCACATATCCGACCCAAACAAGGGTGTAAGAGGTGCACCGACCACCAGGGGGGATCACCGGCCATCCACGAGCCATAAAATAAGGCCACCGGCCATCTTTTTGGCCGACTGGCCAACAATGTGGCCGACCGGCCAAAAATGCCTGTTCGGGGCAATTTTCTCAATTCGGCACGGGTCTTTAAATATAGGGCTTTAAACCCTATTTTCTCACTCGCCTCTTGCTCGAAAAACCCTCCCCCAGCTCTCTAGGCGATTTTTCTTCCTTCTTCCTTCGCTTTTCCTTGGTTTTCAGGCCCGTTTCGTCATTCGATTAGCGAACTCCTTCGCGTTTCGCACGTTTTGAACCGAACGAAATTTGTTTTTGGTGCCTCTTTCTTGATTTCCACCACTCGGGGTTTGTTTCCCCCAAGTTTACCTTGATTTTCACGCCTTTTCCGCATTTCGACGTTTCCGCTCATTTTTTGCCCCCTCGGGGTTGACTTTTTAGTTGACTTTTCACATTCTCGCTCAGTTTTCACATTTCCGGCCATTTTCGCAACCTACTCGACATGGCAGACGACCTTCCACAGGGCGGGGCTTCCCCAGAGATGGACGTAGACCCTGAGGTCGAGCTCTTCCCTCTCCGCGTCGATTATCCATCATTGATCCGGTGACCTCCGACAATTTTCGAGCTACGCGAGGTGCGCCATCGAGCTTTATCGCGAGCCAGAGTCACATCTGTCACATGGTGCTTCTGGGGTACACTCTTTCCCGTTTCATCTTCTGCAATGTAGAACATATAACTGTGCTAGTCGATACTGTTCTTTAACTGCTTAACTCAGATATACTAGTATATCGTATACTATGGTCCACTGTGAACTCACCTACACTCGATATCTGTTTGATCTTTGAACACATACACACATGTCGTCTTCTCACTGAACCACTCAAACACACCGATACATCAGATGCTATAGTTCACTGCGAGCACACTGATACACGATACCTGCTTGAATTTGAACGCGTGCACACACGCTGTCTTTCTACTGAACCATTCAAGCGCATTGACACATCATATGCTGTAGTTCTCTGCAAGCACACCGGCACGCGTTGTCTGTTTGAATTTGAACACGTGCAGACACGCTGTCTTTCCACTGAACCATTCAAGCAAACTGACACATCATATGTTGTAGTTCTCTGCAAGCACACCGACACCCGATGTCCGTTTGAATTTGAACACGTGCATACACGCTGTCTTGTATGCATTTTGTATGCTTTCAAAACGTTGTATATCTGATATTGCTTCGCGACTGCCTGCTTTTAATCACAGTGAGATTCCTATGCCTTCAGAGGGTATGGGAACGTCGAGGCTCGGGGATGGTACATGGAGCTACTTGACGCAGTTCGTCAGATCGTTGATCAGGCCGGTTTCGGGACCTTCTGCATGGGACTCTCGCGCCTCAGCGCGAGCAGGCCCCTTCTTGCCTGTAATAACCCGACCCTCATATCTGTTTCTGGTATATTTTCGATCTGTTATTCTGTGCATTTACTTGCTTTCTGTGAAAAGTGATTTATATCTGTGGCATTTTCATTAGTGTATTTGGAACCTCCCTATTTTATTTTGGGGTATTGATTGTGGTGGTAATATGGTGGTAAGGTAAGATTGGACCAAAAACTTTAATTCGACCAAATCGCCCACGATCAACTATTACTCTTTTGCCCTTTTCTTTTTCCACACTTGGAATTTGGATGTGAGGTTAGAACCGTTGGAAATCTTATTTTCGGGGCTTCAATTTGAGCACAAGAACGACCTAAAACGGAGTCCAGATGAGAGAGTTACGCATGTTTGAAGTTTTCATATCTGTGCTGGAAGCAGGACCGCACGTGCGGGAAATGCGGCGCACGTGCAGCGATGTGCGGGGCAGCAGCTCAAAAACGTGATTTTGAGCTCATTCCTTGCATTTCCTTTTCCTCTCTTCTTCTCCCCTATTCCATGTCCGAAACCCTAGCTCCCAAAACCTTGATTTCCTCCACTTTTCTCAACAATCCACCATGGTTCTTACATTAAGGATGGAGAAGGCTTGAAGATCTACATTTTCAACCGATTGGAATTCGGGATTGCGAAGGATTTCTCTCAAAGCTTGTTTTTCTTGCTTGATTCTTGAGGTAGGGGTTCTAGTTTTCTTCAATACCTATATCAATAGATAGATTTGTGGTATTTTCATTGTATAAATGTACAAAGTTCCATTTTTGAGCATGTAGTGTATAGTATGAGAATTTGGGGTTTTAGGATTTGAGATGTTGGGAGTTAAATTGATGGGTTAAAATGATGGATTGTGAACCCTAGATGTATAATCAATGGGAAACTTGGAATGAGAAGTGATGCGTTAAGAAGATTAATATTTTATTTGAAATTTGTAGATTTCTTAGAAACCCTAGGTTGATTCTTGATGATAATCAATGATTTGGCCCAAATTGATAGTTGAATCATGAAAGTGGTAGGTTGAATTAGATGTGTTCAAGTTTAATTGGTATTTGGTTATGTTTGAAAATTATGTTTAAACTTTGCGATTGAACTTTGTTAAATACATTGTAAATTATGTTTTAATAAAAGGGAAATTGGGGAAAAAGATTTGTTGATAATGTGGATGATATAAATTCGGCTATGGAATTTTGAAATGGAATTTAAGAATTCCTTTTGAAATATGTGAATTATATTTAATGACGTTGAGTTGAATCATGTTGCCTATGTTGAATTGTGATGATTATGTGGGATGGTATTGACTACGTGGATATTGATTTTTGTGACCTAAAATGTGGAGTTTTCAAAAATGGGTTTAATCCCAAATCATTTTACTAAACATTTGTGGACTTGCTTAGTTATTAAATCAAGAGAATGATTTAATGGGATTTCTTTATGGGGATGGGGAAATGTTTGGTTTTTGGTGAAAACACTAGAAATTTAAGGAGTTTAGGGGAACATGGAAATGTTCATAAAAATCCTTTCTTTCTTTGAATAGAAGATGAATGGGTGTAAATTCCATAATGTGTTTTGTAAGACTAGTAATCTTTTATATATATATTTGAGTGGGAGAAGTAGGTTTGAAACTTCCTGCTGCAAAATATTGTCTGCTCTGTTTTACGTGCTTAACCCTCTGGTATTTCTGGAATTTGTGTTTGATGCCCTTAATGTATAAGTTGTGTACATGTGTAGGGCATAACCCGAGAAGGACAAGCACACCGTTATAGCACTGTGAGTAGTAGTACCATTATCTGCTTCATATATATAGCTAATGATTGTCATTAGCACCTTGTTTATACACGATATGTAATTACGTTATGTTTTGATATGTGTATATAAAGAAAGGAGGAAAAATGAAGTGTTTTCATTCTTTAAGATTATGGGCCTTTGGCCATACGATATAAGTAACTACGTTATGAAACAAAGTGCTACACGGGACTAAGTGCTACATTGTGAGTCACCACTAGAACCCGTGTGAGACACCTCTTGAGTGCATACAAGAATTTACAAGGGCTTAACGCCAATTTACAAGGGCATGCTTAATGCCAATTTACAAGGGCTTAACGCCAATTTACAAGGGCATTCTTAATGCCAATTTGCAAGGACTTAATGTCACCTTTCAAGGGCTTTATGCCAATGTTTAAAGGCTTTATGCCACCTTTCAAGGGCTTTATGCCAATATTTAGGGGCTTTATGCCACCTTTCAAGGGCTTTATGCCACCTTTCAAGGGCTTTATGCCAATGTTTAAGGGTTTTATGCCACCTTTCAAGGGCATTATGCCAATGTTTAAGGGCTTATGCCGCACCATTCAAGGGCTTTAAGCCAACCATTATGTTCAAGCTGATATGTTTCAAGAAAGGGCCTATAAAGTGAAACAGACTCAGACAAATCATGTGGACTTTGCATTGTATGCTTAAGTATATGTTTTAAAGTTTGATAAGCATATGTTTTAAAGATTGATAAGTATATGTTCTAAAGTTTGGTAAGCATATGTTTTAAAGATCGATAGGTATATGTTTTGAAGCTTAGTAAGTATATGTTTTGAAGCTTAGTAACTATATGTTTTGAAGCTTGGTAAGTATCCAAGGGCCTTGCGCCACTATGTTAATGGGCTTCATGCCACCATGATTAAGGGTTTGTGCCACATTATACCAGGATTTTAATCCAAAACATTATATTCAAGCCAATATGTTTCATGATAAGATCTAAGTCTGTAATGAATAAGAACAGATTCAGACTCGTATTGTGAATGCTGCATTAGTATACGAAAGTACATGTTTGAAGCTTTGAATACCAGGTTGGAACTTTACTTGGCATTGTAGAATTTCAGAAATTGCATGGTCCGCTCGAGCAGAGACCCATGTTCAGGAATATTTGAAAAGTTGCATTTAGTTCGTATGTCTATCCTCACTTATTTCCAAAGCATGTTAGACACAATTTATGGTTTAATAAATATTGAAAAGTTACAAATCCATGTGTATTTCTATTATACAATGTTTCAAGTTAAGCATTATTTTATTTATGTATTACTATTCACTGAGCTTGGCTCACCCTCTGTATGTCTGTTCCTGTAGGTAACCAATCAGGAGGTCAGGCCTAACCCAGGACGTTCGTTCCCTTTTGTCAACCTTTATGAGTCCAGGCACTAAGCGAGATCACTCAGTTTTGTGAAGCTTTGTCAAACATTGTCTTGTTTTTTTTTATTACTCATTTAAGGTTAAATGTACATGACTTCAATGTTTTTTTTTATGCCCAATCTTAGAGCTGGGGCTGCATATGTATATCTATATGACTGATGCTCACAGTATAATTTTGGCCTATGACTGGTTATTATAATGTATATGATGCATGTGATCCTGGCATATTAGAGGTAGCTCAATGGAGTTTGTTATTATGTTAAATTTTAGTGCTTCCGCCAAGGCCCCATATATTACGTATAACAGGTAAATGTCCGTTTCTGAATAGGTCATGCCTGAAACCTTTAGGGGCGGGTTTTGGGGCATGACATTGCTGCTCTGGTGGAGAGGTGGTGGGACACCACCGACTCCCTCCACCTTTCTGGCACCGGGGAGATGACGATGACTCCTTTCGACTTCTCCATGCTCACAGGCATCGGAGTAGGGGGTGATCCGATCCCCTTTGACACTAACATAGGTGAGTGGGATGCTGCCCAGCTTTACCTTCTCGGCACCCAGCCACCTCTTGCTCGAGCAGGGTTCATGCGATATTCTTGGTTCGAGGCTCATTTTCGGATCGAAGCGCCGACTACCCGGGAGGAGCAGGAGCAGTATGCCCGGGGTTTCATCATGTTCTTGCTGGGGACCACTCTGTTTGCCGACCGGGCGAACACCGTCGCCCTCTATTTGCTGAGCGCACTGGTGGATGTGACACAGATCCGCCGCTATGACTGGGGTGACGCCAGCTTGGCCACTCTCTACGGCTATATGAGCTCATCCTCCCGCCTTAGCGGGCAGTTACTCGGAGGCTACTGGCGAGCTTGGGAGGTACATCTTCTTCTCTGTTTTACATTTCTGCTTTTCATTATCTGTACACCACATACATGGCGCGAGACGCTCTATCTTGGTAGACATCGCACAAACCCACATAATACTTGCACATACCTCTTTTTGCTTTATCTGCATACTACTTTATCTGTATACCGCTCATATTTGTATACTACTCATATCTGTTCTGTCACACTATACAGTTGTGGGTTTATGCCTACTTTCTTAGGCTTGCCCCAGTACCGAAGGAGGAGATGCCCCCTATGATCTCATTCTCCCATCGCTTCGACATAAGGTACGATCGGAGGCCTCGGGATTCTTTCATGTTCTTCCGTCGCTACTTCGACACCATCACCACCGTAGAGCTATTTTAGAACATGCAGTTCATTTAAGCTTTGCTTTGCATTGCATTTTCAAAAACATTAGATAACAAACTGTACTTCATTTCCAGATCACCTAGCAGCCATGGGCCTCATTGCCTATCGTGGTTCGGGAGCCCTATGAGGGTGCTCAGGAGATCGCCCGATCCAGGATTCTGTTGGAGGGCCCGGTCTGCCGGGCTTGGTACTTTGGAGAGCGCTTCATACGGCAGACCTTGGGCGTGCCCGAGCAGTGGGTTCCAACACCACCTCCTACCCACGTGGGGTACACTGAGAGGTACACCTTGGCACAGCTGACCCGCCACACGGTTGGTCGGAGCTATGAGCAGTTTATAGACGAGGGTGACTACACAGAGTTCGTCTAGACTTACATCATGCGGCCACTGATGGGTGCTGGCCAGGTTGAGAGGGAGAGACCAACGGCACCAGCAGCGTGGGCGGGAACGTAACGGACACCTCAGGCCCGAGGCAGGAGTGGGTCTTGAGGGTCTCGGAGAGAGCAGGGAGCTGGGTCCCGGAGAGGGCGGCGGTTAGGTGGCTCGAGCTGCCTGCCATGATGACATGCTGAGGGCAGGGTGTAGAGACTTACCAGATCCCCATCGCTCCTCCTCCGGCTGATCATGAGTTCGTCGGATTCGATGGCTTGCCCCCGGTATGTACTTCTGCATTTTGCATTCTGTACAGTCATTTCATTCCATTTCTGCTTGATATTTCGCAGAATACTGATACTTCTAACACTTTTGCAGGCTTCCTCCGAGTATACTTTGCCAGTCCTTGGAGTTGAATGCTTCGGTAATGGGGATGTTACAGCGGAGCCTCGATCTACTGACCATCTACGGCATTCTAGTAAGTTCCTTTCTAACCACAGTCTCAAACTCTACATAAACTGTTTCACATAATCTGATACTTCGCACCGCCAACACAGCACTTGATACACGGCCCTCACGGCATTTGACACACTATAATCTGCAGATTGTTCACAGCATTGCTCATGGCATTCGTACACTCATAGCATTCATACTCTGTACCCATACACTGCATTCTTCACTGATATACTGCTCATGGCTTTCATACACTGTACTCATACACTGCATTCTGTATTCATACACTGCTCATAGTATTCATACTCTACTTTGCATAGCATACTGATGTGTTTGTCATTTGTGTTTTTCAGCCTCCATTCCAGATTCATACCACAAGAGGTGCTCCAGCAGGACCATCTGCACCTGCTCGAGGAGGAGGGCGAGGAGGCACAGTACATCCCCGTATCAAAGCGGGGCGCACTCATGTTGGGAGCAGCTCTCGAGCACCGGTTCCCATCATTGATGTGTCCGAGGCGGAGACAGAGGTGGAGTCGGAGGCAGAGTCGTCAGAGGAGGAGACCGAAGATGACTCGGGCTCGGGCTCAGATGGTGGTCCTGATGATGATGTTCCTGGACCTTCGTCCAGGAAGAGGACGAGGATAGACCCTCAGGCCTGAGACCATTTGACGCTGATCTAGACTTTTATTGCTTTTATTGCTTTTTGCTTTACTTTTCTTTTTGCTGGTAGCTTGAACGTATTGTATTGCCACAGGCAGGTTTTGTTTTCTTCAAAGCTATGTACTTGAAAAGATGATGAAATGGAACAAGCATTTTGTTTAAAAAAGAAAGTGTTACATTTGTACATCACATCGCATCGCACTGTACCACATTACATAACTATGTAAGTGAGATTGATCTTTTGTTTGAGAATTGGAACACTTGCATCGTAATAACTAGATAATGAACTGGCCAATGACAAAACAACTCATACAACCCACTGCTCATTCTGAACACACAACCCATAACACAGCGCTTGGTTTACCCAGCACGTAGCTCATACACACAGCTCATTCTGAACACTGCACATTCCGAACTCAAAGCCCATAACACAGTATTCTATTCATTTGCACACAGTGGATGGAAAGGCAGAATTTGCAGGAGTCATAACAGGCTCTATTGTCCGAACTTTCCTTATTTTTCTTCTGCTTCGCAAACCGGAACCCAAAAAAGCTTCAGATAGGTCCAGGTTTTACCATTCTGACATGACCTGGGTCAAACCCTGCGGTCGTTGAAAGAACTAGTCTTGCTTTGCACAAATGTGGAGAGTGGCACAGCAGTCTGAGCACAAAACGATTTTTTGAAAATGAGAAAAGGGTTCTCAACTGGGTATTAAGCCTACAACTGAACACAACATACTACGACTCAACAAAAGGTACACAACCTAAGCACATTGAGTAACACTCGAAAAGACTCAAAACAAAAGTTGATGTAAACAAAACAAAAGACACGACACACAGACGCGTTACAAAGACAAGAGACCTCTGAGTTCGTGAGGAGCCAGTTTCTTCGGGTATTATTCCCACCCTTTCTTACTTGTGATTCTCTCATCACTCTGGCACTTAATCTCTGCTTTTCTGAAAAAGCCTTTTTCTCACTTTTTCTCTCAACGCACATCTCTCTATTCTTCAATATCTCATTTTTCAATCCCTCCCCTGGATGGTTGACAGATAAACAAGAGGTTGTGGATTCATGCTCAACACTGTTAGCTCGCAGCTATTTCTTCCGGTGACATCTAGTTGATGCCCCAGATAAGGGAGTGGAGTATTCTGATCCATTCCAATTTGTGCTTCGCACATGAGTTGATACCTTGTTGCTTGGAGGGTGAGAGAGCTTTCAACCCTTTACAAATAGCTCCAGTCGTGCCCATTTCTGGCAAGTATGCTGGTGATGGGGGAAAGATAGGGATCTTGACTCAACTGTGCTCCTAGTTCATCATTTTGACCATTTTTTTTTGGTTTTCTACTAAAATAATTTTGACCAAAATGAGAGTTAGATTAACATACTTGTTCGATTTTCTGATTCAAAATCATGCAGGTTAGGCTATGAGCACTGAAAATTTTCCTTTTTTGGGTCCATGAAATGGTCCAGTTTTAGAAAAATGAAATAACTTTTGAGAAATTAGTCAACCTCATTAAAAATTCTCAAAAACTGTTTTGGCAAACAGCCACTGCTCAACGAGCACATAACCTACTCTCGAGATGCGCAACCTCGAATCTGAAGGAAAATTGCCCCTTGCTTGAAGGGAGCTGCATGGCAACGGAAAGTTGCCCCTTGTTTGAATGGCGACTCATGGCAACGGAAAGTTGCCCCTTGGCTGGGTGGTGCCGCAGCATACTGTGAACAGTTCTCATTAGTGATGATCGCAACCGAACTCTCGGATACAGAGAAGACGAAGATGGTCAAAACCAATATATGGACACAGTCACTTTGAAAGTGTTGGTGGCTGGACTTCAGGATGAAGTTGCCTACGCATCCCAAACATGGGAATCAAGCCTTACGTAGTTTCGGTTAAGGTACACTCGTGTATTAACCCTCACCTTCTACGCTCTGACTTTTGCCAAGGCCGCCCTTCTGGGTTTTCAACCTTGCGAGCTTTGTTTTTCTTTTCTTTTTCTTTTTTCATTCTTTGCATTTTTTCCTTTTCATCTTTTCTCTTTTTTTTTTTTCTTTTCTTTTTCTTTTCTCTTTTTTTTTTTTTCTTTTTTCTTTCTTTTGCTTTTCTTTTCTTTTTTCTTGCTTTAACTTTTGCTTGGGTTGCCCTTCCGAGTTTTCAGCCCAACGAGCCTCTCAAAGGGTAAAAGTGTAGCTTTGTCCATGCCAAATGGTTTTTGAGATCCTAGAGTCATCTGAATCCAGGAGAGTGGTCGCTGTTAGCTGATGGCATAGGAGTCCACCCAATGGGGGGCTGAATTTGCCCCTAGTGTTGTGGATCGGAACTTAATTGCCCTTCATCGATACCTTCTTCTTTCTTCCCTTCTGAGATTTGGCATTCTTGCCAATCTTCGTTGTGGACTCTTCGAGTGCATTCTCTGACGTCTTTTGCCCCTTGTTCGAGGGGTGCCTCTGATCTGGCCATACAAGCCTCACATTGCAAGTGGCCGTCGAACATTCTAAATGCACGTTCGAGGTTTTGAGAGCAAGGGGTTGAATCTTGAGGCTGAGAGCGATCCTAGGCTGTACAATCTCAAGAGCGATTCCACACAGGTCTTCGCAAGACTGCACAAAATATTTTTTTTGAAAACTTTTAAGAAAGAAACAAATCGCTCGTGCTGAAGACAGTGCAGAACCAATCTGGAACAAGCCAGGATCCTTCCCAGTACTCACACTTAACAAGCATGATCTCATTCATTAAGGGCTTAGCACACCTCTCTTTCTCTCACTTGATCAAATTTTTGCAAATCCCGAGGAATTCCTTCCTCTTCGTTTTCATCACATTATTCGAAAAGTTTTGAAAAACTTAGGTCAAAACAATGACTTATAGGCACAAAAGAGTAGGCAAAATGCACTCCTGTTTCATTCTAAACTTGCTGGCACAACAGGCTGAAAGTAACAATAGGCATAAAAACATGATAGCCGCAGCTGTTTCATTCAGATTTCTGGGTTGCAACTGGCTCCATAGCAGTAACAGACTCAAGAGAAAGCCAAAAGAATAAACACAAAATAAAATATTGATATCCGAGGTAACACCTCCGAAATCACTGAACTTCTATATAGCAGGACTGACTCGACACAACAAGACAGACCCGACCGACATAGTACAAAAAGACTACTTATATACATACAAGATAACAAAACTGACTGAATACCCAAGTCAGAAAGTGCAAAACTAGCATTCACAAATGCTCCAAAGTGCATGCCATACGCCACATCCGAAGTAAACTGAGCGCCACCCGCAGGTGGACCAACTTCAGATCACATACTCGTAGTATCCTCGAAATCTAACAACTCAGTAGTGACAGACTTCACTGAGGTAGGTGGGAGGATGACCTCATTGTCGATCAAATCCTATACTTCATGACGAAGGCGGAAACAGTTATCGGTGCTATGGCCGGTTTGCTGGTGGTACGCGTAGTACAAGGTAGCATCACGTGAGAGAGGGAGATTCTTCAGGAGAGGCCGAGGCTCGAGGGGTTTAAGGTGCCCCCTTTCGGCAAGGATTTGGAGTGCCTTAGACAAAGGCATGTAAAGGTCATGGAAGACCCTGTGCCCTTCGGGCAGATACTTCTAAGTCTGCTGACTTTTGCCGGACGCACTGGCAAAAGGATCGGCAGGTGCTGCCTTGGCATTCTGATCCTTTCCATATGCAGAGTTTGAATTGGAAGGAACTGTTCCGGCATGACGGGGCCTATCCCGATTTTCTACCTAGCTGGAACTCCCCAGGGTTGGAGTGGGGAAAGCATCATCCACAGTTTTAGCCACCACTGCGAATATTTGCTGTTTACTCAATCCTCCGGCTTTCAAAGCCTCGACTGCCCACAGTAGTTGTTCAACAGGATCAGCATCTGTTCCTACTTTGTTCTTACCTCTAGCCTCAACTTGATCGAGGGTTTGGGTTATTATATCAGAGCGAAACCCGGTTGTTGTTGGCATGTCATGGCCATAGCTTGAGACAGCCTCAGGTTGGCTGAGCTCGATCACAATTCGCCCTAATAGCGGGGCCTCCAGCCGTACAAAATTCTCGGCGTAGGATGTGGTTGGTGGCGAAGCCGACATTCCGTAGGCGAGATCTACCACAGATCGCTGAAGATCACCAATCATTCCCATCAATTCAAACGTGGCGGGCTCACGAGCTTGACACAACTGTGGCGTCCAGACCAGGCGCGCGGCAGGCGACCTGGGCGAGTATGGTACTTCAACATTGGTCTCACCTCGCAAGATATTTCCTTGGTCCAATGCGGCTGCCATAACCACTATTTCTTCTGAACTTTGCGTCATCATAAGTCCGCTGAACTGAACGGTGACTGACGGATCCGGTGACTGACGGATCGGGTGCCTGTCTCGCCTCAGCAAAGGAGAACACTGGCTATTGTATGCTACATCTCTGAACTGAAAGAGAAAACAAGCAAAGATTTCGCCCAATCGTAATGCACAAGCATAGTCAATAATCATTTACTACTACTCATCGTTTCCCCAAAATCACTGCCCCAAAAACTGAATCTGATACCTGCAGATATAACTGATTCCTCAAAACACTGATACTGATACCCTCAGGCCTGATACTCAAACTTGCCAACTGATATACGCATTCCTTGTAGAGGTCAACTCAAAAAGCACATAACAAGCAAACAAGAGCCAAAACACCCCTATTTTGGGGTAGGGTTTCCCTGTCCTATTTTGTCAGGAACTAGGGTTTCACTACGCACGCAACGGTTTCAAACAACCTATAATTGGGTAGCAACCTGTCCTAGCTTGTAATGGTCACTATGGATTCCGAACATGCACTAGGTCGAATGGTCAAAAGGGTGCCCCGATGACAACCAGGGTTTGTGTTCCCATCGTGGCAGAGCCCGTAACCGGTCAGCCTTATGGCACGCTTCTCGAAGCGAGCCTCCAGCAAACCGTTCAGGAATAGTAGACGGCGAACATTGTGACTTAGGCGCACCAATGCAAATGCAATGCAAAGAAACACATAAGTGTAATCAAAACAAGATATCATGAGTTCGAGTCAAGCTCTCTAACTCCCCAGCGGAGTCGCCAGAAACTGTAGACGTCCCCGAATGTCCTGGGAGGGCATCCCGTTTTGTTCATTGGGGCTCACTACAGTTCAGGACTCAATGTCATGGTCCTATATCTAATCTCGCAGAGTGCAATGCAAGACCGATGAATCATCAAAGAGTCCAAATCCGGCAAATCGTTTTTTAAAACAGATTTTTTGGAAGCAGTGCCAAACATGGACTACTTTGCCAGATACAGAGTCGCCACCTAAATATTTTATTTTGGGGGAATTTAGGAAACCTTGACTCGTTTGCCTAAGGCCACGTGTCCGTCATCACCAAACTTGCCTCGGCTCGGGAACTTGGGTACGATTGGACAAGGTCAGCTATGAGCACCCCCGCTCGACCGATCAAAGATCAGCCTCTGCTAACATGATATCTTATTTTGAAAACATATGCATTCTTATTCCAGTTAATTAGCTAATCTTACTATGTGATGCGTACAACACAAAAGTATAGATTAGATCACCTAATTTGGAACAAAGCATTGCATATCCGCTTGTTTGAAAGACAGTTTGAAATTTGCTACTCGCAAGTATGCTAAAACACGGATTTCAATGAGTTATTCCAACTCAGACAATCAAACCTTCACCCATAGGCATTCACGCAGTAAATCAACTAAGCAGTTAGCCTCATGGCAAGCATGCTTTCATGTTAACATTCACACTCATGTGAGATGCTAAAGCGTAAACACTCACCTAGTACTCCAAGCCAAAAACAAGGAACATGTTAGTAATCGAATGTATGATCCGAGTCCATGTTAAGATGGCTAATGTATTGTAGGCAAAATGCAGCTAGAGTAGGCTCGGCCAATCTATAGATGGCATGTGAAATGCAACAGATAACATGTATTCAAGTTAGATTTGAAATACTATGCAATTAGTACGATGCGCCGAGCCCGGTGCATGCAATACTGATGAATGATGCATACATGCATAGCCTAAGGATGCTAATTAAAGTATGCCCTAATACTAACCATCGAAAGCAGGTAAGTAAAAGGGAGAAAGAAGTGGGGGCTGGAAGACATGCATCGCACACACGCACACTTATTACAAATTCACCCTTGTTCGGAGGGACCGAAAGAATAATACAATTTAATCAACTAACAAGCTAATTAAATAGTTACAAATCAATTAACTAGTTAAGCAAATTAACTAAGCTAATAAAGCGATAAAACAGCCTCGGGAAGAGGGTCCAATGCATGCGTGTACAACTCCGCTTGGAAATCCACCACCATGCACAAGCTGCCTCTGTTTTCACTGTTTTCCTCCTCTGAAAATTGTACAAATCCCAAGGAACACTGTAACAACCCGACCCTTATATGTGCTTGTGATATGTGTTAGTCCTTTATTCTGTGCTGTCAAATGCCTAAGGTGAAACTGTACAAGAAAATAAGTTCAAGTAATTATGTTTTAATGCCTTATGGAATGAATTGTATCTGTTAGGAAAGAAATGAATCTATTACTAATAGAACGATAAAGCAAAAATTGAGGGCCTTAGAGGCTTAATAAGTCAAAATTAATTATATATTTGGACTCAACATAGATTTTAGGTAATATTATGCACTTCAGTGAAATTTCAATTTTAGGATGTGTAAACGATTGATTTTCGTCTTATTTCCCCTTAGGATATATATGTGTGTTCATAGTTCATTTGGTCAAACAAACATGTTTCTAACAACCAAGCTCTTAAGAAAGGAGTGCGGAAGAGACAAGTTGAGGAGTAGAGGGAGAAGATCAAGAAGGTTGGGAAATTGAGAAACCTTAGCATAAGGTATGTAGATATTATTGTAATTCATCCTTACAACTCTTCTTTTTCTTCTTTAAGGAGAGATAACTTCATAATTATGGTACCCAAGGATTGGAATGGAGGTACAATATGTGTGTGTAGGAGAGATTATCTTAATTTTGCATATCTTGACTCAATTTGAAACATCTATGAAAAGTTTTACTCTATTTCTTCAATTGACTTGTTTGAATTCAAGTATGTGGCATGATCTTGTGTCAAAGTGTTGAGGTGTGAGAATAAGTAGAAATCTTATGAATTGGAACTTGTGGATCCATGATTTAATTTTTACTTAAATGATATATGTAATTTGATCCTTGTTTACATGTATTTCTATGCTTTGAGCCTATATATTAGTAATTTAAAGTTCGATTTTTGAGACCCTAAACATGTTCACAAGAGGATGAAATTGTGCAAAAATTTCGAACATTTTGAGCAGAATCGCCGCACGTGCGAGGCCCAAGGCCACACGTGCGGGAACCCCCAGCCGCACGTGCGGGAGTCATGGCCGCACGTGCAGGGTAATGGTGAAATTTGGGCGATGGACACTGCAAAAAAAGCACGTGCGGGGCCTCAATGCACGCGTGACGCGTGTGCCGCACGCAGAAATCCTAACGCACGTCGCCCAAGCTAGAAAAATTGAAATGCTCCGTTTTGCGTGTAGGGTCCTCTAATTTTGTCAAAACCTGCAATTTATGTTGTTTTAATGTTTGTTAATTCAATCAAAGTAAGTGAACCGAATGTTGAGTTAACAAGGAAGAAGGAACTAATGTGATTTTTCATGTGTGTAGGAAACACCTTAATTGGAACTAGTGCACCGCCACAACACAGTGAGTAATAGTACCTCAATGGACCTTTACTCAATTTATTATTATTGACGTTGTGATTATGTATTGACATTATATCTTGACGTTACGAACTTCGTTGTCAAACTTGTGTTGGTACGGTATATAGATACGCTATTTATGAATCATTATGAAATTGTGGGAATAAGTGAACCATTATGAAATTGTGGAAACATCAAAAAGGATGTGAAGTTATGCACGTCATATGTGAAATCTTATGGCTTTTGGACTGTATCAAGGAAATTGTGAACTTGTGAACCAATGTGGCCTAGAGCCATTTGTGCATCAATGTGGCCACGATCCTTTTTGTGAAATTATGTGACCAAGGGTCATTTGTAAACTATGAATCGATGTGGCCAAGGGCCATTTGTGAACGACGATATTATGAGGCCAAGGGCCGATGTGTGATATACGAATTTATGAATTGTGAACTTGTGAAACAAGAAGGGCCAAAGCAAAACTTGTCAGTTTAAGAAACCGATGATTCTTCACGAATATGTGAACTCTTTAGGCCAAGGGCCAAGTTATGAATTGCGAATCGACTAAGTTGTCCAACAAAGCTATACAGAAACGGACTGATTACATGATTACGGTATTTATTATGTTTTACATGCATGCAAGTACTATCATTGACTGAGCTTGACTCACTCCATATTATGTCTGTTTCTGTAGGTAACCAACCAGGAGGTCGATCTTAACTCGGCACCGTCATACTTTTGTCAGCCTAGGCACATCCAAGCTTGGGGTCGGAACCCTACTTTTGTGGAGTTTGTTAGATGATGGCTTACTCTTTTGCTATTGGCTTAGGTTGTTATGTACTTAATATTTTTGTTATATACCCCACCTCGGGGTTAGATTTGTATATTCATGTAAATAACTAACTCTCAAATGTATTTTGGCTTTTGATGTACTTGTCCTATGAGATGTTCATGATCCTGGCATAACTTAGTAGCTCAATGGATGACATATTTTCTGGTTTTATATCACTTATTATTACAGCCTTCGGTCAGGCCCCTATATGAAATCACGTTACGTGTCCTTTTCTGCTTAGGTCATGCCCAAACTTTTAGGGGCAAGTTTGGGGCGTGACAAACACTCTCTGAATACTGTGGGATGCCACCGGCTAAGGGGGAACACCACCGGCCATGGAGAAGTGGTCATCGACCACAAATGAACTCTCAGCCACCAATTCATGGCCGATCGACACTGAAGGTAGTCGGTCGGCCATCTATGCCTGTAGAGTCCTGTTTTGACAGCAACAGAGGACAAACAAGGTATGGCAATACATTTCAAAGCAATGTGGGCACCACCACACCCCTTATCATGTTTATCACTCAAAGGGGGATGGTACTCAATTCTCAGACCACCAATCGCGCATTTCGATGCGTGATGGCCCAAGAAACCAAGTGTGCCATTTCAATGTGGAATGAAATGCACATAAACAAACAATAGGCCCAACGTCTATCACTTGATCAAGGGACAAGGCATGCATGCTCAATGCAATGCCACCTAGGCATGTGAGCTAAGTATGCAATCATGAGAATGCCAACAAGCATGCAAACATGCAAACATAACAAGCATGAGAAATGCAATGCCAACATGCAAACATGCAAAACATGTAACATGTTAAGCAACGAAAACAAAGAGAAGAATGCATGCCAAATGCACTATCATTTAAGCAGTAACAAGATGTTTATGGGCCAAGTATGTGACAACATGCATGGCCAATGTACACACACACATTCATGCACACAAAGTCCAACACTTATGCATCAAATAGCAACTTTTAAGCACACTTAAAAGAGGATAAACATGGACTAATGGCAAGCATAGCAAGCTCTGAAACTACATGAGGGATGATGTCAAATCAACCTAACAATGCAAGCTAGGCATGCAACCAAACCCAAGGACTTAAACTATGGCCGTGTGACACAAGAAGCAAATGACCAAAGGGCCATGGGGACTCAAAACCACCCCAAGGTAGACCAAAACAAGGTCAAAGGCACACCTAGATGGCATCTAAATGGCCTAAGTCTAAAGGCATGCACAAAGGTCCAAACATGGAGCATAAGACACAAGCCTTTTAAAGCATTAAAGGGGCATCAAATGCAAGCATACAAGCATACCACAAGGACTAAAATGGTGTTATAAGTGGTGCCAAACCACTAAAACAAGCCAGGTAATGCATGCTCAACACTCACACACCCAAGGCTAACAAGCCAAAATGCAAGGTGGCTATACAAAGCATGTCATGGATGGCCAAAACAGCCACAAACAGGCCTTACGTATACTAAAACATGCATAAGAGCTTCACAAAGCTTCGCCAAAACAAGTAAGCATAGTAGTCTAAATGCTAAGTACATGTTGAGGCAAATAATGGCATTACAAGACAAGTATGCAAGACAAGCATGGTGTGTATAAACCAATTAAAAATAGTGCTATATCATGGCAAAATAAGCACAAATAATACTTAAGACATGGCCAACATGAACTTAAACAAGGTGCTCACACATGAGGCTAAAATGACAATTATTGAAGGCAACAAGGAAAGGGGATGGCCCTCTCCTTCTTAGGACCTTAAAGCACCATCCCCACCACTGAAATCCCTATGGATTTCAGTGGTGAGGAGGCCAAGGCAAGGTGGTCCCGGAGCTCACCAAAATAGCACAAAATGGGGCCAAACAAGGCCTAAGAGGGGTCAGACAACCCCAAACATCAAAGCAACCTTAAACAACTATTTTAAGCACTTAAAATTAGAACTTTTATATGCTATAAGTTAAGCTTAAAAACAGATGCAAGGATGGGTAAAAGCCTATTCAAAAGGGGGGTATTTAAAGGAAAAGTTCTTACCCTTGTAGACCTCTTCAAGAACAATGCTCCAGCAGCCTTCCTTAGGTCTAAACCAACTCAAAACCTTCAAGAATAACCCTTTGGCTCCTCAGCAACCAAGGTAAGGTGTAGAACTAGGTGTCCTAGTGCAAAACTAAGAACAAAACCCCTTTAAACACACACAAAGAGCAAAAGAGATGGAGAAATAGAGATAGATAGATACACTATTTCTAACTTTAATCCAGACCTCTGAAACTTTTTTGTAACCCTTGAGGAGGGAGGAGAAGCCCTCCTCTTATAGAATTCCAACTCTTGCAATGCTTACAAAACAAGCTAAGCAAGGGGGAAATCCCTCCATACACGTGTATGGAGGGGGTGCAAAATGGGTGCCAGCTGGCACAAAATATCTGCCTAAAGCAGATGAATAGTGGTCGACCAACAAAAATGGCCATTTGACCAACAAAGGTGGCCAGCCGACCACCAAGAGTGCCGACCGGCCATGACTAATGGCCAGTGGCAAGAAAACATGGCCGGTGGCTCAAGCCATGGCTGGTGAGGTGGGGGAATGGCCAACAAGCTATTCCCTACCCTCAGAAGCAAAACAACAAGTGTTTGGTGCAAAACCAAACAAAAAACAGACAAGTTGAGAGTTCCTAGGGCAAGGCACGTAGCCGAGACCTCCGAGAACTCAAAACGAACAGAAATATGGATGATCACTGAGTGTTCAAACGGTGACATCCAAGTCTTGAGGACAGTCAAAAATGAGGTGTCTACAACAATGGATGCCCAGCGCTGAAGTCCACCAATTCATCGATGTGCGGTAATGGAAAGTAGTCCTTCTGACTGGCTCTATTCAGATCTCTAAAATCCACGCATACCCAAATTCTGTCATCTTTCTTCGGCACTGGAACAATGTTGGCCAACCAAGTGGGATACTCAGATGCTAGCAAAAACCTTGCGTCTATCTGCTTGGTGACCTCTTCCTTAATCTTCAATGCCCAATCTGGGCGTATTCTCCGAAGCCTCCACTTAACAAGTTAGGCCTTAGGGTCAAGAGGGATCCGGTGCTGTACAATCTCATAATCGATTACAGGCATGTCTTCGTAGGACCACACGAAAACATCTTGGAAATCTTTTAATAAAGAGACTAAGTGCTCGCGTTCTTCCAAAGACAACGTGGACCCGATCTGGACCAGACAGTACCCATATTAATTGCAGTGATTTCATCAATGAGGGGTTTTACAAACCTCTCCTCCTCTTGAACAATTAAATGTTTTAAAACTGGAGGAATTCCTTCCTCGTCATGTTCATCAAAATTTTGCAAGTCATGATTAATGCAATATACTAATGGCACAGAAAAGTACTCAAAAACAGCAGTGGTACCATTCTCATTCACAACTTCCAGTTCGTCCAATTCTTTGGTTATAACCAACTCAAAGGAAAAAGAAAAAGACAAGCTAAACAAAACAACGGCTTCCGAGTTATCAACCTCAGGAATACCGGACTCTGACTCAGAAGAATTGGAATCTGACTCCGACTCCATAGACTCTATGGAATCAGATCCTGACTCACTACATGATTCAGAGCAGCCGGACAAAAAGCCCTCCTGTAGACCGCCCCGAACTCGCTCTGCGTGACCCCCTTTTTGGAGAGGGCGCGAATTGTAGTTCTAGCTACTACAGTTCGGACTCCTGTCACGGTTTTTTATCTAGTCTCACAAAGTGCAATGTAAGACTGATAAATCACCAAAGAGTCCAAATCCAGTAAATCATTTTGGAAAACTAATTTTAATCAAAAAAATGCCAAACATGTACTACTATGCTAGATTACAGAATCGCCACCTAAATATTTTGTTTTGGAAAATTTAGGAAACCCTGACTCGTGCCTAAGGCCACGTGTCCGTCATCACCAAAGTTGCTTTGGCTCAGGAACTTGGGTACGAGGGGGGAAGGTCATGAAATGAGCACCCCCGCACGCCCGATCAAAGATCAGCCTCTGCTAACATGATATGTTGTTTTTATAAACACGTGCGTTCTTATTTCAGTTATTAATCTAGAATTACTATGTGATGTGCACAACATATAAGTATAGACTAAATCACTTGATTTGGAACAAAACATCTCATGTTTGTTTTTCGAAAATGGTTTGAAGTTGCTACCCTCAAGTAGCGTAAAATATGGATTTGCCACCCTCAAGTGGGCTTAAAACAACATGATTTTGCCACCTCAACTAGGCTTAAAACTCACATTTTGATGAATTGTTCCAATTCAAGCAATCAAGCCTTCATCCACAGACATTCATGCAGTTAAGCATATAAGCAAATAGCCTCATGGCAAGCATGTTATCATGGCAGTCACTTACACTCATGTAAGGATGCTAAAGCGGAAACACTTACAGTGTACTCCGAGCCAGAACAAAAGCTAGTTAGTAATCATGTATGATCCCAGCTATGTTGAGATGCCTAATGCAACACATGCAAAATGCAACTAAGTAGGCTCGGCTATCTCGAACAACATATGAATGCAACAATTGATACTTGTATTCAAATAGGAATTGAACTACAATGCAGTTTGAATGATGCGCCGAGCCCGGTGCATACAAGCATAAGGTATGGTAATTGAAATATGCCCTAAACTAACCATTGAAAGCGGTAAGTAAAAGGGAGAAAGAAATGGAGGTTGGAAGACATACATCACACATACGCACACTTATTAAAAAATTTGCCCTCTCGACGGAGGGTCTGAACAATAAGCTAACTAGTTATGCTAATTAAACTAATTATTACAAATCAGCTAATTAACTATGCTAAGCTAATTAATTACAAAACAATTAAGCTACCGAACTAAGCAACTAAACAATTTAAACAAATGACCTCCAGAAGCGAGGGGGATATGCATGCTTGGCCGGCTTCGCTTGGAAATCCACTACCGTGCCTCGTCATGCCTCTGTTGGCACTCTTTTGTACTTCTAAAAATTATGCCAACTTCCAGAATGTTTCTGACCCACCATAGGAACATGCTGAAGGATGGTCGGCTAAGAGGGATGGCCATCGGCCAGAGTTAATGGCCATCAGCCACTTATGATAGCCGATCGGCAGACTTGGTGGTCGGTCGGCAGCTTTGATGGCTGGTCGGCCACTACTTCCTACAGTTTCCCCTTTTGCTGCAACAGAGCTTAAACAAAGACATGGAAGTGTATTTGTAGGGGAATGTGTGTGCAACCACACTCCTTATCATGTCTCAAACTCAAAGCAGTGTAGTGCTCGACTCTCAAGCCACCAATCACGCATCTCGATGCATGATAGCCTAAGAGTCAATTTTGTACAATGTTGATGAATGCACAAACCACACATAAGACTCAATGAACCTCCACTTTATCATATATGATCAAAGGTGTCGGTGACCTAAGGAATGCGGCACGTTTCATCACTTTGAGTATGAAACGTCCCTCGTTCCTCATGTTTGGATTAATGCCTGATCCAAACACAATGCAACGCAACACACATGCAAACAATATGCTTATCTAATCAATGGTAGAATGGTATGCACAAGGCCCTATCATGTAAACAATGCATGCATGGCATGTTTAGGAGCTAAGGCAAAAAGGCAAGTGAAGTGTTTCACACTAGAGGCATGCAAGACAATGCTCAAATGGCCAAACCACACACGGACAGACCTTAGGCATGCAAAAACAGTGGCCAAAACTCAACAAAACTTAGGCACGAAAAGCAAGGAATGCATACTCCACTCATGGCTCGCAAGCAAGGCATGAAGGCACAACTCTTAAATGCAATTAAAGAGTAATATGCATGAGAATGTGGCATTGCTATATGCTCTGAAATAAAGTGTTTAATGATGCCAAATCAACCAAATAACACAAACAAGGCATGTTAGAGGGCCTAGAGCATGAGGTTAGCTAAGAGCATCACACAAGAGGCATGCAATACATAGTACAACTAACCAAACCAGCTCTAGACAGAGCTCAAACATGCCAAGTTAAGGGCCAAGAACATGCTGAAATGGAGCCGAAGAGCTAAGACAAGCATGCATGCAAATTGGCTCATGATTAAGGCATAAAGGTACAACTCTCAGGAGCACTTAAAGAGTGAAAAACATGGAAGTGTGACAACACTATATGCTCTGGAAAATCATTCCAAATGATGCCAAAACATGCAAATACCTCAAGTCAAGCATGCAAGATACCTCAAAGCTAGTCAAGGCCATTGCACTACAAGCATGCATAACAAGCACCATACGACCAAGAAGCCTCAAAACAGAGCTAAAGCATGTTAAAACATAAGTAAAATCATGCTGGAGTGTAGTCAAGACATGCTAGAATAATGGGCCAAAACACCAAGTATACTAGGCTAGTGAGCAAGGTTTGCACTACAAGTGTATGAAGCATTCAAGAGGCAACCAAACCAGCCAAAAATAGAGTTATATCAGGTCCCAAAACTCACAAAAACATGCTCAAACTAAGCCTTGAGAGGATAGAAATACATGCTCATTTGATAGGCCAATAACACATGCTAACAAGACAAGAGGAGGGGGGGACAACCCCCACCCATTTGGGACCTCAAAAACACATTTCTACCACTGAAATTCCTTTGGAATTTCAGTGGTTAAAAGGACAAGAGAAGGTGATCTCAAAGGCCTAAAGAGATGGTACAAAGCTCAAGCAAAGAAGGCACACAAGGGGGTGAAAGAGGCCTTAAACAACCTTTTGAAGAACTTAAAAACGAGAGTTTTTTCAGTTGAAAGTAAAGGCAAAAGACGCATGCAAAGATGGCTAAGTAAGCAACTACAATAATGCTTTAAAGAGGATAAAGGCTCACCCCTGAAGAACAACAAAACCAACAGCTTTTCTGAGCCAAAACCAACTTTCGGATGTCCAAACAAGTCCTATGGAATCTAAGCTCCGAGGTCAAAAGGTTTGGCTAAGGGGTTATAGGCAAAATTTGTGAAGAACACTCACTTTCAAGCAATATATATATATAGAGAGAGTTCTAGAGAGATATATATATATATTTTTCCTTCATCGAATTTTTTGAACCTCTAAAAGGGGAGAGGAACCTCCCCTTATATAGAATCACAAGCTTCAAGCTTGTTTGACAAGCTAAGAGCTGGTTAAAATCCCTCCATACACGTGTATGGAGGATGTTATCTGTGCCCAATAGCTAGCACAGCTGGCACCAAAATATCTGAAAAAGCAAGCAAAAAGGCCTCGGCCAAAAGGTATGGCCGACCAGCCATAAAAGGAGCCGACCGGCCACCACTGATGGCCGATGGAAAGAGGGCATGGCCGATGGGCACAGGGCCTGGCCGATGGGTTGTAGGGCTGACCAGCAGGCCTCCCTCTTGCCTCAGAAACAAAGCCAAAAGCTCTCGGTCCACAACCAAGCATAAAACAGACAAGTTTAGAGGCTCTAAGGCAAGGTGCACAGCCGAAACCCTCAGAAACTCAAAACGAACACGAACAAGGATAATCATCGAGTATTCAAACGATGGCGTCCAAGTCTTGAGGACGGTCAAAAATGGGGTTTCTACAGTTGCCCCTCTTTGACAGAACTCGAAAGTCATGAGATGACGTGAGTGAATGTCAAAGCCCAAAGACGACCCATTTTTGACAAGGTCGAAGACTCAGACAAACATACAAGATAACACTATAGATGTGCTCGCAGGCTGGCGCAAAATGCAAATGACATGCACAATGCAAGAGCATAACTTACGATTATGCAAAGAAAGTTATAATGAAACATCTAGATGTAAATGTTATGCAAAGAAATACTAAAGCAAACTTGTACATAAGCAAGTAAACAAACACGCTACGCGAGGAAACTACAAACCGAACTACATTTCATGCAGAAAGGATGTAAGAAAATTATACAATTCTCACTACGTCTCACGCGGAGAAGGCTAAAAGCAACTACCGAGAATACCCAAAATCTCAAACAAAGCATCTCTAAATGTATCACACGTAAGAGAAGGAAAAGCAACACCTCTCAGCGTATCACACGCGAGAGAGGGAAAAGCACCACTTCTCAGCGTATCACACGCAAGAGAAGGAAAAGCGACACCTCTCAGCATATCACACGCAAGAGAGGGAAAAGCACCACTTCTCAGCATATCACACGCAAGAGAAAGAAAAGCGACACCTCTCAACGTATCACACGTAAGAGAGGGAAAAGTACACCTCTCAGCGTATCACATGCGAGAGAGGGAAAAGCGACACCTCTCAGCGTATCACATGTGGGAGAGGGAAAAGCACCACTTCTTAGCGTATCACACGCAAGAGAAGGAAAAGCGACACCTCTCAGCGTATCACACGCAAGAGAGGGAAAAGTACACCTCTCAACGTATCACACGCGAGAGAGGGAAAAGCAACACTACTCAGCGTATCACACGCAAGAGAAGGAAAAGCGACACCTCTCAGCGTATCACACGCGAGAGAGAGAAAAGCACCACTTCTTAGCGTATCACATGCAAGAGAAGAAAAAGCGACACTTCTCAACGTATCACACGCGAGAGTGGGAAAGGAACACCTCTCAGCGTATCACACGCGAAAGAGGGAAAGGTAACAGCCCAAATGCTTCTAACAGGGTGTTAACGCAAACAATGGGCGCACCTAGGTGTTTCTAAACAACCGGGGAAGGGAGAGGAATGGTGTTACCCAGAATTCCTCCAAATGAACCGTACATACAATATCGTGCCTGCATAAGAAAGAAACTTTACAAGTACAACGCAATACAATGCATATTTCATGCAAGATGAATAATCGTAACACAAATGTTAGAGGCATGCTCCATGCACAACATGCAAGAAATGACACAGAGGCATATTCAATGCAAGATAATCGACGATGCATACTTAACGTAAATGTGAGAAGTGCATACGCAATGTCGAGATGACAAATACATGCTCAATACAAGATTAACAAATGCATGCTCCCTACAATATCAAGATGCATATTCTATGCGAAACAAGAAGTGCATAATAATGCAAGTGAAGCGTGCATAACAATGCAAGTGAAGTAGTGCATAATAATGCAAGTGAAGAGCTGCATAACAATGCAAGTGAAGAAATGCGCGTTTTGGCGAGACCGATTCAGTCGAGACCTCTGATTTACCTCTCGGAGGAGTTTACAATGTGTTTAAAAGGATACATCCCACACGCGCTAAGCAACACATACCAAAAACACAATTCGGAGTTTCGGCAGAGACTAATCAAGCTTGGAAGTGCACCTCCCTTGCACTCTCTTGATGGATAGGGCACTAGTCAACAAAACAGACCCATAGAAGAGCATTGGAGGTCCATCGGCGACTAGGGGAAGCCATCGGCCATCTATCAGCCACCAAACAAATCCATCGGCCAACAAATTGGCCGGTCGGCCATAAATGGCAAATTCGGGGCAGTTTTGACAATTTGCAATGGGTCTTTAAGTATAGGGTCTTCAACTCCATTTCTTCACTTCCTCAAGGTCGAAAAACACATCCCCTCTCATTCTAAACCATTTTCCCCTTCTGATCCATGCTTTGTTCACATTTTCAACCACCCCCACAAACATTCCATTCGCAAAACCCTTGAGATTTCAAACACTTTGAACTTATTGAAAAGTGTTTTTGGTGCCTCATTCTCGATTTCCATCACTTGGGGTTTGTTTCCCTCAAGTTACCCTCGATCTTTGTGCCCACTTCCGCACTTCGACATTTTCTTCCATTTTTCACCCCTCGGAGTTGACTTTTTCTTAACTTTTGGGATTCTTGCCCATTTTCCATACCTTCAACCATTTTCTCATTCTTCTCGAGATGGCAGGTGACATTTTGCATGGTGGGGCTCCTCCAGGGATAGAGATGGATCCCGAGTTCGAGCCACTGCTGCTAGGCATTTGACCATTCGATTCGGAGACGTATGACCCTAAGGTATATGTATTGCCTCCTGATGGCATCCGTCAGTTCAAGAGGTTTGTGTGAGGTGCACCAGAGAAGCTCCTGCTACGCGAGCCAGAGTTACACTTATCTTACAGTGCCTCTGAGGTACACACTCCTTCTTTACTTTTCACAATGTAGATCAATATCTTGGATAGCCAACACTACTCTTCACCTGATTATCTCCAAACACACTTGTACACCGCATGCCTAGTTCATTCTGAGCACATTCATACATTGTATCTCTAACAATTTCAATTCATACATTCACTGCATTTCTATCAATTCTGAACACATGCATACACTGTATTTCTGACACTACCTTGCATATGTTTATCTTGAACACAGGAAGATTCTCATGCCTTCAGGGGCTATGGGAATACCATCGCTCGAGACTGGTACGTGGAGCTACCTGATGTTGTTCGCCACATCGTCGATGAGGTTCGTTTTGGTGCATTCTGTATGGGACTCTCGCGCCTTACTACGAGTCAGCCTCTTCTAGGCGCCTTAGTGGAGAGGTGGTGGGACACCATCGATTCCTTCCACCTTTCTGCAACAGGGAAGATGACGATGACTCTCTTCGACTTCTCTATGCTCACCGGCATAGGGGTAGGGGGTGATCCGTTCCCTTACGACACCGATATGGGCGAGTTAGATGCGCCTCAAATCTTTTTGCTAGGGACTCGCCCACCTCTTTCCCGACCAGGGATGGTACGATATTCATGGTTTGCCGAGCAATTTAGGGGGGAGACACCGACATCCCACGAGGAGATTGAGCACTACGCCTGGGGGTTCCTTATGTTCTTGCTTGGCACCACCTTTTTTGCCGACCGGGCAAACACCATTGGCCTTTACCTCTTGAGTGCACTAGTGGACCTTTATCGCGTCCAGCACTATGACTGGGGCAGTGCAGGCTTGGCCACACTATATGGATACATGAGTTCTTCATCTCACCTGAGCGGGCACTTGTTAAGAGGCTACTGGAGAGCCTGGGAGGTACATCTTTCACTTTTACTTTACAATTCTGATTTACATTATCTGTACACCACACACATTGCACATCACCCAATCTACTTTACATTACTTGTACTCTACACACACTACACAAGATACTGCATACCACTCTTTAATTTCTGCTCTATCTGTATACTGCTTTACATCTAATAGACATACTTATTATTGCCCTTTCATATTCTGTAGCTATGGGTATATGCCTACTTCCCGAGGCTTGCCCCAGAGCCGGATGTAGAGACGCCTCCCGTGGTCCCGTATTCACACAGATACGATGTGAGATGCGAGCGGAGGCCTCGAGAGTCTTTCTCATTCTTCCGCTAATATTTTGACACTTTAGCCACAACAGAGGTATTTCAAACCTTGCAGTTTATCTGAGCTTTGCTTCATATTGCACTTTCAACAGTAGCTTACAACCTATGTACCTGTCATTTGCCGATCACTTGGCAGCCCTGGGCTGTGCTGCCTGATGCGGTTAGAGAGCAGTTTGTGGGTGCTCAGGAGGCTTCTCGATTCCAGATGTTGTTCGAGGGTCCAGTCTATCGGGCGTGGTACTTGGGGGAGCGCTTCTTGTGACAGAGCCTCGGTTTGCCTGAGCAGATAGTCCCGATGCCATCTCTCACCTACATGAGGATCATCGAGAGGTACACTAAGCAGGAGATGATCAACTTCACAAGAGGCTGGGATGCCGACTTCTTCAGGCTCGACGGCGACTATACCGTCTTTATCCAGACATATCTTATGCAGCCCCTGGCCAGTGGTCGCCGAGGTGAGAGAGACAGACCTGTAGCCGCTGCAGGAGGATTAGGAGGAGCTAGGGCAACTCGGGCCCATGGTAGGAGAGGTTCCCAGAGGAGACAGAGGGCAGAGTGGCCAGACCTGCCCACTACTATGACTTGCCGAGGACGGGCTTCAGAGACTTATCAGATTCCCTTCACTCCTTCCCCAGCTAATCATAAGCTCATCGAATTTCGAGGCTCGACCCTGGTATATGCTATACTTTACATTCTGTACATTCATTTCATTTCACCTGATATCCCGTAGATTACTAGTTACCTCAACACTTTTGCAGGCTTCCATAGAGTACACTAGGCAGGCTCTGGAGCTGTCGGCTTCGGTGATAGGGATGCTACAGAGGAGCATGGACCTGATCAGTATTTACGGTATTCCAGTAAGTTCTTTCAACATCTGTCCCAAAATCTTCTATAACTTGCTTCGTACTGATCTGATGCATCACATTATCAATACTGCATTTGATACACCACACTCATATACCACTCACGGCACCAATACACTACATCTCATATACTGGCCACGGCCCTCATACACTGCAATCATTCACCGCTCACGGCATTCATATACTGCTCACAGCATTCATACACTGTAATCATATACTGCATTTGACATCATACTCAGCTTCGTATAGCATAATTGATGCGTTTGCCAAATTGTTCTTTTCAGGCCCCATTCTAGATACCAGCCACAACGGGCGCCTCAGCGGGACCTTTAGTGCCTTCCTGAGCAGCAGGGGGAACGAGACGAGGGATGTCGGTACACAGCCGAGGCAGAGATAGGCATACTCGTACCGAGAGTAGTTCATGGAAGCCTACCCCAGATGATGATGAGTTTGACGAGGAGGCAGTGAGTCCACGGTCAGAGTCGTCTCAGGGTGGAGATGAAATTTGGAGATGGATCAGATTCAAACAGTGGCGGTGGCGTGATGGTTCAGGCCATCGTCGAGGAAAAGGAAGAGAAGGGCTTCCCACTCTTGAGGCGAGTGGCGGCGATTCAGATGTTTTGTTTTTGCTTTATTTCTCTTTTTGCCTGTAGTTTTTACGCATTGTACAGCCTCAGGCAGTTTTATTTTTTTTTAAAAACTTGTACTTTTTTGCAAAAGAAAACATGATGGAATGAAAACAGCTTTTTGATTGAAAAAGTGTTATATTTTACATTCTAAGCATCACATTGCATCGTATCACACCACATAGCATGTAAATGAGATTAAACTTTGTTTGAAGACTACACACTCGAATTGCATTGCCTTAATCAGGTAGCGAACCGACTGACAACTGAAAGAACAAAACAACTGGATAATCAAAACTAAGACTTGACATGCTAACCAAATGTGAATACAACTCGATAAGCAAGACAAGAACTTAACAATCAACGCAAAATACAACTCGATAAACAAATTGAAGTAACACAGGGATGACTTCACAAAATCACCACGAAATGCATCCCAAGTGGAACAATATGCAAGTTCTCAGCACTTCCAATACATAGACAGCTCAGGGAGCAAAAGGAGAGGCCATCGGCCAAAGGTAGAGACCACCGGCCACCATAGAGGGCCATTGGCCACTAGAACTAGCCGATCGGCTATAAAGATGGTCGGCTGGCCATTAATGCAGAAAACCTCTAGATTGTTGACACTTGTATCCCACTCAACACCTTACCTTCTAAAAAAGCTCCAGTTTCATAGTTTCTTCATTTAAACTCTATTTTTGCCCCAAATGGAAGCATTTCTTGTCCAAAATCTCGCAAATTGGATTGCTAACTTGGATGGCTCGGAAAAGCTAAATTTTCGAGGCTTCAGAATAAATGCACTATTCACGCTGAGCCGCACCACGTTGCGTTTTTCGTTCCTTCATGCCGCGGCTAGGTGTTGGAATCCGATTACACACATTTTTAGCTTTGGCGGACAAGAGATAAGTCCCACTTTCGAAGACTTCCACGCTTTGATAGAGTCTCAGTGCAATGAAGAGATCTTGCCCCAATTCTGCTTCGGCCACATCCGAGCCTTGGGACGGATGTGCGGGCTCACTTTGCATGACACTCGGTCTTTGATCCGCGACAGAGAATTGGATGTCCCCAGCTTCATTCATTGATTTTCTGATGCCGGTGACCGCGGCGATCATCACTGGCAGGGTTTTCGGTGACATGCGCTTTGCTTGTGCTTGTTGTCTCATTTCTTGCTTGCCCTAGGCTTCAGTGGGTCTAGCGTTCGTTTGATTCAGGTTCCCCAAGGATTAAAGGAGGGCAAAAGCTGCATTGCCATGACGCTAGCTGAGACACTGATGGGTTTGGATGCTTTCCATTGTCGGGGGACGACTAGATTCGCGGGGAGTCTATTACTGCTACAGGTAATGTTTCCTGCCCTATGTCACATATATGTCTCACATCACTCGGCCCTCAGGTTCGGTTTTTCTCTCAAAACCCTTTTCTCACTTTTCTCTCATCGTACACCTCTCTATTCGTTAATCTCTCATTTTTATCCCTTTCCAGATATGGTTGATGGATAAGTTAAAGGTTGTGGACGCATGCCCAGCATCTTCAGCACGCAACTATTTCTTCCGACAACGACTAGTTGATGCCCCAGATGAGGGATGGTGGTGCGAATCGATGTGCAGTCTGTCCGTTGTCAACATTGCTTGGCGCTACCCCTGGCTCAATCTACCGGCGATGAGTTACAACATGTCTCGCTAGCCGGGCATTCAGCTAATCGGCCTGACACATTGTGTCTTTTACTTCCCATTTCGATTCCGGCGCCAATTTGGGCATGATTAAACTTGTCCGGAAGGAGGGATAGAGTACCCTGCCGCATTTCGATCGAGGCACCTGACTAGCTCGATGCCTTAAAGATGGAGGACGAGAGCTTCGGCCCCGCTCCCACTTTTAGTTGCACCCTCTCTGATGAGTGCATAGCTTGGCTCGATGAAAAGGCATAGGTTGGGCCTACTTTGGCATCAGAGGCTTCTACAAGCTCTGGGAGGGGGCACAAGAACACCTGACTTATCCATGCCCCGAGTTTATTGCTTTATCAGTACTTTCAAGTTTTCTTTATGAATGTAAAAAAAAGTAACTTCAATTTGTATTCATGAGTAGGAGAACTCTGTACTGAAATCAATGTAACTGAAGGTTGTGGGTACTGAAAATTTTTCGTTTGGTCCATAAATGGTCTAAGTCGTAAAAAGATTAATTTGAAAAAAATCAACTTTTATTAAAACTTTTCAAAACCATTTTCAATATGGATCACAACTGGACACGCCTGAGATATATTCTTAAGATGTACAACCCTGGATCCCAACAACTGGAAAGTTGCCTCTAGTCTGAATAGCACTGCACTGGAGATTACAACCGAGCTCTTGAATGTAGAATAGACAAAGATTACCAACATGATCACCTGGACAAAGTTGATTTGGGGAATGTTTATGGCTGAACTTTGGAATGAAGTTGCCTACGTATCCCAAAAATCAGAATGAAGCCTTACGTAGTTCGGTTCAGGTTCACTCATGTACTAACCCTCTCCTTTTGCGCTCTAACTTTTGCCAAGGGCTCCCTTTCTGGGTTTTCAACCTTGCAAGCTCAATTTTTATTATTTCAAATTTTTCATGCTCTAACTTTTGCCTAGGTCGCCCTTTCGGGTTTTCGGACTAGTGAGCCACTTAGGGATAGTATTTCTTCAACTTGTACATGTTGATTGGCTGGGAGAACTCAAGGCCATCTAAATCCATCATAATGACAGCTCCGCCCGACCCGATAGACTTGATGATGTAAGGACCAGTCCAATTGGGTCTGAACTTGCTCCTAGGGTCGTGGATGGGAGCTCGGTTGTCTTTGAGCACTAGATCCCCCTTTTTCAAATTCTTGGACTTAACCTTCTTGTTGAAAGCCCTGGCAATACTTCGTTGATAACCCTAGATGTGATACAATGCTTTCAGCCTTTTTTCATCAAAGAGCATGAGTTCTTCGAACCTGCTTTCCTGCCAATCTGCCTCAACTATCTGACACTCAGCCAATACCCGTAATGACGAAACCTCAACTTCGATAGGCAGAACAACCTCTATCCCATAAACCAAGGAATACGGAGTTGCCCCCGTAGATGTTTGAATTGAAGTCTGGTAGCCCCAAAGAGCAAATGGCAGCTTATCTGGCCAGTTCGTGTAGGTTTCCACCATCTTCTGTAGAATATGCTTGATGTTCTTGTTGGCGGCCTCAACTGCTCTGTTGGTTTGCGGCCGATATGTAGATGACTTATGAAAAGCCACGTTGTATTTCTCCAACAAGTCGATCACCTCCTTCTTGAAGTGGGAACCATTATACGAAATAATCTCATTTGGGACCCCATAGCGACAAATAATGTTCTTTCTGATGAACTTAGCAACGTGCAATGCCTTCAGCACAGTGTAAGATTTGGCCTCAACCCACTTCATGAAGTAGTCTATCGCTACCAGAATGTACTCATGCCCGTTGGACCCGTTCGGAGTGACAGCCCCAATTACATCAATCCCCCAAACTGAAAACGGCCATGGCGAAGTCATGTTGTACAGCTTCGACGATGGAATGTTCTTGTGGTTTGCATGGATCTGACATTTGTGGCATCACCGAAGAAAGCCAATACAATCCTCCTCCAAGGTTGACCAATAATAACCCTGTCTAAGGATCTTCAAGGCTAGCATCACCCCGCTCATGTGCGCTCCGCACTCTCCTCTATGGATGGCCTCCATCAGGCACTTCGATTTTTCAGCGTCAACGCACAATTTGTGCATCCCCAGATGACCCCTCTTGTACAGTTTACCTCCACAGACGATGAACTGAACAGCCATTCTTCGAATTGCCCTCTTATCTTTGGCATTTACCCCTGGCAGATACGCTTCCTTTTCCAAGAAGTTCCAGATGTCTTAATACCAGGGGTTTTGATCTTCTACCGTATCTATGGTAACAATCAGCTCGTAGGTCGGCACGAATTTCTATTCAATGATGATTAGACGCATCCAAACTCCGAAAGGGATGTCTATCATAGAAGATAGAGTTGCTAACGAATCAACAAACCTGTTGTTCTCTCTTAACAGATGGGTGAAATTCAGTTTCTCAAACTGAGGAATCAGAACGTCCAAGGTCTGGTGATAAATTCGTATCTTTTCTTCTTTAACTTTCCAATCTCCTTTAGCTTGAGATACAACAAGGTTCGAGTCCCCGACAACATCCAACCACTTTGCCCCTAGTTCTACGGCGGCTTCTAATCCAGCAATACATGCCTCATATTATATCTCATTGTTCGAAACTTTGAACCTGAGTTTGAATGCTAGAGGTATACAGGAATTGTCGGGTGCTATCAGTAGCACCCCTATCCCATACCCGTACTGGTTTGACGCTCCGTCAAAGTACATCGTCCAAGTCTCTTCTTCGACATGCAAAATGACCTCATCTGGGAACAGATATTCTACTACTTCATCCCCTTCAACTGGGTGGTCGGCTAGGAACTCTGCTACCACTCTCCCTTTCACTGACTTGCGCGTCATGTACTTCAGATCAAATTTGGAAAGCAGAAGCAACCAACAAGCTAGCCTACCGGTAAGTGCCGGTTTCTCAAAGAGATATTTGATGGGATCTAATCTCGAAACCAATATTACAGAGTGAGCTAATAGGTAGTGCCTCAACTTCCTGGAAGCCCATACCAAAGCCAGACAAGCCTTCTCCAGCGTAGTGTAGCGGGTCTCGTAATCCAACATTTTCTTGTTCAGGTAGTAGATAGCCTTCTCCACTTTCTCCTCAGACTCCTGTGTAATCATGCAGCCCATTGTCGTTTCAATCATTGATAGGTACAGAATCAATGGTTTCCCCGGCTCAGGCGGTGACAACACAGGTAGGTTCTGTAAATATTGCTTGATCTGCTCGAAAACAACTTGGCATCGGTCGTCCCATTGGAACTTCTTTCCTTTCTTTAGGAGACCAAATAGTGGTTCACAAGTCAAGGTTAATTTTGCAATAAACCATCTTATGAATTGCACTTTACCTAGAAAGCCTCGCACCGCCTTTTTAGTCCTCGGTTGTGGCATTTCTAAGATGGCCTTGATTTTGGAAGGATCAACCTCGATACCCCTTTGTGTGATCAAGAACCCCAGCATTTTCCTTGCTGTAACACCAAATGTACATTTTCCTTGGACTTGACAATCATGTCGTCCACGTACACCTCAACCCCTTTATGGATCATATCATGCAAAATCATGGTCGCAGCCCGTTGATACGTAGCCCCAGCATTCTTCAGCCCAAACAGTATCACCTTATAACAATAGGTTCCCCACGGGGTGGTGAAAGCCGTCTTCTCCCTATCTTCGGGTGCCATCAGAATCTGATTGTAGCTTGAAAACCCATCCATGAACGAGAGCAGTGCATGCCCAGCAGTGAAGTCCACTAATTTGTTGATATGCGGTAGAGAAAAGTCATCCTTCGGACTGGCTTTGTTCAAATCCTTGAAGTCCACACATACTCGAATTCTGCCGTCTTTCTTCGGCACCAGAACTATATTGGCCAACCAAGTAGAGTATTCAGATACCAACAGGAACCCTGCGTCAATCTACTTGGTGACCTTTTCTTTGATCTTCAGAGCCCAGTCTGGGTGTATCCTTCGGAGCTTCTCCTTAACAGGTCAGGCCTCTGGGTCAAGAGGGATCTGGTGCTGTACAATCTTAGGATCGACTCCAAGCATGTCTTTGTAGGACCACGCGAAAATATCTTTGAAATCTTTTAATAAAGCGATTAAGGGCTCGTGTTCCTCCGAAGACAACGCGGACCCAATCTGGACCAGCCGCGGGTCCTTCTCAGTACCAACATTAATTGTGGTGATTTCATCAACCAACAGTTTTACAAACTTCTCCTGCTCTTGAACAAGCAAATATTGCAAAATCAGAGGAATTTCTTTCTCGTCGTTTTCATCAAAATTTTGAAAATCCTGATTAATGCAATAAATTAAAGGCACAGAAAAGTACTAGGAAGCCACAGCCATACCATTCTCATTAATAACATCCAGTCCGTCCAATTCCTCTGTTACTACAGACTCAAGGGGAAAAGAAAAAGACAACCTGGACAAGACAGTGGCATCCGGGTTATCACCCCCAAGAATACCGAACTCAGACTCAGACGACCTGGAACCTGATTCTGACTCCACTGACTCAGTGGAATCAGATTCCAACTCACTACCTGACTAGGAACTGCTCGATAAAAAGCCCTCCTCGTTTTGCCAGACGAGGGAGGGTGCGATGGATGCATCGAGAATGCTTGAAAATGGGCCCACAGCCACTTCATTCCCGATCATGGAGACTGAGAAGTTATCCCCTAAGCACTCTGGTAAGATCTGAGGATCTGAGAGGAGACAAGCTAACGCTACCCCCATCTCAGTTTCTGTGCTCTTAGAATCCTCCTCTTTGCACTGCTCAGCCTCAGCTGGTGGGTCTGTCTACTCTTCAGTAACATCATCCCCGGACAACTGAAGACCAAAAAAGATTTTGAAGCCGGGCAAGCGCCACTTCTCTAAATTTATCCAGGGCTCCGAAAAGCCGCAGAATGGGAAGTCTTCCCCCTCCCCGACAAAGCGTCCATTCAGGGTCCCCTGGATAGGTCGGTGCACCAACTCGTAGCGCTTCCCGACTTGCTTTGCCTTGGCTCTTCCGGCCATCTCTCTTCCCTTCCTCTTCCAATCCTCTTTGGTAGGCAAATAACCTAGGCCAAAGGTATATAGGTTGTGCGGCACTTCGGTCGATACTGCAATGCCTTTCTAGCCACTTCACCCTAATCCCATCCCGGGAATGTGCTGAAGCTTGTTCATAAGGTAGATAGATTGTGCGCTGATGTATAGCCCCCCATCAACAGCTAGTTTGTTTAGTACAACCCGGGCCTTAGCTAGGGTGAATCCTGACAAGAATACATCCTCCGTACCATGTTCAATCTCCAGAATTGGTGTAGAAACCTCTGGCAGCGGATGTATTGAAGAATTTCCAAAAACGATGGCTACCCCCTTCCCGTGGGGGTACTTCAGCATTTGGTGGAGGGTGGAAGAGACGGCTTTCGTTTGGTGCAGCCATGGCTGCCCAAGGAGTAGATTGAAGGTTGCGGGAACATCCAAGACATGAAACTCAATGTCTTATTGCCCTAGGCCAACCTGAGTCTTAATTTGTATAGTCCCCATCACCTCTCGGCTAGTATTATCATAGGCCCGTATCACCTAGACCGTAGGCACAAAATCTACGGGCTTCAACCCGATAACATATGCCGTTCTCGACTAACATACATTGATAGCAGATCCTGTGTCAACAAGGACCACCGATATCCATTTCTCTCTACACTCGACAGAGATATAGAGTGGTGTGTTATGATCTGAGCCCTCAGGCGGCAGTTCCTTGTCAGTGAAGGTCAAGGTCGGGGAAGCTCCTCCCGGAAAAACCAACCCTACCAACTACTCGGGTGTGGTATCAATCAGAAAGGACAGCTTGTCTGTGAACTCTCAAGGCCATAAGCAATCCCCCAATGGAGAAGTCTGCTTGGATTTTCTTAAGCTATTTCAGTACAGCCTCCTCCTCCAGAAATTTTTCCTTTTGCCTCTCCGCCTCTTTGTCCTTCCCGGATGCTTCTGGCTAGTCCAAGTGTGGGGGCTTGAAATACTGCCCGGTCCTGGTCATATGGTCGACCTCCTCAACATACCAGGTGTCGTCTGTTTGATTCAGTCCCCAGTCCTCATCGGTGTGGGCAAGACGTAAGTCTTCGTCTTCCCACCACATCCCGTTGGTAACCAACAGATAGTTGTCCAGTCCCGTTGCAACTGTTTCTGCGCTCACAGCACATTTCGTCCTCGTAGGGGCCTTGGCCTTCATAGCCCTCTCAAGATCCTTAATCTTTTTCTTGCTCAAGCCATTTCAATGCAGCCTCGTGTTCAGTCTCTACTGTACTCAAATTGCCGGGATCCCGGGCAAAATTCTTCGCACCGGTGCTCTCTGGCGATTCTTCATGATTCTCAGCCATTCTAGCCACTGCTGATATTTCGGCTTCCGATTGCCCTTGTTCTGGCTGAGGTGCCTCAACAACATCTGGCTCATCGCTGAGCCACCCCGTATTCTCTGCCGATCCATCCAAGTCGAACCAATTGATGCTCACATCCCCTGAGTCCTGCTTGTCGAAGAACTGCATATTGGCAATGTGATACCCCTGTTTCGTAGTATGCTAATTGGTCCTTAATTTGCGTATGATTATGTGTGTAGCATGATTTTATGTGCCATTTTGTGAATATATGTGATTTTGAAGTTCTATCTGTTCCCCGTAGGAATATCTGTTTGAATAATCTGCTTTGGAAATTAAATTGAGGGCCCTATCGGCCACAGAACCCGAAATTGATTATGCCATTGTGATTGGCATGATTTTTAGAGCCTACAGTGAAATTTAATTGAAAAATTGATTCGGACCAGCTTAAGTTGATTAAATTGGTAAATTAGTGCCCAATTGTTTATTACTATTAAATTGAATTAGTGGGTTGTTGGATAAAGGCACTACACTCTCTATTCTTCTCCTTTTGTTACATTTTGGCTTATCATAAACATTAAGGAAGAGAGAGGGGGTCGGCTAAGAGAGGGAGAGAGTGAAGAAATTGGAGTTTTGGCCTTAAAGCTTGATAATTTGTAGACTAACTCAAGAATAAAGCTTAAGTTTGTAAGATTAAAGCTTCTAGGTGAGTAATTCTTAGATTATAGTTTGTAATTTTCTGTGCGTTCAAGCTAATTGGGTGATCAAGAGTAAGATTGAATGAAATTGGGTTGGTTTTGTTGAATTAAAGCTCGATATATGCATGCATGTAAGAGATTGTTTTGAAATAGCATATATGAGCTTGAAATACTTGATTCATGTAGAGTTTTGGTTGAAACTCATGTTTTGATCACCAATTGTATTGTCTAAGTTGAGAATGTGGCTAATTCATCACATGCATGTACAAATTATGAAGATATGAGCTTATTTTTTTTAATTGTCATGTTAGAATGGGTTTGATGGGAGATTGGGGCATGCATGTGAATTAATTGTGAATTGGGCTCTATTGTAATGTGTTTTGGTGTTTATGGCATGTTAGCATAACTATATTGGAGATTTGAGCTATAACACGCATGTTTTGTTGGTTGAAATTTGAATTGGAGCTCAAGAACTCAATCTGGAAAACCCAAATTTTTTATGTCCGCTCAAGTGGGGGAATAGTCGCTCGAGCGGGAAAATCGTGCTCCAAGCACTTTTTGCAGAGTTGGATGTTTTCTCGAGCGGGGAGTTTTTGTAGGCAGGCCTTCCGCTCGAGCGCTCTATTCCACACTTGAGCGTATTTTTCATGCAACTAGTACTTTTGCAAGCCTTAAGGGTCCGCTCGAGCGGGGAAGTTGACACTCGAGTGGGGACCCTATTCTCTGAAATTTTGTATGCTCGTTCTGTGTTTCGTTTTCCGTTCTCTTTCACTTGTAAGTACTCTTAGGCATATGTTAAGCATTGTAAATGAGTTAATGAGATAAGAATAAAGCCTAAAGAGCAATATGTGAATCAAAGAACGGATTGAACTGTTAGTGACCCCTTTTGTGTTCATGAAATGTGTAGGGTCAAGCTCCAGGGCAAATCCACAAGCCGATCACTGTGAGTAATATCGATATTTGAAAGCTTGTCAATGTCCAATTGTTTATTCCCTTATAAGCTTTGTGAGTTGCAAATTGGGATTGTGGACAAAAGTCTGACATGAACGGATAAGTGGACCAAAGGTTATTTTGATAGGAATAAATGGACCTAAGATAGTTTTGATACAAATGAATGGACCGAAGGTCGTTTTGGCATAAATGAATGGACCGAAGGTCATTTTGATAGGAATGAGTGGACCGAAGGTCGTTTTGACATATATGAATGGACTTAAGGTCGTTTTGACATGAATGAGTGGGCCGAAGGCCGTTTTGACACGAATGAATGGGCCGAAGGCCGTTTTGACGTAAACGAATGGGCCGAAGGCCATTTTGACAGAAATGAACGGGCCGAAGGCCATTTTAACATAAACGAATGGGCCGAAGGCCGTTTTGACATGAATAGAAATCTGAAGGGGCTAAGGGCCACAATGTTTGAAACTACAGTCACTTGATTTGAATTTCGTATAGTTATATATATATCTGTTAAACAAAAATATGGATTAGGCCCAAGGCCGTTTGGAATATGTTGTTCTACGTTGTTATGTAACTTCTGTAGTTGATATTATTCACTAGACTATCACTCACGCTCATTCATGTGTTGTAGGTGAGCCAAGAGAAGTCCAAACCCAGCCCCAGTGAAGTCTGCCAAGAACAACAAGAGTTTTGGAGAGTCAGCCTTGTGTCTCACGCACGAGACCCATCCTTGCCATTTTGTTATGTATTTATACTTTGTCTTGTTGGCAAGGTCTTTGTGTATATCTGTATTTAGTTTTGTTATGGGTTGACTCAGATTGGATGATCCTGTCCGTAAAGGATTTTATGGTATGGTATTTTGTTGTGGGTTATTAATGTATATGCGTATGGTTTGTTTTAAAGTGCATAAAAGCACGGCTCTATGGACAAAGTTTTTAATTATTGCTTCCGTTTGGCCCCTTTACTTTGTTGAGTCACGTCCGTTTTAGTTTGAGGCCATAGGTAATCTCAGGATTACTGGCCGATTATGTCCTTAACCCATAGGGGTGGGTTCGGGTCGTGACAGGCAATATCCTCTTCCAGCTCTGCTAGGTCATCTAATCCCTGACTTGGTCCATCTTCCCGGACCACACTGATTTCTGCCCCAGCTGGCAACTTCACCCTTGACTTAACCTGATCTGTTGATGGGATATAACCACTCGGGTTGTACACAAAGCTCCCAGACCCCTCAGGCTCTAAATCAACACTCACATCTGCCTCCAAAGTCATCCTGGTTCTGTCTTCGACAGTCACCACCATCGGTTCAGGTTGGGTTAGGGAGGTACTCAACATGCACAAGTCTGTGCTGTCTGAGATGAACACCTCAGGCTTGGGTAGGTGAGAGGGTGTGATTTATATGCTTGGGTTATATGGAATGACCACGATTTGGATTAGGTTAATGTGTTTGGGTGGTGGAGCTTGGTTATGTGGTGGGAGTGGGTTGGTGGTGACATTCGGCTTTTCTCGAGGCGCGATCACCTTGTTGTCGATGAGATCTTGAATCTCATGACGTAGTCTGAAGCACTAGTTGATGTCATGACCATGCTGTTGGTGAAAGGGACATTATTTGGCCGGGTTATGGGTTGGTGGGAGGTTATTTAGTAATGGCTATGGCTCCAAGGGCTTCAGATGCCCCTTCCTGATTAAAACCCCCAGGGCTTTGGACAAAGGCATATACAGCGAGGTATAAGTCCTCTAGCCCCGGGGTAGGTATTTAGCTATTTGTCAGCTGGTACTGAATGCACCGGTGAATGGGGTTGCTACTTTTGGAGTGGTGGTGGTGACCATACCCACATCGGAAGTTCTGGTAGCTGCAGCATTACTCGTGCCTGCATTCGAACTGCGGGTAAATGCCCTCTTGGGCTGCTCTCTCTCATGGTCGATCAGACCCTGCTTTGAAGTCCTCAATCTATATCCCAATCTCATGTAAATCCGCAAAGCTGGGAAGGGGTAAGATGATCATCTTTTGCATCAACTTGGGTTGGAGGTTGCGTACAACCATCCTTATCTGATCCTTCTCCAATGGTTGCATTGTCATCATGGAGGCCTTGGCCCTCCATCGAGTGACAAAATCAGAAAAGCCTTCCTTTAGCTCTTGCTTGGTCGCTTCAAGATCTTGAGTCGTGACCTTGATCTGGGTGTTATATGAATATTGTGCGACAAAGGCCTCAACCATTTCCTCCCAGCTTATTTTCACTAAGTCCTCCAGCTTGGCATACCAAATGGCCGCAATACCCGACAAGGTCCGGCCGAAGAGTGATAGTTTCTGGAGTCTCGTCAAGCCTATCGGGCACAAAATATCTGAGAACAGTCTCAGATGAACCATAGGGTCACCCGAGCCGCCAAAATGGTCTATGTGGGGCATCTTAAATCGGTCCGACAAAGTCACCGCCGAATCGGTGTATCCATCCTCTATGTCTGGAATGGAATTGACCCCCTGGGCCCGTTTAAACAGCTTCTCAAGCTTACTTATATTCAGAGCGGTTGGGTCCATCTCAGATTCAAATGATGTATCTGTTGAGAAGGACGGTGTCTTCAAAATTTGTCGTAGAACTGGTGGCGGAACTGGTCCGGTTGGGGCGTCTGTATCTTCCTAGACGTTCGCAGTATCCCCGAGTGTTCGAACTCTAGGTGGGGGTGGGGTGGATCTGACGGTCTCCGGCTTATTCTTGATTCTTGCGTTGCCATTATTCTTTGAAGTCTGGCAATCAGCTCTGCCTGTTAAGCCACAATCTCTGTCTGACGCGCGGCAACCTCTGCTTGGCGGGCAGCATCCCGCTACATGGCTTGCATGGTCTCTTGGAGATGACGCATCATGTCCCCCATACTTGCCATAAGGTGCTGATCTAACTAAACATGTGTATCTCTCTCTGCGGTAGAAACAGAAATCTGATCCCTACTGTGCACAGGTGGGGTAGACAAAGACCTCTGAACTGACTGTTATACTAATGATCTGTGCCTGGATGACCTCCGTCTTGTAACGGGGGGTAATGACACAAACACCGGTTGTCCGTCACCTAGATTCTCAGATCGGTGAAGCCTTCTACCTCCAGTCCAAAGTGCTCGGGGGGTATCTGCCTCTTTAGAAGCAATGATGCAATACTACCTTGCAAAATAAAGCAAAATAAGGAAACAAACAACCAGAAAAATGGACAGCATTTCGGCTTAAAATAAAGACAACACACAATTGACAATCACAAGCTGAAAGAAGTGTTCTCAATACTGATCACAGTTCCCAAATCACTGCCCCAAATTCGATACCCTCAAGTAAAACTGATTTCCCCAAATACTGATGTCCTCAGACTGATACTCAGACTTGCAAACCGATACATGCATTCCTGTAGAGACACACTCTAAAAGCACATAGCAAGCAAGTGAGAACCAAAACACCCCTATGGAGGGGTAAGATTTCCCTGTCCGATCTTGTCAGGAGCTAGGGTTTCACTACGCACGCAGCGGTTTCAAACAACCTACAATCGGGTAAGCAACCTGTCCAAATTTGGAATGGTCTTTACGGATTCCGATATACACTAGGTCGAATGGTCAAAGAGGGTGCCTCGGTAAAACTAAGGTTTGTGTTCCCGTCGTGGCAGAGCCCATAACCGGTTAGCCTTATGGCACGCTTTTCCAAGCAAGCCTCTGGCAAACCATTCAGGAATAGCAGATAGTAAACACTGTGTCCTACGCGCAACAGTGCAAATGCAATGCAAAGAAGCACATAAGTGTAAACAAAACAACATATCATGAGTTCGAGTCAAGTTCTCTAAATCCCCACCAGAGTCGCTAGAAACTGTAGACTGCCCCGAACTCGCTCCGCACGGCCCCCTTTTCGAAGAGGGCGTGAATTGTAGTTCTAGCTACTACAGTTCAGACTCCTGTCACGATTCTGTATCTAGTCACACAAAGTGCAATGTAAGACTAATAAATCACCAAAGAGTCCAAATCCGGCAAATCGTTTTGGAAAACTGATTTTAATCAAAAAGCGCCAAACATGGACAGCTTTACCAGATTATAGAGTCGCCACCTAAATATTTTGTTTTGGAAAATTTAGGAAACTTTGACTCGTGCCTAAGGCCACGTATCCGTCATCACCAAAGTTGCTTCGGCTCGAGAACTTGGCTACGAGGGGGAAAGGTCATGAAATGAACACCCCCGCTCGCCCGATCAAAGATCGGCCTCTACTAACATGATATGTTGTTTTTATAAACACATGCATTCTTATTCCGGTTATTAATCTAGAATTACTATATGATGCGCACAGCATATAAGTATAGACTAAATCACTCGATTTGGAACAAAACATCTCATGTTTGTTTTTCGAAAATGGTTTGAAGTTGCTACCCTTAAGTAGCCTAAAATATGGATTTGCCACCCTCAAGTGGGCTTAAAACAACATGATTTTGCCACCTCAACTGGGCTTAAAACTCACATTTTGATGAATTGTTCCAATTCAAGCAATCAAGCCTTCATCCACAGGCATTCATGCAGTTAAGCATATAAGCAAATAGCCTCATGGCGAGCATGCTATCATGGCAGTCACTTACATTCATGCAAGGATGCTAAAGCGAAAACACTTACAGTGTACTCTGAGCCAAAACAAAAGCTAGTTAGTAATCATGCATGATCCTTGCTATGTTGAGATGCCTAATGCAACACATGTAAAATGCAACTAAGTAGGCTCGGCTATCTAGAACGGCATATGAATGCAACAATTGATACATGTATTCAAATAGGAATTGAAATAGAATGCAGTTTGAATGATGAGTCGAGCCTAGTGCATGCAAGATAGATGAATGATGCACGCATGCAAGTATAAGGTATGCTAATTGAAATATGCCCTAAACTAACCATCAAAAGCGGTAAGTAAAAGGGAGAAAGAGATGGAGGTTAGAACACATGCATCACACACACGTACACTTATTTCAACATTTGCCCTCTCGACGGAGGGTCTAAATAATAAGCTAACTAGCTACGCTAATTAAGCTAATTATTACAAATCAGCTAATTAACTATGCTAAGCTAATTAATTACAAACCGAATTGAAACTAGCTATTCTAAGCTAATTATTTACAAACCGAATTAATTAATTAAAAACTTAACTAATTAATTACAAAACAATTAAGCTACTGAACTAAGCAACTAAACAATTTAAACAAATGACCTCGAGAAGCGAGGGGGATATGCATGATGGCCAAAGAGTCAATTTTGAACAATGTTGATGAATACACAAACAACACATAAGACTTGATGAACCTCCACCTTATCATACATGATCAAAGGTGTCGATAACCTAAAGAATGAGGCACGTTTCATCACTTTGAGTATGCAATGTCCCTCGTTCCTCGTGTTTGGATTAACGCCCGATCCAAACACAATGCAATGCAACACACATGCAAACAATATGCTTATCTAATCAATGGTAGAATGGTATGCCAAGGCCCTATCATGTGAACAATGCATGCATGGCATGTTTAGGAGCTAAGGCAACAAGGCAAGTGAAGTGTATCACACTAAAGGCATGCAAGAGAATGCTCAAATGGCCAAACCACACATGGACAGACCTTAGGCATGCAAAAACTGTGGTCAAAACGTAACAAAACTTAGGCACGAAAAGCAAGGAATGCATACTCCACTCATGGCTCGCAAGCAAGGCATAAAGGCACAACTCTTAAATGCAATTAAAGAGTAATATGCATGAGAATATGGCAATGCTATATGCTCTGAAATCAAGTGTTTAATGATGCCAAATCATCCAAATAACACAAACAAGGCATGTAGAGGGCCTAGAGCATGAGGTTAGCTAAGAGCATCACACAAGAGGCATGAAATACATAGCACAACTAACCAAACCAGCTCTGGACAGAGCTCAAACATGCCAAGTTAAGGGCCAAGAACATGGTGAAATGGAGCCCAAGAGCTAAGACAAGCATGCATGCAAATTGGCTCATGATTGAGGCATAAAGGTACAACTCTCAAGAGCACTTAAAGAGTGAAAAACATGGAAGTGTGACAACACTATATGCTCTGAAACATCATTCCAAATGATGCCAAAACATGCAAATACCTCAAGTCAAGCATGCAAGATACCTCAAAACTCAAAGCTAGTCAAGGCTATTGCACTACAAGCATGCCTAACAAGCACCATATGACCAAGAAGCCTCAAAACAGAGCTAAAGCATGTTAAAACATGAGTAAAATCATGCTGGAGTGTAGTCAAAACATGCTAGAATAATGGGTCAAAACACCAAGTATACTAGGCTAGTAAGCAAGGTTTACACTACAAGTGTATGAAGCATTCAAGAGGCAACCAAACAAGACAAAAACAGAGTTATATCAGGTCCCAAAACTCACAAAAACATGCTCAAACTAAGCCCTGAGAGGATAGAAGTACATGCTCATTTGATAGGCCAATAACACATACTAACAAGACAAAGAGGAGGGGGGACAACCCCCACCCATTTGGGACCTCAAAACCATATTTCTACCACTAAAATTCCTCTGGAATTCAATGGTTAAAAGGCCAAGGGAAGGTGATCTCAAAGACCTAAAGAGATGGTACAAAGCTCAAGCAAATAAGGCACACATGGGGGTGAAACACCCCCAACACCAAAGAGGTCTTAAACAACCTTTTTAAGCACTTAAAAACAAGAGTTTTTTCAATTGAAAGTTAAGCCAAAAGAAGCATGCAAAGATGGCTAAGTAAGCAACTACAACAATGCTTTAAAAAGGATAAAGGCTCACCCTTGAAGAACAACAAAACCCAGCAACTTTTGTGAGCCAAAACCAACTTTAGGATGTCCAAACAAGTCCTATGGAATCTCAGCTCCAAGGTCAAGAGGTTTGGCTAAGGGGTTGTAGGCAAAATTTGTGAAGAACACTCACTATCAAGCAATATATATATAGAGAGAGTTCTACAGAGAGAGATATATATTTTGCCTTAATCAAATTTTCTGACCCTCTAAAAGGGGAGAGGAGCCTCCCCTTATATAGAATCACAAGCTTCAAGCTTGTTTGACAAGCTAAGAGCTTGTTAAAATCCCTCCATACACGTATATGAAGGATGCTATCTGTGCCCAACAGCTGGCACAGCCGGCACCAAAATATCTGAAAAAGTAAACAAAAAGGCCTTGGCCAAAAGGTATGGCCGACCGGCCATCAAAGGTGCTAACCTGCCACCACTGATGGCCGATGGAAAGAGGGCATGGTCGATGGGTTGTAGGGCTGACTAGCAAGCCTCCCCCTTGCCTTAGAAACAAAGTCACATGCTCTTGGTCCACAACCAAGCACAAAACAGACAAGTTGAGAGGCTTCAAGGCAAGGCGCATAGCCGAGACCCTCAGAAACTCGAAATGAACACGAACAAGGATAATCATCGAGTATTCAAACGATGACGTCCAAGTCTTGAGGATGGTCAAAAATGGGGTGTCTACACCTCTTCGAACTGCCAAACGAGGGAGGGTGCGATAGATGCATCCAGAATGCCAGTAGAAAGGGCCACACCTGGGTCCACCCCAATCATGGAAACGGTGAAGTCATCCCCCAAGCTCTCTATTTTGATCTGAGGATCCGAGAGGAGGCAAGCCAGCGCTGCTCCTATCTCAAGTTCGTTTCCATTGGACTAATCCTATGTTCTCTGTTCAGCCTCATCTGGTGGGTCAGTCTGTTCTTCTGTAATTCTGTCCCTGTGCAGCTGTAGGTTGAAGAAGATCTCACAGCCGGGCAAACACCGCTTCTCAGAATTCAGCCATGGCTCAGGAAGGCCGCAAAATGGGAAATCCTCCCCTTCCTGGACAAAGCGGCCGTTCAGGGTTCCTTAAATTGGTCTATACACTAGCTTATAGTGCTTCCCACTTTGCCTTGCCTTGGCTCTTCTGGCCATTTCCTTTCCTTTTCTTACCCAATCCTCTTTGGTAAGCGTGTAACCAAAACCAAAGGTGTGAGGGTTGTGTGGCACTTCGGCCAATGCAGTGACGCCCTTCCTGCCGCTTCTTCCCAATCCATTCCGGGTACATGTTGTAGCTTATTCATGAGGTAGACTGATTGAACACTGATGTGCAATCCCTCATCGATAGCCAGAATATCTTGCACCACCCGGGCCTCAACCAAAGTGAACCCAGACAAAAAGACATCCTCCTTGCCATGTTTAATTTCCAATACCGGAGTAGAGACTTCTGGCGGAGGATGTGTAGAAGAATTCCCAAAAACAATAGCTACCCCCTTTCTGTGGTGGTATTTCAGCATCTGGTGCAGAGTGGAAGAGATAGCCCTCACTTGGTACAGCCACGGCCGTCCAAGGAGTAGGTTAAAGGTGGCTGGAACATCGAGGACGTGGAACTCAATGTCCTGTTGCACCGGGCCAACTTGCGTTCTGATCCGGACTGTCCCCATCACTTCCTGGCTCGTATTGTCATAAGCCCGAATCACCTGGGCTGTTGGTACAAAGTTTGTTGGCTTCAAGCCAATGGCATAGGCTGTGCACGACGGGCACACATTGATTGCAGACCCGGTATCAACCAAGACAATTGGTATCCATTTCTCTTTACATTCAATAGAAATGTATAGTGGTTTATTATGCTCAGAGCCCTCGGGCGGCAATTCCTTATCCAAAAAGGTTAAAGTTGGCGAGTCCCCCCCCTCTCCCAAGAAGACCAGTCCCACTAACTGCTCAGGAGTTGTGTCGATGGAGAGCTTGGCCCTATCCATTGTAGAAAACACAACTTGTCTGTGCACCTGTGACGCCATGAGCGAACCCCATATAGATATATCGGCTTGAATCTTTTTCAGCTGCTTCAGGACAGCTTCTTCTTCTAGCAACTTCTCCTTCTGTTTCTCTGCCTCGTTATCTTTCCCAGAGGCTTCTGGTTGGTCCAGGTGTGGGGGTTTAAAGTACCTCTCACTTCGAGTCATGTGATCAACTTCCTCGGAATACCATGTATCATCTGGCAGATTCTGTCCCCAATCCTTATCTGTATGGGCTAGACGCTAATCATCGTCTTCCCACCATGTTCCTCCGGTAACTGACAAGAACATGTCTGGTTCCGCTGTAATTATTCCTGTGTCCACAATACATTCAATCCCCACAGGGCCTTTGGCTTTTCTAGCCTTCTATTTATTCTTAGTTCTCTCATGCTCAAACCGCTTCAGTGCAGCCTCTTGCTCTGTATCAGTTGTACAAATACTACTCAGGTCCCGAGCAAAATTTTGAGTATCGGTGCTCTCCAGCAACATCCCCTCTTCCTCGGCCGTTCTGGCCCTTGCAGCAGTTCTTGCTTCCAGCTGTTCCAACTTTTCTTGAGACCCCTCATCAACATCCGGCTCATCACTAAGCCACCCCGAATTATCCACAGATCCATTCAAGTCAAACCAATTAATGTGTACATATCCTAGGTCCTGCTCATCGAAGAATTGTAGATTAGCGATGTCCTCATCAAGGTCAGCTAAGTCATCCAGCCCCTGGTTCAGTCCATCCTCCCCGACTACATTGACCTCCATTCCCCTCAGCAAATTCCACCCACGATCTGGCCTGATTGTTTGGCACAATGTACCGGCAAGGGTTGTATTCCTCTTCTTCTAAGTCCACAGATCCCTCAGGTTCCAAACCAACATTTCCATTCTCCACCAAGGTTATCCTGCCTTCTTCTTCCATAGTCACCACCACTGGCTTGGGTTGGGATATGGACACGTTCATCATGCATAGATCTGTGCTTTCTAGGATGAACAGCGTTGGCTTAGGTAGGTGGAAGGGAGTGATGTATATGTTGCGGTCGTACGGGACGGCTAGTGTTTGGATAAGGTTTATTTGCCTGGGTGAAGAGGCTTGGTTATGTGGTGGAAGGGGGTTGGTAGTGACGTTTGGCTTCTGAGGAGGCGTTATCCCTTTATTGTCAATGAGATCCTGAATCTCATGACATAATATAAAGCATAGGTCGGTGTCATGACCATACTGCTGGTGAAAGGCACATTATTTGGCTGGGTTGTGTGTAGGAGAGATGGGATTAGGCAATGGGCGTCACTCCAGGGGCTTCAGATGCCCCTTTCTAATCAGCACTCTCAAAGCTGCTGATAGAGACATATAGAGTGGAGTGAAAACCCTCTAGCCTGGAGGTGGGCACTTTGCAAGTTGTGGGTTGGTTTCAGATGTGCTGGCGAAGGGGGTGACTGTTTTCGGTGTGGTGGTGACCATACCAACATCAGAGGTACTCGCAGCTGCACTATTACCAGTAGTCGCATTCGAACTGCGTGCAAAAGCCCTCTTGGGCTGCTCTTTCTCATGGTCAATCAGACCCTGTTTCATTGCATCCTCTGTCTGCACCCCGATTTCACGGAGTTCGGCAAATGTTGACAGAGGCAGGACTATCATCATTTGTAGCAGCCTCGGATGCAGGTTACGGACCACCACCCAGATCTGGTCCTTTTAAGCTGGTCAGGTTGTTATCATGGATGCCTTGGCCCTCCATCCGGTTGCAAAGTCGGAGAACTCCTCATTTTGCTCTTGGCGAGTTGCTTCGTCATCACGGGTTGTGACCTCGATCTGTGTGTTATAGGAGTACTGCAGTACAAAGGCCTCAGCCATTTCCTCTCATTTCTTTTTTACAGAATCCTCGAGTTTAGCATACCAGATAGCTGCAATACGCGACAGGGTCTGATCAAAGAGAGATAATTTCTGCAGTCTAGACAAGCCCATTGGCCGCAGAATATCTGAAAATAGCTGCAAGTGGACCATGGGAACACCCGAGCCGTCGAAGCGGTCTATATGTGGCATCTTAAATCTATCTGGCAATATCATCGCCGAATCTGTATAGCCATCCTCTATGTCTGGGATCGAGTTGACACCCTGAGCTCTTTTAAATAGCTTCTCAAGCTTGCTCACTTTCAGAGTGGTAGGATCGACCTCAAATTAGAATGGTACCTCCATTGGGTAGACCAATGCTTTGGAAGTCTGGGGCGGAACTGGCCTTGCCAGAATGTCCGCATTCTCCTGGACATTAGTTGCATCCCCGGGTAGTGGAACCCTGACTAGAGGTGGATGTGAAACAGAAGCTGCTACTTGTTATGGTTGTTGTTGCTGTTGAAGCCTAGCAATCAGTTCAGCCTGCTGGGCTGCAATTTCCGCTTAGTGGGTGGTGATTTCTTCTTGGTGAGCAGCATCCAGCTGCATGGCCTCGATGGTCTGTTGAAGTTAATGCAACATATCCTCAATGTTGTCTACGGGGTGCTAATCTAGCAAAACCGGTATGTACTCTCTTTCTAAAATGGAAGCAGAAAACTAGACTTCGCTGAGCGCAGGTGGAGTAGACAATGACAAAAGAATTGGCGACTGCTGAACCGGTGATCTACGCCTGACTCTCCTCCATCTTGTAACCGAAGGTAGCGAAGAAAACACTGGTTATCCTCCAATAAGATCCTCAGATCGGTAAATCCTCCTGACTCGAGTCTAGAGTGCTCGGGGGGTAACTGCCTTGTTTGAAGCAATTGTGAAATACTACCTTGCAAAAAGAAAATAAAGCAAAAGAAACAAAAATCAGAAAAATGCACAGCACCTCAGCTTAGACAGAGACAACACACAGTTGAAATCATAAGCTAGATGGCTGTACTCAAACACAGATTTCTGCCCAAATTTTTTCCTCAAAACTGATGCCCTCAAACTGATACACACATTCCTGTAGAGTTTCACTCTAAAAGCACGTATCAAGCAAGTGAGAGCAAAAACACCCCTATGATGGGGTAAGGTTACCCTGTCCTAATTTTTTCAGGAACTAGGGGTTCGCTACGCAAGAAAACAATTTCAAACAAACCTACATTCGGGTAAGCAACCTGTTCTAGTTTGGAACAGTCTCCAAGGCTTCCGATATGCAACTAGGTCGATTGGTCAAAAAGGGTGCCTCAGCAAGACCACCTAATATACCTCTCGCTCCTAACATCGAGAAGTGAAAGGAAGATCAAATGGTACAATGGTGATCCAGATCCAAGGTTTGTGTTCCCATCGTGGTAGAGCTCGCAACCGGTCAGCCTTATGGCAAGCTTTTCCAAGCAGGCCTCTGGCAAACCGCTCAGGAATAGCAGATGGCAAACACTATGACTTAGGCGCACCGATGCAAATGCAATGCAAAGAAACACATAAGTATAGATAAAACAACATATCATGAATTCGAGTCAAGTTCTCTAAATCCCCAGCGGAGTCGCCAGAAACTGTACACTCGACTTTCTTCGCGCCCCCTTTTCGGAGAGCTCGAATTGGTCCTATAGTTTAGACTCCTGTCACGGTTCTGAATCTAATCTTACAAAGTGTGATGTGAGACTGATAAACACCAAAGAGTCCAAATTCGGCAAATCATTTTCGAAAACTGATTTTGAATCAAAAGCGCCAAATATGGGCTGCCTTGCCAGATTACAGAGTCGCCACCAAAATATTTTATTTTTGGGAAAATTTAGGAAACCCTGACTCGTGCCAAAGGCCACGTGTCCGTCATCACCAAAGTTGTCTCGGCTCGGGAACTTGGGTACGAGGGCGGAAGGTCATGAAATGACCACCCCCACTCGCCCTATCAAAGGATCAGTCTCTACTAACCGTGATATGTTGTTTTATAAACCTCATGTGTTCTTATCCAATTATTAGCTAACTTTACTACGTGACACACACACAACCAGGTATAGGTTGAGTCGCAAGACTCATAACAAAACAACTCATGCTTGTTTTCGAAAAATGGTTTGAATTTGCCACCCTCAAGTGGGCTAAAATGCGGATTTGCCATCAAACATGATGGGCTTAAAACATGATTTGCCACTTCGCAAAGTGCGCTTAAAACCCTCATTCATTGAATTGTTCCAATTCAAGCAACAAGCCTTCATCCACAGGCATTCATGCAGTTTAGCAAGTAAGCACTTAGCCTCATGGCAACACTCACACTCATGCAAGTATGCTAAAGCGTAAAACTTACCAAGTACTCCAAGCCAAAACAAAAACTAGTTAGAAACAATGCATGATCCTAACTATACAAAATGCCTAATACAACACATGCAATATGCTATTAATAGGCTCGACTACTAATATGGCATTTGATACAATTTGATAACATGCTTTGAAACACATATTGAAATAAGTATTGAATTACAATGCAGTTTGAATGATGCGCCGAGCCTCAGTGCATGCAAGACAAATGAATGATGCAATCAATGCAAATATAAGGTATGCTAATTGAAAATGATGCTCCTAAAGTAACCATCGAAAGCGGTTAAGTAAAAGGGAGAAAGATGCGGGGTTGGAAGACATGCACACACGCACGGACACTTATTAGAACATTATGCCCTCGTGAAGGAGGGTCCAAATAAATAAGCCAACTAGCTATGCTAATTAAGCTAACTATTACAACATAATTAATTAACTATTCTGGCTAATTAAAATATTACAAACTAAAATTGAAGAATTAGTTACACTAACTAATTAAGTACAACACTTGAATTGAATAATTAGCTATGCTAACTAATTAAAGCAATTAAATGGCCTCGAGGGCAAGGGACGCATGCATGCTCGGTTGGCTCCCTCCTGAAAATCAACCGCCTTGCCATCGGATGCCTTTATTTGCACTCATTTGAACCTCTGAAAACTGTGCCAACTTCCAGAACACCTCTGTTCCATCTTAAGAACACACAGAGCAATTTTTCAGTAATGGCCGATCGGCTACAATTGATGGCTGTCGACCACTGCTGGTGGTCAACCAGCTTCCTTTGATGGCCAGTCGGCTGGTACATGTGGCCGGTCGGCCACTGCTTTACTGAACTCCCTCCTTTTGCTGCAACTGAGAGCAAACAGAGGCAAGGCAGTTTTTTCTCAAGGAATGTATGTACTGCTACCCTCCTTATCATCACACAAGCTCAAAGGAGCACAACTCTTGATTCCCGAACCATCAACCAAGCATTCTCAGTGCATGATGGCTAACAAATCAAGCTTGTACAAGGTCAACGAATGCATAAACAAAACCAAAACAACCACCACCTTATCATGCATGATCAAAGTTGACGGTGACTAAGAAAAGTGGCACTTTTCATCACTTTGAATATGAAACGTCCCATTTTTCTTGTGTTTGGATTAACGTCCGATCCAAACACATGCAATGCAACACAACATGCTTAACTTGCTCAAGTTTTACTTGTCATGTTTTATTTACACATTTTAATTCCGATTAGTCCTTTAACCGGTTAAGTACAAAGTGAGAGTCCTCTAATTGGAAAGAGGGCTTAAGCCACAAGTACCTTGAGCATGAAAGAGGCCTCATACTGTTGGTAATGAACTCCCAAAGGAATAAAACCATAGGCATGAAAACCTCAATTCCATACTCAAGCTAACAAGAGGCTCAAAGCCACTTTCAAAACAATGTAAAGAGTGAAGAACAGGGGGAGGTTGCAGATATTTTAATGCTGTAATGGCATGCAAAACGACACTAAAACATGAAAACAACACATGCAAGTCATACAAAGAGCCTAAAACATTAAGATAGTGAAGGAGATTTCACCGCAACCACACAATATAAGCCTCAAAGGGCCAAACCAACTCAAAATAGAGTTAAAACATGCCAAAACAGTGCCTAAAACTTGCTGAGATTGAGGCACAAAATGCTAGAAAAACATGCTCACATGTTAGCTTGCAAACAAGACTTAAGGCACGACTCTCAAAAGCAATGAAAGAGTGAAATGGATGAGCATGTGACAGAGCTATGATGTTGAGATTACATGCAAAATGATGCTACAACATGCAAGCAACTCACACACTTCATGCTTAAAGCTTTAAAACAAAGAGCTAGTGAGGACCATTACACTATAGCCATGCAATTCAAGCCTCGGAGGACTTAACTAGCCCAAAACAAAGTTAAAGTAGGCCAAAATAGTAGTTAAAACATGCTGAAGTTAAGCTAGCACAAGCTAGAATAATAGGCTAAACTATTAGGCATGCTAGACTAGTAAGCACAATTGCACTATAAGTACAAAAAGCAAGCAACAAACGCTCCAACCAACCCAAAACAGAGTTGAAACATGTAAAAATAGAGCCTAAAGCATGCTTTAACTAAGCTAATACAAGCTACAAATGAAGCTAATATGTGAAGCAACCTAGGCAAGGAAGCAAGACACAAGGAGGGGAGGCTAACCCCACCTATTTTGGACTTCAAGAGTTGATTTTTACCACTGAAATAACTATGGATTTCAGCGTTTAAAAGTGCCAAAAATTTTGATTCAAAGGTGGTAAGAAAAGGCACAAAAGGCTTCACAAGCCAAAGAGCAAAAAGAGGGAGACAACCCCCTAACCCACCAAGACCTAAACTACCATTTTTAAACCTTAAAAATAGAGTTTTTTACAGTTGAAAAACTAGGTCAAAACAGTGTAAAATGATAGCCAAGCAATTGATTAAAACAAAGGCTACAAGGCAAGTCCTTTACCTCTTGAAGCACAACACAAAATCAATCACTATTCTGAGCTTAAACCACCCTCAGGAGCTCAAACAAAGCCTCAAAGAACCTCAGCTCCAAAATGAAGATGTTTGGTTAAGGGTCTTAGTGCAAAAGTGTAGAGAATTCTAACTATCAAGCATAAACAAGAGGAGAGAGAGAGAGAGAGAGAGAGAGAATTCTAGAGAGAGAGGGAGAAATTTGCTCAAAATTATCTAACCCTCCAAAATGGGGTAGAGACCCCCCTATATATAGAAAATCAAGCTTAGAGCTTATATTCATCCCTCCATACACGTGTATGGAGATGAGCTTCTGTGATCAACAGTTGGCACAACTGGCAAACAAATATCTGAAAAAGAAGAAAAATGGCCACCGGCCATCATTGGTGGCCGATCGGCCATTAATGAGGCTGACCGGCCATCAGTGTAGCCAACTAGCCACCACTGATGACCGATGAGCATAAGCCCTAGCCGATGGGTTGTAGGGCTAGCCAATAGGCCACCCTCCCCTCCATACTTGAAGAAACAAGCTCTTGGTCCCCAACTACGCACAAAACAGACAAGTTTGAAATGCTTAAAGGCAAGGCACTCCACCAAGAACTTCAGGCGTTCAAAACGAACACAAACATGATTGATCATCGAGTATTCAAACGATGATGTTCAAGTCTTGAGGATGGCCAAAAATGGGGTGTCTACACAGGGGTATATGGTTTGAAAGGCTCAAAGTTGTGGTATTCCCCTGAGGACTTTGAGCACTTGATGAGCATATAAACTCATCGTCGGGTGTGCTTGTAATGTCATCCAAGTCATAAGGGCCGTCAAAAATGGGGTGTCTACAATTGTTCCTCTTTGACAGAACTCGGAGTCATGAAATAATGTGAGTGAATGTCAAAGTCAAGAGACGACCCATTTTGATATGGCCATAAGACTTGGAAAAACAATCAAGACCGAAATAAATGGTTGTGCCCGGAGGCTACCTACGTATCCGTTTGCAAGGAATCAAACTAGCGTAGTTCTGGGGCAAACTGCAAATGAAATGCACAATGCAACTTGAAAGCTGGGCTCACAGGCTTTGTGAAGCTGGCTATTTTGAAAACTTATGATCATGCAAGATGATACAATAAGCAATAATAGGACAACAAGCAAGATAACAAGATAATAATATATGAATGAGCAGCTTCAAGCTGGAAAACCAACACAGGTTCTATGCAAAAAGAACATAAAACACGCTTTGACCACGCCGAAACACGAGACGAGGAAAAAAAAGCACCGCTCAGGGTTGCGTTGCATCCTAAGAAACTGAGAAACAAAAACTGCTCGAGGTTGCATTTCACACGTCCCGAGAAACTGAAAACGGAAACTACTTAGGGTCGCGTTTCACGCGTCCCGAGAAGTAGAGGAACAAAAACCGCTCAAGGTCGTGTTTTCACGCATCTTGAAAAACAAGGAAGACTGCTCGGGTCCGCGCTTCGCCTATCCCGAGAAATAAGAGAAACTGCTCCGGCTCGTGCTTAACACATCCTGAGATACAACACTCCCAGAGCTACGCTTTACATGTCTTGAGATACAAGAGAAGCCGCTCGGGCTTCCGATTCACACGTCTCGAGATAAAACACGCCAAGGGCTGCACTTCACGCATCCTGAGATACAAGAGAAACCACTCGGGCTCATGCTTCGCACATCCCGAGATGAAACACACCCAAGGCTGTGCTTCGCGCATCCTGAGATACAACAGAGGGGTGTACCAGAGATGCACAAAGTAAACAAGTGCGATAGATGCACAAAGCAAATTCCATTTCAAATAGACAACCGACAGAACTTGTTAATTGAAAGCATGTTCTATGCATGAAACAAGAACATATTCTATACAAGAAATAAGAGCAAGAGCATATTCTATGCATGAATCATAACTTACGCAAGACACGCATGTAGTATACGTATATGTGAAATGCATATTCTATGCAACAATATATGTGAAATGTGTATCCTTACGCAACAAGAGAGGATGAAAAGAGAACGAAGGCACAAAATGAATAAAAGCGGCAATCGATGGCACCTTCCGATTTACCTGTTGGAGGAATTGCAATATGTTTTAAAAAAGGATACACCTCGTCCATGTTGACAAGTGATGAACATCGTGCGCAAAAACACAGTTTTGAGCTTCCGTAGAGACAATCTGGATCCTATAGTAAATTTTCCTTACACTTCTTGGGAAACAAAGACACAAAACAACATCAGGACACAGAGGAAGGCCACCGGCCACCTGCCGGCCACAAAGGGAGGATGTTAGCCATCTGCCGGCCATCAAAGAGCCTTGCCAGCCACCAATGTGGCTTGCCGGCAACCTGTCGGCCACCAATGGCAGTTCGGGGCAATTTGGACATTTCACTCATAGGTCTTTAAGTATAGGCCAAGACTCCTCATTTCCTCACTTCTCTAAGTCCAAAATTCTTTCCTTTCTCTCTCTAGACACTTCTTATCTCTAGATCCGAGCTTTTTACGTGTTTTCCAACGTCCCACACGCATTTTCTTCGCTAAACCCTCTTGACTCTCTTCCTTCTGAACCGATCAAAATTTGATTTCGAAACTTTTTCTTGGATTTCCACCACTTTAGGCTTGTTCCCTTCGAGTTTCTCTCGAGTTCCATGAACTTTTCCTAGCTTTGACTTTTTCTCCCATTTTCTCTCTCCTACGGTCGACTTTTTCCAAGTTTAACATGTTTTCTCCATTTTCCATATGGCAGATGATATACCACATGACGGGGCTCCTCCAGAGCTTCCCTCCTTATTCCCAACTATTGCCGAGGCAAAGGAGCCGGTCATTGCCCAGGCTAGCGAGGCGGCTCAGGGTATCAAGGCCGATCTCGAGGCGAAATTTTAGCCTAAGCTTGAGCCGAAGCTACTACCATTGAGGGTACGACCTTTTGATCTAGGGAGGTACCATTCCTGCACACATATCTTGCCACCCGGAGGAATTAGGTGCTTCAGCGACTTTGCTCGCAGTGTACCGGAGGACCTCCTGCTGAGGGAGCTGGCTTCCCACCTTTCATCCAGCGTCGCTGAGGTATGAACTCTATTTTTATGCATTCTTGCCTGCTTTTAAACTGTATTTCTTACACTGCCTTTTATCTGACTGTACTTTCATCACTGCCTTATCTGATTCATCTGTTCTCTGCCACAGGGAAAGTCTCGTGCCTACAGAGGGTACGGAGCTACTACTACAAGAGATTGGTATGACGAGCTCCCTGTAGGGGTTCATGACATTGTTGACGAGACCGGCTTTGGCCTTTTCCGCTCCGGTCTAACACAGATCATTGTGAGTCGTCTTCTTCTAGGCGCACTTGTGGAGAGGTGGTGGGACACCACCAACTCCTTCCACTTCTCCACTACCGAGGAGATGACGATGACTCCTTATGACTTTGCTGTGGTCACCAGCTTAGGAGTAAGGGGTGATCCGATCCCATTCCACACCGACATGGGGGAGTGAAAGGCCGGCTGGATCGAGCTACTGGGAGCGCGTCCACCCTTGTACTGGATAGCCATGGTCAGATATAGCTGGTTCGCTGAGCAGTTCTGAGGGAGCAAGCCAGAGACATTAGAAGAGATGGAGTAGTAAGCCAGGGGCTTCTTGATGTTTGTCCTCGGTACCACCTTATTTTAGACTAGGTGGAACACCGTGGGCTTATATTTGTTGAGCGCCCCGGTGACTCTTCCTTGAGTACGCTTCTATGACTGGGGTGGAGCTGGGCTCGCCACCCTGTACAAATATATGAGCTCTACCTCCCGCCTAAGGGGAGAGCTGATCGGAGGCTACTGGTGACCCTAGGAGGTATGCATTTTCGTTCCCACTTTGCACTTTACATTTTACATTTTCTGCTTCACATTTTTTGCTTTATATTTGTTCAACACCTATGCTTTCTACTTTGCATTTTCTATATTTGTTAATCCTATATGCTTTCTTGTTTGTACTTTCTACATCTGTTCATACATTGTTCATCACATATTACTGCACTTTCCTTACAGCTATGGGTTTATGCTTATTTCCGAGCACTTGCCCTAAAGCCCATGGAGGAGCTCCCTCTAGCAGTTCCTTACTCGAGGCGGTATGATGGTAGGCGTCCGCACAGGAGCCGCGAGTAATTTTCATTCCTTCACCACTACTTCGACACAGTGGCCACCTACGAGGTAACCCAAAACACAGTCATTTCTACTTTACAACTGTTCTGATTCACATTTTTACAACTGACAGCAACTAACAATATGTTCACTCTCTACTTGCAGATCATGTGGCAGCCCTTGGCTATGATACCGACTGGGGTATGAGACCAGTACACTGGGGCTTTGGCTACTTCTCATTTACGGATCCTACTTGAAGGCTCAGTCTGCCAGGCTTGGTTCCTGACTGAGCGGTTCATCTGCCATACCGTAGGCTTACTGGACCTGATCGTTCCGATGCCACTGCCGGAGGCTATTAGATCAGCAGACAACCTATCTGTTGATGCAGTCACTCAGTTCATAGTGGGCCTGGATGCTGATTACTTCAGAGCGGACGGAGACTACGCGACCTTTATTCAAACCCATCTCATGCCACCTCTAACAAGTGCTCACAGGAGACAAGGGCACCTACAGTGAGAGAGGTGCTTAGGGTGACTAGGGCTCATGCTAGAGGGGCTCTTGCTAGAGGGGCTCTCCCGGCAGAGCAGAGCACCCGTTCGCCAGAGCTTCCTATCTTGCTTACATGCTGGTGGCATACTGGGGCGGCTTACCAAATCCCGATTGAGCCAACAATGGCTGATCACGAACATGTTGGAGTCTGGGGTTCATCTCAGGTATGGACTGTCATGCCCCTAACCTGCCCCTAAAAGGTTTGGGCATGACCTAATCAGAAACAGACAGAATGACCTATGATGAACAGCGTTTGGGGCCTGAGCAGAAGCAGTAAATTTTAAATGACAATAAACAGACACATCCATTGAGCAACTACCAAAAACCAGGACCATTTCGAGATTTAACAAAAGGTAAACATGCACACAGAAGTAGGTTACAAAACATCTACAAATCCAACCCAGATATTAGGCACACAAAACAATAGATACAATAACCCTGACCAGCAACATGGATACCAAAAATTACATATACAAAGAAAACTGGTCTAATATGTAAGGGTTCCCTCTTGTGCCTGGTTATCCTTAAGCTGACAAAATGCACGAGGTAATGTTAGAACAGCTCCCCAAGCTGGCTCCTACAGAATCAGACAACATATAGAGTGAGACAAGCTCAGTGAATAATAGTGCGCAATAATAAAATCACAATGCACCTTCGTATATGTATCAAAATCAAATACAGAAATAACAAATTGGCCTGTTGGCCCAGATAACCTTTCGGCACAGGTAGCCTTGCGGCACAATAGATAGCCTTTCGGCACAACAGATAGCCTTTCACACGGTAGCCTTGCGGCACAATAGATAGCCTTTCGGACAATGAGATAGCCTTTCAAGAGTAGCCTTTGCACAACAGATATACGGATATGGTTTCCACTTTTCATTTCCAGTTCAATACATAATTTACAATTATGTCTTATAGAACAGATACATAAATATATGTGTAATGCACTATTACTCACAGCGTTGGGGCGGCGTATTAGTTCCTTCTGGAGTGTGCCCTGCACACAATATACTGATAAATTAGTATCCTTCCCTTTTAAATCCTTATCAGTCATTCCATATGTCACTACAGTTTTATGGGTATGAATATATCACTATCTTAAACTCATCAGAAAAACATTCTAATAACACCAAAGAGTCAAGCATGAAAAACTGAACAAAACAGATTTTTTCTTCAAATGATCCTCCGCCGGCGTATCTCTTGTCCGCCGGCGACAAAGGTAGTGCTACCAAAAATACTGGATGGTCGATTTTACGCCGAAGGCATAGCTTCCGCCGAGCGGACAGGGTAAATTTCAGCAAAACTGCTGGGAGGTGCATTTTCACACTCGAGCGGCCCTGACCTCCGCTCGAGCGGACGACTACCCAGATTCAAGGCAGCCCGATTTCAAGCCGAAATTCATCATCCAAACCCAATTTTTCATGCAATCAAGGGTAAAATTCATGCAAGCATTCCACTTAACAACACCATAGCATGAATTAAAGCTTAATCACATCAAGTTGAACCAAGTTAAAGGCTTCAACAAGCCAACACTTTCACAAATTCCAATCTAACTTCAAGTTCTTTAAACATATCACCCGAAATCAACATATATGCAAGATTAGATGATACAAAATCAAGGATTTGAAGTATAGATTCATACAACACTCAAATTAGTGTCAACATGCTCAAATGGTGAGAAACCCTAATGAATCAAACATATATTATCCATGAACCCAACACAAACATGGGTTGACATTCTTGAAGAGTTATACAAGAAATTTGAGTTACCTTAACTTAACTCTTCCAATTCTACCAATTTGATTAGCTTTCCTTGGTGTCTCACGTTTTCCCCAATTCCTTCTTGACTCTCTCTCTTTTCTCTCCCAAAGAGTCCCACGTTTTTGCTCACAAATCCCACACAAGTCTTAGACATAGGCATATATATATATCTAACCATAGAAAAGCATATAAGACGAAATTGAATCGCTTTATGGTGCCGAAATAAAAATTTCACAGAAAATCCCATTATAGCTTAAAAATCATGTAGATTCCAAATATCAAATCAATTTTTGCAAATTAAATCTCTAAGGTGTCCAATTTCAGATGAAAGCAATTCAAGTGTAACAGATAATGTTTGAATTCAACAGATAAGGGTCAATATGTCTTCTTTCCATGCAATTTACCGCACTTATACATAAAATTTCATAATAGATATTCAGAGATACAGAACTAAAGCTTGAAAAGATAACAGAATCAGATACGAGGGTCGGGGTATTACATGGACCATACTTTACAATTTACATCCCGTATTTTATTTCAGATATGTTTATTGCAGACACTAATCATTCAAATGCATTTGCAGGTATCCATTGAGTACACGAGGAATGCTCTCGATCTGATAGCCTCCATAATGGACATGGTATAGAGAAAGGAGACGCTGCTCGGTCCCCACGGTATCTTGATAATTTCCTTCAGTTTGCGCTTCATGCTATTAAATTTGTACTGATACACTGGCATTCCAACTGTAAACCTTCCTAAACTACACCGATACACTACATTCACACACTGTACTTACACATTGTATCTGATTTCTATATACATTCATTCTACACACTATAGTTGTATCTGATACGCACACTGTAACTGAAACTTTGACAACTGTCTTTTTAGATCCCAGCAATACTAATTACGTCGATGGTAGCGAGAGCACCAAGATCGGCATACCTCCTCCAAGAAAGGATGAGAGGCGAGATAGGGTAATTGCGGTAGGAGTAGTCATCCAGAGCCTATCTTGAGCAGTGATGATGCTGAGACCAGTGACTTCAATGAGGTAGTGAGTCGGCATTCTAAGTCGTCCGAGAGTGGAGACGACGATATTGGCTCAGGTTTTGAGAGTGGAGGTGATGATGCTAAGGTGGGTTACGGGGACGGAGCGAAGACGATGCCCAACTCTGAACTGGCGGTGATGGAGATAGTGCCTTGAGTCCTCTCCTCCGAGGAAGAGGATAGAGAGGGCCTCTCGGGCCTGAGGCGACTGGCGTTGATGTTTTTTTTATTATTTTTGCTTAGTTTCTTTTTGTTTGGTAGCATTAGCAGATGTATAGCTTCAGATAGGTTTTATTTTGCTTTGAAACTTGTACTCCTATTTTGTAAAAACCATGATCGGAATAAAAATCTCACAGTTTTTATAAAAAAAGCATTTCCATTTTTGCATCATGAGCACCAAATTTGCATGAAATGGACATGGAATCGAATTGGCCAAGATCACTTGATTGAAACAATGTTCTTAATCAAGTAATGAACCGACCAATAACCAAAATACAAAATACAAAATACAACTCGATAAGCAAAGCAAAAACAACTCAAATACAAATAAACAAATTTGCTAAAACCAAAAAGACTCAAAACAAGACCTTAAAACACTCAAAGATCAAAACAAAACACATCGCTTAGCTTTCGGCAAGACACAATTGGGCAACATGCCTAAAAAGAAGGCTGTCGACCAGAGATAGTGCCTACCGTCCATATGCCAGCCACATGAGGTGGCTTGCCACTTGCCACAAAATGTGAGAATCACTAGATTACTGACAGCTGGCTTCCACTCACTCCCTTATCTTCTACAAAAGGTTCAGCTTCGTGAATTCTTCTCCATAACTTCATTTCAGCTGCAATTTCTTCAGAAATGGAGCCATTTTTCGCTGAAGAGCTCTCGAATTGGATAGCGACTTTAGACGGCTCGGAAAAGGTAAATTTCTGGGGTTTCGGCATAAATGTACTTTTTCTGTTGAGTCGTTCTCCACTTTGTATTCCATTCCTTCATGCCATGACACAATGCGGCGACCCGATTACACATGTCTTTAGCTTCGGGGGACAAGAAATATGCTCGACAATTGAAGAATTTCAGGCACTAATAGAATCTTGACGCGATGAGGAAATCATACCTCAGCCCCGTTTTGGCCACGCCCAAGCTTTGGGACAGATGTATGGGTTTACTCTGCATAAGGCTCAATCTCTGGCTCACAACGGAGAGCTGGCCATTTCCAGCATGATTCATCATTTTTCAGATGTCGGTGACCAAGGCGACTTTCTCTGGTGTGGCTTTCGACAGCATGCCCCCTATTTATGTATGCTGGCTCATTTACTTCTTGCCCCTACCTTTGGCGGATCCAACATTCGGTTGATCGAAGTGGCCCAAGGTTTGAAAGAAGGCAAGAGTTGCATTAGTTTGGCACTGACCGAGACTTTGATAGGCTTAGACGCCTTTCATCGCCGAGAAACTACTAGATTCACAAGGAGTCCACTACTTCTTCAGGTAATGTTCCCACACTTTCATATATGTGTGTCTCACATCACTCGACACTCACGCTCTATTTTTCTCTCAAAGCTCGTTTCTTACTTTTCTCTCAGCATACATCTCTCTATTCTTTAATCTCTCTTTTATTTCATCTCTTTCCAAGTATGGCTTATGGATAAACTGAAGGTAGTGGACTCTTGCCCAGAGTACTCAACTCGAGGCTATTTCTTCCGCCATCGACTAGTGGATTTCCCGAACGAGGGATGCTGGTGCCACTAGATGTGCAATAGGTCTGCTACTGACATAGCTTGGCGTTGCCCTTGGCTTCATTTGATCGAGATGAGTTACAACATGGCTCGGCAGCCTGGCATACAGTTGATCGGCCTGACGCATTGTGTGTTCTATTTCCTCTTTCGGTTCAGACATTAGTTTGGGCATGATCAAATCCGCCTAGAGGAGGGGGTAGAGTACCCAGTTTCATTTCCCATCCGTGGTTCATACTTGGCTAGGTACCCTTACTACTTGGAGGACGAGAGAGCTTCTGGCCCCTGCCCCTAGTTTCAGTTGTGCCCTTTCTGGAAAATGCTTGGCTTGGCTCGAGGATGAGGCACAAATCAAACCCACTTTGGCTTTAGAAGCTTCCACAAGCACAAGCAGGGGACGTAGGAGCACCTGACCCACCTGTGCCCCTAGTTTATTACTTTGACCTTTCTTTTCAAGCTTTTTCGATATAATAAAAGCAACTTTAATTTATATCAGAGAGTTGGAGAACTTTATGTTGAAATCAATGATATTAAAGTTGTGAACACTGAAAATTTTCCTTTCGGTCCAAAAATGGTCTAAGTTGTAAAAGGTTAAATTTGAACGAAATCAACTTTTATCAAAACTTTTCAAAACCATTTTCGAAGAGGATCACCACTTGACACACGCGGAATCAATCCTCAAGATGTACAACCCCGAATTCAAAGATCATAACTTCCCCTTGATTGAACACTACTGCTCAGCATTGTAAGCAACTCTTCTCTTAGAGTAAAGATCACAACCGAACCCTCAGGTAAAGAATAGACAAAGATGATTTGATCGATCACATAGATAGGACAGTTGAGTTGGAGGTGATTACGGTCGAACTTCAGGATGAAGATGCCTATGTATCCCGAAGATGGGAATCAGGCCTGACGTAGTTCGGTTTAGGTTCACTCGAGTATTAACTCTCTCCTTTTGCGCTCTAACTTTTGCCAAGGCCGCCCTTTAGGGTTTTCAATCTTGCGAGCTCAGTTTTTCTTTATTTCTAATTTTTCATGTTCTGACTTTTGCTTAGGTCGCCCTTCCGAGTTTTCGGCCTAGCGAGGCTCTCAAGGACAGTATTTCTTCAACTTGTCCATATTGATCGGTTGTAAAAATTCTAGGCCATCTTAGTCCATAAGAATAATAGCTCTACCTAACCAGATAGTTTTGATGATGTAAGGACCAGTCCAATTGGGTCTGAACTTGCCCTTAGGGTCATGAATGGAAGCTTGGTTGTCTTTTAGCACCATTTCTCCCTCTTTGAGATTCCAGGACATAACCTTCTTATTAAAAGCCCTAGCAATTCTGCATTGATAGCCCTAAACATGGTACAATGCTTTTAGCCTTCTTTAATCAAACAACATCAACTCCTCTAACCTGCTCTGTTGCTAGTCCGCCTCTGCTATCTGACACTTACCCATAACTTGCAGCGACGGGACTTCTATTTCAACTAGCAGAACAACTTTCATCTCGTAGACAAGAGCATAAGGAGTTGCCCCTGTAGACGTCCATATTGAAGTTCTATAGCCCCAGAGTGCAAATGGCAATTTATCTAGTCAATCCCTGTAGGTCTCCACCATCTTCTGCAAAATATTCTTGATGTTCTTGTTTGCGGCTTCAATAGCTCTGTTGGTTTGCGGCCGGTATGTAGATGACTTATGAAAAGCCACATTATATTTCTCTAACAAGTCTATCACCTCTTTCTTGAAATGGGAGCCATTATTTGATATAATCTCGTTTGGGACTCCATATCGGCAAATGATATTGTTCTGAATGAACTTGGCCACATGCGATGCTTTCAACACTACATAGGACTGAGCTTCCACCCACTTTGTAAAGTAATCAATTGGCACCAAGATATATTCATGCCCATTTGACCTTTTTGGTGTGACTGCACCGATGACGTCAATTCCCCAGACTGAGAAAGGCCATGGCAAAGTCATGTTGTATAGCTTTGACGGGGGGATGTTCATGTGATTGGCATAAATTTGGCATTTGTGGCATCGCTGGACAAAACCAATACAATCCTCCTCCATAGCGGACCAGTAGTAACCTTGCCTGAGAATCTTCCATGCTAACATTACTTTGTTCATGTGCGCTCCGCACTCTCCTCCATGGATGGCCTTGATCAGGCGTTTTGATTCCACTTTTTCAACACACAACTTGTGTATTCCCAGATGACCAATTTTGTATAGTTTACCTCCGCAGATGATAAATTAGATGGCTATTCACTGTATTCCCCTTTTGTCCTTGGCATTTGCCACTGGTGGATAAATCTACTTTTTCAAGAAGTTCCAAATATCGTAGTACCAAGGGTTTTTGTCTTGGTCTTCATCTATTACGGTGATAGTTTCATAGGCCAACATATACTTCTACTCAATGATAATCAGACGCATCCAGACTCTAAGTGGAATGTCTACCATGGATTTTAGAGTTGCTAAAGCATCAGCGAACCTGTTGTTCTCTCTCAGTAGATGCATGAAAGTCAGTTTTTCAAACCTAGGAATCAAAATGGCCAGGGTATGGTGATAAACCTTCATTTTTTCTTCTTTGACTTTTCAATCTCCATTTGCTTGAGAAAAACTAAGTTCGAGTCCCCAATGACATCCAATCTTTTTGCCCTTAGTTCCAAGGCGACTTCTAGACCAGAGATATACGCTTCATATTCTTGTTTGTTATTAGAGACCTTGAACCGGAGTTTGAAGGCTAAAGGTATATGGGAGTTGTCGGGTGCTATCAGTGACACACCTATCCCATAACCGTATTGATTGGATACTCCGTCAAAGTACATTGTCCAAGTCTCTACTTCGACTTGCAAAATGGCTTCATCTAGGAACAGGTATTCCATCGTGTAATCCCCTTTTACTGGGTGGTCTGCTAGGAACTCAGCCACAACTCTCCCCTTGACTGACTTGCAGGTGACATACTTGAGATCAAATTCGGAAAAGACCAGCAACCAACGAGCTAGCCTACCGTAAGCACTGGTTTCGCAAAGAGATATTCGATGGGATCTAATCTCAAAACCAGGATTACAGAGTGGGCTAACAAGTAGTGCCTCAACTTCCTAGTAGCCTATACCAAGGCTAGGCAAGCTTTCTCCAACGGAGTGTAGTAGGTCTCATAATCTAGCACTTTCTTGCTCAAGTAGTAAATGGCTTTCTCCACCCTGTCTTTAGATTCTTGAGCGAGCATGCATTCCACAGTCATGTCTGTTACTGATAGATACAAAATTAAAGGCTTCCCCAGCTCTAGCGGCGATAACATCGGCAGATTCTGAAGGTACTGCTTAATCTACTCAAATGCAAATTGACATCGATCATCCCATCGGAATTTCTTTCCTTTCTTCAGGAGACCAAATAGTGGTTCACATGTCAAGGTTAATTTGGAAATAAACCGTCTTATGAATTGCACTTTACCTAGAAAGCCTTGCACCTCCTGTTCAATCCTTGGTGGTGGCATTTCTAGGATGGCCTCGATTTTGGAAGGATCTTCGATGCCCTTCTGTGTGATCAAAAAGCCCAGCATTTTCCTTGCTGTTACGTCAAAAGGACATTTCTATGGATTCAACCTCTGTCTGTATTCTTTGATCCATTGAAAGAATATCTTCAAGGAGGTGTAGTGGCCCTCTCTTTCTTTGGACTTGACAATCATGTCATCTACATACACCTCGACCTTTTTGTGGATCATATCATGCAGAATGGTGGTTGTAGCCATTTGATAGGTAGCCCCTACATTCTTCAGCCTAAACGGTATAACCTGATAGCAATAGGTACCCCATGGCGTTGTAAATGCAGTTTTCTCTCTGTCCTCGGGCGCCATCAGAATCTGGTTATACCCAGAAAACCCATCCATGAAGGATAGTAATGCATGACCCGCAGTGAAGTCCACTAATTCATCAATGTACGATAGAGGGAAGTCGTCCTTCGGACTGGCTCTATTCAAATCCAAAAAGTCCACACACACCCGAATTCTACCATTCTTTTTCGGCACTGGGACAATGTTGGCCAGCTAAGTCGGATATTCAAATACTAACAAGAAACCTGCCTCGATCTGCTTGGTGACCTCTTCTTTGATTTTCAGCGCCAAATTCGGACGAATTCTTCGTAACTTCTGGTTGATGGGTCAGGCCTCAAGATCAAGAGGGATCCAATGCTGTACAATCTCAGGATCGATTCCAGGCATGTCTTCGTAGGACCACGCGAAAATATCTTTGAAATCTTTTAATAAAGCGACTAAGTGCTCGCACTCCTCCGAAGACAACATGCACCCGATCTGTATCAGACGCGTATCCTTCTCAGTACCCACATTAATAGCAATGATTTCATCAGTAGAAGGTTTTGCAAACCTCTCCTCCCTTGATTAATCAAGTTTTTTAAAACCAGAGGAACTCCTTCCTCTTCGTTTACATTAGAATTTTGAAAATCTTGGTCAATGCAATAAATAAGCAACACAAAGAAATACTCAGAATCAGCAGCGTTCTCATTCATAAGGTCCAGCTCTTCGCTTACAACCAACAAAAGAAAAAGAAAAAGAGGACCTGCACAAGACCTTGGTATCCAGGTTATCACCTCCAAGAATACCAGACTTAGACTCAGAAGAACTAGAATCTGATTCTGACTCCACAGACTCTGTGGAATTAGATTCTAGCTCATCACCCGACTCAGAACTAGACAGGTAGCCCTCCTCCAGCTGCCAGATAAGAGATGGTGCTTTTGATGCATTCAAAGTGCTGATGGATGTGTTCACACCTGGTCAGTCCCCAATAATGGAGATGGTAAGGTTATCCCCCAAGTTCTTTGAGTCAGCCGGAGGATCTGTAAGGAGACATGCCAGTGTTGCCCCTACTTCAAGCTCGCTATTGTCCGAGTCACTTTCCATGCTCTTTTCAGCTTCAGCACTTGGTTCATCCTTTTCCTCGGCATCACTATCTTGCACCTGCAGGTCGAAGAAGATTTCAAACCCAAGAACATGCTGCTTTGTGGAATTCATCTAGGGTTCGGGAAAGCCGCAAAAGGGGAAATCTTCTCATTCCCTAACAAAGCAGCCATTTAGCATTCCCTGGATTGGCTTGTGAATGGGCTCATAATGTTTCCTAACCCGCTTGGCTCTAGCTCTGCCTGCCATCTCTTCCTTTTTCCTGACCCAATCCTCTTTGGTGGGTACATATCCCGAACTAAGGGTATGCGGATTATGCGGCACATCGACCAATGTTGTGACACCTTTTTGTCCACTTCTTCCAAGCCCCATTCCTGGCACATGCTGCAATTTATTCATGAAATAAACAGACTGGGCGCTGACATACATGCCCTCATCTGCTGCCAAGATGGTCTGCACTACTCGGGCATCAACCAGCGTAAACCCTAAGAGGAATACATCCTCCTTGCCATGAATGATCTCCAACACCAGTGTAGTTACCTCTGGCAGGGGATGGATAGATGAATTCCCGAAAACAATGGCCACTCCTTTCCCGTGAGGGTATTTCAACATTTGGTGGAGGGTAGAGGAGACAACTTTCACATGATGCAGCTAAGGCCTCCCTAGCAGTAAGCTGAAGGTGGTCGGCACATCTAGGACATTGAACTCGACATCCTAATGAGTCAAACCTACTTGGACTCTGATTTACATTGTATCCATAACCTCCCTGCTGGTATTATCATATGCTTGAATTACTTGGGTTGTGGGCACGAAGTCTGCCGGTCTAAGGCCGATAGCATAAGCTGTACGAGAAGGACAGACATTGATTGCTGAATTGCTGTCTACCAACACCACCAATACCCATTTTTCCTTGCACTCAACTGATATGTACAGAGGTTTGTTATGAGCTGAGCCTTCCGGCGATAGCTCTTTGTCAGAAAAGGTTAGGGTTGGCCCGGCACCACTTGGGAAGACCAGTCCCACAAGTTGTTCAGGGGCAGTGTCAATGGACAATTTAGCATTGTCCATTGCTGACAGTACAGCTTGTCGATGCACCCGGGAGGCCATAAGCAAACCCCAAATTGAGAGTTCAGCTTGGATTTTCTTCAGTTGCTTCAACACTGCTTCTTCTTCCAACTGCTTCTTTTTTTGTTTCTCAACTTGTCTATCTTTCCCGGATGCCTCAGCCTGATCTAAGTGCAGTGGCTTGAAATACTACCCACTTCTTGTCATGTGGTCAATCTCTTCTGCGTACCACGTGTTGTCTAGAAGGCACTCACCCCAGTCTTCATCAGTGTGAGCCAGAAGTAGATCATCATCCTCCCACCATACACTTTGAGCAACCGACAAACAGTTGTCCGACTCCGTTTGTATCACTTTCACCTCATAAGTTTCCCCCGTAGGGTGTTGGGCCATTATAGCTTTCTGGTTGTCTTCAACCCTCTCTTGTGCAAACTACTTCAGTGCAGCTTCCTGTTCTGTGTCCACAGTATTCATAGTGCCCAGTTCATGAGCTGAATTGTTAACGCCGGTGTTCTCCGGCAGTTTTCCCTTTTCATCAGCCATTTCGGCCACTACTACAATTTTTGCTCCTTTTTCCTCCAATTTTGTTTCAGTTTCTTCCTCCTAGTCTGGTTCATCACTCAACCACCCAGAGTTGTCGATTGATCCATTCAAATCGAACTAGTCAATCTGCACATCCCCTGGATCTTGTTCGTCGAAGAACTGTAGGTTGTCTAAGTTCTCCTCAAGTTTTGCCAAATCATCCAAACCTTGGCTCAGGCCATCCTCCCTAACCACATTGACCTCCACTACAGTTGGCAATATCACTCTCAGCTTGGCTTGATCAATCGGCATAATGTAGCAGCTTGGATTATACACCCCCTTAGGCAAGTCCTCAAAGCACTCAGGTAACAAACTCACACTTTACTCTAAGGACAACCTCCCTTATACTGCATTGTCACCACCACAGGCTTAGGTTGAAGTACGGATGTGTTCATCATGCACAAATCTGTGCTTTTAGGAATGAACACCGTCGGTCTGGGTAGGTGGGAAGTGGTAATATATACGCTGGGGTCATAGGGGATGGCCAATGTATGGATAAGGTTTAGCTTCTGAGGTGGGGGAACTTGATTGTGGGCCGAGAGGGTTGTAGTTACATTTGGTTTTGGGTGGTGCAATCACCTTATTGTCAATGAGGTCTTGAATCTCGTGATGTAGTCTGAAGCATTTGTTGGTATTGTGACCATGTTGCTGGTGAAATGCACAGTATTTGGCTGGATTGTGTTTGGATGGGAGCGGATCAGGTAGTGGGGGAGGCTCTAATGGCTTGAGGTGCCCCTTTTTGATCAACACCTTCATGGCTTGAGATAAAGGCATGTAGAGTGGGGTAAAGGTCCTCTGGGATGGAGCAAGGTTGTTTGGAGTTTATGGTGCTTTATTGGCAAAGGGATTGGCGGTCTTAGTTGTGGTGGTGAGAACGCTCACATCCAATGGCCGCGCAGCTGTGCTACCACTGGCGGTTGCATTGGAACTGCACACAAAAGGCTCTTTCTCATCAGTAATCAGCCGTTGTTTCATAGCGTCTTCAATCTGAAACCCCATCTCTTGGAGCTTGGTGAATGTGAACAAAGGTAGGATGATCATTTTTCGCAATAATATCCCGTGCAAATTGCAGACTACCATCCTTATCTTATCTTTCTCTGAAGGTCGTGTGGTCATCATTGAAACTTTGGCCCTCCACCTTGTCAGGAATTTTGAAAAGCGCTCTTTTGGCTCCTGGCGTATTGCCTCGAGATCGCGAGTTGTGACCTCAATTTGTGTGTTGTACGAGTACTGTGCAACGAAGGCCTTAACCATTTCCTCCCAACTCTACTTCACAGAATCCCCTAGCTTCGCATACCATATCGCTACTATTCCCGACATGGTCTGGCCAAAGCTTCTGCAACCTAGTCAAGCCCATCGGTCGCAAAATGTCTAAAAATAGTCGAAAATGAACCATGGGATCTCCAGATCCATCGAATCTATCGATGTGTGGCATTTTGAACCAATCTGGAAATGTCATTACAGAGTCGGTATACCCGTCTTCTATGTCGAGAATGGAGTTAACACCCTGTGTTCTCTTGAATAGCTTTTTTAGCTTGGTGACCTTAAGCACAGTCAGGTCAACCTCAAATTCAAATGGAGCATCAGTACATAAGTGCTTTGGAGGCTTATGGTGGGATCGGCTCTGCCAGATTGCCTTGATTTGGATTGCCCTGATTGTCAACATGGGCAGTAGCTGCGGGTGCTGGGATACCCGTAGGAGGTGCATGAGATGCAAAAGCTGCTGTCAGTTGTGGTTGTTGTTGTTGCAGCCTGTTTATTACCTTAGCCTGATGTCTTATGACCTCAGCTTGATAAGCAGCGTCTTGCTGCATGGTTTCAACTATTTTCTAAAGGTGGTGAATCAGGTCCTCCATACTAACTGGGTGATATTGTGCCATCGGAATTGGCAAGTGATCTCATACAGAACTAGATGTAGAAGACTGAGCTTGACTAGATGCGGGTGAAGTGAGGGGTGACTGCTATAGAAATTGGACCGGCAAACTCTGCCTGACTCTCCTCCATCTAGTAACCGATGGGAGTGAAGTAAACACGGGCTGTCCCCCAACAAGATCTCCGATTTTGCAAAGCGTTCTAACACGGGTCCAGAGCGCTTAGGGGATATCCAAACTGTCTGAAGCTATGGTGTTATACTACCTAGAAAAAAGAAATAAAGCAAAAAGAAAGCAGTTTTCAAAAACCGCACAACACCTCAGCTTAGACGTTAACAACACACAAAGTAATAAAAGCTGTAGGACTGCACTCAACATTGAATTATGCCCCCCAAAATGGATACCAAACTTGCAACTGATACACATATTCCTATACAATTTCACTGTAAAGCACATACCAGTTAAGTGAGAACCAAAACACCTCTATAAGGGGGTAGGGTTACCCTGCCCTAGTTTCGTCAGGAGCTAGGGTTCACTTTTCAAACAATGCATTTTTACACAATCCTGTATTCGGGTGAGCATCATGTCCTAGTTTGGAACAGTCTATACGACTTTTGATATGCAACTAGGCCAAATGGTCAAAAAGGGTGCCTCAGCAAGACTACCTAATATACCTCTCGCACCTAACACCGAGAAGTGAAAAGAGGATCAAACGGTACAGTGGTAATCCAGGTCCAAGGGTTGTGTTCCCATCGTGGCAGAGCCCGTGACCGGTCAGCCTTTTGGCAAGCTTTTGGGCAAGCCTTCGGCAAACCGTCTAGGAATAGCAAAAGGCAAACATAGCAACTTAAATGCACGAATGCAAATGCAATGAAAAGAAACATATAAGTGTAGATAAAATTTCATATCATGAAGTTCAAGTCAAGTTCTGTAATTAACCCAACGTAGTCGCCAGAAACTATAGCTCAACTTTTCTGCGCCCCCTTTCAGAAGGCAAAATAATCCCTACGGTATCAGACTCCTGCGTTTCTAAATCTACTTCCACAAGTGCAATGTGAAATAGATAATCACCAAAGAGTCCAAATCCGGCAAATCTTTTGAAAAATTGATTTTGAATCAAATTGGCAAAAATGGACTGCTTTGCCAGATACAGAGTCGCCACCTAAATATTTTTGTTTGGAGAAATTAAGGAAACCCTTGACTCGTGCCAAAGGCCACGTGTCTGTCATGACCAAGACTATCTCGGATTGGGAACTTAGGTACGAGAGGGGAAGGTCAGGAATGAATTGAGAACTCCCGGTTGCCCGATCAAAGATCCGACTCTACTAATCATGATATGAATCTTATGTACATTATATGCTCTTGTTCTGGTTTATTAGGCTAACAATACTATGTGATGCGCACACATACAAGTATAGACTAACTTTGCAAGAATTGGAACATTTCGAGTTATGTTTTTTTTTTCGAAAATTGTTTTGAAATATGTACCACTTGAAAATGTGATTGCATATGAACATTACTCAAATTATTCAAATTCAAGCAACAAGCCTTCATCCGCAGGCATTCAAGCAGTTATAGCAATTAAGAAATTAGCCTCATGGTAAGCATGCTAGACATGGCAACAATCACACGCATGTGATATGCTAAAGCAAGTAAAAGGTTCACCTCGTACTCCAAGCCAAAATAAACAAAAGAGTTAGAAAAATGCATGATTCCTAACTATGCTATATGACTAATGCAACACATGCAATATGCAATCTAAATAGGCTCGGCTACTAATTTGGCTTATGAATCAATGAAATAGCATGAGGTCTAAGCATGTATTTAAATAAGTATAAGCAATAACAATGCAGTTAGAATAATGAACCGAGCCTTGGTGCATGCAATACAAATGGGTGCAAACATGGAGTATGCTAAACGAAACGTGATGTCCCTAAACTAACCATCATAAGCTAGTAAATAAAATGGAGAAAGACTTGGCATTGGAAGACATACACATTATTACATTGCGGTCTCACGAAGGAGAGTCCGAATGAACTAACTAACTAACTAATTAAAGCTAAGCTAATTATTACAAAACAAAATGAATAAATAGCTAAACTACTTAACTATTTATTACAACAACATGAATTGATTAACTATTCTAGTTAACTAAAACAATTTACAAAACGGAACCAAATAACTAGTTCAACTAACTAATTAATTATAACATACACCAAAGCTAAGTATTTAATCTAAAACAAGCTCGGTATGCGAGGAATGCTCATGCACATGCTTGGTTTCCACCCGAAAAGCCACTATTTTGCTTTCGAAAGACCTCTGTTGCACAATAGAACACTAACACCTTTGTCCACTTCTAGAATAGCTCTGCTCTGCTTGAAGAACATACTGCCAAATTTTGCATTGGTGGCCGGCCGGCCACCATTGATTGCCTGCCGGCCACTGCTACCTAGTTCATTTGGCTACAACAGAGAACAAACAGAGCATGCATAGGAAGTTTTCAAGGGTTTTTTTGGACAACTCACCTCTCTTTTTCATGAACAAATCAAAGGAGAGACAAGACTTGGTCCACAAACCATCAACTCAAGCAATTTCATTGTATGATGGCTCATGAACCAAAGTGTACAATTTCAATAAATGCAATAAAATAAGACTCTAACCTCCTTCCATTCATGAGTTGATCAAGGGAAGCGGTGACCTTGGAAACTTGAATCATTTCATCACTAATGAGTATGAAATGCCTCAAGCTTCCATGTGTTCAATTAACGTCCGATTGAACACAACAAGTTGTTATCTTGCACACTTTTAGTCCCAAGTTTTAATTACTCCATTTTAGATTACCATCCAATCTTTAACCAATTGAGTCCAATGGTGAGTTTAAGTCCTCTAAATGGAAAGAACGCTCAAACAAAAAGTTTTTTTAGGCATGAAAGAGACATCATACTGTTGGTAATGAACCCCAAAGGGATTAAACCATTAAGCATGGCATCTCAATCTCATGCTTTAAACAAACAAGTTATTTGAACCACTTTCAAAGCAAAACAAAAGCCAAGAAAGGAAGGAGGTTGCAGAGATGATTAAGGGTGATTACAAGTATGGAAAGCCATAAATAAATGCAATCAACTCAAAAGAGATGGTGTCTAAGGCCTAGAACACCAAACTCACGAGGACTATTACACTACAAGCACGCAAAACAAAGATCAAATGCAACTATCAACCAAATACATTGCTAAAATAGTCTAAAATAAGTCCTAAAACATGCTGGAATTAAGCTAACAAAAGCTAGATTAATATGCTAAAACATGGTACAAACTAGGATAGTAAGTAAGACACAAGGAGGGGAGGCTAACCCCTCCAAATTTGGACTTCAAAACATGATTTTGGCCACTAAAATAACTCTGAAAATCAGTGTTTAAAAGCTCAAAAAAAGATAATAAAAGGATGGGAAACACAAGGGTAAAGGCCTCCAAAACAAGGTACAAAGAAGGGTGAACCACCCCTCAACCTTTAATGGCCTTAAAACCCAAGTTTCAACCAAAAAATACAGAAGTTTTATAGCCCAACAATAGTTGGAAAACAACAAGAAAAAGAGTAGACAAGGCAAGCAAATAGGCAAAGCCTTATCCCTTTGAACAGGAAAACCAATTCCAAGCTACAAAACCAAGCAAACACACATTCTAGAGCTCCAACAAGGCTCAAGAATACCTCAGCTCAAAGATGAAGAGGTTTGGTTAAGAGTGTATAGGCAAAGGTTGAAGATTTGTAAGCAAAAGTATAGGAATTTGCTAGAGAGGGAGGACAAATTTTGCTCTAAAATTTTTCTAACCCCGAAACATGAGAGGAAGGCATGCTATATATAGAAAACATGAATTTCCCTCAAGAACATCCATCCCTACACGTGGGTGAAAATGCATGCATCTATGCAAATAGCTGGCAGAGCTGTCACAAAATATCTACAAAACACACTGGTGGCCGTCAGTCCACATTAGTAGCCAACAACCAAAAAGTGATGGCCGGCAGGCCACCAAGGGTTGCAGGCTTGAAGAACCAAGGCTTGGTCCAAGAATGAAGACAACAGGGGTACAAGGTTTTGAAAGGCTCAAAGCTGTGGTATTCCGCTAAGTGCTTCGAGCACTTGACGAGCATATAAACTCATCATTGGGTGTTCTTGCAATGATGTCCAAGTCATAAGGGCTGTCAAAAATGGGGTGTCTACAGTATGTTTTCTAATTATTTTGCTTTGTTTGGCTTGCCTCAAAGTACTAGGTGAGCGTTTATTGCATTAGCATCTTGCATTGCGTGTGATTGTTGCCATGTCGAAGCATGCTTTCCATGAGGCTAAATGCTTAAATGATATAACTCTTTTAATGCCGGTGGATGAACGCTAATTGCGAAAATTGAGATAAAATTGTTTAATGTGCATACAAAATCACCTTTTTAGGTGACATGTATTAAAACAATTTTTCAAATAAAACATGAAATCAAAGTGTTCCAACTTTTGCAAATTAATCTATACTTGTGTGCGTCACATAGTAAAAATAGCTAATAATCGAAACAAGAGCATATAATGTAAATAAGAATCGCATCATGATTAGTAGAGGCCGATCTTTGATCGGGCGAGTGGGGTGCTCAATTTATGAAGTTCCCCTCTCGTACCTAAGTTCCCGAGCCGAGACACTTTGGTGATGACAGATAAGTGGCCTTTAGCATGAGTCTTGGGTTTCCTAAATTTTCCAAAAATATTTAGGTGGTGACTCTGTAATCTGGCAAAGCAGTCCATTTTTTGCATTTGATTCAAATATCGATTTTCCAAAAAGAATTGCCGAATTTGGACTCTTTTTGTATTTTAACTATTTCACATTGCACTTGTGAAATCAGATTCAGAACCACGAGAGTCTGAACTATAGGGCTAGTCATATCTGAAATAAGCACGAAAAGCAAGCTACAGTTTCTGGCCAATCTACTGGGGACTTAGAGAACTTGACTCGAACTTCATGATGTGACATTTTATTTACACTTATATTTTCTTTTGCATTGCATTGCATTTGCATGGTTACTTTAAGTCACTGTGTTTTCCATCTACTATTCATGGACGGTTGCCAGAGGCTTGTCCAAAAGGCTGACTGGTCATGGGTTCTGCCATGTTGAAACCACAACCCTTAGATCTGGATTACCGTTGTACCACTTGATCCTGCTTTTCACTTCTTGGTGTTAGGTGTGAGAGGTATATTAGGTAAATCTTGCTGAGGTACCCTTTCGACCATTTGACCTAGTTGTATATAGTGAGGCTATAGTGACTATTCCAAATTAGGAAATGATGCCACCCATATGCAGGATGTTGTGAAACCCGTTGTCTGAAATAGTGCAGCCTAGATCATATAAAAAATCAAAGACAGGTTAACCCTACCCCCCTTCATATGGGTGTTTTGTTTCTTTCACTTGGTATATGCTTTTGCAATGAGACTGTATAGCATGGTTCATATCAAGTATAAGTTTGAGAACAGAGCTCAGTGGGGATTATGGTTCTTCAAACTGTGTTTTTATCTACTGTGAATTGGGCTGAAGTGTCGTCCAATTTTGATCAATGGTTTTTTCTTTTCTTCCTTTTAAGTGTCGTTCGATGGGCCAAGGTTTCACTACTATATGTAAATTAATTATTGGAACATGTCTTATCATACCATGCTTTTGGCATGCCTGGAAACCTTTTGCATACTCTATGCTATCTTTAAGGATGATTGGCCAATAATGAGAGTGCCTTTGAAGCAGCCATCCCATCTTAACTCCAAGCTGCTGAGCACCACAAACGCCCTCATGAACCTCAGCCATGACAGTCAATGTTTCCTTTGGTCCCAAATACTCTAATAAGAGACCATCTACCCCTTTTTTCTAAACAGCATTCCTATATATTATAAATTGCACGGACTGTAACTTAAGCTTTTTGCTGGCTTTCGAAGATGGGCCAATCAAGTACTGAATGATTGGATGTCTCCAATCTTGCTCTTCCAAGTCATTCTAATTGGCTTCTACCAATAAACCATGTTTTGCTAAAGGTGGTACCAACTTCTAATATGTTGCTTGGCCCATATCTATATGAGTGCTATTATCCTTTCTTCTGAAATTCGAAGCTTTCTGGACCACATTATTAGCCTTGTGATTCACAAATCTTGGGATACACATCAAATCTGCCACTTGAAAATGGGAGAACAAATATACTGCCGCAAAAAAGTATGGCAACATGCTTGCACGTTGACATTTAAAGATTCCCTTTACTTGATTAATTACCAATTGAGAATCTCCAAATATATCAACTGCATGAGCCTATAAACTAATAAATATCTCAAGTCCCATAATCAAGGGTTCGTATTCAGCTTGATTGTTGGAACAAGTAGTTTCATCAATTCTGAAACCATGTGTGGTTTCTGCTCCTTGGGGTAATTTAATCACAACATCTATCCCCACCAGACCATTAGCCTTTGATCCATCGAACCACATCTGCCATGGCTCTAAATCTGCTGTATCAAGATCTGTTATTTCTTGACACTCTGATTGGTATGGATGATCAGCTAAAAAATTGGCCAATAACTGTCCTTTTACTGCCTTTTGAGGAACATAATCCAAATGGAACTGTGACAAAGCCATGATCCATTTGCCTATTCTTCCTCTTAGTATAGGTCTAGTTAACATGTGTTTAACTAAATTTGTGGTTGCAATTACCAAGACAATAGTAGGCAAAAGATAATATCTTAATTTTATTACTGCAAAGTACAAGGCTAAACACAGCTTTTCAACAACTGAGTATTTACACTCACAAGAGTTTAAAAGCCTACTAAGATAATATAGTGCTTGTTCCTTGCCTTCTTCATTGTCCTGAGCCAAAAAGACTCCTAATGATTCTTCAGCTGCAGCAATGTGTAACTTCAAAGGTATGTCCTTTCTTGGTGGCATCAACGCTGGAGGTTTGGCCAAGTAAGCTTTTATTCCTTCAAAAGCAGCTTGATGCTCTGCTATCCACCTAAAGTCTTCTTCATTTTTTAACTTCAACAGAGAATAAAAAACTTTAGTTTTTCCATCAGTGTTAGAAATAAACCTTCGAAGAAAATTAACCTGACCAAGAAATTTCTGTAAGTATTTCTTACTTGATGGAGGTTTGGCCTCAATGATGGTTCTGGCTTTGTTCTAATCAATAAGTATTCCCTTCTTGTGTACTATATACCTTCAGAAATTTCCAGCTGACACACCAAAAACACATTTGAGTGGATTGAGTTTTAGCTTGAATTTCCTTATTCTTTCGAAGGCTGCTGTCAAGTGGACCAATGCTCTTCCATAGACTGAGATTCTACCACAATATCATCAATGTAACACTCTAAGTATCCCCCAAATGAGATCATGGAAGATGGTGTTCATTGCTCTTTGATAGGTTGCTCCAGCATTCTTCAAACAAAATGGCATTTTAACCCATTCGAAGGTCCCAATATTCCCAGGACACTTGAAAGCTGTCTTGTGAACATCTTCCTTTGCTATGCATATCTGGTTATAGCCAAAATGGCCATCCATCATTGACAAGATCTTGTATCCTGTTGAACTATCTACTAGCAGATCCACTACAGGCATGGGGTACTCATCTTTTGGAGTTGCCAAGTTCAGATTTCTAAAATCAATGCATACCCTCAACTTGCAATTCTTCTTAATCATAGCCACTACATTGAATAGCCATTCAACATACCTGGTTGTTCTGATAAAGTCGTCCTTGAGGAACCTAGCAATCTCCTCATTCACATTTTGAATTACCTCAGGACTCATTCGTCTAGGCTTCTTCTTTTAAGGTTTAAAATTTGGCTTAACTAGGAGTCTATGTTCCACTAATAACCTATCCAAACCAGGCACATCATTGTAAGACCAAGCAAAACAATCCTTATATTCTTTCAGCTGGGCCAATAACTGGTTCCTAGCTATAGGATCCAACCAGACACTAATACAGGTAGGTTGTTGTACTAATGCATCCCCTAGATTGAACTCCTCTAAAGGATCTTGCACCTGAGTGCTTCTGCTAGCTTCGAAACAATCCTCTCATCCCGATTTGTCATAGCCTTTCCTGGCTCAGCCTTTTTGATTTCTTCTTCATAAACAAAGTTTGTCCACAGAGCTTCTTCTTCCTGTATATCCTAGACTTTAGTCACAATATCAAATGCACAATATTTGCTTAAAGCCAACGGTTTGGCCTCATGTTGCTTAGGTTTGCAGCAACTAATCATCATGGCTTCCCTTTCTTCCTTCTGAACCTTCTGAACTATTGCCTTGATGTCCAATGTCAAGAACTTCACCAAAGCCAAAGGTCTGGCTTCTTGATCCTCCTGCCTACAACCAAGCATTATTGGTATCCTTGATAGTGTAGTCATATTCATCATTAGTACTCTCTTGTACCAAGTATTTTAGGTGTGCCAACTCCTCATCAGCCGTAACTTCGGCTATTCCATCAGGCTTCCTCAGTATGCTTATGGAACCACCCCTTCAATATACAACTTTGTTTCTGCAAAATCTGCACAAGCAATAAAGGGTTGTCGGTCTATATTTATATCATCTATCTCCACATTGCTCAAAGCTATCATCACCTTCTAATGTAAAGAGGAGGGCACACATTTGTTGGTGTGGATCTAATCTCTACCAAGCAAAGCATTATACTCAGTATTGATGTATATGACAAAAAAGGCAGTCAAATAATCCCTTGTTCCCATACTCAAATTAATGGGTAGTATGCCTTGGGCCATCTGTTTGTCCCTAGCAAAACTAGCAATGGTCGTGCTTGTTGGGATCAACCTGTGATTCCTTTTGCCCAACTTTTTCAAAGATGAACGAGGACGCAAATTTACTACTGCCTTATTATCCACTAGTACCCTATGTATTTCTATTCCATCGAAGTATGCCTTAATGTAAGAGGGTTTAACATGCTGAGTCATTGATGATGTGGGATATTCAAAGGGGTATGATAGAGTAACTATGTTTACCTCGTCCTTTTCTTCATCAGTGTCCATGGGCTTGGCTACTTCAGAGTCATCTTGGACTATACTGGCTTGTGAGGCCTCACGGGAAACTTCTATGGGCTCATTCTCCTGACCCTCCTAATTTCTTACTTCTACTTGAAACTCCTCAGGTAGTACGTACACCATAGTGACCGCCCTTAAGACTTAGGTATCACCGATTGACCACCCAATGATTAATTTATACGCTTGTCAAACGTTCGATCTCCTTAGTAGGAAGCCTCAGTTTTGAGCCTCAAAAACATACAAACCTTGCACCACTTTTGGACCAAAATAGCAGTTTTTCAAGCTTGACCACCCAGGGGCCTACAAGCCACTTAGTGGCCAGCTGGCCACAAATGAGTGTACGGTTGTCCCCTTAGTGGCCGGCCGGCCACTTGTGTCAATAAAACCATATATTTTTGCCAACTGTGCCAACTGTCTCCACAGGTACATGCATTGCACTAGCTGTTTCTGTATTGATATTTCCGAGAGCCTAACATATTTTTCTATATATACATGACCCCCTTTCATTAAATTAGGTTAGAAAAAAAAATATCTTTCTCTTCCTTGCAACCTATAAACATCTGTACATACCTTACCTAGGCTCCTTAAACCAAGCTTCTTGAGGGTTCTTTGCTGAGGTTATTGAGCTTAAATATTAGCTCTTGAGGTTGAGAAAATGGTGGTTTATAATTCAAAGAGTTACTCCTCTTCAAGAGGTATAACTCCTACCTTCTTTCTTTTATTTCTTTACCATCTTCATTTGCTATTTTTGGATCATTTTTCAACTGTGTTTATAGGCTGAAATTTGTGGTTAAAAGCTATCCAAGGTAGAGGGGTTGACCACCTTTCTTTGAACCTTGTCTTCCAAGCTTTTGCCCTTGTGTTTCCCATCTTTTCATCAACTTTTTTTGAGCTTTTTACCACTGAATTTTAGAGGTTTTCAGAGGCTAAAAATGTTGTTTTGAAGTCCAAAAAATGGAGGGGTTAGCCTTCCCTCCTTGTGCTTGTTTACTAGCTCAAGTTCCTCAATGTTGTAGCTTACCTTTTCAAGCTTTTCCATGTGGATTCTAGTACTATTTTTGACTGTTTTAGGATTGTTTGAGGTCACTCATTTCATTTATGCTTTGCATAGCAAGCTTGTAGTATAATGGTCCTCATAGGTTTGATGTTTTAGGCATTAGACACCAACCTATTTGAGTTAATGGCATTTATTTGATGTCTTTCATACTTGTGTTCCTGGCATAAACTCCTCTACACCCTCCCTTATTTCTTGGTTTTTATTGCTTTGAGACTTGCTTCAAAATGAGTGTTGTTTAAGCTTGAGAAGAAACCTTGCGCTTAATGGTTTAATATCTTCGAAGGTTCATTACCAAAGGCATGATCTCTCTCTCATGCCTAAAATAACCCTTGGTTTGACACATCTCTTCATTAGTGGACTTAATACTCATTTTGGACTAAAATGATTAAGGAATGGAAAGGTAATTAAGAGAGGCAATAAAAATTGGGGCTAAAATGGAACAAAATAATAAAATGGTTTGGGGTTTAATCAGACGTTAATTGAACCCTTTGAGTTTTGACCCATTTCATAGTCTCTTGTGATGATAATGTTTCAAAATATCAAGTCAACCACTTCCCTTGATCAATATCATGATAGGGAGTGGTTTTTGTTGGTCTTTTATGCTTTATTTATTAAGCTTTTGTCCCTTGGTTCATAAGTTATCACGCAATGACTTTGCGTCGATTGATGGCTTGCGAATCAAGCCTACCACTCTTTTGATCTGTTTGATGATAAGGAGAGGCAGGATGGACAAACATCCCCTGAAAATACTCTGTTTGTGCTATGTATTATGTCTGTTGCAGTAGGGCAGTACCAAACATTAGTGGGCCACAAGCCACCTTTACTGTACGGTCGACCACTTCTTCTAGCCAGCCGGCAACCTTTTTCAGTTAGGCAATGTTATTTTTCTTGCAGAACAGAGTAGAGGATGAGATAAAAATAGTGCATTTTCTGACTGCAAAATATAAGTATTTTGGTAGCCAAACACAAAGCATTTTCGGGTGGAAATCCGCATTCATGCATGAATCATCCCTCGTTTCTCAGGGCCCATTAAAATCATGTGTAACAGTAGTATGTTGTACTTAAAGTAGTAGACTTGTAATAATTAGTTAATTAATTATGTATTGTAACTAATTAGTTAGTTTAATTCTAATTTGTATTAATTAGCTAGAGTAGTTAGTTAATTTGTGGCATTGTAATAATTAACTTAATTAGCTAGGACGTTCATTTGGACACTCTTATGCGAGGGCAAATTGTAATTATGTGTATGTCTTCCAACCCCCATTTTTTTCTTCCTTTTATTTACTTCCTTATGATGGAAAGTATAGAGCATCATGTTTCTCTTAGCATTTTCCATGATTTGCATCCATTTATCTTGCACACATAGGGTTTGGTTCATCATTCTAACGGCATTGTCATTTATTACTTCCTTGAATACGTGTGCCACCGCATGTTATCAAATTAATTTACATGACATATTAGACGACCGAACCTATTAGTTGCATCTTTTTATGTGTTGCATTAGTCATTTGCATTGTTAGGAGCATGTACCTCTTCTAATTATTTTTATCTTCTTCGGCTTGCCTTGGAGTACTAGGTGAGCACTTATCGCTTTAACATATCGCATGTGTGTTATTCTTGCCATATCAAGCATATTTTCCATAAGGCTAAGTGCTTAAGTGATATACCTATTTGAATGCCTGTTCTAGGCTCGCCTTTTTCCACCTCCCGCCTTTCGGAAGGGTTTGAAAGAAAGGCCTCATAGTTCGGACTCCCACGGCTCTGAATCTAGTCTCACAAAGTGCAATGTGAAACTGATAATCACCAAAGAGTCCAAATGCGGAAAACCTTTTTGGAAAATCGATTTTAAGTCAAATAATGCCAAAATTGGATTGCTTTGCCAGATATAGAGTCACCACCTAAATATTTTATTTTTGGGGAAATTTAGGAAACTCTGACTCGTGCCGAAGGCCATGTGTTCGTCATCACCGAAGTTGTCTCGGCTTGGAAACTTGGGTATAAGGGGGGAAGGTCATGAATTAAGCGCCCCCGCTCGCCTGAAATTTTATAAACATTATGTCTTGTTATTCGGGTTATTAAACTAGCTTTTACTATGTGATGCGCATAAGCAAGTATAGACTAGTTCGCTCAATTTGGAACAATTCAACTCATGTTTGTTTTTTAAAATGGTTTAATTTGGCACCCTCAAGTAGGCTTAAAGATGCGGGTTTGCCACCAAACATAGTGGGATTAAAACATGATTTGTCACCCAACAAAGTGGGCTTAAAACGCACATTTGTTTAATCGTTTCAATTCAAACAACAAGCCTTCATCCACAAGCATGCATGCAGTTTTAGCATTTAAGCACATAGCCTCATGGCAAGCATGCTAAACATGACAACATGGCAATCACACTCATGCAAGTATGCTAAAGCATAAAGACTTGCCGAGTACTCCAAGCCAAAACAAAAACTAGTTAGAACGATGCATTATCCTAACTATGTTAAGTGTCTAATGCAACACATGCAATATGAAATTAATAGGCTCGGCTATTATATGGCACATGAATCGATTTGAACAACATGCGATTAAACACGTATTCAAAGAAGTATTGAAATGGCAATGCAGTTTGAATGATGCGCCAAGCCTCGGTGCATGCAAGACAAATGAATGGATGCAAACATGCAAGCATAAGGTATGCTAATTGAAAATGTCCCTAATCTAACCATCAAAACCGATTAAATAAAAGAGAGAAAGACGTGAGGTTGGAAGACATACACACACATGCACACTTATTACAACATTACACCCTCGCAAAGGAGGGTCCAAATGAATAAGAGCTAACTGTCTACGCTAATTAAGGTAACTATTATTACAAAACTTGAAATGAATTAACTAACTATTCTAAGCTAATTAAATATTACAAATCAAATTAATTAGCTAAACACTTAACTAACTAATTACAAAGCAACTAGCCTAATTAAATACAACACGAATTAACTAGCTAATCTACTTCAATAATTACAACGTTTCCATGAATTAGCTACCACTAATTAACTAAGCAAAGAAACTAAAAGGCCTCAGGAAGTGAGGGCTGCATGCATGCTCAGTTCCTCCACCCAAAAAGGCTACCACCTTGCCATTGAGCACCTCTGTTTGCACATTTGAACACCAACAGTGCTGCTAACTCCCAGAATGCCTCTACTCCACTTTACCAACATACTATGCAAACTTCATTGATAGCTGGTCGGCTACCATTGGTGGTCGGTCGGCTACTACTGGTGGCCATCGGCCACAGATGCCCTGAATTTCCTTTTGCTGCAACAAAGAGTAAACAGAGGCAAAGCAGTGCATTCTTAGGGGTTGTGTGTACTGTTTACACTCCTTATCATCAAACAAGCTCAAAGGAGTGAAACTCTTGGCTCTCAAACCACCAATCAAGCAATTTCCATGCATGATAGCCAAAGAACCAAGTTTGTACAAGTTTAATGAGTGCAAAACAAGACTCAAAAAGACCACCACCTTATCATGCATGATCAAGGGTGATGATGACCAAGGAAAGTACCACATTTCATCACTTTTGAGTATGAACTATCCCATTTTCCTTATGTTCGAATTAACGTTTGATTCGAACACATGCAATGGAACACAAAAGATGCTTATCTTCCTTCTTTTACTCCTTCATTTTGTTTACTCATTTTACATTACCGACTCATTCTTTAATCGATTAAGTCCAAAAGTGAGTGTCCTCCAATGGAAAGACGGTTCAAACAACGAGTTGCTTGGGCATGAAAGAGGCATCACACTATTGGTAATGAACCCCCTAAGGGATTAAACCATTAGGTGCAACACCTTCATTTCACACTTAGGCAAACAAGGGGCTTAAGACCACTTTCAAAGCAAACAAAAGAGTGAAGAATGGAGGGAGATTGCAAAGATTTTAAGCGCTGAAATGATGTGTAAAACAACACTAAAACATGCTATTAACTCCAAACAATGGTGGTAGATACCTTAAAACACCAAGATAGTGAAGGAATTAACACTACAACTATGCAATACAAGGCTCAAACGAAATAACCAGTCCAAAACAGAGCCAAAATAGGCCAAAAACAGAGGCAAAAACATGCTTGACTAGAGCTAAGTTAAGCTAGAAAAACATGCTAACTCATGAAGCTAACTAGGCATGCAAACAAGACACAAGGAAGGGAGGCTAACCCCTCCAATTTTGGACTTCAAAAGTTGATTTTTACCACTGAAAACCCTCTGAGATTTAGTGGTTAAGAGGCCCAAAAAAGTTGTTTTGAAAGTGGTGAATAACAGCACAAAAGCTTAACAAACAAAGGGGCAAGAACGGTGGAACACCCCCTAGCTCAAAGAGACCTTAAACCAACACTTTTAAGTCACAAAGATAGAGTTTTTGACAATTCAAAATTAGTCCAAAAATAGTTTGAAAAGATGAGAAAACAAGTATTGAAAACAAGCTTAAATAACAAGTGTTATACCTCCTAAAGCTAAGGCACAAAATAGGCAACAAACCAAGCTCAAACCTCCTTCTTCTAGAGCTCGAACAAGGCTCCAAGTAATCTCAACCCAATGGTAAGAGTATTTGGTTAAGGGTTGATATGCAAAAGCTAAGGGAAACTAAGCAAATGTGTGCAAAATAACAAGAGAGAGAAAGAATTCTAGAGAGAGAGAGAGAGATTTTTTGTTCTAAAAATGCTAACCCTCAAAAATGGGGGAGGAACCCCTCTATATATAGAAAAACAAGTTTTGAGCTTAGAAACATCTCACCATACACGTGACTGGAGATGCAACTCAGTGAGCAACAACTGGCCTAACTAGCAACAAATATCTAGAAAAAGAGACCAATGGCCGTCGGCCACCATTGATAGCCGACCGGCCACCACTGCTGGCAGTCGGCCACCACCGGTAGCCGACAAGAGCAAGCCATGGTCGACAACCTCTGGGGCTGGCTGACAGGTCACCCACTCTTCCAGACTAGAGGCAACAAGCTCTTGGTCCAAAAACATGCACAAAGCAGATAAGGTTTAGAGGCTTCAAGACAAGGCATTCCGCTGAGGACTTCGGGCGCTCAAAATGAACATAAATAAGGACAGTCATTGAATGCACAAAAGATGACGTCCAAGTCTTGAGGACTGTCAAAAATGGGGTTCTATAGTTGCCCCTCTTTGACAGACCTCGGAAGTCATGAAATGACGGGAGTGAATGTCAAAGCCCAGAGACGACCCATTTTTGACAAGGCTAAAGACTTGGACAAACAGACAAGCAAAACAAAGATGGTTGCACCCGTAGGCTGCCTACATATCCCTTTTCAAGGAATCAAACAAGCGTAGTTCTGGGGCAAGATGCAAGTGATATGCACGATGTAAAAACATAACTTATGATCATGCAATGAGGTTGTAATGAAACATCTAGATGCAAATGTTATGCAAAGAAATGCTACATTTAAACAAACCGAAGTAAGGTATAGCAACCTCTAACATGAAAATAAATAATCAAACATGCAACGCGTGAGAATCGCGAGCCAAACCACATTTCATGCAAAAAGGATGTAAGAAAATTATGCAAACTTAACTACGCATCACGCAGGAAAGGTAATGAATAACACAACCGAGGTGTCAAAAGAGATCCTAACGCGTTGCACGCGGAAGGAGAGAAGGGATGGTGTGAACACTGGGATGCACCTGACTGTTCAAAAACAAAGGAAGTGATGATAAACATCGGAACGCATCCAAATGTTTGTAACCAAAACAAGGAGTGGCGATAAACATCAGAACACATCCAAATGTTTTTAACCAAAACAGGGGGTGGCGATAAACATCGGAACACAACCAAATGTTTTTAACCAAAACAGGGAGTGGTAATAAACATCGGAACACATCCAAATGTTTTTAACCAAAACAGGGAGTAGTGATAAACATCGAAACACATCCAAATGTTTTTAACCAAAATAGGAAGTGGTGATAAACATCGGAACACATCCAAATGTTTTTAACCAAAACAGGGAGTTCGAAGGATAGGAAAGATCTCACCTGGAACTCCTCTGAATGAACCGTTCATACAATATCATGCCTGCCTAGGAAAGAGACTTAACAAATACGGCATAGTAAGGGTGCATGTTCTATGCACAATAAACAAAGCATATTCTATGCAAATGTAGTGACAGCATGTTCTATGCATGATAATTGGAAACATGTTCTATGTAGCAAATGATGATAGAAATGTTCTATGCATATTCTATGCAACAATGGGTTGAATAGCAACTTCCAATTTACCTCTCGGAAGAGTTGCAACAAGTTAAAAAGGATACACCCTATTCGCGTTGGCTAGTGATGAATCATGCATCGACGACACGGTTCGAAGCTTCCGCAAAGACAATTTGAGCTCAAAAGTGAACTTTTCTTGCACTTTCTCGAGAATTGAGGACACAAAATAGCAACAAGACCCAATGTAGGAGTACTGGTAACCTGTTGGCCACAAGGGGAGGTCATCGGCCAGCCGTTGGCCTGAAGGTTGCCGGCCACCGATGACAGTTTCGGGCTATTTTCGTCTTTTTATGTCGGGTCTTTAAATATACACACTCAAACTTCATTTCCACACACCCCATTTCCGAAAATTCTCCCTTTCTCTCTTTAGACATTTTTCCCCTCTAGATCTGTGCTTTATACACATTTTCCAACGCCCCGCGAACGTTTGATTCGCTAAAACCTCTTGATTTCCTTCGTTTTGAGCCGAATTGAATTTGATTTCGGTGCTTTTTTCTTCATTTTCACCACTTGAGGTTTGTTTCCCTGGAGTTTCTCTTGGGTTTGGTGTCATTTCCTAGGCTTTGACTTTTTCTTCCCTTTTTCTCTCTTTCTTAGGGTTGACTTTTAGCATTTTCCACCCATTTTCCTTATTTTCACCCACTTTCTCACCTCCTTTCTAGATAACAGACGACATTCCACATAACGGAGCTTCCCCAGGAATGGAGTCGGATCCCAAGCCTATATCACTACCACCCAGGGTTCGACCCTTTAACCTAGAGACATATCATCTTGAGACACATGTACTACCGCCCGACACCATCTGCCACTTCATAGGATTTGCACGAGGCGTGCCAGAGGACCTCTTGCTATGAGAGCCAGAGTCTCATTTATCCTATGGTGCCACCGAGGTATACACTGTATTCTGACATTTTCCTGAATGTACCCTGCATTTCTTGCATAAACCACACTCTTGCACTGTAGTTCTTACATTACATTTCATCTGCCTATTCCGATTACAGGAAGACTCACATTATATCAGAGGATACGGAACCACATCCGCGAGGGAGAGGTACATGGAGCTCCCCGTCAGCGTCCACCAGATTGTCGATGAGGCCGGCTTTGGCTTGTTCTACATGGGGCTATCGCGTCTCATAGCGAGTAGGCCCTTACTTGGCGCACTGGTAGAGAGGTGGTGGGATACCACCAACTCTTTCCACTTCTCTACCATGGGGGAGATGACGATAACTCCCCATGACTTCGCTATGCTCACTGGCATAGAGGTAGGGCGTCGTCCGATCCCTTACGATGTAGACATGGGAGAGTGGGAGGCCGCCTAGACCTACCTGTTGGAGGCTTGTCGCCGTATCTTCCAGTTAGGGATGGTGCGATACACGTGGTTCTCAAAGCATTTCAAAGGGACAAACCCAGAGCCCGTAGAGGAGATCGAGCAGTATGCCCGAGGCTTCTTGATGTTCCTTTTCAATACCACTTTGTTTGCCGATCGGGCGAACACTGTCGGGCTATATCTCTTGAGTGCCTTGGTGGACTTGTCTCAGGTCCGGCGCCTGGCCACCTTATGCAGATACGTGAGCTTGACATCCCGCAAGAGTGGGAACAGAGTCGGCGGCTACTAGAGAGCCTGGGAGGTATGCTTTACTTTTCTGCTTTACATTTCCTGTCGTGCTTTCTGCTTTGCACTTTCTATACACTATACACACATAGTCTAATCTCTACTTTACAATCGTACTTTCTATACGCTATACTAGAGATTCTACTTTCTGCATTCTCTCTGTATCCTGCATTCCCTGGGCATTGTACACATATTCTACTTTCTGCATCGCCTGTGTTTATCTATTGTATACTCACTGTCGCCCTTTTGCTTTTTGCAGCTGTGGGTATTTTCATATTTCCCCACCCTTGCCCCAGAGCCGAAAGTGGAGATGCCTCCTATTGTATCTTACTCTCATCCGTACGATGGCAGGTGCATGAAGAGGACCATGGAGACCTTTCCGTTCTTTCACCGGTACTTTGACACTGTAACCGTGACAGAGGTAACTCAAAACGAATGGTTATTTCTACTTTACTTCAACTTTGCATCATATCGCATATCTAATGGCAACTAACAATCTGTGCATTCTCTGTTTGCAGATCTCGTGGCAGCCCTGGGCAACGATACCTGAGGAAGTCAAGGACCAGTTTGCCAGCGCTCGGGGGGCTTCCTGTTATCGGCTTGTACTCGAGGGCCCAGTCTGTCGAGCTAGTTCTTAGGCGAGCACTTCATATGCCAGACGTTGGGTTTACCGCAGCAGGTAGTTCTCATGCCGCCTCCGCCATCCATGCTAGCCACAGAGAGCCTCTCCTCCCAGGAGCTGATTGATTTTACACAAGGCGTGGACGCCGGCTACTTTCTCGGAGAGAGGGACTATGCGACATTTTTCCAGACGCATCTCATGCCTCCGTTGACGGGTATTCGTACTCGTGCAGGGAGAGCAGCAGACGTCCATTCGATGAGCAGGGCTCGAGCATCGAGGGGTACGGCTAGAAGGGTTCCCCCCACAAGACAGAGCTTCAGTTGGCCAGAGCTTCCGATCGAGTTGACAGGTTGGCGGTACACTGGAGAGGCTTATCGGATTCCGATTGAGCCTCCGATGGCTGGTCATAGATATGTCAGAGCTCCTGACTCACCTCCGATACATACCACAGTTTTCATTTTTCATTCTCTCTCAGATATTCATTCCTTCTAGACATTGATCATTCCCAATACATTTGCATGCACCCGTAGGGTACACAGATGGATTGCTCAAGCTGGTCGCTTTATTTGAGGAGATGATATTGAGGAGAGAGGCACTGCTCAGTCTTCACAATATTCAGGTATTTTCTTTAATTTTCTTGCATCCCAATCATCACATTTACACTGACATACTGAAACTAATATAAGAATTTCCCTATACTGCACTAAGACACTACATTGGCACACTACATTCACACATTGTACTTACACACTATATCTGATTTCTGCACACTCTCATTCTGCATACTGTACTTACGTCTAATACACATACTGTGGTTGACATATAACAATTGCCTTTTTAGGTTCCACCCTTACCGACAATACCAGCGACAGCTGCACTAGGACCATTAGTATCCCCTCCAGCAGTAGGGAGAGAGAGACAGGCTCCAGCACGCAGCTGAGGCTGAGCTAGGAGCGCTCGAGCTGAGAGTAGCCCTTCAGAGCCTATTCTGAGTGAGGATGATACCGAAACAAGTGAGGCCAAGGAGGCAGCAAGTCAGCATAATGAGTCGTCGGAGGATGGACACGATAAAGCTGGCTTAGATTCTGCTAGTGGTGATATTGATACTGAGGAGGGCTCCGAGGCAGAGGGCGATGACGACTTTGCTTCCGATTCTAATTCAACATCTGGTTCCGATAGCAGTGCAGATAGAGACAACTCTGCAGAGTCCGCTCCACCGAGGAAGAGGACGAAGAGGGCCTCTAGAGCTTGAGATAACCGGCATTGATTTTCTGTATTTTTGCTTAGTTCCTTTTTGCTAGTAGTGTTAGTACATTGTATAGCTTTAGATAGGTTTTATTTTTCTTTAAAACTTCTACTCTTGTAAAAAGTGACCATGATCGGAATGAAAACAGTTTTTTGATTAAAAAAAAAAAAGTGTTGTATTTTGCATTCTGAGCATCTCATAACATCGCATAGCATAAAAACGAGTTTGATCTTAATTGAATTTTGCACATTGTATTCGAACTTTCTTAATCAGGTAATGAACCGACCAACACTTAACGAACAAAGTAAGGCAATTCGATAAACAACTAGCAACAACAACTCGATAAACAACACAACAACTCGACAAGCAAAAACAAAACAAATACAACTTGATAAGCAACACAACAACTTGATAAACAACACAAATACAACTCGATAAGCAAAACAAGACGAATACAACTCAAATGAACATGCTCAAGCCCAAAGGGACTGAAAATAATACCTTGGAATGCGCAAAAAGTAGAACAAAGCAGAGGTTCACAGCACTTTCAACATACGGATGGAACATAAGATAGACCAAGAGGCCATCGGCCGCACGTAGAGACTGTCAACCACCAGTGGTGGCCGGTCGGCTACAAAAGTGGCCTATTGGCCATCACCACTGATCGGTTGGCCGTCAATGTGTGAGACCTCCAGATTGTTGCCACCTGTCTTCCACTCAGTGCCTTATCTTCTACAAAATTTGGGACTTCGTAGTTTCTTCATTCCAGCTCTGTTCTTACCACAAATGAAGCCATTATGTGCCGAAAAACTCTCAAATTGGATTGTAACTTTAGATGGCTTCGAAAAAGTGAATTTCTGGGTTTCGGGATAAATGCACTGTTCCCGCTAAGTCGTACCCCGCTGTGTTTTCCATTCCTCCACGCCAGAGCAGTCCTCTTGAGCCCATCTTGAGGGACAACGATGTTGAAACCAGTGGCTTGGAGGAGACAGTGAGTTAGCACTCTGGGTCGTCTGAGAGTGGAGATGATAATGCTGGCTCAAGTTCCGAGAGTGGAGGCGACAATACTGAGGAGAGTTCTAGAGTAGAGAGCGGAAACAATGTCGGTTCTGGTTCCGACTCAGAGGCAGATTCAGACAGCGGAGCCGATGGAGATAGTGCCCTAGAGTCTTCTCCTCCGAGGGAGATGAGGAAGAGGGCCTCTTGGGCATGAGGCGACCGGCACTGATTTTTGCTTAGTTTCTTTTTGTTGGTAGCATTAGCACATGTATAGCTCCAGATAGGTTTTATTTTGCATTAAAACATTTACTCCTCTTTTGTAAAAAGGCACGATCAGAATAAAACCTCGCAGTTTTTATGAAAAGTGTTTGTCATTTTTGCATCATGAGCACCATATTGGTATGAAATGGACATGGAATTGAAATGGCCTGGAGCACTTGATTGAAACAAAATTCTTAATCGGGTAATAAACCGACCAACAACCAAAATACAAAAAGCAATACACAACTCGATAAGCAAAACCAACTCGTTAAACAAAGCAAAAACAACTCAATACAAATAAACAAACCTGCTAAAATCAAAAAGGACTCAAAACAAGACCTTACAACACATAAAGAGCAGAACAAAACACATGCTCTCAGCATTGTTCAGCACAAAGGTAGATAACATGGCTGAAAAGAAGGCTGCTGGCTAGAAAAGGAACTTGCCAACCACCTACCGGCCATCAATGCGCAGAACCTCCAGATTGTTAACAGTTGGCTTCCATTCACTACATTATCTTCTACAAAAGGTTGAACTTCGAGAATACTTCCTTTCGGCTGCAAATTCTTCACAAATGGAGCCATTTTTTGCCCAAAAACTCTCAGATTGAATAGCGACTTTAGACGGCTCGGAAAAGGTAAATTTCTGAGGTTTCCACATAAATGCACTTTTTTCATTAAGCAGAACTCCACTTTGTTTTCTATTCCTTCATGCCGTGGCTAGGTGCTGGGACCCAATTACACACGTCTTTAGCTACAGGGGACAAGAAATATGCCCGACAATTGAAGAATTTCATGCATTAATGGAATCCCGGGGCGATGAGAAAATCATGCCTCTTCCCCGTTTAGTCACGCCCAAGCTTTGGGACGGATGTGTGGGCTCACTCTGCACGAGGCTCAATCTCTAGCCCACAACGGAAAGTTAGATATTCCCAGTCTGATTCATCAATTTTTCAACGTTGGTGACCGCGTCGACCATCTTTGGCACAGTTTTCAGCAACATGCCCTCTGCGTATGTATGCTGGCTCATTTCCTCCTTGTCCCTAGTTTTGGCGGATCCAACATTCTATTGATCGAAGTGGCCTAAGGTTTAAAAGAAGGCAAGAGTTGTATTGGCTTGGCGCTGGCCAAGACTTTGATGGGCTTAGACACTTTTCATCGGCGAGAGACTACCAGATTCACAGGGAGTCCACTACTTCTTCAGGTATTGTTTCCCACCCTTTCTTATATGTATTTCTCACATCGCTCAGCACTCAGACTCTGCGTTTCTCTCAAAGCCATTTTCTCACTTTTCTCTCAACATACATCTCTCTATTCTTTAATCTCTTTTTTCTTTCATCCCTTTCCAGGTGTGGCTTATGGATAAGCTGAAGGTAGTGGACTCTTGCCCTGAATACTCAGCTCGTGGTTATTTCTTCTACCACTAACATGTGGATTTCCCGAATGAGGGATGGTGGTGCCACTGGATGTACAACAGATCTGCTGCTAACATAGCTTGGCGCTGCCCCTAGCTTAACCGGATCGAGATGTGCTACAGCATGGAACAATAGCCCGGCATTCAGTTGATCAGCCTTACACATTGTGTGTTCTACATCCCTTTCTGGTTTAGATGTCAATTTGGGCATGATCAGATCCGCCTGGAGGAGGGGGTAGAGTACCCGGTTTCATTCCTCATCCGAGATTTACACTTGACTAGGTACCTTACTGCTTGGAGGACGAGAGAGCTTCTGGCCCCTGCCTCCTGTTTCAGTTGCGCCCTTTCTGGTGAGTGTTTGGCCTGGCTCGACGATGAGGCACAAACCAGGCCCACTTTATCTTCAGAAGCTTCGACAAGCACAAGCGGGGCACGCAGGAGCACCTGATTCATCTATGCCCTTAGTTTATTGCTTTGACCTTTCTTTTGAAGTTTTTTTGATGTAATAAAAGAAACTTTGATTTGTATTAGAGAGTTGGAGAACTTTGTTTTGAAATCAATGAAATTAAAGTTGTGAGCACTAAAAATATTCCATTTGGTCCAAAAATGGTCGAAGTTGTAAAAAGTAAAATTTAAACAAAATCAGCTTTTATTAAAACTTTCCAAAACCATTTTTCGAAAAGGATCACCACTTGACACGCACAGAATCAATCCACAAGATGTACAATCCCGAATCAAAAGATCACAAATTACCCCATGATTGAATACCACTGCTTAGCATTGTAACCTGCATTTCTCTCAGAGTAGAGATCACAACCGAACTCTTAAGTAAAGAACAGACAAAGATGACCTGATCAGACACATGGACAGGATAGTTGATTTGGAGGTGTTTACGACCGAACTTCAGGATGAAGTTGCCTACGTATCCCAAAGATGGGAATCAAGCCTTACGTAGTTCGGTTCAGGTTCAATCGAGTATTAACTCTCTCCTTTTGCAATCTAACTTTTGCCAAAGTCGTCCTTTAGGGTTTTCAACCTTGCGAGCTTAGTTTTTCTTTATTTCTAATTTTTCAAGCTCTAACTTTTGCCTAGGTCACCCTTCTAGGTTTTCAGCCTAGCGAGCCTCTCAGGGATAGTATTTCTTCAACTTATCCATGTTGATCGGTTGGAAAAATTCTAGGCCATCCAAGTCTATGAGAATAACCACTCCACCTGACCAGATAGTTTTGATGATGTAAGGACCAGTCCAATTAGGTTTGAACTTGCCCCTAGGATCATGGATGGGAGCTCAGTTGTCTTTTCTACACCAAATCCCCCTCTTTGAGATTCCGGAACTTAACCTTCTTGTTAAAAGCCCTAGCAAGCCTGCACTGGTAGCCCTAAACGTGATATAATGCTTTTAGCCTTCTCTTATCAAACAACATCAACTCCTCAAACTTGCTCTGCTGCCAATCCGCCTCCGCTATTTGACACTCAACCATAACTCGCAACAACGGGACTTCTATTTCGATTGGCAGAACAGCTTCCATCCCATAGACAAGAGAATAAGGAGTTGCCCCTGTAGATGTCTGGATTGAAGTTCTATAACCCCAGAGTGCGAATGGTTTGCGGCCGATATGTAGATTACTTATGAAAAGCCACGTTATATTTCTCCAACAAGTCTATCACTTCTTTTTTAAAGTGGGAGCCATTATCTAAAATGATCTCGTTTGGGACCCCATAACGGCAAATGATGTTGTTTCTGATGAACTTAGCTACATGCGCTGCTTTCAACACTACGTAGGACTGAGTCTCCACCCACTTTGTGAAGTAATCAATTGCCACCAGAAAGTGTTCATGCCCATTCGACCCTTTTGGTGTGACTACGCCGATGACTTCGATTCCCTAGACTGAGAAGGGCCATGGTGAAGTCATGTTGTACAATTTTGACAGCGAAATGCTCATGCGATTAGCATGGATTGGCATTTAAAACATCACCGAACAAAACCAATACAATCCGCCTCCATGGTGGATCAGCAGTAACCTTGCTTGAGAATCTTCCGGGACAGCATCACTCCGTTCATGTGTGCTCCGTACTCTCCCCCATGGATAGCCTCCATCAGCTGCTTTGACTCTTATTCGACACACAACTTGTGCATTCCAAGATGACCTCTCTTGTACAGTTTACCTCTTCAAATAATAAATTGAATGGCCATTCGCTGTATTGCCCTTTTGTCCCTAGCATTTTCCCCTGAAGGATAAATCTCCTTTTCCAAGAAGTTCCAGATATCATAGTACCAAGGGTTTTGACCTTGGGCTGAATACATTTGAGCAACCCCACTCGCCCGGTCAAAGATCGACCTCTACTAATCATGATATGATTTTTATCAACACTATATGCTCTTGTTCCACTTTATTAGGCTAGCATTACTATGTGATGCGCACACACACAGGTATAGACTAACTTTGCAAGCATTGGAACATTTGATTCATGTTTGTGTTTTTGAAAATTGTTTTGAAATATGTACCACTCAAAAAAGTGATCGCATATGAACACTACCCAAATTATTCCAATTCAAGAAACAAGCCTTCATCCACAGGCATTCAAGTAGTTATAGCACTTAAGCATTTAGCCTCATGGCAAGCATGCTAAACATGGAAACAATCACATGCGTGCAATATGCTAAAGCGAGTAAAGGCTCACCTAGTACTCCAAGCCAAAAAGATATGAGTTTAGAAAAATGCATGATCCTAACTATGCAATATGACTAATCCAACACATGCGATATGCAATTAATAGGCTTGGCTACTAAACATGGCATATGAAATAGTTTGATAACATGCGGTCTAAGCACGTATTCAAAAAAGTATTGAACTAACAATGCAGTTAGAATTATGAATCGAGCCTCGGTGAATGCAATACAAATAGATGCAAGCATGAGGTATGCTAATTGAAATGTGATGTCCCTAACCTAACCATCATAAGCTGGTAAATAAAAGGAAGAAACATGTGGGGTTGGAAGATATACACATTATTACAATATTGCACTCTCACGAAGGAGAGTCCAAATGAACTAAGCTAATTAACTAACTAAGCTAAGCTAAAGCTAATTAAGCTAACTATTACAAAACAAATGAAACTAGCTAAACTACTTAACTAATTACTACAACATTTTGAATTAACTAACTACTCTAGTTAACTAATTAATTAAACAATTACAACGCAAGTGCAATTAAAATAAGTAATTAACTACTACGCCTCGGGAAACGAGGGATGTTCATCCGCATGCTCGGTTTCCACCCGAAAAGACCACTATTTTGCTTCCAGAGAGCCTCTGTTGCACAATAGAACACCAACACTGCTGCTCACTCTACTCTGCCTTGCAAACTCACTGCTCAATTTTGCACCAGTGGCTGGCCGGCCAATGATGAGGAAAGCCGGCCACCAATGATGGCCGGCCGGCCATCAAAGGTGGTCTGCCAACCACCTGTCGGCCATGGAAAGTGGCCTACAGGCCACTGCTGCACAGGCTTATCTTGCTACAATAGAAGACAAACAGAGCATATACAGGGTATTTGAAGGGTTTGTTTGCACAACTCACCCCTTCTTTTCATGAGCAAATCAAAGGAGTAACAAGTTCGGTTCACAAACCATCAATAGATGCAATTTCACTGCATGATCGCTTGTGAAACCAAGTGTGCAAGTTTAATAAATGAAAAACAAGACACAAACCCCCTCCCTTTCATGAATGATCACGGGAAGTGGTGACCTTGGAACCTTGAATCATTTTATCACTAATGAGTATGAAATGGTTCAAGTTTCCATCTGTTCAATTAACATCCAATTGAACACAACCAAATTATTATCTTGCTCACTTTTAACTCCAAGTTTTAGCTACTCCATTTTAGTTACCTTTTCATTCTTTAATCCAATTAAGTCCAAGGGTGAGTTTAAGTCCTCTAATGAAAAGAGAACTCAAACCAAAAGTTGTTGTAGACATGAAAGAGACATCATACCGTTGATAATGAACCCCCTAAGGGATTAAACCATTAAACATGGCATCTCAATCTCATGCTTTAAACAAACAAATAGTTTGAACCACTTTCAAAGAAAAATGAAAAAATCCAAGAAAGGAGGGAGGTTGCAGAGATGATTAAGTGCTGAAAATGAGTGAGAAAAGCATAAATAAATATTATCAACTCAAACAAGATGGTGTCTAAGGCCTAGAACACCAAGCTCATGAGGACTATTACACTATAAGCATGCAAAACAAAGCTCAAATGCAAACAACAGCCCTAAATAGTGCTAAAACATGTATAATACAGTCTAAAAACATGCGAGAATTGACCTAAAAAAGTCTAGCTTAACATGCTAAAACATGGCACCAACTAGGCTAGTAAGCAAGACACAAGGAGGGGAGGCAACCCCCTCCAAATTTGAACTTCAAAACATGACTTTGGCACTAAAAAAGCTATGAAAATCAGTGTTTAAAAGATTGGAAAAAGATAGTAAAAGGGTGGGAAACACAAGGGTAAAGGCCTCCAAAACAAGGTATAAATAAGGGCTATCAACCCCTCAACCTTTAATGGTCTTAAACCCAAGCTTCAGCCCAAAAAACACAGAGTTTGAACATCCCAAAACAATGGAAAAATAGTAGGAATAATAGCAAATAAAACAAAGCCACAAGTAAGGTCTTATAACTCTTGAAGGGAAGAAGCAATTCCAAGCAACAAAACCAAATAAACACACCCTCTAGAGCTCAAACCAACCTCAAAAGTACCTCATCTCAAAGATGGTGAGATTTGGTTAAGGGTGTATACGCAAAGGTTGAAGATTTATAGGCAAAAGTGTAGAGATTTGGTAGAGAGAGAGAATTATAGAGAGAAAGAGTGGAAAATTTTTTATCTTAAAATTTTCTAACCTTAAAATGTGAGAGAAAGGCCTCCTATATATAGAAAACATGAAATTCTCTCAAGGAGATCTAGCTCTATACGTGGGGATAGATGCATACATCTGTGCAAACAGTTGGCATAGCTGGCATAAAATATCTGCAAAATACACTGATGGGTGGCCGGCCGGCCATCACTGGTGGCCGACAAGCCATATCAGTGGCTGATAGCCTAAAAGTGATGGCCGACAGCCCAAAAGGGGTGGCCAGCAAGCCACCAGAGGTTGCAAACTAGAAAAGCTAGGCTTGGTCCAAAACTGTGACAACAAAGGTACAAGATTTGAAAGGCTCAGAGTTGTGACATTCTGCTGAGGACTTTGAGCACTTGGCGAGCATATAAGCTCATCATCAGGTGTGCCTGTGAGGACATCCAAGTTGTAAGGGACGTCAAAAATGAGGTGTCGACAGCTGTTTTTCTAGCAGACACACAAGTCTTTGATATTTTGCTCTCAAGATGGAGATGCTACTTGTCAATAGGCTTCGAGACTGGATAGCCACTTTGGATGGCCCAAAAAAGTGAATTTTCGCAGTTTCTACCTAAATGCCCTTTTTCCTTTGAGTTGCACTTCTCTTTCCTTTCCATTCCTTCATGTCGCGGTTCATTGTTGGAACCCAGTCACACAATTATTTCAATTAGGATCTCAAGAAATGTTTCCAACACTCGAAGAATTTCAAGCACTGATAGAATCCTGGCGCAATGAAGAAATCATGCCTCAGCCTTGTTTTAGCCATGCCCAAGCTTTGGGATGGATGTGTGGATTATCATTGCACGAGGCTCGGTCTTTTGCACATGATGGGGAGCTGGACATCCCCGGTTTAGTTCATTGGTTTTCCGCTATTAGAGATAGGAGGGACCTTCTCTGGTGCAACCATCAACAACATGCTCTTTTTTTATGCCTTCTTGCACAATTCCTTCTTGCCCCTAGTTTTGGCGGAGCCAGCATCCGGTTGATCGAAGTGACCCAAGGCTTGAAAGAGTGCAAGAGCTGTATAGGTTTAGCACTGGCCGAAACTTTGATGGGTTTGGATGCTTTCCGTCTGGGAGAGACTACTCACTTTGCAGGGAGCCCACTACTTCTCCATGATTTATTTTCCACCCTTCTAATTTATAATTCTTACATCACTCATCACTCATTCTCTATTTTTCTCTCTCAAAACCCTTTCCTTACTTTTCCCTCAATGCACACCTCTCTATTCTTTAATATCTCTTATTTTTCATCCCTCCCTAGGTATGGTTGATGGATAAACAACAGATAGTGGGCCTTGCCCCGAATACTCGGCCAGGGCTTACTTCTTTCGCCAACGGCTAATAGATTTCCCTTCAGAAGGTTTATGGTGTGACTGGATGTGCAGCCGGACCACAGCTGATATATCTTGGCATTGCCCCTGGTTTGATTTAGCCAAGATGAGCTACAGCATGTCCCGACAATCGGGTGTAGAGTTAATTGGCCTTACACATTGTGTGTTCTATTTTCCTCTCCGATTTCGATGCCAATTTGGGCATGATCAGATATGTCTAGATTAGGGAATGGAATACACAACATCATTTCTGGCTAAAGCCTCGCATCTGCCCCGATATCTCATAACCTGGAGGACGATAGAGATTCTAGCCCTTGCCATTAGTTTCAGTTACATCTTATCTGAGGAGTGTTTAGCTTGCCTTGAAGAGGAGGCAGAGGTTGGACCATCTTTGGCATAGAGCCACCTGACTCAACTGTGCCCCTAGTTTTACTACTTTGATTTTTCTTTTCAAGTTTAAGATGTAAAAAGTAGCTTTGATCTGAATCAAAGAGTTTGGAGAATGTACTTGTGTTGAAATCAATAAAATTAAAGTTGTAAGTACTGAAAATTTTCCTTTTGGTCCCAAAAATGGTCCAACTTGTAAAAGGGTAAAATTTTGAACAAAATCAACTTTTATTAAAACTTTCCAAAACAATTTTCAGATGCGATCACCACCTGACATGCATAGAATCGATCCTCAAGATGTATAATCCCAAATCAAAAGAAATCATAACTGCTCCTAGCTGAGTATCATTACTGTTGTTCTGTACTCAGCTTTTATGCTCGAAATACGTAGCATAATCGAACTAATAGATGATGAACAAGGATGACTTGATTAGGAAAATGGATAGGACAGTTGAATTGGAGATAATTACGGCCAAACTTCAGGATGAAGTTGCCTACATATACCAAAAATGGAAATTAGGCCTTACGTAGTTCGGTTCAGGTTCACTCGAGTATTAACTCTCTCATTTTACGCTCTAACTTTTGCCAAAGCCGCCTTTTAGGATTTTCGGTCTTGCGAGCTCAGTTTTTCTTTATTTCTAATTTTTTGTGCTCTAAATTTTGCCTAGGTCGCCCTTTCGGATTTTTGGCCTAGCGAGCCTCTCAGGGGTAATATTTCTTCAACTTGTCCATATTAATTGGTTATGAGAACTCCAAGCCATCCAAGTCCATAAGAATAACTACCCCTCCTGACCAGATTGACTTGATGATGTAAGGACCAGTCCAGTTAGGTTTGAACTTGCCACTAGGGTCATGAATAGAAACTTGGTTGTCTTTCAGCACCATGTCCCCTTCCTTGAGATTTTGGGACTTAACCTTCTTGTTAAAAGCCCTAGCAATCGACATTGGTAGCCCTGGACATGATACAATGCTCTTAATCTTCTCTTATCAAACAGCATCAATTCCTCAAATCTACTGTCACAATCCGAACCCGCCCCTATGGGTTTAGGCCATAACCAACCAGTAATCACAAGATTACCTACGGCCTCAAATCAAACCAAACATAACTCATCAGAGTAAAGGGGCCAAACGGAAGCAAAATTTAAAACTTTGTCCATAGAGCTGTGCTTATATGACACGTCATAACAAACCATACACATACATGTTAATAACTCACTTCAGAAAATATAGTAGCATAATGTTCTGTACAGACAAGATCATTTAAGTCTAAGTCAACCCATGAAAACTATATACAACAGATTCAAAGTCTTCACCAACATGACAAAATATAAATACATAACAAAAGGGCAAAGACGAGTCTCGTGCGTGAGACGCAAGGGCTGACTCTCCAAAACCTTGGTTGTTCCACACAGACTTCACTGAGGCTGGGTCTAGACCTCTCTTGGCTCACCTACAAACACATGAATAAGCGTGAGCGAAAGCCCAGTGAATAACATCAACTAAAGAAGATGCATGGGAACAATATAGATCGGACGGCCTTAGGCCCAATTCATATTTCTATCTAGTATGTAAATAGATATGGATCAAGTAATTTCGGTTAAAACACTTCGGACGGCCTCGGGCCCAATCCATTCATGTCAAACTGGCCTTTGGCCCATTTATCTTTCATTCATGTCAGACTGGCCTCTGGCCCATTCATACTTTCATTCAGGTCATACTGGCCTCTGGCCTATTCATTCTATTATTTAGATCGTACTGGCCTCTGGCCCATTCATTCTATCGTTCAAATCATACTGGCCTCTGGCCCATTCATTCATTTATGTCAGACTGGCCTTCGGCCCATTCATTCATTCATTCATTCATGTCAAACTGGCCTTTGGCCCAATCATACTTTCATGTCAAACTGTCCTTTGGCCCATTCATACTTTCATGTCAAACTGGCCTTTGGCTCATTTGTTTGGCGTAGCAAACATTGTCCACCAATCAAATTAACAAAATTATAAACTTACATAGAAGTAAGCAATTGGACAACAACATATTTCAGATATCTTTGTCAAGATATTACTCACAGTGATCGGTTGGTTGATTTGCCCTGGAGCTTGACCCTACACATCACATAACACATATGGGTCACAAATGGTTCAATCTATTCTTTAATTCACGTAATCCTCTTTAGGCTTTATTCTTATCCCTTTAATTCATTTATAATGCTTAATGCATGCCTAAGAGTACTTAGAAGTGAAAGAGAACGGAAAACGAAACACAGAATGTACTTTCAAAATTTTCAGAAAAAGGGTCCCCGCTCGAGTGTGGACTTCCCCGCTCGAGCGGACCCCTGGGGTCTACAAAAGTACTGGATGCATCAAATTTACGCTCGAGCGCGAACTCGGTCTACATAGCTCCCCACTCAAGCGTGAACTTCCCCGCTCGAGCGGACGTCAAGTCTGCAGAAAATACCGGGAGCTCGTATTTCCCGCTCGAGTAGCGGTTCCCCCGCTCGAGCGGACATCAAAAATTTTGGGTTTTCTAGAACATGTTCTTGAGCTTTAACTTGATATTCAAGGGCTCTAAATGCATGATTTCAGCTCAAACTCCACATATACATGTACTAACATGGTACAAACACTAAATTACAACATTATGAAGCTCAATTCCATGAATCAAACACATGCATGGCTCAAATTGACCCAAACTCATCACCAACACATTAAATTCAAACATTCAAGACCAACACCTCCATGGTTTGTACTTGTGACGCCCCGAATCTACACTATAGGTTGCAGTTAAGGGAGAGTCATTAATGAGTCCTATGGTCAATAACCAAATAAGATCCCAGATCGCCGGAGGAGTCAAATTAGCCTCCCTTCTAAGTTCAGCTTTCTTAGGCAGCGCACTACCCTTTTGACAGATCTTAAAAGGTATTGACACAAGGTCTCATAAGCAACAATAAGGTTCATACATATCAATATATAGAACATAAGTACATAACAACCTCAAATATCATTAATTTCAAAAGCCTGATCCATTACATTACATCCCAAAAGTAAACTTAAATCTTCATATGAATCTTACAAAATATCAAAAGGGGTTTCTAACTTTCCTAAGATAGCCAAAAGTCTTCGAAGGTTTCGGGTTTGTCGTCTCCAGCTATAAGCTCCTCTTCGGCTCCTGGCATGACACGCCGTGAGCTTTGAATGCCCAGTAAACACACACACACCCCACCCCTTTTTCCCAGTCCAATACACAATCACAAAATATAACATCAAGTAGTAAAGCATGATACTCCAATAAATAAATAAATAAATAAATGGTTAGGTTAGATGTTAGTAATCTAGAAATCCCCCAAAGAGATTTCATCCTCCCAAGCACAAGAATCGGACGCGGATTATTCGGTATGCCCCCTCTTTTGCTGCTTTGTTGCAGAACTAACCTCGGATGCCTACCAACGGTTATATACCGCGTAGCACCAACCGCAGGGCCTCAAAAGAGACGGTAAAATAGGGCCTTGCCCGAATCCCTCCTCACACCAAACCACCTAGGGTCCGAATACAACCGCTCCGTTCAAGGGTTCCGAAAACCACTTGCGCAAGATTTAACCTCGAATAGGGAACGCATCCCAACAAGCCATATACCACACATTCTCATCTTTTCCTTACTCAAGTGTTCGAAAACCCAATACCCACCCAATTAGGTTTCCCGTTGAATTAAGTGTTTTAAGTCAGGGTTAGTCCAACTAAACAATATAATAATATCCACATAAGCATGCATCCTCAAGAGAAGAAAGATAAATAACATAACATGCACATACAACATCTTGCCAAGATATGATCATAAGCCATTAAACATTTTCATGAATACAAGGGCACAAAACATCCATACATAACAAATTTCCAGATTAATCATCACGCGAAGATTAATACAAAAGGACTACTTTAGATCATCCACCGAACTCGGTCTTCCTATGGTTTGTAGATAATTTGATCTAGTTTCTAGAACATTTTTCGGAGATGGGTTTGCTTTTCTAGATTTTAAGTTATTTAGAAAATAGTCCAGCGCTGTCCAGAATCTGTCCAGATCCGTCGACCGTTACGAAAACTTGATTTTCTTTCAAAACGCTTAATGTTTTTTGATGAAACCATTTTTAGTTGAAAGCTAACTCTTTAAGGGAGGTTTTGACATAAAATGGGGATTCAGAATATTTTTGTACATTTTTCTGGAATTTTTGGAAGTGGCTGCAAAAACAGATTTTTAGGTAGAATGCCCAAAACAAGAAAAATTATAAAAAGGGAGTTCCACCATGGGAAAGTTTCATTTCTTTTGTGAAGAAAATATACTAAGTATCACATGTTTAACTCAGAAAATTTGTTTGAAAGAGAGCTCTTGAAAAGTTGAGAGATTGGTAGAAAAGAAGGTGGTTTGTGCCAAAATAGAAAAAAATACAAGAGAGATGGAATCAATGCTCAACTTTTAGCATTTTTAACACAAGTAACTCATCAATAACATATTTGAAAACATTATTTAGAACCCTTAGAAACATGTATTTGAAAAAGGAAAATGAAAGAGAAGGTTGTGTTGTGGCTTACCTACTAAGCTTTGCACAAGGAAGCTCTCTTCCTCCTTCCTCCTCTTCTCCTAGACTTCTCTTCCTTGCTCTCCTCTCTCTCTCTCTAGCCAAAATGTGTGTGTGGGTGTGGTGTGTTATATGTGCTTGCAAGCTAGGGGGTGTTGGTATTTATAGACAAGTTTTGATGCAAAATGTCCTAAATGCCCACTAGTTGAGAATGGATGGAAAGTTTAGGATTTGTTTGAAGTTCAAATGAATAGAAGTGACTTGGGGAGTGGTTTACTCAAGGATTAGGTAACACTTGGTTGTAATGAAACTAGTTTTGGGAATTAGCATCCTAGGTCTAGGTATTAGGTTGTGTATTTCTAGAATTCCATCATGGTGGTTCTTGGAAATTGGTTTCTCACTCTTCCCTAGGAGTGTGATGGGTTATTATTTTATTTGTTTTGCTCCTAGAGCACATTCTTCAAGGTGTGTATATATATATCCTACAAGATTGATGGTACTAATAACATTAGGGTACATGTACTATTTTTGGGGTAATGCTTAATAAAAGAAATGAGGGCTTGGAATTAAACTCATGTATTGGAATGTTATTTATGTATTTACTTATGATCTAGTTAGATTTAGGGCTAATTTAAATACTCATAGCAAATCTTTATTTGTACTAAAGTCATTATTGCTCCAAGATTCAAGGGATTTGTTTGTACTATAGTATAATGATGATGCCTAGTTATGTCCTCAAAATTTGGGAAGATTTTCTTATTTATTTGGTGTACAAATCTTGGAATTTATGAAACATAATGTAAAAAAAAGATTTTAGGTTACAAGTGTATATATATAAATATATGATGGTACTTATTTGAGGTCAATTTGTGATTTAATAAAAATGTGAGGGCTTGGGCTTAATTAAAATATCTATTTCAAGTGAAGAGTTAATAAATTAGTGTCTAGGAAAAAAAATAATTCAGTTTGTATTATCTTGTTTTGAATTTAAAGGTAAATAACTGAATGAAGACTGTAAAATCCGGAAGTTAGGGTTTAGAGCAATTAATCTAAAATTTAAGAGTTAAATAATTAATATTAGAGTGTTATAATTGATTTCTAAGCTTCCAGGGTCGATTAAGGTTTGTATGGTTTCGTCCGTGATGCGTTTTCGACTCTAGGGTTTAATTTGCGAGCAATCAACAAATTAAGGGCTTGGTGTTGAATACATGTAATTTATTAAATTAGGTTAAGGAACCTAATCTGGCTAGGAAAATTTCTGTTTTGAAAAAAAGAAAATAAAATTGCTAACCGACAAGATTCGAAATAATTCAAGTAATCGAGGGCTTTAAGAAAATAATTCATCATTAGGGTCTTAAAAGTAAGTGCATATTTCGGGGGCTTCACAGTACTTGCATGTGGGAGATACTCATTATTCTCAACTTAATTAGGGAAGAGATGATCAAATACGTGGACCTCAATCAAAAATCAACATGGATTACATACTCTATGCCCAAACATGGAAATTCATAGCAATTTTCTACATGCATGTATACATTGACCTTCAATTCAACATGATCAACTCAATTTCATTTCAATTCTCACTCTTGATTACCCAACTAGCTTGAATACACAATTTACAAACTAAAATCCATGAGTCAATGGTTGATTACTCACCTAGGAGCCTTAATTCTCACAATTGATGGTAAATTCTTGAGTGTGCCTTCAAGATCACCAAGCTTCTTGAGCAAAATTGCACAATTCTCCCCCCCTCTCTCTCTCTCTCTCTCTCTATAGCCAGCCTTCTCACCCTCACAAATGTATAACTCAGATTTTGAGCTCAAAGAAACAAATGAGAGTGTATATGGCCCTTTAAATAAAAGCCCCACTAATCAAAATTATAATATTTAAATAATTGGGCACTATATTCTTAATTTAATCTAATTAATTTGATCCGAATCAATTTCCAATTAAATTTCACCGTAGGCTCTAAAAATTACGCCAATCACAATGGCGCAGTCAATTTCGGGTTTCGTGGCCAATAAGGCCTTCAATTTAATTTCCAAAGCAAATAATCAAACAGATATCTCTACGGTGAACAGATAGAAATTCAAAACCACATATTTTCACATAATGGCACACAAAATCATATCAAACACATAATCGCGTTCATAATAAGGACCAATTAACATAATACGGAACAGGGTTATCACATCTACTTTGCTGCCAATCTGCCTCTACTATCTGACACTCAACCATAATTCGTAACAAGGGCTCTTCAATTTCGATCGACAAAACAGCCTACATCCCGTAGACAAGAGAATAGGAGCTTGCCCCTGTAGATGATCGGATTGAGGTTCTATAGCCCTAGAGTGCAAATGGCATTTATCTGGCCAGTCTCTATAAGTTTCCACCATCTTCTGCAGAATTCTCTTGATATTCTTATTAGCAGCTTCAACAACCCCATTAGTTTGCAGCCTATAGGTTGATGACTCATGGAAAGCCACGTTATATTTTTTGAGCAAATCTATCACCTCTTTCTTGAAGTGCGTTCCATTATCGGAGATAATTTCATTGAGCATCCCATACCGGCATATGATGTTGTTTTTGATGAACTTAGCCACATGCGATGCTTTCAGTACAGAGTAAGAATGGGCTTCCACCCATTTTGTGAAGCAATCAATTGCTACTAGAATAAATTCATGCCCGTATGACCCTTTTGGCGTAACTACGCTGATAACGTCTATCCCCTAAACAGAGAATGGTCATGGTGAAGTCATGTTATAGAGCTTCGACGGCAGAATGTTCATACGATTAGCATGAATCTGGCATTTGTGACAGTGTCGAACAAAACCAATACAATCCTCTTCCATGGTTGACCAGTAGTAACCTTGTCTAAGGATTTTTTGGGCGAGCATCACACCATTCATGTGGGCTCCACACTCTCCTCCGTGAATGGCCTCCATAAGGCACTTTGATTCTTCTTTCTCAACACATAGCTTATGCATTCCTAGATGGCCTCTTTTGTACGCTTTGATTATTCTTCCTCAACCTCAATCTATACTCTCTGATCCACCAAAAGAATTTCTCTAAGGCGGTGTAATGGCCCTCTCAATCTTTGGACTTGACAATAATATCGTCCACATACACCTCAACCTCTTTGTGGATCATGTCGTGCAAAATGGTAGTTGCAGCCCTCTGATAAGTGGCCCCAGCATTCTTCAACTCAAACAGTATGACTTGGTAACAATAGGTGCCCCACAGAGTGGCGAAAGCATTTTTCTCCCTATCCTTGGGTGCCATCAAAATCTGGTTATACCCAAAAAATCCGTCCATAAACGAGAGCAATGCATGGCCTGCAGTGAAGTCTACCAACTCATTAATATGCGGTAGTGGAAAATCATCCTTTGGACTAGCTTTGTTCAGATCCCTAAAGTCAACACAGACTCTGATTCTCTCATTCTTCTTTGGGACTGGAACAATATTGTCCAACCACGTTGGATATTCAGATACAGGCAAGAACCCTGCCTCAATCTGTTTGGTGACTTCTTCCTTAATCTTCAAAGCTTAATCTGGGCGAACTCTACGCAGCTTTTGCTTAACTAGTCAGGCATCGGGGTCAAGAGGGATCCAGTGCTGTACAATCTCAAGATCGATTCCAGGCATGTCTTCGTAGGACCACGCGAAAACATCTTTGAAATTTTTTAATAAAACGATTAAAGGCTCGCATTCCTTCAAAGACAGCGTGGACCCGATCTGGACCAAGCAAGGATCTTCCTCAGTACCCATGTTAATTGATATGATTTCATCTGTACAGGGCTTGACATGTCTCTCCTCCTCACGATCAACCAAATTTTTCAAAACCCAAGGAATTTCTTCCTCTTCGTTTATGTCAAAATTTTAAAAATTAAGATCAGTACAACAAACCAAAGGCATAGAGAAGTAGGCAACACTCAAAGCATTCCCATTCAAAAAGTTTGGATCTTCGGTTAGAGTGGACTCAAAGAAAAAACTAAAAAATGACCTAGACAGGACTTTGGCATCCGAGTTACCACTCCCAGAAGTACCAGACTCAAATGAACTCGAATCTGACTCCAACTCCATAGACTCCATGGAATCAAATCTAGACTCACTACCTGATTCAGAACTGTTGATGATGCCTTACTCAAACTTCCAAACCAGGCGTGGAGCCTCAGATGCATCCACGATAAGATTGGAGAAATCCGCCATTAGGGTATCCTTGATCATTGAGATAGTAAAACTATCCCCCAAGTTGGTGGTCTTAGCTCCAGCAGTGGAACTCATCAGTAAGTCAGTCAGTGCTTTTCCCAACAGCTCCTCCTCTTCAATGTCCAAGTTTGCAGTCCTTCCTTGATCCGTACTGGTGCTTAGATCTTCTTGTTCATTCTCCTCTTCTAGTAACTGGTGCCTGAAAAAGATCTCGAACCCCGGATACCTAGTCTTTGTCTCCCAAGTATACCATGGTTCTGGGAATCCACAAAATGGGAAATCTTCCCCTTGGCGGACAAAGCGTCCGTTTAGGGTTTCCCGTATAGGTTTGTGGACTAATACTGCTTCCCAGTCCTATTTGCTTTCATCCTTTCTCTCAACTCCTGCCATTTCCTTTGCCAATCTGCAGCGGTAGGTTTATATCCTAGCTCGAAAGCATGGGGGTTATGACTCAGCTTCTTAGCAACAGTAACTCCTTGCTTGCCACTTCAACCTAATCTTGACCCGGGCATATGCCCCTATTTGTTCATCATGTATATGGATTGCACACTCACATAATCTCCATCGCCCTCTGCAATGATGGTTTGGACCAACCGGGCTTCTTCCAGAGAGAAGCTAGAGAGGAACACGTCCTCTTCCCCATGTATGATTTCCAATAATGGTGTAGTGGTTCCTTGGGGAGGATGGATCACAGAGTTACCATACACAGTGGTGATCCTGCCTATGAAGGGGTACTTCACTAACTGATGGACTGTTGATGACACAGCCTTCATCTGATGGAGCCAGGGCCTTCCTAGTAGTAGGTTGAATGTGGCCGAAACATCCATGACATGGAATTCTACCTTATGTTATGACGGGCCGATCAGGATATTGCTCTTGAACGTTCCCATGACATCCCAACTTGTATCATCATAAGCCCGGACAGCTTGGGTCGTAGGTGTAAAGTTAATCGGCCTCAAACTGATGGCATAGGTAGTTCTGACTGGGCACACATTGATCGCTAACCCAGTATCTACTAATACCACTAGAATCCACTTTTTTTTACTCTCCAAGGTTACATACAAAGGCCTGTTGTGGTTGGCCCCCACATGAGGCAATTCTTTATCCGCGAAGGATATTACTGGCATAACGTTCCCAGAGGTGACCAACGACACCAATTGGCCAGCAGTGGTGTCAATGGGCAGTTTGGTTCGATTCATTACTTCGAGCAGGGCTTGCCTATGCTCCTGAGACGCCATTATTAGTCCCCAAATAGATATGTCGGCCTGAATCTTCTTGAGCTATTTCAAGACCATGTTCTCCTCCACATCCCTCTTTTTTGCTTTCTCGGCCTCCTTTCCAAAGGTCTTTGGCTGGTTTAACGCTGTGGGTTTGAAGTACCGACCACTTCGGGTCATATGATTGATCTCATCAGTATACCAGGTGTCATATACGGTATCAGCTTTCCAACCTATGTCAGTGTATGCATGACTCAGGTCGCTGTCTTCTCACCACTCTCCTGCAGTCATGGCTGGGCTTACATCAGGCTCTATCTGGAGCATATTAACATCATGCGCTCCATCGTCATACCATTCTTCTTCCACCACAACTCGAGTTTCAACATCCCGATACTTTCTGAGTTTCCTCAACATCCACTTTCAGTCCTTGGGATCCTATTATGTTTTCTTAGTGTTTTGAACACTGTCGGTTGTGGACTCAGCTTCTTCTTTCCCTTTTTCTTTACCTTGTTCCGAAGCTATTTTCGCTTGGATTTTCTTTATCCTTTCCTGTTGACAATGTTCCAGTGCCTATTCCTTCTCAGTAAGAGGTGCAGCCTCAGCTTACCCTTAACAACAATTTCCTCTTCTCCCCTGATCTCTCCTATCTGTTCCTCCACATCAGACTCTTCCTCACTCAACGATCCATTGCTAGTTTCTGGCTAGCTCGGGTCCCACCATCCCATCTGTATACAGCTTATGTCTTCTTCCTCAAAGAAGTAAAGATCCTCTAGATCCTCTTCTAATTTTTCCAGGTCCTCCTCTAGGTTTGCTAAGTCATGTAGGCCTTGCTCGGGCCACTCATTTTGATTTTGTGCCATTTGGTCTTCGCTGATAGCATTAATGCTGAGAAAATCCGATTGTATGACCATTGGTTGTGGCTGATCGATGGCCACAATGTATAAGTTGGGATCATACTCCTCTGCAAGCGAGACTCCCTTTTCTATGACATGGGTATCAGGCGACCTTGTCTTTAGTGCATTCTTCTCTTTCTCCATTTCTACTACCACGGACTTGAGTGGGGTTTATATTTCTACTGCCACAGGCCTAGGTAGGGTTTGTGGTGTTAAATCCATCAAGCACATGTTTGTGCCTTCTGGAATGACCACCTTCGATTTTGGTAGATGGGATGAGGTAATGTATATGCTGGGGTTGAAGGTGGGCAATAGTGTATGGATGTGGTTAATGTTTCTGGGCGAGGGGACTTGGTTATGTGCAGGAAGTGGGTTGGTTGTTATGTTTGGTTTTGCGGGTGGGGCGATGACTTTGTTGTCGATGAGATCATGGATCTCATGACCTAGGCGGTAGCACATGTCTGTGGGATGGCCATGTTGTTAATGGAAGATACAGCACTGGGTAGGGTCATGTTTGGGTAGCAATGGGTCTGGAAGTGGACGAGGATAGAGAGGCTTGAGGTGCCCCTTTCGCATCAATAACTTGAGGGCCTGAGTTGGGCTCATATAGGGGGTAAAGACTCAATGATTTCGAGATAGACCGGTATTTTGTGAAGGTTGTGAGGTTGTGGCAATAGCAAAAGGATTAGCCATTTTGGCCGTTTTGACGACATTGCTGACATTTGCAGGCTGCCGAATAGTGCTACTGCTAGCATTGGTATTCCGAGAGAATGGCCTTCTTACAGGTTAACTTGTTCTATAGATGATACCCTTTTTAAAGCACTCTTGATCTGGACCCCCGGCTCATGTAAAAAAGCAAACGTGGACAATGGTGCCACTATCATTCTCTTTAGCATGTCTGGCTCTAGGTTTTGGACCACTAGACGGACTTGTTCTCTCTCGGCGAGCCTATTTTTCATTCGGGCTGCTTTGGCTCTCCACCGGGCAACAAAATCGATAAATGATTCTTTAGGATTCTGGGTTGTAGCCTCTAGCTCACTTATGGTTACTTATATTTGGGTGTTATATGAGTACAGATTGACAAATGCCTCAGATTGCTCCTCTCAATTCCATTTTGTAGAGTCCTCCAATTTAGCGTAGTAGATGGCCGCCACATCCGACAGGGTCCTTCCAAACAACGAAAACTTTTGCGCCCGAGACAAACCCATAGGCCTCAATACATCCAAAAACAATCGAACATGTACGATTAGGTCTCCACTTCCATCGAATCTGTCGATGTGGAGCATCTTAAATTTCTCCGGTAATCTGACCGAAGCCTCAGTGTACCCATCTTCGATATCTGGAATGGAGTTGAAGCCTTGAGATTTCTTCAATGCTTTCTCCAATCTGGAAATCTTGACCAAGGCTGGATCAATTTCATTACTATCGAAAGGAAAAAAATCCCTGGAGGAGGTTGAGCCGGAGGACGATAAGCTGGAGCTGGGGGAAACATGTCTTGAGGATCTGGGACTGGTAGATTTTCTACTAGCGAGGGTAAATCCGGGTTTGGCTGAGTAGTAAGGATCGGGTGCACAGTTGACACTGATGCCCTAGATGTACGTCACAGATCGGCAATGACTTCATCTTGTGCAGCCATCCCTTTTAGTTTACAATGTCCATAGTCCTTTGGACAGCAATCATCATGGCAGTGAATTCCTTTGCATTTGGTGTTGTGTTCTATGCCATTGCTAACCCAGGTGAACTAGATGCTGGTGAATTGATTGATTGAGAATAGGTAGGCATTTATGGAGTGCTTTGCACTGAATCTACTGATTGTTTGTTCCTTCTCCGTCGAGTGACTGGAGGAAGCGAGACTAGCACGGGCTGACCACCAACAAGGTCTCGAGCCTTACACAGCCTACCGAAGTGAGTCTTTACAACTTGGGGAATATTGGCTCTTTCTGAAGCTATAATGGTAAACTACCTAGCAAAAAGAAATAAAGAAAAAAAAATCAAAATCAGACAGCACTTCGGCCCCAATTCACAACAATCAAGACACATACCTGAACTGTAATCCCCACTGAACTCTGTTTTCAAACTCATACTGATATGAACCATCCTGTACAATCTCACTGTAAAAGCACATATCAAGTAAAAAGAACCAAAACACCCCTATGAGGGGCATAGGGTTACCCTGCCCTAGTTTTTTGGCATGATCTAGACTGCACTATTTCAAACAACGAGTTTCACGACATTCTACACAGGGGTGGCACCTTACCCTAATTTGGAATAGTCACTATAGCTTCACTACATACAACTAGGTCGAATGGTCAAAAGGGTACCTTGGCAAGATTACCTAATATACCTCTCACACCTAACAGCGAGAAATGAAAGGACGATCAAACGATACAATAGTAATCCAGATCCAAGGGTTGTGTTCCCAACATGGCAGAGCCCATGACCAGTCAGCCTTTTGGAAAGCCTTTCGGGCGAGCCTCTGGAAAACCGTCTAAGGATAGCAGTCAGCAAACAATGTGACTTTAAGCACTCCAATGCAAATGCAAATGCAAAGAAACATATATGTGTAAATAAAAAGTCACATCATGAATTTCAAGTCAAGTTCTCTAAGTCCCCAGCACAGTCGCCAGAAACTGTAGCTCGGCTTTCCGCGCTCCTTTTGGAAGGTGAATAGCCCTACAGTTCAGACTTTACCTGTGATTTTGAATTTGATTTCACAAGTGCAATGTAAAATAGTGAAAACACAAAAACAGTCCAAATCCGGCAATTCTTTTCGGAAAATCGATGTTTGAATCAAATGCCAAAAATGGACTACTTTGCTAGATTTTAGAGTCACTACCTAAATATTTTTGAAAAATTTAGGAAACCCAAGACTCATACCAAGGTCATTAGTCCGTCATCACCAAAGTATCTCGGCTCGGGAACTTAGGTACAAGAGAGGAAGGCCATGAATTGAGCACCCCACTCGCCCGATCAAAAATCGGCCTCTACTAATCATGATGTGTTTCTTATCTACATTATATGCTCTTATTCTGATTATTTAGACTAGCATTACATTACTAGTTTGCAAGAATTGGAACACTTGATCTTATGTTTTGTTTCGAAATTGTTTTGTGATTTTTGCCACTTGAAAAAGTGGGCTGAAATGGACATTAGACGAGCCATCCCTATTCAAGCAACTAGTCTTCATCCACAGGCATTCAAACAATTATATCATTTAAGCAATTAGCCTCATGGTATTTATGATTTGGACATGGCAACACAAACATTTGATGTAAGATGCTAAAGCAATAAAAAGCTCACCTAGTACTCAGAGCCAAAAAGGTGAACGAGTTAGCAAAAGATGCATGTTCCTAACTTATGCGATTATGGCTAATGCAATAGACACATTATGTATTTTTATAGGCTCAGCTATAAGATGGCATATGATTTCATTCAAGACATGGGATAAGGCACGTATTCAAGAAATCAATGTGGACATTGATATTGGGTTAGCATGATGAGCCAAACCTTATATGCATGCAAGGCAAATGGATGCAAAAAATAAAGATGCTAATTTGAAAAATGATGTTCTATACTAACCATCGTAAGCAAATAAGTAAAAGGGAGAAAGATGTGGGGTTAGAAGACATACACATTATTACAACGTTTGATCCCTCACGCAAGAGGGTGCAAATCAATGTTCAAAAGTCCGAATTAAACTAACTATTACAAAACTGAACCAAATGAATAGAATAGGCTAAGCTAATTAACTAGCTAACTATGCTATTACAACAAGGATAATTAAGCTAAAAACACTAGCTATCTAAGCTAATTAACAACAACAATTATAAAGGGACAATAATAATTACAGCACATTAATGATGAGATTAATTACAATAAACAATATTAAATTAAATAATTACAATAATCATAATATAAACGAGGATGCGCAAGAATTGCATGCATGCACATGCACGGTGCTTAAGAATAGCTCTGTCTACCCCAAGCTTGCCTTGTTTTAGCTCAGCCACTGCCCTTTGTTTTTTGCAAAAAAAATACATTGCTGACCAAACTTTGAGGGCCGACCAGACCTCAATGAAGCCCGGCCAGGCATAGAGAAGGTCGGTCGTGCCTCAGGTTTGTGCAACTCTTTATTTTGTGTCCTGAAGTGAAATAAGTGTAGACAGAGTTGTTCAAGCTCTTTTTGTCCCTTTCTTCCTTCTCTGTCATGGGAAAGCCTCGAGAGAAGATTGAGATTAATTCCAAACCCATCAATGAGAAAATTGATTGCCTGATGATTTTGGATACAATTTTGGACAAAAATCAATGAAATGCAATAAATATGACCACCCCTCCTTGTTGTCATGGAGTGAACTCAAAGAGGGTGGTAGAGACGCTTTAAGAATCATCAAAACGCCATGAATTAGTGCTTGATCACTATTGACTCGATAAATTTGGCATAACGTCCGGCCAAGTCTAAGCAATTTAAGCCATTTTCTTTATATGCGTTGATCCAGTTTTAAACCAATTTGTTTAGTCATTGCCATTCATTAGTCCATTTGTCCATGGTGATGTTAAAGTCCGCTAACCAAGAAGTAAACTCAAACGAGAGGTTCTTCTAAAACATGAGAGAGAGACTATACCGTTGACAATGAATCGCCAAAAAGATTAAGCCATTAAGTAAAAGTCTCCCTTACATGTTTTGAGCAACCTTAATCAGTTGATATCATTCTCAAGAATGAAAGACATAGAAGGTTAGATGATTGTTAGAGTGAGACTCTTAACATGAAAAGTAAGTAAAAAAAAGTTTGGAACAACATGCCACAAGTTATGTATGCCAATTCATGAGACAACAAAGGAACTAACCAAAGCTTGAACCAATTTAAAAGGCTCGGATAGTCCTAAAACAGCACTTAATAAATGAAAATCAGAGGCTTAAAGCTCACCAAAAAAAAAAGGTTTAAAGCCTTCAAAAAGAGCCAAAAAGAAGCTAATCAACAAAAGAGGAAACAAGACTAGTAAACAAGAACAGGGAGGGGTGGCTAACCCCTCCATTTTTGAAACCCTAAAAACATGATTTTAGCCCTTTTTTAACTCTGAAAATCGGTGTAGAGAACAAAGGAAAATAGTGGAAAAGTAAGGGTTTGAGCTATAGGTAAAGATATAGAAAGAGCAAACTCTCTCTACTTTTTTGATAGCTCTCTAAACCCAAACTTTAAACACTTAAAATAGGATCAAAACAACACAAAATGATAAGAGCTAGATAGCATATGAAATAGTTGAAAGCAAGAGGGAAAAACAAGCTTATACCTCTCAAAGAAGTGAGCTCTTGCTTGTGATCCAAGCTAAGTATCAACACACCATCAAGCTTGAATTAGGCTTCTCAAAGATCAACCATGGCTCTAAGATGGTCAGACAAGGTTGTGTATGGTGTATGGAGATGACACAAGGGAGGTAGGTTAACTCAAAGGTTGCTTGCTATGGAAGAATGGGGAAGAAGGAGATCTCAAGGTTTATATAAGCTTTCTAGAATTTTTGTCAACCTCCAAAACATATACACCTCATTTTTATAGAATTTGAGCTCAAAAGGTGATAAATATCTTCAAAAATGGACAATTGGTGGGCTCCCACCCAGAACAGTGTTTCTCACCACCAAGGCACTGTCAACCATTCATAGCCACGGCCGGCCTTCACTGAGGCACGGCCAGGCATTCATGCCCTCCCCTATTTTTTGGTTCAAACTCAGCTTAGGGTGGCAAAAGGTCAAAAAATGAGACTCAGAGATTCAAACAAGGTAAATGTTGACGATTTGAGGTTATTTCGCGAGCCTGACTGAATCTGAATCGCTGTGAATTCAAAGCACACAATTCAACTTTCATCATCAAGTGTGTCGAACCAAGTGCCTAAGTCTTGCGGGTGATCAAAATGAGGTGTCTACAATTCTTGTCATATAATCTCTACTTCATACAATTTCAAAATTAGGGTCCCTATAATAGGTCATGTAAGATGCATTACTTCGATCATGATCTTCTTCAAGGAGAGTTTCATATCTAGCAACTTTATAAGTTAGTTTTACTAGGTCTTGAAACTCTTTCGAGTCAAACTTCTTTCGAAGCCTGAGCTCTAGTACATTTTGGGCCAACCTTACAAATTCAGGTTTAGGTAGTATAACCCTGCATTTGTTTCTTGCCCTTTTGAATCTGGAAATAAATTGAGCAGCCTTCTCATCAGGCCTTTGGCTCAACCTTGCCAAGTCTGCCATAGAAACTTCAAGTTATGTTTGGAAAAACTAGGTATGAAACACCTCTTTCATTTGTCGCCAAGTCTGGATAGAACCAGGTGTAAGGTTTGTATACCATACAAAAGCTGGCCCAGTTAGAGAGTTTGGAAAAAGTCTTAATTTCATGTCATCATTGTTGGTAAATTCACCACATTGGCCTATAAATCTGGCAATGTGTTCAATAGTTTACTGGTTTCCATTTCTATAAAAGAGGGCAAAGTCTGGTATCCTAAATCCCCTTGAATATTCATGTAACATATCCACCCATTCTGGGTAAGGCTTTCTGTAAACAGGGGTCTAGACCTCCCGGGCCATGGGTCCACAAATCTCTCTAATGATATCAATAATTTGGTCCCTAGGTACCAAATTCTATGCTAGTTGGGCCACTATTGGAGGAGCAAACACAGGGTTTGGAGGAACTTCATGTGCTTCAGGCCTTCATGGTCCATATAAAGGCACATTTAGGACTGGTTGTCCTTGTTGTGCTGGTTTATGTTGAGGGTATGACTGACCTCTTAAGGCAGGTACCTGCCCTGCGAAAAGTACTGGGAAATGAGCTATAGGAGGATTAACATGTGTTGTTTCTCTTCCAATCGTAGGGATTCCTTCCCATCCCCCGGGTATGAATTTGAACATAGGATTGGTGAACACCCATGTACCAGGCATGGGTTCAAACATAGGATTTGAGAATATTCGCATGCCATTTCCTTGTGTCAGTCCAGACCCACCAATTTGTGTAGTTTCACTATTAGGCATCGGTGCATTTTGACTTGCCAGTGGTCTAGAAGAAGCTTCATACCATGACTGAGGCACAGGTGATGGCCTCTCATGATTTTGATTATTAATTTGACCACTAGTCTGACCATTATTTTGCATAGGCTACTTATCTCGAGCCAATCTAGGTTAAAGAAAATTCATGTTTTCTTCAGCCTGTCTTATGACAGGTAGTTGATGAGAGTTCATTCGATCCAAAAAGGAAGATGCCTATCTTTCCATTGTATACATTAATTGCTATCCCATACCATCAACTAACCCTTCCTATGGATTCATTGGTTGGATAGAAGGGGCAGTTGATGGTCCAGTTTCATGGCTCTGTCCAATATTTTGGACATGTGTTGCATATTCTGAAGTGCTAGTCTATTCGACCATTTGTGGAGGATTTGCTAAGACAAGCACATCCATAGGATGTGATATTACGTTATCCTATGGGTTAGGTGCTTCTACATCTCCTTTTACACCTTCTTCGAGGCGTTAATTTTCTCCTTGTCTCTTACGTCTAGCCATTATAAAAGTCCCACTAGGCGTGTCAAAAATATATGTTGGTTTTTTTAAATTTCAAAGGTTAGAAATGTAATTCGAGCGTGCCGACAAGGATCAATAAGTCCTTACAGAAATTAATAAATGTCAACCAATTAGTCAAACGATTGCTTCGAAGTTCTCTCAGCCTCAATGAAGAGGACTTTACTGGTGGCTTAGCTTTCTGAAGAGAAATTTAAGAAGACTTAATCGAAGTAATGGAAGAAGCAAAACAGTTGCAGAGATGAAACTTCATTAAATAAACACGAGCTTACAATAGTACATTCACACTTTTACAGCTTCGAAGGGGATTACAACAACAGACTAACTTAGAATTACTTCTAGGAATTTGAAGTGCAATACAGGAATGTAAAGACTGGAATTTAAAGGACTAGAAAAATGTAAAGTAAATAAACTGGTTTCTAGATCTGGTTCTGGGTCTCTGCATTATCAGCATTCTCCTCTATTTATAGGCTCTGAAGACAACCGTCGAAGTGGCTGATAACCGTCGAAGTAGGTGATAACTGTCGAAATGATCTCCATGATCACTGAGTGTGGTTCTGAACATTTTGCTTTCACTATTCCACTCTCGTGATTGGGCTTCCCTCTTAAATTTGAATTTAAACTGTAAGCAACCATTTTGGCCAGGTCACCTTGGGCACCTTGGCTATTTCTATGTCTTGCGGATCCATTGTCTTTGCTATAAGTTGACACGTGTCTGTTGATGATTGCAGACTCTCACTGATTTCCCAATTTGACCTTTATGATCCACATGTTAGACTGCAAAGACACGTCATCATTAAATATTTATTTCAAATTTTGATTAATATTAATAAAAAAAATTTACTTGAAAAATAGCCACAATTTTAAAATATTTACTTCAAAATATTAATTATTTATATTTTATTTTTTTGGTACGACTAAAAAAATACATGTCTTAAAATTTAACCATATAATAATAGGATAAAACAGTAATCTAATTAGTTATATCTAATTAGTTGTGAAAAGAAAATGAATTTAACCATATCTAAATTACATCTAATTTTACATATAAAATGAAAATCTAAATGTAATTTTATTCTAATGTAATTTGAAATTATTTAATGAAAAATCTAAATGAAACTTTTAGATATAAATCGTAATTTATCAAACGGTTGTAAATTCAATTACAATCGTCTTAATCCTATTGAAATAAATATTTAAAAAAAAAATTGTAAACTTCTAAATAAAAAATTTAAATTAATAATCGACAAATATTTTTATAAATTAACAGATCACTCCTCTAAACTAAACATAAATCATGGGTTAGCTCGATGTGATCCAGAATAACTTTTTAGATGTAAAGATATTAGTCATATTTTAATAATAAATATATAAATTTCTTAACTAAAATTTTAAGGATAAATTACACTGATACCTCTTGAGGTTTGGTCAAATTATATCTCATCTCCTGACGTTCTGAAAATTACATTCTCACCTCATGATTAATAGTCTCATTCACAAACCCCCTACTTATATAAAAAGTAACAACTCCTAGTAAAAAAATAAGAAAAACTACATTAGTGGGAAAAAAAATTAAAATAAAACAAGAAAAGAGAAAATTATAACTAGGAACACCGCCCATATATAAACATATATTTGATTATTTCATTGTTATTTTATGTTATGTATGTAAGAATTAATAGATCAATAATAATAAAGTCTCTCCCATTAAATGATACGGTGGGGATTACAATGGGTCATGCCTGCAACGATGGAGAAACTTCTTAATTGGTGGGTTGGATTTAGATTCAAGAAATTGGATAGAATGATTTGGAAGGTGATCCAATTGGCTAGAAATGATTGAGTTTTCAATGGGATTCAGCCTAATGTAGAGGAGTTTACACTCCGTTTGGATGAAGAAGTTTGGTGAGAAAAGAAAAAAAAAAAAAAAGAAATTGTGAAAATGAAAAGCCTCTCACTTATTTGGATGGCTAAGTAGAAAGAAAGAAGGTGAACAGTGGTAAGAAATGATGAGAAAATGACTCTCACCAAACTTGAGTTGTGTTTCTCACACAAGGTGTTGGCTTTAACGAATTTTTTTTAAAATACCAAAATTACTTTTATGAAAAAATATAACTTATTAATATGGAAAGTTATTTTAGTAAAATGAAATACAACTATTTCTCCTTTTTTTTTTTTTCTATTATTTACTCTATTAAAACAAGATAGGTGAGAAACCAAATTCTCTTCTCTTCCACTTTCTATTCTCTTTTATTTATCTAAACACAGTAGTGAGAAACCATAATTATTTCTTTTCTTTTCTCACTTAAATAAGAAAACCACAATTATTTTTTTTTTCACCTCCCTTCACAATCTAAACGGAGTGTTTGTGAGCTGGTTAAAGTCAGAATTGCTCTGTGGATCAAATCTTATTCATCTGGGTTCATATATTCGGTGCATGATTTTGTCTCAAACTTGCAGCAAATTCGATTTTCTGCTGGTCGAGCTTGATATTTTTTGAGTTGGTTGTGTTTTGATGGCTTTTTTTTTGGGTGGATAATGTTTTGATGGCTGCTGTAAGAAGTGTGTTGTCTTTATGATTTGTTGCTTTGGATGAATCTCTAGGTCTGGTGTGAGTAAAGGAGTCTTTGGACTGTGTTTTTCATGGCTTATTGGGACTTGTTTTCTGGGAGCTGCCAAGTCTCTCTTGGTCCCTCTGCTGCTATTGCTATGTGTTGCTTTTTTTTGATGTGCTTATTGTTCTGTTTTGGTGGTTCTTGGTGGCTTTGGTTGGATCCTTTCAACCAGTTGATTTTTGGGCAAATTACATATACCTCACTCGAGGTTTAGCTAAATTACAAATATGCTTCTGAGACTTCGAAAATTACATCCCGCTCCCTGAGGTTTATATTTTCATAACAAATTGCCTCCTGAGGTTTATATTTTCATAACAAATTCCCCCCTAATTGTTATGCAAATATAACCTTCAGGAGAGAATTTGTAATTTCTTAGACCTCAGGGGCGTATCTGTAATTTAGCTAAACCTCGAGGGGGTATATGTAATTTGCCCGTTGATTTTTTGGATAGTGCTTGCAAATGACTATACTTTTATTTATTTACGCTTACATGGTTGGGATTAAGACTGTGCAAAATATTATCTAATTTGTTAAAATTAGCCAATTTGCACCAATCTGCCCGTTAATCAGGGGTTAATTTCATCCGCGGTTTAAAATTTATAATCTGACTTTCAAACCGCCCAACTCTATTATAATTAATACATATATTTTTTTTTAATCTCTAATGAAATATCAAAATAAAAATCAGTGTGAGATAGATTTAAGATGTCAAATTTATTACAAATTAATGTTTTATATATATATATATAATATTATGTAAAATTAGTTAGTATTATATATGAAAAATATGACGCAAATTAGTATTATATGTTATGAAAATACTTTATAATTGTTTAATATTATCCTTCAATCAACTAACAAATTGAAACCGTGCAAACCGCATTTTGGTTATTTGTCAATTCACCATTCACAATTTAAATTTGCAGTTTGATTTATAATTTTACTCTCAAATTACATCGAACCGCACCACACACACCTCTAATTGTGATGAATTTATTTAATTTTGATACTTTTTGTACCATCATCTTTTCATTTTACTTTGTAATCAATTACCTTAGTCATGTCACACCTCTTTAATATTCATCAATAAAAATTTTCTCCTTGATGATCGGAAAAAAAAAATGACAAATGTCAATAGTCAAACTAAAGCATAACATGGCTACTTATAGAGAAACCGACAATCCTTATTGATCTCAACTTTGGTGTTACTAGGTTTCTCAATTTTGAAAACAATTTCTGTCGATCAAGGTGCAATACTTGCACACTACAATTTTCTTGGACATCGAGGAAAGCACCATTTTGGGTTGAACAGCCCTATCTCGAGGGAAATAGTGGTTTTTTGCTAGAATGTACATCTTACTGTAATGAGTTCTCACATTTGGTAAAAATGATGAGAAAATTAACCAAAGAGAAAGCTTCTGATGTGCCTGTTATTGCCTTTTCCGTTTCAAATTATAGCAGCAAATGATGAAAACAACATTGCAACGAAATTAAAAATGTATAGATTAAATTATTTAAATTGAAATTACAGAAATTAAAATAATACTTTACTTAAATTACAAAGACTAATGATATAATTTATACTACTTTTTTGAGAAAATTAGTGAAACATCAATCTCTGACTTTGAGTAGTAGAAGATGTGTAATATATTTTTTTTATTAATTTAGGTCTCTAAATAAAATTTCTCTGTGATTATATTAGAGAAATTTCTCTGTAAAAATTGAAATTTTTTTTATAAAGAATAATTTCTTTATGTCAAAATTTCTCTGTAAAAATATTAAAAAATCTCAACTATTATGAAAATATTATAAATTATTTATTTTATAAAATCATAATATCTGAAATCTTAAACTAAAAATCTCTTTTTAAATTTCACAAAGTCATGTCTATCCTTGCAATAACATCAACCTATAAATTGAAAAAATAGCAATAAAAATTGGCAAGTCCATGTGTTTGATATGATCAACCATACTGGAAGAAAGAAAAATATGCATTTAATTACTTCTTCATGACGGATCTTTGCCGGCAGCCCTCAGAAATGATATGCATCAATAAAAAAAACAAACCAATAAAAAGAAAGTTGGTGATCAATCTGCCGTCACTATAGTTTAATGGAGTTGAGTTTATATTTCCACTTCCACCAACCAAATAAATAAAAGGACTAAAAAAAATGGTTTTGACTAGGCATTTGTTGATTCGCTACCCAAAAATAATTTTTACATTTTTTTTTTTCTGGTGTTTGGCTAGGAAAAATTATTTGAAATAGTATTTCAGAAATCTATATACTATTTTTAAAAAAAAATTAGGTCGGAAGATTCTGTTCATTTGAAAATATTTTTTATGAAATCTTATTTAATATATTAATGTGTCATATTATAATGTTTTTGATCCTGTTGATTGTTGGGCTCATTCTTTTTTCTTTTTCTTTTTTTTTTTTTTTTTTTTTGGAATGTATTACATTTTCCAAAAGTGACTAATGCAGAACAAATAAAAAAGGTCTTACTGTACTTTTTCTAGATGTGAGTGGTGTATTTATCTGAGTCGGCTAGAAAATTTTTTAAATCAAATTTTCACTATAAAAATATTAAAGTATCTTAACTATTATGAAAATACTGAGAAATTTTAACTATTATAAAAATATTATATATTATTTATCTTATAAAATCTTAATATTAATTTTTTTTTTAAAATTGCACTTTAAATAATAGTCTGCCGGTTTTGTGAGGGAAAAAAGGCTGATCTGTGGGCATGAAATTGATTGAAAGGTTGGTATATCAATAATTTGCTTCATCCCTTAAAAAATTGAACCAAGTGGCTTTATTATAAGTGAACTTAATGGTAGGCATTTTCCATGATGAAGCATAAAATATGATCACTAGTATCTGTAGATATCCCATTTTTGACCGACCTTAAGACTCAGACGTCACCGATTGAGCGCTCGGTGATGTTGCATATTGTGCTCGTTCAGAAGTCTCAGAGTTGTGGCTGAGCGCCCTACCTCCGGACTTCCAAACTCTCTTCTGTGCCTTGTCTCGGTTTGCGAACCAGACTCGGTTTTCTCTGTTTTCTTTCCTGAGGGGAGGGAGTGGTCCTGTAGGCTATCTCTCAGTGGCCGTGAGCTACTTTCGTGGCCGTACGCCATTTTGCCCATTTCGGAACCCGGTTCCCGGTTTTCGGGACCGTCAGGCCGTGTGCCTCGGTTCGGGACCGCCCAACCATCTCCGATTTCTCCGTTTTTTGGCGAGTGCCTCTGTTTTATCATTATAAGGAACACTGGGGCCTCAGATGCCCACTTCGTGGCCGAACGCCATTTTCGGTGCAGTCATTTTGGGACCCGAGCTTTCATTTTGCATCGGTTTTTGTTCATTTTCGGCGGCTACCTCTGTTTTATCATTCCGAAGGACACTGGGGCCTCTGATACCCACTTCGTGGACGAACGCCACTTTCGGTGCTCACGGCCCATTTTCGGGTCGGGACCCCGAACCACGCAGTTTTGGTCCCCGAGCTTTCGTTTTGCATTAGTTTTTGTTCAATTTTGGCAGGTACCTCTGTTTTAGCACCAGGAAGATCACCAGAGGGTGGGAGGCCAGCAATTGTCTCAGCAACCAGTTATCTGCTTGGTCAAAAGTGGTTCAGCATGAATCCGAGAAGGAGAAAAGTCTGCGCGGCTTCACCGAAACAAGCGTAACTCTTTGCACAAGAGGAATTAAAATATGAGGCCACCACCATTGGAAAGATTACTTCTGGGGCTTCATTTTTTACTCAAGAATCTCCTAAGTCCAAATCCGGGAGGAGGAGATATGGTTGGTTGAAGTCCGATTGGACTGAATCTGCGCAGCTTTACGGAAACTGGCATAACGTTTTCTACAGGAGGAATTTTGATGCAAGGTTTGTGGCATTGGAAAGCTAACTTCCGGGGCTTCAATTTGGACACTTGAATGGACATTTTTGGACTTCCCTAGAACCCACCAGCCAGTGGTCTTCTCGGCAGTTTTTTTATCTAGCTGGCCAGCCACCCCTTTTGTGAAATGACGATTTTGCCCCTATGAGTTGGCCGGCCCTATTCCTCTCTTTGAGTGTATTCCAGATATGCATTAGTTGCCCTCAAAATATCTAGATTTGGGGAAAGATCTTTAGAGCAAAATATCTAGATTTGGAAAAAATCTTTAGAGGGAATGCTTGGGTGTATTTTCCACTCCCTTTTGCCCTCCTTTTTGACCCCTTTCTTGGCCATAAAAACCAGGGGCCACCAGCTGGTTTAGGGGTTAAAAAAAAATCCTTTGAGCCTTGCATATACATCTCCTCCATTCCTCTCTTCTAAAAAGCTTCAAACATCCAAGTCTTGGCACCATTTTGTTCATCAACACCTAGCATCACCATCACCATACCATTTCCAGAAGCAAGGAAGGTTTTTCAGAGGCTAAGAAGCAACAAATTTGGTCCAAGAAGCAACAAAAGAAGTGGTCTTCAAGGGTGAGTCCCTTTTCCCTCTTTTTTAGCACCTTTTTGTATCATTTTTCTACCCTATTTTCTTGTGGTTTTGGGCTCCGACCCCTACTGGTTTTAGGCTTATTTTGAGCCCCTCTTCAACATTGAAGAAGGGCTCAACCATTTTTGGTAACTCTATCATGCACTTGTTTCATAATCTCTCATATTTTCCGTAATTTTGCATGCTTTGTTAAGCCTTTCTTTGTTCTGTTTTTAGCCATGCTCAGGCCTGAAAATAGTCTTAAAATGATCCCCTCTTCATGTTTTGTTAAGGGTCTTAGGTTTTTTGGTGCTTCCATGCATGACCTCTCTTTATAGCCCCTATTTGGTTCATTATTTTGCATGCTTTGTTAGGCTTGCTTGACTTCTGTTTCCGGCCTTCATCAGGCTTAGAAAGTGTCTTATTTTGGCCCATTATTCATGTTTTGTTAAGGGTCTTAGGCCATTTGGTAATTGATTTTGGTACTTCATGTTATACCCCCTATTTGGTTCATTATTTTGCATGCTTTGTTAGGCTTGCTTAACTTCTGTTTCCGGCCTTCGTCAGGCTTGAAAAGAGCCTTTCTTTGGCTTTCTCTTCATGTTTTGTTAAGGGTCTTAGGCCATTTGATGCATGCTTTTGGTACTTCATGTTGTACTCCATCTTTGGTTCATTATTTTGCATGCTTTGTTAGGCTTGCTTAGATTCTGTTTTCAGCCTTCATCAGGCTTAGAAAGTGTCTTAAAATGACCCATTCTTCATGTTTTGTTAAGGGTCCAAGGTTTTTTGATGCATGCTTTTGGTACCTCATGTTATAGCCTTTGTTGGCTCATTATTTTTCATGCTATGTTTAGCCTATCTACATACTGAATTGGGGGATTTCATCTCTTGTAAATGTGCATATTTTTGGCCCCTCTTTAATGTTGTAGAACTGTGTTTTTCAGTTTGAGCATTGTAGATACCACTTGCTTTGTAATTCTCTTCTTTTCCCCCATTTTTGCAAGCCTTTTTTTACCATACTTGTGATCATTGTTTGGTCTTGCTTTATACTAAAAAAATGTTAGTTTAGGGGCGGCCTTACTACTTTTATACATGTTATATCCATATCTTGCATGTTTAGTACAGCTATAGACCATTTCGGGGGCTTAATATCGCATTTCGGGATGATCTCATGCATTGGTTGTCATTTCGTATCATTTCGGGGCTGTTTTCCCCTTTATTTAGGTGCTGAAATTTGGTTTGCATGCTTGCATATCATTTCCCGTGCCATTTCATGCCTTCGGGCCATGCACGCACTTCGAGGCACCTTCATTCTTATCCGACGGCATCTGATGTGAGTGTGGCTGAGGTCCACTCATGTTAGTATAAGCCCAATTTGCATTTTCATCTCATTTTATCATTGCCTCGGTTTGCGTGCCTGTGGGCACGCATTTCGAAGCACTTCATTCTTATCCGACGGCCTCCTATGTGAGTGAGCTGAGGCTCTCCCATGTTGGTGTAAGCCCATCGTGGCACTCCGTATGCCATTTCTTTCCATCACATCATTGCCTCGGTTTGCGTGCTTGTGGGCACGCATTTCGAGACACTTCGGTTTCATCCAATTTGCATTTCACATCATCGCCTCTGTTTACGTGCCCGTGTGCACGCATTTCGAGGCACTTCGGTTTTATCCGATTTGCATCTCACATCATCGCCTCGGTTTACGTGCCCGTGTGCACGCATTTCGAGGCACTTCAGTTTTATTCGATTTGCATCTCACATCATGGCCTCGGTTTGCGTGCCCGCGTGCACGCTTTTCGAGGCATCTCATTTTCATCTCATTTTCCCAGTATAGGGCATACCAGGTTGTATCTTAGACTGCATTCATGAATTTTCTCGGTTTGCGTGCCCGTGGGCACGCATTTCGAGGCATCTCATTTTCATAGCATTGTGCACGCTATATCAGATGTTAGCTGCATTTCATGCATACCATGCATATTGCATCGTGTTCGGGATAGGCGTTAGCCCGGGCACGGGAAACGAGGCACGTTTCGTACTCCGAGTGACGGAACGGGTCTCAATTCCCAAGTCACCGACACTCCGGATTATCCATGATGGAGTTAGGTTTTGTGGTAGCATTCATCTGCATCCATCCTATATTGAGTTGTGCAATTCAGCTCCTCGGCCATCATGTATCGAGATGCGTGATTGGTGGCACGAGGATCGAGGCATGCATATAAGTGTGAAATACATTGCTATGCCCTTTTCCTACTCTCCGTTGCAGCCAAATGAAGGATCAACAGCTCTTCGGAGTTTGGCACGCATTTCGAGAAAAAGTGCAAACAGAGGCTAATTGGGGCATCCCAGTGGATTTCCGCGCCAGGTAGCCCAAAATGCATCATCCATCAGAAGCAAGGCGGTCCCTGGCTTGCATGCGATTTCTTATTTAATTTGTCAATTAATTAGAAATTTGTATATTTATTGATTGTATTATTCTTTCATTTTGGATGTATTATTTATTCGACCCTGCGCGAGGGCAAACTTGTAATAAGTGTGCGTGAGTGTGATGTATGTCTTCCAACCCCACGTCTTTCTCCCTTTTATTTACCTGCTTACGATGGTTAGATATAGGGCATATTTCAATTAGCATACAGTATGACAGCATGTTTGCATCATTCATCTGTTTTGCATGCACCGGGCTCGGCGCATCATACTAACTGCGTTTGTATTTCAATTCCAAAATGAATACATGTTAACTGTAGCATTTCATATACCATGTTTAGAATAGCCGAGCCTGCTATAGTTGCATTTTGCATGTGTTGCATTAGGCATTTCAGCATATTTAGGATTCATGCATGATTTCTAATCGTTTTCCTGTTTTGGCTTGGAGTACTCGGTGAGTTTTATGCTTTAGCATCCTTGCATGCATGTGAGTGTTGTCATGATTGCATGGTTACCATGAGGCTAAATGCTTATATGATATAACTGCTGTGAGACCATGAAATATCCTCTCACATGGATGTTGTGGAGATCCAACGAAGAGAAGAGCTTCACCCCTGTAGATCTGCAATGATGAACATAGTCGGTGCCACCCAACCGGGGTTGCCGGCCGGGGACTCTCCGATGATGAAGTCAGTCCCTGTATAAAGGAAGAAATAGTATATGCATTTGAAGGGGTGTGTGTTGTGTCGAGAGAGATGAGAACCTCCCTGTATGTTATGAGGTCCCTTTCTTTTATAGACGGGGGTGGGCCGAACAGGCCCAATAGTTGGGGCTTTAGCAAGCCTTGTTTGGGTTAGACCCAATAAGCTGGTACCTATAATTTTCTGGCTCCCACAATTGCCCCAAAACTTTCATTGTCTGCGGTAGAAGGAATGAGAGTTTTTTCTTGCCAAGTTACGCTGTTCAAATAGCTATTAGGTTTTTTGATAAAGAACACTTTGGATAAATGAATAAAATATATGAATGGATGACTGCATGCATGCTTGAATGTATGTATAAATGTACTTATGTCTTGAATGTATGTATAAATGTATATATGTTGATCATAAGATGAGGGGGGTTGAGCTAAAACCCATAAAGGAATACAAACAAATCATAACGTTGGGCCACGGTATTGTTACCCCCGGACAAGGGCTGTAGGCCGCGGTAATATGACCCCCGGGCGAGGGTGTAGGCCACAGTATTCTAACCCCCGGGCACGGGTGTAGGCCACGGTATTATAACCCCCAGGCATGGGTGCAGGCCACGGTATTATAACCCCCGGGCATGGGTGCAGCGTTTTGTCAAGTGCAAAGATTGCTTCCAAATATGGACTTTTATGCCGAGCTAGAAATATTTCTATAGGCCGAAGACGGAAATGATTATCTGAACCAAATAAGATAAATTAAATAAGGTAGATATATCAGTCAAAAATTGGACCACGGTATTATTACCCCCGGGTGAGGGTGTAGACCTGTGGTATTATAACCCCGGGCAAGGGTGTAGGCTTTTGCTAATGGCGCTCTGTCTTAAAGTCACGAAGATTATTTGTACTCGGAGACTTTTCTTTGATTTTAAGTGGCAAGTGTCAAAGTGGCAAGGATTTTCAATAATGTATCCTGTACTGAATAAGGTGGACGTGTTAATCACCAGTAATATTGCTCCGCTTATATGGATTGCCAAGTAGATATTAGGCCAACTATGTAATTGCTGCGTTGCTCGGTTTGCGTTTATTCCGAGGTAGACTTGCCCCATTGCTTTCGAATGACAGGTGTTAGTCGGAAGGAATGTAGATTCCCATTGCCCTATGTTGCAAGGACGATTCGGCTTTGGAAAAATGACTGCGTGCAAAAATATGCAAACTGCTGTCTACCAAGTGTGTAATGTATTGCCTCAAAACGAGCGCTTGCTTGAAGCTGTGTAAAAAGGGGGCGGAAGTTTGTAACTCAAGTAATCGTCTTTGTAGTGTTTGTACCAAGTTCGCTGAGTATACATGCATATCAAAGGTGCCGAGATGATGATCGGCTGATGTGCCCCAATTGGAAAGTGGAAAATTGACTGATGTCCGAGTGGGCAAATGTTTTGCCAAATAATGTTGGTAGGTGAATAAAGTTGCCGAATACTGTGGCCAATGTTGCTGCATAAAGTTTGGCGATGCATAAAGTTGACAAAGAATGTTCCTTTGCCGAATACTGTGGCCAATGTTGCCGAATACTGATCATGCATAATTGCTTTGTGGATCATGGCCAATGTTCGAATCTTGATCATGCATAATGTTAAATTAATAATGGTCGAATAATCTTGCTGAGTAAAGTTGATATACTGCCGAGTAACTAGTGTCAGAACATCGGTGTCCGGTTACACTTGGACCGGCGATTGTGCCAATCGTTTGGTTGGCGGTGTGTCGGCAGTGGTTTGCTAAGAACTTGGTCGGCAGTGGTTGCCAATTTAGTGGAGTTGAGCTTCTTGTCCAATCGTATATTTGCCCCATTGCTTTTGAATAAGATTTGTTATGCGAAAGGAATAAAATTGACTTGGGCCAAAATTGCCGAGTAGGCCGATAATGATTTGAAACGGATTCCTTGCCCCTGTTTGGTGCTGTGGCAATATCAGAATAAAGCCGAGACAAAGTAAGGTGCTTGGTGATATCGGAATCAAATCTGCAATTTATATGTATTTTTATTTATTTATTTATTTAATATATATGTATATATTTATTTTGTGCTGAATTTGCAAATTCTGACTGTACGGATGGACTCGAAATGCGTCAGATAGCTGGATAGGACTATTGGATCGTTGTGATCAGTCTTCTGATGGCGTAATTGTAGCCAAAATAGATTTAACGGCTTAGATCAACAGGGTGTAATGCGACCGCGAAGCACATGATTATTTCTTCATAACTTGCTGGATCATCTTCTTCAGCGAATGAATTTATTTTCTAGGCAAACTGTGAATGGCCCGTACGGCTTCGTTTGAGCTCCGATTTTGACGCGGTTTGTTGCGTTGGAATCGTCTCAATGAGTACTTCACGTTGGTATAGGAAAAACTTGAGTTTGACAGCTTCGAAAATTTCAGTTTGTCAGAAAATGTGAGCCGTATCGCAATTTTCGGCATACTTTGGTTACTTCTTGACTTCTCGAGTTGGTGGGTTTGGACCCTTTGAGCCGATACGAATCCTCTGATATGTTTAGATGTGAATTTCGGTAAGCCAAGATGATAGTTATGTGCTGAGATATTAGTGCCGAATAAGACATAAAGTTGCCGATTATTTGATGCGGAATATTGCGCTGGTCAAAAAATGTGCCGAACAAGAAATGTTGGCGGTGTAATTTTTGCCGAATAAGTGATAAGCCGAGTTGATCATATGCATGCAGCCTGGATGAAAATATAAATTGCCGAATAAGTCAATAGGTTTGCCGAAACTCCTCGTTGATAATATGCTGAGTAAGCCAATCAAATTGCCGAATTGTTCATTGGGCCTATGGAGGTTTGGTTCGTTGGTGGTTGCCGAATATGCATAGTTGTGTTAATATGCAGTTGATAATAGGCCGAATGATGTACCGAATCGCAGAGGATAAGCAATACGAGATGATGTTTGCCGAGTACCAAAAGTAAGTTGATAAGCAACATCGAAGCCGAATAGTGTTTCCGAAGCCGAGACGGTAATATGATATGCCGTGATAGTAGCGCCGTGCAGTGGTGATATTTCTGAGAATTATATTGAGATTCAAGGCGGTAGCGACTTGGCACGTTTAGTCGGTTGCCGAGAAGGGAGGAAGAGTTACCGAATAGCTTTGTCGGATTGCCGACTTTAGCGGTAGGTTGCCGAGTAATAAATGTTAGCCGAATAAGCAATATCGCGGTGTAGTGTTAAATACTTGCCGAATAAGTTGCCGAAGAAGAGATAATATGCAGAGAATAGTTGATAAGATGCCGAATGATATGCCGAATTTGCGGAATTTGACAAGCAATGTTGTCGAATCACTTGGTCGACATCTCTTTGAATTTGGCTTTGCTGAGAATGTGGTCGGCAAGACTGCGTTATGCATGCGACACCTTTGATCTTTGGTTTTGCCGAGATTTGGGTTGGCATCAACGGAAGCCATTAGAGAAAAAGTGAACCCAACTTGTGTACATGTGCATATATATGAAGAATCACCTTCAAGATATGTTTTGTGAAACAAAGAATAAATAAATAAATAGATAGACACATGTATTAATTTAGCCGAGCAGATGTGTTGACTTGTCGAAAAGATGTTCGTACCAATAAAGGTGTGAAACCCATTTTTAGAGAGAGAAAAACAGCTACTAACCTCATCTTGTTTTGACAACCTTCCTAAGCAATATTAATACTCAACGATGCTTTGATCAAATCTGTGAGCATAAATAGATACATACATAGATGTGTGTATATATATATGTATGCCTGAACTTTAGCAAAAAACATAATCAGAATGAAAGAAGCCAAAAACCAGCCAGGGTCAATTACTTGGGATTGGTTTTGCTTTTGTAGAAAGTGCGCTGACCTCAAAGCAACCAGTATATGTTTACTTACAGCAATATATTTTTTGTGTTCTTCGTTGATCTCATTCAGTCGTTCCCACAGACGGCGCCAATTGTGAGACCATGAAATATCCTCTCACATGGATGTTGTGGAGATCCAACGAAGAGAAGAGCTTCACCCCTGTAGATCTGCAATGATAAACATAGTCGGTGCCACCCAACCGGGGTTGCCGGCCGGGGACTCTCCGATGATGAAGTCAGTCCCTGTATAAAGGAAGAAATAGTATATGCATTTGAAGGGGTGTGTGTTGTGTCGAGAGAGATGAGAACCTCCATGTATGTTATGAGGTCCCTTTCTTTTATAGACGGGGGTGGGCCGAACAGGCCCAATAGTTGGGGCTTTAGCAAGCCTTGTTTGGGTTAGACCCAATAAGCTGGTACCTATAATTTTCTGGCTCCCACAACTGCCTTGAATGCCTGTGGGTGGAGGTTGAGTTATCTGAATTGGGACAATTCATCAAATGCTTGTTTTAAGCCCACTAGATAGTGGCAAAATCATGTTTTCTAAGCCCACCTGAGGGTGGCAAATCCACATCTTAGCCTACCTACGGGTAGCACCATCAAACCATTTTCAAACAAACAAACATGAAATGTCTAGTTCCAATTCAGGCGATTCAGTCTATACTTGTATGCTGTGCGCATCACATAGTAACCTAGGCTAATAACCGGAATAAGAACGCACAAAGTTTTCAAAAACAGATATCATGGTTAGTAGAGGCCGGTCTTTGTTGACGGCGAAATGCTTACGATGTGACCTTCCCCAATCGTACCCAAGTTCCCGAGCCAACTTTGGTGATGACAGACACGTGGCCTTTGGCACCGAGTTAGGGTTTCCTAAATTTCCCATTTTAAAATATTTAGGTGGCGACTCTGTTATCTGGCAAAGCAGTCCATGTTTGGCACTTCTTTCAAAAAATCTGTTTTTCTCAAAAACGATTTGCCGGATTTGGACTCTTTGGTTCAAGATTTGGAACCGCAACAAAATCGAGTCCGAACTGTAGCGAGGTCCCTCGCGGGCTTGTTACAGTTTCTGGCGACTCTGCTGGGGATTTAGAGAACTTGACTCGAACTCGTGATATCTGGTTTTGACTACATTTGTGTGTTTCTTTGCATTGCATTTGCATTGGTGCGCCTAGGACACCGTGTTTGCCATATGCTATTCCTGAGCGGTTTGCCGGAGGCTTGTCTTGTCAAGGCATGTCCATAAAATTTGACGATTCACGGCTCTGCCGATATGGGAACACAAACCCCGGTTTTACGGGCACCCTTTGACCATTCGACCTAGTGCATATTCGGATCCATAGTGACCATTCCAAACTAGGACAGGTTGCTTACCCGTTTATAGGTTGTTTGAAGCCGCTGCGTGCGTAGTGAAACCCTAGTTCCTGACAAAATAGGACAGGGAAACCCTATCCCTCCATAGGGGTGTTTTGGCTCTCACTTGCTTGTTATGTGCTTTTAGAGTGCGTCTCTACAAGGAATGCATGTATCAGTTTGCAAGTTTGGGCATCAGGCCTGTGGGCACCAGGTCAGTATTTTGAGAATCAGTTTTACCCGACGGTATCAGTTGGCGAAATTTTGGGGCGAAATTCAATAGAGGCACATCATCCTACTATGCTCGTATCTGTTTTGGTGAAGTTAGGCTGAGATGCTGTATGTTTTCCCTTTTGCTAGGTAGTCCTGGAACCATAGCTTGAAGGCTCAAAATCCCGGGTACATTGGACTAGTCTTGATAGACTTTGTTAAGTCGAGATTCAATTCAAGGGCAACCGGTGTTCTTCTTCTGAGGCAAGGCAAAAGGCGAACAGGCTCATTGGTTCATCGATCCGGCGATCACCGATCACATCATCGAGACCGTGATGGCCTGAGGTTCAGAGGAATTTGTGGCCGTGGTAGCAACGTTAAATCAGGGAACTACCATGCAAGCTGAGACCAGTATTGAAACGCAACCCCCATCTGGGGCATCTGCCTTACATCTAGCTTTGGGACCCCAGCCGAATTTTGACCCACTTCCGCCAGTTGAAGATTTGCAGTGTCCGAATCCTCGAGAAGGGTTGACTCAAGCCCAAGTTTTCAGACCCCTGGTGCAGCCTAATGAGAGGCGTTATCCCCTTGATGCTAATGACCTCGATCTGACCGCAGTGAAAATTGCGAACCTTGAGAAGCAATTCAAAAAGGCACAGGGCCTTAGCTCCATTCCCGACATTGAGGATGGGCACACTGAGTCTGCCGTCCGGCTCCCAGACAGATTCAAAATGCCACATATTGACCGTTTCGACGGGTCTGGGGATCCAATGGTACATATCCGACTTTTCTTGGATGTCTTAAAGCCGATGGGTCTGACTAATCCACAGAAGCTCTCTCTGTATGGAAGAACCCTGTCGGGTGTAGCAGCCACTTGGTACGCTAAGTTGGAGGACAAAGTAAAGCAAAACTGGGAAGAATTGGCTGAGGCCTTTGTCGATCAGTATTCCTACAATACCCAATTTGAAGTGACCATCCAGGAGCTTGAAGCAACCCGCCAGAACCCAACAGAGTCTTTTGTGGAATTTGTTGCGAGGTAGAGAGCAAAGGCAGCACAGATGACAGATCGCCGCCCTTCTGAGAGGGATCAAGTGCAGATGATGGTACGAAACCTCGAACATGATATGTTGCAAAAGTTGATAGTGGCTCCGCTATTCACTTTCAAAAGTTTGCATGAACTGGGGGTTCAGGTCGAGAATGCGTTCAACAGCGGGATCATTCCCAGAACAAGTGAACCAACGAGGAGGGTGATTTCAAGGAGTACCAATGCCGGAAGTAGCACTATTCCCGAACCCACTGAAATCAATCTGATCGCCCTGACCAACCCTTTTGCCAATCCAAGCCTACAAGCAATGGCCCATCGAGCCCAAGGTAGAACTTTCACCCCTCTCTATATGAGCCTGACTAGCGCACTAAAAGTCCTGATGAAAAGAGGGCATCTCAAACCCCTCGATCCTCAACCTCTTCCCGACCCACTCCCAGCCAGACATAACCCCTCCAAGTACTGTATGTACCATCAGCAGCGTGGCCATGGCACCGACCGTTGCTACCGCCTTCGTCATGAGGTCCAAAACCTCATCGACAACCGGACGATAGCTCCACCTTCAGGCCCCAATGACCAAACATTTCCCGCCTACCTCAATCTCATCTATACACTGCCATCCACCTATGATCCCAGCATATACATCACCCCGGCCCATCTACCCAAGCTTGAGGTGTTTATCCCAGAAAGCACGGACTTATGCATGATGGGTGCACTTGAACCCCAATCATCTCAAACCCTTGAACCCACTACTTCCGAGTTGATGAGGATGATAAAAGATCTTCAAAGAACTGTGACCGATCTGGCCTCTGGGACATTGGCTCCATCATCGACCACACCACATGCTGGGAATTTCATGTCAAAAGGCTCCTCAGTCTTGGGGCGGGCTACATATGAGGAAGACCAATCCCTTGGCAAAGTGGGAGCGAGTGGAAAGAACAAGGTAGGGGCAGGCATGGATCCCCATGAACATCTTCTATTGGCTGTTAAGGCTTTGAAATCCGAGGGACTGAATAAAGAACAAGTGCTCGTGGTTGTCGCAAAAGTTGTGAATGACACTTTCGCTACTCAAGTTGGGGGCAGTTTGACTCAAGGGGCAAGCCGGGAGAAGGGCCGTTGTACCAAGAATATTCCTTTCAACTCTAATCCCGTGCTTGGAAGAGATCAGCAAACTAGGCCAACACCTGCCAATCCCTTTCTTTGGTCGCCCGACAAAATCCACAAACCCGAAGTACCATCCCAGGTCGAGGGTCTTCCATGCCCTCCACATGCCTTTATCCAAAGCTTTCCAAATCCTTGTTGGACAAGGCCATCTCAAACCCCTTGAGCCTCGGTCTCTCCGAACCCTCTTAGGCTACACATGATGCTACCCGATCTGCGCATACCATCGACAAAGCGGCCATGCTACCAACAATTGCTTCCGTCTTCGCCATGAAGTCTGGGATCTATTGACAACGGGGTCATCCTCCGCCGAGCTCGGCAAAGTCTATCGGCCGAGTCGGTGAACTTGGGGATAATGTTATGTGAGGCGGCTCGATCAACTCGAGCGTGGGAATGGCACACCTTTGTTCTGAGCAATGTGCAAATACCAGTTTTTGTGCTTTCTGACTTGGGTATTGGGTCAGTTTTGCTACTTTGTTTTGAGTCTGTCCTTTTGTTTTGAGTCAATCTCTTTTGTTTTGGGTCTGTCTTGTTGTATCGAGTCAGTCCTGTTGTATAGGAGTCGGGTGATTCCGGGGGTGTTACCTCGGACATCACTATTTTGTTTTCTATTTGTCTTTTTGCTTTGTTTTGAGTCTGTTTCTGCTAGGGAGCCAGTTATGCCAACAGATTTTGAATGAAACAGCAGTAATTTCCACGCTCTCGCATTTGCTTCTGCCATGTGCTAGTTGTGCCGGGATTTGAATGAAATGGCAGTGCATTCCACCTGCTCTCTTATGCCTTGAAGTCATCATAATGACCTGAGTTTTTCAAAACTTTTTGAACACTGCGGTGAAAACAAAGAGGGAGGAATTCCTCGGGATTTACAAAACTTTGATTATTTGAGAGAAAGAGAGACGTGCTAAGCCCTTAATGAATGAAATCATGCTTGTTAGTGTGAGTACTGAGAAGGACCCTGGCTTTGATCCAGATTGATCCTACACTGTCTTCAGCACGAGCGATTTGTCGCTTTCTTAAAAACTTTCAAAAAAATGTTTTGCGCGGTCTTGTGAAGACATGTGTGGAATCGCTCTTGAGATTGTGCAGCTTAGGATCGCTCTCGGTCTCGAGACTCGCCCCCCTTTGCTTTCAAACCTTGAACGTGCATTCAGAATGTTCAACGGTCGACCACAGTGTAAGGCCTGTGTGGCCAGATTTGAAGCAGCCCTCGAACAAGAGGCACCAAAGTCAGATCAAGAGGATCAGATGTCGTCAAAAGAAGCTTGCAAAGCTAGATCAGAAGCACCCCTCGAACTAGGGGCAAAAAATATCCGATGTGCTCGGAGAGCCAAAGGTGGATCTTTCTGCAAGTCAATACAATAGTCACTCTCCTGGATATAGAGGGCTTCAATCTTAGAACCATTTGGCATGGACTGGTTACATTTTTACCCTTTGAGAGGCTCGCTGGGCCGAAAACCCGAAAGGGCGACCCAGGCAAAAGTTAGAGCGAGACAAGAAAATATATATATACAAAAATGCAAAAATGAAAAAATGCAAAGATACAAAAAATGCAAAAGAAAAGAAAAGAAAAGAAAAATGCAAAAAAGAAGAAGAAAAAGGAATGAAAAGAAAAAAAAAAAAAAAAAAAAGCTCGCAAGGTCGAAAACCTGCAACAGGCACCTTGGCAAAAGTTAGAGCATAAAAAGGAGAGGTTAAATACCCGAGTGTACCTTAACCCCGAACTACGTAAGGCTTGATTCCCATCTTTGGGATACGTAGGCAACTTCATTCTGAAGTCCAGCCCTAAAACAATTCAAATTTGATTGTGTCCATGTAATGGTTTTAATCATCTCTGCCTTCTCTGTATCCGAGAGTCTGTTTGTGTTCGTCGCTCTGAGGACTGACTGCAAATGCGCTCCAGTGCCATTCAAACAAGGGGCAACTTTCCGTTGCCATTCAATGCACCGCGGTGCCATTCAAACAATGGGCAACTTTCCGTTGCCATGCAGCTCTCTTCAAGCACGAGGCAGTTTTCCCTTGGATTCGAGGTTGTGCATCTCAAGAGTAGGTTTCATGCTCGTTGAGCAATGGCCGTTTGCAAAAATAGTTTTTGAGGATTTTTACTGAGGTTGACTATTCTCTCAAAAATCATTCCATTTTTTTTTCAAAACTGGACCATTTCTTGGACCCAAAAAAGGAAAATTTTCAGTGCTCATAGCCTGACTTGCATGATTTCAAATCAAAAACTGAACAAGCATGTTAATCTAACTCTCATTTTTGGTCAAAATTGTTTTAGTAGAAAGCCAAAAACAAAAAATGGTCGAAATGATGAACTAGGGGCACAGATAAGTCAGGCTTCCTGTCCTTTCCTTGTTGTCAATGCATTTGCCAAAAAAGGGCACTCTACACGCGAAGAGGGCACAACAAGCTAGAAAAGGCGAGAGCTCTCGTATCCTCCAAGCAACGAGGTATCAAGCCAATTATGGCAATCTGTTGGAATGGATCAGATACTCCACTCCCTCATCTAGACGAATCGATCATGTCCAAACTCCCCAGAAAGCATCGTCAACCGATGTCATTTGCAGATTTGCTACACACCCAAATGTAGTGCAACCCCTCTATGGGAGGAATTCACTAGCTGTGAGCGGAAGAAAGAGAATCGAGCAGAATGCTAGGGGCCCGAGCCTTCAACTTGCTGTTTATCCATCAACCACCCAGGGGAGGGATGAAAAATGAGAGGTTTAAGAATAGAGAGATGTGCGATGAGAGAAAAATTGAGAAAAAGGTTTTGTGAGAAAAGCCGAGCTTGAGGGCCGAGTGATGTGAGAATCACAAATAAGAAAGGGTGGGAAACACTACCCGGTGAAACAGGCTCCCTGTGCACGTCTGAGCGTCGTATCTTTTGTTTTATCTCGATTCTTATTTTGAGTCGTTTCGAGTGTTACTCGATGTGTCTAGGTTGTGTGCCTTTTATTTCCTTGTTGAGTCGTTTGGCTGTGGTCAGTTGTAGGCTCCCGGTTGAGAATCCTTTTCTCATTTTCAAAGAAAAATCGTTTTGTGCTCCGAGTGCCGTGCCGTTCTCCACATTTGTGCAAATCAGGATTGGTTCTTTCAAAAGGCCGCAGGGTCCACCCCCGATAAGTGTGAACAGTAGAACGAGGACCTATCTGAAGCTATTTAGGTTCCGGACTGCAAAGCAAAAGAAAAGGAAAATTTGGAGCATCTTAGCATGTCTCAACTTTAGCAAGATCCGAGACTGCATTCCAGGTGCACCTTCTCAGGCTTCGCCATTTCTCTGGAGTATGAGTGTATCTCAACCCCAAGTGTAAGCCTGCTTCAGGTCAGAATGGCAGTCCAAGTAGCACCCGAGGGTTTTACATGCAGATGTTATCTCTCGCCAACATGAACAGGGTGTGCCCTTTTTGAGCTGAGTGTGTTGCAAAGTCCTCAAAGAGGCAAATCAGAGGCACCAGAGTACATATTTGATGATCCTCTATTGCATAGAGTGTGAACTTTCATATACACTGTTGTTGCATGCGTGCCGCGCATCGTTATGATTCTTGCAGAGAATATGCTTGCTTTCAATATTGCATAAATTGTGCTTCCATACTTGCACAGAAAATGCCCGTATCTTTTGCATAGAAAATGCCTCCATACTTGCATAGAAGATGCATTTTATCGCACTTTCTTGTGCATTTTATCTCGCTCGCACTATCTTGTGCACTTACACTTTGTATCTCACTCGCACTATCTTGTGCATTTCAAATCACTCGCGCTGTTTAGCGTATCGCACTATCTTGTGCATTTCAACTCACTCGCGCTGTTTAGCGTATCGCGCTGTTTAGTGCATTTCAACTCACTCGCGCTGTTTAGCGTATCGCACTGTTTTGTGCATTTCAACTCACTCGCGCTGTTTAGCGTATCGCACTGTTTTGTGCATTTCAACTCATTCGCGCTGTTTAGCGTATCGCGCTGTTTAGTGCATTTCAAATCACTCGCGCTGTTTAGCGTATCACACTGTTTTGTGCAGTTTATCATTCGCGCTATTTTGCGCACCTCAATCGCACTGTTTTGTGCAGTTATCATTCGCGCTATTTTGCGCACCTCAATCGCACTGTTTTGTGCAGTTATCATTCGCGCTATTTTGCGCACCTCAATCGCACTGTTTTGTGCAGTTTATCATTCGCACTATTTTGCGCACCTCAATCGCACTGTTTTGTGCAGTTTACATTCGCGCTATTTTGCGCACCACAATCGCACTATTTTGTGCAGTTTACCATTCGCGCTATTTTGCGCACCTCAATCGCACTGTCCTGTGCTTTGCATGTCACATCGCACTATTTTGTGCATTTCAAATCAATCGCGCTGTTTAGCGTATCGCACTATTTTGTGCATTATATCATTTGTGATATCTTGCACGTCTCACCTGCACTTGTTAGTGCATTACATTTCACTCGCGCTATTTTGCGCATCGCACTATTTTGTGCACATTACTTGCATTGTGCATTGTATCATCACGCTATCTTGCGCGTCCCACCTGCACTTGTTAGTGCATTACATTTCACTCGCGCTATTTTGTGCATTGCACTATTTTGTGCACATTACTTGCATTGTGCATGCATTTTATCGTGCTATCTTGCGCACCTTACCTGTATCACACTGCTTTATGCATTCACTCGCCGACACCGCGTGTGTCAAACTTTCGGAATCACATTGAATATATGTTGTTAGCATATTGTTCTTGTTGAATTTCTCTCTTTTGCAGGCACGATATTGTATGTACGGTTCATTTGAAATTTGGTGCGACCCACGAATCGCGCAGGTATCGTATCTTCTCCATGTGAGACGCGATGAGAATTGAACGGTTCTCCGCATTCCTAACTGCATGAAATGTAGTCGTTGCTTTGCATTCTTGCTTAAAACTGTTGCATGTATTTGTCAATACTTGCTTCATTACAGCTTGCTGCACTTGCATAATCACCTGGCTCCGTGCCTATCCTTTGCATTTTGCCCCTGCCTGCGGGCACGCCTGCGGGTGCACATCTCTGTTCATCTTGTATGATTTGTCTAAGTCTTCAGCATTGTCAAAAATGGGTCGTCTTTTGGGCTTTGACATTCACTCCCGTCATTCTTATGACTTCCGAGTTCTGTCAAAGAGGGGCAACTGTAGACACCCCATTTTTGACCGACCTTAAGACTCAGACGTCACCGATTGAGCGCTCGGTGATGTTGCATATTGTGCTCGTTCAGAAGTCTCAGAGTTGCGGCCGAGCGCCCTGCCTCCGGACTTCCGAACTCTCTTCTGTGCCTTGTCTCGGTTTGCGAACCAGACTCGATTTTCTCTGTTTTCTTTCCTGAGGGGAGGGAGTGGTCCTGTAGGCTATCTCTCAGTGGCCATGAGCTGCTTTCGTGGCCGTGGGCCATTTTGCCCATTTCGGAACCCGGTTCCCGGTTTTCGGGACCGTCAGGCCGTGTGCCTCGGTTCGAGACCGCCCAACCATCTCCGATTTCTTCGTTTTTTGGCGAGTGCCTCTGTTTTATCATTATAAGGAACACTGGGGCCTCAGATGCCCACTTCGTGGCCAAACGCCATTTTCGGTGCTCAATTTTGGGACCCGAAACCGCGGTTTTGGCCCCAGCTTTCATTTTGCATCGGTTTTTGTTCATTTTGGCTACCTCTGTTTATCATTCCGAGGACACTGGGGCCTTGATACCCATTGCCGAACGCCACTTTCGGTGCTCACGGCCCATTTTCGGGTCGGGACCCCGAACCACGCGGTTTTGGTCCCCGAGCTTTCGCTTTGCATTACTTTTTGTTCAATTTTGGCAGGTACCTCTGTTTTAGCACCAGGAAGATCACTGGAGGGTGGGAGGCCAGCAATTGTCTCAGCAACCAGTTATCTGCTTGGTCAAAAGTGGTTCAGCATGAATCCGAGAAGAAGAAAAGTCTGCGCGGCTTCACCGAAACAAGCGTAACTCTTTGCACAAGAGGAATTAAAATATGAGGCCACCACCATTGGAAAGATTACTTCCGGGGCTTCATTTTTTACTCAAGAATCTCCTAAGTCCAAATCCGGGAGGAGGAGATATGGTTGGTTGAAGTCCGATTGGACTGAATCTGCGCGGCTTTATGGAAACTAGCATAACTTTTTCTACAGAAGGAATTTTGATGCAAGGTTTGCGGAATTGGAAAGCTAACTTCCGGGGCTTCAATTTGGATACTTGAATGGACATTTTTGGACTTCCCTAGAACCCACCAGCTAGTGGTCTTCTCGGCAGTTTTTTTTATCTAGCTGGCCAGCCACCCCTTTTGTGAAATGATGATTTTGCCCCTATGAGTTGGACGGCCCTATTCCTCTCTTTGAGTGTATTCCAGATATGCATTAGTTGCCCTCAAAATATCTAGATTTGGGGAAAGATCTTTAGGGCAAAATATCTAGATTTGGAAAAAATCTTTAAAGGGAATGCTTGGGTGTATTTTCCACTCCCTTTTGCCCTCCTTTTTGACCCCTTTCTTGGCCATAAAAACCAGGGACCACCAGCTGGTTTAGGGGTTAAAAAAAAATCCTTTGAGCCTTGCATATACATCTCCTCCATTCCTCTCTTCTAAAAAGCTTCAAACATCCAAGTCTTGGCACCATTTTGTTCATCAACACCTAGCATCACCATCACCATACCATTTCCAGCAGCAAGGAAGGTTTTTCAGAGGCTAAGAAGCAACGAATTTGGTCCAAGAAGCAACAAAAGAAGTGGTCTTCAAGGGTGAGTCCCTTTTCCCTCTTTTTTAGCACCTTTTTGTATCATTTTTCTACCCTATTTTCTTGTGGTTTTGGGCTCCGACCCCTACTGTTTTTAGGCTTATTTTGAGCCCCTATTCAACATTGAAGAAGGGCTCAACCATGTTTGGTAACTCTATCATGCACTTGTTTCATAATCTCTCATATTTTCCGTAATTTTGCATGCTTTGTTAAGCCTTTCTTTGTTCTGTTTTTAGCCATGCTCAAGCCTGAAAATAGTCTTAAAATGATCCCCTCTTCATGTTTGGTTAAGGGTCTTAGGTTGTTTGGTCCTTCCATGCATGACCTCTCTTTATAGCCCCTATTTGGTTCATTATTTTGCATGCTTTGTTAGGCTTGCTTGACTTCTGTTTCCGGCCTTCATCAGGCTTAGAAAGTGTCTTATTTTGACCCATTCTTCATGTTTTGTTAAGTGTCTTAGGCCATTTGGTAATTTCTTTTGGTACTTCATGTTATACCCCCTATTTGGTTCATTATTTTGCATGCTTTGTTAGGCTTGCTTAACTTCTGTTTCCGGCCTTTGTCAGGCTTGAAAAGAGCCTTTCTTTGGCTTTCTCTTCATGTTTTGTTAAGGGTCTTAGGCCATTTGATGCATTCTTTTGGTACTTCATGTTGTACTCCATCTTTGGTTCATTATTTTGCATGCTTTGTTAGGCTTGCTTAGATTCTGTTTTCAGCCTTCATCAGGCTTAGAAAGTGTCTTAAAATGGCCCATTCTTCATGTTTTGTTAAGGATCCAAGGTTGTTTGATGCATGCTTTTGGTACCTCATGTTATAGCCTTTGTTGGCTCATTATTTTGCATGCTATGTTTAGCCTATCTACATACTGAATTGGGGGATGTCATCTCTTGTAAATGTGCATATTTTTGGCCCCTATTTAATGTTGTAGAACTGTGTTTTTCAGTTTGAGCATTCTAGATACCACTTTCTTTGTAATTCTCCTCTTTTCCCCCATTTTTGCAAGCCTTTTTTACCATACTTGTGATCATTGTTTGGTCTTGATTTATACTAAAAAAATGTTAGTTTATGGGCTGCCTTGCTACTGTTATACATGTTATATCCATGTCTTGCATGTTTAGTATAGCTATAGACCATTTCGGGGGCTTAATATCGCATTTCGGGATGATCTCATGCATTGGTTGTCATTTCGTATCATTTCGGGGCTGTTTTCCCCTTTATTTAGGTGCTGAAATTTGGTTTGCATGCTTGCATATCATTTCCCGTGCCATTTCATGCCTTCGGGCCATGCCTCACGCACTTCGAGGCACCTTCATTCTTATCCGACGGCATCTGATGTGAGTGTGGCTGAGGTCCACTCATGTTAGTATAAGCCCAATTTGCATTTCCATCTCATTTTATCATTGCCTCGGTTTGCGTGCCTGTGGGCACGCATTTCGAAGCACTTCATTCTTATCCGACGGCCTCCTATGTGAGTGAGCTGAGGCTCTCCCATGTTGGTGTAAGCCCATCGTGGCACTCCGTATGCCATTTCTTTCCATCACATCATTGCCTCGGTTTGCGTGCACGTGCACGCATTTCGAACTGCCGGTTTCATCCAATTTGCATTTCACATCATCGCCTCGCTTTTGCGTGCACGTGTGCGCACGCATTTATCCGATTTGCATCTCACATCATCGCCTCGGTTTACGTGCCCGTGTGCACGCATTTCGAGGCACTTCGATTTTATCCGATTTGCATCTCACATCATCGCCTCGGTTTACGTGCCCGTGTGCACGCATTTCGAGGCACTTCAGTTTTATCCGATTTGCATCTCACATCATGGCCTCGGTTTGCGTGCCCGCGTGCACGCTTTTTGAGGCATCTCATTTTCATCTCATTTTCCCAGTATAGGGCATACCAGGTTGTATCTTAGACTGCATTCATGAATTTTCTCGGTTTACGTGCCCGTGGGCACGCATTTCGAGGCATCTCATTTTCATAGCATTGTGCACGCTATATGACATGTTAGCTGCATTTCATGCGTACCATGCATATTGCATCGTGTTCGGGATAGGTGTTAGCCCGGGCACGGGAAACGAGGCACGTTTCGTACTCCGAGTGACGGAACGGGTCTCAATTCCCAAGTCACCGACACTCCGGATTATCCATGATGGAGTTAGGTTTTGTGGTAGCATTCATCTGCATCCAACCTATATTGAGTTGTGCAATTCGGCTCCTCGGCCATCATGCATCGAGATGCGTGATTGGTGGCACGAGGATCGAGGCATGCATATATGTGTGAAATACATTGCTATGCCCTTTTCCTGCTCTCCGTTGCAGCAAAATGAAGGATCAACAGCTCTTCGGAGTTTGGCACGCATTTCGAGAAAAAGTGCAAACAGAGGCTAATTGGGGCATCCCAGTGGATTTCCGCGCCAGGTAGCCCAAAATGCATCATCCATCAGAAGCAAGGCGGTCCCTGGCTTGCATGCCAGTTTTTCTTATTTAATTTGTCAATTAATTAGAAATTTGTATATTTATTCGGACTGTATTATTCTTTCATTTCGGACTGTATTATTTATTCGGACCCTCTGTGCGAAGGCAAACTTGTAATAAGTGTACGTGAGTGTGATGTATGTCTTCCAACCCCACGTCTTTCTCCCTTTTATTTACCTGCTTACGATGGTTAGATATAGGGCATATTTCAATTAGCATACAGTATGACAGCATGTTTGCATCATTCATCTGTTTTGCATGCACCGGGCTCGGCGCATCATACTAACTGCGTTTGTATTTCAATTCCAAAATGAATACATGTTAACTGCAGCATTTCATATACCATGTTTAGAATAGCCGAGCCTGCTATAGTTGCATTTTGCATGTGTTGCATTAGGCATTTCAGCATATTTAGGATTCATGCATGATTTCTAATCGTTTTCCTGTTTTGTCTTGGAGTACTCGGTGAGTTTTATGCTTTAGTATCCTTGCATGCGTGTGAGTGTTGTCATGATTGCATGGTTACCATGAGGCTAAATGCTTATATGATATAACTGCCTTGAATGCCTGTGGGTGGAGGTTGAGTTATCTGAATTGGGACAATTCATCAAATACTTGTTTTAAGGCCACTAGATAGTGGCAAAATCATGTTTTCTAAGCCCACCTGAGGGTGGCAAATCCACATCTTAGCCTACCTACGGGTAGCACCATCAAACCATTTTCAAACAAACAAACATGAAATGTTTAGTTCCAATTCAGGCGATTCAGTCTATACTTGTATGCTGTGCGCATCACATAGTAACCTAGGCTAATAACCGGAATAAGAACGCACAAAGTTTTCAAAAACAGATATCATGGTTAGTAGAGGCCGGTCTTTGACCGGGCGAGCGGGGGTGCTCACGATGTGACCTTCCCCAATCGTACCCAAGTTCCCGAGCCAACTTTGGTGATGGCGGACACGTGGCCTTTGGCACCGAGTTAGGGTTTCCTAAATTTTCCATTTTAAAATATTTAGGTGGCGACTCTGTATCTGGCAAAGCAGTCCATGTTTGGCACTTCTTTCAAAAATCAGTTTTCTCAAAACGATTTGCCGGATTTGGACTCTTTGGTTCAAGATTTGGAACCGCAACAAAATCGAGTCCGAACTGTAGCGAGGTACCTCGCGGGCTTGTTACAGTATCTCGTAGGGCTGAATAAAGAATTCGTAAAATTTATAATTTGATTAAATCTAGTTGAATTCAATAGATTTGGATTGGTTTTTTGAATCTGTGGTTCGGTTCCAGATTGAAAAATTAAAAATCCGTAGTTCACGGATTGGTTCTAGATTGAATCTCATGGTTCCGGATTGGAACCGATCCGAACCGTATACAAATAGTTTATATTTTTATTATACACCCTCTCGCATAGTATCTTCTCTTATTCCATATAAAACCTAAATCCAAACCTAAATCTGCATAATATCTTCTTTTATTACTTTTGTTTGTTAGTTTTTAGTTTTAATTTGTAATGATCTAAATACTTATAGTGGAATCAGTTTTCTTATGGTTATTTAAATTTTAGAACAATATGTCGCTATTATAGAAAGACATGTTTCTATTGTAGAACTAATATAGTGCTATTTTATATTTTTATGAAATTAAAGCATTATATATATTGTTATTTAATTATGTGAATCCGTGGTCTTAAACCGATCCAATCCATATTTAAATGGATTGGTTCGGAATGGTTCCACGATTTAAACGGATTAGATTGATTCTAATTTTTCAAGAACCGTAAATAACGAATTAATTCTAATTTTACCTCAATCCAATCCAATCCAATTCAAACCATGCTCACCCCTAGTATCTCGATCGATAGGTAAGTTGGATACGCTTAAAATTTTCTGCTCACAACAGGGCCCATTGTTTTATATATTTTTAATATTCAATGTATATATTGTTATGCCGAGCCCATTGTTTTATATATTTTTAATATTTATTATATATATTGTCACCAACCCTGTATATTTATCTAAGTGAACATATAAGGTTAAGAATTTAATCAAATAAATTAATAATATAAAATACTCAAATTAAATCGTTAATTATTATAATACCAGAATTCATAAATAATGAACCATCCTTATCATATGAAATTATTCACCAAGTCCACTAATATAATCCACAAAAATAGTAATCCAAGTAACTTAAAATCATAGTCCTAGTCTCAGCATTCTCACACGTAAAAATCTGCACAGTTTTACACCTCAAAATTTCAAAAATAAAATAATAACCAGCCATCACTATGGGGAAGTGGTTCTGTAAATACTCTTTTGATCCAATAGGGGACTAGAGATCCTCAGCTGGTAACCTGAAAAAGAATGAACACTCCAATCGGGGGTGCCGGAATTAGCACTCCGACGGACAAGTCAGTATCTACTCTCTTGATTACTTGTATTTTAAGTTAAGCGTACTAATTCTCACATACCTCTTTCTGGCTGATGTTCTTCTATTTATATCTTTTCTTTCTTGGGCCTGGAGGCTGGGCCTACTTTCAATTCGCCATATAACTATTTATTCGGCTTCTTTTGTTGCAAACTGCTTTTCACTCGACCCCTTACTCAACCGGCTATTTGGCCGAATAGGGTAGGATTTAAATGTGCAAGATAGGGCCGAATGCGATGTATATATTTCGACCCTCCAGGTCCAATTATTCGGCCTCTTTACGACTCCCAATATTCGGCCCCCACAATTGTCCACCAAGCACTCCACTAACAACAGTTAGTTGGAGTGTTTGGTTTCGAACTTGAAAAGTCAGAGCTGAAATTTCGGCGGCTAACCTCATTCCAACGCGGATGTCAGAGCACACGCCTCTCGGTTGTCATTTCAACTTCTCGCCTCTTCGTACGCTTCCATTTATTGTGATTTAAAATCTTGTCGTCTTTTCGAACACACATTTTTGGATGCTTAGAGTTTTTGGACTGCCTTCCGACTCACCTCTGCAACTTCCATTCATCCTTCATTGTCCTCTCCGTCTCTTGTAAGTTCTCTTCCTCTCTGCTTTGAATCCCTTTTCCTAGTTTGCCTTTAGTTTAGTACACTCCTATAGGCTGACCGAAATGGCAAAGCATCTGAAAGACCTCCTCTCCGCAGATCGAATCTCTGGCTTTCGATGCCATTTTTCTATCCCTGATGACGTCCGTCTGTCGCTTGTAATAGACGACATCCTCGATATGGAGAGGGATGATGAAAGCACAATCGTCTTTCCTCTCTTATCAATTGCAAAGGGCGGAATCCGTTTACCGCTTCATCCATTTCTTAGGGTTGTCCTTTACAATTGGGGTCTAATCCCCTCCCAACCCAACGTCAACTTTTTTAGAATTGTAATGGGAATTATAGAGCTAAATCATCGCCTTAGGATTAACCTCGGCATACCTGCTATTCGGCATTGTTACGCCTTGGCCAAGTCATCTGGTTGGTATGGACGTTATTTCCTTAAGGCTAAAGACACCGACTATCAACTAGTGACTATCCTTTCCAGCTCTGGCAAGCGAGTCGATGATGTTATGGTCGTTGTCCAAGGTAACTGGGAATTCGGCGTAGGTGAGGATCGCCTTGATCCTATTCCTAGACGGAGGGGCGAACCAAGTGGCCGTATAGTTTTTTGCGTTTATTTTTCTTATATTTATAAAGCTTCATTTTTTAGATCTCATGGTTTTGCTTGTGCAGGAAACGATTTGAAGAAAGTCTTGACCTCAACCGACGACGCCGTTCTTTCGGCTGAGCTTGACACCGAAATGAATCGCAGCAGCGAGCCCACATGCACGGGAGGTAGGACGTCCAGGGAACGGGAAAAACGTCAGCCCCCAAGTCGTCGAAGCAGATCACCCCGAAAGGAAAAACAACAACGGGGAAGCTCTACGCGACCGCAACCGAGAAATGAGCTCGACACGACGCCGCGACCATTGAGTTTTGCGGTCTTTGGGGGAATAAACCGATGACGGAGGCGAACTCTATTGTTAAAGACCCAGGTGTAGCAGTCGAGTTCGCTCGACAGATTTTTCCACCGGAAGTCCAGCAGTCGATGGTTGGTCGACAGGATTTTGAAGTATTTTGAGAGGGCATCCACGGAGCAGTGAGAAGGCTGTACACACCGCCTATGAAGTCGGCATGCGTCTGCATGCCGCGCGGCGGGAGATAGAGAAGAAGGACAAATGAATTCAAAACTTGGAGGCTCGTGCGGAGAAGGCCGAGCGCAAGCTAAGGAAAGCCCAAACTACCGAGCCACGCGCGGCCAGACAATTGAACCCGGTCATGGATGAAAGAGTGACCCAACAGCTGTTAAGCCATGCGATTGCCGATCGAGATATGACAAGTATGTTCACAATGGAGAATGCGAAGGCCGCGGCCTATGAACGAGGCTTCCACAACGGCCGAAAAGTCGGGATAGAGAAGGCCAAGGAGAAACTCGCAGAGGAGGTATGCCAATGCGAGAATCGGGGCTTTAGGCATGGGTGGATTAAGGTTCTCCAAGCCACAGAGGCACTTCAAGGAGTAGGAGTTGAATTGGCATCGCCATTATATCAACGTCATCACTTTCCTTTTGGCGCTTTCGAAATTGAGAAGAGCGATGACGAGGGTGATGCTAAATAGAGTTGAATATATATTGTAAACACTCCAACACAGATTAGGCGTCAGCTATGTATCTATTGGTTAACTTAATAAAATACTTTGTTTTAAATGTTTGCATGTTTTAATTTGTTTATGCGGTTTGCGCCGGCTCAACCTAATTAAGCATTTCATTTTGAATGTTTGTATGCTTTAATGTGTATACGGTTTTTGCCGACTCAACTTAACGAAGCATTTCACCTTGAATATTTGTATGCTTTAACTTTCGTCGTGAAGGGCGCGCCAAATCCGGAGTCTTATTCGGCCCAAACGTGTTATGCGTGGCTGGGGCTCCGAATTCAGAGGCTTTTTGTCTTGGCGAATCGTGATATCTACGAATGGCACTTCGAATCCGGAGTCTTATTCGACCCATAATTGTCCTGCGCGAATAGGGCTCCGAATCTTGAGATTTGGCCAATTGTGATATCCACAAAGGGCGCTTCGAATCCGGAGGCTTAATCGGCCCAAAGGTGTTATGCACCGATGGGGTTCCGAATCCAGAGACTCTGCTTGGCCAATCATGATATCTACGAAGGGCACTCCAAATCCGGAGGCTTAATCGGTCCAAAGGTGTCATGCACGGATAGGGCTCCGAATCTGAAAACGGCTTGGCCAATCATGATATCCACGAAGGGTGCTCCGAATCTAGAGGCTTAATCGGCCGAAAGGTGTCACGCACCTATGGGGCTCCGAATCCGAAGACTTGGCTTGGCCAATCGTGATATCCACGAAGGGCGCTCCGAATCCGAAGGCTTAATCGGCTCAAAGGTGTCATGCACCCATGGGGCTCCGAATCCGAAGACTTTTGAACTGAATTGCGCGATGAGGAAACGGGAAACTTTGCATTGCAAAAGTGAAATATGTACAAGTATCAAGCCCTATAAGTCGGGTCATTGATAGAATTTACGTAAATGTATGGAATTCCAAGGCTGTGGCAGACTTCTCCCAGATATGTCTTGGAGCCGATATGTCCCTACTCCCGCGACTTAGTCGATTTGATAAGGGCCGTCCTAGTTAGGACCCAATTTTCCGTCAGCCGGATTCTTGGCAGCTGGAAGCACTTTCTTTAGGACCAACTCTCCTGGTGTGTAGCGGCGTAGTTGAACATGCTGATTATATGATTTAGCAAGCTGTTGCTGGTACCGTGCCATGGATACAAGGGCGCGGTCTCTCTGCTCTTCAATCAGAATCATATCCAAGGCCAACATCATGTTGTTTCGGCCCAAATAAAAAACTGTTGATTTCAAAGTTGGGAGGCCGATCTCCAAGGGGATAATTGCCTGCATTCCGAAGCACAAAGCGAACAGCGTCTCCCTAGTGGACCGCCTCAGAGTAGTGCGATAAGCCCATAACACACTTGGCAACTCTTCTACCCATCTTCCTTTAGCTTTCTCCAGTCTCTTCTTGATGCCGTCTAAAATAGATTTGTTAGAGGCTTCAGCTTGGCCAGTACTCTGTGGATAAGCCAGGGATGAATAGTAGGGCCGAATACCATACTTGCTGCACAGTTCCCTGTAGACACCGCAATCAAACTGGGTGCCGTTGTTTGAAATAAGTGCTCTTGGAATGCCGAATCGTGTTATGATATTTTTCCATTCAAAACGCTTCACGTCGGTATCTCGGATGTGCGTTAGTGCTTCCACTTCTACCCATTTTGTGAAATAATCTGTCGCGACAATCAAAAATCGCTTATTACCCAGGACACGAGGCAGTGGTCCGACAATGTCAAGTCCCCATTGGGCGAACAACCAAGGACTGGTTATAGTTCTTAACTCTTCAGCAGGAAGGTGGGTCAAAGGAGAGAACTTCTGGCACTGTTCACATTTTTTCATGTAACATTCAGCATCGGCTCTCATTGTCGGCCAATAATACCCCTGTGTCACAGCTCGATGAACCAAAGAGCGTCCGCCAGAATGGGCGCCACAACTGCCTTCATGTATTTCAATCAGAAGTGATTCGACTTTGTCCGGATGAATGCATTGTAGGCATGGACTAGAAAGGGATTTTTTATAAAGCTTTCCTTGCGGATTCAAGTAGTATCGCAGGACTTTGTTTCGCAGCTTGTGCGCTTCTTTCTTATTCGCTGGGAGCTGTTCAGAAGACAGAAATGCAGCACTTGAGTCCATCCAACTCGGTCTTGACTCTATGACATTGACCTGGACTTCCTCAGAAGGGCCAATGCTTGGCTCTGCGATGAAACCAACTTTAATGGTCCGTTTAATCTCTGAGTTAATGGCGGAGGCTAGGCAAGCCAGTGCATCGGCATGTGTGTTCTGGTCATGGGTTATTTGGTTCAATTCATGATGGTCAAATTTTGCTAGCAAGGAATTTGGCGTTTTCATGTAAGCGGCCATACAATCGTTTTTTGCTATGTACTCCCCCTTTAGCTGATTGATCACCAATTTTGAATCGCAAAATATAAGCAGACGCCGAGCACCTAGGAGATGTGCATTCCGTAAGCCGGTTAGCAGGGCCTCGTATTCGGCCTCGTTATTTGATGCTTTGAAGCCGAGCTTGATAGCCTACTCAATTATTGCCCCGTCAGGAGCCATTATCACTACTCCGGCCCCGCTGCCGCGTCGATTGGACGATCCATCACAGTACAACTGCCAAATGTCCCCAACATAAATTCTCCAGTTCGGTTTAGTTTGAATTTCATCAGACTTGAAGTCGGCAAGACCCCCAGTGAATTCGGCCACAAAGTCGGCAAACACCTGTCCCTTGATTGAGGTTCTAGGCAGAAACTAAATATCGTACTAGCCAAGTTCAAGAGCCCACTTTGAAACGCACGCTGATGCTTCTGCACTACAGAGTACCGACCGAAGGGGGTGGTCTGTTAGTACCCCGATGGTATGCCCCTGAAAGTAATGCGTCAGCTTTCTTGCTGCTATGGCGAGGGCCAGAATGAGTTTTTCCAATGGAAGGTAGCGTGTTTCAGCGTCAACCATTGCCTTGCTCACATAATACGCTGGCTGCTGCTCCCCCAACTCTTCCTTTATTAGTACGGCGCTAACGGCCCGATCGGAAACCGCCAGATACAAAATGAGTGGGTCACCTGCCGAAGGTGTTGTCAAGAGTGGAACTGATCAGAGGTAGGTCTTGAGGCTGTTGAAAGTGGCTTCGCACTCAGAGGTCCATTTAAAGCCTTGCCCTGCCGTAGAGTGTGAAAGAATTGTCGGCAGCGATCTGTGGACCGACTGATGAACTTGTTGAGTGCGGCGGCCATCCCCATCAACTTTTGAACCTCTTTTACTGAACGAGGGGAGCCGAGCTCCAAGATTACTATGATTTGCCTAGGGTTGGCTTCGATGCCTCAGTGGTTGACAATATAACCCAAGAATTTGTTAGAGCCGATCCCGAACGCACATTTGGAAGTGTTCAACTTCATTTTGTATTTGCGTAAAATGATAAATGTCTCTTCCAAATCGGCTAGATGAGTTTGCTCTTCTTTGGACTTGACCACCATATCGTCAATGTACACTTCCATAGTGTGGCCGAGCTGCTCCTTGAACATGGAAGTGACTAGTCTTTGGTAAGTTGCCCTTGCATTCTTCAGCCCAAAAGGCATAACCTTATAGTAATAGGTTTCTCTTGAGATGAGGAATGCAGTTTTGTCTTGGTCCTCCCGATGCATGGCAATTTGATGGTAGCCTCTGTAAGCATCAAGGAAACTCAAACGCTGATGGCATGCCGTTGCATCTACAAGTTAGTCTATTCTGGGAAAGGGAAAACAATCCTTAGGGTAGGCTTTGTTTAGGTCCGTGAAATCAACGCACACTCACCAAGTCCCATTTTTCTTCTTCACAACCACAGTATTAGAGAGCCATGTAGGGTAGGTCACTTCCCTGATTGCCCCGGCGTCAAGCAACCGGTCAACCTCTTCAACAATGGCGGCAGTGTGCTCTGCGGCTGATCACCGGCTTTTCTGAATAATCGGCTTGCATTTAGGGTCAACATTTAAACGGTGCTGTGAAATAGACGGATTTACACCCGACATCTCATATGGAGTCCATGCAAATACATCAAGGTTGCCGAGCAGGAAGGAAATTAGCTGCTGCCTGTCAGCTTGATTCAGGGAGGCGCCGACCATGAAAAACCTGTCTGGGTTTTCGTCAATTTCAACTCGATCTAGGGCTTCCGTGTCCTTTTCACTTGGGAGCCACCCAACATCATCGAGGCTCTCTCGATCCGGCACCTCAATAGAATTTACTTGCAACTCTTTTGGTGTCTTTCCAGCAAGGAGATAACATGCTTGTGCCGATTTCTAAGAGCCACGGATTTGCTCAATGCCGCGTTCTGTCGAGAAGCATAGCATCTGATGATAGGTGCTTGGTACGGCCTGCATAGTATGTAACCAAGTTCGCCCCATGATGAGATTATGCGGCGATGGCAGCTTGACGACCAAGAATTCCACATCCATTGTTCGGGAGCCTGCTCGAACGGGTAGTGTGATTTTCCCCAACGGGTATTCTAGATTGGCGTTGAAGCCAAATAATGGATAAGGAACTGGAGAAAGGTCCAATTCGGAGAAGCCGAGTTTGGTGAATGTCTTGTAATACATAACTTCCGATGTGCTCCCCGGATCAATGAGTACGCGCTCAACGGTGAATCGATTTACGCATAACTCGATTACCAAGGGATCGACGTGAGGAAGTGTCACTCCGGCCAAATCTGAATCATCGAAAGCAATGCTCGCAGCTTCATGGGGCCGTTTAGCCGGAGTGAGTTGATTTTGAGGGTCGGGATTCGACTGAATCGTATGCACTGTGGATGACATTGGTAGGTCATATATCATGTGGATCACGCCAAGTGGAGGTGAATCCTGTCGTAAGGCTATTGCTTTGGTTTAGTTGTCTTTTTGAACATACTGTTGTAGCCGACCATCTTGTACCAATTCCTCCAGGTGATCCTTTAATGCATAACAACTCTCAGTATCATGGCCGTGATCCTTGTGATACTCGCACCGCCTATCCCGTCTTCTCGTGTTGGGAGGTCCCACCATTTTGGACAGCCATTTGAAGAACGGAAGGTGTTGGACTTTGGACATAACCGCGCTGATCGGCTCTGACAGCTCAGTATATTTCTTGTCTGCACGCCTTGTGCGCCTGCTATCGACTTGCAGTTGTTCATTTGCTCAGTGGCAACATTGGTCGCTTGATCAGCGAGAATCCCATCTCTTGTCTCGTTTAGTCCGATGCCGTGGTTCAGGGCTCTGAGGTGGTATAGAATTTAACGGTTGAGCAATTTCAGAAGGGATCGTCTTGTTGGCCATGTTTCCAGCTTTAACGCGCAAGGCGTCATCTTCCACTTTGTAGTATTCCTCAACTTTCTTCATCAATGACCTGACTATTTTGGGGAGTCTTCTAGTCAAGGAACTGCGGAGAGCACTATCAGGATACAAACCCATTTTAAAGGCAGTAATGGCCGTGGAGTCGTTGCAAGCATCATCGACAAGATTAAAGCATTCAAAATAGCGCTGAATACACTCGTAAGGTTTCTCCCGGCTGGATCTGCATTGCCCAGAGAGAGTCAGCTTGCTTCGACTGGACCTCGTTGGTGATGAACCTTTCCCTGAAGGATTTTTGGAGTTGGTGGAAGCTCTTGATCGAAGCCGGCTCCAGTTTATAATACCACCTAACAGCCAGTGGTCCCAAACTGCTTGAAATATTCAACACATAAGGGCCTCGTCGTCTGCATGGAGCGTCATGGCTTGCTTATAATGGCGGATGTGATCGGTGGGGTCTGATTTACCATCGTACAAGGTGAATGACGGTGCTTTGAACTTTTTGGGTAACACTGCCCTTGCAATCCATCGTACAAAGGGATCGTGCTGGTCTTCTTCGTCTGAACTGTTTCTTCTCCGCTTATGCCTTATACATGGACTCTCTTCAGAGGAACTGGTAGTTTCGAGTCGACCCTTCTTTTTGGGCTCTGGGGATAATGAATCAGAGTCACTGTCACTAACTCTGACTTGTCTTTGAGCTCGAGGTCTTCAACCATCCGCTCTCAGCGGTCGTCTCGGATCTGGGCATGTAACTTGTTTAGACTTTGCCACTTCCAAAGCCAAATCCCATCGAAGGCGTTCGTTCTCAGCCATCATGTTTTCCAACCTTTGTTCGTTTTGCTTTGCTTGCTGCATAATCGCCTGCATTGTCTCATGAGCGGATATCGAGGGTGAATCGAAGTTCAGGACCCTTCTTGAGGTAATATTCTTTGGCCCAAGCATATTGTTTGGAGTGGTTTCGTCTTGTAACATAGGGTCGCCAGCGACTACTGGAGGATCTTTCGTCGCGCCCGCCATGGATGTGCTTGAGTATTCCCACAGACGGCGCCAATTGTGGGGAAGTGGTTCTAGAAATACTCTTTTGATCCAATAGGGCACTGGAGATCCTCAGCTGGTAACCTGAAAAAGAATGAACACTCCGGTCGGAGTGCCGGAATTAGCACTCCGACGGACAAGTCAGAATCTACGCTCTTGACTATTTGTATTTTAAGTTAAGCGTACTAATTCTCACATACCTCTTTCTGGCTGATGTTCTTCTATTTATATCTTTTCTTTCTTGGGCCTCGGGCTAAGCCCACTTTCAATTCACCGTATAACTATTTATTCGGCTTCTTTTGTTGCAAACCGCTTTTCACTCAGCCCCTTACTCAACCGGCTATTTGGCCGAAGAGGGTAGGATTTAAATATGCAAGATGGGGCCGAATGCGATGTATATATTCGACCCTCCATGTCCAATTATTCGGCCTCTTTACGACTCCCAATATTCGGCCCCACAATCACCGTTAGTTGAATCAAGTATACAAAGAGAAAGAAAATAATCGATAACTAATAAATATATTTTAATTACAATTTAATAAATAAATAATTATTTTGTAAAATGATTTCATAGTGGAAAATAAGAAGATAGCTAGTAATCAATCTGCTGTTACTAGTTTAATGGAGTTTATATTTCTACTTCTACCAACCAAATAAATAAAGGACTAAAAAAAATGATTTTCACTAGGCTTCTGTTGATTCGCCACCCAAAAATAATTTTCATTTTTTTTTTTCCGTGTTTGGTTAGAAAAAGTTATTTGAAAATAGTACTTTAGAAATCTATATACTATAAAATCTTTTTTTTTTTTTTTTTTTTTTTTTTTTAAAGATTGGAAGATCCTGTTCATTTCAAAATATTTGGATAAATTACACTAACGGTCCATATAATTTGAAACTTTTGTTACTTTGGTCCCTAATTTTTCAATTGTGATAGATTTGATTTTAAATTGTGAATATCATTTCAAATAAAGACAATTGAAGACACCGTTGCTCCATTTCAAAGACAAAATCGTCAATTTAATAAAATATAAATTAGTTTGACAAAAATAAATTTCAAAAAATGATTTTTTTAATTTTTAAAAATTATTTCTACCCACCAAAGTTAACATTACATAAAAAAAAAAAAAAAAAAAGACAAATTTCTTACCTTTTTATTTTTTTTACCAAATTAATTTTTAGTATGTATTTGGATGATGATCATGTAATAGTTAGTTGTTTTTGTTGATGTTTTTGAATGATTATAATGTAATAGATGGTTCTATTTGTTGTTAATAGATATTTTTAGATGGTTCTCATGTAATAAATGATTATTAAACTTTTAATGTGTAATCAATCTATACTATATATTTAAGCAAAATGGGATTTTTAACGCTTGTGGGAGCTTTAATATGCCAATTCTAATCGTCTAATTTTTTTTATCAAAAAAAAAGAAAAAAAAATTAACCACAGCATTTATTAACTTCTCTTAACCCACAAGACTTTTTGACTTCTCTTATAATTACTGTAGTACATTTTCCAAAACAAATAATTTGTATATTAAAAAAAAATTTGAAATAAATATAAATATCTATATCTATATCTATCTATTTATTCGTATATATCTCTAACCCATAAGTTTTTGTAAGAGTTCCAATATCTTAACCTTAATTTCTTAATTTTTTTTGATTTTTTTTGAAAGAAAAAAAACTTAGCACTTATTAAATTTTTCCAAGTCTTTTTAACTTCTCCAATACAAACACTCTTTTTAACTTTTCACATACCTATTACAAACAGTGAGTCTCCTTTTTGTTTTCTCCTTCTTGACTTCTCCCTTCTACACTTTCAACTTCAGTGACCACATATACAAACAGTAAGTTTTCTTTTTATTTTCTCCTTCTTGACTTTTCCTTTTATTTACTGTTTTAATATTGTAGTTAGATAGCACATAAAAATATTTGTGATTTGTCTAGCGAATAAAAAATTATAATTTGATTTTTTAATATGATTGAAGTTAGATAAATATAAACCCTCACAAAGAGAAAAATGTGATTATAATTTGTTTAATGATTCTTTTTTTTTTTAAATGTGATTGTAGTTAGTTTAATAGTCTTTTTTTCATTTATTTATTTTATTATGTGAACAATGTGATGTGATTGCAGTTTAGTTTAATAGTTCTTTTTTTTCATTTATTTATTTTATTATGTGAAAAATGTGATGTGATTGTAATTTGTTCGATGATTCTTTTTTTTTTTTTTTTAATATGATTGTTGTAGTTAGTTCAATGATATTTTTTTTAGGGTCTTGTTATGGTGTGCAACTTACACCTTACACCTTACACCTTACACCTTACACTTATATCTTACACTTACACCTTATACTTAAAATTACACCTTATACTTACACATTTTTTGAGGTTGCATATGGTGTGCAACCCACTTACACTTTACACCTTACACCTTATACTTACACTTATACCTTACACTTACACCTTTTGTGAGGTTGCATATGGTGTGCAACCGTAAGTGGGTTGCACACTTAAGAAAAGTCATTTTTTTTAATGGTATTTAATCTTTTTATTTACTATTTTAATTTTATTTTTGATTTTTTAATATGATTGAAGTTAGATAAATATAAGCCCTCACAAAGAGAAAAATGTGATTATAATTAGTTAAATGATTCTTTTTTTTTAACGTGATTGAACTTAGTTTAATAATTCTTCTTTTTCATTTATTTATTTTACTATAGGAAAAATGTGATGTGATTGTAGTTTGTTCAATGGCTCTTTTTTTTAATATGATTGTTGTAGTTAGTTCAATGATTTTTTTTTTTAATGTTATTTAATCTTTTTATTTACTATTTTAATTTTATTTTTAATATGATTGAAGTTAGATAAACATAAACACTCACAAAGAAAAAAATGTGATTGTAATTAGTTCAATGGTTCTTTTTTTTTCTTTTTTTTTTAATGTGATTGTAGTTAGTCAATGGTTCTTTTTTTCATTTATTTATTTATTTTTTATTATGGGAAAAATGTGCTGTGATTGTAGTTTGTTGAATGGTTCTTTTTTTTAATGTGATTTAATCTTTTATTTACTATTTTAATGGTTTTTCATTACAATTATTTATGACAAAAATATGATTGTAGTTAGATAGCATAAAAATAATTGTGTTTTGATTTGATTTTTTTTTTCCTGATTTGATTTTTAAAGTACCAATTATTGATAATGATTGGATTGTACATAGCGATCCCGGGTTTTCCCTTCTTTGTTTATTGTGTTCTGGACTTGGTTCCATAGATGTGTTGTTGTCTTATTCTCATTCCCATCCTTTACTCTTGTATTTGAGTCTCGGGCAGGTTTCGAACTGGTTGGTTGTGTTTAGAAACCAAAAGTTGATGCCCAGATTTTAGCCTTCACGCTCAAGCGGGGCTTTTGACACTCGAGCGGGCCCTTTGCTTTTGTTCCTCCGCTCGAGCGGAATTATTCAAACCTCAATATTTTTCTTTGCAGGTCATCGGATGCTCGAGCATCCACTTTCACGCTCGAGCAGGGACCTTCGTCTTCAGAACTTCTGGAAGTGTGCATTCGACGCTTGAGCGGCGCTTTTCACGCTCGAGCGTAAGTTTGTGTCTGACGCTCGAGTGGGGTGTTCCACGCTCGAGTGGACTGTGTATTATATCAGTCCGAATTTTAGCATTTTGGATCACTTTTTCGGGCCATTCTCTCTCTCTCTCTCTAGCTTTTCAAAACCCTAGTTCGAGAGCTCCTCTCTCTAGAATTCTCTCTCTCTCTCTCTCTCTCTCTCTCTCTACATTTTGATCTTGGTATAGTGAGACCTAATTCCTGTGCCTTCATTAAAGAGGTAGAGCTTCGCGATGGCTTCGCTTTAATCTGAAATGTTATGGATTTGGAGCACTTTGAGTTTCACCTCTCTTCTCCTTTGAGTTCCGAAAATTAAGGTAGGGATAACCTACTCTATTCTATGAGTTTTAACATAAATTTTGATCATTTTGATTAGATGGTGTTGCTTAGTCATTTCGAAAAAGTTAGGGTTTCATTTGAGGTTATAAAAAGGGAGGTTTTCAAATGTTAAAACCTATGTGTGTATGAGTCATTGAAAAATGAAATTGTCGTTGTTAAATCGATGAAATCGAGCCTTTGGGCTAATATTGAAAAAATGGGGAAAATACCCTAATTATGTTGAATAATTAATTTGAGAAAATGTGAAATTGAAGTGAAATTCATGAAATTGGAAAATTGTGGGAGTAAATGGTGTAGTTGGATAATTTAATCACTCACCTATGAAAATGTCGATATTTTATCTGTTGATAAATTTATTATCTGTTTAGAGATAACCGCTTTGGGCTATTAGTGGAGGATAGTCTTGATTGTTTTAGACATTGTATGATGATTAGGGAAAACTAAAACTAATCATATTGAATATGTCATTGAATATGACAGTTGGAATAATACAGCAATATGTGTGTATTGGTTGATCATTGTATATGATAAGTGCTTAAATACATTGTATATGTATATTGTTTGGGAGGAGATAAGGGATGTACTCCATGGTTTGAGAGGAGATAGGGGATGGACTCTCAAACCTGTTTGGCAGGAGATAGGGGATGGATTCCACTGATACAGCAAATCTGTGTATCACTTGAAATATGGAAGTGTTGAAGTATGGAAGTGTTTTAATATGAGTTATATTCTCATGTGAATTGTGAAATATGGAAGTGTTTTAGTATGTGTTATAGTCTCATCGAATTGTTTGGCCAAGTTCTGAGCCATAATTATGAATCAAAATTGTATAAATGAAGGAAACTGAAATGAAAAATAGATGTGCTTGATGTTAAATTGAAAAGTGTTGTAAGTTGCTTTATACGTGTCAACCATATATCAAATGCTATTGTTTTAGTTATTTCTCATACTTGGTTTAGTATATCTCTATTGGGCATTGGCTCACCTTATATGGGACATTATTTTTAGGTTCAGGTGATATGCCACCTCCAAGGACATAGCTTGGGAGGCTTAGAGGCTGAAGATCCCTTTTGTTATTTACCTTTTTGTGTATTACATGTAAATTCAAGTCGAGGGCTTAATGTGTATGAGTTAGTACTCTCTTTTGTAACCAAGTGTTGGCTTGGAAAGTTGTAAGCCCGTAGGGCATTTACTTTTGTTGTCAACATGTAATACTTTTGTGATAAATACTCTGATAAATAGATATACACTTTATTCTCTTGAATATTTTGTCAATTTCTTGTATCATGAATGTATGAATAATGAGTTTATTTTGAGGGCGTTACAACTTGGTATTGGAGCGTACCGGCTTCGAATACTTTGGGTACGCGGGAAGTGGTTAGTACCACAATGGGTTTGTCTCGCTTGTTAGGGACTTATGCATGATGTTATATGTTTATTTGATAACATGCTTATGTGACTATATGGGTATGGGATTTAGTTTCTAGGATGTTGATTGGATCCTTGGGTTTCTAGGAGTCCTGTTGGAAAAGCACCTGATCAATGTTGTTTCTAACTGGAACTCTAGCAACGCCTCGGGACTGTCATTATCCGGAAATGAAATTCGTAAGTGCTTATGTGATTATGTGCTTACGTGGAATGAATTACTATTGTCCAATTCATTAGGACGCAAGTGTTGTAGCTTCAACACATTTATGAATGTGTTAATGATCTTCGTTACCATTATTAGGATGTCAGGATAAGGACGTAGTGGTAGGCGAGGTAGGCCTAGGAGGCAGGAGATGCCTATACCGGTGAGATTCTAGCACAGTAGAAGGGTGTTGGTTAGGCCAATGTGGCCGAGCCAGTAGGTCAGCAGGCCATGGGCGCCTTAGCTCGCGAGATGGCAGGAGCATTGAGGGAATCCATGGACATTCTTAGAGCTGATAATCAAGTCCAAGCCCATGTGGTTGAGGTAAGGCCTTCTTTTCTGAAGAAGGAGTTTTTCGGTCTAATCCGGATGAGTTTGTGAGGGATCCTAAAAAGCCACTGAAGGCTGATGAATGGCTTGAGCTGATGACGAAGACGTTTGAGATGCTTGGTATCGAAGACGGGGAATTGAAAGTGACTTTGGCATCTTTCCAGTTGAAGGGAGACGCGGGTCAGTGGTGGAAGTTTGTGCGAGGTCGTATTGGAGGGACTTGGGAGGCTTTCGTTGATGCCTTTCAGGAGAAGTTTCTGTCTCCCACTGTCAGGGAGAAGCTGAGGGATCAGTTCTGTCAGCTTAAGCAGCTGAGTACACCAGTGGCCGAGTTTGAGGCCGCATTTACCAGTTTGTGTAGGTTTGCACCTGAGCTAGTGGCGTCTGAGGAATGCCGTTGTTTGGAGTTCGAAAGGAAGTTGAGGCACGGACTCAAGGTTAGGGTTGTTGGGTCCATGACTTGGGAGTATAGACGCCTTGTGGATGCTGCGGCCCATATGGAGATTATTATGCACGAGGAGAAGGAGAGGTTGAGGGGCTCCAAGAGGAGTCAGGATAGCCAGGGAGATGACAGGAGGCAGAGGGGTTCTAACCCTCAGCAGTCACATAGTGCTTTTGTGAGATCTACCTTTCCAGTGCCGAGTTCAGGTTCTGGGAGAGGCAGTCAGGGAGACGTTACTTGTTTCAAATGTGGTCAGCTGGGCCACAAGTCTCCAGCTTGCCTACAGAGGGGAGGAGGGCAGAGAGCAGCTTCATCTTCGGCTCGTCCTCAGAGCTAGAGTCAGGGCAGAGGTCAGCCGATTTCTTGTTATCAGTGCGGTCAGGCGGGGCACCTGAAGAGGTTTTGCCCGTAGTTGAGTGGCATATCTGGTGTATCTGGTTCGAGGCAAACTCAGAGCCATCAGCCAGCTCAGTCAGTTCAGGCCTCGAGGGCCAATCAGGGAGCCTCATCGTTTCAGTTTGTACAGCAGACTTATGCTCCGAGAGGTGAGTAGGTAGATCAGAGACCTTCAGGGCGTGTGTATGCTGTTACCACGTAGGATCTCATACCGGCTCCATCTGTTGTGAGAGGTACCCTTTTGTTTTGTAACTCGGTTGCTAATGTGTTGATTGATACGGGTTTATTCCATTCCTTTATATTTGCTGCATTTGCATCTGTTTGGAGGTTGGAGTTGGCGCAGTTAGCATCTCCTATTTGTGTTGTATCACCTGTTAGGGGTGAGTTGATTTTGAAGCAGGGGTGTAGAGGTTGTGATATTGAGGTTGCCGACCGCCGACTTCCATTTTATTTTGTAGTTATGGCTATGTCAGGTTTTGATGTGATTTTGGGTATGGATTGGCTATCGTCATACCGGGCTATTATTGATTACTACCACCAGCGGGTTACTGTATGTACCTTGAGCGGGGATTGTTTCCACTTCTTGGGAGACCAGGTGGGTAGTATTTTGCCACCATTGTATGATCTGCGAGGGCGGAGTGAGCTTAGTTGTCTTCTCGCTAGTTGTATGAGTAGTGAGTGTGATGAGACCCGGACTATATTGCCTAGAGTGGTTTGTGAGTACTCAGACGTCTTCCCTGAGGACATTGTTAGTTTGCTACCCCATCAAGAAGTGGAGTTTTCTATTGATTTAGTGCCCGGCACAGCGCCGATTTCCATGGCACCTTACCATTTTGCCCCAACCGAGTTGAGTGAGTTGAAGATTCAACTCCAGGAATTGCTAGATAAGGGCTTTATTCGCCCTAGTACTTTGCCGTGGGGAGCACCGGCCCTCTTTGCTAAGAAGAAAGATGGGGCTTTGAGACTTTGCATTGATTACTGGAAATTGAATCAAGCTACGGTTAAGAACAAGTACCCTATGCCCCGTATAGATGATTTGTTTGACTAGTTGAAGGGGTCCCATTGTTTCTCTAAGATACACTTGAAATCGGGTTACCATCAGTTGAGGGTTATGGAGGAAGATGTTCCGAAGACGGCATTCCGTACGCGGTATGGCCACGACGAGTTTTTGGTGATGCCTTTTGGGCTCACCAATGCACTGGCAGTGTTTATGGATTTGATGAACCGGATATTTCGGGAATTCTTAGATCGTTTTGTAGTCGTTTTCGTGGACGACATCCTGATTTATTCACCTTCTGAGGAGGAGCACGAGGAACACTTGAGAGTGGTGCTTGAGTTGCTTAGAGCCTATAAGTTGTATGCCAAGTTTGGGAAGTGTGAGTTTTGGCTAACAAAGGTTAAGTTCTTAGGCCATGTAGTCTCCGGAGAAGGGGTGTCTGTTGATACATCCAAGATTGAGGCAGTGCAAGATTGGGCACAACCTAAGAGTGTTTTTGAGATCCGCAATTTTCTGGGATTAGTTGGGTATTATCGCTGGTTTGTGAAAGATTTCTCCAGACTAGCTTCTCCATTGACTAGATTGATGCGGAATGGGGTCAAGTTTATATGGAGTGAGACTTGTGAAAAGTTGTTCCAAGAGCTGAAGGTTAGACTTACCACCGCTCCGGTTTTGATTATTCCGGAGAGAGGTTTGGGCTATGCGGTTTATTGTGATGCCTCACAAGAGGGTCTGGGTTGTGTGTTGATGCAAGAGGGGAAAGTGGTAGCCTATGGCTCGCGGTAGTTGAAAATACACGGGAGGAATTACCCTACACATGACCTAGAGTTAGCAGCTGTGATTTTTGTCTTGAAGATTTGGAGGCACTACCTTTATGGTGAGAGGTTCGAGGTGTTCTCGAATCATAAGAGTCTGAGGTATCTGTTTACACAGAAAGACTTGAACTTAAGGCAGAGGAGGTGAATAGAATTTATTGAGGATTACGACTTCGAGTTGCATTATCATCCGGGAAAGGCCAATGTTGTGGTCGATGCCCGTAGCAGGAAATCCATTAGTGATGTAGCTTGTATAGCCATCCGGGAGAGGGAGATGTTGGGTGCACTTGGCGAGTTTGATTTGCTTCTGGGCAAATCTGTTGAGTCTGCGGCTTTGTTTTCAGTAGTTGCGCAGCCTACACTTGTGAATCGAGTGTTAGAGGCACAGGGAGGTGATCTTGAGGTAGAATCCGTCCAGGAAAAGATCTCCAGTGGAAAGGTTGAGAAGGGTTTGATTGTGTATCCTGACCTGAGTGTGAGATACCCAGACCGTTTGTTTGTGTCGGAGTCTTGCCAAGAGGAGTTACTCCAAGAGTTTCACCATTCACGCCTTGCGGTGCATCCGAGAGGCACTAAGATGTATCGTGATTTGGGTCGCCAGTTTTGGTGGCGGGGTATGAAGAAAGATGTGGCAATTTTTGTATCTAAGTGCCTTACTTGTCAGCAAGTGAAGGTCGAGCATTAGAGGCCAGCGGGTTTCTTACAACCCTTGCCTATAGCCGAGTGGAAGTAGGGAGAATGTCGCTATGGACTTCATTGTAGGGCTTCCGAGGACTCATCGGGGTAGTGATGCTGTTTGGGTGGTTGTAGACTGGTTGACTAAGTCGGTACACTTTATCCCTATGCGCGTGAGAGACTCGATAGACCCTCTTGCTGAATTGTATGTTCGGGACATAGTGAGGTTGCACGAGGTCCCAGTGTCGATTGTCTCAGATAGAGATCCTCGTTTTACTGCTAGGTTGTGGCAGAGCTTGCAGAGTGCCTTGGGCACTAAGTTGACATTTAGCACGGCCTATCATCCTTAGACTGACGAGCAGTCCGAGCGTACTATTCAGATCCTTGAGGATATGCTTCGAGGTTGTGTCCTTGACTTTAGTGGGTCTTGGGAGAGACACTTGCCCTTAGTGGAGTTTGCCTTCAACAATAGTTTCCAATCGAGCATTGGTATGGCACCGTTTGAGGCCTTGTATGGCCGATCGTGTAGGTCTCTAGTTTGTTGGGCCGAGGTGGGTGATGCACCTTTGTTGGGCCCGGAGTTGGTTCAGGAGACGACGGAGAAAGTTGAGCTTATCCGTAAGAGACTTGTTTCAGCCCAGAGTCATCAAAAGTGTTATGCCGACCGTAGGAGGAGGCCTTTGGTATTTGGGGCAGGTGATCATGTTTTCTTGAAAATATCACCTAGGCGGGGATTGATGAGGTTTGGTAAGAGTGGGAAGTTGTCCCCTCGATTTATTGGCCGTTTCGAGATCCTTGAGAGGATTGGCAAGGTTGCCTACCGTTTAGCTTTGCCGCCGCAGTTGTCTGGAGTGCATGACATGTTTCATGTTAGTATGCTTCAGAAATATGAGCTGGATCCATCGCATGTATTGAATTGGACCGACTTAGAGGTAGATGAGGATGCCTCGTATGAGGAGAGACCGGTTCGGGTCTTGGACAGGCTGGATCAAGTCTTGCGAGGCAAGACGATACCCTTGGTGAAAGTTTTGTGGAAACACCACAGGGTTGAGGAAGCCACTTGGGAACTCGAGTTGGAGGTCCGAGAGAAGTATCCGGATCTATTTGTGGATGTATGATCGTATGTTGAATATTTTGTTGTATTGATAAACTTTAAGAGCATTGAATATGTCTTAAGTTGTAAAACATCGTATATGTTTCGGTTTATGGGAGTAGTATGATAAATGCCTTGAAAATGAAAGTTAATGTAGCATTGTATATGTTGAATGTACTGTGGCAATGCAAATATATCTTTAACATTGAATATGTTATGAAATGGTGGAATATGATATTGGAAATTTTGAATTTCAAAGAAAGGCATGTTGTTAATGCATATTGAATTATATTGTGAATTGCCTCTTGATTAGAGATGAGATGACCGGTAATGGGTCAAGATGTTGGTTATTGAATTGTAATATTGTTGGGAATTGAGAAATCAGGTTTTTGAAACGTATTTACCTAATTTCGGGGGCGAAATTCTTTAAGGGGGAAGGTTATAGCAATCCCGGGTTTTCCCTTCTTTGTTTATTGTGTTCCGGACTTGGTTCCCTAGATGTGTTGTTGTTTTATTCTCATTCCCATCCTTTACTCTTGTATTTGAGTCTTGGGTTGTGTTGGGCAGGTTTGGAACATTTGGTTGTGTTTAGAAACCAAAAGTTGATGCCCAGATTTTAGCCTTCACGCTCGAGCGGGGCTTTTGACGCTCGAGCGGGCCCTTTGCTTTTGTTCCTCCGCTCAAGCGGGGGAGTTCGACGCTCGAGCGGAATTATTCAAACCTCAGTATTTTTCTGTACAGGTCATCGGACGCTCGAGCGTCCACTTTCACCCACAAGCGGGGACCTTCGTCTGCAGAACTTCTAGAAGTGTGCATTCGATGCTCAAGCGGCGCTTTTCACGCTCAAGCGTAAGTCTGTGTCTGACGCTCGAGTGGGGCGTTCCACGCTCGAGCAGACTGTGTATTATATAAGTCCTAATTTTAGCATTTTGGATCACTTTTTCGGGCCATTCTCTCTCTCTAGCTTTTCAAAACCCTAGTTTGAGAGCTCCTCTCTCTAGAACTCTCTCTCTCTCTCTCTCTCTCTCTCTCTCTCTCTCTACATTTTGATCTTGGTTTAGTGAGACCCAATCCCTGTGCCTTCATTAAAGAGGTAGAGCTTCGTGAGGACTTCGCTTTAATCTGAAAAGTAATGGATTTGGAGCACTTTGAGTTTCACCTCTCTTCTCCTTTGAGCTCCGAAAATTAAGGTAGGGATAGCCTACTCTATTCTATGAGTTTTAACATAAATTTTGGTCATTTTGATTAGATGGTGTTGTTTAGTCATTTTGAGAAAGTTAGGGTTTGATTTGAGGTTATAAAAGGAGGGGTTTTCAAATGTTAAAACCTATGTGTATATGAGTCATTGAAAAATGAAATTGTCGTTGTTAAATCGATGAAATCAAGCCTTTGGGCTAATATTGAAAAAATGGGGAAAATGCCCTAATTACGTTGAATAATTAATTTGAATAATTAATTTGGGGAAATGTGAAATTGAAGTGAAATTCATGAAATTGGAAAATTGTGGGAGTAAATGGTGTAGTTGGATAATTTAATCACTCACCTATGAAAATGTCGATATTTTATCTGTTGATAAATTTATTATCTGTTTAGAGATAACCGCTTTGGGCTATCAGTGGAGGATAGTCTTGATTGTTGTAGACATTGTATGATGAGGGAAAACTGAAACTAATCACATTGAATATGTCATTGAATATGACTGTTGGAATAATACAGCAATATGTGTGTATTGGTTGATCATTGTATATGATAAGTGTTTAAATACGTTATATATGTATATTGTTTGGGAGGAAATAGGGGATGTACTCCATGGTTTGAGAGGAGATAGGGGATGGACTCTCAAACCTGTTTGGGAGGAGATAGGGGATGAACTCCACTGATACAGCAAATCTGTGTATCACTTGAAATATGTAAGTGTTGAAGTATGGAAGTGTTTTAATATGAGTTATATTTTCATGTGAATTGTGAAATATGGAAGTGTTTTAGTATGTGTTATAGTCTCATCGAATTGTTTGGCCAGGTTTTGAGCCATAATTATGAATCAAAATTGTATAAGTGAAGGAAACTGAAATGAAAAATGGATGTGCTTGATGTTAAATTGAAAAGTGTTGTAAGTTGCTTTATACGTGTCAACCATATATCAAATGCTATTGTTTTAATTATTTCTCATACTTGGTTTAGTATATCTCTACTGGGCATTGACTCACCCTATATGAGACATCATTTTTAGGTTCAGGTGATATGCCACCTCCAAGGACATAGCTTGGAAGGCTTAGAGGCTGAAGATCCCTTTTGTTATTTACCTTTTTGTGTATTACATGTAAATTCAAGTCGAGGGCTTAATGTGTATGAGTTAGTACTCTCTTTTGTAACCAAGTGTTGGCTTGGAAAGTTGTAAGCCCGTAGGGCATTTACTTTTGTTGTCAACATGTAATACTTTTGTGATAAATACTCTGATAAATAGATATGCACTTTATTCTCTTGAATATGTTGTCAATTTCTTGTATCATGAATGTATGAATAATGAGTTTATTTTGAGGGCGTTACAACTTGGTATCAGAGCGTACCGGGTTCGAATACTTTCGGTACGTGGGAAGTGGTTAGTACCACAATGGATTTGTCTCGCTTGTTAGAGACTTATATTTGATGTTATATGTTTATTTGATAACATGCTTATGTGACTATATGGGTATGAGATTTAGTTTCTAAGATATTAATTGGATCCTTAGGTTTCTAGGAGTCCTGTTGGAAAAGCACCTGATCAATGCTGTTTCTAACTAGAACTCTAGCAACGCCTCGGGACTGTCATTATCCGGAAATGAAATTCGTAACTGCTTATGTGATTATGTGCTTACGTGGAATGAATTACTGTTGTCCAATGCATTAGGACGCGAGTGTTGTAGTTTCGACACATTTATGAATGTGGTAATGATCTTTGTTTATAATTTGATTTTTTAATATGATTGAAGTTAACTCACAAAAAGAAAAAATGTGATTGTAGTTTGTTCAACGGCTCTAAATAATATTTTTATTTACTATTTTAATGGTTCTTTTTTTCAATTACTATTTGTTTATTATGAGAAAAATATGATTGTAGTTAGATAGGATTAAAAAAATTGTGATTTGTATGATTGAAGTTATCTCCTTTTATTTATAATTTGATTTTTTTTTAATATGATTGAAGTTAGATAAACATAAACACTCACAAAAAGAAAAATGTGATTGTAGTTTGTTGAATGTTTCTAAATAATCTTTTTATAATTTGATTTTCTATTTTTTTGTTTTTAAAAAAAAAAAAATTTAATCCCACATTTATTAACTTCTCTCAACCCACAAGGTTTTTTGACTTCTCTCATAATTACTGCAGTATCTTTTCCAAAACAAATAATTTGTATATTAGAAAAAATTTAAAACAAATATCTATATCTATATCTATATCTATCTATGTATTTATATCTATTTCTAACCCACAAGTTTTGTGAGAATTCCAATATTTGAACCTTAATTTCTTAATTTTTTGATTTTTTTTGAAAAAAAAAAAACTTAGCACTTATTAAATTCTTCCAAATCTTTTTAACTTTTCCAATACACACACTATTTTTAACTTTTCACATACCTGTTGCAAATAGTGAGTCTCCTTTTTGTTTTCTCTTTCTTGACTTCTCACTTCTATACTTTCAACTTCAGTGATCACGTATGCAAACAATAAGTCTTCTTTTTGTTTTCTCATTCTTGACTTTTCCTTTTGTTCACTGTTTTAATATTGTAGTTAGATAGCACATAAAAATATTTGTGATTTATCTAGCGAATAAAAAATTATAATTTGATTTTTTAATATGATTGAAGTTAGATAAATATAAACCATCACAAAGAGAAAAATGTGATTATAATTTGTTGAATGGTTCTTTTTTTTTTTTTTTTTTAATGTGATTGTAGTTAGTTTAATAGTTCTTTTTGTCATTTATTTATTTTATTATGTGAAAAATGTGATGTGATTGTAGTTTAGTTTAATAATTCTTTTTTTTTTCATTTATTTATTTTATTATGTGAAAAATGTGATGTGATTGTGGTTTGTTCAATGACTCTTTTTTTTAATATGATTGTTGTAGTTAGTTCAATGGTTTTTTTTTAATGTTATTTAATCTTTTTATTTACTATTTTAATTTTATTTTTGATTTTTTAATATGATTGAAATTAGATAAATATAAACCCTCACAAAGAGAAAAATGTGATTATAATTAGTTGAATGATTCTTTTTTTTTTTAAAATGTGATTGTAATTAGTTTAATAGTTCTTTTTTTTCATTTATTTATTTTATTATGGGAAAAATGTGATGTGAATGTAGTTTGTTCAATGGCTCCTTTTTTTTAATATGATTGTTGTAGTTAGTTCAATGGTTTTTTTTTTTTTAATGTGATTTAATCTTTTTATTTACTATTTTAATTTTATTTTTAATACGATTGAAGTTAGATAAATATAAACACTCACAAAGAAAAAAATGTGATTGTAGTTAGTTCAATGGTTCTTTTTTTTTAATGTGATTGTAGTTAGTCAATGGTTTTTTTTTTCATTTATTTATTTATTTTATTATGAAAAAAATGTGATGTGATTGTAGTTTATTCAATAGTTCTTTTTTTTTAATGTTATTTAATCTTTTATTTACTGTTTTAATGGTTTTTCTTTAAAATTATTTATGAAAAAAATATTATTGTAGTTAGATAGCATAAAAATATTTGTAATTTGATTTGATTTGTTTTTTCTAATTTGATTTTTAAAGTACCAATTATTGATAATGATTAGATTGTATTTTGAAAAAAAAATTGTAATTGATTTTTTAACTCACTGTGTTTTTTGAAAAAACATTATTGTGTTTTTTTAACTATCAATTCACATAATTTGTGATTAGATTTTTAACTCACTATATTTTTTGAAAAACAAAATCGATTGTACTCATTAGAGTCACATAATGTACCAATTATTGATGATAATTAGATTGTATTTTGACCCAAAAAAAATTTGTAATTGATCTTTTTAATTCACTATGTTTTTTGAAAAATAAATTATTGTGTTTTTTAATTATCAATTGACTTAATTTGTGATTGATTTTTTTAATTATTGATGATGATTAGATAACATTAAAAAAATTGTGATTTGTATGATTGAAGTTATCTCCTTTTGTTTGTAATTTTATTTTTTAATATGATTGAAGTTAGATAAATATAAACACTAAAAAAAAAAAAAAAAATGTGATTGTAGTTTGTTCAATGGTTCTAAATAATCTTTTTTATTTACTATTTTAATGGTTATTTTTTTTCAATTATTTTTTTTATTGTGAGAAAAATGTCATTGTAGTTAGATAGCATTAAAAAAATTGTGATTTGTATGATTGAAGTTATCTCCTTTTATTTATAATTTGATTTTTTAATATGATTGAAGTTAACTCACAAAAAGAAAAATGTGATTGTACTTTGTTTAACGGCTCTAAATAATATTTTTATTTACTATTTTAATGGTTCTTTTTTCAATTAATTTTTTTTATTATTAGAAAAATGTCATTGTAGTTAGATAGCATTAAAAAAATTGTGATTTGTATGATTGAAGTTATCTCCTTTTGTTGATAATTTAATTTTTTTTTTAATATGATTGAAGTTAGATAAACATAAACACTCACAAAAAGAAAAATGTGATTGTAGTTTGTTGAAAGCTTCTAAATAACCTTTTTATTTACTATTTTAATGGTTCTTTTTTTCAATTTTTTTTTTATTATGAGAAAAATATGATTGCAGTTAGATAGCATTAAAAAAATTGTGATTTGTATAATTGAAGTTATCTCTTTTTGTTTATAATTTGATTTTTTTAATATGATTGAAGTAAGATAAACATAAACACTCACAAAAAGAATCTTTTTATTTACTATTTTAATGGTTCTTTTTTAAAAGTTATATTTTTTATTATGAGAAAAATGTTAGATAGTATTAAAAAAAATTGTGATTTGTATGATTGAAGTTATCTCATTTTGTTTGTAATTTAATTTTTTAATATGATTGAAGTTAGATAAACGTAAACACTCACAAAAAGAAAAATGTGATTGTAGTTTATTGAATGCTTCTAAATAATCTTTTTATTTGCTATTTTAATGGTTCTTTTTTTCAATTATTTTTTTTATTATGAGAAAAATATGATTGTAGTTAGATATCATTAAAAAAATTGTGATTTGTATGATTGAAGTTATCTCTTTTTGTTTATAATTTGATTTTTTTAAATATGATTGAAGTAAGATAAACATAAACACTAACAAAAAGAAAAATGTGATTGTAGTTTGTTCAATGGTTCTAAATAATATTTTTATTTACTATTTTAATGGTTCTTTTTTAAAAGTTATTTTTTTTATTATTATGAGAAAAATATGATTGTAGTTAGATAGTATTAAAAAAATTGTGATTTGTATGATTGAAGTTATCTCCTTTTGTTTATACTTTGATTTTTTTAATATGATTGAAGTTAGATAATTGTAGTTTATTCAATGGTTCTTTTTTTTAATGTGATTTAATCTTTTTATTTTCTATTGTTAGATAATTGTTGAAGTTAATAAATTTTAACATTTATTAACTTCTCCCAACCCCCAAACCTTACCCTCATAATAACACTTTAATATATTAAGAACAAGTATAAAAAAATTCTTTGAAAAGTCCAACACATATGAATTCCTTGAAAAGTCCTAACACATATGATTATTATCCCTCATAATAACACTTTAATGCATTAAGAACAAGCATAAAAAAAAAAAATTTCTTCAAAAGTCCAACACATACGAATTCTTTGAAAAATCTAACACATATGATTATTATCAAAATATTAAACTTTAATATAATATAAAAAATAAGAAAACATTTAATTCATTAAAAAGTCCAACACATATGATTATTTTCCAAATATTAAACTTTAATATAATATAAAAAAGAAAAATAAAAATAAAAGACATTTAAAAATCGCAATTCATATATATGGATAATTATAAACAGAACCCGTGCATAGCACGAGTGATATGCTAGTATATTTAATATATGAAATGTTTTTAGTTTTAAATTTTTTGATTTAATGGATTGGTTTAATAATGACATCAAAATTGTTGCCATATTTGACTTTTGAAAAATAGAAACTAATTTAAAGAAAATAAAAAAAAAAAAAATTAGTTAAAAAAATTAGGACAAGCTTCATTTTATCCCCTAACATTTGGAAATTCTCACATAACCCCAATGTGGTTTGTGGACTAAAACACACGGTCTACTTTCCCATCGAAGTTAACCAACTGTGTAACTCAAATGCCCATAAAGAGAGTAAGCTACATTTTAAGACCAAAATATCTCTTGGACATCTTTAAATTTGCAAAGACAAGCCATGCTTCTTCCTCCTTCTCTCTCTACTATTTCTCTTTATATTTTTTAACACCAACCCACTGTACCACACCAACTTTCTCTCCCCTCACCAATCTTCCCTTCCTGCACCACCATATACCTTATTTCCCTTCCATTCACATGGCTATACTCGCGTCCTTCTCTGCAACTCCATGGCCACTTCAAGTTAATAAGAAAAATAATAAAGCTTGGAAGAAAAATGTTGGGTTTGCATCAATTAAAATTTTTTGAAGCTAAAAATTAATATCCACTAATCAATGAGATCTATCTTTAGAAGGGACCTTAGGTTTTGTGTATATATTTACATTATATATGTATATATGAATGAAATTTGGGTTGTTGAGTGGTGATGGAAGAGATAAAGAGTCTTTTAGGATAAAAAAAAAAGGGTATGTATTCACATTTTGAGTTATTACATAGTTAATTTCAATTAATGGATAAGCAAATTGTGCCAATATAATTTGATGCCCAATGACAAACTTTTTTTTTTTTATTTTTTTTTTTTTGAGGAATAGTGACAGACCTTAGCTACTGTGAATGATTTTAGGAATTTAATATTTAGATTTTAAATTGATTTGTAGAATATTGAATGATTGGTTAATATATATGCATTTACAGGTTATATATATACATATATATACAAATTATATATGTGAATTTACTGTTGATGAGTGGTGAGAATGAGTGACTAATTTTTTGGTGTGGTGATGTGTGTGTCGTTTAGATTTCTTGTAGTTGGAATGAAATTTGTTAAGAGTTGGTAGCATGGAAGGAAGAAGAAAGAAAATAGGTGTGTGTGTATATATATACATGTATGTATGTATGTATGTATATTTGTAGGTTTAATTTAAAAGAGATAAGAGAAAGAAGACGGGGGCATAAAGGTAAATTTACACGTTCTATTAACAAATGTGCATTTTAGTCCAAAAATAACATGCGGGTTTATGTGGTGATATCTAAATATTAGGGGGTAATCCACACCCGGCCCAAACCACAATGGGGTAAAGTAAAGTTTGCTCAAAAAATTATTTCTACCCTCCCAGAATATAAAATTATATAAAAATGATGTGCTTTTACCTTTTTTTCACCAATTTAAATTTTAGTTTCTTAGACAATATTTCTGAAAATAAATTATGAAAAACAAATCAAAAAGAACTTTATAATCAAGAAAGTTCCAGCATTATTTATTAAGAAAAAAGATCATTACATTTCAAACAACATACAAGTTAACCAATACAAAATAAGTTAGATGACGATTTTGCCCTTGAAATGGACTGTTTACAAAGGTAACATTTTTTATTGTCATTATTTGGAATAAGATTCAAAATTCAGGGTTAAATATATAACAATTGAAAAGTTAGAGACTAAAGTGACACAAGTTGCAAACTATAGAGACTATTAGTGTAATTCGTCCAAAACATTTTCCATGAAATCTTATTTAATATGGGTGTAGACACCCCATTTTTGACCGCCCTTAGGACTTGGGCACCATCGCTTGCGCACCTAATGATGAATTTATATATATGCTTGCCAAGTGCTCAAAGTCCTCAACGAAATGCCACAACTTTGAGCCTTCAAACCTTACACACCTTGTGACTTGTTTTTGGACCAAAGAAGTAGCTTTTCAAGCCTAAAAACCCTGTGGACCTACCGGCCCCCTAATGTGGGCTGCCAGCCAACATTAGTGGCCTGCCGGCCACTTGTGTATTTTTGTAGATATTGTGGCCAGTTGTGCCAACTGTTTTTGTAGATGCATGCACCTGCCTACACGTGTATGTATTGATATTTTTGTGGAGTTTCAAGTTTTTCTATATATAGAAGACCTCCCCTTAAATTTTTGGGGGTTGGAAATTTTGGAACAAAATTAATTCTCTCTCTTTGCAATTCCTTCATTCTCTTGCAAATTCTTAAGCCTTCGCCTGTACATTCTAAACCAAACCTTGTGGTATTGGAGCTGAGGTACTTTTGAGCTTACTTTGAACTCTTGAGGGTGTGTAAGTGTTGATTTGTGACTTAGAAAAGGGTTCTCCTCTTCAAGAGGTATAAGCCCTTACTTATTTCTTTGCTTTATTTGTTATTTTACCTACTATTTTTGGACCATTTTTGGGCTGCTTATACTCTGTATTTTTGGGCTGAAACTTGTGGTTTAAGGCCATTAGGGGTGGAGGGGTGGATCACCCTTCTTCATACCTCATTTCTTTGGCCTTTACCCTTGTGTTTCCCAACTCTTTGTCAACTTTTTTTGAGATTTTATAATACTGAATTTTAGAACTTTTTCAGTGGCTAAAACCATGTTTTGAAGTCCCAAAAATGGAGGGGGTAGCCTTCCCTCCTTGTGCTTATCTACTAGTCTAACTTGCTCCATGTTTTAGCTTATTATTCTAGCTATTGTTAGCTTAATTGTAGCATATTTTTGGACCATTTTAGAACTATTTTAGGACTGTTTTTAGTTGTTCATTACAAGTGAGCTTTGTATAGCATGCTTATAGTGTAATAATCCTCATGGGTTTGGTGGTTTAGGCCTTAGCCACCAACCTATTTGAGTTGATAGTGTTTATTTCAAACTTTCCACACTTGTTTTCATATCTAATCACCACTGCAACCTCCCTCATTTCTTGGCTTTTTATTTGCTTTGAAAGTTCTTTCAAACTAGTTGTTTGTTTAAGCATGAGATTTGTGACACCTCGATTCTACACCATTGGTTGCAGTCAAGGAAGAGTCACTAATCAGTCCTATGGTCAATAACCAAGTAAGATCCCAGATCGCCGGAGGAGTCAAAATAGCCTCCTTTCTAAGTCCAGCTTTCTTAGGCAGCGTACTACCCTTTTGACAGATCTTAAGAGGTATTGACACAAGGTCTCATAAGCAACGATAAGGTTCATACATGGATTATAAATACATAACAACCACAATTATACTTAATTCAAAAGATTGTTCCATTACATTACATCCCAATAGAAAGTTTAAACTCTACATGAGTTCTTACAAAATAACAAAAAGGAAATTTCTATTATTCCTAAGATAGCCAAAAATCCTCGAAGGTTTCAGGCTCGTCGTCTCCAGCTAAGAATTCCGCTTCGTCACCTGGCATGATACGCCGTGAGTTTTGAATGCCCAGTAAACACACACACATCCTTTTTCCCAGTCCAATACACAATCACAAAATATAACATCAAGTAGAAAAGCATGATACTCCAATAAATAAATAAATAAATAAATAAATAAATATATAAATAAATAAATGGTTAGGTTAGATGTCAGTAATCTAGAAATCCCCCAAAGAGATTTCGTCCTCCCAACCACAAGAATCGAACACGGATTATTTGATATGACCCCTCTTTTGCTACTTTGTTGCAGAACTAACCTCGGATGCCTACCAACGGTTATATACCGCGTAGCGCCAACCGCAGGGCCTCAAAAGAGACAGTAATAATGGGCCTTGCCCAAATCCCTCCTCACACCAAGCTACCTAGGGTCCGAATACAACCGCTCCGTTCAAGGGTTCCGAAAACCACTTGCACAAGACTTTAACTTCAAATAGGGAACGCATCCCAATAATCCATATACCACATATTATCATCTTTTCATAACTCAAGTGTTCGAAAACCCAATACCCACCCAATTAGGTTCCCCGTTGAATTAAGTGTTTTAAGTTAAGGTTAGTCCAACTAAACAATATAATAATATCCACATAAGCACGCATCCTCAAGATAAGAAAGATAAATAACATAACATGCACATACAACAACTTGCCAAGATATGATCATAAGCCATTAAACATTTTCATGAATACAAGGGCACAAAACATCCATACATAACAAATTTCCAAATTTAACATCACGTGAAGATTAATATGAAAGGACTACTTTACATCATCCACCGAACTTGGTCTTCTTGTGGTTCGTAGAGAATTTGATCTAGTTTCTAGAACATTTTTCGGAAATGGGTTTGCTTTTCCAGATTTTAAGTTATTTAGAAAATAGTCCAGCGCTGTCCAGAATCTGTCCAGATCCGTCGACCGTTACAAAAACTTGATTTTCTTTCAAACCGCTTAATGTTTTTTGATGAAACCAATTTTAGTTGAAAGCTAACTCCTTAAGGAAGGTTTTGACATAAAACAGAGGTTCAGAATATTTTTGCACATGTTTCTGGAATTTTTGAAAGTGGGCTGCAAAAATAGGTTCTAAGGTTGAATGCCCAAATTAAGAAGATTTATGAAAAAGGGGCTTCCACTAGGGGAAAGTTTCATTCCTTTTGTGAAGAAAATATGCTAACTATTACATGTTTAACTTAGAAAATTTGTTTGAAAGAGTGCCTTTGAAAAGTTGAGAGATTGGTATAAAAGAAGACGGTTTTGTGCCAAAAGGGATAAAACACAAGAGAGATGGAAACAATACTCAAATCTTGATATTTTTAACATAAGAACATGATAATAACAGATCTGAAACATCACTTAATGTCTTTAAAAAGAACATGCATTAGAAAAGAGAATGAAGAGAAGGTTGTGTTGGTGGCTTACCTTCTAGCTTTGCACAAGAAACTCTCTTCTTCTTCCCTCTCCTCCTCTAGACTTCTCTTCCTTGCTCTCTTCCCTCTCTCTAACCAAAATGTGTGTGTGAGTGAGTGTGTTGTGTGTATTTGCAAGCTAGGGAGGGTGTGGTATATATAGGCAATTTGGGGTAAAAGGACATAAAAGCCCCTTAGTTGGAATTGGATGGAAAGCTAGGATTTTGGTTGGTGTCAAAAGGGATAGGAGTAACTAAGGTGCTAAATCATAGGTTTTGGCATCAATTAGTTGATTTTTAGTTGAAAGGTAACTGGTCTTGAGATTTGCAACCTAGGTCTAGGTCACTAGGTTTGGATTTCCTAGAATATCTCATGATGGTGTGTCTTGGAAATAGATTTCTCACATTCTCCAAGGAAGGGCCAGCCATAGGGAAGAGTGGAGGGCAAATTCTTTATTATTTTATGTCCTAGGGTACACTCTTCAAGATGTATACATATATATATATATATATATATTACAAGATTGATGGTACTAATAATATTAGGGGACATGTACTAGTTTTTGTGGTTTATTTTGAATTTAATAAAGAAGTAAGGGCTTGGTGTTAAATAAATGTAATTTATGTAGAATTAAATTAGGTTAGGGAATCTAATCGGACTAGGAAAATTCCTATTCTGAAAATAAGAAAATAAAATTGCTAATCGACAAGATTCGAAATAATTCAAGTAATCGAGGGCTTTAAGAAAATAATTCAACATTAGGGTTTTTAAAGTGAATACATATTTTGGGGGCTTCACAACCTATCCCCCTTAAAACAATTTCGTCCCCAAAATTCAGCTACATACTGTCTACGAAAAGCTCAGGGTAGTTTGCCTTCACCCAATTCTGGCGTTCCCAAGTAAATTCCTCAACTCCCTGATGACGCCATAGCACTTTCACCATTTGAACCGTCTTGCCTCTAAGGTTCTTCTCTCGACGATCTTGTATTGCTGCCGGTCCTTCTTTAAACGTAACATCTTTATCAAGACTGATCTCTTCCTATTTGAGGACGTGTGTCGGGTCTGCGATGTATTTTCTCAACATAGATACATGGAAGACGTTGTGTATTCCTGCTAACTGCAGGTGTAGAGCTAATCTATATGCTACTTCGCCCACTCTTTCCAATACCTCAAAAGGTCTAATATATCGAGGCGACAACTTCCCATTTCTCCCAAAACGTACGACTCCACGCCTGGGTTGCACCTTTAGGAACACGTGGCTGCCTACTTCAAACATCAACGGTCTCCTCCTCCTGTCTGCATAATTCTTCTGACGGTCCTGAGCAGTCTTCAACCGTTGTCGGATCAATTTGACCTTTTCAGTAGTTTCTAGGACAAGTTCAGGTCCCACTAGATTTGCATCACCCACTTCCGTCCAACAAATCGGCGATCTACAAGGTGGTCCATATAATGCTTCAAAGGGTGCCATACCGATGCTAGCTTGGAAGCTGTTGTTGTAGGCGAATTCAATTAGGGGTAGGTGTCGTTCCCAACTTCCTTGAAAATCCATTGCGCAAGCTCTCAGCATATCCTCGAGCGTCTGGATAGTGTGTTCAGATTGTCCATCTGTCTACGGGTGAAAGGTGGTGCTAAAACATAACTCGGTACCAAGAGCTTCCTGTACGCTCCCAAAATCGAGAGGTGAATCGTGGATCACGATCTGACACAATAGATATCGGAATTCCATGCAGTCGAATGATTTCCCCAATGTAGAGTCTGCACATAGACTCTAAGGTGTCGGTCATCTTATAAGGTAAGAAATGTGCTAACTTGGTGAGACGGTCCACTATTACCCATATAGCGTCGCGCCCTCTAGGTGACTTAGGCAACCCTGTCATAAAACCCATTGTCATGTACTCTCACTTCCATTCGACTATTGGTAGAGGTTGCAACATTCCCCCTGGTTTCTGATGTTCCGCCTTCACTTGCTGGCATGTCAGACATCTCGCTACAAATTTAGCCACTTCCTTCTTCATTCCATTCCACCAATATTGTCTCTTCAAATCTTGGTACATTTTAGTCCCTCCTGGATGTACTGCAAATGCAGAATGATGACATTCCTTCAGTACCTTTTCTCTACGTAACTCGTCACTTGGTACAAACAATCTGCCTTGGTATCTTAAACTCCCATCGGGGTGAATTACTCAATTGGGCATGGGCTCTCCTGATTCCAGACGTCCCTTGATATAGGCTACCTCTTGATCATGCTTCTGGGCCTCCACGTCCTCATTCATCAACTTAGGCATCACCTCCTGTGTACTAAGATATGCTTTTGTATCTTGAGATTCTACTTGGATCCTGAACTCATTGAGTGTCTTAACCATATCCCATTCTTTGACAGAGATCTTAGCCATCATCCCTCTGCTCTTGCGACTTAGAGCATCTGCTACTACATTGGCTTTACTGGGGTGACATGAGAGAGTGAACTGGAAATCCTCAAGATACTCCATCCATCGTCTCTGTCTCAAGTTAAGGTCCTTCTGTGTGAATAAATACTTTAGACTCTTGTGATCGGTGAAAATCTCAAATTGTTCCCCATACAGGCAATGTTGCCATTGCTTTAGGGCAAAAACTACGGCCGCTAGCTCCAAGTCGTGTGTGAGGTAATTGCGCTCATGAGGTTTCAACTGCCTGGATCCATATGCCACTACCTTTCCATTTTGCATGAGCACGCAACCTAATCCTTCTTTAGACGCATCGCAATACACAGTGTACCCCTCTTCTCGTTTTGGGATGGTCAAAATTGGCGCACTAGTTAACCTCTTCTTCAGCTCCTGGAAGGATTTTTCGCAAGCTTCGTCCCACTCATACTTTACTTCCTTCTGCTTCAAACGAGTCATTGGTTTAGCTAGTTTGGAAAAATCTTGGATGAACATCTGGTAATAACCGGCCAATCCTAAGAAGCTGTGGATTTCTGACACAGTTTGGTTGTCTCCAATCTAATACGGCCTCCACCTTGGTTGAATCCACCGCAATCCCATTCTCTAATACCACATGCCCTAAGAACTTTACTTCATTCAACCAGAACTCACATTTATTCGCCTTGGCATATAACCGATTATCCCTAAGAACTTGGAGGACAGTCCTTAAATGTTGCTCATGCTCTTCTTCAGACCTTGAATATACCAAGATGTCATCAATGAATACTACTACAAACTGGTCAAGGTATGGTCTAAAGATCTTATTCATTAGGCTCATGAATACTACCGGTGCATTGGTTAGTCCGAAGGGCATTACTACAAACTCATTGTGGCCATATCTAGTACGAAAGGTAGTCTTTGGTATATCATCCTCCTTGACTCGTAGTTGATGGTAACCTGACCTGAGATCGATCTTTGAATAGCACCTTGAGCCTCTAAGCTAGTCAAAAAGGTCATCAATCCTCGGGAGTGGGTACCGGTTCTTAATCATGACTCGATTGAGTTGACGATAATCAATGCATAGCCTTAACGATCCATCCTTCTTTTTAGCAAACAACACGGGTGCTCCCCATGGCGAAGTACTTGGCGTAATGAATCCTCTCTCGAGCAATTTCCTGTAGTTGTGTCTTCAATTCTCATAGTTCTGCTGGTGCCATGCGATATGAAGTCATGGATATTAGGGTAGTTCCAGGTTGTAGCTCGATACTAAAGTCTATCTCCTGGGTTGGTGGCAATCCTGGTAATTCCATAGGAAATACATCTACATAATCGCATACTACGTGCGGGAGTTCTATTTCCCCTTGGCCTTCCTCATTTAGAATCAGACTTGCTATTCTACCCGCAAGTTGATCGCGCCACTGCGTCTGACGTTTTGTTGAAACGATGGGGTTTTGTCTATCCCCCTTAAACTGGAAACGCATCCCTTCTTGCGTGCGAGCTACCACTTTCTTCTGACGACAGTCGATCGCCGCTCTGTGGGCAGTCAACTAGTCCATGCCCAAGATGATATCAAAGTCCGACATTTCCATGACACGCAGGTCGCAAGTTAAGCATAGGTTCGACATTCCTATTTTGCAATCTTTACAGATCAATCCTACCCGAACGCATCCTCCCATAGGTGACATTACTCTTAAGACAGTTTCTAAAGGTTTACATACAAGTTCTAATGACTTAGCACAAGCAGAGGATATGAAAGAATGTGATGCACCCATATCAAATAAAACATGCACCCAAGAATTATATAGCACCAAATTACCCTCAATTACAGACGGGTCTGCTTCTTTCTCTTGCAAGGCAAAGACTCTGCCGGTTGCCTTCTGGTTGCTCCTTTCTGGGCCCTCATGAAGTTGGGTTTTCTTTCCACAAGCTCCAAATCCTCTTGGATTCTACCTCCTTTCATTCTGAAGTCAATGTTGTGTCGATTATTTCCACGAAGATGGTAAGACTCCTCCAATATTTGATTCTTGATAGGGTTCGGGATTTTAGCCACGGTTACTAGTCCATTCTTAAGGTTTCGATTTCCTGGTACCATATTTCTATTGTTGCTTGCAAGCTTATGCTATTACTTGTCTCGAAGTATGGTCCACCATTTGTTTTTCTATGAATGGGGTGAGGCGTAATTCAAATTCTAACTACAGAGGAAATTCCTCATGGGTAAGCAACTAATCTTACGTTAGAGTTTAATTATCCTAGGGTGTTCACACAATACAGCTTCATGTATAATAATAATTACAAGATTCTCAAAATTGGATTGAAGTGGAGATGAAGAATACGAAGTAGTTATGGTGATAACATCAGGATTAACTGAAATATGGATGAATGGTATAATGTTATGGTTTCGAACTTCAATGTGATCAATGTTATAGATGTAGTGACTAAACTGGATATTTAACTTGAAACTACGTTGGCCATCCGTGTTTCAAACTGAATATCCAAGATTCATCACCGAGTAAAGAAAATGAAATTATTTACAAGAAGTCATGGGCTAAATAAAATAATCAAGGGTCAAAAGAGGTCAAATTTACAAATAGTGGTATATAAAACAGGACCAGATGGATAAGACTTAATCTTGGAAAAGGATGACATTGAATAAAGGTTACGAATACAAGATGAGGATACGGCAAATCGATAGAAGACGCGTAGAACTAATAGTACCCCCTACTGAGCGATGTGAGGCCGTACTGAAAGTTAAAACCATTTCACGTTCCTGAAGTAGGTCCTCATGAGTTGATGTTGGTGTGCCCGAAATTTGAAGAAATTCCCTACGATACGTCAAGAAAGATTCTAACATAGTCGGGGCAAGGTAGTCTCTAACCGCAGGTTGAAACGCGTGGGTAAGGGTTGAACCTAGGCTTTGATACCATATTGTGACGCCCCGATTCTACACCATTGGATGCAGTCAAGGGAGAGTCACTAATGAGTCCTATGGTCAATAACCAAGTAAGATCCCAGATCGCCGGAGGAGTCAAAATAGCCTCCCTTCTAAGTCCAACTTTCTTAGGCAGCGTACTACCCTTCTGACAGATCTTAAGAGGTATTGACACAAGGTCTCATAAGCAACGATAAGGTTCATATATGGATTATAAATACATAACAACCACAATTATACTTAATTCAAAAGATTGTTCCATTACATTACATCCCAATAGAAAGTTTAAACTCTACATGAGTTCTTACAAAATAACAAAAAGGAAATTTCTATTATTCCTAAGATAGTCAAAAATCCTCGAAGGTTTCGGGCTCGTCGTCTCCAGCTAAGAATTCCGCTTCGTCACCTGGCATGATACGCCGTGAGTTTTGAATGCCCAGTAAACACACACACACAACCCACCCCTTTTTTCCAGTCCAATACACAATCACAAAATATAACATTGTGGGAGCCAGAAAATTATAGGTACCAGCTTATTGGGTCTAACCCAAACAAGGCTTGCTAAAGCCCCAACTATTGGGCCTGTTCGGCCCACCCCCGTCTATAAAAGAAAGGGACCTCATAACATCTGAGAGGTTCTCATCTCTCTCGACACAACACACACCCTTCAAATGCATATACTATTTCTTCCTTTATACAGGGACTGACTTCATCATCGGAGAGTCCCCGGCCGGCAACCCCGGTTGGGTGGCACCGACTATGTTCATCATTGCGCATCTCTGAGGGTGCAGCTCTTCTCTTCGTTGGATCTCCACAACATCCATGTGAGAGGATATTTCATGGTCTCACAATTGGCGCCGTCTGTGGGAACGACTGAATGAGATCAACGAAGAACACAAAAAATATACTGCTGTAAGTAAACATATACTGGTTGCTTTGAGGTCAGCGCACTTTCTACAAAAGCAAAACCAATCCCAAGTAATTCAGCCCACAACTGGGTTTTTGGCTTCTTTCATTCTGATTATATTTTTTGCTAAAGTTCAGGCATACATATATATACACACATCTATCTATGTATCTATTTATGCTCACAGATTTGATCAAAGCATCGTTGAGTATTAATATTGCTTAGGAAGGTTGTCAAAACAAGATGAGGTTAGTAGCTGTTTTTCTCTCTCTAAAAATGGGTTTCACACCTTTATTGGTACGAACATCTTTTCGACAAGTCAACACATCTGCTCGGCTAAATTAATACATGTGTCTATCTATTTATTTATTTATTCTTTGTTTCACAAAACATATCTTGAAGGTGATTCTTCATATATATGCACATGTACACAAGTTGGGTTCACTTTTTCTCTAATGGCTTCCGTTGATGCCAACCCAAATCTCGGCAAAACCAAAGATCAAAGGTGTCGCATGCATAACGCAGTCTTGCCGACCACATTCTCAGCAAAGCCAAATTCAAAGAGATGTCGACCAAGTGATTCGACAACATTGCTTGTCAAATTCCGCAAATTCGGCATATCATTCGGCATCTTGTCAACTATTCTCTGCATATTATCTCTTCTTCGGCAACTTATTCGGCAAGTATTTAACACTACACCGCGATATTGCTTATTCGGCTAACATTTATTACTCGGCAACCTACCGCTGAAGTCGGCAATCCGACAAAGCTATTCGGTAGCTCTTCCTCCCTTCTCGGCAACCGACTAAACGTGCCAAGTCGCTACCGCCTTGAATCTCAATATAATTCTCAGAAATATCACCACTGCACGGCGCTACTATCACGGCATATCATATTACCGTCTCGGCTTCGGAAACACTATTCGGCTTCGATGTTGCTTATCAACTTACTTTTGGTACTCGGCAAACATCATCTCGTATTGCTTATCCTCTGCGATTCGGTACATCATTCGGCCTATTATCAACTGCATATTAACACAACTATGCATATTCGGCAACCACCAACGAACCAAACCTCCATAGGCCCAATGAACAATTCGGCAATTTGATTGGCTTACTCGGCATATTATCAACGAGGAGTTTCGGCAAACCTATTGACTTATTCGGCAATTTATATTTTCATCCAGGCTGCATGCATATGATCAACTCGGCTTATCACTTATTCGGCAAAAATTACACCGCCAACATTTCTTGTTCGGCACATTTTTTGACCAGCGCAATATTCCGCATCAAATAATCGGCAACTTTATGTCTTATTCGGCACTAATATCTCAGCACATAACTATCATCTTGGCTTGCCAAAATTCACATCTAAACATATCAGAGGATTCGTATCGGCTCAAAGGGTCCAAACCCACCAACTCGAGAAGTCAAGAAGTAACCAAAGTATGCCGAAAATTGCGATACGGCTCACATTTTCTGACAAACTGAAATTTTCGAAGCTGTCAAACTCAAGTTTTTCCTATACCAACGTGAAGTACTCCTTGAGACGATTCCAATGCAACAAACCGCGTCAAAATCGGAGCTCAAACGAAGCCGTACGGGCCATTCACAGTTTGCCTAGAAAATAAATTCATTCGCTGAAGAAGATGATCGAGCAAGTTATGAAGAAATAATCATGTGCTTCGCGGTCGCATTACACCCTGTTGATCTAAGCCGTTAAATCTATTTTGGCTACAATTACGCCATCATCGATCGATCACAACGATCTAATAGTCCTTTCCAGTTATCTGACGCATTTCGAGTCCATCCGTACAGTCAGAATTTGCAAATTCAGCACAAAATAAATATATACATATATATTAAATAAATAAATAAATAAATAAAAATACAAATAAATTGCAGATTTGATTCCGATATCACCAAGCACCTTACTTTGTCTCGGCTTTATTCTGATATTGCCACAGCACCAAACAGGGGCATGGAATCCGTTTCAAATCATTATCGGCCTACTCGGCAATTTTGGCCCAAGTCAATTTTATTCCTTTCGCATAACAAATCTTATTCAAAAGCAATGGGGCAAATATACGATTGGACAAGAAGCTCAACTCCACTAAATTGGCAACCACTGCCGACCAAGTTCTTAGCAAACCACTGCCGACACACCGCTAACCAAACGATTGGCACAATCGCCGGTCCAAGTGTAACCGGACACCGATGTTTTGACACTAGTTACTCGACAGTATATCAACTTTACTCAGCAAGATTATTCGACCATTATTAATTTAACATTATGCATGATCAGTATTCAGCAACATTGGCCATAGTATCCGACAAAGCAATTATGCATGATCAGTATTCGGCAACATTGGCCACAATATTCGGCAAAGCAACATTCTTTGTCAACTTTATGCATCGCCAAACTTTATGCAGCAACATTGGCCACAGTATTCGGCAACTTTATTCACCTACCAACATTATTTGGCAAAACATTTGCCCACTCGGACATCAGTCAATTTTCCACTTTCCAATTGGGGCATATCAGTCGATCATCATCTCGGCACCTTTGATATGCATGTATACTCGGCGAACTTGGTACAAACACTACAAAGACGATTACTTGAGTTACAAACTTCCGCCCCCTTTTTACACAGCTTCAAGCAAGCGCTTGTTTTGAGGCAATACATTACACACTTGGCAGACAGCAGTTTGCATATTTTTGCACGCAGTCATTTTTCCAAAGCCGAATCGTCCTTGCAACATAGGGCAATGGGAATCTACATTCCTTCCGACTAACACCTGTCATTCGAAAGCAATGGGGCAAGTCTACCTCGGAATAAACGCAAACCGAGCAACGCAGCAATTACATAGTTGGCCTAATATCTACTTGGCAATTCCATATAAGCGGAGCAATATTATTGGTGATTAACACGTCCACCTTATTCAGTACAGGATACATTATTCAAAATCCTTGCCACTTTGACACTTGCCACTTAAAATCAGCAAAAGTCTCCGAGTACAGCGCAATCTTCGCACTCGGCACAGAGCGCCATTAGCAAAAGCCTACACCCTTGCCCGGGGTTATAATACCACAGGTCTACACCCTCACCCGGGGGTAATAATACCGTGGTCCAATTTTTGACTGATATATCTACCTTATTTAATTTATCTTATTTGGTTCAGATAATCATTTCCGTCTTCGGCCTATAGAAATATTTCTAGCTCGGCATAAAAGTCCATATTTGGAAGCAATCTTTGCACTTGACAAAACGCTGCACCCATGCTCGGGGGTTATAATACCGTGGCCTGCACCCATGCCTGGGGGTTATAATACCGTGGCCTACACCCGTGCCCGGGGGTTAGAATACTGTGGCCTACACCTCTTGGGGGTCATATTATCATGACCTACAACCCTTTGTCCGGGTAACAATACCGTGGCCCAACGTTATGATTTGTTTGTATTCCTTTATGGGTTTTAGCTCAACCCCCCTCATCTTATGATCAACATATATACATTTATACATACATTCAAGACATAAGTACATTTATACATACATTCAAGCATACATTCAAGCATGCATGCAGTCATCCATTCATATATTTTATTCATTTATCCAAAGTGTTCTTTATCAAAAAACCTAATAGCTATTTGAGCAGTATTTGGCAAAAAAACTCTCATTCCTTCTACATGAGACAATGAAAGTTTTGGGGCAATTGTGGGAGCTAGAAAATTATAGGTACCGACTTATTGGGTCTAACCCAAACAAGGCTTGCTAAAGCCCCAACTATTGGGCCTGTTATTTCCGTCTATAAAAGAAAGGGACCTCATAACATCTGAGGAGGTTCTCATCTCTCTCGACACAACACACACCCTTCAAATGCATATACCATTTCTTTTCTTTATCTGACCGACTTCATCATCGGAGAGTCCCCGGCCGGCAACCCCGGTTGGGTGGCACCGACTATGTTCATCATTGCAGATCTACAGGGGTGAAGCTCTTCTCTTCGTTGGATCTCCACAACATCCATGTGAGAGGATATTTCATGGTCTCACAAACATCAAGTAGTAAAGCATGATACTCCAATAAATAAATAAATAAATAAATAAATGGTTAGGTTAGATGTCAGTAATCTAGAAATCCCACAAAGAGATTTCGTCCTCCCAACCACAAGAATCGGACGCGGATTATTCGGTATGCTCCCTCTTTTGCCACTTTGTTGCAGAACTAACCTCGGATGCCTACCAGCGGTTATATACCGCGTAGCGCCAACCGCAGGGCCTCAAAAGAGATGGTAATATTGGGCCTTGCCCAAATCCCTCCTCACACCAAGCTACCTAGGGTCCGAATACAACCGCTCCGTTCAAGGGTTTCGAAAACCACTTGCGCAAGACTTGAACTTCAAATAGGGAACGCATCCCAATAATCCATATACCACATATTATCATCTTTTCATAACTCAAGTGTTCGAAAACCCAGTACCCACCCAATTAGGTTCCCCGTTGAATTAAGTGTTTTAAGTCAAGGTTAGTCCAACTAAACAATATAATAATATCCACATAAGCATGCATCCTCAAGATAGGAAAGATAAATAACATAACATGCACATACAACATCTTGCCAAGATATGATCATAAGCCATTAAACATTTTCATGAATACAAGGGCACAAAACATCCATACATAACAAATTTCCAGATTTAACATCACGTGAAGATTAATACGAAAGGACTACTTTAGATCATCCACCGAACTCAGTCTTCCTATGGTTCGTAGAGAATTTGATCTAGTTTCTAGAACATATTTCGGAAATGGGTTTGCTTTTCCAGATTTTAAGTTATTTAGAAAATAGTCCAGCGCTGTCCAGAATCTGTCCAGATCCGTCGACCGTTACAAAAACTTGATTTTCTTTCAAACCGCTTAATGTTTTTTGATGAAACCAATTTTAGTTGAAAGCTAACTCCTTAAGGAAGGTTTTGACATAAAACAGAGGTTCAGAATATTTTTGCACATGTTTCTGTAATTTTTGAAAGTGGGCTGCAAAAATAGGTTCTAAGGTTGAATGCCCAAATTAAGAAGATTTATGAAAAAGGGGCTTCCACTAGGGGAAAGTTTCATTCCTTTTGTGAAGAAAATATGCTAACTATTACATGTTTAACTTAGAAAATTTGTTTGAAAGAGTGCCTTTGAAAAGTTGAGAGATTGGTATAAAAGAAGACGGTTTTGTGCCAAAAGGGATAAAACACAAGAGAGATGGAAACAATACTCAAATCTTGATATTTTTAACATAAGAACATGATAATAACAGATCTGAAACATCACTTAATGTCTTTAAAAAGAACATGCATTAGAAAAGAGAATGAAGAGAAGGTTGTGTTGGTGGCTTACCTTCTAGCTTTGCACAAGAAACTCTCTTCTTCTTCCCTCTCCTCTAGACTTCTCTTGCTCTCCTCCCTCTCTAACCAAAATGTGTGTGAGTGAGTGTGTTGTGTGTATTTGCAAGCTAGGAGGGTGTGGTATATATAGGCAATTTGGGGTAAAAGGACATAAAAGCCCTTTAGTTGGAATTGGATGGAAAGCTAGGATTTTGGTTGGTGTCAAAAGGGATAGGAGTAACTAAGGTGCTAAATCATAGGTTTTGGCATCAATTAGTTGATTTTTAGTTGAAAGGTAACTAGTCTTGAGATTTGCAACCTAGGTCTAGATCACTAGGTTTGGATTTCCTAGAATATCTCATGATGGTGTGTCTTGGAAATAGATTTCTCACATTCTCCAAGGAAGGGCCAGCCATAGGGAAGTGTGGAGGGCAAATTCTTTATTATTTTATGTCCTAGGGTACACTCTTCAAGATGTATACATACATATATATATATATTACAAGATTGATGGTACTAATAATATTAGGGTACATGTACTAGTTTTTGTGGTTTATTTTGAATTTAATAAAGAAGTAAGGGCTTGGTGTTAAATACATGTAATTTATGTAGAATTAAATTAGGTTAGGGAATCTAATCCGGCTAGGAAAATTTCTGTTTTGAAAATAAGAAAATAAAATTGCTAACCGACAAGATTCGAAATAATTCAAGTAATCGAGGGCTTTAAGAAAATAATTCAACATTAGGGTTTTTAAAGTGAATACATATGTTGGGGGCTTCACAGGATTGAGGTATTGTGCTTTATTTCTTAATCCCTTTAGGGGGTTCATTACCAATAGCATGAAATTTCTCTCATGCCTAAAACAATTCTTGGTTTGGTGCTCCTTTCCATTAGAGGACTTAAAGCTCACTTTTGGACTCAATTGGTTAAAGAATGGTTGGTAATTAAAATGAATTAATAAAATTGGGACTAACAATGATGAAGATAATAAAATCAACTTGGGTTCAATCAGACGTTAATTGAACCCATTAAGTTTTGAGTCGTTTCATACTTGTTAGTGATGTAAACGGTTCATGAGTCAATGTCAACCACTTCCCTTGATCAATCCATGATAAGGAGGAGGCTTGAGAGTCTTTTATTGTGCATTTATTGAAATTGTACACCTTGGTTCATAGGCTATCATGCAATGAAATTGCATCGATTGATGGCTTGTGAATTGAGCTTGCCACTCATTTGACTTTTTTTGATGATAAGGAGGGGTAAGGTGTACAAACATACCTTGAGAATACCCTATTTTTGCACTGCTTGTCCTCTGTTATAGCAGGGAGAACCAAGCTCCAGTGGCCGGCAGGCCACCTTTTCTGGACGGCAGGCTACCATTCATGGCTGACTGTCCACCATTTCTAGCCTACCGGCCACTTTTGTCAAATCGAGCAGCAACTTTTTGGAACAAAGCAGAGGCTGAGGTGAGTTAAAAAGATGTTCTACTATGTAACAAAGGCATTCTGGTAGTAGAACAGTGGGCTTTTCGGTGGAAATTTGCACATGCATGAGCATCCCTCGCTTCTCGAGGCTAATTAGTTAGCTTAGTTACTTCTTTAATGTTATATTCATGTTGTAATTAAGTAGTTAATTCTAATTTGTAATTAATTAATTAGTGTAATTAATTAGTTGTTTTCATAGAATAGTTAATTAATTGGTTTTGTAATAACTAACTAGTATAGTTAGTTTATTCATTTTGTAATAAGTTAATTCGTTTTGTAATAGCTAGTTAGTTTATTCAGACCCTCCTGCGGGAGGGCAAAATATGTAATAATGTGTGTCTTCCAACCCCACGTCTTTCTCCATTTTATTTACCTACTTATGATGGTTAGTTTAGGACATCATGTTTCGTTTAGCATCTCTCATACCTTGCATCCATTGTCTTGCATGCATTGAGCTCGATGCATCATCCTAACCCGCATCATTAGTTCGACATTCTTTGAATACTTGCCTAGACTGTATGCTATCAAATTGATTAAATACCATATTAGTAGCAGAGCCTAGTAATTGCATATCGCATGTGTTGCATTAGTCATATTGCATAGTTAGGATCATGCATTATTCTAACTTTGTCATCTTTTTTTGGCTTGGAGTACTAAGTAAGCTTTTATTTGCTTTAGCATATCGCATGAGTGTGGTTGTTACTGTGTCAAAGCATGTTCACCATGAGGCTAAGTGCTTAAGTGATAAATTGTTTGAATGCCTGTGGATGAAGGCTAGCTGCTTGAATTGGGATAGTTTGATTAATGTACATTTGAGCCCACTTTTTCAAGTGGCACATTCACAAACTCTTTTAAAAAACAGACATGAAATCAAATGTTCCAATTTTGGAAAAATAGTCTATATTTGTGTGCGCATCACATAGTAAGTTAGCCTAATAAATCGAAACAAAAGCATATAATGTAAATAAGAATCACATCATGATTAGTAGAGACCGATCTTTGATTGGGCGAGCGGGGGTGCTCAATCCATGACCTTCCCCTCTCATACCTTAGTTTTCGAGCCGAGACAATTTTGGTGATAATGGACACGTGGCCTTTGGCACGAGTCATGAGTTTTCTAAATTTTCAAAAAACATTTAGGTGGTGACTTTGTATCTAGCAAAGTAGTCCATTTTTTGGCATTTTTATTCAAAATCGATTTCCCAAAAGATTTTCCGGATTTGGACTCTTTTGTGTTTTCTATTTCACATTGCACTTGTGGAATTAGATTCAGAACCACGAGAGTCCGAACTGTAGGGTTAGTCGTATCCGAAAGGAGCACAAAAAGTCAAGCTACATGAGGTTGTTTGAATATGTGATTGGGCCCGAGGCTGCTTATTATATGATTGGACCCAAGGCTACTTGTTATATGATGGGCCCGAGGCTGCTTGTTATATGATTGGCCTTGAGGCCCCTAGTAATATGATTAGGTCTGAGGCCGCTTGTTATATGATTGGACCCGAGGCCACTTGTTACATGATTGGGCCTGAGGTCGCTTGTTCTATGATTGGACCTAAGGCCATTCTGTTTATATGATTATGGATATTGTGAGAATCTTATGGTCAACTATTTACACTGCTTTACTGTATTATTACTTATTGAGCTTCACTCACCCAATTATTATGTATGCACATGTAGGTAATCCACAGTATGGAGCATACCCCTAAAGTCAGTTTCAAGAGCTATTTTGTGACCCAATCGAGTCATGCCTTCGAGATGGAGTTTTGTCTTTGACTCATACCATAACTTGACCTTATTTTATTTTTGCTATTATGGTCTTGGCTTGTAAACAATATGTACAAATTTCTTATGGTACTTATATTTTGCTTGGACATGTAAATGTTTGAATGTGTTATGAGGTAACTTTATATTTTTGCTCATGATTGGCACAGCTCAATGGACTTCTCATCATTATATGCTTCTGTTTATGGCCCCATTAGCATAAATTTTTTGTATGATCATTTGAAGACTTTGGTAATTTATGGATTACTGACCGGTTATGACCCAAACTTTTAGGGGCGGGTTCGGGTCATGACAGAGTGGTATCAGAGCACGAGTTAATATCTCACACACGAGTCCATGTGAGCAATAAGAGTCTAGAAAAGGTTTAAGTTGCATCTATAATGTATTCATAATCAGGTATGACATGAAAATGTGCATTTATATATGTGACTTATGTGCATACTATCCGTGAAAGTTATAATGTATGGTCCTCTAGCTCATGGTGAGAAGAAGGGCAGAAGATGGAGAGGATTCAACCTCCGCACAACTTGATAGGATGGAGGCAATGATTATGGACATGGCTGAGGCTTTTTGACAACAACAACAACAGCAACAGCAACCACCATTGCCACCAATGCCGATGCCACCACTTATAATGCAAGACCACCAAGCTGATGACCAAACTATTGCTCTCACAAAGGAGTTTAAGAATATGAAACCACCATTGTTCAAAGGGGGAATCGATCCATTGAAGGCAGAGGCATGGGTGTTTGGCATAAAGAAACTGTTTGAAGTCTTTCCATGTACAGAGGGACAAAAAATTTTGCTTGTTGCTTTTACACTAGAAGATGAGGCATGCCATTGGTGGATGCTTATTCGAGAGGAACATCAAGGAATGAATTGGGCTCAATTTTTGGAGATCATCTATGAAAAGTACTTCCCACAGAGTATCCAAGATAGAAAGGTGTCGGAGTTTGAAAACTTGAGTAAGTGAACAAAACCGTAGCGGAGTATGAAGCACAGTTTATTGAACTTGCTCGTTTTGCACCGCATATGGTCGATACAAACTACAAAAGGGCAAGGAAATTTGAGGGAGGTCTCCGAGAATCCATTCTTGAGAAGATTAATGTGTTGAAGGTACAGAAATATGTGGATGTATTGGATAACACCATCATAGTGGAAGGTAACCAGGCCAACTGCAATCGGTACTCAAATTGGAAGGGCAAAAGGCAAGGCTCTAATGTGCACAAAGGGTTGGTGTCCTCACAAAATAAGAAGCAAAATTTGAAAACTTCCAACACTACGGGGTCTAACCGTGATTTACCACCAACTTGCCTGGAGTGTGGGAAAAAACATCGAATGGTTTGCCATCGAGCAACAGGAGCTTGCTCTAAGTGTAGAAAGAAGGGACATATGATGAGAGATTGTCCTATGTTTGGGCTACAAAAAAGGAATAGGCCAACTGCTAGTTCAGCCGGTTCCACTCTTGCAACAAAGACACCGGCAAGGCCAACTATTTCTTGAGATAATGTTAGGCAAGGGAGAGTTTTTGCTCTTGTTCCGGGTGATGTCCAGAATTCAGATGCTGTGGTTTCAGGTATGCTTTCCATCAATAGCCAACCTGCTCATGTGCTACTTGATTCCGGTTCCACTTATTCCTTTGTTTCGAAAACATTTGCTTCTAATTTGAATTGATCTATGGAACCCTTGAATTATGTGTTGTGTGTGTCTCTCCCATCTGGGGACTATATGTTATCTGCTTCTATGTATCCTGCATGTGAGCTTTTACATGGAGATATTCCATTTTGTACAAATTTGATGCCTCTTGATATGTTACACTTTGATATAATTTTGGAAATGGATTGGTTAGCTAAGTATCATGCAACCATCGATTGTGTGTCTAAGCAAGTTATTTTCCGCCCACCAGGTCAAGATGAGTTTACTTTTGTGGGACATGGGATAGTCCTTCCACCCTATTTGATATCGGCTATAAAAGCTTGCAAACTATTTTAGAAAGGTTGTAGGGGTTATTTGTGTAGCATTTTGCATGCAGAGACAACCGACGTAGGTGTTGAAAATATTCAGATTGTCAGTGAGTTTTCAGATGTATTTCCCAAAGAATTTCTAGGGGACTTAATCTGTAATAACCTGACCCTCGTACATGTTTTCTGGTACACTTTTAGTCCCCTATTCTGTACATTTGTATGCTTATTGTGAGATTTCATGTGGAAGTAAGTTTAATTAAGTGAATCTTATGATTATAGATTCATATCTGTCGAATAAGAGAAAAATCTGTTACAATTAAGATATTTAGATCAGAAATTGAAGGCCTTAGAAGCTTAATAATCTGAAATTGATTTTACATTTGAGGTCAACATGATTTTTAAGTCATAATAAGATCTTCTGTGAAATTTCAGTTTGGAATGATTAAACTAATTAAATTTTGTTTTATTCACCTTTAGTTATGTATATCTATGTTCTTTACATATTTGACTTAGAAGTCATTATTCAAAATATCTTCTGAGAGAGAGTGGTGAGGTTGAGAGAAAGAACCATGGGAGAAGAGTTCTTCAAGGAAGAGGATTAGGAAATTGAGAGGGTTGTAGAGATTCGAGTCAAGGTATGTATGAATCATCTTAAATAACCTCTCTCTAATCTCTTCTTAAATGTATTAAGAATATTTTCATGCAAGCTAGAGTTGTCTTTGAGATCAAGTGTGTATCAATTGTTTCATTGGAAAGCATTTTTAGTATTTAGTTGTTTGGAGGCGCTTTGGATTATATGGAGGAATTATGACAAATTCCTTGAATTCTCATGTTGAAATTACATGTTTATGCATGAGTATTGTTTGTATGTTGAAGGGAGTTGAGTTGTGCTTGTAAAATTGAAAAGGGTTAACTAATTGAGCTTGTGACTTATGATTCTTGTGGCATGATACACTTGTAACTCATGTTATTGTGATGTTGAACCGTTGTATAGCATTAATTTCCCTTATTTTGTGCCTTATGTTGAAGTTACCAAGTAGGGTTTTGGCTTGAATTCGGACTGCACAAATAGGGTAGAATCCTTGCGTCACGAGGCTCCTGACGCAAGCGAAACTGAAAATTGGGTGAAGACACTGAAAAAAGGCACATGTGGGAGCCATTGCCGCATGTGCGGCCCATGCTGTAAAATTATGTCTGCTCTGTTTTATTTGTTTGACCCTCTAGGATGGTTAAAATTAGTATTTGAAAGTTTTTAAAATGCTTATTAATTTACGGGAAGTTATCGAATCAAATGTGAGTTTAAAAAAAAAGGAATTAGACTAATTTGTGGGTTATGTGTGTGCATAGGTAACATACCGAAAGGAGCTATTGCGCCGTCAACGCACTGTGAGTAATAGTATTGTGTAGTACGTTTGGTTTACCATTAATAGTTAATATTAACCCTCTGTTATCCATAAGTAAACTACGTCGTTTCTTAATGAATAAATGGAACTTATGTTCATCCTTGAGCAATGGTAGCTGTATGATTATGAGATTATTCTGTCGTGTTATACATGGTCCTGAGGTCATTCAGAACCTATGATACGAATACAAAGGTCTGACATCGCCATATAACCCCGATATGATGTGAATTGCTCTGCCCCTATTAATGTAATGGTACATTTGCCTTCTGATTATCATTAATATTAATGTTCTGCTAATCGCGAGACAAATATGTCGACTTACAATGAACCATGAGGAAATCTAAGCGCATCATTGGGTAGTACGTTTTGTTTGCTGTTGATAGTTAATATTAACATTCTGTTATTTGCAAGTTAGCGGTATTGATTCATGACAAACAAATGAAATGTATGTGCATTATGGAACTACAGTATCTATGTATCTCTGGAATCGTTCCATCTATTAATAATCATCATTAGCACTCTGTTAAACGCAAATTAGCTATGTTAACTCATGTGAATGATTAAAAGAATCTGTGTGTCTCTGTATAACTCTGAGACTAGTCTGTTTCGATGATATTTGGGCCTATGGCCGTTCTGTATAATCTGTTAGGCCTATGTCCAATCTGTGAAATCTGTTAGGCCTAAGGCCGTTCTATATATCTCTGGGCTTAAAGCCATTCTGAATAAAATCAGGCGGAGGCCGTGATCTGTATTATATGTGGGCTAGAGGCCATTCTGTTCTGTGGATTACTGGGCGTCAAGCCACTCTATTTAAAGACTGGGCCCGAGGCCATTCTGAAAATAGTTACAGGATAAGACTAAACATATGTTCTCTGCATTTATATTCATTATAGTTCAAGTTAATCATTACATTGTTTATGTACTATTATTCACTGGGCCTTGCTCACCCCGTGTTTTGTCTCTCTCTGTAGGTAACCAGCCTGGAGGTCAGTCTTAACCCATCATGCCCGTTCCTCTTTATCAACCTCAGTGCGTCCAAACACTTAAGTGAAGCTCACTCATTTTGTGGAACCCATACAAAGCTTTTAGCTGGATGCACTATTGTTTGTCTGATGTTATAAAACATGATTAACCTCCCTTAGCCTAGTTTCATTACATCCTCAGGCTTGGGAATGAGTCTGCATATCTGTATATGTACATAATTACATATGCATGTTTATTATATATTAACTACCTGATATTAAGTGTATGATCCTGGCATGTTAGTACTAGCTCAATTGATGTTATTTTGCGTTGTTAAATGCTTCCGTTCAGGCCCCATATGTTGTACATATCGAATTTGATGTCCGTTTCTGAATAGGTCATGCCCAAACTTTCAGGGGCGAGTTTGGGGTGTGACAAGTGGTATCAAAGCACGAGTTGCTATCTCACACATGAATCCATTGAGCTTTAGGATGTCTAGAAAAGACTTAGGCATCGTGCATAATATTCTGAATGCAAATGGAAAGATTGATGGCAACGTTAAATGTAATCTGTTAACGAAAACGATTACGATTCATGTCTATTATATATTCTTTGTGTATATTGTGATTGATTGCTATGCAGAACTCATCGAGAATAAGGATAGAAGATCCGGAGGATTCTACCTCCGCATGATTAGGCCGAGAGAAAAGGGAAATCGTACAATATATGTAAAATGAATTGTAGGAAAATTAAATAATAATAATTTATGAGAACTATTGCCTCTGTTTATTTTAAATAGATTGGTGGACAAGGCAAGACATGCAGATGGGATTAAATCAATAGCGTTGCACTGCGGAAGCATGGTAAGGGTTCGAGCCGATCTGTCACGCCCCAAACTTGCCCCTAAAAGTTTGGGCATGACCTAAGCAGAAAAGGACACATAACGTGATTTCATATAGGGGCCTAACCGAAGGCTGTAATAATAAGTGATATAAAACCAGAAAATATGTCATCCATTGAGCTACTAAGTTATGCCAGGATCATGAACATCTCATAGGACAAGTACATCAAAAGCCAAAATACATTTGAGAGTTAGTTATTTACATGAATATACAAATCCAACCCCGAGGTGGGGTATATAACAAAAATATTAAGTACATAACAACCTAAGCCAATAGCAAAAGAGTAAGCCATCATCTAACAAACTCCACAAAAGTAGGGTTCTGACCCCAAGCTTGGATGTGCCTAGGCTGACAAAAGTATGACGGTGTCGAGTTAAGATCGACCTCCTGGTTGGTTACCTACAGAAATAGACATAATATGGAGTGAGTGAAGCTCAGTGAATGATAGTACTTGCATGCATGTAAAACATAATTAATACCGTAATCATGTAATCAGTCCGTTTCTGTATAGCTTTGTTGGACAACTTAGTCAATTCGCAATTCATAACTTGGCCCTTGGCCTAAAGAGTTCACATATTCATGAAGAATCATCGGTTTCTTAAATTGACAAGTTATGCTTTGGCCCTTCTTGTTTCACAAGTTCACAATTCATAAATTCATATATCACACATCGGCCCTTGGCCTCATAATATCGTCGTTCACAAATGGCCCTTGGCCACATCGATTCATAGTTCACAAATGACCCTTGGTCACATAATTTCACAAAAAGGATCGTGGCCACATTGATGCACAAATGGCTCTAGGCCACATTGGTTCACAAGTTCACAATTTCTTTGATACAGTCCAAAAGCCATAAGATTTCACATATGACGTGCATAACTTCACATCCTTTTCGATGTTTCCACAATTTCATAATGGTTCACTTATTCCCACAATTTCATAATGATTCATAAATAGCGTATCTATATTCCGTACCAACACAAGTTTGACAACGAAGTTCGTAACGTCAAGATATAACGTCAATACATAATCACAACGTCAATAATAATAAATTGAGTAAAGGTCCATTGAGGTACTATTACTCACTGTGTTGTGGCGGTGCACTAGTTCCAATTGAGGTGTTTCCTACACACATGAAAAATCACATTAGTTCCTTCTTCCTTGTTAACTCAACATTCGGTTCACTTACTTTGATTGAATTAACGAACATTAAAACAACATAAATTGCAGGTTTTGACAACATTAGAGGACCCTACATGCAAAACGGAGCATTTTAGTTTTTTTTGCTTGGGCCGTGCGCGTAGGATTTCTGCGTGCGGCACATTTCGTGCGGCATTGAGGCCCGACGTGATTTTTTTGCAATGTCCATCGCCCGCAAATTTCAAGACGTATTTCCCATGACGCATGCGTCTGCGATTCTGCTCAAAATGTCCGAAATTTTTGAACAATTTCATCCTCTTGTGAACATGTTTAGGGTCTCAAAAATCTAACTTTAAATTACTAACATATAGGCTCAAAGCATAGAAATACATGTAAACAAGGATCAAATTACATATTTCATTTAAGTAAAAATTAAATCATGGATCCACAAGTTCCAATTCATAAGATTTCTACTTATTCTCACACCACAACACTTTGACACAAGATCATGCCACATACTTGAATTCAAACAAGTCAATTGAAGAAATAGAGTAAAACTTTTCATAGATGTTTCAAATTGAGTCAAGATATGCAAAATTAAGATAATCTCTCCTACACACACATATTGTACCTCCATTCCAACCCTTGGGTACCATAATTATGAAGTTATCTCTCCTTAAAGAAGAAAAAGAAGAGTTGTAAGGATGAATTACAATAATATCTACATACCTTATGCTAAGGTTTCTCAATTTCCCAACGTTCTTGATCTTCTCCCTCTACTCCTCAACTTGTCTCTTCCTCACTCCTTTCTTAAGAGCTAGGTTGTTAGAAACATGTTTGTTTGACCAAATGAACTATGAACACACATATATATCCTAAGGGGAAATAAGACGAAAATCAATCGTTTACATATCCGAAAATTGAAATTTCACTGAAGTGCATAATATTACCTAAAAATTATGTTGAGTCCAAATATATAATCAATTTTGACTTATTAAGCCTCTAAGGCCCTCAATTTCTGCTTTATCGTTCTATTAGTAACAGATTCATTTCTTTCCTAACAGATACAATTCATTCCATAAGGCATTAAAACATAATTACTTGAACTTATTTTCTTGTACAGTTTCACCTTAGGCATTTGACAGCACAGAATAAAGGACTAACATATATCACAAGCACATATGAGGGTCGGGTTGTTACACGATCAGTAAGACAATTTATATACCAATGATCAAGTGGGATGTGTGTTATTGGTTGTTATTTTTGGATTGATAGTTACTTGCGGGGAACGATGACAACATGATTGTGCTTCCTAGCATCTGTGTAGATGAATTGATTACGCTCTGAATGTTGAATATTCCTAAGATCTAGTGATTAAATAAAATGATATATGCAATGTTTTATCCTTTGGAACATAGCCACGTCTTCCTTGCTATAGCAATGTTTAGACCTGTGATTGTAATTAGATATTTTGATAAGATGTGTTTTGCATGACGCTTTGAATTGAATTGAAAATGACCGGCTGTGATAGGAAGTTATCTATATAGTGAATCCCCTTAGAATTGTGTAAGGAGTTAATAGACTGTGACCTTGTTCCCTATCGATTGTTCGTACGAAATAAGGGAATGGCTTACACATTAGTTATGTTTGGGAATTTGATAATTAACCATGAATTGATTTGGTCAAGCACTATGAACTATGTCCTTCAAATAACATATAATTAATATGATTTTGTAAACCGAGAAAAATTACTGACGACTCTGATGGTGAACCGAGGGAATTGTTGATGGTGTCTAATGAGTATTGCTTATGTGCAATCAGGACCTGTTTATGAGAATCTGTAATCAGAACTGTGTCTGCTCATGGTTAAAGAATCTGTAATCTGTAATCTGTTTTGTTTTTGCATAATCTGTAATCTGTAATCGGGATTTCTTATAAAGAATGGTCGAATGACATGAAGAATTCCACCCATATTATGTGTCTGCTCATATGACACTCGTAATAAGATAGGTAATTATTGACTAATTTGAGATCAAAACCAAATGATTGGTAATCTGATAATTTACCGCAAGAACTAAAACCCTGCCCATGTATATTCATGACTTGAGATTGAGAAATCATTTCTGTGATATATTTCTGTGTAAAAATGCAAATGTTGGATAGTGTAAATTAGTCCTCTATTACCTATTTGGATGCTATACTGTGAACTGTTTTGCATGAAATTGTGAACCTTGATCGAAACAAGTGGACATGGGAATATTTTGTATTGATGATGGGTGAACAATACGTACTAGGCATTTACCTCCTCTCGCATGTTTAGGTAGATTCGTACAATACTCATTACGTAGTTACGAATTGATTTACTATCATATTGAATTAACCTTACCAAGAATTGTTTACTTTGATATTAGTCAGTCAAAATTATTCTTTTACTATATCATTGCATATTTTGTTTTGACATCACGGAATCTGGAAAAATGCGATTATTATGATTGCTGTATATATTTAATAGGATTTATGACCCTATAAATGGACCTAGTAGAACCTATGTACGGGGAGTAACTGGATACTCTACTCATGTTACATGACTAAGCTGCACGACTGGTCTGTCATTTCTGTATGGTTGTTTATTAACCCACTGCACTTCTAAATTGTAGATACAGAACCATGTGGTTGATTTTGTGCCCTACAGTTGGAAAAGGAAAAGTTATATGAACAATAGAACATTGAGGTGATGAAGAAAAAGGGAGAATAAAATTACTCTTATCATGACGAGAGAATGCTTAATAAGGGAAGATGTGTACTTTACCGTTATGACTGATTAATTAAATACGATTCTGAACTTGATTTCTGACTTTATCTTGAATGACTCCCTTTGCTCTAAATGATGGTTGTTATATTCATATCTATTGCCCAGATTTGAACTTATGATAGTATGACTAAGTGCATATAATGGTATGACTTTGATATGCTTTCAGAAATAGAGGAATACTAGGAATAAATTGTGAAGTTAGTGACTACATATCTAAGTGAGCTATCCGTGAGTGCTGGATTGAAGTTTACCTTGTTATTTAGATAGAACCTTGCTTGGTGGACTCTAATGCCTAATTTCATTATGCATATTCAGATTTGAATTTAACCACGTAATTGATTTCTTGAAAACTATATATATAACCTTAGTTGACAACTCATCTTTGAATGTTTTACAATACGTGAATTAGCCAAGGAACTATGAAGTTCGAATGTACACTTCCTAATGAGAATTACATATGAGCTATTAATGCTGGGTCAATCTGGCTATGAATATAGTAGAGAATATCTTTATTATTGTGATTTAAATTAACGTATGCTATGGGAATATATGAATTAAGTACCTAAGGAAATGATATCTATTATGTTTCTGTATTTGAGGATTGACGCTATGGAACTTATTGACGGGAAAATATTGTGATTATAAACTCTGCCTACTGAGAATTTTATGCCTTCAATGTCCTGCAATGGACTCTTGTAGTCTTATCTTATTCGATACATGATCCTATGAAATAAATATATGGAATTGTTCTTTTTACGCTACATGCCTGAAATAAACATCGAAACGGCTAGGGGGATAAAACTATGAGATGCTTATTATGTTGAGAACTTCAGAATAACTGTGATAAATATCGGATTAACTTGTAAATTGTTCACACTGAGGAATTACGTGAATATCTATAACAGAATTGGACAATGGTGTGAGACTGAGATTTTTAATCTATGACATGGTAAAACAAGTTTAAGGGACCAAACTTATTTAAGGGGGGGAGAGTGTAATAACCTGACCCTCGTACATGTTTTCTAGTACGCTTTCAGTCCCTATTCTGTACATTTGTATGCTTATTGTGAGATTTCATGGGGAAGTAAGTTTAATTAAGTGAATCTTATGGTTATAGATTCTTATCTGTCGAATAAGAGAAAAATCTATTACAATTAAGATGTTTAGATTAGAAATTGAAGGCCTTAGAAGCTTAATAATCTGAAATTTATTTTACATTTGAGGTCAACATGATTTTAAGTCATTATAAGATCTTCTGTGAAATTTCAGCTTGGAATGATTAAACTGATTAAATTTTGTTTTATTCACCTTTATATATATATATATATATATCTATGTTCTTTACATATTTGACTTGGAAGTCATTATTCAAAATATCTTCTGAGAGAGAGTGGTGAGGTTGAGAGAAAGAGCCATGGGAGAAGAGTTCTTCAAGGAAGAGGATTAGGAAATTGAGAGGGTTGTAGAGATTCGAGTCAAGGTATGTATGAATCATCTTAAATAACCTCTCTCTAATCTCTTCTTAAATGTAGTAAGAATATTTTTGTGCAAGCTAGAGTTGTCTTTGAGATCAAGTGTGTATCAATTGTTTCATTGGAAAGCATTCTTAGTATTTAGTTGTTTGGAGGCACTTTGGATTATATGGAGGAATTATGGCAAATTCCTTGAATTCTCATGTTGAAATTACATGTTTATGCATGAGTATTGTTTGTATGTTGAAGGGAATTGAGTTGTGCATGTAAAATTGAAAAGGGTTAACTAATTGAGCTTGTGACTTATGATTCTTGTGGCATGATACACTTGTAACTCATGTTATTGTGATGTTGAACCATTGTATAGCATTAATTTCCCTTATTTTGTGCCTTATGTTGAAGTTACCAAGTAGGGTTTTGGCTTGAATTCGAACTGCACAAACAAGGTAGAATCGCCACATGTGCGGGGGTCATGGCCGTACGTACGGGAAGCCTTGCCGCACGTGCGGTGCTCACAGCCGCACGTGAGGGAAACAGGGGAAAATTGGACTGAAGACACTGAAAAAAAGGCACGTGCGGGACCCTACTGCCACACGTGCGGGGCTCACAGCCGCATGTGCGGCCCATGCTGTAAAATTATGTCTGCTCTGTTTTATCTGTTTGACCCTCTAAGATGGTTAAAATTAGTATTTGAAGTTTTTAAAATGCTTATTAATTTACGCGAAGTTATCGAATCAAATGTGAGTTTTAAAAAAAAGAAATTAGACTAATTTGTGGGTTATGTGTGTGCATAGGTCACATACCGGAAGGAGCTGTTGTGCCATCAACGCACTGTGAGTAACAGCATTGTGTAGTACGTTTGGTTTACCGTTAATAGTTAATATTAACCCTCTGTTATCCATAAGTAAACTACGTCATTTCTTAACGGATAAATGAGACTTATGTTCATCCTTGAGCAATGGTAGCTGTATGATTTTGAGATTATTCTATCGTATTATACATGGTCCTGAGGTCATTCAAAACCTATGATATGAATACAAAGGTCTGACATTGCCATATAACCCCGATATGATGTTGTGGGGAAGTGGATAGGAAATACTCTTCGGATCCTGGAAGACGCCAATGATCCTCAGCTAGTCACCTGAGAAGATATGAAGGCTCCGGTCGTGGGTGACGGAATTAGCACTCCGACGTACAAATTAGTTCGTCCCGCGAGAGAGCTTGCTTCCTAAGTTATTAGTAGTAATTCTTGGTCTTTTGTTTAGTCCGTTGTCACTATATTTATACTCGCCTCCTCTGATCCTCGGGATGAGGGCCTACTTTTTCAATCATTACCTTTTCTACTACTCGGCTATAGGGATGGACCATATTCGGCCCTCGATCCTATTCGGCCCCTTTTCCTTGTGTGACAGAGGCCGGCTATCGTCAAGCCTTCGAAATGTACCTCCTCTGTGTTTGTCAATTATTCGGCTACCACAATTGCCCTCCGAACCCCCTATTGACGGTAGTCAATCGGCGTGTTTGGTTGATTCGAAGCTTATCATCACGCTTTCGTTCCCCAATACATGTCGAGTACACGCTTTTGTCCATCATTACGCTTTCCGCTCTATTCATGCGTATATCAAGATTTATTGCGATTTGAAATTTTGGTCCTTTCAATTCAGTTTGGTTGATTTTCAGGACTTTTGGAACGCCAGCGTATCTCTCCTCGACTCGCATTTTTCTCGCAACTTCTTCCGCTTTCCCTCGCTCTTCGTAAGTCTCCTCATCCCTTCTTTGTAATCCTATTTTTTGTTTGCTTATTTAGCTTCGCAAGTATTTAGTTCTCCTCTAAGATGGCCAAACATTTGAAAGACCTCCTTCGAGGATCGTGGTTCCGCTCCGGCAGCATTTTTCTATTCCCGACGACGTCCACTTATCCCTTGTAACGGACAACGCTCTTGACATGGAGAGGAAGATCAAAACACGATTGTATTCCTCTTTATCCATTCGAGGGCGGGTTCGTTTCCCCCACCCACTTCTAGGGCCGTTCTCCGTTATTGGGGCTTGATTCCTTCTCACCAATGTAAATTTCTTTCGATCATCATGGGGGTTGTAGAGTTGAATCAACGCCTTAGGATTAACCTTGGGATTCTCGCCATTCAAGATCATACGCCTTAGCCAAATCCTCCCCTACCGGGGCGATATTTCCTCGAGCCAAAGATCGATCATCACTTAGTGACTATGCTTGCTGCTTCGTAAGCGGGTTGACGACGGATGGTCAACGTCCGAGGTAATCGAGTTCTTGAAGGGAGGATCGCTTGGACCCTATTCCCGAACATAAGGGTGACCCAAAGTTGCCACGCAATACCTTATATTTGTTGGTATGTCTCTTATTCTCTTTTCTCTAAATCGCTTTTATCTTCTGCAGCAATAGGTTGAAGAAAGTTCGACTTGATTGACGACGTGGTTCTTGGGGAGATCAAGATCAGATTTATTATTTCGCCGCCTAAACTTGCAAAAACAAGGAAGGGCCGCCATATTCTCCTTTGCACGAGCCCACTTACACCACGTTCTCATTGCAGATCACATTCCGATTCCAAGCAATCAACAACTCGCCCTTATCTTCCCCAAATTATAAACCTTAGGCAGATCGGTCTAGCGGCTTCGATTCTGGGAGACGCCAACAGTTGCCGAGGTGATTGCCGATCAGTCGGGATTTATCGAGGCGGTTGTAAAAGGCGGCAGACGCCGCTGCTCAAGGCCACCGAGCCTTCTGGGTCTGGATGAGCAGACTTCTCTTCCGGGGATATTTTTGCGAACTTGGAGGATCTACCCGGCGATTTCCTTGAGGGTATGGCGAAGGAAAGCCTAACGCAGATGGCGCGTAGAAGGAATGCCGAGCGGATAGCCGCCCGAAAGAAGGCCGAATGCGCTGTATCGGACCCTAGCTTGATCAAGCCCTTCGTGCCCATTTCTGAGGGGACGGTTGAGGTTGCTGCGTTTGAAACGGAAAAATGGGGAGAAAAAGCCGACGAGGAACGGCTGATTCCGGAGCAAGGCCAAAGCCGTGATGCCGAGGGAGAGGAGAGTGCGGAAGCTGGCCCTGTTAGGAAACGGCCTCGGCTTGAAGAACCGGACGTGGTCGCTCCGTTCGTCATTCAGCCAAAGATCAGGGATATGCCGATTTTATCCGACGCTTCGGCCATCGAGGATCCAGTGGTGGCTCTGAGCCTGGCGGCTTCAATCTTCGCCGTACCGACAACGCAACCTTTGGTGCCGTGCCTGATGTTTTGGCCGTTGCCCTAGCTGCTCAATCGGCATATCTGGTAAGCTACCTTCATATTGGTCTTGTTTGTTAGAGGCGTCTAATTGGTCTTGTTTGTTTGAGGCGTCTAATCGCATTCACCGGTTTGCAGACGGTCGGAAGGATTGCCGACTTGGGACGCCGCCTGTGTGGTGCTCTCGGGAGAGCTGACCATTTGCAAACGGAGCTGGAGGGTCAGAAAAGTAGGGCCGAGTTCGAAGTTATGAGAGCTGAAATGGAGAGCGCGCGGGCCGAAGCGGAGAAAGAGAGGGCTCGGGTCGCCGAACAGCTTCCTGGTGATGCTGAGGGAAGGGCAAGTGAGCGAGAATCGCCGCCTTCTTCCAAGAAGGCATTTGCTGAAGTGGAAGCCCAGTTAGAGGAGCTTAAGGCGTCTCGCGAGAAAGCCGTATCAGAGGCCTTTGAGGCGGGGAGAGGCGCCGCTCTGACGGAATATGCTGAAGAAGTATCCAAATTTGAGAATCGCGGGTTCAAACATGGGTGGCTCAAAGCCCTCGCCGCTGAGGCTACATTGGATTTGCCAATCCCTTATGAGCAGGTGGATGTTGAGCCGCTTGAATCCGATACCGAAGAATGATCTGGAGCCGCATCGAAAGCGGCGTCTTTTTGTTTTTGTTCTTGTTTTCGGTTTAGGGCAGTTTTCATGTATAAATTGGATGACGTTTGTGGGCAATTTATTAATGAAAATTTCCTTGTAAATTTATTAATGAAATTTATTGTGTGCACTTTGTATGAAAGAGTTCTATGGTTTAATTTTGATCTTGTATACAATCGTGTAATTTTTTTGTTACTACCACACGCACTTTGTATCAAAGAATTCTGTGGTTCGATGCATTTAGTAAAACGGCATTGAATATACTGTGGGGAAACCCTGATTTGTGAATCTGCCCTTGCCCCAGCGGGCTCATAAAAAGATTACAAAGTGAGACCGACTTGTGAGCCGGCTGGGGTACTTGGTCCGAACAGATTGAGCGTGAGCCGGATAACTTTACTGTGGCACGAATGATTTTATCTAGAATTTTTACGTAGAATATCGTCTGTCCAAACTTTAGTTGGATTTTATCTAAAAATTTATCCGAAGTCGCCAACCACTGAGGGTAGAGAGGAAAAGATTGTTCAATATGTGAGTTCCTGCAGATTCAGTTTACGTTCCATCAAAATCACCATTTGCAATTTCACTGCCTATTGATCTTGGGCCCTCAGATTGACAAAGGGATCAATTAGTGAGCCAGCTGGGGTAGTTTAGCCGAACAGATTGATGTATCTGCCCTTGCCCGTACCAGCTTGTCCTACCGTTAATTTAGTCGGCGTCGGGCGCTTGGGTTTCGCGATTAATGAACCTGCCTCGATCGTCTTTCGCTCTCGAGTGTTAAATGATCAAGGGTACGCTTTTAAGAGTCCGTAGGTGTCTGTGAGACTTCGAGAGAAAAAATCTGTTGTGCGAATGTCAAACAAGCTCTTCTTCAACAGCAAAGGGGAAGCCAAGACGCTGGCTGAGCTTGGCGGTGATATGCCACGAGGTGAACACCGTGGAGCGCCCTCGCGGGCTGCGAATAAGAGTTCTATGGGTTGAGAGAGGCGTCAATCTCCTCGACGTTGTAGTAGGTCGCCCAGACGGGATAGGCAGTCCCAAGGGAGATCGCCACACGCCCAAGTCGCAAGGGGATCAGACGCGAATCCGAGCCCGTTAAGTTTTGCAGTATTTGTGAAGAATAAGCCCATGACGGAAGCGGACTCGGTCGTTCGAGATCCAGATGTGGCGGTCGAGTTCGCTCGACAAATATTTCCTCCGGAAGTTCAGCAGTCTATGGTTGGTCGTCAGGACTACGAAGTGTTTCGCGAGGGCATTCACGGGGCGGTGAAGGGGCTCTATACGGCCTATGAAGTCGGCATGCGCTTGCGCGCCGCCCACCGAGAAATGGAGAAAAAGGATGAGCATATCCGTAGTTTGGAGGCTCGCGTGGAGGCGGCTGAACGTGAGTTAAGAAAGATCAAAACGGCGCCAAGACAACCCAGTGAGGCGGTGAATCAATAGTGGAAGAGAGGGTTACGAGTAAACATAAGCGCGCCCTTGCCGATCGGCTTGGCGAGCATGTTCGCATTGGAGTCCGCCAAGGGAGGTCTTATGAAAAGGTTTCCACGAAGGCGCTTGGTTGGGATCCAAAAGACCAAGGAGAAGCTTGCGAAGAGGTTTGCCGATGTGAAAACCGTGGGTTCGTGCATGGTTGGATCAAAAGCAACTCAAGTCGCCGAATCTCTTAAACATCGGGCATAAATTCAGCGTCACCTCTCTACCACAGTAAGGACTTTCCGTTTTCTGCTTTCGAAGTTGAGAAGAGCGAGGATGAGGGCGACGCCGTATGACTTTAATTGTTGTAAGGTTCGAAATTATGTAATTTCTCGATTTTTTTTTAATAAAAGACGCTTTGTTGAAAGTATCAAATTGTCTCCCGCATTCGGCGTGTGGGTGTTTAACTTTATTGCATGGATTGTTTGGATAGACGTGAAAACATCGATCAGACTTAGCATATCAAATCGGTGCGCCGACTCTTTGGAGTGATCGGCCTACATGTGTAGGCCGTTTATTTTTGTATAAAGCCGTTTCGATGTGTTGAAATTTAAAGAGGCCGTGAGTCAGGGATCGGAGGGGCTACGGACTTAGCTCGAATATCGAGTGTCTAGCCGATTGGACAAGGTAATGTTTGCCCTTGCGTATTCTCTGCGGGTTTTAGCCAACCGCTGAATGACTAGGTCATGGAGAATGTTGACCGACGCCTGTCTCGTGGGGTTTGGTGTTGATAAAATCATTTCGAGATTTGGTTATTGAAATTGCGGCCATTCGAGAATAAAAGCGGGTGCCTTATGCAATCGAACATATTTGCGAGGATAGGCTAGAGTTCTCATCATCGAGATGGTGATGATAGTTGCGAGAGCTCAAGTTCGGCCGACCTGGCGCTCAGATGATTTCTTGGCGGAGGATTCTCCGATGTGGGAGGTGGACCCGAAAGGAGAAATCGAAAATTGTCGACTTCAAGTCGTTGAAGCGGTCGCCCGAAAGGAGACATAACGACCGTGCCCTAACCTCCTTGTCTTGGATCTTGGCCTTGACATTGTCGATGGTGTCGAGGGCGGCGACATCTTGATTCGTAGCGGTTAGATCGATGCGTTTTGAACCGCAATGGTTGCTCAAGTGATGGGTTGATTTGTCTTCGAAGTTAGAGATAGATATTGTAATGTTCGAACGCGGATTGCGTCTGTGTAACATTTTTTAAATCAAATAAAAAAGTTTATTTCATATAGTACTCTGAGTCTCTTGTTTAATAGTTTGAGCAGGTCATTTCATATGGTTTGATAGCTTGCTAAAAGTTTATTTCATACAGGACTCTGAGTCTCTCGTTTAATAGTTTGAGCAGGTCATTTCGTATGGTTTGATAGCTTGCTATTGGCCCTTGCCTTAGGCGGGGTACGAGTTTGACAATGGGTCGTACTCGTGGGCCGGCTCAGGCACGCCCTCGCCGGCGGACCTATTAGTTGACAAATGAGCTCCGGATCCGGGGGCCTGTTCGGCCCTATGGTGACCTGTACCAACGAGCGCTTCGAATCCGGAGACTTTAATTTGGCCAATCGTGGTATCCACGAAGGGCGCTCTGAATTCGGAGGCTTATTCGGCCCTATGGTGACCTGCACCAAGGGGCGCTCCGAATCCGGAGACTTTAATTTGGCCAATCGTGGTATCCACGAAGGGCGCTCCAAATTCGGAGGCTTATTCGGCCCTATGGTGATAAGAATCAGGAGACTTTAATTTGTGTCGTGGTATCCACGAAGGCGCTCAGTCGGTGGCTTATTCGCCTATGGTGACTGCACCAAGGCGCTCGAATCCGGAGACTTTAATTTGTGCCAATCGTGGTATCCACGGAGGCGCTCGAATCGGAGGCTTATTGACCCTATGGTGACTTGCACCAACGGGCGCTCTGAATCGGAGGCTTGTCCCCTATGGTGACTGCACCAGGCGCTCGAATCCGGAGACTTTAATTTGTGTCGTGGTATTCACGAAGGCGCTCAGTCGGAGGCTTATTCGCCCTATGGTGACTGCACCAGGCGCTCGAATCCGGAGACTTTAATTTGTGCCAATCGTGGTATCCACGAAGGCGCTCGACTCGGAGGCATATTCGAGCCCCTATGGTGACTGCACCAGGCGCTCGAATCCGGAGACTTTAATTTGTGTCGTGGTATCCTGAGCGGCGCTCAGTCGGAGGCTTATTCGCCCTATGGTGACTGCACCAAGGCGCTCGAATCCGGAGACTTTAATTTGTGCCAATCGTGGTATCCACAAAGGCGCTCACGGAGGCTTATTGACCCTATGGTGACTGCACCAGCAGGCGCTCGAATCCGGAGACTTTAATTTGGGCCAAGAGGCTTGGAAGAGTGACAAAGAAAATCGACTTCCATTAAAATGTGGTACCAAGTACAAGCATCGGATCCAGTCGGGTCCGGATGGATATTGACAAAATCTCGTTAAGCGAGTGCGGCGAGCCTCGGATCTCCTCAATGCCGCGGTCGATCGGAAGCGCATAAGGCGATGGTAGGTGCTAGGGCGGCCTTCATGGCGTGCGGCGAGCGCCCATGATGGCGTTATCTGGCGGAAGCTTCACAACAAAGAATCCCACATCTACCGTCTTTGAGCCCGCTCGAACCGGTAGCACGACTCTCCCCAATGGGTACTCTGGATTCGTGTTGAAGCCGAACAGTGGCTGAGACGATGGAGACAGGTCCGACTCTTTGAGGCCGAGCTCAACAAAAGTTCTGTAATACAAGATCTCCGAAGTGCTTCCTGGGTCTATAAGAATCGTTCAACGCTAAGCGGCGTCTGGCGTGTCGGACGACGGAGGATCGGCGATGGTGAGCCTTTGTTCGATGAAGTCGAGTCATCGAACTTAATTGCCGAACCCTGTGTATGCGCCCGTGGACATATTATGTTGCCGGGGTATTGGGCGCGATTGGATCGTACGCACGGTCGGTGGACCGTGGATTACGTGGATTACACCAAGCGGAGGTGAGTCCTGCCTCAAGGCTAATGCTTTGGTTGGCCTGCCCTTGCCCACGTACTGATGTAGTCGACCATCTTGCACCAGCTCCTCCAGATGATCCTTTAGGGCATAACAGTTCTCAGTTTCGTGGCCGTGATCTTTGTGGTATTCACATCGCTTGTCCCTCCTCCGTGTGTCGGGAGGGCCCACCATCTTTGACGGCCATTTGAAAAACGGAAGGTGTTGGACTTTGGTCATTATTGTCGCGATCGGCTCCGTCAACTCCGTATACTTCTTATCGGTTCGCCTTGAGCGTCTGCTGTCGACCTGTAGCTGTTCGTTCATGCGATGGGAGCACTGATCGCTTGATCGGCGAGAGTCCCGCCTTTTGTCTCGCTTGGTTCGTTGCCGGGGTTCAGGGCTTTGTGGCGGCACGGGTGATTAGTCGGCAATTTGGGGTGGGCCGTTCTTTGGATATTTGTCTGCTTTTATCCTCGAGCATCGTCTTCCACTTTACAATATTCTTCAACTTTCTTCATCAATGCCTGTTTTCGGGGCCTCGGGTCGAGAAGCTGCAGAAACCTGTGTCGGGATGTAAGCCCATTTTGAAGGCGGTGATGGCCATGGAGTCATTAGCGTCGTCGACGAGGTTGAAGCACTCGATGTCGTCGCAATCGCTCTGGCGTCTCTCCCCGGATCTGCATGGCCCGGAGAGTCGGCTGTTCGGTTGTACCTCGTTGGTGATGAACAGCCTGAAGGATTCTGCGGTTAGCGGAAACTTTTAATTGAAGCTGGCTCCAACTTGTAATAGCATGGACGGCTAGTGGACCTAAACGCTAGGGAATATTCGCACATGAGGGCTTCATTGTCCGCGTCTTAGTATCATGGCTCGCTTGTAATAGCCGGATATGATCTGTGGGATCTGATTTGCCGTCGTAAAGAGTAAACGACGGAGCTTTGAATTTCTTGGGCAGGGATGCCCTTGCGATCCGTCGAACGAAAGGACGCCCTTGTTCTATGATAGCCTGCATTGCTTCTTGTGCTGAAGTTGTTGGCGAATCAAAGTTCAAGGCGCGTCGTGCCGCGATGGTTTCTTTTCCGAGCATGTTAGCAGGGGTGAGGTTGTCTTCCCGTGCGATCTCGTCGGTGGCTATCGGGGGATCTTCAGTCACACCTTCCATGGTTATATTTGAGTATTCCCACAGACGGCGCCAATTGTGGGGAAGTGGATAGGAAATACTCTTCGGATCCTGGAAGACGCCAATGATCCTCAGCTAGTCACCTGAGAAGATATGAAGGCTCCGGTCGTAGGTGACGGAATTAGCACTCCGACGTACAAATTAGTTCGTCCCGCGAGAGAGCTTGCTTCCTAAGTTATTAGTAGTAATTCTTGGTCTTTTGTTTAGTCCGTTGTCACTATATTTATACTCGCCTCCTCTGATCCTCGGGATCAGGGCCTACTTTTTCAATCATTACCTTTTCTACTACTCGGCTATAGGGATGGACCATATTCGGCCCTCGATCCTATTCGGCCCCTTTTCCTTGTGTGACAGAGGCCGGCTATCGTCAAGCCTTCGAAATGTACCTCCTCTATGTTTGTCAATTATTCGGCTACCATAGATGTGAATTGCTCTGCCCCTATTAATGTAATGGTACATTTGCCTTCTGATTATCATTAATATTAATGTTCTACTAATCACGAGACAAATATGTCGACTTACAATGAACCATGAGGAAATCTAAGCGCATCATTGGGTAGTACGTTTTGTTTGTTGTTGATAGTTAATATTAACATTATGTTATTTGCAAGTTAGCGGTATTGATTCATGACAAACAAATGAAATGTATGTGCATTATGGAACTACAGTATCTATGTATCTCTGGAATCGTTCCATCTGTTAATAATCATCATTAGCACTCTGTTAAACGCAAATTAGCTATGTTAACTCATGTGAATGATTAAAAGAATCTGTGTGCCTCTGTATAACACTGAGACTAGTCTGTTTTGATGATATCTGGGCCTATGGCCGTTCTGTATAATCTGTTAGGCCTATGGCCAATCTGTGAAATCTGTTAGGCCTAAGGCCGTTCTGTATATCTCTGGGCTTACAGCCACTCTGAATAAAATATGGGCCAGAGGCCGTTCTATATTATCTGTGGGCCAGAGGCCGTTCTGTTCTGTGGATTACTGGGCGTCAAGCCACTCTGTTTAAAGACTGGGCTCGAGGCCATTCTGAAAGTAGTTATAGGATAAGACTAACCATATGTTCTCTGCATTTATATACATTATAGTTCAAGTTAATCATTACATTGTTTATGTACTATTATTTGCTGGGCCTTGCTCACCCCGTGTTTTGTCTGTTTTTGTAGGTAACTAGCCTAGAGGTTAGTCTTAAGCCATCATGCCCGTTCCTCTTTGTCAACCTCAGTGCGTCCAAACACTTAAGTGAAGCTCACTCATTTTGTGGAACCCATACAAAGCTTTTAGCTGGATGCACTATTGTTTGTCCGATGTTGTAAAACATGATTAACCTCCCTTAGCCTAGTTTTATTACATCCTTAGGCTTAGGAATAAGTCTGCATATCTGTATATGTACATAATTACATGTGTATGTTTATTATACATTAACTACCTGATATTAAGTGTATGATCCTGGCATGTTAGTACTAGCTCAATGGATGTTAGTTTGCGTTGTTAAATGCTTCCGTTCAGCCCCATATGTTGTACATATCGAATTTGATGTCCGTTTCTGAATAGGTCATGCCCAAACTTTTAGGGGGAGTTTGGGGTGTGATATAATCGATCGTGAGATTGAATTTGTCATTGATATTGTACTGGGTACTCAACCGATTTCTTAGGCTTCGTACAGAATACAGTTGCAAGAATTGCTTGACAAATGGTTCATTCAGCCGAGTACATCGCCATGGGGCGCATTCGTTTTGTTTGTGAAGAAGAAGGATGGGACCCTTTGGTTGTGTATTGATTACCGAGAACTTAATAAGGTGACAGTGAAGAATAACTGTCCTTGACCACGGATTGATGATTTGTTTGACCAATTACAGGGGGCACAAGTGTTTTCAAAAATTGATTTGAGATCCAGATACCATCAGTTGAAAGTCAAAGCAGAGGATGTTAAGAAGACAACCTTTCGAACCAGGTACGACCATTATGAATTTTTAGTCATGCCATTTGGGGTTACGAATGCACCCGCGACTTTTATGGATTTAATGAATCAGATTTTCAAACCGTATTTGGATGAGTTTATGGTGGTATTCATTGATGACATTCTTATTTATTCGAAAAGTATGGAGGAACATGAAAAGCATTTGAGATTAATTCTTCAAACACTTAGGGACAAGAAGTTATATGCTAAATTTAAGAAACGTGAATTTTGGTTGAATGAAGTTGTGTTTTTGGGGCATGTAATTAACAAGGATAGTGTGTGTCGATCGACAAAAGATAGAAGCTATTATGAATTGGCCTGCTCCTACCAATGTTACGAAAGTACGCAGTTTTATGGGTTTACTAGGTTACTATCGAAGATTTGTTAAGGATTTCTCCAAGATTGCAATGCCGCTTACCCAGTTCACTCAAAAAAGTGTTCCGTTTAAGTGGACAAAATAGAGGGAGTTTGCCTTCCATGAATTAAAGACAAGGCTCACAATAGCACTTGTCGTTGCTTAGGGTTTGTTATTTATAATGATGCTTCTCATAAGGGATTGTGGTGTGTACTTATGCAAAATGGGAGAGTGATTGCATATGCATCTCGACAATTGAAGCCGCATGAGAAGAATTATCCTATGCATGATTTGGAATAAGGTGCAGTGGTATTTGCATTGAAAATATGGCGGCATTATCTCTATAGAGCAACATGTGAAGTCTACACCGACTACAAGAGCCTCAAATATTTCTTTACTCAAAAGAAGCTTAATATGCGGCAAAAACGGTGGTTAGAACTCATCAAAGATTATGACTTACAAATTTATTACCATCCCGACAAAGCCAACACAGTAGCGGATGCTCTTAGTAGGAAGTCAATAGGAAATTTGGCATGTTTGCTTGCGGAGCAGAATGAACTATTGCACGACTTGGAAAGAATGGAAGTGGAAATCGTGCTACATGAACGAGGTGGAATGTTAGCCGCAATGGAAGCACAACCGGCTATTATTAAGGAAATTAAACAAAGACAATTGGAAGATGTATTTCTCAACAAAGTACATGATGAGATGGAAACAAAGCCGAGATCGGGATTTGCTTTGGAAACTCAAGTGTTGAAATTAAAGGAAAGATTGTGTGTGAAGCTCAACTTTTTCGTGCCCCATCTCGGAAGGCGAATAAGCCCTACAGTATCGAACTCCTGTGGTTCTGAATCTGATCTCACAAGTGCAATGTGAAGTAGATAATCACTAAAGAGTCCTAATCTGGCAAATCCTTTGGAAAATCGATTTTGAATCAAATTGCCAAAAATGGACTGCTTTGCTAGATACAGAAGCGCCACCTAAATATTTTTGAGAAATTTAGGAAACCCATGACTCGTGCCAAAGGCCACGTGTCCGTTATCACCAAGATTATCTCAGCTCGGGAACTTGGGTACGAGAGAGGAAGGTCATGAATTGAGCACCCCCGCTTGTCCGATCAAAGATTGGCTTCTACTAATCATGATATGAATCTTATGTATATTATATGCTCTTGTTCCGGTTTATTAGGCTAGCATTACTATGTGATGCGCATACACACAAGTATAGACTAACTTGCAAGAATTCAAACATTTGATTTCGTGTTTGTTTGCAAAATTGTTTCGAAATATGTACCACTGAAAAAAGTGATTGCATATGAACATTACTCAAATTATTCCAATTCAAGCAATTAGCCTTCATCCATTGGCATTCAAACAGTTATAGCACCTAAGCAATTAGCCTCGTGGCAAGTATGCTAAATATAGCAACATCGACACTCATGCAATTATGCTAAAGTGAGTAAGGCTCACCTAGTACTCCAAGCCAAAAGAGAAATGAGTTAGAAAAATGCATGATTCCTAACTATGCAATATGACTAATGCAACACATGCGGTATGCAACTAATAGGCACGATTACTAATATGGCATATGAATCAATTTGAGCATGCAGTCTAAGCAAGTATTCAAAGAAGTATTAAACTTAACAATGCAAGTTAGAATGATGAACTGAGCCTCGGTGCATGCAATACAAGTGGATGCAAACATGGAATATGTTAAACAAAACATGATGCACCAAAACTAACCATCATAAGCAGTTAAATAAAAGGGAGAAAGACGTGGGGTTGGAAGACATACACATTATTACAAGTCTGCGCCCTCATGCAGGAGGGTCCGAATGAACTAATTAGCTAACTAACTAATTAAAGCTAAGCTAATTAATCAACAAAAACAAATGAATAAGTAGCTAAACTACTTAACTAATTATTACAAACCAAATTAATTAACTAATCTAGCTAATTAAAATAATTACAACACAAGACGAATTAGCTATTCTAACTAATTAATTTACAAAGCCATTACTTCATACACAACACTAATATGGTTACAACACGGATCCCATCAATGGAAGGGGTCATGCATGAATGCGGTTTCTACCCAAAAAAGCCTATGTTTCTATTGTTGAATGTCTTTATTGCACAGTAGATCACTTGCATTGGTTTCCACCTCCAGACCAACTCTGTTCTGCTTCAGAAGAACACTGCTAAATTTTGCATTGGTTGCCCGCAGAGGGCCTGCCGTCCACTGATGGTGGCCTGCCGGCCACTAAAGATAGCTTGTCAGCCATTGTTGATCAGTTTTCCTTGCTGCAACAGAGAGCAAATAGAGCAAAGATAGTGTATTCTCAAGGGTTTGTTTGCACATTTACCCCTCCTTATTATGAACAAATCAAAGAAGTAATAAGCTTGGTTCACAAACTGTCAATGGAAGCAATTTCATTGCATGATGGCCTATGAACCAAAGTCTACAAGTTCAATAAATGCAACAAAACAAGACTCTCAAAACCACCTCCCTATCATGAAAGATCAAGGGAAGTAGTTGACAATGAATCTTGGACCGTTTTCATCACTAATGAGTATGAAATGACTCAAGACTCAAAGGTTCAATTAACGTCCGATTGAACCCAAAGAAATTGTTTTCTTGCACCTTATTGTAGCCTTAATTTTATTACTTTATTTTAGTTTACCAACCATTCTTTAGTCAATTGAGTCCAAAGGTGAATTTAAGTCCTCTAATGGAAAGAGGGCTTAAACCAAGAGTTGCTTTAGGCATGAAAAAGACATCATGCCGTTAGTAATGAACCCCCAAAGGGATTAAACCATTAAGCATGACATCTCAATCTCATGCTTAAACACACAAGTAGTTTGAAACCACTTTCAAAGCAAAACAAAAGCCAAGAAAGAAAAGAGGTTGCAGAGGTGATTAAGAGTGATCACAACTATGGAAAGCCACAAATAAATGCAATCAACTCAAATAAGATGGTGACTAATGCCTAAAACACCAAACTCATGAGGACAATTATACTATAAGCATGCAAAACAAAGCTCAAATGCAACAAATACTTACAAACAGTCCTAAAACAGTCTGGAATTAAGACAAAAATAGCTAGATTAATATGCTAAAATATGGAGCATGCTAGACTAGTAAGCAAAACACAAGGAGGGGAGGCTAACCCCTCCAATTTTGGACTTCAAACCATGATTTTAGCCACTGAAATAACTCTGAAAATTAGTGTCTAAAAGCTCAAAAAAAGATAGTGGAGTGATGAGAAACACAAGGGAAAAGGCCTTGAAAGCAAGGTATAAAGAAGGGTGAACCACCCCTCAACCTTTATTGGCCCTAAAACCCAAGTTTCAGCCCAAAAATACAGAGTTTTTACAACCCAAAAATAGTGGAAAAAGAGTAGGAATAATAGCAAATAAAACAAAGAAACAAGCAAAGCCTTATACCTCTTGAAGAGAAGACCACTTCTAGGCAACAAATTAAGACAAACACACCTTTCTAGAGCTCAAACCAAGCTCAAAAGTACCTCAGCTCAAAGATGAGAAGGTTTGGTTAAGAGTGTATAGGCAAAGGTGAAGAGTGTATAGGCAAATGTTGAGAAATTTGTAAGAGAGAGAGAGAGAGAGAGAGAGAGAGAGAGAGAGAGGAAAAATTTTGCTCCAAAATTTTTCTAACCTCCAAATATGAGAGGGAGGCCATCTATATATAGAAAACATGAATTTCTCTCATAAACATCCAACTATACACGTGGGAGCAAATGCAAGCATCTGTGCAAATAGCTGGCATAACTATCACAAGGGTCATAAAAAATGGGGTGTCTACAGTTGCCCCTCTTTAACAAAACTCGGAGTCATGAAATGACGTGAGTGAATGTTAAAGCCTGAAGACGACCCATTTTGACAAGGCCGTAAGACTTGGACAAACAATCAAGACATAAATAAATTGGTTGGGCCTGCAAGCTACCTACATATCCCTTTGCAAGGAATCAAACTAGCGTAGTTCTGGGGCAAGATAAAAATGATATGCACAAAGACTTTGAAAGCTGGACTCACACGCTTCGCGAAGCCGGTTATTTTGAAAACTCATGATCATGCGAGATGATACAATAACCAAGAACATGAAATAATATATGAACATATGAATGAGCAGCTTTAAGCTTTAAAACCAACATAGGTTCCATGCAAAAAGATACAAAAGACACTCTGACCATGCCAAAACACGAGATAAAGAAAGAAGCTCAGGGTCGCATTTTGCGTGTCCTAAGCAACTAAGAAACAAAAAACCGCTCTTAGTCGTGTTTCACACGTTCTGAAAAACTGAAGAACGAAAACCACTCGAGGTTGCGTTTCATGCGTCCTGAGAAACTGAAGAACGAAAACTGCTCAGGGTCGTGTTTCACACATCCCGAGAAACAAGAAAAACTGCTCGGGCTCGCACTTCACGCGTCCTGAGAAACAAGAGAAATCTCTTGGGCTCGTGCTTCACGCGTCCCGAGAAACTCTCATCATGCCAAAATCGTAAGAAGAGGAGAAAATGCTTCACGTGTCCCGAGATAAAACACGCCTAGAGCCGCGCATCACGCGTCCTGAGATACTTTAATCACGCTAAAAATTGTAAAAAAAGGAGAAAAACCGCTCAAGCTTGCGCTTCACGCATATCGAGATAAAACACATCTAAAGTCACGCATCACATATCCTGAGATACTGGAAAACTACTCGAACTCTCGCTTCATGCGTCCCGAGATGAAACACACCTAGAGCCGCACATCACATGTCCTGAGATAAAAGAAAAACCGCTCGGGCTCGTGCTTCACGTGTCCCGAGATAAAAACACGCCCAGAGTTGCGCGTCACGCGTCCTGAGATACTAGAAAAACTACTCAGGCTCGCGTTTCACGCGTCCCGAGATAAAGCAGAGAGGTGTGTGATAGATGCACAAAAGTGAACAAGTGCGATAGCTGCACAAAGTGAACAAGTGCGATAGATGCACAAAGCATATTCAATGCAAGATAGACAACCAACGTATGATGTTAATTGAAAGCATATTTTATGCAAGAAACGAGAGCATATTCTATGCAAAATTAACAGCATATTCTATGCATGAATCATAAATGATGCAAGACAGGCATGCAGCATACATATATGTGACATACGCATTCTATGCAACGAAAAAGCATAAATATGTAATTCAACGAGACGACGAAAACAAATATTTAGTGACGACCTCTGATTTACCTCTCGAAGATGTTGCAACATATTCACAAAGGATACACCTCGTTTATGTTGTCAAGTGAGAAACAATGTGTGCCAAAACACAGTTTTGAGCTCCCTTAGAAACAATCTGGACCCAACAGTAACCTTTCCCTACACCTCTTGCAAAACAAAGACACAAAACAACATCAGGACACAAAGGAAGGCCACCGCCCACTTGCTGGCCACAAGGGAAGAGTGCCGGCCACTTGTCGCATCAAAACAACCTGCCGGCCACCGATGGCAGATTAGGGCTTTTTGGACTTCTCACCCATGGGTCTTTAAATATACATCATAACACTTCATTTCCACACAACCCTAGGTCCGAAATTGCTCTTCTTCTCTCTCTAGGTGCCTCCTCTCTCCAGATTTGCACTTTATATGCGTGTTCCAATGCCCTACGCAAACTTTTTTTTCGTAAAACCCTCATGATTCTTAACATTTTGAACCGATCAGATTTTGATTTCGACGCTTTTTCTTGGGTTTTCACCACTTTAGGCTCGTTACCCTCGCGTTTCTCTCGGGTTTCGTAAACTTTTCCAAACTTTGACTTTTTCTCCTATTTTCTCTCTTCTAGGATTGACTTTGTCCAAGTTTCCCCTCTTTTCTCCATTGTTTTTTCATTTTTCACCCACTTTTCACTCATTTCCACCCATTTTTCAGATGGCAGATGAGATCCCACATGACGGGGCTCCTCCTGAGGTTTCACCTGCATTCCCACCTATTCCCAAGGCTGACGAGGTAGCTCAGGGTATGGAGGCCGACCTCGAGGCAGAATTTGAGCCTGAGTTTGAGCTAGAGCTGCTACCATTGAGAGTACAACCTTTTGATCCGGCGAGATATCATCCCCGTACGCACATATTGCCACCCAGAGACATTAGACGATTCAGCGACTCTGCTCGCAGTTTGAGAGAGTCGGACTCCCACCTTTTATCCAGCACCACTGAGGTATGAACTTTATTTTCATGCATTCCTGCTTGTCTTTTCACTGTATTTTTTGCATTGTCTTTAATCTGACTATACTTTTTCATCACTGCCTGATCCGATTCATCTGTTCTTTGCCACAGGGAGAGTCTTGTGCCTACAGGGGGTACGGAGCTACGACAACGAGAGATTGGTATGACGAGCTCCCTGCTGGAGTCCATGACAGTGTTGATGAGACCGGCTTTGGCCTTTCTGCTCCGACCTAACACGGGTCATTGCGAGCCATCCTCTTCTAGGAGCGCTTGTGAAAGATAGTGGGACACCACCAACTCCTTCCACTTCTCTACTGCCAGGAGATGACGATGACTCCCTACGACTTTGTCATGATCACGGGCTTAGGAGTAGAGGGTGATCTGATCTCCTTTGACACCGACATGGGAGAGTGTGAGGCCGTCTGGATCGACCTGCTAGGAGCGAGCCCGAGACATTAGAGGAGATGGAGCAGTATGCTAGAGGCTTCCTGATGTTTGTCCACGGTACCACCTTGTTTTCGAACAGGTGGAACACCGTGGGCTTATATCTGTTGAGCGCCCGGTTGACCCTTCCCCGGGTACGCTTCTATGACTGGGGCGGAGCTGGTCTCGCCACCCTGTATGGCTATATGAGCTCTACCTCTGACCTGAGGGGAGAGAAAATTGGAGGCTACTAGCGAGCCTGGGAGGTATGGATTTCAATTCCCTCTTTGCACTTTACACTTTTTGCTGTACATTTTCTACTTTACATCTGTTCAACACCTGTGCTTTCTACTTTGCACTTTCTGCATCTGTTCATGCCCTGTACTTTCTGCTTTGCACTTTATACATCTGTTCATACTCTGTTGATCACATATCACTGCACTTTCCTTGCAGCTATGGGTTTATGCATATTTCCCGTCTCTTGCCTCAAAGCCAATAAGGGAACTTCCCCCGATAGTCCCTTACTCGAAGTGATATGATAGTCGATGTTAGGGCAAAAGTCGCGAGTCCTTTGCCTTCTTCCGCCATTACTTTAACACTGTGGCCACCCATAAGGTAACCCAAAACACAGTCATTTTGCTTTACAACTGTTCTAATTCACATTTTAGCAACTGACAGCAACTAAAAAATGTATATTCTCTGTTTGCAGATCACGTGGCAGCCTTGGGCCATGATGCCGGCCGGGGTATGGAACCAGTACGCGGGAGCATGAGCGACATCGCACTTTCGGATCCTGCTGGAGGGCCCAGTCTGTCGAGCCAGGTTCTTGAGCGAAAGATTTGTTCGCTAGACTGTAGGCTTATGGGATCTGATTGTTTTGATGCCACCTCTGAAGTCTATAAGTTCAACAGACAGCCTATCTATTGATACAGTTACACAGTTCATGGTGGGCTTGAATGCTAATTACTTCAGACACAAGGACAACTACGCGACCTTTAGTCAAACCCACCTTATGCCACCTCTGACAGGCGCTCACGGAGGTGAGGGGGTGAGGGCTCCTGCGGCAAGAGAGGCGACTAAGACCCGTACTAGACGGGCTCCCCTTGTGAAGCATAGCACCCGTTGGCCAGAGCTTCCCACTGCACTCACATGCTGGAGGGCTACCGAGACTGCTTATCAGATCCCGATTGAGCCGACAGAGGCTGGACACAAGCTTGTCGGAGTGCGAGGCTCGTCCTAGGTATGGACCATACTTTACAATTTGCATCCCACATTTCATTTCAGATATGTTTATTGTGAACACTGATCATTCAGATGCATTTGCAGGCATCCATAGAGTACATGAGCCGGTGGCCTCCTTGATGGACATGGTGTAGAGGAGGAAGACGCTGCTTGGTCTCCACAGTATCCAGGTAATTTTCTTCAATTTGCATTTCATGCCATCATCTTTCCACTAATACACAAGCATTTCAACTGTAGTCTTTTCCAAACTGCACTCATACACTACATCTAATACACTACACTCACACATTACATCCACACACTGTACTCATATTGTATCTGATACACACACTGTGGCTGATATGTTGACAACAGTTTCTTCCAGATTCCACCTACACCGACGGCTCTAGCGATAGCAACAGCAGCACCAGCACTAGCACCAGCACCAGCACCATCACCATCACCATCACCGACAGTATGTCCTCCAGTAGTAGAGAGGAAAAAGAGACAGGCCCCAGCTCATGGTCGAGATGTGGGCTGCGGTTGGGGCAGAGATAGAGGTGCCTGAGGCCATAGCAATCCTACAGAGCCCATCTTGAGCAAGTGATGATGCTGAGAGTAGTGACTTCGAGGAGGCAGCGAGTTGGCATTCTGACTCATCCAAGAGTGGAGATGATGATGCTGGCTCGGGTTCTAAGAGCGGAGGTGTAGCCAAGGCGGGCTTTGAGGCAGAGAGCGGATATGATACCAGCTCAGGTTCTGGGTTTGATTTTGACAGTGGTGTCGATGGAGGTAGTGCCCCCGAGTCCTTCCCTCCAAGGAAAATGACGAAGAGGGCCTCTCGGGCCTGAGGCGACTGGCGCTGACTTTTTTGTACTTTTTTTTTTGTTTAATTTATTTTTGTTTGGTAGCATTAACACATTGTATAGCTTCATATAGGTTTTATTTTTCTTTTAAAACTTGTACTCCTCTTTTGTAAAAACCATGATCGGAATAAAACTTTGTAGTTTTTATAAAAAAAGTGTTGTTATTTTTCTATCATGAGTACCATTTTTGCATGAAATGGACATGGAATCGAATTTGCAAACAGAAACTGAACACTTGTATTGTGGCACGACGTTCTTAATCGGGTAATGAGTTAACAAACAACCAAAATACAAGATACAAAATACAACTCGATAAACAAAGTAAAAACAACTCAAATACAAATAAGCAAACTTGCTAAAACCAAAAAGACTCAAAACAAGACGTTAAAACACACAAAGATCAAAACAAAACACATGCGAGCACTGCTCAACACACAAGTGGACTGTAGGCTTGAAAAGAAGGTTGTTGGCCAGAGATAGAGCTTGCCGGCCACCAGTGTAAGTAACCTCCAGATTGTTGACAGCTGGCTTCCACTCACAGCTATATCTTCTACAAAAGGTACAACTTCATGATTTCTCTTCATAACCTCATTTCAGCTGCAATTTCTTCCACAAATGGAGCCATTTTTTTGCCAAAAAGCTCTCAGATTGGATAGTGACTTTAGACAGCACGGAAAAGGTAAATTTTTGGGGTTTTGGCATAAATACACTTTTTCCATTGAGCCATACTGCACTTTGTTTTCCGTTCCTCCATGTCGCGGCTCAATGCTGGAACCCAATTACACATGTCTTTCACTTCGGGGGACAAGAAATATGCCCAACAATTAAAGATTTTCAAGCACTAATGGAATCCCAGCGCAATGAGGAAATCATGCCTCAGTCCCGTTTTGGCCGCACCCAAGCTTTGGGATGGATGTGTGGGCTCACTCTGCATGAGGCTCGATCTTTGGCCCACAACGGAGAGCTGGACATTCCTAGCTTGATTCATCGATTTCCCAACATCAGTGATCAGGGTGACCTTCTCTAGCGAAGTTTTCGGCAACATGCCCTCTAGTTATGTATGCTTGCATATTTCTTTCTTGCCCCTAGCTTCAGCAGATCTAGCATTTGGTTGATCGAAGTGGCTCAAGGTCTGAAAGAAGGCAAGAGTTGCATTGGTTTGGCACTGGCCGAGACTTTGATGGGCTTAGATGCCTTTGATCGGCGAAAGACTACTAGATTCGCGGGGAGTCCACTACTTCTTCAAGTATTGTTTCCCATCCTTTCTCATATGTGTTTCTCACATCACTCGGCACTCATGCTCTATTTTCCTCTCAAAGCCCTTTTCTCACTTTTCTTTCAACATACATCTCTCTATTCTTTAATCTCTCTTTTCTTTCATCCCTTCCCAAGTGTGGCTTATGGATAAGCTGAAGGTAGTGGACTTTTACCCTAAGTACTCAGCTCGAGGCTATTTTTTCCGCCACCAACTAGTGGATTTTCCCAACGAGGGGTGGTGATGCGACTGGATGCGCAACAGGTCTGCTGCTGACATAGCTTGGCGTTGCCCTTGGCTTAATCTGACCGAGATGAGTTACATCATGGCTCGGTAACCTAGCATACAATTGATCGAACTGACGCATTGCATGTTCTACTTTCCCTTCTGGTTCAGATGTCAGTTTGGGCATGATCCAACCAACCCAGAGAAGGGGGTAGAGTACCCGATTTCATTCCCCATCCGTGGTTCGCACTTGGCTAGGTACCTTACTGCTTGGAGGACGAGAGAGCTTTTGGCCCCTACCCCTAGTTTCAGTTATGCTCTTTCTGGCGAGTGTTTGGCTTGGCTCGAGGATGAGGAACAAACTGGGTCCACTTTGGCTTCAGAAGCTCCCACAAGCACGAGCGGAGGACGCAGGAGCACCTGACTCATCTATGCCCATAGTTTATTGCTTTGACCTTTCTTTTCAAGTTTTTTCGATGTAATAAAAGCAACTTTGATTTGTATCAGAGAGTTGGAGAACTTTTTTGTTGAAATCAATGAAATTAAAGTTATAAGCACTAAAAATTTTCCTTTTGGTCCAAAAATGGTCTAAGTTGTAAAAGGTAAAATTTTGAACAAAATCAACTTTTATTAAAACATTCCAAAACCATTTTCGAAAAGGATCACCACCTGAGATGCACAGAATCAATCCTCAAGATGTATAACCCCGAATCAAAAGACCAGAAATGTCCCTGATTGAATAGCACTGCTCTGCATTGTATCTAGCTCTTCTTTCAGAGTAAAGATCACAACCAAACTCTTAGGTAAAGGACAGACAAAGATGACCTGATCAGACACATGGACAAGACAGATGACTTGGAAGTGGTTACGGCTAAACTTCAAGATGAAGTTGCCTACATATCCCAAAGATGGGAATCAGGTCTTACGTAGTTCGGTTCAGGTTCACTAGAGTATTTACTCTCTCCTTTTGTGCTCTAACTTTTGCCAAAGTGGCTCTTTAGGTTTTCAACCTTGCGAGCTCAATTTTGCTTTATTTCTAACTTTTCATGCTCTAACTTTTGCCTAGGTCACCCTTTCAGGCTTTTGGCTTAGCGAGCCTCTCAGGGATAGTATTTCTTCAACTTGTCCATGTTGATCGGTTATGAAAACTCCAGGCCATCCAGGTCCATGAGAATAACAGCTCCACTCGACCAGATAGCTTTGATGATGTAAGGACCAGTCCAATTAGGTCTGAACTTGCCCCTAGGGTCATGAATGGGAGCTCAGTTGTCTTTTAGCACCATATCTCCCTCCTTGAGATTCCAGGACTTAACTTTATTGTTAAAAACCCTAGCAATTCTACACTGGTAGCCCTGAATGTGATATAATGCTTTCAGTCTTCTCTCATCAAAGAGCTTTAACTCCTCAAATTTGCTTTGTTGCCAGTCTGCCTCTGTTATCTAACACTCAGCTATAACTCGTAGTGACGGGACTTCTATTTCAATTAGCAAAACAACCACCATTCCATAGACAAGAGAATAAGGAGTTGCCTCTATAGACATCCGGATTGAAGTTCTATAACCCCAGAGTGAGAATGGCAATTTATCTAGCCAGTCCCTGTAAGTCTCAACCATCTTCTGTAAGATATTCTTGATGTTCTTATTGGCAGCCTCAACAGCTCCATTGGTTTGCGGCCTATATGTAGATGACTTATGAAAAGCCATATTGTATTTTTCCAACAAGTCTATCACCTCTTTCTTGAAGTGGGAGCCATTATCTGATATGATCTCGTTTGGGACTTCTTATTGGCAAATAATATTGTTTCTGATGAACTTGGCCATATACGATGCTTTCAACACTGCATAGGACTCAGCTTCCACCCACTTTATAAAGTAATCAATTGCCACCAAGATATATTCATGCCCATTCGATCCTTTTGGCATGACTGCACCGATGACGTCGATTCCCCAGATGGAGAAAGGCCATGGCGAAGTCATGTTGTATAGTTTTAACGGCGGGATATTCATGTGATTAGCAAGAAGTTGGTATTTAAGGCATTGCCAAACAAAACCAATATAATCCTCCTCCATGGTAGACCAGTAGTAACCTTGCCTGAAAATCTTTCGGGCTAGCATCACTCCATTCATGTGTGCTCCGCACTCTCCTCCATGGATGGCCTCCATCAAGAGCTTTAATTCCTCTTCTTCGATACACAACTCGTGTATTGCCAGATGACCTCTTTTATATAGTTTACCTCCACAGATAATAAATTTGACGGCCATTTGCCGTATTCCCCTTTTGTCCTTGGCATTTGCCCTGGTGGATAAATCTCATTTTCTAAGAAGTTCCAAATATCATAGTACCAAGGGTTTTTGTCTTGTGCTTCATCTATTACGGTGTTAGTTTCATAAGCTGGTATGTATCTCTGCTCAATGATAATCAGACGCATCCGAACTCAAAGTGGGATGTCTATCATAGGAGATAGAGTTGCTAAAGAGTCTGCGAACATATTGTTCTCTCTTAGTAGATGTGTAAAAGTCAGTTTTTCAAACCTAGGAATCAGAACATCCAGGTTCCGATGATAAACCTTCGTCTTTTCTTCTTTGACTTTCCAGTCTCCATTTGTTTGAGAAACAACTAAGTTCAAGTCCACGACAACATCCAACCTTTTTGCCCCTAGTTCCAAGGCAACTTCTAAACCAGCGATCCACGCTTCATATTCTACTTCATTATTAGACACCTTGAACTGGAGTTTGAAGGCTAAAGGTATATGGGAGTCTTCGAGTGCTATCAACAATGCACCTATCCCATAACCATACTGATTGGACGCTCCGCCAAAATACATGGTCCAAGTCTCCTTCTCAACTTGCAGAATGGCTTCATCTAGGAACATGTATTCCACCACCTCATTCTCTTATACTGGGTGATCTGCCAGGAACTCCGCTACAACTTTTCCCTTGACCGACTTGCGGGTGACATATTTGAGATCAAATTCAAAAAAAAAGAAGCAACTAACAAGCTAGCCTAACCATAAGCGCTGGTTTCTCAAAGAGATATTTGATGGGATCTAATCTCGAAACTTGGATTACAAAGTGAGCTAACAAGTAGTGCCTCAAATTCCTGGTAGCCCATACCAAGGCTAGGCAATCTTTCTCCAATGGAGTATAGCGGGTCTCATAATCCAGCATTTTCTTGCTCAAGTAATAGATGGCTTTCTCCACCTTATCTTCAGATTCCTGAGCGAGCATGCATCTCATAGTCGTGTCTGTCACTGACAGGTACAAAATCAAAGGCTTCCCTGGCTCTGGCGGCGACAACACATGCGGATTTTGGAGGTACTACTTAATCTGCTTAAAGGCGAATTGACATTAATCATCCCATTGGAATTTCTTCCTTTTTTTCAAAAGACCAAAAAGTGTTTCACAAGTCATGGTTAATTTGGAAATGAACCGTCTTATGAATTGCACTTTACCGAGAAAGCCTCGCACCTCCTTTTCAGTCCTTGGTGGTGGCATTTCTAGGATGGCCTTGATTTTGGAAGGATCCACTTCGATGCCCCTCTGTGTGATCAAAAAGCCTAGCAGTGTCCCTACTGTTACGTCGAAAGTACATTTCTACAGATTCAACCTCAGCCTATATTCTCTAATCTGTTGAAAGAATTTCTCCAAGGCAGTGTAGTGGCCCTCCCTTTCTTTGGACATGACAATCATGTTGTCCATGTACACCTCAACCTCTTTGTGGATCATATCATGCAGAATAGTGGTAGCAGCCCTCTAATAGGTAGCCCCAGCATTCTTCAACCCAAACGGCATAACCCAGTAGCAGTAAGTACCCCATGGCGTAGTAAATGCAATTTTCTCTCTATCCTCGGGTGCCATCAGAATCTAGTTGTACCTGAAAACCCATCCATAAAGGATAACAATGCATGGCCTAAAGTGAAATCCACTAACTCATTAATATGCGGCAGAGGAAAGTTGTCCTTCGAACTGGCTTTGTTTAAATCCCTGAAGTCCACACAAACTCGAATTTTACCATCCTTTTTCGACACTGGGACGATGTTGGCCAACCAAGTTGAATACTCATATACTAACAAGAAAACTGCCTTGATCTGCTTGGTGACCTCTCTTCTTTGATTTTCAAAGCCCAATCCGGGTGGATTCTATGTAACTTCTGCTTGACGGGTTGGGCCTCGGGGTTAAAAGGGATACGATGCTGTACAATCTCAAGATCGATTCTAGGCATGTCTTCGTAGGACCACACGAAAACATCTTCGAAATCTTTTAATAAAGTGACTAAGCGCTTGCCCTCCTCTGAAGACAACGTGGACCTGATCTGGACCAGACGCGGATCCTTCTCAATCTCCACATTAATAGTAATGATTTCATCAGTGCACGATTTTGCAAACCTCTCATTATCTCGATTAATCAATTTTTTCAAAACCAGAGGAATCCCTTCCTCTTCGTTTTCATTAAAATTTTGAAAATGTTGGTCAATACAATAAATAAGCGGCACAGAGAAATACTCAGAATCAGCAGTGTTCTCATTCATAAGGTCTAGCTCTTTGGTTACAACCGACTCAAAAGCAAAAGAAAAAGAGGACTTGGACAAGACCTTGGCATCCGGGTTATCACCCCCAGGAATACTAGACTCAGACTCAGAAGAATCGAAATCTGATTTCGATTCCACAGACTCATGGAATCAGATTCTAGCTCATCACTTGACTCAGAACTAGACAAGTAGCCCTCATCCAGCTGCCAGGTAAGAGATTGTGCTTCTGATGCATCCAAAATGCTGCTAGATGGGTTCACACCCTGTTGGTCTCCGATCATGGAGATGGTAAGGTTATCCCCCAAGTTCTCTGAGTCAGCCGTAGGATCTGTAAGGTGACATGCCAGTGTTGTCCCTACTCCAAGCTCGTTATTGTCCAAGTCACTTTCCATGCTCTATTCAGCTTCAGTACTTGGTTCAGTACTTGCAACTACAGGTTGAAGAAGATTTTGAACCTAGGAACCCGTTGTTTCATAGAATTCATTCAGGACTCGGGAAAGCCGCAAAAGGGGAAATCTTCTCCCTCCCGAATGAAGCGACCATTCAGCGTTCCCTGGATTGGCCTATGAATGAGCTCAAAATGTTTCCCGGCCTGCTTGGCTCTGGCTCTGCCTGTCATCTCTTCCCTTTTCTTGATCCAATCCTCTTTGGTGGATACATAAGCCAAACCAAAGGCATGTGGATTGTGTGGTACGTTTGTCAATGTTATGATGCCTTTCCGGCCACTTCTTCCAAGTCCCATTCCTGGCACATGTTGCAGTTTGTTCATGACATAGATAGATTGGGAACTAACATACATGCCCTCATCAACGGCCAGAATGGTTTGCAGTACCTGGGCCTCGCCTAAAGTGAACCTTGGGAGAAATACATCCTCCTTGCCATGAACGATTTCCAACATTGATGTAATGACCTCTGGTGGGAGATGAATTGATGAATTCCCCAAAACAATCACCACTCCTTTCCTGTGGGGGTACTTCAACATTTGGTGAAGGGTGGATGAGACAGCTTTCACATAATGCAGCTAGGGCCTCCCTAGCAATAATTTGAAGGTGGCCGGGACATCCAGGACATGGAACTCGACATCTTACGGAGTTGGGCCTACTTGGACTTTGATTTGCACCGTGCCCATAACCTCTCTACTCGTATTATCATGTGCCCGAATTACTTGGGCTGTGGACACAAAGTTTGTCGGCCTAAGGCCGATGACATAAGCTGTGCGAGAAGGACAAACATTGATAGCTGAGCTGGTGTCTATCAACACTACCCGTACCCATTTTCCCTTGCACTCAATGGATATGTATAGGGATTTGTTGTGAGCTGAGCCTTCCAGTGGCAGTTCTTTGTCAGAAAAGGTTAGGGTTGGCCTGGCACCACCTGGGAAGGCTAATCCTACAATCTGTTCAGGGGTAGTGTCAATGGGCAATTTAGCTTTGTCCATTGCTGATAGTACTGCCTGCCGATGTACCTGGGAGGCCGTGAGAAGACCCTAAATTGAGATGTCAGCTTGGATTTTCTTCAGTTGCTTCAACACTGCCTCTTATTCTAGCTAGTTCTCTTTTTGTTTCTCAAACTCTCTATCTTTCCCAGATGCCTCAGCTTGATGTAAGTGTGGTGGCTTGAAATACTGCCCACTTCTCTATTCCGTGTACCACGTGCTGTTTGGAAGGCACTCACCACAGTCTTCATCAGTGTGAGCCAGATGTAGATCGTCATCCTTTCACCATACACCTCCAGCAGTTGACAAACAGTTGTCCGGCTCTGTTTGGATCCCTTTCACTTCACAAGCATCGCCCATAGGGTATTGGGCAAGTACTGCTTTCTGGTTGTCTTCAATCCTTTCTTGTTCAAACTACTTCAGTGCAGCTTCCTATTATGTGTCCACAATGCTCTCAATGCCCAGTTTCATGAGCATAATTTTCCACGCTAGTGTTCTCCGGCAGTTTTCCTTTTCATCGGCCCTTTCTGCCACTGCAGCAATTCCTACTTCCTTTCCCTCCGGTTTCATTTAAGTTCTTTCCTCCCTGTCTGGTTCATCACTCAACCACCTAGAGTTGTCCATTGATCCATTCAAATCGAACCAGTTAATCTACATATCCTCTTCATCCTATTCGTTAAAGAACTGCAGGTTGTCTAAGTCCGCCTCAAGTTTTGCCAAATCATCCAAACCTTGGCTCGGGCCATCCTCCCTAACCACATTGACCTCCACTACAGTTGGCAATACCACTTCCGGCTTGGCTTGATCAATCGGCACAATGTAGCATCTTGGATCGTAAACCCCCCTAGGCAAGTCCTCAGAGCACTCAGGCAACGGACTCATACTTTCCTCTAAGGCCAACCTCCCTTCTACTGCAACTGTCACCACCACAAGCTTAGGTTGAAGTGCGAACGTGTCCATCATGCACAAGTCTGTGCTTTCAGGAATGAACACCGTCGGTTTGGGTAGGTGGGAAGGGGTAATATATACGCTAGGGTCATAGGGGATGGCCAGTGTATGGATTAGGTTTAGATTTTGAGGTGGAGAAAGTTAATTGTGGGCCGGGAGAGGGTTGGTAGTTACAATCCTCCTCTATGAAAAAAGGAGCAATTAAAATTAATTTATCTTGAATAATTATGATTGGGAATGTTTCCAAAATAAATATAGAATAATTACTAACTTTTGGATTCAATCAACAGCCTCAGAATAATCACAGAGAATGCCAAGGTGTTGACTGAAAATTGGTGGACACGCAAATTTTAAAATAACAAGTGTTTAATCTGTTTTCATGCTAAAATGAATTAGTATCATTTTCTAGTCATCTTAATTTCAGAGCAACAATTGAGCAAAGAGGGTGATATTTCAAATTCAACTGATGATTGTCATTAATCTATGTTACTTATATCATTATTTTGCTTTATTATTTGCAATGAAGCAAATTCTAATCATCTAATGACTGTCAAAGATACAAAAACACCTAGAAGTTACAAAGTTGAATATTTCTATGCTTGTGAGAATATTTCTGAGCTTTCCCGCTCTACAAATTTTTTGGTCAAAAGAAATTTGAGACATCCTTTATGTCTTTATTTTTTAAAAGTCTAGAAAATAGTGGCAGTATTTTTGCTGATTTTGAAAGCGAAGAGACAAGTAAAAAATACAAGAAAATGCACAATCGTTATTCTTATTTTTTTTTATTATAGAATATTATAATCTTTCAAATTACAAGTACTTCAGCTCTCAGATTAGTTGGTTTTGTTTAGGGGTTGCATTTGCTGGAAATCATAGTACTCCAAATGATGTGCAAATATTTTCATAAAACAAATTACATGACATTATTTTTATTTTTCTTTTGTACAGATGGATGAACTCATGTACAAAGCTGAATTGTACAGAACTGTTTGGCAATTGTTACATTTTTTGAAGGATTATATATTTTTGGATAGATGTGTATGAAAAGTATTGGATAGACTACTAGTTATATTTTTGGATAGATGCATATGGATAAAAATTTAAAATATAATAACAACTACTTGTAATGTCACGCCCCAAACCCGTCTCTAAAAGTTTGGGCATGACCTATTCAGAAACAGACACTTAACCTGTTATACGTAATATGGGGCCTTGGCGGAAGCACTAAAATTTAACATAATAACAAACTCCATTGAGCTACCTCTAATATGCCAGGATCACATGCACCATATACATTATAATAACCAGTCACAGACCAAAATTATACTGTAAGCATCAGTTATATAGATATACATATACAACCCCAGCTCTAAGATTGGGCATAAACAAAAACATTGAAGTCATGTACATTCCTTAGATGAGTAATCAAAAAGAAATAAGACAATGTTTAACAAAGCTTCACAAGACTAAGTGATCTCGCTTAGTGCCTGGACTCATAAAGGTTGACAAAAAGGAACGAACGTCCTGGGTTAGGACTGACGTCCTGGTTGGTTATCTACAGGAACAGACATACAGAGGGTGAGCCAAGCTCAGTGAATAGTAATACATAAATAAAATAATGCTTAACTTGAAACATTGTATAATAGAAATACACATGGATTTATAACTTCTCAATATTTATGGAACCATAAATTGTGTCTAACGTGCTTTGGAAATAAGTGAGGATAGACATACGAACTAAGTGCAACTTTTCAAATGTTCCTGAACATGGGTCTCCGCTCGAGCGGACCATGCAATTTCTGAAATTCTACAATGCTAAGTAAAGTCCCAACCTGGTATTCAAAGCTTTAAGCATGTACTTTCGTATACTAATGCAGCGCAGCATTCACAATACGAATCTGAATCTATTCTTATTCATTATAGACTTAGATCTTATCATGAAACATATTGGCTTCAATATAACGTTTTGGATTAAAATCCTGGTATAATGTGGCACAAACCCTTAATCATGGTGGCGTGAAGCCCATTAACATAGGGGCGCAAGGCCCTTGGATACTTACCAAGCTTCAAAACATATGCTTACTAAGCTTCAAAACATATACTTACTAAGCTTCAAAACATATACCTATCAATCTTTACAACATATGCATACCAAACTTTAAAACATATGCTTATCAAACTTTAAAACATATACTTATCAATCTTTAAAACATATACTTAAGCATACAATGCAAAGTCCACATGATTTGTTTGAGTCTGTTTCACTTTATAGGCCCTTTCTTGAAATATATCAGCTTGAACATAATGGTTGGCTTAAAGCCCTTGAATGGTGCAACATAAGCCCTTAAACATTGGCATAATGCCCTTGAAAGGTGGCATAAAGCCCTTGAAAGTTGACATTACGTCCTTGCAAATTGGCATTAAGAATGCCCTTGTAAATTGGCGTTAAGCCCTTGTAATTTGGCATTAAGAATGCCCTTGTAAATTGGCGTTAAGCCCTTGTAAAGTGGCATTAAGAATGCCCTTGTAAATATGTGGCCCTATGGCCCTTGAAAGTTTCTTTCCTTTTCATACTCTTAACATATCTTAAATTGTAATAAAAATACATAACATGCTTGAAAACATTAATATAGTTGCCTTACTTGCCTCAAAAAATTGACATAAGTGCATAACATGTACATAAGTACTACTACTCACAGTGCTATCACGGAGTGCTTGTCCTTCTCGGGTTATGCCCTACACAGGTACACAATTTATACATTAAGGGCATCAAACACAAATTCCAGAAATACCAGAGGGTTAAGCACGTAAAACAGAGCAAACAATATTTTGCAGCATGAAGTTTCAAACCTACTTCTCTAACTCAATATATATAAGAGATTACTAGTCTTACAAAACACATTATGGAATTTACACCCATTTATCTTCTATTCAAAGAAAGAAAGGATTTTTATGAACATTTCCATGTTCCCCCAAAACTCCTTAAATTTCTAGTGTTTTCACCAAAAACCAAACATTTCTCCATCCCCATAAGAAATCCTATTAAATCATTTTCTTGATTTAATAACTTAATAACTAAGCAAGCCCACAAATATTTAGTAAAATGATTTGGGATTAAACCCGTTCTTGATCACTTCACATTTTAGATCACAAACATTAATATCAACATAGTCAATACCATCCCACATAATCATCACAATTCAACATATCTCAAAAGGAATTCTTAAATTCCATTTCAACATTCCATAATCGAATTTATATCATCCACATTATCAACAAATCTTTTCCCCCAATTTCCCTTTTATTAAAACATAATTTACAATGTATTTAACAAAGTTCAATCGCAAAGTTTAAACATACTTTTCAAACATAACCAAATTCCAATTAAACTTGAACACATCTAATTCAACCTACCACTTTCATGATTCAACTATCAATTTGGGCCAAATCATTGATTATCATCAAGAATCAACCTATGGTTTCTAAGAAATCTACAAATTTCAAATAAAATATTCATCTTCTTAACCCATCACTTCTCATTCCAAGTTTCCCATTGATTATACATCTAGGGTTCACAATCCGTCATTTTAACCCATTAATTTAACTCCCAACATCTCAAATCCTAAAACCCCAAATTCGCATACTATACACTACATGCTCAAAAATGGAACTTTGTACATTTATACAATGAAAATACCACAAATCTATCTATTGATATAGGTATTGAAGAAAACTAAAACCTCTACCTCAAGAATCAAGCAAGAAAAACAAGCTTTGAGAGAAATCCTTCGCAATCCCGAATTCCAATCGATTGAAAATGTAGATCTTCAAGCCTTCTCCATCCTTAATGGAAGAACCATGGTGGATTGTTGAGAAAGGTGGAGGAAATCAAGGTTTTGGGGCTAGGGTTTCGGACTTAGGCAAAGAGGAAGGGAGAGGAAAGAAGAAAATATATGAAATGATCCAAAAATCTCGTTCTTAAAGCTGCTGTCCCGTAATTCCCGCTCGAGCGGACTGATTCTCGCTCGAGCGGACCTGCCCTCAGCACAGATTTTGAAACTTTGAACAGGCATAACTCTTCCCTCCGGACTCCGTTTTAGGTCGTTCTTGTGTCCAAATTAAAGCCCCGGAAATAAGCTTTCCAATGGTTCTAACCTCACATCCAAATTCAAAGTGTGGAAAGAGAAAAGGGCAAAAGAGTGACGGATGATCATAAGGCAACTATCCGAATTAAATTCTTTGGTCCAATCTTACTTTACCATCATTTTACCACCTCAACCAATACCCCAAAATAAGATAAGAACATTCCAAATACATTAATAAAATATCAAAAACGAGCCCACGTGCCTCAAAAGTACAACTCAACCTAGAGGCCTGCTCGAGCGCCCAACCCTGCGCTCGAGCGTGTAGACTAACAAAGCCGTCCGCTCGAGCGTCAACTCCCCCGCTCGAGCGGAGAATTACAACTCCCAGAATCTCAGGCCGTCTACAAAATTGCTGGAAACCCCAAAAGTACACTCGAGCGCTAACTACTCCGCTCGAGCGGGGGGAACATTTTCAGATTGATTGGTATAGGTCACCAACTCCAGTTTCAAAGGCATAACTCAACGGATAGTTCTTCAATTCCAATGGATAAAGTTGAATTAAAACACATTAACCCCTAATTAAATAAGGATGACTTTTTGGGTCATTACATGTAATGTTTTAAATTTTTATACTAGATGGATGTGAATTGGATAATTATATAGATTACATGACCATTTTAATTGGATGGTCATCTAGTTTGGAATTACTTGTGGATGAAAACTTATAATAGTTGATAACTTTAATTAAACAGGTTAAGTATTGGCTAATTTATGCATTTTGTTGAATGTTCATGATCCAATTGATTTGGTTGGTTTGAATGATTCTTGCAAATTACAGGTTATATTGAATGGCTTAGATGGATTGTTATATATTATACAGGTCAAATGGAATTCTTTTTATATTTTATTTTTATTTTCATAAACAAAAAGATTTGAATTGGCAACCAAAATTTGGTTTGGTTTTTCCTCTTTTGGCGACCAAGTGATTATTCGTTGTTTCACTATTCACATTTGGTGACCAAAAGGTTGGTAGGCAAAAGGGTACATTTGGTGGATAAATAATTAGTTGGCAAAATTATTAATTTTGGCAACCAAAGTGTTTGGTCGCGAATAGGTCTATTGCCGACTGAAGTTTTAGTCGCGTAAACATTACTTTTGGCGGCTAACACTTTTGGTTGGGGAATGTGACAATTGGCGACTAACATATTTAGTCAGAAAAATATCACTTTTAGCAACTAAAGTGTTTTAGCAACAAAATGGTTTGGTCGCGGTAATGTAACATTCAGCGACCAAAAATTTAGTCAGCAAATTTAATTTTTTCTCGACTAAAAATATTTTTGTTGCCAATTACTTTTCCCGACCCTCAATTGGCGACCAAAGTGGTGACCCAAAAAATTAGCTGCAGATAACTTTTGCCGACTAAAAATGGACTTTGCCGACTAAATTTTTAGTTGGCAAAAATGCGATTTCCTATAGTGTACGGTTCATTTATATTTATTAATTCATAACATAAATGATTAGCTGCGAATGGTTGAAGAAGAATCCACAATCTTCATTGAAATCTCTATTAGAACAATCTGCTGTGTATAATAAATAACTTGAAACAAATCAAATAAACAAAATAAATTACTTACAGAATTTATTTACCAAAACAACTTAAGAACAAGAATGATCAAGTCAAGTGTGTGACACTCCGTCCTTAAGACAGATTCGCCCCGCTCAGGTGCTTACAGAATAATGACGTCTATCTCCCAAGATACAATGATCTTTCACAGATTGTATTAGCACTAAAAACAATATGTTTCGGTGAACCAGAACCTGTGTTCTGTACTCTCAAAAATTTGTCTGAAATTAATATGAAGAATATATATATATGTAAGAGAATAAAACGGAAGACTACAAGAGAATTTTAGATATGTTTAAACCAGGGGAAGAGGGTCTGAATTTATAAGTAAAGTGGTGCCTTTTAGGAAGACCTGAACAGGTCTAACATAGAACCAAATAGGTGCAAATTGAACTGAACAGGTGTAGAATTAAAATCTATTTGAAAACAGTTTGATCTGCTAGAAAATTGAAGAGAATTATGGATTGCAAGAGGCATTATTTGGATAGAAAATTTAAATTCAAATTTGGCTCAAAATTTGAATTAATTTTAGAAATTCAAATAATTTTTCCGTAAGAATTCAAAAAAATTCAAATGCATTTTGTCCAAAAAATTAATGTTAGGACTCGACTCGTAACCTGCACTCGCTCCTGGCTAGACGGACGACGGCGGCGGCGCGCACGTGTGGTCGTTTGAGACAAAGCCCGCTTTGTCCATAACTCCTCTTTTCCATAAAACTTGGGGTGCCCCTTGGGGCCTAACCCAAATATATCCACCTAGAGCTTATATACTCACATAAGCCCTTTTAAAGTTTCAATGTGGCACAACCAATTTAAGAAAACCCATATTTGACTCTTCAACTTCCCATTCCACGAATCCGAAAACGACGTCAACTTCTCATTCCATGAACCTGAAAACGACGTCAACTTCTCATTCACTCATAAACGATTTTGACAAACTGTCTGCACCGTGTGACTTGCCATGCGACAAGGAACACGTTACCTCTTTGGACCCACCCCAAAAGACGTGTAGACCGCACTCAAATTTGGGCTCAAAGTTGGCCCAAAATAAGCCTATAAAACCTATAATTTCCAACAATCCCCCACATAAATGGAATTGACGGAGAGAAAATGCAACAACATGATCTGATTATAGAGAGTATAGAAATCGAAGATATTCTGCAAAGGATAGGTAGCTTTTGGCTTTGAACCTTCCCTTGTAAGACATTATCAGATTTATTAACTAACCAGTGAACATGATGTTTTGAACTGTTCAACCATTTTTGTAAACCAAGACAATAGAACTCACACAGTATATTACCAGACACAGTTTAATTCTCACTATTGTATTCATTTTGGCCCTAAACAGCCTGGTCTTTCATGAGTACTTTAGAGAATTGTAGAGTTTCATAAATCTCATAGAACTGGCCCTGTTCATACTCATATAGATGATTCTTATGAAGAGTATCCTGCCATACTCCACTAGATATTCCTAGATATAATACTTAACCTAAACCGCTGCAGACATCACTATTTCATCATAGAAATGGGTAGGAGTCTGACTCCTCAGTGATTCTTATGAGTCATACACAGCTCAGTTGTCCCTTTGAACATAAATCTTGGGATCTCCAGTCAACTAGGTTGGGTTGTCGTTGTGGTAAGTCTTATTTAATAGGTTTAAGTCTCATTCCTATCGATGAATTGTTAACTAACTCTCTTGCTAACCTTTTGGTTAGTGGATCTGCTATTTTGTCTTTAGACTTCACATATTCAATGGAAATAACTCCATCAAAGAGTAGTTGTCTCACGGTGTTATGTCAATAACGAATATGTCGTGGCTTACTGTTATACATATGACTCTGTGCTCTACCTATTGCTAATTAACTATCACAATGTATGCATATAGCAGGCACTAGTTTTGGCCACATTGAAATATCTTCAAGGAAGTGACGAAGCCATTCTGCTTCTCCCCCAGCTTTATCTAAAGCTATAAATTCTGATTTCATAGTAGACCTAGCAATGCAAGTCTGTTTGGAAGATTTTCAAGATACAGCCGCACCACCAAGAGTAAAAACATACCCACTGGTGGATTTTGAGTCTCTAGTATCTGATATCCAATTTGCATCACAATATCCTTCAAGTACTGCTAGATATCTAATATAATTTAGCCTAATGTTAAGAGTAAATATGAGATATCTTAGAACCCTTATAATGGCTTTCCAGTGTTCTACACCTGGATTACTCGTATATCTACTTAATTTCCTTACTACATAAGCTATATCTGGATGAATGTAGTTCATCAAGTACATCCAGCTTCCAATAATTTGGGCATACTCTAATTGAGAAATACTTTCCTGTACATTCTTAGAAAGAAACAAATTAACATCCACAGGTGTTCTAGCAAGATGATCATCATCTTTGCTAAATTTGTTAAGTATTTTCTCAATATAATGTGATTGTGACAAAGCATATCCTTCTGATGTTTTGGTAATTTCCATACCAAGAATTACATCAGCAATCCCATGTCTTTCATGTCAAAATGTATATTCAACATTTGCTTGGTATTTTTAATCATGTTGTTATCACTACCTCATCCACATAAAGACATCCTATAACATAACCTTTGTTTGTGTTTTTAATATAAACACATTTGCCACATTCAGTAATTTTAAATCCATTTGACCTTATTGCTTTGTCAAACTTCTCATGCCATTGCTTTGGCGTTTGTTTTAAACCATATAATGATTTAACCAATTTACACACTTTCTTTTCTTTTCTTGGAATAGAAAATCCTTCTGGTTGTTTGTAGACACCCCATTTTTGACTACCCTTGAGACTTGGGTGCCTCAGGTTGATCACTCGATGATGAAAGATACGCTGTACAAACGTTTGATTTCTTCAGCAAGGAGAGCTTCTAATCCCAACCTTACACCCCATTTTGACCAAAACAATTTTAGGACTTAAAACCCTCTCTTTCAAAATATTTTTGAAAATGTTTCTACGACTTTCTAAGGCTCGCATTTCGTTAAATGTTGCACTTTTCGGTAAACCGAGCAAAGACAAAGTGGAAATAAATGGAAGAGAGGTGAACCCTTTGAAAAATATTTTAAACCTCTTATTTATTGGTTTGGAATTGAAGAAAATTGGAGGAGAGAGAAGAAAATTAGTTAGGGAAGAAGTTGGGCATCAAACCGTTAAGAAAGAACTGAGCAGCCTTCACTAAATCAGCCCTATCTCTTTGTGCCCTTAGAATTTAGTTGTAAGGCCACCACCATTAAAAATTGGACTTCTAGGGCTTCAATTTAGACTTAAGAATCTCCTAAAGCCGAGTCCGGATAAGGGAGATATGGTTGTTTGAAGTTAGGCATCAATCCGTTTAAGATAGAAATGGGCAACCTTCACTAAAATAGGCTTATCTATTTTCACACTTGAAATTTAGATGTGAGGCTACCACCATTGGAAAGTAGACTTCCGGGGCTTCAATGTAGACTCAAGAATGACCTAAAACTGAGTCTAGATGAGGGAGATATGCCTGTTTAAAGTCGGGCCCAGAAACAGATTTTTGGTGGCCGGCAGATTGCTGACTGGTGATGGCCAGCAATTCACACTTCTGGCCTGCTGGGCACGGGTGAAAAACACAGATATTTTTGGCCAGCTATCCCCCAAAAGCTCTAGCTGTTTCAGGCTTGATATTTTCAACCTGAGGGGATGTTTTTCTATATATAGTGGACCTTCCTTAATGGTTTAAGGTTACAAAAAATACAAAAAGTTCCAAAACTTGAAATTCTCTCTCTATCTCTATCTTGCAACCTATACACCTTCTCTCTACACTTCCTAAACCAATATTGGAGCTCTCCTTGTTGAGATTATTGAGTCCAAATTTCAGCCCTTGAGAGTGAAAACTTGTTGGTTTATGAACAAAAGAGTAACCTTACTTCAAGAGATATAATTTTGAGCATCTCTACACTACTTCTCTCCCATCTTTTCTTGCTATTTTTTAATCATTTTTGGACTATTTTTATAGGTTGAAGCTTGTTGTTTAAGGCTATTAAAGGTAAAGGGGTTAACCACCCTTTTTTACACATTGTTTCCTAAGCCTTTACACTTGTGTTTCCTATTCTTTCATCAACTTTTTTTTAGCTTTTTACCACTTATTTTCAGAGGTTTTTAGAGGCTAAAAAAGTGGTTTTGAAGTCTCAAAAATGGGGGGGGGGGTGGTTAGCCACCCCTCCTTTGGCTTGTTTACTAGCTTAAATTGCTCTATGTTTTATCTTATTATTTTAACTACTTTTGTCTTCATTCCAGCACATTTTTGTACTATTTTTGGGATTTTTTGGACTGTCTAAACTCTGAAAATTTGGGCTAAAATTCGTGGTTTAAGGCCAATAAGGCTGGAGGAGTGGCTCACCATTCCTTCTACCTAGCTTCCAAGGCCTTTACCCTTGTGTTTCCCACCTTGTTGTCAAATTTTTTTGAGCTTTTAAATACTGAATTTCAGAGTTATTTTAGTGGCTAAAAACACTTTTGGAAGTCCAAAATTAGAGGGGTTAGCCTCCCTTCCTTGTGTCTTATTCACTAGCTTACATAGCTCTATGTTTTAGTGTATTGTTCTAGCTATTCTTGTCTTAATTCCAGCATATTCTAGGACTTATTTAGTACTATTTTAGGATTGTTTTTAGCTGCTTGTTACATTTGAACTTTGTATTGCATGCATGTAGTGTAATTGCCCTCATAGGTTTGGTGATTTAGGCCTTAGACACCATCTTATTTGAGTTGATAGCATTTACTCCATGTTTTCCATACTTGTGATCACTTATAATCACCTCTGCAACCTCCCTCCTTTCTTGGATTTTGTTTTTCTTTGAGAGTTGTTTCAAACTTATTGTTCTCTTAAGCTTGAGATTGAGATTGTCATGCTTAATGGTTTAATCCCTTTTAGGGGTTCATTATCAACGGCATGACATCTCTCTCATGCCTTAAACCAACTCTTCGTTTGATACTTCTCTCCTCTAGAGGACTAAAATTCACCTTTGGACTCAATTGATTAAAGAATTGAACTGTAATTAAAATAAAGTAATAAAATTGTTGATTAAAAATGATACAAGATAACAATTTGGTTTGGGTTCAATCAGGCGTTAATTGAACCCTTGAGTCTTGAGTCGTTTCATACTCATTAGTGATGAAAACGGTTCAAGATTCATTGTCAACTACTTTCCTTGATCATTCATGATAAGGAGGTGATTTTGAGAGTCATGTTTTATTGCATTTATTGAACTTGCACCCTTTGGTTCATAGGCCATCATGCAATGAAATTGCATCCATTGATGGTTTGTGAACCAAGCTTACTACTTCTTTGATCTGTTCATGATAAGGAGGGGTAAATTGTGTAAACAAACCCTTGAGAATACTTGTCTGCTCTATTTGCTCCTTTATTGCAAGGAAGTTCTCATCATCATGGTATCAAGCATCTCGATGGTCGACGAAGCCACCATCGATGCGATGGGTCTCTGCCGACCACCAGTGCAAAATCAAGCATTGTTCTTTTGAAGCAGAACAGAGTTGATCTGGAGGTGGAAATCAATTCAAGTGTTATACTGTGCAACCCAGGCATTTAGCAGCAGAAACAGTGGCATTCTCGGGTGAAAACCGCATTCATGCATGAGCCTTCCATCGATCCTCGTTATCCGTGTTGTATATATTAGTGTTGTGCTTAAAATAGTGGCTTTGTAATTAATTAGTTAGAATAGCTAATTCGTCTCATGTTGTAATTATTTTAATTAGCAAGATTAGTTAATTAATTAGTTAATTAATTTGTTGTAATAATTAGTTAAGTAGTTTGGCTAAATTATTCTTTTGGGTTTGTAATAGTTAATTAGTTAGCTAATTAGTTTATTCAGACTCTCCTTCGTGAGGGCGCAAACTTATAATAATGTGTATGTCTTCCAACCCCACGTCTTTCTCCTTTTTATTTACTAGCTTATGATAGTTAGTTTAGGGACATCATGTTTTGTTTATCATACTTCATGTTTGCATCCATTTGTATTGCATGCGCCGAGGCTCGGTTCATCATTCTCACTCGCATTGTTAGTTTAAATACAATTTTTGAAAACGTGCTTAGTCCGCATGCTATCAACTTGATTCATATGCTATATTAGTAGTTGAGCCTAGTAAATTGCATATTGCATGTGTCGCATTAGTCATATTGCATAGTTAGGGATCATGCATTTTTCTAACTCATTTCTCTCTTGGCTTGGAGTACTAGGTAAGTCTTTACTTGCTTTAGCATAATTTCATGAGTGTTGATGTTGCCATGTCTAGTATGCTCACCATGAACCTAATTACTTAAGTGCTATAATTGCTTGAATGCCCGTGGATGGAGGCTAATTGCTTGAATTAGAATAATTGAGTAATGTTTATATGCGATCACTTTTTTCAAGTGGTACATATTTCGAAACACTTTTCTAAAAACAAACATGAATTGAAATATTCCAATTCTTATAAAGTTAGTCAATACTTGTGTGTGTGCGCATCACATAATAATGCTAGCCTAATAAATCGAAACAAGAACATATAATGTACATAAGATTCATATCATGATTAGTAGAGGCCGATCTTTGATAAGGACAGCGGGAGTGCTTAATTCATGACCTCCCCCTCTTGTACCTAAGTTCCCGAGCCGAGACAATCTTGGTGATGACGGACATGTGGCCATTGGCACGAGTCATGGGTTTTCCTATATTTTCCAAAAATATTTAGGTGACAACTTTATATCTGGCAAAGTAGTCCATTTTTTACATTTTTGATTCAAAATCGATTTTCCAAAAGATTTGCCGGATTGGGACTCTTTGGTGTTTATTTATTTCACATTGCACCTGTGAGATCAGATTCAGAATTGTGGGAGTCTGATACTGTAGGGCTTATTCGCCTTTCCAAAGGGGGTGCGGAAAAGTCGAGCTACATTGTTCCATGGAAATTTCTTCATTAACTCACCATTTAAGAAAGTGGTTTTCACATCCATTTGATGAATTTCTAGATTATACAAAGATGCAATGGCAATTAACATTCTAATGGATCTGTAGGGGGCAAGTTTAAATGGGCCTAGATTGGGCTATATCCACAAGACCACCGAATAAACTTGTTCGTAAGGCCGAATAGGCCATAAATCTTGTGGAAACGCTTGGGGGTCTAGCTGTGAGGGCAAGGTGTTCGTAATAGAAAGTGAGCCCCTAGTGAGCAATATAAAAAAAGAGGACCATCAGCCAAAAAAGGGGAGATAACTTGTGACAAAAGAAAAAACTTGAAAATAATATTAACTGATACGTCGGAGAGCTAATTCCAGCACCTCCGATCGGAGTTCATACCCCCATTTCAGGAATGAGTTTGAGGATTAAGAGAGTTTGGTAGAACCAAAGGGTATTTCCAAACCCCTTCAACACAATTGGCACCGTCTGTGGGAATACTCAAACGCGTTCATGGCAAACATAACAAACGATCCTTCACTTGTAAGGTCCCTGAAATATGTATTTACTTCTCAGACCCTAATGATGATTTATTTTCTTAAAACCCTCGTTTACTTGAATCAATTCGAATCTTGACAGTTAGTAATTGCTAGTTTTATTTTTATTCAAACAGAAATTCCCTAACCTAATTTAATTCTACCTAGGTTACATGTATTTAACTTCAAGCCCTCATATATTTTTTTTATTTCAAAACTTGCCCCAAAATAGTACTTATATCTTGTACCTTGGTATGCCATCAATCTTGCTATATATATATATGTGTGTGTGTGTATATACACCTTGTAGAGTGTGCCCTAGGACTAAAATTAATATTAAAAAAATATATAGCCCCTTCTAGGAGAAAGTGAGGAAACCATTTTTCAAAGCACATCATCATGACATTCTAGAAAAAATACAACCTAGTGACCTACCTAGGATGCAAAATCCAAGAATTAGTTTTATTACAACTAGATGTGGCCTAAACCAATGGAACACACCTCCTAAGTCCCTTCCATTCCTTTAGAATTCAAGCAAAATCCTAACTTTCCATCCAATTCCAACTAAAGGGCTTTTATGTCCTTTTACCCCAATTTGCCTATATATACCACACCCTCCCTAGCTTGCAAACATACACACAACACACTCACTCACACACATTTTGGTTAGAGAGAGGGAGGAGAGCAAGGAAGAGAAATCTAGAGGAGAAGAAGGAGGAAGAAAAGAGAGTTTCTTATGCAAATCTTGGAGGGTAAGCCACCAACACAACCCTCTCTTCATTTTCTTTTCTAATGCATGTTTTTAAAGATTCTAAATAAAGTTTTAGATCTATTATTATCAAGTTCCTATGTTGAAAATACTAAGTATTGTTTCCATCTCTCATGTATTTTACCTATTTTGGCACAAAACCATCTTCTTTTGTACACATCTCTTAACTTTTCAAGGGTACTCTTTCAAACAAATTTTCTGAGTTAAACATGTGATAGTTAGCATATTTTCTTCACAAAAGAAATGAAACTTTCCCATGGTGGAACCCCCTTTTTTATAAATTTTCTTGTTTTTGGCATTCTACCTTAAAACCTGTTTTTTTCAGTCAACTTTCAAAAATTCCAGAAAAATGTACAACATTATTCTGGACCTCTATTTTATGTCAAAATCTTCCTTAAAGTGTTAGCTCTCAACTAAAATTGGTTTCATCAAAAAATATTGAGTGGTTTGCAAGAAAATCAAGTTTTCGTAACAGTCGACAGATTTGGGCAGATTCTGGGCAGATTCTGGAATAGTGCTGGACTATTTTCTAAATAACTTAAAATAGGGAAAAGTAATCCCATTTCTGAAAAATGTTCTAGAAACTAGATCAAATTCTCTACGAACCATAGGAAAACCGAGTCCGGTGGATGAACTTAAGTAGTCCTTCCAGATTAACCTTCATGTGATGTTAAATCTGGAAATTTGTTATGTTTGGATGTTTTATGTCCTTGTATTCATGAAAATGTTTAATGGCTTATTATCATATCTTGGCATGATGTTGTATGGGTATGTTATGTTATTTATCTTCTTATCTTGAGGAGGCATGCTTATGTGGATTTTATTTTATCGTTTAGTTGGACTAACCTTGACTTAAAACACTTAATTCAACGGGAAACCTAATTGGGTGGGTCTTGGCTTTTCGAACACTTGAGTAATGAAATGTTGAGAAAATGTGAGATATGGTTTGTTGGGATGCGTTCCCTATTTGAGGTCAAATCTTGCGCAAGTGGTTTTCGGGACCCTTGAACGGAGTGGTTGTATTCGGACCCTAGGTGGTTTGGTGTAAGGAGGGATTCGGGCAAGGCCCTATTTTTACCGTCTCTTTTGAGGCCCTGTGGTTGGCGCTACGCGGTATATAACCATTGGAAGGCATCCAAGGTTAGTTCTGCAACAAAGCAGCAAAAGAGGGGGCATATCGAATAATCCGCGTCCGATTCTTGTGGTTGGGAGGACGGAATCTCTTTGGGGGATTACTAGTTACTAACATCTGACTCAACTCTTAATGTATTTATTTGTTTATTGGAGTATCATGCTTTACTACTTGGTGCTATAAATGTGATTGTGTATTGGACTGGGAAAAAGGGGTGGGGTGTGTGTGTGTTTACTGGGCATTCAAAGCTCACGGCGTATCATGCCAGGTGACGAAGCGGAACTCGTAGCGGAAGACGACGAGCCGGAAACCTTTGAAGACTTTTGGCTATCTTAGGAATACTAGAAGTTTCTTTTTGGATATTTTTGTAAGACTCATATGAAGCTTAAAACTTTCTTTTTGGGATGTAATGTAATGGAACAATCTTTTTAATCAAGTATAATTGTGGTTGTTATGTACCTTTATCCTATGTATGAACCTTATCGTTGCTTATGAGACCTTATGCCAATGCCTTGTAAGATCTGTCAAAAAGGTAGTGCGCTGCCTAAGAAAGCTGGACTTGGAAGGGAGGCTATTTTGACTCCTCCAGCGATCTGGGATCTTACTTGGTTATTGACCATAGGACTCACTAGTGACTCTCCCTTGACTGCAACCTATAGTGTAGAATCGGGGCGTCACATCACTTGTTGCAGATGATGTTACACCAAGAGATGACATTACACCAAGAACCATGCATGGTCCAGAGAATATCACATCGCGAAGGGCCCTGGACTTCAACCTAGTGGCTCAAACTTCACCATCGACCTCTATGCAGAAAACCATGCAGACGATATAGATCAAGCAAAGAGAAAAGAACAACGTCTGTAAGACATGGTGGCAGATAACGAACGTTTGTGTAAGGAATTGGCCCTTGAGTTGGCCAAATCCCAACCAACCATGTTACATCGTGATTGGGATTGGTCGCCAGAGAAGAAGAATGATGATTGTCAGTGTCGGCATCGAAAACATGGTAGTTGCGGTGCTTCCGACTCGTTGTCTCAGGAACCCAAGAAGAGGTGGTAAGTTGATATGTACAGCTCATCCAAGGGAAGTCTGTATGTCTATCACAAGCAGAGAAAAGGAGATGATGGTTCGGATAAAGAAGACAAACATGATACATTCGTATGACGCATTGCAAAGGCTATATTGCCTAAAAAGTTTAAAGCACCAACGTTCACCTTGTACGATGGTAAGTCAAACCCTACAGATCACATTCGTCATTACAAACAAGCGATGACGTTGTATGCTGATGATGAAGCCCTCATGTGTCGAATGTTTCCAAGCAATCTAGGACCATTGGCCATTAGGTGGTATTATAAACTGGAGCCGGGGTCAATAAAAAGCTTTCATCAACTCCAAAAATCTTTCAGGGCAAGATTCATCACCAATGACGTTCAGCTAAAGCAAGCTGACTCTCTTTGGGGGATGCAAATTAAACTAGAAGAGACCCTCTGAGAGTATTTGGTGTGCTACAGGGTGTGTTTCAACTTAGTGGACGATGTCTGCAATGACTCCATGTCCATTACCACCTTTAAATGGGGTTACACCCCAATAGCCCTCTTCGAAGTTTGTTGATCAGATGGCCTCCCAAAATAATTTGGGCGCTAATGAAGAAAGTTGAGGAGTATTACAACGTGGAAGACGATGCCCTTTGCGTCAAGGCCGGACAGAAAGTCGTGAAGTCGGCTCCATTTGGTCTGGTTCAGCCGATAAGTGCCATACCGCCAAAGAGCCCGGAACCTTGTAAGGCTAAACGAGACAGCAAACGTGAATCGCGCCGATCAAGCGAGCAGTGTTTGCACCGTTCGAACGAACAGTATCAAGTGGATAGCAGGTGCACCAAGTGTTCAGATAAAAAGAATACGGAGTTGGCAGAGCCGATCAGTAAGATCTTACCCAAAGTCCAGCATCTTCCGTTCTTTAAGTGGCCGTCCATGATGATTAGACCCCCTGATACTGGGAGGAGGGACATGTGATGTAAATATCACAAGGACCATGGCCACAACATTAACAGCTGTTATGCACTGAAGGACCACCTAGAGGAGTTAGTGCAAGACGGCCGGCTGACGTAATATATTTGAAAGAACAATCCACCAAACATAGTAGCTCTATGGCCTGATTCATCTCCACTTGGTGTGATTCACATGATATACAGTCTGTGGCCGCCAACTCAGGTGCATACAATCCAGCTACAACCTAGCCCATCCAAGCCATTTACACCAGCCAAACGACCTCATGAAACCAACAAAATCAGCTTCGACGACACCAATCTTGAAGGGGTAACGCTCCCCCACGATGATGCCCTTGTCGTGGAGTTGCGTATACACAGATTCGTCGTCGAACACGTTTTGATCAATCAAGGGAGCACCTCGGAGATAATGTATTACAAAACATTTCTTAAACTTAGCTTCACCTATTCGAATTTGTTACTGGCCGACTATTCCCTATTCGGCTTCAATGCCAACCCCGAGTATCCTTTGGGCAAGATCACATTACCGGTCCATGCAGGCACCAAGTCAGTCGATGTGGAGTTTCTGGTCGTAAAACTGCCATCACCGTACAATCTCATCATGGGGAGAACCTAGTTGCACGCATTGAAGGCTGTACCAAGTACCTACCATCAATCACTCCGCTTTCCAACGCAACATGGCATCGAGCAAATTCGGGGTTCTCAAAAGTCGGCAAAGGCATGTCACATTATCGCTTCGGTAAAGAAGCCAAAGGAATTGGAAGTCAACTTGATTGATGTCCTAGTTCGAGAAGTCCTCGAGGACGTTGGAAAAACCCCTAGTGATAAGGCAACCAAAGACCTCGATCGTATCAAAATCGAAGGGGAACCTAACAAGTTCTTCATGATCGGCACCTTCCTGAATGCATCTGAAAGACGAGAGCTAGTTTCCTTCGTACTCGGCAACATCGACGTATTTGCCTGGACGCTGTATGAGATGCCAGGGTTGGATCCGAGTGTAGCCCAGCACCGCTTAAACGTTGACCCAAAGGTTAAACCAATCATTCAGAAAAGTCGACAGTCGGCTGCGAAGCATACTTCAGCCGTTGTTGATGAAGTTGACAAATTGCTGGAAGCTGGAGGAATTCGCGAAGTAACTTATCCAACGTGGCCGTCCAATACCGTGGTTGTCAAGAAGAAAAATGGATCCTAGCGTGTTTGTGTAGATTTCACTGACTTAAACAGGGCTTGCCCCAACGATTGTTTTCCACTGTTTTCCGAAATGATACTGTTTATTGAATGAATGATTGTCCTATTTTGTGAACTGTATTCATGGCATCCATAGCAATTGTTACTGCTGCTGTTACTGTTACTCCTACTGTTACTATGGAGAAGTGGTTTGAAAAAACTCTAGGGATCCAGTTGGACGCTCTCGATCCTCAACTAACAACCTGAAAAGGAATGAACACTCCGGTCGGGGGTGCCGGAATTAGCACTCCAATGGATAAGTCAGTGTATACTCTCTTGGTTGCTTGTAAACTAAGTTTCTTTAGATTTTTTTCTCACGTACCTTTCTTTGGCTGATGTTCCTCTATTTATATTTTTCTTTCGGGCCTCAGGGTCGATCCCGTCCTTATTCCACTTTGCATCTGTTTATTCAGATTTTGTCCAATTAGTTCCATGGCTGCTTAATCTACCCGGCTTTTGGGATCGTCCAGGATGGAGCCGAATACGAATTCGGTCCTTAACTGTCCTCGCATAGTTATTTGGCTTCCTCGCCTGTATATCAGCGATATTCGGCTCCGAAAATTGCCCCCCAAACATCCTATTAACACCAGTTATTCGGTATGTTTGGTTTCGAACTTGAAAGGTCAAAGAAAGAACGGCGGTTAACCTCATTTGAATGCATGTTAGAGCATACGTTTTTTAGGCATCATTACATCTTCCCGCCTCTTCGTACACTTTCTTCATTTAATGCGATTTGAAACTATGTTGTCCCCTCGAGTGTAAGTTTTTTGAATACTCAAAGCTTCTAGTTTGCCTCTCGATATACTTTCATTTCGCGACCTCTGCAACTTCCTTCTATTTCTCATTGTCTCTTTTGTTTCTTGTAAGTTCTCTTCTCCTTCACTTTGAATCCCACTTCCTTGTTTATTTTTAGTTCTGCATTCTCCTTAGACTAGCTAGGATGGAAAAACACTTGAAAGAGCTCCTTTCTGTGGACCAAATCTCCCATTTTCGACGCCATTTTCCCACCCCTAACAATGTCCATTTGTCACTCGTGGCAAACAGCACCATTCATATGGAGAGGGCTAATGAAAGTACAATCATCTTTCTTCTTCTATCAATTGTTAAGGGCGGAGTCCGTTTCCCTCTCCATCCATCTTTGAGGGCCGTTCTTCGCCATTGGGGTTTAATCCCTTCTCAGCCAAATGTGAATTTTTACCGAATAATAATGGGCGTTGTAGAATTAAACCGACATCTTAGGCTTGACCTTGGGATCCCTACTATTCGGCATTGCTATGCCTTGGCCAAATCCTCTGGCCGGCTTGGGCGCTACTTCCTCAGAGCTAAAGACATCGACTATCATTTGGTCACTGTGCTTGCCAGCTCTGGCAAGCGTGTTGATGATGTCATGGTCGTTGTCCGTGGTAACTGGGAATTCGGCGAGGGTGAAGATCGCCTAGATCCAGTGCCTAGGCGAAAAGGCGAACCAGGTGGCCGTATAATCCCCAGCGTATATTTGTTGAATATTTACCCAGCTTAAATTCTTTGTACATACGATTTTATTTTGTGTAGGAAATAACTTGAAAAAAGTTCTTGCTTCGGCCGACGGCGTTGTACTTGCGTAGATTAAAACCGCGCTCCAATTCTTTGGCCGTTCAAATCTTCAGAAGCAAGGCAGGGCGGCCCACATACTTTTAAGATACGAGTCGACCTACTCCACGTTTTTGACTGCAGATAACGTTCCGATTCCGAGGGGTGAACAACAGCTTACGGCGCTCATTTTTCTGAACTTCAAGAATCTTAGGCATGTTGGCCTTGAATCCTTAGATTCGGAGCCAACGGATGAACCAGTAACTGAAGTTGTTGAGCAGCCAGATCAACCCTCGGACAGTTCTGAAAGACTAGAGTTTGACGCGACATTGAATTCGGCCTTTGAGGAAGCTGGCCTCAATCCTCCATCAACTTCGAGCCGACTGAATGTCTCCTTCGAAGATATTTTCACCGACTTAGGGGACCTACCTAGCTTATATCCCGATAATATGGCTGGTGAGTCCCTTACTCAGTTGGCCAGGAAGAAAAATGCTGAGAGAATGGCTATACGCAAGAAAGCCGAAGCCGAACGATCTCAGCCTCCACCCCCTCCATCTGAAGTTAGGACTTAGTCTATACCCCCTGCTCCTGTTGAGGAGATGGCTCATGCTGATACGGCCGAAACTGAGCTTGCTGTTGGTCAATCAGAGGGCCAGGTATCGGAGCAATAGGGGGAAAAACGTCCGGCCGAGGCCGAAGATTATTCAGAAGACCTGGTTGACAAATGGCCACACTTAGAAGAATCAGACCTGGTTGTGCCGCTTACAGTACAACCCAGGATAAAGAATATGCCGATTGCTTCCGATGCATCGGCCGTGAAAGATGCTGCAGTGGCCTTGAGCTTGGCCTCCTCCGTTTCATTGCCGGTTGACAGGGCAACCTTTTGGGCAGGGCCTGATCTGTTAGCCATTGCATTGGCCGCTCAATCGGCGATTTTGGTATGTGTCTTAATCCTTGGTTCTGCACTAAAAACCAAGAAGTTTTGTATGTCACCTATCTTATTGATTTATTGGTTTGTAGGCAGCGGGGAGGATAGCAGAGATTGGTCATTGCCAACATGACGTAATTGAATGGATTGGCTTTCTGACCGGCGCAGGGGAAGCTGAGAAGAACAATGTAGCAGAGGCCTATCGCCGAGCGGCGGAAGAAAGAGCGAGGGCCGATGCCGAAGTTGACAAGGCCAAGAATTTTGATCGATTGAGATTGGCTGCTGAAGGAAGAGTGGACGCGAGCGAAGAAGCACTCAAATTGGCCAATGAGACAATATCCAAGCTGGAGGCCGACTTTGAAGGCGAAGGAAAAATCCGAATCCGAGACGTCGAAGGCATTCCAAGCCGGCAAGGACGCAGCCTTAGAGAGCTATGTTGAAGAAGTGCCTAAGTTCGAAAATAAGGGCTTGAAACACGGTTGGCTCAAAGCCTTAGCTGCTGCTAACGTGATATCGGAACAGCTGATTCTGTATGATCAAGTAGACGTGAGCCGCTGGTGTCTGACCCTAAAAGCTAACCTAGGCTCAAAATGACTTTCATTTTGTTTTGGTATTTGAATGTTGTAGGTTTTGTTAGATTTTGACTGTATTTTGTTTAGAAGTTTAAACGTAGGGTAGCTTTCATGTGTAAATTGACTTCTGTATGTACTCAATTTATGAATGAAAATTGCCTTTGCTTTTCTGCTTATTGAATGTGCGTGTTAACAGCTAAGTAAGATGTAAAATCATGAAATAAGTTTTAACGAAACTATTGAATTAATTCGGCACTAAATTAACTGCTTAGCTTTGACAAGCTGAATATACTAGTGCATCTGCCCTTGCCCCAGCAGATTGGTGAACGTGGCCGACAATTATCAGCCATTCATAGATTGGCTGGGGCAGCCTATCTTTTCGGCGCAAAGGATTGATGTTAGGATGGACAGATTAGTTAATCTGCCCTTGCCCCAACGGATTAGTGAACGTGGCCACCGATTATCCACCATTTATGAATTGGCTGGGGCAGCCTGTCTTTTCAGCATGAAGGACTGATGTTAGGCCGGATAGATTAATTAATCTGCCCTTGCCCCAGCGAATTGGTGAATGTGGCCAATGATTATCGGCCATTCATGAATTGGCTAGGGCAGCCTATCTTTTTGACACGAAGGACTGATGTTAGGCCAAATAGATTAATTAATCTGCCCTTGCCCCAGCAGATTGGTGAATGTGACTAACGATTATCGGCCATTCATGAATTGGCTGGGGCAGTCTATCTTTTTGGCACAAAGGACTGATGTTAGGCCGAATAGATTAATTAATCTGCACTTGCCCCAGCGGATTGGTGAATGTGGCTAACGATTATCGGCCATTCATGAATTGGCTAGGGCAGTCTATCTTTTTGGCACGAAGGACTGATGTTAGGCCGAATAGATTAATTAATCTGCCCTTGCCCCAGCAGATTAGTGAATGTGGCCAACGATTATTAGCCATTCATGAATTGGCTAGGGCAACCTATCTTTTTGGCACGAAGGACTGATGTTAGGCCGAATAGATTAATTAATCTGCCCTTGCCGCAGTGGATTAGTGAATGTGGCTGCCAATTATCCGCCATTTATGAATTGGCTGGGGCAGCATTGAAGAGATCGCTTTGGGAGTGGTGCATCCGTGGGAAATAAAAAAGGTGGTTGCTTCGTGCGCGTAGGTCCCATTAGTGTGTTCAAACTCAACTCAAACCAGTCTGTTGAGGAAGGTTGGATAAGTGTGAATGTCAAGTAGACTATTCTTCAATAGCAGAGAAGAAGGTAGGACATTGGCTGAGCTGGACTCAGCAATGAATCGAGGTGTTGAACCTTTACGAACTGGAAGTAGGACGTCTGGGGAGCGGGAGAGACGTCACTCTCCACGACGTCGAAGTAGATCACCTCGGAGGGAGAAGCAACAGCAGGGGAATTCCCTTCATTTGTGAAGTGAGGCTAGTGGGCCACCACGCCCGTTGAGCTTTTCAGTCTTATCGGGAACAAACTGATGATGGAAGTAGATTTGATCATCCGAGATCCAAGCATGGCAATTGAATTTGCACGACAGATTTTTCCGCCAAAAGTCCAACAGTCGATGGTTGGTTGACCAAAAATTTTGAAGTGTTTCGAGAGGGCGTTCATGGAGTGGTGAAAGGACTATACACCGCCTATGAGATTGGCATGTGCCTTCGTGCCGTGCGGTGAGAGATTAAATAGAAAAATGAACGCATTCGTAATTTAGAAGCTCGCACAGAGAAAGCCAAGCGGGAGTTAAAAAAATTAAAAACCGCCGATACTCAGTCGGTCGGCCAAGTTAACCCGATTGTGGAGGAAAGGGTGACCCAACGGCTTATAAGTCACGCGATTGCCGATTGCGATATGGCAAGCATGTTTGCAATAGAAGCTGCAAAGACCAGGGCTTATGAACAAGGCTTCCATGAGGGCTGAAAAGTTGGGATAGAGAAAACAAAGCAAAAGCTCGCCGAGGAGGTCTGTCGATGTGAGAATCATATTTAAGCATGGGTGGATCAAGGCTCTCCACGTCGCAGAGATTCTCTGGGCAGCAGGTGTTGACTCGGCATCGCCATTATATTAGGGTCATCATTTTCCTTTTGCGGCTTTTGAAGTCGAGAAGAGCGACGACAAAGGTGATGCCGAACAAAACTAAATGTATTGTACCGCTTTACCATAAATTGGAAACGAATAATGTATTTTCGATTAATTTAATGAAACATATTATTTTAAATGTTTGCATTTTATTTCAGTCTGTTTATAGATTCTACTATAATCATCTCCCATTTTTTGTCAATTACGTTTATGCGTGTCAATCACAATATTTATGAAAAGGGCTCCGAATCCAGAGGCTTATTCAGTCCAAACGTGTCATTCACGAATGGGGCTCCGAATTCGGAGGCTTTTATCTAGGCCAATCATGATATCCATGAAGGGCGCTCGGAATCTGGACGCGTATTCGGCCCAAATGTGTCATTCACGGATGGGGCTCCAAATTCGAAGGCTTTTATTTTTTGCCAATCGTCATATCCACAAAGGGCTCTCCGAATCCGGAGGCTTATTCGGCCCAAATGTGTCATTCACGGATGGGGCTCCGAATTCGGAGGCTTATTCGGCCCAAACGTGTCATTTACGAATGGGTTTCCAAATTCGAAGGATTTTATCTTGGCCAATCGTGATATCCACGAAGGGCGCTCTGAATCCGGAGGCTTATTCGGCCCAAACGTGTCATTCAAGAATGGGGCTCCGAATTCGGAGGATTTTTTCTTGGCCAATCGTGATATCCACGAAGGGCACTCTGAATCCAGAGGCTTATTTGGCCCAAACGTCTCATTCACGGATGGGGCTCTGAATTCGGAGGCTTTTATTTTTAGCCAATCATGATATCCACAAAGGCCGCTCTGAATCCGGAGGCATAGTCGGCCCAAACGTGCCATTCACGGATGGGGCTCCGAATTCGGAGGCTTATTCGGCCCAAACATGTCATTCACGAATGGGGCTCCGAATTCAGAGGCTTTTATCTTGGCCAATCGTGATATCCACGAAGGGCGCTCCAAATCCGGAGGCTTATTTGGCCCAAACGTGTCATTCACGGATGGGGCTCCAAATTTAGAGGCTTTTATTTTTGGCCAATCGTGATATCCACGAAGGGCGCTCTGAATCTGGAGGCTTATTCGGCCCAAAAGTGTCATTCACGGATGGAGCTCCGAATTCGGAGGCTTATTCAGCCCAAACGTGTCATTTACGGATGGGGCTCTGAATTCGGAGGCTTTTATCTTGGCCAATCGTGATATCCACGAAGGGCGCTCTGAATCTGGAGGCTTATTCAGCCCAAATGTGTCATTCACGAATGGGGCTCCGAATTCGGAGGCTTTTAATTTAATAAACTAAATTTTGTATCGTGAGGAAATAAGAAACCTTGCATTGCAAAGGTGAAATTTGTACACAGTGAAAATTTAAAACAAGTATCATGCCCCACAAGTCGGGTTAATGATAGAAGTTACGCAGATGCGTAGAAAACCAAGGACGTGGCAAACTTCTCCTAGACATGTCTTTGAGCCGATATGCACCTGTGCCGGCGATTGACTCAACCTGATAGGGGTCGTGCTACTTGGGGCCTAGCTTTCCGTCGGTGGGGCTCCTAGTAGCGGGAAGAACTTTCTTCAGGACCAATTCTCCAGGTATATAACGTCACAGCTGCACACGATGATTATATGATTTAGCGAGCTGCTGCTAATACCGTGCCATAAACGTGAGGGCTCGGTCTCGCCGTTCTTCAATCAAAGTTAGATCCAAAGCTAACATCATGTCATTACGGCCCAAGTCGGAGACCTTCATTTTCAGAGTGGGTAAGCCGATCTCCAGGGGGATAATTGCATGAGTTCCAAAACAAAGGGCGAACGACGTTTCCCTAGTGGACCGCCTTGGTGTAGTGCGATGAGCCCACAACACACTAGGGAGTTTTTCAACCCATCTGCCTTTAGCTTTCTCTAATGGTTTGTTGATGCCATCCAAAATGGCTTTATGGAGGCTTCAGCTTGACTATTGCTCTGTGGATAAGCCAGGGTGGAGAAATAGGGCCGAATACCGTACGTGCTACACAATTCTCGGTAGACGCCGTAATCAAACTGGGTGCCGTTGTTTGAAATAAGTGCCCTTGGAATGCCGAATCATGTTATGATATTTCTCCATACAAAACACTTACTATCAGTATCGCGAATGTGCATTAGTGCCTCCACTTCGACCCATTTTGTGAAATAATCTATTGTGACAATAAAAAATCGCTTGTTGCTCGGGGCACGAGGTAATGGTCCGACGATATCAAGTCCCCATTAGGCGAACGACCAAGGACTTGTGATAGATCGTAACTCTTCAACAGGAAAATGGGTTAAAGGGGAAAACTTCTAGCACTGTTCACATTTCTTGACGTAACACTCGGCATCAGCTCTCATTGTCGGCCAATAATGCCCCTATGTCACAGCTCAATGAGCCAAAGGCCGTCTGCCAAAATGGGCTCCACAACTACCTTCATCTATTTCAGTCAGGAGTTCCTCAACTTTATCTGGATGAATGCACTCCAGGTATGGACCAAAAAGAGATTTTTTGTAGAGTTTTCCTTGCGGATCTAAGTAATATCGCAGGGCTTTGTTTCGCAGTTTGTGTGTTTCTTTCTTATCCTTCGGGAGCTGTTCAGAAGATAGGAATGCAGTGATAGGGTCCATCCAACTTGGACCTGATTCTATGATATTGATATGGACTGACTCCGAAGGGCAAATGCTTGGCTTAGGGATGAATCCTACTTCAATTGTCCGTTTAATCTCTGAGTTGATGGTGGAGGCATGGCAAGCTAGGGCGTCTGCATGTGTGTTCTGATCTCGGGTTATTTGATTCAATTCATGATGGTCGAACTCTACTAGCAAGGAATTCGCCGTTTTCATGTAAGCCGCCATACGGTCGTTTTTGGCTGTGTATTCCCCCTTCAATTGATTGATGACTAATTTTGAGTCGCAAAAGATAAGCAGACGCCGAGCACCCAGGAGATGTGCATTCCGTAAGCTGGTTAACAGTGCTTCATATTCGACCTCATTGTTTGATGTTTCGAAGTCGAGTTTGACTGCCTGCTCGATTATTGCCCCGTCGGGAGTCATGATCACTATGCTGGCCCCACACGCCGCATTGGTTGGATGACCCATCACAGTATAACTGCCAAATGTCCCCAACGTATATCCTCCAATTCGGCTTAGGTTGAATTTGATCGGACTTAAAGTTGGCAAGACACCCAGTGAATTCGGCAACAAAATTGGTGAACACTTGCCCCTTGATTGAGGTTCTGGGTAAGAATTGGATATCATATTGGCCGAGTTCCAGAGCCCATTTTGAAGCACGCCCTGATGCTTCCGCGTTACGGAGCACTGAGCAGAGGGGGTAGTCCGTTATTACTTCAATAGTATGCCCCTGAAAGTAATGCATCAGTTTTCTTGCTACCATGACGAGAGCAGGAATGAGTTTTTCCAACTGAAGGTAACGTGTTTTGGCGTCGACCATTGCTTTGCTTACATAGTAAACTGGTCGTTGCTCTCCAAGTTCTTCCTTTAGCAGCACGGCGCTGACTGCCCGGTCAGAAACTGCCAGATATAAAATGAGCGGATCACCTACCGAAGGTGTTGCCAAGAGTGGGACTGATCGGAGGTAAGTCTTCAGACCGTTCAAAGTGGCTTCTCACTCGGGGGACCATTCAAAAGCTTTACCTTGCTGAAGGGTATGAAAGAATTGTCGGCAGCGATCTATGGAACGACTAATGAACCTTTGAGTGCGGTGGCCATTCCCATCAACTTCTGTACCTCTTTCACCGACCGAGGAGAGCCAAGTTCCAGAATTGCTGTGATTTGCCTCGGGTTGGCTTCGATACCGTGGTGGTTAACAATGTAGCCTAGGAATTTGCCGGATCCGATGCCAAATGGACACTTGGAAGCGTTCAACTTCATTTTGTATTTGCGAAGAATGCTGAATGTCTCTCCTAGATCGGCTTGATGAGCTTGCTCTTTCTTGGATTTGACCACCATATCGTCGATGTATACTTCCATGGTACGGCCGAGTTGCTCTTTGAACATAGCAGTCACTAGTCTTTGGTAGGTTGCCCCCGCATTCTTTTGCCCGAAAGGAATGACCTTATAGCAATAGGTGCCCCTAGGGGTGAGGAATGCAGTTTTTTCCTGGTCCTCCAGATGCATGGCAATTTGATGGTAGCCTCTGTAGGCTTCCAGAAAGCTCATGCGTTGATGATGTGCCGTCGCATCTATAAGTTGATCTATTTTGGGAAGGGGAAAGCAATCCTTGGAAGAAGCTTTGTTTAAGTCCGTGAAATCCACACAAACACACCAAGTTCCATTTTTCTTCTTTACAACCATAGTATTCGACAGCCATGTGGGATAGGTCACTTCACAGATTGCCCCGTGTAGACCGCCCGAACTTCCTCCGCGCACCCCCCCCTTTCGGAGAGGGCGCAGATTGGGTTCTAGCTACTACAGTTCGAACTCCTGTCATGGTTTTGAATCTAATCTCACAAAGTGCAATGTGAGACTGATAAATCACCAAATAGTCTAATCCGGCAAATCATTTTGGAAAATCATATTTTAAATCAAATTATGCCAAACTGGACTGCTTTGCCAGATTACAGAGTTGCCACCTAAATATTTTATTTTGGGAAATTTGGGAAACCCTGACTCGTGCCAAAGGCCTCATGTCCGCCATCGCCAAAGTTGCCTCAGCTCGGGAACTTGGGTACGAGAGGGGAAGGTCCTGAAATGAGCACCCCCACTAGCCCGATCAAAGGATCGGCCTCTACTAAGCATGATATGTTGTTTTGAAAACACATGTGTTTCTTATCCGGTTATTATTCTAGCTCTACTATGTGATGCGCACAACATACAAGTATAGACTAAATTGCTCAATTTGGAACAGAACATCTCATGTTTGTTTTTCGAAAATGGTTTGGAATTGCTACCCTCAAGTAGGCTAAAGCGCGGATTTGCCACCCTCAAGTGGGCTTAAACCATGAATTGCCATAAACAAGCGGGCTTAAAACTCACATTCAATGAATTGTTCCAATTCAGGCAATGAAGCCTTCACCCACAGGCATTCATGTAGTTAATCAAGTAAGCACATAGCCTCACGGCAAGCACGCTATCATGGCAACACTCACACTCATGCAAGGATGCTAAAGCGTAAACACTTACAGTGTACTTCAAGCCAAAACAAAAAACCAGTTAGAAATCATGCATGATCCTAACTATACAAGGTACCTAATGCAACACATGCAATAATGCAACTAAAATAGGCTTGGCTATCTAAGATGGCATATGAATGCAACTTGATAACATGCTTTGAAACACATATTCAAATAGGTATTGAAATATGATGCAGTTTGAATGATGCGCCGAGCCCGGTGCATGCAATACAAATAAATGATGAATGCATGCAAAGCATAAGGTATGCTAATTGAAAATTTCCCTTAACTAACCATTAAAAGCTGATAAGTAAAAGGGAGAAAGAAGTGGGGGTTGGAAGACATGCACACACATACACACTTATTACAACAATGCGCTCTCGCAAAGGAGGGTCTGAATAAATAAGCTAACTAGCTACGCTAAGCTAAGCTACTAACGAACTAACTAACTTAGCTAATTAATTATTACAAACCAAATTGAATTTGAATAACTAGCTAATCTAAGCTAATTAGAATATTACCAAAAAGAATTGAATTGACTAACACATTAACTAATTAATTACAAAACCGGTAAATTAACTAGCTAAGTAAAGCAGTTAAAATGGCCTTGAGAGGAGGGAGACATGCGTGCTCGGTTTGCTTCGCCCGGAAATGCACTACTTTGCCATGAGTTGTCTCTGTTTGCACTTGCGGTGATTTCAGAACATCATGCACGCTTCCAGATTGGATCTGCCCCAAAATAGGAGCATTTTGGAAAATTTTGCTGCAAGTGGCCGACTGGCCACTTCAACTAGTCGGCAGGCTACCTCAACTGGCTAGCTGGCCACTTCAAGTGGTCGGCAGGCTAGTGCAAGTGGCTGGCCAGCCACTTTATTTTCCAGAATCTCAACTTTGCTGCAACAGAGATCAACAAAGGCACAACACTGCATTTACAAGGAAATGTATGTGCAACTACTCTCCTTATCATTTCTCAAGCTCAAAGGAGCGTACTACTTGACTCTCAAGCCACCAATCACGCATCTCAATGCATGATGGCCGAAGAGTCAAACTTGCACAATGTTAGTGAATGCACAAACAACACATAAGAGCCTCCATCTCTATCATGCATGATCAAGAGGGTTGGCGACCAAGAAACGCAACACGTTTCATCATTTTGAGTATGAAACGTGCCACATTCCTTGTGTTTGGATTAACGTCCGATCCAAACACAATGTAATGCAAACAAGATGCTTATCTTTCAATGCTAAAGTGGCATGCACAAGACTCTATCATGTAAGCAAATCATGCATGGCATGTTTAGAAGCTAAGGCATCAAAGCTAGTGAAGTGTATTACACATGAGGCATGCACTATCAATCTCAAATGGTCAAACCACATATGGACAGACCTAAGATGCTCCAAAACAATGGCCAATACACACCAAAACTTAGGCACAAAAAGCAAGGAACGCATGCTCATTCGTTTGCTCGCAAGCAAGGCACAAAGCTTAATTTTCAAACACATTGAAAGAGTGACATATATGAGAGCATGGCCGAGGTACAAGCACTGAAATCATATGCCAAATGATGACATATCATGCAAACAACACAGGTATAGCATGTTAGGGTCCTTAAGCATTAAAGCTAGTGAAGTACACAACACTAGGGCTATACAATACAATGCTCAATGGACTAAACCAGCCCCAAACAAACCTCATGCATGGCAAGACAGTGGCTAAAATGCTTTGAAATGATAGCATGAAAGGCAAGCAAATGATGTCCATGCATTGACTCATCAACAAGGCATAAGGGCACAACTCTTAAACATAATTAAAGAGTGATAAACATGAGAGTATGACAGGTCTGTATGCTCTGAAATTATATGTGTAATGATGCCATATCACATAAACATCACAAATAAGGCATGGTAGAAGGCCCAAAGCATAAGGCTAGCAAAGGGCACTACACAAGAGGCATGCAATACATAGCACAAACAACCAAACCATCTGTGGATAGAGCTCAATTAGGCCAAAATAAAGACCAAAACATGCTAAAATGGAAGTCCAAAAGCCTAGACAAGCATGCATACGTATTGGCTCACAAACAAGGTATAAGGCACAACTCACAAGAGCTATTAAAGAGTGGAATATGTGAGAGTGTGACTATGCTATATACACTGAAATCATGTGAGAAATGAGGCTAAGGCATGCAATCACCATAAATAAAGCATGCAAGAGGCCTTGAAACTCAAAGCTAGTCAAGGCCCTTACACTATAACCATACAGGGCAAGCCTCACGTGGCCATGACCACTCAAAATAGAGCTAAGGCATGCTAAAATAATAGCTAAAACATGCTGAGATAGAGCTAACACAAGCTGGGATTAGAGGCAAAAAGCATGATGCATGTTAGGCCTACAAATAGGATTGCACTACAAGTACAAAAATCAAGCAAGAGGTGACCCCACCAACCAAAATTAGAATTAAAGCATGTCAAAATAGCACCAAAAACATGTTGGAGTTAGACTAAAGCATACTAGAAATATGAGCTAAAACATTAAGCATGCAAGGCTAGTTAGCAAGAATTACACTACAAGTGTAAGAAGCAAGCAACCAATGACCAAACCAACCAAAAAAAGAGCCATGGAAAGTCCAACAAGTCACAAAAACATGCTTGAGCTTGGTCATAAAAGAGTAGAAAAGCATGCTCAAGTATAAGGCTAACAAGGCATACAAGCAAGACAAAATGAGAGGTGGACCACCCCCTCCTACTTCGGACCATAAGAGCAACTTGTTGCCATTGAAAGTCCTCTGAGTTTTAGTGGTAAAAAGGCCAAACAAGGGAAGAATCAAAAGCTTAGAGAGTTGGCTCAAGAGGCTTAACAAGCCAAAGAGCAAAAGAGGGGAACTAACCCCCTAACCCCACAAGGTTCAAACCAATATTTTAAAGCCTTAAAATCAGAGTTATTAAGAGGCTAAAACCAGCCTTTAGATAGCATGCGAAGGTGGTAAAAGACTTCATCAAAATAAAGCTTAAAAGGGGCTAGTCTCTTACCCTTGAAGAACAATGGAAAGACAGCAACTTCAGCAACAATCTTGGACCAAAACTAATGCTAAAACCTCAAAACAAGCTCTAAGGGACCTTAGCTCCAAAGTGAAGGTGTTTGACTAGGTATTTGTGTGCAAAAGTATGAAGAAACAACACTTCTAAGCACAATAGCACTATATATATAGAGTGAGAATTCTAGAGAGAGAGGAAGATTTTTAGCTCTGAAAAATCTAAACCCTCAATTAGGGGGAGGAAGCTCCCCTTATATATAGCAAACAAGCCAAAAGGCATGCTTTATCCCTCCATACACATGGAGGATGAGTTCAGTGAGCCACAACTGGCTCAAAAGATCTGAAAATATCTAAAAAAGTGAAAAAGTGGCTGCCGGCTAGTTGAGGTGGCCGGCCGGCCACTTCTTCTAGCCGGCCGACCACTTGAAGTGGCCTACAAGGGAGGAAAGTGGTCGGCAAGTGCCAAAAGTGGCCAGCAAGGCCTTCTCCCCCCCCCCCCCTTCCCTAGGTAAGAGGCAACAAGGTTTGACCCAAAAACAAGGGTAAAACACAGAGAGTTAAGAGGCTCAAAGACAAGGCACTCAGCCGAGACCCTCGGGCACTCAAAACAAGCACAAAACATGCGGAATCATCGAGTGTACAACCGATCACGTCAAAGTCTTGAGCTCGATGAAAAATGGGGTGTCTACACCCTGGCATCAACTCACCAATCAACTTCTTCAACAACGGCAGTAGTATGCTCCGCGGCTGACCGCCGGCTCTTCTGAACAATTGGCTTACATTTTAGATCAACGTTTAAGTGGTGCTGTGACACAGATGGATCCACCCCCAGTATCTCATATGGTGACCATGTAAATACATCCAGATTGCTGAGTAGGAAGGAGGTTAGCTCTTGCCTTTCTGCTTTACTCAGGGAAGCGCCAACCATGAAGAATTTCTCAAGATTCCCATCAATTTCAACGCAATCCAGGGCTTTGGTTGCCTTTTCACTAGGAAGCCGCCCAACGTCAGCTAGGCTTACCCGATCCGGCACCTCAATTGAATTTACCTCCATCTCTCTTGATGTCTTCGCAGTAAGAAGATAACATGCCTGCGCCGATCGCTAGGAGCCTCAAATTTGCTCTATGCCGTGTTCAGTCGAAAAGCGAAGTAGTTGATGATAGGTGCTTAGCACGGCCTGCATAGTATGCAACCAGGTTCGTTCCATAATGAGATTGTACGGCGAGGGAAGCTTGACAACCAAAAATTCAACGTCCACTGATCGGAAACCCGTTCGAACTGGCAGTGTGATTTTACCCAAAGGATATTCTAAATTAGTGTTGAAGCCGAATAACGGGTAGTCAACTGGAGATAGGTCCAACTTGGTGAAGCTGAGTTGAACAAAGGTCTTCTATTACATTACTTCTGAAGTACTTCCCTAGTCAATCAGCACACGTTCAACTGTGAATCGGTTTATGCGTAGTTCGATGACTAAGGGATCAATGTGGGGGAGTGTCACGCCGACCAGATCAGAATCATTGAAACTAATATTCTCGGATTCATAGGGCCATTTTGCTAGTGTGATTTGCTTAGGGGGGTTCGGCTGCAATTGAATTGTATGTACCACGGATGCATGTCGCGGGGAGGTGAATCATGCCGCAGAGCCACTGTTTTTGTTGAATTATTCTTTCGGATGTGCTGCATAAGCCGACCATCTTGCACCAACTCCTTGAGGTGGTTCTTCAAGGCATAACAACTGTTAGTGTCATGACCGTGGTCTTTGTGATATTCGCACCGCTTATCTCATCTCCTCGTATCGGGAGGTCCCACCATCTTAGGCGGCCATTTAAAGAAAAGTAGATGTTGAACTTTAGACATAACCGTACTGATCAGCTCTGATAACTTCGTGTATGTTTTTCCCGCGCGCCTTATGCGCCTGCTATCCACTTGAAGCTGCTCATTAGCCCGATGTAAACACTGGTCATTTGATCGGCGCGAATCCCGTCTTCCATCTCGTTTAGCCTGATTCCGTGATTCAGGGCTCCGTGGTGGTATAGCATTGACAGGCTGCACGATTTCAGACGGGGCCGGCTTATTGGTTTTGTGCCGGCTTTGACTCGTAGGGCATCGTCTTCCGCTTTGTAGTATTCCTCGACTTTTTTCATCAACGACCAGACTATTTTTGGGGGCTGTTTGGTCAAAGAGCTGCGGAGGGCACTATCAGGATGCAACCCCATCTTGAAGGCAGTGATGCCCATGGAGTCCTTGCAGGCATCATCTAGTAGATTAAAACATTCCCAATAGAGCGCCGAATATGCACGAAGGGTTTCTCCTGGTTGGATTTGCATTGCCCAAAGAGAATCGGCTTGCTTCGGCTGGACCTCATGGGTGATGAAGCTTGCCTTGAAGAATTTTCGGAGTTAGTGGAAGCTCTTAATCGATGCTGGTTCCAATTTATAGTACCATCTGACAACCAGTGATCCCAAACTGCTCGGAAATATTCGACACATGAGGGCCTCGTCATCTGCATGAAGTGTCATGGCTTGTTTGTAATAATGAATATGATCGGTGGGGTCTGATTTTCCATCATACAGGGTGAAAGATGGCACTTCGAACTTTTTGGGTAGCACTGCCCTTGCAATCCGTCGTACAAAGGGGTTATGTTGATCCTCTTCGTCTGAATCACTTCTTCGCTTATTCCTTGCACAGGGACTTCCTCCGAAGGAACTGGAGACTTCGACTCGTCCCTTCTTCACTGCCACTATCATGTCTCTGAATTCGAGGTCGTCGAGCATCCTTTCCCAAAGGTCGTCCCTGATCTTGGCGTGCGGACTGTTGAGATTTTGCCACCTCTAGGGCCAAATCCTGTCGAAGGCACTTGTAGACACCCCATTTTTGACCGTCCTCAAGACCTGGACGTCACCGCTTGAACACTCGGTGATTATCCATGTTCGTGTTCGTTTGGAGTTCCCGGAGTTCTCGACTACGCGCCTTGCCTCAGGACCTCCGAACTTGACCGTTTTGTGTCTGGTTTTGCACCAAACACTTGTGCTTTGCCTTGGAGGGGCAGGGAATGCCTTGTGAGGCATCCCCACACACCACCGATAGTGGCTAGAGGCCACCGGCTGGTTGGTGTTGCTATCGGCACTATATTGTGCCGGTCGGCAGTCAATTTTGTCAAAATGACAATTTTGCCCTGCTGACTACTGTTCAGTTGCTTTTTGAGATATTTTAAGCAATTTGTCAAGCCTTGCTTCCCCTCCATACACGTGTATGGAGGGATGGGCCTCTTGTTTTTCTTAGTGGCTAAGTTTACAAAATGGTCTCCTCTATAAGAGGAGGCCTTGTCTTCTTGACTGAGGGTTGGCCATTGGAGAGACAAAAAACTAGAGCTCATATATATCTATACACTTCCTCTCTCTATATCTTCCATTTCTCTCATCCTTGTGTGTGTGTTTTGGATCCATATAGTGTGTTTTGCCTTACTTTTACACCATTACACACACTATTACACCTAGCTCCGAGATTGAGGGACTTGGAGGTTTGTTTGTGGTGGTTTTGGACTAGATTTGATCATTAGAGGAGGACTACATCACTTGTTCTTCAAGGAATCTTCAAGGGTGAGCTAGTTACTTTAGTTTCCCCATTTTTGCAACTAGTTTTTACCTATCTTGCTTTGTGTTTTTTGGCTTTGTGTCCAACATGAAAAAGGCTTATATTTTCATGCTTAAGAACATTCATTAAGTGTATTTTGTGGCTTGAGTGAAAGCTCACCCTCTTAGGCCTTTGTTTTGGCCATTTTGTTCCCTTTTCTTAAAGTTTTATTTGATTGGTGTTTTTGGCCTTCTCACCACTGAAAACCAGTGGGTTTTCAGTGGTGAGGGAGATGGTTTCAAGTCTTAAATTGGGGAGGGACACCCCCCTCCCGTTTGTCCCTCTTTGGCCTTCACTCTTGGCCTAATGGATAGCATGCATGCTTGGTTGGTTTTGGCTTCATTTCAGAGCATATTTGTGGTTCATATGATATGTTATACCTCTGTTTTGGGTCGGATTTGTAGCCCTTAGCATGTCTCTCATACTTGCTTTGAAATGCTCTCTTATGCTTAAAAGTATGCCATGCATCTAGGCCATGTTCTTTGCATGTTTTAGCATAATTCCATGAGGGCATTAGCATCATATTGCTATATGTAAGGGCCGTTAGCCACTGTTTTTGCCATGTTTGGCATGTTTGGTGTTGTTATCTTGTTTGTTGGCTTGCAAGCCTTGAGTGTGTGAGTCCCTAGCATGTTTAGCCTACCTCGATCTTATGATTTGGCATCATTTTAGATCACATTTCAGCCCCTATGCCATGCCTATATGTCCCCATTTATCACCTCTTCCATGTCTTGAAGTGTTGGTCTCTTATGCTTTAAAGAGGGTATTGTGCATGCTTGCATGATTAATGCATTTTGGGGCTGCCATATCAAGGTTTGTGGGGGTATTTTTGCATGATGGAACTCTGTTTTTGCTCAAATAATTCATGCCATGATTGGTCTTAGTAGTGGTGGAAGGGTGCTCCCTTTTTGTGCCCTAATCTTAGGCCATTTGACTTGCATGTTTGCATGAGTATTGGTCACCATTTTGGGCATGTTTTGCCACTGTTTTGGGGAGATTTGAAGGCTGCCCCATTGTAGTTAAATCCACCATTGCATGCTTGCCTCATGGTTATTGCTTAATTGATTCATTAAGTGTTGAAGTATGTTGGTTTCATTGCTTGATTGGTCCATGCTTGCATGACATTGGTACCTTGCATATTCTAGTATTTTGCATGCTTAATATGATAGTTGCATTACATTTGGCATGCCTTGTACCTTAGCATCATATTGCATTGTTGAGCCATGTTGCATACATGCATTTCATGGTTTGGTTTGGGGTTGTCAAACCAAACATGGGGATTGAGAGGAGTTCACACTTTGAGTGGTGCAACTTGCCTTAACCCTCATGTCACCAAGGCCCTTGACCAACTCATGATAAGGTCTTGGTTTCATTTGTGTGTTTGCATGCATGTTCACATTAAAATGCAACCTTGGTTCCTTAGGCTATCATGCACCAAGATGCATAGTTAATGGCCCAAAAACCAAGGGTCATGCTTCCTTGAGTCCCATACATGATAGGGAGCATTGACCATGCTTACATTTGCTCTAAAATCCATATCATGCACTATCTGCCTGCTGTTGCTGTCAAACTATCCTCTGCAGGAATTTTGTGCCGATCGGCAGTATAGAGTGCCGACCGGCACTTTATGAACAGCCGATAACTCCAAATGCAGCCGGTGGCCACACCCTTTAGCCGGTGGCGTTCCCCCAGCCGATGATGTTCTGCAATGCTCTTAGAAGGTTCTCTGGGACTTTGGCGGTTTGAGAAAGAAAAGCGATAAAAGAGAACCTTGATGACATGGTGCGGGTTTTCGGCAAGCGGGCTCAAGCATGCATCATTCACGCATCCGAGGTGGTAACTGTAGCCACCTTTCCTTTTGCATTTATTCGTTAAATAATTAGAAATTTTGTAATAATTAATTTATTTATTATTGATTTGTAATATTTATTCGTCCCTCGGCGATGGCGCAATTGTAATAAGTGTGTGTGAGTGGGTGTATGTCTTCCAATCCCACGTCTTTCTTCCCTTTTATTTACCTGCTTATGATGGTAGATTAGGGCACATTTAAATTAGCATAACAGTATGATAGCATGTTTGCATTCATTCATCTGTTTTGCATGCGCCGGGCTCGGAACATCATACAAACTGCATCGTACTTTCAATTCCAAATTGAATACGTGATAGTTGTAGCATTTCACATGCCATGCTTAGGATAGCCGAGCCTGTCTAGATTGCATCTTTGCATGTGTTGCATTAGCCATTTTTAACATGAACTAGGATCATGCATGATTACTAACTAGTTTATTATTTTGGCACGGAGTACGATGTAAGTATTTATGCTTTAGCATCTCGCATGCGTGTGAATGTTAACATGACAGTATACTTACCATGCGGCTAAATGCTTACATGAGATAAACTACCTGAATGCCTGTGGGTGAAGGTTGGATTGTTTGAGTTGGAAAAACTCGTTGAAATCCGTGTTTTAGCCTACTTGCGAGTAGCAAATCCCAAAGTGTTTTCAAAACAAAACGGATATGCAATGTTTGTTTCCAAATTAGGCGATCTAGTCTATACTTGTTTGCTGTGCGCATAATATAGTAATTCTAGGCTAATAACTGGAATAAGAACACATAACGTTTTCAAAATTAGATATCACGGTTAGTAGAGGCGGTCTTGGACGGCGAAAGGTGCTCATAGTGACCTTCCCGATCGTATCAAGCTCGAGCCAAGACCACTTTGGTGATGGCGGACATGTGGCCTTGACCGAGTCGGGGTTTCCTAAATTTCCCATTTTAAATATTTAGGTGGCGACTTTTGTAATCCGGGCAGTCCATGTTTGGCACTACTTTTCAAAAAAATCTGTTTTCTCAAACGATTTGCCAGAGTTGGACTCTTTGGTTCAGATTGAGAACCGCAACAAACAAAAAGGGGAGTTCGAACTGTAGCATGAGGTCCCCCGCGGACGTGTTACAGCACTCATTCTCAGCCATCATGTTTTCTAACCTCTGTTCATTCTGCTTTGCCTGATCCATAATCGCTTGCATCATCTCATGGACTAATGCTGACGGTGAGGCCTGGGCAACTGAGTCAGAGTTCAAGACCCTTCTTGCAGCAATGTTCTCTGGCCCCAACATGTTGCTTGGAGTGGTATCATTTCGTGGCGTATGGTCATCGGCAACTACCGGAGGATCTTCTGTCACGTCCACCATGGATGTGCTTGAGTATTCCCACAGACGGCGCCAATTGTGGAGAAGTGGTTTGGAAATACTCTAGGGATCTGTAGACACCCCATTTTTGACCGTCCTCAAGACTCGGACGTCACCGCTTGAACACTCAGTGATTATCCATGATTGTGTTCGTTTGGAGTTCCCGGAGGTCTCGGCTATGCGCCCTGCCTCAGGATCTCCGAACTCGACCGTTTTGTGTCTGGTTTTGCACCAAACACTTGTGTTTTGCCTTGGAGGGGCAGTGAATGCCTTGTGAGGCATCCCCACACACCACCGGCAATGGCTAGAGGCCACCGGCTGGTTTTTGTTGAAACCGGCAATGTATGTTGCCGGCCGGCACTCTTTGTTGCCGGTCGACAGTCAATTTTGTCAAAATAACATTTTTGGCTAGCCGACTACTGTTCAGTTGCTTTTGGAGATATTTTGAAACAGCTGGCTGGCATTTGCTTCCCCTCCATACACGCGTATGGAGGGATGCCCCTCTTGTTTGCTTACTTGCTAAGCATTACAAGATTGCCTCATCTATAAGAGGAGGCCTTCTCTCCCTTGCTCAAGGGTTAGAAAAATTAGAGCTCTTTGCTTAGAAAATACAGAGGAAGCTCTGGTTTTAGGGTTAGGGTTCAATACATATCCTATCTCTATATTACTTTTGTGTGTGTTTTAGTTCATAATATTGCACACAAGCACCTAGTGCTTCACCTTCCTTGGGCTACTGAGGTTCTAAGGGCTTGTTCTTGATATTTTTGACTGGATTGGAGCTTAAGGAGGCAACAAGAGCACCCTTTGTGAAGAAGGTCAACAAGGGTAAGAAACTAGTCACTTTTTACCCCTTTTTGCTTTGTATTTTTACCTATCTTAGAGCTGTTTTTGTGCTTAGTGTTTAATACAAAAAAGTTCTATTTTTTAACCCTCTTGATTTTTTGTTAAGAGTGTTTTGTGCTTTGGGGAAGTTTGACCCCTCTTAGGTCTTGGAAGGCCCTTGTTTTGTGCCATTTTGTGCAAGTTTCGAGACTTTGGTGTTTGGGCCTCTTCACCACTGAAATCTTGAGGGATTTCAGTGGTGGGGATGGTGCTTTGAAGTCTCCAAAAGGAGAGGGCTACCCCCTCTCCTTGTTGCCCTTGAAAGGGACCATTTTTGGTCTCTTAGGGAAGCCTTTGTTCAAGTGTGTATTAATCATGTCTAGGCTTCATTTCATGCTTATTATGCCATAATATAATCATGTTGTGTGTTGGTTTTGGTACACCATGCATGTTTAGCATACCTACCATGTAATGCCCCCTTGATCCCTTAACATGCCTTAGGTTGTTAGCCTTTGTTTGAGCATGTTTTAGGCTTAGACTTGTGAATGTTTTGTGCTTATTTTGCCATGCTTTAGGTCTGTCCATAGTTGTTTGGATCGATTTTGGCATGTTTAGTATAGCCTCTTTGCATTTGTGGCTTGTCGGGCTTGTATGCCTCAAGTATGTGAATGTGTAGCATGTGTTGATTGCATCATTTTGGTGGTTTGGAACCATCCAACATGTAATATCAGTCCCTTTGGCATGCTCGTATGCTTGCCTTAGTTGCCTCTTTGTTGCTTTGAGAGCATGTGTTGTATGCCCTATGTCTTGACCATTGTGCATGCTTTTGAATTTGAGCCACTTAGATGCCATCTAAGTAGTCCTTTGGGCTTGATTTTGTGTACTAAAGCTCTGATTTTAGTTGCTTAATTCTTGCCATGTTAAGTCTTGTCAAGTGTAGTTCAATGCCCTTTGACTAGCCTTGAGCATTTGGGCCATACTTGCATGCTTATGCTTGTCTCATTTGGGTTGGTTTGGCACCATATCCTAACATGATTTTCAGAGCTTATATTGCGTGCTAATTTTCCATGTTTAACTTCTTTTAAGTGTGCTTAAAGGTTGTTTGTTCAATGCTTAAGTTGGTGCCTTAGCATGTGCATGTGTGTATATGTGTTTGGCCCTCATATTTTATTATTTTGGCTACTGATTTTAGGCCTATTTTGAGCCGCCTAAGTCATGTCTAAGTCCACCCCTTTGCTTAGTTTGCATGCTTGTCTTGTATGAGTAATTTACATACTAGCATCCTTACATTGCATTGCCCATGTTGTATATTAGATAACATGCTTAGGATTGCACACATAGACATGCATGCCTTGTCCCTTGATTTGCTGATGGGAATTGGGCTCCTTTATTTGTTCAATTTGCATTTCATTTGAAATTAAAGTGCACACTTGATTCTTTAGGCCATCAGCATGGAAATGCGTGATTGGTGGCCCGAGAATCGAGGCACATCCTCCTTTGAGTCACAAACATGATAAGGAATGTGTTTGATGCATACATTGCTTAAATTGTATTGCCATGCAAGTTTTGCCCTCTGCGGCTGTGAGTTGCAGGTTCTGCAGGCATTCATTGCCGGCCGGCAGTGTTCAGTGCCGACCGGCAGTAAATTATCAGCCGGTGGATGAATTTTGTGCCGATGACCACATATAGCAGCCGGTGGCTATTCTGTTCAGCCGGTGATGATCTCCAATATCCAGAGAGGCATCCTTTGGACTTTGGCAGTCTTCAGAGGAGCAAAGCAGGGAAAACAGAGGCAGACTATGCATGGCGGTCGATTAGAGCAAATCCGAGCATCTTGTGCATTTGGCTCTCCTCCCGAGGCGGTTTACTGTTTTCCTAGTTTAATTAGTTTGTTAACTAATTAGGAAATCTGTAATATTTAATTAGCTTGCGTAATTAATTATCTATATATTCTTTTGGTCCCTCCAAGCGAGGCAAATGTAATAAGCGTGTGAGTGGTGTGTATGTCTTCCAACCCCACTTCTTTCTTCCCTTTATTTACCTTGATGGTAGATTAGGGCACGTTTATTTTAGCATACCTTATGCAATGCATACGTGCATCCATGCATTTGTTTACATGCATCGGGCTCGGTACATCACGCTAACTGCATTGTATTTTCAACTCCAAATTGAATACGTGCTATTTGTAGCATTCCATATGCCATGCTTAGGACAGCCGAGCCTGTCTAGATTGCAGCTTTGCATGTGTTGCATTAGCCACTTAACATGAACTAGGGACACGCATGTTTGCTAACTAGTTTGTTGTTTTGGCACGGAGTACGATGTAAGTACCTTTATGCTTTAGCATTTCGCATGCGTGTGAATGTTAACATGACAGCATGCTTACCATGCGGCTAAGTGCTTATGTGAGATAAACTATTTGAATGCCTGTAGGTGGAGGTTGGATTGCTTGAGTTGGAAAAACTCATTGAAATCCGTATTTTAGCCTACTTGCGATTAGCAAATTCGAAAGCGTTTTCAAAACCAACGGATATGCAATGCTTATTTCCAAATTAAGCGATCTAGTCTATACTTGTTTGCTATTGGATGTACCACGTATTACTGCTATGATTTCATATGACTCTGAAATGTATGAAATATTGCTTGAAAACTGAATCACTACTGAAAATGACTATTTTGAGTTGTTATAAGGACATCATTCATAAACCCCTTTACACAATTCTTATTCACGGGTTTAAGCTCACAATTTATTATATGTATGTAGGTGATCAAGCACCGGATTGATCTTTGCGGCGTCAACCCGAACCTTGTTTTATCAAGCCAACTATTGTGCCTCACCTCAAGGTTTGAAACCATCAAGTGTTAACGCTTTTTGGGTGGTTCTAAGTTCACTCTTTTGGCATTGTCTTTAAATGATATGAATGTTCTGTGACTTTTGTTGCTACTGTTTTGGTAATGGGATTTAATTCCCGAACTGATGTTTTCATTTTGTACATAAGTGTATTATGGACTTACGTGTTTATGTATATATCAAAGTTGTTGTTCATTTAAGTCCTCACAGCTCATTGGAAGCAATGTTTTATTATTTACAAGCTTCCGCCGGCCCTTATTATTGTATTACTGTTATTACTGTTACGCAAGCCTTTGGTAATCATGAATTACTGGCCGGTTACGACGCTAAACCTATAGGCGCGGGTTTGGGTCATGACACCAATTGAGATGAAAATTACGTGCCAACTAACACAAAATAATTCACTTTTTAAATAAACATTTAAATTGACTCTAGAATCTACACACTCTTGTCTTTGGTATCATCTAAAGGTCTTCTTTATGAAATGTGATTTTGATGAATAAACACCTTGAAGATACTCGATCAATGCTTGATGATCAAGTGTTTACTTTTTTGTATCAAGGATTGGTGAATTCTTTCTCAAGATCAATTTTGAGGAGTTTTTGCATATCTATAGAGAGAAACTAAGGACTTTGATCTAAATCTAATCGAGATTTGTGCTTAGGTAACTATCTAAATTGACTTAGATTGCTCGAACTATTTCATCATCGCTTGAGTGGTGAATTCAACTGTCTAGTACTTTAAAATAGTCTCTAAAATCTAACGAAGTGTGAATCACCGCTAGATAACCACTGGACCACCGCTTTAGTTGTGGCCATAACTTCACTACATATGTTATTGCCATTTGGTCTATCATCACTTAATCTCAATTTTACTCTGTTTAGGAGGAATTAATATATATAAATGAGTATAATTACATTTAATAAAAATAAGTACAATTGAGAACCAAGTCCTAACAACATGGCCTTATGTAATATCTAAAGGGCTTGAATTATATTAACTGATGGGGCAGAGCCCAGAACAACCCAAAAAGGCCCAACCCATGGTTGCTATAGGTTTCCCAAACAATTATTTGATTAGTTATCATAAAGCCTAGCAGAACAGGCCCAACACCAAGCCTAATAGAGAACTCACAATAGTCAAGCCCAGGTAGCAGCTGGACATGTGTTAAGCAAGAGCCTAGCTACGTAGCTAGCAAAGATTCTACAAAGATGTTGAACCCGCATACCAAGCATTAAATGCGACTGTCAAGGCATTAAATGCAATAAGACCTCTCACTCTAAAGCATGGTGAAATAGCCATAGCCAACGGTAAGTAGGTGGCAGACTTTCGGCCAATGGGACAACATGAATAGACAAGGAAATTATTAATAAGAGATATAAGGAAGCTTTTGAGGAATGTTTTGATAACAAGTAACACCCTTTCTCTCTCTCTCTCTCTCTCTCTCTCTCTCTCTCTCTCTCTCACACACACACACACACATAACTCCCAACTTTCTCTCTAAGTTATCGTTCCGACCATGTTTCCATCTAACTTGATCGTCGAATGGTCCACAGGAAGAAGTCATCCCCATTTCGGAACTTTCCTATTGGACTTGTTTCAGGTGTGATCAAGAAGACAAAGGAAAGTTGACATGTGGAGTGCTTGGATTAGTCCAACCCATATCTTGCCAACCAAACCACATTATGAGTTGGCATCGTCTATGAGAAGTTACCTCTGTAGACAGCTGTGTTCATTATTTTCGGGAACAATTTCTTCCTCACCCACATTGATTGTCGGAGTGAATGGTTACGACGAGATCCATGGCTTTGCAACATAATGCTGAAAACCTTCAAGTCAAGTCCTCTAACCCAAACAGGCCACCTCCTTATTTCGTAGAACTTACTAATAGTATCAAACACCTGGTTGAGCATGTAACACGTCCGCGAGGGACCTCGCTACAATTCGGACTCCCTTTTTGTTTGTTGCGGTTCTTAATCTGAACCAAAGAGTCCAACTCTGGCAAATCGTTTTGAAAAAAAACAAATTTTGAAAAGTAGTGCCAAACATGGACTGCTTTGCTAGATTACAGAGTCGCCACCTAAATATTTTAAAACGGGGAATTTAGGAAACCCTGACTCGGTGCCGAAGGCCACATGTTCGTCATCACCAAAGTGGTCTTGGCTCGGGAGCTTGGGTACGATCGGGGAAGGTAAGCTATGAGCACCCCTTTTACTTGAAGACCGGCCTCTACTAACCGTGATATCCGTTTTTGAAAACTTTATGCGTTCTTATTCCGGTTATTTAACCTAGAATTACTATGTGATGTGCACAACACAAAAGTATAGACTAGATTGCCTAACTTGGAAATAAACATTGCATATCCGTTTTGTCTCGAAAAACATGTTAGATTTTGCTACTCGCAAGTAGGCTAAAATACGGATTTCAATGAATTATTCCAACTCAGGCAGTCCAACCTCCACCCACAGGCATTCAAACAGTTTATCTCACATAAGCATTTAGCCGTATGGTAAATATACTGTCATGGCAACATTCACACGCATGTGGTATGCTAAAGCGTAAAACTTACATCGTACTCCGTGCCAAAAAACAATAACCCGGTTAGCAAACATGCATGACCTAGTTCATGTTAAGTGGTGTAACAACGCCCGCGGGGGACCTCGCTACAGTTCAGACTCGATTTTGTTGCGGTTCCAAATCTTGAACCAAAGAGTCCAAATCCGGCAAATCGTTTTTGAGGAAAACAGATTTTTTGAAAGAAGTGCCAAACATGGACTGCTTTGCCAGATAACAGAGTCGCCACTTAAATATTTTAAAATGGGAAATTTAGGAAACCCTGACTCGGTGCCAAAGGCCACGTGTCCGTCATCACCAAAGTTGGCTCGGGAACTTGGGTACGATTAGGGAAGGTCACATCGTGAGCACCCCTCTCGCCGTCAAAGAGCCTCTCTACTAACCATGATATCTATTTTTGAAAACTTTGTGAGTTCTTATTACGATTATTAGCCTAGGTTACTATGTGATGCTCATGACAAACAAGTATAAATGGCCGTCTGAATTGGAACTAAACATCTCATGTTTGTTTGTGAAAGATGGTTTGCTACCCGCAGTAGGCATAAAATGCAGATTTTGCCACAATCTAGTGGACTTAACAAACAATTGATGAATTGCTCCAATTCAGATAACTCAACCTCCACCCACAGGCATTCAAGGCAGTTATATCACATAAGCACATAGCCTCATGGTAAGCATGCTATCATGGCAACACTCACACGCGTGCAAGTATGCTAAAGCATAAAACTCACCGAGTACTCCCAGCCAAAACCGAAGCTCGTTAGAAATCATGCATGATCCTAAGTATCTGAAATTGCCTAATGCAACACATGCAAAGATGCAATTATAGCGAGCTCGGCTATTCTAAAGATGGCATATGAGATGCAACACTATCAAGTACTCAACTTGGAATTGAAATACAATGCGGTTTGTATGATGTGCCGAGTCCGTGCATGCAAAAGCAGATGAATGAATGCAAACATGCTATCATCTTGTATGCTAAATGAAATATGCCCTATATCTAACCATAAATGGCGGGTAAATAAAAGGGAGAAAGAAATGAGGGTTGGAAGACATACATCACACTCACACACCCTTATTACAGTTGTGCCCTCAGAGGTCCGAATGAATAATATCTGATCCGAATAAAAGAATATTCTGATTTCCTAATTAATGTACAGATTAAACTAAGAAAGCTGTAAAGCGGGCATGCAAGCCAGGAGCTGCCTTGCTTCTGATGAATGATGTATGCTGGGCTGCTCTGGCGCGGAAATCCATTGGGATGCCCCAATTAGCCTCTGTTACTTAATTTTTCTCGAAAGGCGTGCGAGTCCCGAAAAAGATCGCGATTCTTAAATTTGCTTTAACAGAAGCGAGAAAAGGGCATGGCAATGTATTTCACAAATATATGCATGCCTCGATCCTCGTGCCACCAATCACGCATATCGATGCATGATGGCGAGGATCGGATTACTGACTCAATATGGGATGAATGCGGATGAATGCAAAACCTAACTCCATCATGGGTAATCCGAGTGTCGGTGACTTGGGAATTGAAACCCGTTCCGTCACTCGAAGCAAAGCAGCGCCTCGTTTCCGTGCAGACTAACTCCTATCCCGAACGATGCAATATGCATGGTATGCATGAAATCGACTAACATATATCCTAGCATGCACAATGCTATGCAAATGAGATATCTCGAAATGCGTGTCCGGGCACGCATAAACCGAGGTGATAGCATAAAAACATGAAATGACAGAAAAATGATGCACAATGGGACTAAAATGAGATACCTCGAAATGCGTGCTTACGCGCACGCATACCGAGGCGATGATGAAATGAGAAAATCGGATACAACCGGAAGTGCCTCGAAATCGCTACCACGGCACGCATAACCGAAGCGATGACAAAATGCAAATCGGATAAAACCGAAGTGCCTCGAAATCTGGCCTTGCACGCATAACCGAAGATTGCATAAAATGGCATACGGAATGCAATGATGGGCTTACGCCAACATGAGAGGGCCTCGGCCACACTCACATAAGCCGCGTCGGATAAAAGAAAGCCTCGAAATCGTGCACTGCAGACGCAAACCGAGGCGATCTTGAATGGCATCACGAAATGCAAATTGGGCTTATACCAACATGAGAGGGCCTCAGCCGCACTCACATGGGATGCCGATGAATGAAAGCGGAGTGCCTCGAAGTGCGTGCCAGACGCATAACCGAGGCAATGCATTAAGGCATAAAATGACGTGGGAAATGATATGCAAGCATGCAAACCAAATTTCAGCCACTAAATAAAGGGAAAACAGCCCCGAAATGATACGAAATGACAATCAATGCATGAAATCATCGAAATGCAATTCTAAGTGCCGAAATGGCCTCTGGCTATGCTAAACATGCAAAATTGGCACATGAAAGAAAAAAACATTAGCAAGGCAGCCCCAAAAATAGCATTTTATTAGCACAAAGCAAGGCCAAATAATGCTCACAAGTATGGAAACAAAAGCTTGCAAAAATACGGTAAAAAGGAATTACAAAGCAAGTGATATGTACAATGCTCAAACCCAAAAACTCAGTTCTACAACATTGAAGATGGAACAAAAATATGCACAAATTCAAGAGATGACAACCTCTAAATCAGTATGTATATATGCTAAACATAGCATGCAAAATAAGGGCCAAAAGAGGGTTATAAAGAGAGGTACCAAATGGATGCACCAAACCACTTAAGACCCTTGACAAAAAGTGTAGAATAGACCAAAACAAGACACTCCCTAAGCCTGATGGAGGCTCAAAACAGTAGCTAAACAAGTCTAACAAAGCATGCAAATTTACGGTAAAATGAAAGGATTTCAAAGGAAGTACCAAAAATATACACCAAATTTCTTAAGACCCTAAACAAAACATGACAAGGAGACAAAAATAAGTCTCTCTCTAGGCCTGATGAAGGCTGAAATCCGAAGCATGGTGAGCTTAAAAAGGCATGCAAAATAATGAACCAAAGAGAGGTCTTGAGACAAGTAGTATATAGAAAATTCAAACAGCAAAATTTCCTTCTACAACATTGAAGAGGAGACAAAACTATGCATATTTACAGTAGATGTCATGCTCAAAATCAGATTACTCATGAGCCAAACAAAGCATGCAAAATAATGGCATAAAGAATGATATTGAAACAAGTGCATCATAGAGGGCTCAAACAGGGTTGAGCCCTTAAACAAACATGTAGAATAGCTCAAAATAAGGCCCCTTTCAGTTAGGGCCGGAGCTCAAAACAGTGGGAAAAGAGGGCTAAGAAATAGACCAAGAAAAGAGCAAAAAATGGGAAAAACGAGACTCACCCTTGTAGACCAATCTTGGCTGCCTTTTGAACTGAAAAATAGAGCCTCCTAGCCTCTGAAAATCCCTCCTTGCTGCCGGAAATGGAGTGGTGGTGGTGGTGCTAGGTGGTGGTGAAGGAATGGTGCCAAACTTGGAAGATTTTTGAGAGTTTTGGAGCTTGGAATTATAGAGAGAGAGAGATACAATATAGGAGCTCTCAAACCAGATTTTCTAACCCTTAAAACAGATCTGGAGGGCTGTATTAATAGGCAAAAACGTTTAGAAAAGAGGGGGAAAAAGAGGGGGGAAAAAAGGGGGGGAAACATTTCAAGTTTCCCTCCAAAAATAACCAAAAGGAAAGTGGTAGCTACGGGTTTCAAATGGCCGAGAGCCCTTCAACAAAGTCGAAGAGGGGCCCAAAATAAGACGCTTTGTAGTTTACGACCAAGTCCAACGCAGCCCACAAGTACGCCTAAAATACCGTGCAAAAAGGCCCAAAAAGAGGTAAAAAAGGCAAGTGACAAATGGAGATGTCAAACAGTAAAAGGTCCTTAATCAAACATGAAAAGGACCTCAAAATATGACTATCTCAAGTTCGGGTCGGGGCCCAAAAATGCAAGATGAGGGTTCGAGCCGAAACACGCAGATTCGGTCTCGAAAGTGGGTCATTAGGCACCGGCGATGGCATCTGACCCGCAAGTGGGTACCAAAGGCCCCAGGGTTCCTTGTAATGATAAAACAGAGGTTCCCTCCAAAAATGAACAAAAACCGATGCGAAATGAATGCTCGGGGCCTAAACCGCGCGATTCAAGGTCCCGAAAATGGGCTGCAGGCACCGAAAGCGGCGTACGGCCACGAAGTGGGTATCAAAGGCCCCAGTGTCCCTCGGAATGATAAAAGCAGAGGCACTTTCAAAATCGAAATCGGAGATGGTTGGGCGGTCCCGAACCGAGGCTTTGACGAACTGGCAGCTCTCGAAAAGGGAAAAATGGCCTGCGACCACAAAAGCGTAGCCTCTGACCACCGAGAGATGGTCTCTGAGACCTCTCCTCCCTTCTCAAAGAGAAAACAGAGAAAACGAGCTGGTTTGCAAACCGAGGCAAAGCATAAAGAGTCCGGAAGTCAGGAGGCAAGGCTCGTGGCGGACTCATAACCTCGAAACGAGCACAATATGCAACATCACCAAGCGCTCAATTGTTGGCGTCTAAGTCTTAAGGTCGGTCAAAAATGGGGTGTCTACAGTTGCCCCTCTTTGACAGAACTCGGAGATCATAACAATGACCGGAGTGGGTGTCAAAGCCCCGAGACGTCCCATTTTGACAAGGCGAAGACTTAGACAAAGCAATACAAGCTACTGAGATGAAGATATCGCCGGCGGGGGCAAAATGCAATCGACAATGCAAGAAGCGAACACAACTTATGATCATGCAAAGAAACATAGGGACGTATCCCGGTGTTTCGGAAATGTATAAGCATTGGAACGTATTCCGGATGTTCTTAACCAAAGATGGAGACACATGGGTACGTATCCCGGTGTTTAGGGACGTATCCCAAAAGTTAGGGACGTATCCCAGTGTTTTAGGGACGTATCCCAAGGTTTAGGGACGTATCCCAAAGGTTAGGGACGTATCCCAAAGATTAGGGACGTATCCCAAAGGTTAGGGACGTATCCCAGAGGTTAGGGACGTATCCCAGAGATTAGGGACGTATCCCAAGGATTAGGGACGTATCCCACAGATTAGGGACGTATCCCAAAGGTTAGGGACGTATCCCAAGATTAGGGACGTATCCCAAAGGTTAGGGCGTATCCCGAAGATTAGGGCGTATCCGAGATTAGGGCGTATCCCAAAGGTTAGGGGCGTATCGAGAGGTTAGGGGCGTATCCCGAGATTAGGGGCGTATCCCAAAGGTTAGGGGCGTATCCCAAGGGTTAGGGGCGTATCCCAAGGATTAGAAAGAAAAGAAACATAGGGACATATCCGGTGCTCTGCAGGAATGAGAAACATAGGGACATATCCGGTGTTCCGCAAGGAATGTGAAACATAGGGACGTATCCCGGTGTTCCGCAAAGAGAGGAGAAATGTAGGGACGTATCCCAGTGTTCTGCAAGGAATGAGAAACATAGGGACGTATCCCGGTGTTCCGCAAAGAGAGGAGAAACGTAGGGACGTATCCGGTGTTTAAAGAAAGCGTAAGGGCGTATCCGGTGTTCGGAAAGAAGAAAGCGTAAGGGGCGTATCGGTGTTTCGCAAAGAGGAGAAATGTAAGGGGCGTATCCGGTGTTTCAAAAGAGAAAAAGCGTTGGGGCGCATCCGATGTTCGGCAAGAATGAGAAACATAGGGGCGTATCCGGTGTTCCGTAAGGAAAGGAGAAATGTAGGGGCGTATCCGGTGTTTGGAAAGGAAGAGAAACGTAAGGGGCGTATCCGGTGTTTCGAAGAGAAGCGTAAGGGGCGTATCCGGTGTTTGAAGGAGAAGAAACGTAGGGGCGTATCCGGTGTTTGAAAGAGAAGCGTACGGGGCGTATCCGGTGTTTCAAAAAGAGAAGAAAGCGTGGGGCGTATCCGGTGTTTCAAGAGAGAAAGCGTAGGGGCGTATCCGTGTTCAAGACGAAGTGTGCATAATAATGCAAGATAGATGTGCATAATCAATGCAATGAATGAGCATAACAATGCTAGTGAAGTGGGTGCATAACAATGCAATTGGAATGGGCATCACAATGCAAGCATAAGAAGTGCATAACAATGCAGGTGGAAGGATGCATAACAATGCAAGTGGAATGTGCGTGACAACGCATAGTTGAAACAAAATGCCGAATAAGGAAATACAAGCCTTAATGAGACCGGGATAAACGCGACCTCGATTTACCTTTCGGAGGGGTTTGCAACACATTCAGTTCAAGAACGGGCACACCCTGTTCATATTAGAGAGAGATAACATCTGCTGCTGCTTTAATCGCCATTCTGACTTGAAGCAGGCTTACACTTGGGATAGAGGCACGCTCATTCTTCGGAACACTGACAAGGTCTGAAGAGGTACATACGGAATGCGATCTCGGAGCTTACCGAAGTTGGAACAAACTCAAATGCCCGACATTTTCCTCTTTCGCTTTTGCTGCGGTCGAACCATTATAAGCCAGATAGGTCCTGGTTCTACTGTTCACACTTATCGGGGATGGACCCTGCAGTTTTCGAAAGAACAAATTCCTTTTTTTTTTTTGCACAAATGTGGAGAATGGCACAGCACTCTGAGCACACAACAAATCGTTTTTGAAATTGAGAAAATGAGTTCTCGACCGGGTATTGAGCCTACAACTGAACACAGCAAAGACGACCCAACAACGGAAAATAAAGGTAAACAACCTAAACACATCTAGTGACACTTGAAATGACTCAAAACAAGAATCGAGACAATCAAAACACAACGAAAGACTCAAATGCGCACAGGGAGCCTGTTTCACCGGGTATTATTTCCCACCCTTTCTCATTTGTGATTCTCACATCACTCGGCATTCAATCTCTTGTTTTCTGAAAAAGCCCTTTTCTCATTTTTTCTCTCATCGCACATCTCTCTATTCTTCAATCTCTCATTTTTCAATCCCTCCCCTGGATGGTTGATGGATAAACTGCAAGTTGTGGGCTCGTGCCCCTAGCATTCTGCTAGATTCTTTTTCTTCTGCACGCAGCTAACATCGGTTGATGATGTCCTGCTGGGGAGTTTGGACGTGGTTAGATCTATCAAGATGAGGAAGTGGAACATCTTGATCCATTCGGTTTGTGCCGCACTTGGCTTGATACCTCGTTGCTTGGAGGATGTTGAGAGCTTTCAGCCCTTTGCTGTTGACTTCAGTTGTGCCCTCTTCTGGCAGGTAGAGTGCCTTTCTGGCAAGTATGTTGATGATGGGGAAAAGACAGGAAGCCTGACTCAACTGTGCCCCTAGTTCATCATTTTGACCATTTTTTGTTTTTACTTTCTACTAAAACAGTTTTGACCAACATGAGAGTTAGATTAACATGCTTGTTCGATTTTTGATTTGAAATCATGTAAGTCAGGCTATGAGCACTGAAAATTTTCCTTTTTTGGGTCCAAGAAATGGTCCAGTTTTGGAAAAATGGAGTGGTTTTTGAGAGAATAGTCAACCTCAGTAAAAATTCTCAAAAACTGTTTTTGGCAAACGGCCACTTGCTCAACAAGTCTGGAACCTACCCTTGAGATGCAACCTCGAGTCCATAACAATGGAAAATTGCCCCTTGTCTGAAGGACACCGCATGGCAACAGAAAGTTGCCCCTTGTTTGAATGGCACCACGGTGCATTGAATGGCAACGGAAAGTTGCCCCTTGTTTGAATGGCACTACTGGCGCAGATTAGCGATCCTCGAGTGATGAACACAACCAAACCCTCGGATCTGAGAGAAGGCAAAGATGGTCAAAACATTGCATGGACACGGTCGAATTTGAAGTGTTTACTGGTGGACTTGAATGAAGTTGCCTCGATCCCAAACATGGGAATCAAGCCTTACGTAGTTCGGGGTTAAGGTACACTCGGGTATTTAACCTCTCCTTTTTATGCTCTAACTTTTGCCAAGGCGCCTGTTGCAGGTTTTCGACCTTGCGAGCTTTGTTTTTCTTTCTTTTCTCTTTTTCTATTCTTTTCTTCTTCTTTTTCTTCTTTTTTCTTTTTTTGTTCTTTTTGTTCTTTTTTCTTTTTTCTTTTTTGTTCTTTTTTTTCTTTTTTTTTCTTTTTTTGTTCTTTTCTTCGCTCTAACTTTTGCCTGGGTCGCCCTTCCGGGTTTTCGGCCCAGCGAGCCTCTCAAAGGATAGAAGTGTAACAAGTCCATGCCAAATGGTTCTGAGATTGAAGCCCTCTGTATCCAAGAGAGTGGCTGTTGTATTGATTAGCAGAAAGATCCACCTTTGGCTCTTCGAGCACATCGGACATTTTTGCCCCTAGTTCGATGGGTGCTTCTGATCTAGCTGTGCAAGCTTCTTCTGATGAGGTCTGACCTTCTTGATCTGACTTTGGTGCCTCTTGTTCGAGGGCTGCTTCAAATCTGGCCACACAGGCCTCACATCGTAGTTGACCGTTGAACATTCTGAATGCAAGTCCAAGGTTTGAAAGCAAAGGGGTTGAGTCTCGAGGCCGAGAGTGATCCTAAGCTGCACAATCTCAAGAGCGATTCCACACATGTCTTTGCAGGACCGCGCAAAACATTTTTTGAAAGTTTTTAAGAAAGCGACAAATCGCTCATGGCGAAAGACGATGTAGGATCAATCTGGATCAAAGCCAGGGTCCTTCTCAGTACTCACACTAACAAGCATGATTTCATTCATTAAGGGCTTAGCACGCCTCTCTTTCTCTCATATGATCAAAGTTTTGCAAATCCCGAGGAATTCCTCCCTCTTTGTTTTCACCGCAGTGTTCAAAAAGGTTTTGAAAAACTTAGGTCAATACAATGACTTCAAGGCACAAGAAGAGCGGTGGAATGCTTTCATTTCATTCAGATCCGGCACAACTAAGCGCTGGCGAAGCAAATGCGAGAGCGTGGAAATCACTTTTCATTTCATTCAAAATCTGTTGGCATAACTGCTCCTGGCGAAGCAGACTCAAAACAAAACAAAAGGACAAACGCGAAACAAAATGGTGGCCCGAGGTAACACCCGGAATCACCCGACTCTAATAAGCGACTCGATACAACGAGGCAGACTCAGGGTTGACTCGATAACGAGGCGGACTCAGCAGGGTGAGTCGATACAACGAGTCAGTCTCAACAGGGATGTCTCGATACAACAAGACAGACTCAAAAGGATACTCGATACAACAAGACAGACTCAGCGAGTATCGACGATACAACAGATGACACGCAATACCCAAGTCAGAAGGTAGGATAAACAGCATTCGCAAATGCTCAAAATAGTGCGTGCCATCCATCACATCACGTCATGGCAACATTCACACGCATGTGGTATGCTAAAGCGTAAAACTTACATCGTACTCCGTGCCAAAAAACAATAACCCGGTTAGCAAACATGCATGACCTAGTTCATGTTAAGTGGTGTAACAACGCCCGCGGGGGACCTCGCTACAGTTCGGACTCGATTTTGTTGCGGTTCCAAATCTTGAACCAAAGAGTCCAAATCCGGCAAATCCTTTTTGAGGAAAACAGATTTTTTGAAAGAAGTGCCAAACATGGACTGCTTTGCCAGATAACAGAGTCGCCACCTAAATATTTTAAAATGGGAAATTTAGGAAACCCTGACTCGGTGCCAAAGGCCACGTGTCCGTCATCACCAAAGTTGGCTCGGGAACTTGGGTACGATTAGGGAAGGTCACATCGTGAGCACCTCTCGCCGTCAAAGACCGCCTCTACTAACCATGATATCTATTTTTGAAAACTTTGTGAGTTCTTATTCTGATTATTAGCCTAGGTTACTATGTGATGCTCGCAGCAAACAAGTATAGACTGAGCCGTTTGGATTGGAACTAAAAATTTCACTTTTGTTTTTGAAAGATGGTTTGCTACCCGCAGTAGGCTTAAAATGCGATTTTGCCACAATCTAGTGGGCTTAACAAACAATTGATGAATTGCTCCAATTCGGATAACTCAACCTCCACCCACAGCATCCCAGGCAATTATAACACCTAAGCACATAGGCTCATGGTAAGCATGCTATCATGGCAACACTCACACGCGTGCAAGGATGCTAAAGCATAAAACTCACCGAGTACTCCGAGCCAAAACAGAAGCTCGTTAGAAATCATGCATGATCCTAAGTATATGAAATTGCCTAATGCAACACATGCAAAGATGCAATTATAGCAGTTCGGCTATTCTAAAGATGGCATATGAGATGCAAATGACTATCAAGTACTCAACTTGGAATTGAAATACAATGCAGTTTGTATGATGTGCCGAGTCCGGTGCATGCAAAACAGATGAATGAATGCAAACATGCTATCATACTGTATGCTAAATGAAATATGCCCTATATCTAACCATCGTAAGCGGGTAAATAAAAGGGAGAAAGAAATGGGGGTTGGAAGACATACATCACACTCACACACCCTTATTACAGTTGTGCCCTCGCGCAGAGGGTCCGAATGAATAATAATACAGTCCCGAATAAAAGAATATTACAGATTTCTAATTAATGTACAGATTAAACTAAGAAAGCTGTAAAGCTGGCATGCAAGCCAAGAGCTGCCTTGCTTCTGATGAATGATGTATGCTGGGCTGCTCTGGCGCGGAAATCCATTGGGATGCCCCAATTAGCCTCTGTTCGCAATTTTTCTCGAAAGGCGTGCCGAGTCCCGAAGATCGCCGATTCTTAAATTTGCCGCAACAGAGAGCGTGAAAAGGGCATGGCAATGTATTTCACAAATATATGCATGCCTCGATCCTCGTACACCAATCACGCATATCGATGCATGATGGTAGAGGATCGGATTGCACACCAATATGGGATGAATGCGGATGAATGCAAAACCTAACTCCATCATGGGTAATCCGGAGTGTCGGTGACTTGGGAATTGAAACCCGTCATCACTCGGCACGAACGCTGCTGCGTTCAAGACTAACTCCTATCCCGAACACGATGCAATATGCATGGTATGCATGAAATGCAGCTAACATATATCCTAGCATGCACAATGCTATGCAAATGAGATATCTCGAAATGCGTGTCCACGGGCACGCAAACCGAGGTGATAGCATAAAAACATGAAATGACAGGAAAAATGATGCACAATGGGACTAAAATGAGATACCTCGAAATGCGTGCCCACGGGCACGCATACCGAGGCGATGATGAAATGAGAAAATCGGATACAACCGAAGTGCCTCGAAATGCGCGCCCACGGGCACGCAAACCGAGGCGATGACAAAAATGCAAATCGGATAAAACCGAAGTGCCTCGAAATGCGCGCACACAGGCACGCAAACCGAAGATTGCATAAAATGGCATACGGAATGCAATGATGGGCTTACGCCAACATGAGAGGGCCTCAGCCACACTCACATAAGCTGCCGTCGGATAAAAGAGAAGCTGCCTCGAAATGCGTGCACACGGGCACGCAAACCGAGGCGATGCGGAATGGCATGCGAAATGCAAATTGGGCTTATACCAACATGAGAGGGCCTCAGCCGCACTCACATGGGATGCCGATGAATGAAAGCGAGTGCTCGAAGTGCGCTTACGCATGCAAACCGAGGCAAAGCATTAAGGCATAAAATGACATGGGAAATGATATGCAAGCATGCAAACCAAATTTCAGCCACTAAATAAAGGGGAAAACAGCCCAAATGATACGAAATGACAATCAATGCATGAAATCATCCCAAATGCAATTCTAAGTTCTAAATGGCCTACGGCTATGCTAAACATGCAAAATTGGCACATGAAAGAAAAAACAGTAGCAAGGCAACCCCAAAAATAGCATTTTATTAGCACAAAGCAAGGCCAAATAATGCTCACAAGTATGGAAACAAAAGCTTGCAAAAATACGGTAAAAGAGGGGAATTACAAAGCAAGTGATATGTACAATGCTCAAACCCAAAAACTCAGTTCTACAAAATTGAAGATGGAACAAAAATATGCACAAATTCAAGAGATGACAACCTCTAAATCAGTATGTATATATGCTAAACATAGCATGCAAAATAAGGGCCAAAAGAGGGTTATAAAGAGAGGTACCAAATGGATGCACCAAACCACTTAAGACCCTTGACAAAAAGTGTAGAATAGACCAAAAAAAGACACTCCCTAAGCCTGATGGAGGCTCAAAACAGTAGCTAAACAAGTCTAACAAAGCATGCAAATTTACGGTAAAATGAAAGGATTTCAAAGGAAGTACCAAAAATATACACCAAATGTCTTAAGACCCTAAACAAAACATGACAAGGAGACAAAAATAAGTCTCTCTCTAGGCCTGATGAAGGCTGAAATCCGAAGCATGGTGAGCTTAAAAAGGCATGCAAAATAATGAACCAAAGAGAGGTCTTGAGACAAGTAGTATATAGAAAATTCAAAAAGCAAAATTTCCTTCTACAACATTGAAGAGGAGTCAAAAATATGCATATTTACAGTAGATGTCATGCTCAAAATCAGATTACTCATGAGCCAAACAAAGCATGCAAAATAATGGCATAAAGAATGATATTGAAACAAGTGCATCATAGAGGGCTCAAACAGGGTTGAGCCCTTAAACAAACATGTAGAATAGCTCAAAATAAGGCCCCTTTCAGTTAGGGCCGGAGCTCAAAACAGTGGGAAAAGAGGGCTAAGAAATAGACCAAGAAAAGAGCAAAAAAGGGGAAAAACGAGACTCACCCTTGTAGACCAATCTTGGCTGCCTTTTGAACTGAAAAATAGAGCCTCCTAGCCTCTGAAAATCCCTCCTTGCTGCCGGAAATGGAGTGGTGGTGGTGGTGCTAGGTGGTGGTGAAGGAATGGTGCCAAACTTGGAAGATTTTTGAGAGTTTTGGAGCTTGGAATTATAGAGAGAGAGAGATTCAATTAAGGATCTCTCAGACGAGATTTGCTACCCCTTAAAACAGAACTGTTGGGCTGTATTAGTAGGCAAAAAACGTTTAGAAAAGAGGGGAAAAAGAGGGGAAAAAGGGGAAACATTTCAAGTTTCCTCCAAAATGGCCAAAAGGGAAAGTGGTAGCTATGGGTTTCAAATGGACGAGAGCCCTTCAACAAAGTCGAAGAGGGGCTCAAAATAAGACGCTTTTTAGTTTACGACCAAGTCCAACGCAGCCCACAAGTACGCCTAAAATACCGTGCAAAAAGGCCCAAAAGAGGTAAAAAGGCAAGTGACAAATGGAGATGTCAACAGTAAAAGGATCTTAATCAATCATGAAACCGACCTTAAAATATGAATATCTCAAGAACGGGTCGAGTCCCAACAATGCAAGATGAGGGTAGGGGAGCCGAAACACGCAGTTCGAGGTCTCGAAAGTGGGCTGTTAGGGCACCTAAGAAGGGCATACGGCCACGGTGGGTATCAAAGGCCCCAGGTTCCTTGTAATGATAAAACAGAGGTTCCTCCAAAATGAACAAAACCGATGCGAATGAATGCTCGGGCCTAAACCGCACGATTCAAGGTCCCGAAAATGGGCTGCAGGCACCGAAAGTGGCGTACGGCCACGAAGTGGGTATCAAAGGCCCCAGTGTCCCTCGGAATGATAAAACAGAGGCACTTGCCAAAAGCCGGAGAAATCGGAGATAGTTAGGCGTCCCGAACCGAGGCACACGGCCCGACGGCTCAAACCGAACCGGCTCGAAATGGGAAAAATGGCCTGCGACCACAAAACGTAGCCTACGGCCACTGAGAGATGGTCTACGAGACCTCTCCCTCCCTTCTCAAAGAGAAAACAGAGAAAACGGAGCCTGGTTTGCAAACCGAGGCAAAGCATAAAAGAGTCCGGAAGTCCGGAGGCAAGGCTCGTAGCCGGGACTTCGCAACCTCAGAACGAGCACAATATGCAACATCACCAAGCGCTCAATTGATGACGTCTAAGTCTTAAGGTCGGTCAAAAATGGGGTGTCTACAAGTGGCTAATGCAACACGGACATAGATGCAATCTAGAGTAGGCTCGGTTACCCTAAACATGGCACATGAAATGCAGCAACTACCACGTATTCAATTCGGAATTGAAAGTACGATGCAGTTTGCATGACGTGCCGAGCCCGATGCATGTAAACAAATGCATGAATGCACGCATGCATTGCATAAGGTATGCTAATTTTAGATGTGCCCTAATCTACCATCGAAAGCGGGTAAATAAAAGGGAGAAAGAAATGGGGATTGGAAGACATACACCCACTCACACACACTTATTACAAATACGCCCTCATTCGGAGGGACCAAAAGAATAATACAGAACCGGATAACTAATTAACTACGCAAGCTAATTAATTATTACAAATCAACTAAATTAATTAAATAAAATAATTAATCTAATTAAACAGTAAACCGCCTCAGGATGAGGGCCAAATGCAAGACGCGCCGGATCGCCTTTAATCGACTGCCATGCATGATTTGCCTCGCTTCTCCTCGCTTCTCCTCAGAAAATTGCCAAAGCTTCAGGAGTGCCTCTCAGAGCACTGGGGAGTGCCACCGGTTGGGGTAGAGCACCACCGGCTGAAGGAGGAGGCCACCGGCACGAAATGAAGCTATCGGCTGCCAGTATACTGCCGGTCGGCACTAAATACTGCCGGCCGGCACTTAATACCTGCAGAACCTGCAACTCACAGCTGCAGAGAGGAACAACTTGCATGGCAATGTGATTCAAGCCATTTATGCACCAAACACACTCCCTATCATGTTTATGACTCAAGGGGGCATGTGCCTCGATTCCCGGACCACCAATCGCGCATTTCCATGCATGATGGCCCTAAGAACCAAGAATGCAACTTTGATTTCAAATGCATGCAATGCAAACAAGCAAACAAGGGTGCTCAACCTCCATCATACTTCATCTCAAGAGGCCAAACATGCACAATACAAATGCAACCCTAAACATGTCAACTAGGCATGCAACATGGACTATGCAAGCAAGCTAAACATGTTAAGCATGCGACCTAAACAAAGAGGCACACAAGCCAAGCAATGGAGTGGACTAAAACATGAATTAGGCTACTCCTAATTGGCCTAAAATCAGTGGCCAAAGTGCCTAGAAATGGAGACTAAACACACACACACAAGCAAGTGTTATGATCCAAACCCAAGGCATAAACATGGCAACTCTCAAGCACACTTGAAGATACCAAATAAGGACGACGAGCATGCATTGTAAAGCTCTGAAAATCATGTTAAACATGGTGCCAAACCAACTAATCAAAGCAAGCCAAACAAAGCATACAAATGGTCCAAGCATTAAGGCAAGCCAATGAGGCTTTGAACCACACCTAGCACAACCACTCATGGCAATACTTAAGCAACTAAATTAGAGTTTTAACACGTAAAACTAAGCCCAAAAGACCACCTAGATGACATCTAAATGACTCAAATACAAAGGCATGCATTAAAGCCAAAACACGGAGCATACAAGACATGCTTTTGAGGCATTAAAGAGACAACTAAGGCAAGCATACAAGCATACCAAAGGGTCTGAAATAGCATGCTAGGGGGTTTCAAATCACCAAAAACAATGCAAGCAAGACATACTACATATTCATGCTCTTAAGGCTAACAAGCCAAATGCAAAGAAGCTATATTAAACATGCTATGGTTGACTCAAACAACATGAGACAGACCTTGAACATGGAAATATAAGCATAAAAGCTTCACAAATGTAGGCCTAAAACATGCTAGAAACTAAGGCACACAACCTAGGCATGTTAAGGCATCAAAAGGGCATTACAAGGCAACTATGCTAAACATGCATAAGAGACCAAAACCAACTTAAGATCATGTTATAACATGGCAATATAAGCATGAAAAATAAGTCAAACATGCTCAACACACACTCAAGCATGAAGCTCCATAAGGAAGCAAAACTTGCCCTTTTCAAGGACATCAAGGAGAGGGGGTGGCCCTCTCCTTTTGGAGACTTTATGGCACCATCTCCACCACTGAAATCCCTCAAGTTTTCAGTGGTGGAGAGGCCCAAGCACCAAAGTCTCGGAGCTCTCACAAAATGGCCTAAAATAGGGCCTTTTCAAGGCGTAAAGGGGGTCAAACTTCCCCAAACCACCAAGCACTCTTAATAAACAATGAAGAGACTTAAAAAACATAAATTTTATGTGTTATAGACTAAGCACAAAAACTGTTTTAAACTAGGCAAAAATGGAATGCAAAAATGGGGGAAATAAAGCAAGTTTCTTACCCTTGATGATCAACTTCACAAAGGTTGGAGTTGTTAGTTCCTTGAGCTCCAAACCAGTCAAAAATCTCAAGAACAAGCCCTTAGCACCTCAGTTCCAAGAGGAAGGTGAAACACTAGGTGTTGATGTGCAATAGTAAGGCACAAACACCTAGTGTCCAAAACAAGAGAGAAAGAGAGAGATAGGATAGATACACAAAACCTAACCTAAAACCAGAGCTTCTCCCTCTCCTAAAATGTCTAACCCTCCAAAATTTCTAACCCTTGAGCCAAGAGAAGAGCCTTCTCTTGTATACGCACCAAAAGCTTACAAGTTAAGGCACCAAAGGGCTCATCCCTCCATACATGTGTATGAAGGGGAAACAAAAGGCATACAGCTGTCTGAAAATATCTCAGAAAGCAACTGTAAAGTGGTCGGCAGGGCAAAATGGTAATTTTGCCAAAAAGAGTGCCGACCGGCACAAAATAGTGCCGGTGGAAACACCAGACAGTCGGTGGCCTCTAGCCACAGCCGGTGGTATGTGGGGATGCCTCACAAAGCATTCCCTGCCCCTCCAAGGCAAAGCACAAGTGTTTGGTGCAAAACCAAACACAAAACAGTCAAGTTCGGAGGTCCTGAGGCAAGGCGCGCGAGCCGAGAACTCCGGGAACTCCAAACGAACGCAAACATGGATAATCACCGAGTGTTCAAGCGGTGACGTCCAAGTCTTGAGGACGGTCAAAAATGGGGTGTCTACAGTTGCCCCTCTTTGACAGAACTCGAAAGTCATGAAATGACGTGAGTGAATGTCAAAGCCCAGAGACGACCCATTTTTGACAAGGCCGAAGACTTGGACAAACATGCAAGACAAAACAAGGTATGCGCCCGAAGGCAGGGGCAAAATGCAAGACGATGTAAGAAGCCGAGCATAACTTATGATCATGCAAAGAAAGCTGTAATGAAGCACACATGCAACAGTTATAAGCTAGCATACGCCAATCTACACTACAATGCAGAAAGGATGTAAGAGAATTATGTAATTCTCAAAACGTCTCACGCGGAGGATACAATACCTGTGCGGCTCGTCCGGTTGCGCCGGCCTCAAATGAGCCGTACATACAATATCGTGCCTGCAAAGAAAGCAAACTTAACAGGTACAATATTGTTAGCCATATGCATGGCGATGCGAAATGCAAAATGAAATGCAATATATACAAAATGATGTATGAATAATGCAAATGATAATGCAATGCAATTGAAACTATGCAAACTACATGCAAAGCAATTGAATCATGATTCAATCACGAGCGGTTCGAAACCACACAAATGTCAAGTAGATTGATGGAAGTAACAAGTCCGTCTCCCATAGAACGATGTCTATCTATGAGTACTTCGCACGGACACAAGAACAAGTATTGGGTGGAATGACATAAGTGGGGAAACGACCCGCTGGAGAGAGAATAATGATCCTAAAGCTGGATGCAACAATTATACTACAATGTAATATACGATTATGGCGCGCGGGCCAAACCGTGTCTTGCCTAGGAAAGGCATGCACGCATACAAGCCATGTCTAACACAGAAAAGGGTGCCGCAACCTCAAACCAACATACCAGCGTGGAATAGGCACGATACACAAGTAGAACTGTGCTTCAACGTGAAAAGTATAGGCACATACCAGACCAAGCTTGACAAGGAAAGGTGCAAGCCATGGATGGAAGATGATGCAGTGGATGCATGCAACTAAAATGCAATGGAAATGGATATTTACAGAAAATGCATGACATATGCACGGTTTTTTTGTTTTTTGAATGTTTTTTGAAATGCATGACATATGCAATATTTACAAATGATGCATGACAAATGCAATATAATGCAATGGTTGCGATTGCAGTTTTCCCTATTCTCCCAATGGGGCGATATACTAGGTTGGTTCAGTATCCAGAATTGAGGCGTAAACACGCCGCCTCAACCTATGGGGCTTCCATACAGATTTCAAGCCGAGGGTACACCCTATTTAAACCAGACTTTAGTCTCGAAATTCAACCTTTATGCGTTCTAGGCATAAGCCGTTCAAACTCTAGTTTTCACCGTCACATTGGTCTCCTAGGAACTCACATAAACACGGTGGTGGCTTTACCAGACCAATCGAAGTCGTTGCACGACAAACACCAAAGGAGTTGCACCTTCAGAGGATTTAAGGTCTCCTAGACCGGAATGCAAATGTAGTGAAGGTTTCGCACCCTCCAAGGATTTAAGGTCTCCTAGACCGTGCGTGTTTAAGGTCTCGCCAGACCGGGGGGCAACTGATGAGGTGCGCAAAACAACGCTATGGAATGCATGCCAAATGCAATGAGGTGCACCTTAATGCACCGAAGGTCTTGCACCTCCCGAGGATTTAAGGTTTCCTAGAGCGTGCGTGTTTAAGGTCTCGCCAGACCCGGGGGGGCAACTACATAACACTTTAAGTGCATGCGACGCAAGTGAGACACGCATGCGGATGCAAATGGGGCAAATAAGACGTGCATGTCTCAAAAGATGGAAAATGGAATGTAATGAGGGTGCGCCAAACGGCGCGATGCGCAAAATGGCGCGATGCGTTTAGACAACGCGAGTGCACAAGACAGTGCAAGACGAATGCATGCCAAATGCGATGAGATGCGCAAGATAGCGCGATGTGTTTAGACAACGCAAGTGCACAGGGAAGTGTGATACAATGCATGCCAAATGCGATGAGGTGCATACCTTAATGCACCGCAGGTCTTGCGCCTCCCGAGGATTTAAGGTCTCCTAGACCGGGCGTGTTTAAGGTCTCGTCAGACCATGGGTGCATGATAATGCAAGCTGTGTGCGTTATAACACGTGTGTGTGTGCATAAAGATGCAAGGGATGATGCGCTTACGGCATGCCGCCATGCAAACACCAATCGAAGCGTGTTTAAGGTCTCGTCAGACCATGCGTATTTAAGGTCTCGCCAGACCGGGCGTGTTTAAGGTCCCGCCGGACCCGGGGGAACAATGAGGTAACACACATGGGATGCGTATGCCAATACAAAATGAGAAGTGGAATGCAAAACGAGGCAGACGTACCTCAAGATGCAATGAAATGCAAAATGAGGCACGCATACCTCATTGAACGGAAAATGAAATGCAAAACGAGGCACACGTACCTCGAGATGTAATGAAATGCAAAATGAGTCACGATACCTCATTTGATGGAAAATGAATGCAAAACGAGGCACACGCCTCGAGATGCAATGAAATGCAAAATGAGGCACGATACCTCATTGAATGGAAAATGAATGCTAAACGAGGCACACGCACTCGAGATGTAATGAAATGCAAAATGAGGCACGATACCTCATTTGATGGAAAATGGAATGCAAAATGAGGCACACGTGAGGTAGTACACCTCACGTGTGGTCAAAATGAAATGCAAATGAAGCACGGAGGTAGTACACCTCACGTGGGTCAAAACGAAATGCAAAGTGAAGCACGTGAGGTAGTACACCTCACGTGGATCAAAATGAAATGCAAAATGAAGCACGTGAGGTAGTACACCTCAAGTGGATCAAAATGAAATGCAAAATGAAGCACGTGAGGTAGTACACCTCACGTGGATCAAAATGAAATGCAAAATGAAAGTATGACACGCATGCCACACGAAAATGCAAAACGGTGCAAGTCGCAAGGGATGTGCAAGATGGCGCGATACGATGCGCCGGACAAAAGGATGGATGCATGCAACGCACACGGGGCAACTTTTGAATCTTATAAAAGACAAAAGGATACAAAAAATGATATAGTCTTTGCTTGAATTTGAGTGTTACGCACAGTAGACACGGTCCGAAGTCAAAACGGAGGCTGGTTGAGCGTCGGGGGTGCATTTTCTTGCACTTTCTTGAGCTATGAAGACCAAAACTCCTCAATTCACCTAAACAAGGCCTTGGGAACACCACCGGCTGGGTGGGGAGGTCACCGGCTGCCACCGGCTGCCTAAACTTCTTCACCGGCACAATAATGTGCCGACCGGCCAAAAGTCGCTGATCGGGGGCAGTTTCGGCAATTCACTCCGGGTCTTTTAAAATAGGGCTTGAAACCCTATTCTAATCACTTTCCCTCCGCCGAAATCTCTTACTCTTTTTCTCTAGAGTGATTTCCTCTTCCCGATTCCTCGTTTTCTTCGCATTCTAAGTCCATTTCGTCGTCGGATTCGCGATTTTCTTCGTGTTTCGGACATTTCCATCCGATTGAAATTTCATTTCGGAGTCTCTTTTGCTATTTCCACCTTTTCGGGACTTGCTCCCCTCGATTTCCTCTTCATTTCCGTGTATCCTCATCTTCCGGCCTTTCCGGCCATTTCCGACCCGCTTGGGGTTGACTTTTTCGGTTGACCTTTCATATTCCGACCCGGTTTTCCTTTTCTGGCTATTTTCTCGCTACCACTACCATGGCCGATGATGTTCCACGTGTCAGGACTCCCCCGGATCATGAGATGGATCCCGGGGTTGAGCTCCTCCCGTTGAGCGAGCGCCCATTCGACCCGGCGACCTATCGCCCGGCCATTCACGTACTTCCGCCAGATGGACTCTGCCACTTCCGTGGTTTTGACAGGGCTCTGGACCCGGAGCTTCTTCTACGCGAGCCGACCTCGCACCTATCCTTCGGCGCTTCCGAGGTAACCCTTTTCTCTGTTTTACTTTCTACAATGTAGAACTGTAAACTGTCAACTGCCATAGCTGATTACAACCTTTAATTGTTTAGCTCTGATATACTGTACTGTAATTGATTGTAGACAAACTTACAACTGATATCTGCTTAGGACCGACACACATGCACACACAATGCACTAGCCTCAATCACCCAAACACGCGACAATCAGATTTCATCAAATTCACCGATACAGACTTATTTGAATCTGAAAACTCGCACGCATGCTAGATTTACCCTGATCCTCACAGGAGCACTGACATGTCACAGGCCGTAGTCCACCTACTGGTACACTATAACCCGATATCTGCTTGAATCTAAAAAATGTACACACATGTACCATATCTGTATGCTGACCCTCACAAACATACTGACACATCACAGGCCGTAGTCCACCGCAGTACACTGAAACCTGACATTTGCTTGCATCTGAGAAACGTACACACGTGCACCATGTTTACACTACACCACTCAAAAACACACTGACGCATCACATATTGTAGTTTACTGTAGGCACACCGGCGCCTGATATCCGTTAGGATCTGAAAATCTGCACACATGCTAGATTTGTACCAATCTTAACTGTTTCTTAAAAACTGTACATTTCATATTGCTTTGCAACCATTTGTTTGTAAACAGGGAGATTCCCATACCATCCGCGGGTATGGGAATGTTTCGGCTCGAGATTGGTACTCGGAGCTCCCCGAGGCAGTCCGACACATCGTAGATGAGGCGGGCTTTGCTTCTTCGCAGGGTCTGACTCGACTTACTACCAGAGGGCCTCTTTTAGTCAGCTTGGCGGAGAGGTGGTGGGACACCACCGATTCATTCCATCTATCGGCGGGAGACATGACGATGACTCCCACGACTTCTCTGCTCACCAAGATCGGGTAGGGGTGATCCAATCCCTTCGACACCGACATGGATGAGTGGACCGCCGAGATCCACTTACTTGGCGCTTCGCCTCTTGCACGCCCGTGCTTTGTCCGCTATTCTTGGTTCGAGGTGCAGCTCGTGGTAATGCTTGTTGACGCAGCTCGATGACCGAGGCGTAGAGAGCAAGATGCACGCGCTTGATGTTTTTGCTGGGACCACCTATTCGCCGACCGGCGAACACTGCGTTTCGCTTACTCAACAGACCGGTGGACGCCCGGACATCTTTGGCGCTTATGATCGGGTGGCGGCTCGCCACTCTATGGCTATATGAGCTCGGTCTCAAGTGGCAATGGGCTGTTCGGAGGCTACTTGGCGAGCTTGGGAGGTACCTTTCTTCTTTTTTCGCTTCAGACTTTCAGACTCGCACACCGCACACATCGTAGTTTGCTTTACACTTGCCTGATAATCGCATACACCTGCATACACATACTCGCTTATAATCGACCGCAGAATCGCTCACATCTGACACTCGCTCAATACATCGCACAACACGCAGCTGCTATTTCGCTTTACTCAGATTCTCGCTCGATAAATGTTCTCGACATCCGCCTTGCGCTTGTGGGTCTATGCCTACTTTCCCGAGCTAGAGCTAAGACGAGACTCGAGACTCCTGGTCGCCCCTTTCACGCCGTTATGACGGGAGGTGCACACGGCGGCCGTCGGAGACTATTAGCTTCTTCCGCCGTTACTTTGACACCATCACCCCCGCCGAGGTATGTTTTACTTGCAGTTCATTTAAGCTTCACTTTTCTATCAGATATTTGCAATACCAGAGGTAATAAATCAGATTTCAATTTCAGATCACCGGCGGTGGGCTCCTCTGCCCGGATAGTCGGATTGGTTTGCCACGCGACGAGACCTCGCGTTACGGATTTTGCTAGAGGGTCTTGCCGGGCTTGGTACTGGTGGCGCTTATGCCAGACTCGTGGTTACTCGAGCAGATAGTCCCGAGCATCCTCCCGAGCATATGAGGGACACCGAGCGTTCACGAAAGCAGATGGCGGACTACACCATCGGTTGGGAGGCAACGGCCAGGCGAGGCGACTACTCGAGTACGTCCGACCTTCATCATGCGGCCTCTGAGCGGTGGTCGCCGAGCTGAGCCAGAGACTGGGCGCCGGGCGGCTAGGGCAGAGGTGGAGCAGAGAGGATCGCCACAGAGAGCTCGAGCTGCGTGGCGAGGGAGGTGAGGGACGAGGGACGGCCGCCCGCCTCGCCACCAAGCCGACGTCAGGAGGCAGAGTGGGGAGACCTACCAGATCCCTTTTGCTCCTCCCCCGGCTGGTCATGAGTTTGTTGGCATTCCTGACTTGCCTCCGGTATGTACCACTTTATTTCTGCATCTTGCATTGTCATTTTAGTTCAGTTCATTCGATATTCCATAGAACATTGATGCATCTAATACTTTTGCAGGCTTCCTCTGAGTACACCCGGCAGTCATTGGAGCTGAATGCCTCCATGGCGGGGATGCTGCAGCGGACCTTTGAGTTCTTAGCCTTCTACGGCCTTCCGGTATGTTTTCTCTGACATAGTTCCGAACTATATACAAACTGCTTCGCATAATCTGATGCACGACACAACATCTGATAAACTGTTCACGGCATTCACACACTGTATTCATACACTGCATTCTGCACTGATAAACTGCTCACGGCATTCAAACACTGTACTCATACACTGCATTCTGCTCTGATAAACTGCTCACGGCATTCACACATCAGACCTACATGCATCTCGCACTAATAAACGCTCACGGCATTCACACATCAGACTCATACACCGTGATTCGTGACCGATAAACTGCTTGATGTGTACTGATGCATTTGCCTTTTTTACTTTTCAGCCTCCCTTTCCGATTCCTCCCGTGGGTGGCGGCGCTCCATCTAGACCTCTCGTTTCTACTCGGGATGGCAGGATATTCCCCCACACTAGAGGGGGGCGTGGCCATGTGGGGAGCAGCTCACAGGCTCCAGTTGCAGGGGATGGCGAGTCGGAGGCGGAGGCCTCTGAGGAGGAGGCCGGGGGCAGCTCGGGCTCGAGCCCGACAAATGACACCGACGATCCTCTGTGCTTACGCCAGAAGAGAGCGAGATAGATCCCCAAGAGGCCATTGATGATGATTACGCACCATTGCTTTTTCTTTCATTTTCTTTTCTTGTACTTTTCTCTTTTTTAGTAGATAGAGTACTATGTACTGCCGTAGGCAGGTTTTTGCTTTTCTCAAACGTTGTATTTGAAAAAGATGGTATGAAATGAAACAAACTTTTGGTTTAAAGAAAAAGTGTTACATTTGTATATATATGCATATTTCATACCTGCACTGCATTGCATCATATTACACCTCAAATGTAAATGATATTGATCTGTTGTCTGACAATTGAACATTCGCACTGTAATAATCAGATAACCAACCAACTAAACAGTAAAACAGCTCATACAAACCACTGCTCAACCTGAACACACAGCCCATACTCTGCTGGGGACTAATCTGCTGGGGACTAATCTGCTGGGGATTGATCTGCATATAGCCCATAACACAGCATTTGGTTCATTCTGCATACAGTGAACTCTTGACAAGTAGCCCCAATCTGACGAGACGGATCACAAAACTGACACGGTTGTAGTTGAAACACACTCGGATGTCCCAAATTTTCCCTTTTCTTCTTTTGCTTTGCACGGTTGTAGAGAATGGCACAGCATTCTGAGCACAAGCGATTACTTTTTGGAAGAGGATGGGTTTTCAACCGGGGTATCGAGCCTAACACAGAACACGGCGAAACAGACTCAAACAAAGAAACAAAAGGCACACGACCTATCACAACGAGACACACTTGGAAAAGACTCAAAGCCAAAATTGAGACCAACAAATCAAAAGACACGACACAAAGACATGTTTACAAGAAGGACCTCAAATTCCGAGGAGCCAAATCCTCCGGGTATTATTCCCGCCCTTTCTGATTTGTGACACTCACACCGCTTGGCCCTCAGGCTCATTTTCCTCTCAAAGCCCTTTTCTTCACTTTTCTCTCAACTTACTCCTCTCTATTCTTTATTCTCTCATTTTTCAATCCCTCCCCGGGGTGATGAATGACAGATGAATAGGAAGTCGCGGGTTCACACCCGTCACTGTTAGCTCACGGCCGTTCCTTCTGGCGGATAGAGCGCCCCGTTGGCAAGCAGATTAACGGGGGAAAGACAGAGGACCCGACTCAATCGTGCCCCTAGTTCGTCATTTTGACCATTTTTTGTTTTAAAACAATTTTGATCAACATGAGAGTTGGATGAGCACACTTATTCAATTTTTGATTTGAAAATCATGCGAATCAAGCTGTGAGCACTGAAAATTCTCCTTTTTGGGTCCAAACATGGTCCAATTTTTGAAAATGAAATAGTTTTTGAGAAAATAAGTCAACCTCAGTGAAAATTTTCAAAAACTATTTTTGCAAACAGTCAATGCTCAAACGAGCGTAGAACTTACCCTCAAGATATGCAACCTCGGATCGGAGGCAATGGAAAATTGCCCCTGGCTTAAAGGGGGATAAGGCAATGGAAAGTTGCCCCGGTTTGGACAGTAACTCGGGCAACTTATGGCAATACATGGCAACGGAAAGATGCCCCTTGTTTGGATGGTGCCGCGGCGTGTTGTGAGCCAGTCCTCGTTGATGACAATCAGACCCTCGGACGCGGAGGAGTCAAAGTCGGTTTGAATCAATATGTGGACACAGTCACCCGGAAGGTGTTGGTGGTTTGGCTTCAAGAGGAAGTTAATCACGAGTTCCGGTTGCCGCAATCGAGACATTGGATTCGAGAGGGCAAAAGTGATCAAAACCATGACATGGTCGAGACGCTATGGAAGCGTTGAATGGACTTCAAGATGAAGTTGCCTACGTATCCCAAACATGGGAATCAAGCCTTACGTAGTTCCGGTTTAGGTACACTCGGGTATTTTAACCTTCACTATTTAGGCTCTAATTTTTGCCAAGGCGCCTGTTGCAGGTTTTCGACCTTGCGAGCCTTGTTTTTCTTTTTCATTCTTTTTTCTCTTTTCTTTTGCATTTTCATCTTTTCCTTTTCTTTTCTTTTGCTTCTTTTTGTATTTTTCTTTTTTCTTTTCTTTGCTCTAACTTTTGCCTGGGCCGCCCTTTCGGATTTTCGGTCCAGCGAGCCTCTCAAGGGGTAAAAGTGTAGCAAGCCCATGCCAAATGGTTTTGAGATTGAAGCCCCTCCATATCCAGGAGAACGACTGTTGTGTTGATTTGCAGGGAAGTCCATCACGGTTGCTTCTCGAGCTTTGCTTGGTGGGATCTGATCTCCTTGATCTAATTTTAACATTGATGCCTCCTGTTCGAAGGCTGCTTCAGATTGGGCCATACAGGCGTTTCATGGCACTGAATGTTTTGAACAGATTCCAGTTTGCAACAGATAAATCGAATCTCGAGACTGGGAGCGATCCTAGGCTGTACCATCTCAAGAGCGATTCCACACAGATCTTCGCGTGACTTGCGCAAAATATTTTGTTTTTGAAAGTTTTTTTTTAAGAAAGCGACAAATCGCTCGTGTTGAAAATAGTGTGGAACCAGTCTGGATCAGGCTAGGGTCCTTCTCAGTACTCACGCCGACAAGCATGATTTCAGTCATTAAGGGCTTAGCAGGCCTCTCTTTCTCTCAGATTGATCAAAAATTTTACAAAAAAACCCGAGGAATTCCTTCCTCTTTGTTTTTATCACAGTGTTCGAAAAGGGTTTTATGAAAAGCTTAGGTCATTGTGACAATGTTCAAGGCACAAGAGAGTAGGCGGAATGCACTGTCGTTCCATTCACATCTTCTGGCACGGCTAATTCAAATAGCAACAGATACGGAACGTGATAGCCACAGCTGTTTCATTTAGATTTGTTGGTGTAACTGGCTCTTTGATAGCAAACAGGTTCAAAAAGCAAAAGCGACTAATTACAAGACAAAACGGTGTTCGAGGCAACAACCCCGAAATCACCTGGTATACTATACAAGAGGGACTGACTCGTTACAACAAGACAAACCCTGTAAGCAAAAAGACTGACTCAATACAGAGAGACAGACTCAAAAACAAAACAAAAGATTGACTCGACACCCAAGTCAGGATTTACAAAACTAGCATCGGCGGGTGCTCAAAAATGCGCGCCAAACGCCATATCCAAAAACGTACCAGACACTGCCCGCAGGCGGTTCATCTTCTGATTATATACTTGCAGTATCCGTGTCCTCGAAATCCAACAACTGAGTGGTGACGGACTTCGCTGAGGTAGGCGGGAGGATAACCTCGTTGTCAATCAAGTCTTATACCTCATGACGGAGGCGGAAGCAATTATCGGTGGCATGGCCGGTCTGCTGATGGTACGCACAGTACAGGGAAGCATCATGCGTGGCCAGGAGATTCTTCGGGAGCGGCCGAGGCTCCAGGGGCTTGAGGTGTCCCCTTTCAGCAAGGATTTGCAATGCCTTGGACAATGGCATATAGAGAGCCTGAAAGACCCTGCGCCTCGGGCGGTATTTGGAGTCTGAGCACTCTTCTTTGGATGCACTAGCGAGCGGATCGGCGGGTGCGCCTTGGGTTTCGATCCTTCCTGATGCAAGGTGGGAGAGGAAGAACTGATACGGCATGACGGGCCTATCCCGATTCTCTCGATTGATCGAATCGCCTCAGCGGAGTAGGGAAAGCATCCTCCACTTTGACATGACTGCGGATATCTGTTTGTTCATTCCCTGCTTTCAAAGCCTCTACCGCCCACGGCTTGTTCGATAGGGTCGCATCTGCTTCATCTTACCTTTGTCTCCGCCTCGGCGGTCTAGAACTTGGTTTGTCGTTGCTGTTATAGTGGAGGCCATCTCCGTTGGTGAGTTCAATTACAATTCGTCCCGATGGGGGTTCTTGGGGTACAAAGTTCGTCCGATGCGATGCAAGCGGTGAAACAGACATCCCATAGACGAGATCCGCCACGGACCTTTGAAGATCACCTATCATTCCCATTAGTTCAAATGTAGTAGGCTTGCGAGCCTGATATAACTGAGGAGTCCAGATTGGATGTGCGGCAGGCGACCTAGGTGCGACAAGATATCAACAAAGAGTATCGTTCTCAGGTGGTTTCTTGACTTAGTGCGGCCGTCATGACCACAATCTCTTCTGAGTTCTGCATTATGTTCAGTCCTTCCTTAGCAAGGAGAAGACACTAGCTATTCTGGCTCAACTCTCTGAACTTCCTGAACCCTAAACGGAAAACAAGCAATATTTCAGCCCCAAACTGATCAAACACGGGTGTAGTCGAACAACTACACTCTACTACTGAACACTGTTCCCCCAAGTCACTCCCCAAATCAATCGATACCGCAGATAATCGATTCTCCACAATCATCGGTGCCCGCAGTCGGATACCCTAAATTTGCAAACTGATATGCGCATTCCCTGTAGAGATACACTCTAAAAGCACATAGCATGTAAATGAGGGCCAATACACCCCTATGGGGTAGGGTTTCTGTCCTATTTTGTCGAACTAGGGTTTCACTACACGCACGCAATGTTTCAAACAACCTAATATGGGTAAGCAACTTTGTCCTAGTTTGGAATGGTCACTATGGATTCGAATATTCACTAGGTCGAATGGTCGAAAAGGGTGCCCCAAGAAACCGGGTTTGTGTTCCCATCTTGGCAGAGCCATAACCGTCACCTTATGGACATGCCTTAACAAGACAAGCCTCCAAAGAAACCGCCAGAATAGCAGATGGCCAGCACGGTGTCCTAGGCACACCAATGCACATGCAATGCAAAGAAGCACACAAGTGTAGTCAAACAGATATCACGAAGTTAAGTCAAGCTCTCTAAACTCCCCAACAGAGTCGCCAGAATCAGAACACGCCCATGAGGACCTCGCTTCATGATCGATTCCCTTTTTGTTTGTTGCGGTTCTTAATCAACCAAAGAGTCCAACTCGCAAATCGTTTGAAAAAACAAATTTTGAAAAGTAGTGCCAAACATGGACCGCTTTGCCAGACATGAGTCGCCACCTAAATATTTTAAAAGGGGAATTTAGGAAACCCTCGACTGCGATCAAGGCCACATGTCCGTCATCACCAAAGTGGTCTTGGCTTGGGAGCTTGGGTACGATCGGGAAGGTCACTATGAGCACTTCTTTCGCCATTCAAGACCGCCTCTACTAACCGTGATATCCGTTTTGAAAACTTTATGCTCTTATTCCGTTATTTAACCTAGAATTACTATGTGATGCGCATAACAAAAGTATAGACTAGATTGCCTAATTTGGAAATAAACATTGCATATCCGTTTTGTCTCGGAAAACGTGTTAGATTTTGCTACTCGCAAGTAGGCTAAAATACGGATTTCAATGAATTATTCCAACTCAGCGATCAACCTCCACCCACAGGCATTCAAACAGTTTATCTCACATAAGCATTTAGCCGCATGGTAAATATACTGTCATGGCAACATTCACACGCATGTGGTATGCTAAAGCGTAAAACTTACATCGTACTCCGTGCCAAAAAACAATAACCCGGTTAGCAAACATGCATGACCTAGTTCATGTTAAGTGGCTAATGCAACACGGACATAGATGCAATCTAGAGTAGGCTCGGTTACCCTAAACATGGCACATGAAATGCAGCAACTACCACGTATTCAATTCGGAATTGAAAGTACGATGCAGTTTGCATGATGTGCCGAGCCCGATGCATGTAAACAAATGCATGAATGCATGCATGCATTGCATAAGGTATGCTAATTTTAGATGTGCCCTAATCTACCATCGAAAGCGGGTAAATAAAAGGGAGAAAGAAATGGGGATTGGAAGGCATACACCCACTCACACACACTTATTACAAATGCGCCCTCATTCGGAGGGACCAAAAGAATAATACAGAACCGGATAACTAATTAACTACGCAAGCTAATTAATTATTACAAATCAACTAAATTAATTAAATAAAATAATTAATCTAATTAAACAGTAAACCGCCTCGGGATGAGGGCCAAATGCAGCACGCGCTCGGGACTGGCTCGGAATCGCACTGTCATGCATGATTTGCCTCTGTTTCCTCTGCTCTCCTCCTCAGAAAATTCCCAAAGCTTCAGGAGTGCCTCTCAGAGCACTGGGGAGTGCCACCGGCTGGGGTAGAGCACCACCGGCTGAAGGAGGAGGCCACCGGCACGAAATGAAGCTATCGTCGCCGATATCTTGCCGGCACTAAATACTGCCGGCCGGCACTTAATACCTGCAGAACCTGCAACTCACAGCTGCAGAGAGGAACAACTTGCATGGCAATGTGATTCAAGCCATTTATGCACCAAACACACTCCCTATCATGTTTATGACTCAAGGGGGCATGTGCCTCGATTCCCGGACCACCAATCGCGCATTTCCATGCATGATGGCCCTAAGCACCAAGAATGCAACTTTGATTTCAAATGCATGCAATGCAAACAAGCAAACAAGGGTGCTCAACCTCCATCATACTTCATCTCAAGAGGCCAAACATGCACAATACAAATGCAACCCTAAACATGTCAACTAGGCATGCAACATGGACTATGCAAGCAAGCTAAACAGGTTAAGCATGCGACCTAAACAAAGAGGCATATAAGCCAAGCAATGGAGTGGACTAAAACATGAATTAGGCTACTCCTAATTGGCCTAAAATCAGTGGCCAAAGTGCCTAGAAATGGAGACTAAACACACACACACAAGCAAGTGTTATGATCCAAACCCAAGGCATAAACATGGCAACTCTCAAGCACACTTGAAGATACCAAACAAGGACGACGAGCATGCATTGTAAAGCTCTGAAAATCATGACGTAGGTGCTATTACCTTATTGTCAATGAGATCTTGAATCTCATGACGTAGTCTGAAGCAGAAGTCGGTGTTATGACCTCGCTGCTGATGGAAGGCAAAGTATTTAGTCGGGTCATGCTTTGAAGGGAGAGGATCAGGTAGAGGTTGTTGTTCTAACGATTTGAGATGTCCTTTTCTGAATAGGACCCCTAGAGCTTTTGACAAAGGCATATAAAGTGGGGTAAAAACCTTCTTGCCTCGGGCTGGATAGTTTGCTGGTTGAGAGGTGGTTCTGGACGCACCGGTGAAGGGTGTGGCTGTTTTCGGGGTGGTAGTGGTGACCATGCCCACATCAGAAGTTCTTGCGGCTATACTACTACTGGTAGCTGTATTCGAACCGCGGGTAAATGCCCTCCTGGGCTGCTCTCTCTCTCGTGGTCGATCAGACCTTGCTTCATAGCATCCTCAATTTGTACCCCAATCTCATGCAAGTCAGCAAAGGTGGGGAAGGGTAAGACGATCATCTTCTACATCAGCTTAGGTTGAAGGTTGCGCACAACCATTCTTATCTGATCTTTCTCGAGTGGCCGAGATGTCATCATGGAGGCCTTGGCCCTCTATCGAGTAACAAAGTCAGAAAAGCCTTCTTTCGGCTCTTGCCTGGTCGCCTCAAGATCACGGGTCGTGACCTCGATCTAGGTATTGTATGAATACTGTGCGACGAAGGCCTCAGCCATCTCCGCCCAACTTCTTCTCATAGAGTCCTCCAGGTTGGCGTACCAGATGGCCGCAATACCCGACAGGGTCCAACCGAAGAGTGATAGTTTCTGGAGTCTCATCAAGCCCATCGGGCACAGAATATTAGAAAACAGCCTCAAATGAACCATAGGATCACCCGAGCCGTCGAAGCGATCTATGTGAGGCATCTTGAACCTGTCCGGCAACGTCACCGCTAAATCAGTATACCCATCGTCTATGTCCGAGATCAGGCTAACTCCCTGGGCTCACTTGAACAACTTTTCGAGCTTACTCTTTTTCAGAGCGGTTGGATCCACCTCAAATTCAAACGGTGTGTCCACTGGATTAGCCGGTGCTTTAGACATCTGTAGATGTGCCCGAACGTCCTGAGCTCCGCGCGCGAAATGGGCGTGAAATCCATTTTGTTCATTGAGCTTACTACAATTCGGACTCAATGTCACGATTCTGAATCTAATCTCGCAAAGTGCAATGCAAGACTGATAAATCACCAAAGATTCCAAATCCGACAAATCATTTTGGAAAACTGATTTTTATAAAGAAGTGCCAAACATGGACTGCTTTGCCAGATACAAAGTCGCCACATAAATGTTTTGTTTTGGCAAATTTAGGAAACCCTGACTCATGCCTAAGGCCACGTGTCCGTCATCACCAAAGTTGCCTCGGCTCGAGAACTTGGGTACGAGAAGGGAAGGTCATGCAATGAGCACCCCTGCGCGCCCGATCAAAGATCGGCCTATACTAAGCATGAGCTCTTATTCCGGTTAATTAGCTAATCTTACTACATTATGTGCACAGCATACAAGTATAGATTAGATCGCCTAATTTGAAACAAAATATTGCATATCTGTTTGTTTGAAAACGGTTTGAAGTTTGCTACTCGCAAGTAGGCTAAATCGAAGATTTTAATGAATTGTTCCAATTCAAGCAATCCAACCTTCACCCACAGGCATTCAGGCAATTATATCAGTTAAACAATTAGCCTCATGGCAAGCATGCTATCATGGCAACACTCACACTCATGCAAGATGCTAAAGCATAAAAGCTTACTAGTACTCCGAGCCAAAACAAGAAGCTAGTTAGTAATCAATGCATAACCCCAGCTAAGTTAAGATGCATAATGCAACACAGGCAAAAATGCAACTAAGATAGGCTCGGCTATTCTAAGATGGCATATGAAATGCAACAATTGATTCCTGTATTCAACTTGGTATTGAAATACAATGCAGTTAGTATGATGCGCCGAGCCCGATGTATGCAAGACAGATGAATGATGCACGCATGCAAAGCATAAGCTATGCTAAACAAAATATGCCCTAAAACTAACCATCGTAAGCGGTTAAGTAAAAGGGGGGAAGACATGGGGTTGGAAAACATTCACACACGCACGCACACTTATTACAAAATTCGCCCTCTCGATGGAGGGTCCGAATGAATATGCTAAGTTAGCTATGCTAAGCTATTCTAATTAATCTAATAATCTAATTAGACTAATTATTACACAACCAAATTGAATAACTAGCAAACACTAAGCTAATTATTACAATACTTTAACTAATTAACAAATGAATTAATTAAATTACAAATTTATGCTAAGCATTAAAATATGTAAACTAGGCTACCTCAGCTTTGCCTTGAAGAAATTGAAGATGCATGCTCGATTCTCGTCCTGAAAACTCTCTAGATGCCCTCGAGAGGCTCTGTCTGCAGGGTGTCCTTGAGAACTACCTGCTGGATCTCACCAAAACAATGCTGACGAGTGCACCAGTGGCCTGCCGGCCATGAGGAGATGCTGCTGACCCCTCTGCCGACCAAAAGTGCACACTGCAAGCCACAAATGAAGAGCTGTCGGCCAACAATAAGAGGGTGCCGGCCACTGGTGTGTGGTGCCGGCCACTGGTGTGTTATGACACCAAGCTGCAGCAGAGCACAAAATAGAAAAAATTAAGGGTCTCCCAAGGGTATGTATGCACTATGCCGCTCCATATCACTTCAAAACATCAATGGACGGGGTATCATTGGATCCAAGACCATCAATCATGCATCTCGATGCATGATGGCCAAAGACCCAACATGTGCAAATTCAATAAATGCATGACAAAAAAAACAAGCAGGACCATTTCCTTATCATGGGAAGTCAAAAGAAATGGAGACCAAGGGTAGATTGGCTTACTTCATCACTTCAAGTATGAAATGAGCTAATCCACCTTGTGTTCAAACACAACACCAGGTTGAACACAATGCAATACAACATGATCAACCTATCAATGCTAATGGCATGCAAACAATGCTAATGTAACATGAGCATGCAAACACAATGCAATGCAACATGATCAACTTAGCAATGCTAATGGCATGCAAACACAATACAATGCAACATAAGCATGCAAACAACAATGCAATGTAATAACATGCAAACAACATGCTAACATAATGCAATGCAACAACATGCAAACAACATGCTATATGGACTTAAACCGAATATGGATAGACCTCAATCATGCCCAAAACAGTGGCCAAAACACCAAAACAAAGGCACCAGAAGACAAGACATGCATGCACAATGCATTGGCCAATCAACTAGGCCTAAGAGCACAACTCTCAAGAGTGCTCAAGGGGTGATAAACATGGGACTGTGACAACACTAAATGCACTAAAATAAGATATGAAATGATGCCAAATCATTCAAACAACACAAGCATAGCATGCAAAGGTCCTTAAAGCATAAAGCTAGTAAAGAGGACTACAAAGGGGGCATGCAATATATGGCACAAGTGCGTGAACCAAACATGGATGGAGCTGAAATAGGTCAAAACAAAGACCTAACCATGATGAGATAGGGGCTCAAAGACCTAGGCATGCAAGCATACAAGCTAAGCCATAAACAAGGCAACAATGCACAACACTCAAAGGCACTTAAAGAGTGAATGAAGTGGGAACATGGCAAAGCTACATGCTCTGAAATGAAGTATTAAATGATGCCAAATCATCTAAATAGCACAAGGATAGCATGCATGAGTCATCAAAACACAAAGCTAGAAAGACATGCTACTTCATGAAGCATACAAGACTAATTTATGAAATTTGCACTACGAGTGTATAAGGCATGAAAGAGCCAGCTAAACCAACCCAAAAAAGATCTAAGGCATGTTAAAATAACACCAAAAACCTACTGAGATGGCCCCAAAACAAGCTAAAAAGACATGCTACCTCATAAGGCATACAAGGCTAGTTTACAAAATTTACACTACAAGTGTATTAAGCATGCAAGGGGTGACCAAACTAGCCAAAAATAGAGTTATGGAAGGTCTAAGAAGTCACCAAAATGAGCCTAAACAAAGCCATAAAGAAGTAAAAACACATGTTCATTTGGTTGGCCATCAAGACAAACAAATAAGACAAGAGGAGGGGGGACCACCCGCTCCTATTTTGAGCCTCAAAAGAGGTTTTCCACCACTGAAATTCCTTTGAAATTTGGTGGTTTTAAGGCCAAAACAGGATGATTTCAAAGGTTTTAAAAGAAGGCAAGAAGCTTAGCAAATAAGCCACCAAAGAGGGTGAAACACCCTTAACTCCAAAACACTTTAAACTACCATTTTTAACACTTGAAAACAAAGGTTTTTTCAGTTGACAACTAGGCCAAAATCAGCATGAAAAGGTGGCCAAGGTTGTGTACAAAAACAAGCTTAAAAGAGGGAGAAGCTCACCCTTGAAGCACAACAGCAAAAAGCCAACAAACAGCCACTTTTCTTGAACCAAAACCACCTTTAGCAGCCCAAAACAAGTTCCAAGGGACCTCAGCCCAATGGTGATCAAGTCTTCTTCTTAAGGGTTGATAGGTTGAAGATGGTTGTATGCAAGTCTTCTGGCACAAAAGGGCAAGAGAGAGTGAACTCTAGAGAGAGAGGCAGAGATTAAGCTCTAAAAATTGTAGAGAGAGAGGGAGTTTAGTGAGAGAAGCTCTCAAACTTGCTTAAGAAGTTCTAACCCTTGAAAATGAGATATAAGGCTTCATTATATAGCAAAAATGGAGGTTTGGGTCGAAAATATCTCAAGAGAGACAGCTATGCCAGCTGGAGATAAAATATCTATCCAAAACTGATCTTTTCATCACTGGGCGGCACCTCTCCCTCATTCATTTTCACTTTGTCCTTGCACGGTTTACCGAAAGGCGCAACTTTTAACAAAATGCGAGCGTCAGAACATCGTAAAAACTTCTTTCAAAAATATTTTGAAAGAGAGGGTTTTAAGGTCTAAAAACTATTCAAAATAGCTTTGGTCTAAAATGAGGTGTAAGGTTGGGGGAGTTTGACTCTCTTTTTGCCAAAGAAATTGAACCTTCGCCCTGCAGATCTTTCACCACCCAGTAAACCAGCAGTAGCACCCAAGTCTTAAGGGCGGTCAAAAATGGGGTGTCTATAGTTGCCCCTCTTTGACAGAACTCGAAAGTCAAGAAGTGACGAGAGTGAATGTCAAAGCCCAGAGACGACCCATTTTTGACAAGGCCGAAGACTTAGACAAACATGCAAGATAATAAAGAGATGTGCCCGCAGGCAGGGGCAAGATGCAAATTACATGCACAATGCTGAACATAACTTATGATCATGCAAAAAGAGCTGGGATGAAGCAATTATGCAAAATAAATGCAACATTTTAAGTGAATGCTATGCGAAGAAATCCTACAGGAAACTCGTACACAAGCAAGTAAACACGATCCAAACTACATCTCATGCAGAAAGCATGTAAGAAAATCATGCAATCTTAGCGAACATGTGCAATAGATACACAAAGCGAACGTAGTGTGCGATAGATACACAAAAGTGAAGAGAGTGTGACAGATGCACTATACAAAGAAAGTGTGATAGATACACTAAGTGAAGCAAAGTGTGATAGATACACAAAGCAAAAAGAGTGTGATGGATATACTAAGCATATATGTGATAGATACACTAAGCGAACTTCCATGATAGATACACAAAGTGAACGTGTGATAGATACACAAAGCGAGCGTGTGATAGATACACAAAGTGAACGTATGATTGATACATAAAGTGAGCATAGTGTGATAGATACACAAAGTGAAGCGAGTCTGATGGGTACACTAAGTGAATGTGCGATAAATACATAAAGTGAGCATAGTGTGATAGATACACAAAGTTAAGCGAGTGTGATGGATACACTAAGTGAACGTGTGATAGATACATAAAGTGAGCATAGTGTGATAGATACACAAAGTGAAGCGAGTGTGATGGATACACTAAGCGAGCGTGTGATAGATACACAAAATGAGCGTGTGATTGACACAATGTGAGCGTAGTGTGATAGATACACGAAAGGTGAACACAAAGTGTGATGGATGCACTAAGTGAACAAAGTATGATAGATACACTAAAGGTGGACACAAAGTGTCATAGATGCACTAAGTGAACAAAGTATGATAGATACACTAAAGGTGAACACGAAGTGTGATAGATGCACTAAGTGAGCAAAGTATGATAGATACACTAAAGGTGAACGCAAAGTGTGATAGATGAACTAAGTGAACAAAGTATGATAGATACACTAAAGTAAATGAAGTGTGATGGATACACTAAAGCAAATGAAGTGTGATGGATACACTAAAGTAAATGAAGTGTGATGGATACACTAAAGTGAATGATCTTAAACGGAACTTCTTTGAATGAACCGCACATCCAATATCGCTTGGTTGCGCCAGTTTCAAATGAACCGTACATACAATATCGTGCATGAATGAGAAAGAAACTTGATAGGTACAATGCAATACAATGCATGACGCTAAAGGAATGTAATAAACAAACATAGCAGCGCTCTAGAAAGCACCTCACGGGGTGAGTGGCGATATACCGCTCTACTCTGACGGGGATCTCCCATTGTGTTCTTCAAACTCTTACCTTGCGTTCTTCGAACTCTTTCCTTCAACTCACAGTATAAGGGTTCTGATATGCTGACAAGGGGTAACCTCTGTATGTAGAAGCCATGGATGCCGCTTTTCTTCCCGACCATATTCACAACTTTCCCTATTCTCTAACGGGGTGACAGACTAGGTTAGTTCAGTATCCAGAATTAAGGCGCACACATGCTATCTCAACCTATGGGGCTTCCATATAGATTTCAAGCCAGGGATACACCCTAAGGTATTTAAACCAGACTTTAGTCTCAGAAATCCAAAACCTTTGCGTTCTAGGCAACAGCCATTCGAACTCTAGTTTCCATCGTTGTAATTGGTCTCCTAGGAACTCATTGCAAACACGGCCAAGATGTCCCTGGCAGGGAATGATACTCAGGGAGAGCACTTCTGATCGCCATTCTGGCTTTGAAACAGGCTTGAGCTTGGAGTAGAGGCACACTCATACTTCGGAGCATTGACCAGATCTGAAGAGGTACATCCAAAATACAATCTCAGAATTTTTTGAAGTCGACACATATGGGAGCCGAATTTTTATTAGATCCATAGGGACGGATGAGCGTGTCCAGCCCGAAACGTAACCTCTATTCGGCATATACCCCAGCCAATCAAGGAGCTGAATAAAATAATCAGTATCCCAGCTAGTAGAATAGACGCGGAGTAGAGGTATATGTGATGGAACAAGGATGGGCCCAGCCCAATGGCCCAAAGAAAATACTATAAATACGGGATCACCCATCAGAGAAAGGTATGTGAGAACTATTGTACTTAATTGAGAATATAAGCAAACTTGAGTGTAATGACTGACTTGCCCATCGGAGTGCTAATTCTGGCACCCCGAACCGGAGTGTTTATTTCTTTTCAGGTGACCAGAAGAGGATCACTAGCGTCCACCAGGATCAGAAGAGTATTTCCAAACCACTTCTCCACAATTGGCACTGTCTGTGGGAATACTCAAACACATCCATGGCGAGCGTAACGGAAGACCCTCCGATAGTCACTGATGAAACCGCGCAGAGAGACGACCTCACTCCATCAAACATGCTTGGACTGGAGACCATCCCCGTGAGACGCGCTCTGAACTTCGCCTCACTCTCGACTCCAGAGCATGAAGCAATGCAAGCGATCATGGAACAAGCAAAGAAAAACGAACAAAGGTTGGAGAACATGATTGCAGAGAACTAACGTCTCTGTTAGGATTTCGCCTTGGAGGTGGCGAAATCCAAACAAGCTGCACACCAACACGACGACGACAGCGAGGCGGTGGTCAATGACACAGGCAGAGCAACTGATAGCGACTCCGACTCCGACTCGTTATCCCCGGAGCCCAGGAAGAAGGGGCGACCTGAAACTACTAGTTCTTTTGAAGAAAGTCCCCATATAAGGCACAAGCGAAGAAGGAACAGTTCGGACGAAGATCAACACGATCCCTTCATACGATGGATTGCAAAGGCAGTGCTACCCAAGAAATTCAAAGCACCGTCATTCACCTTGTACGATGGCAAATCAGACCCCACCAACCACATCCACCACTACAAGCAAGCCATGACATTGCATGCAGACGACGAGGCCCTCATGTGCCGAATATTTCCCAGTAATTTGGGACCATTGGCTGTCAGGTGGTATTATAAACTGGAGCCGGCTTCGATCAAAACCTTCCACCAATTACAGAAATCCTTCAGGGCTAGATTCATCACCAACGAGGTCCAGCTGAAACAAGCCGACTCTCTCTAGGCAATACAAATCCTGCCAGGAGAAACATTAAGAGCATATTCGGCGCGATATTGGGAGTGCTTTAATCTTCTCGATGATGCTTGCAACGACTCCATGGCAATCACCGCCTTCAAAATGGGATTACATCCAGATAGTGCCCTCCGCAGTTCCTTGACTAGAAGACCCCCCAAAACAGTCTGGGGGTTGATGAAGAAAGTAGAGGAATACTGCAAAGTGGAAGATGACACCTTGCGGGTTAAAGCCGAACACATGGCCAACAAAACAGCCCCTCCTGAAATTGCTCAGCCAATAAGTTTCGTGCCACCTCAGAGCCCTGAACCACGACAACGGGATAAACGAGACAAGAGACGGGATTCTTGCTGATCAAGTGATCAATGCTCACACCGAGCAAATGAGCAACTACAAGTTGATAGTAGGCGCACAAAGCACGCCAACAAGAAATATACGGAGCTGTCAGAGTCAATTAGCTCAGTTATGTCCAAAATCCAACACCTTCCATTCTTCAAATGGCCGTCTAAAATGGTGGGACCTCCTGACACGAGAAGGCGAGACAGGCGGTGTGAATATCACAAAGATCACGGTCATGATACGGACAGTTGCTATGCTTTGAAAGACCACCTTGAGGAATTGGTGCAAGATGGTCGGCTCCAGCAACATGTCCGAAAGAGCGCAATCAAAATAGTTGCCCTTCGGCAGGATTCACCTCCGCTCGGTGTCATTCATATGATATACAGCCTTCCAATGCCTCTTACCGTACACGCAATTCAGTCAGCCCCCCAGAAGCAACGCACACCAACGAAATAGTCCCACGAAGCTCCGAGGATTATCTTCGATGATTCCGATCCTATCGGCATAACACTCCCCCCACATTGATCCATTGGTCATTGAACTACATGTAAATCGATTTACCATTGAACGCATCCTCATAGACCAGGGGAGCACTTCGGAGGTTATGTGTTACGAGACCTTCATCAAACTCGGCTTCAATGAACCAGACTTGTCTCTAGCTCCTTATCCATTATTCAGCTTCATCGCAAATCCACAGTACCCGTTGGGGAAAATCACACTACCCGTTCGAGCGGGCTCCCAAACAGTGGATGTGGAATTCTTGGTCGTCAAGCTCCCTTCGCCATATAATCTCATCATGGGGCAAACTTGGTTGCATACTATTCAGGCTGTGCCAAGCACCTATCATCAGCTGCTACGCTTTCTGACTGAACACGACATTGAGCAAATCCGTGGTTCCCAGCAATCCGCACAAGCATGTTATCTCCTTTCTAGAAGTTCCGAATTGAAATAGCCTCGACGACGTCGGATGGCTCCCTAGCGAAAAGCCACGGAAGCCCTAGGCGATACCAGCAGCAGCTTGCCAAGTCGTATAATCAATGCGTTCAGCTGCGCCACTGCACATCGGGAGAGTTGATCCTGAAGGTACTTCCGGATGACAAGAAGCTGGTTGATGGAAAATTGGGTCCTAACTGAGACACCCATTATCGGATAGATTCCATATCGGCTAAGAAATATGTCAGGAAGGAGTCTGCCACGACCTTGAAACTTGACGCACTTGTGAAAATTTTGTCATTAAACCCGACTTGTGGGGAATGATCCTAGTTATAAATGATTCGCCATGTACACATTCTACTTTTGTAATGCAAGGGTTCTTGTTGAAAAGTTGTAGTTCCATCCACTGCGAAATCTAGTTAAAAAGTGCTCCGATGAAAAAAGTCTTCTGATTTGGAGCTCCATCGGCGCATGACGTCTATGGGCCGAAAAAGCCTCCAAATTCGAAGGGCCCTTCGTGGATATCACGATTGACCAAAAAGCCTCCGGATTCGGAGCCCCATCGGTGCATGACGTCTTTGGGCCGAAAAAGCCTCCGGATTCGAAGCCCCATCGGCGCATGACGTCTTTGGGCCGAAAAAGCCTCCGGATTGAAGAGCCCTTCATGGATATCACGATTGGCCAAAAAGCCTCCGGATTCGGAGCGCCCTTCGTGGATATCACGATTGGCCAAAAAGCCTCCGGATTCAGAGCCCCATCGGCGCGCACGCGTCTTTGAAAAAAGCCTCGGCGGATTTGGCCCTTCCGTGATATCCGATTGGCAAAAAACCCAGATGTTGAGTGATGGTCATGCGTGACCTCTCGGCAAAAAAAAAAACGATTTAGAGCACCCTTTGTGGATATCACGATTGGCCAAAAAGTCTCTAGATTTAGAGCCCCATCGGCGCATGACGTCTTTGAGCCGAAAAAGTCTTCGGATTCGAAACCCCATCGGCGCATGACGTCTTTGGGTTAAAAAAGCCTCCAGATTCGGAGCGCCCTTCGTGGATATCACGATTGGCCAGAAAGCCTCTGGATTCGGAGCCCCATCGTGGATATCACGATTGGCCAAAGAGTCTCTGGATTCGGAGCCCCCTTGGCGCATGACGCCTTTGGGCCGAAAAAGCCTCCGGATTTAGAGCCTCATCAGCGCATGACATCTTTGGGTCGAAAAAGCCTCCGGATTCGGAGCACCCTTTGTGGATATCACGATTGGCCAAATAGACTCTGGATTCGGAGCCCAATCGGTACGTGACGTCTTTGGCCGATAAAGCCTCCAAATTCGGATGACCAAAGTGTCCCACCGGACGACGCTCAAGGGTCGAGTAATATTCCAAATTCGGAGCGCCCTCCAGAATGAAGAAACATTTACACATCAAAGCAGGGATATGTAAGTTAGGCTGGCACAACCACATGAACAAAACAAAACGTGCCAACATTCGAAATAAGATGCTTAATTAAGCATATAAAAATTTAGAATGAGATAAACTTTTAAAATAAAACATTTTATAAGATTAAACAGTAATTACAAAAACGCAATCCGCATTCGAGCATTACAATATCTATTTTCATACGGCATCGCCTTCATCCTCACCCTTCTCAACTTCGAAGGTGAAAAAGGGGAAGTGGTCGCGTTGGTACAGCGGCAACGCCGAATCAACCCCCCGCTGCTCGGAGAGCATCCGCGGCTTGAAATGCTTTGATCTGACCGCTCTTGAATCCACGATGTTCACACTGGCGAGACAATCACCCTCGAGGTGGAGAGTTTTGACACCATAGACAATGTCAAGGCCAAGATCTAGGACAAAAAAGGAATTCCCCATGAAAATAGTAAAACTCAACGGTCGCGGCACTACGTTGGCCTTATTTCTCAGTCGCGGTTGCGAAGAACTTTTCCGTCGCTATTTCTCCCTTCGGGGTGATCTGCTACGACGACTTGGAGGCTGACGTTTTTCTCGTTCTTTGAACGCCCTACCTCTCGCACGGGAGGGTTCTCTGCTGCAATTCATTGCAATATCAAGCTCAGCCAAAGTTTGAGCTTCTCCTCTGCTATTGAAGAAAACTCCATTTGACGTTCACACTTATCTAACCCCATGCAAAAAAATTGTTTTAAATCGAGTCTGAACACAGTAAGTGAAGTTACTGGCGTGAAGAGTCCGAGGCGATTTATTTCTAATCCTTGCAGTGACCCCGAGGCGATTTCAGTAACACTGAACTCCAAAAGACGGACGCCGATCGATATTGGCCACAGCCACTCCATGTACTAATTTTCAGCTTTTTGGAGTTAAAATAGCCTAATTATCTAAACGACAATTATAGATGGGCTGACAGTCTCCGGATTCGGAGCCTTGGTGCATGACACCTTTGGGCCAATTAAGCCTCCGAATTGGGAGCCTCATCGGCGCATTGACCGTGCGTGACACGTATGCCACATATATATTTAATGAAGAATGCTCATGACAGGCCGGCATATAACCATTTGGAATTAAATGCCTAGTTGACTCAGGCCGGTCAATGTTTATACAATGAAACACATGCAAACGCGTGTGTACCAAATGCAAATTACAATGAAACATTTAAAATAGGACGTTTTATTCAATCAGGCAATAATTACATAATTACATAGTATTTTTATACGGCATCGCCCTCATCCTCACTCTTCACGACTTCAAAGGCGGAAAACGGAAAATGATTATGTTGGTAGAGTGGCAATGCCGAATCAATGCCCGACGCTCGGAGAGCTTCTGCGGCTTGAGATGCCTTGATCCAACCGTGTTTAAAGCCATGATTTTCACATTGGCAAACTTCTTTAGCGAGTTTCTCTTTGGTCTTCTGAATTCTGACCAGTCGGCCGTCATGGAAGCCTTTTTCATAGGCCGCGGCTCTCGCAGTCTCAATCACGAACATGCCAGCTGTATTATGATCGGCGATTGCATCACTAATCAGCCTTTGAGTAACCCTCTCTTCGACAACCGAGTTGGGGTGGCTGGTTGATTGGGGCCCGGCAGACTTGATTTTCCTTAGCTCACGCTTGGCCTTCTAGGGGCGAGCTTCTAACTTCCAAATGCATTCATCTCTCTATTCTATGTCGCGGTGAGCGGCGCGGAGACACTTGCCGACCTCATAAGCCATCTACAGTCCCCTCAGCACCCCATGAATGCCTTCACGAAACACTTCGAAGTCCGGCCAACCTACCATCGATTGCTGAACTTCAGGTGGAAAAATCTATCGAGCAAACTCGACTGCCACATTTGGATCTCGAATGATCGAATCTGCCTCTATCATCGGTCTATTACCCACGAAGACAGCGAAACTCAATGGGCGAGGAGTCGCGTCAGATTCCCTTCCAGGACGGGGTTGAGGAGACTTACGCTGTGGCTGTTTGTCCCTCCTGGGCGACCTACTTCGACGACGAGGAGATTGGTGTCTCTCCCGATCCCTCGAAGTCCTACTGCCCATGCGTGAAGGTTCACCGCTTCGACTCGTGGCACCTCCCAGCTCAGCTAGCATCTTTGCTTCACCTCTATTGTTGAAGAAAAAGCTTATTTGACATTCGCACTTGTTTAATCTTCCTCAAAGAGCTGGACTAAGTTGCTGACTGAGCACCTGATTCACGAAGTACACGCCCATTTATTCACTACGAGGGCAGTACCTCTAAGGTAGTCTCATTAATATTGAAACGTCAACAACCCGGTGCCGATTGAGTCATATGCCCCAATTGCCCCATCGACCACTGATATTCGGCGTTCTACGTTCATGAACCAGCTAGGGCAAGGGCAGATTCATCAATCTAGATGGCTTGAGTGCCCCAGCCGTTCCACAAATCAATTCTTCAGTATAAGATTCATAAGCAACGTGTTATTCGGCATTCGTTCGGCTCGCAGGTAAGGGTAGGGTATGGGTAGATTCAGGCGGCAGGTGCAGCTTGGAGCCGAATCGATTCCATCGATTGCAAGATTCATAACTAACTCTTCATTTTGTTGTTCGTTGATCTTCGTTCATCACGGCGATTCATCAATCTAGGCATTATTCATGAACCAGGCGGGCAAGGCGAAATTCATCAATCTAGGCGGGCTTGTGCCCTAGCCATTCACCGTCGATCGGCGGCTTAAGTGCCTCACATTTCTCATGAAATCGATTCTCTAGTACAAGATTCATAAGTAACGTGTTATTCGGCGTTCCTCATTCATGAACCAGCTGGGGCAAGGGCAGATTCATCAATCTAGACGGCTTGAGTGCCCTAGCCGTTCAACAAATCGATCCTTCAGTACAAGATTCATAAGTAATGTGTTATTCGGCATTCTACGTTCATGAAGCAACTAGGGCAAGGGCAGATTCATCAATCTAGACGGCTTGAGTGCCCCAGCCGTTCCACGAATCGATTCTCCAGTACAAGATTCATAAGTAACGTGTTATTCGGCGTTCTGCGTTCATGAACCAGCTGGGGCAAGGGCAGATTCAACAATCTGGACGGCTTGAGTGCCCCAGCCGTTCCACGAATTGATTTATTTGTACACTAGTCATGAATTCATTTGGTTTATGATTAAATCAGATCCCTAATTTTAATCAGTTGTTAAGTCTGTCGTCTCACGTAATCTTGACATTTTGTTGTAACTGCTGATTCTCCTAACTATATACTGATACAGCAAACAATACGAGAAATAATTTGAGAGCATATAAAATTTTCATTCATAAATTGGGTGCTAGCAGCGGAGATTTTACATATGAAAATCCAAAAAAGATGAAAGTCAACTAACAAAAAACATACATTGAAATTGTGTAAAGCCTAACAAAACTAGAATATCACCCAAATCAAGTCTCAGGATCAGACTCAAGCGGCTCAACGTCCACTTGCTCGTATGGAATTGGCATGGCCAATGTAACTCCAATGGCAGCAAGGGCTTTGAGCCAGCTTTGAGCCAGCCGTGTCTGAATCCCCGATTCTCAAATTTGGGGACTTCTTCTACGTAGACATTAAAAGCAGTGCTCTTCCCATCCTTGAACACCGCAAAAGCCTCAGATTCGGCTTTTTCCTTGGCCTGCTTCAACCCTTCCAACTCGGCCTCCAGTTTCACAAGCGCCATTGTGGCTAACTTGAGCGATTCCTCGCTCGTGTTTGCCCTCTCCTCGGCGTCAGACCTAAGTTGATCAGTAGTCTTGGCCCTTTCCTTCACAGCCTCCGCCCGTGCACTTTCCATTGCGGCTCTCATTGCCTCAAACTCTACCCTGCTCCTTTAGCCATCGACTTCCGATTGTAAACGGCCAATCCTTTCGATAGCGTCACGATGGCGTCGGCCTAATTCGGCGATCCTTCCAACTGTCTGTAAAACAAAGGATTGTCACATTCCAAGAAACATCGAATGCAAACCAAAAGATCGTCACATTCCAAGGATAAACACGTACCAAAAGGGCCGACTGAGCAGCTAATGCTACCGTTGCCGAGTCCAACTCGACACAAAAGGTCGCCTTGTCAGCCAGCAAGGAGACCACGGTGGCCAAGCTCAATGCCACAGCTGGATCTTTCAAAGCCGACGCTTCGGAGGAGATCGGCATGTTTTTCATCTTTGGTTCAATGATGAAAGGGGCAACCACAGCCGACTCCTCTAAGCGTGGCCGCTTATCAATAGGGCCCTCTTCAGAGCCATCCTTGTCCTCGGCACTTCTTTTTTCGCCTCGTTCCTCCGAAATCGGCCACTATTCTGTAACCGGGCGCTCGACATCCTTTTCTGTCTCGGGGACGACAACCTGAGCTGATTCCTCCACAACAGTATGTTGTAGAACAGTAGGTTGAACAGATTCAGTCGGGACAAGTCTGAAACGGATGGCCTCGGCCTTTTTTTGGGCAGCCATGCGTTCGACGTTCCTCTTCCGTGCCATCTGCGTAAGATTTTCCCCAACCATATCTTCAGAGTAATCGCCGGGAAGGTCTCCCATGTTCAAAAAAAAATATCTTCGAAGGCATCCCCTCGGCCTGATGTAGACAGAGGGTCAGAAAAGTTCAATCCGGCTTCCTCAAAGGCCGAATTAATCGTTTCGTCAACTTTCGCGGCCAACCGGTCAGAATCCTCGGTGATTGGCTTGGCCACCTGTTCTTCCGCGTGTTCAGAATCAAATGACTCTAAACCAATCTGCCTCAAGTTTTTGAAGCTGGGGAAGATGAGGGTAGCAAGTTGATTATCGCCTCGCGCGATCGGAATGTTGTCTGCCGCCGAGAACGTTGTGTAAGTCGGCTCGTACCGCAGGAGAATGTGGGCTGCCCTCCCTTGTTTTTGAAGGTTTGGACAGCCGATGAACAGTAGTGCGATTTGATTTCTACGAGCACGACGTCGTCATCTGAAACCAACACTCTCTTCAAATTGTTGCCTGCACAAACAAAACAATAAGATGAACATAGTGCCAAATACATATACATGCAAATATGAAAAGCAAAGTGATCTAATCGGTAACTTGGTTTGCCTTTTTTCCTCGGCATCGGGTCTAGGCGATCTTCGCCTTTACCGAACTCCCAGTTGCCGCGGACAACGATCATCACATCGTCAACACGCTTGCCAGAGCTGGCGAGCATAGTCACTAAGTAATGATCAGTGTCCTTAGCTCTAAGAAAGTAGCGTCCTAGCCAGCCAGTAGATTTAGCTAGGGCGTAACAGTGTCGAATGGCAAGAATACCTAAATTGGTCCTAAGACGACAATTTAGTTCTACGATCCCCATTATAATGCGAAAGAAATTGACATTGGGCTGGGAAGGAATTAGACCCCAGTATCTAAGAACGGCCCTCAAAAGCAAGTGAAGAGGAAAGCGGACTCCGCCCTCAACAATTGATAGTAGAGGAAAGACGATTGTGCTCTCATCTTCCCTTTTGCATATCGGTGATGCTGTCTGCCAAAAGTGACAGATGGACGTCATCAAGGATGGAGAAATGGCGTCAAAAGCCGGAGATTCAATCCGCCGAAAGGAGCTCTTTCAGATTTTTTGCCATTCTTTTTAAGCCAAACCCAAGGATTACAGAAAGTTAAAAGCAAATACGGAAGCGGGATCAAAAATGAAGGAGAAAAAGACTTACAGAAGATAAAGGGAGAAGCGAGAAACAAGGAGTTGTAGAAGCCGCGAAGAGATAGAGTTGCACTAGAGGGCGAGCAAGATATCTTTTGAACATTCAGGACATACACTCGAAGAGACAATTTCAAATCATATTAAATGGAAGCAGTGTACGAAGGGACGGGAAAGCGTTACAATAACTAAGAAGCGTGTGTGCATTCTGACACGCATTGGGAAGAGGGTTAACCGCCGAATTTTTGATTTCCCAAGCTAAAAGCCAAACATGCCGACTAACTGATGCTAGTAGGGTGTTTGGGGGGCAATTGTGGGAGCCGAATTTTTATTAGATCCATAGGGACGGATGAGCGTGTCCGGTCCGAAATGTAACCTTTATTCAGCATATACCCCAGCCAATCAAGGAGCCGAATAAAATAATCAGTATCCCAACTAGTAGAATAGACGCCGAGTAGAGGTACATGTGACGAAACAAGGATGGGCCCAGCCCAAATGCCCAAACAAAATACTATAAATACGGGATCACCCATCAGAGAAAGGTATGTGAGAACTATTGTACTTAATTGAGAATATAAGCAAACTTGAGTGTAAAGACTGACTTGCCCGTCGGAGTGGTAATTTCGGCACCCCCAACCAGAGTATTTATTTCTTTTTAGGTGACTAGAAGAGGATCACTAGCGTCCCCCAGGATCAGAAGAGTATTTCCAAACCACTTCTCCACAAAACAAACTCAGATGCCCGACATTTTCCCTCTTTTCTTTTGCTTTGCAATCTGGAACCTCTATAGCTTTAGGTAGGCCCTGATTCTACCATTCTCACATAACCTGGGTTGAACCCTACAGTTTTACGAAATAACAAATCCTATTTTGCCCAAATGTGGAGAATAGCACAGCACTCTGAACACAAAACAATTTGAAATTGAGAAATGAGTTCTCAACCGGGTATTGAGCCTACGACTGAACACAGCGTACCACGACTCAACAAAGGAAAACAAAAGGTAAGCAACCTAAACACATTGAAAAACACTCGAAATGACTCATAACAGGAATCGAGACAAACAAAATACGCACACAACACTCAGATGTGCACAGGGGGCATGTTTCTCTGGGTATTGTTTTCCACCCTTTCTCATTTGTGATTCTCACATCACTCTGGCACTCAATCTCTATTTTTTCTGAAAAAGCCCTTTCCTTACTTTTTCTCTTAGCACACATCTCTCTATTCTTCAATCTCTCTTCTTTTTTATCCCTCCCCTGGGTGGTTGATGGATAAACAGGAAGTTGTGGTGTAATGACCCGACCCTCATACATGTTTTCTGGTATGCTTTCGGTCCCCTATTCTGTATATTTGTATGCTTATTGTGAAATTTCATGTGAAATTAAGTTTAATTAAGTGAATCTTATGATTATAGATTCATATCTGTGGAATAAGAGAAAAATCTGTTGCAATTATAATGTTTGAGTCAAAAATTGGAGGCCTTAGAAGCTTAATAATCTAAAATTGATTTTACATTTGAGATCAGCATGATTTTTAAGTCATAATATGATTTTCTAAGAAATTTCAGTTTGGAATGATTAAACTGATTGATTTTCGTCCTTATTCACATTTTAGATATATATCTATGTTCTTCACATAATTGACTTGGAGCCATTATGTAAAACATCTCCTGAGAGAGGGTTAGAGAGAAAAAGAGAGCTTGAGATGGAGGAGAGTAGAAATTGAGAGAGTTTGTGAAGATTTGGCTCAAGGTATGTATGAATCACCTTCTTTCTAACCTCTTCTTAAACTTCTCTTACTTTCATGGAGTTTGACATTGAGATCAAGTATGTGGGTATTGTTTTCTTGGGAAGTATTCTTAACATTTGGTTGTTTTAAAGGTAAATTGGATTATAAAGAGGAGTTGTAACTTATCCTTTGAATTTTCATGTAGAAATTACATGTGGCACATGAATATTGTTTGCATGATGAAGAGAATTGAGTGGTGCTGTGAAATTGGAAAGAATTAATGTAATTGAGCTTGTAGTTCATGAATATTGTGGCATCATATACTTATAATCCATGTAATCATGATGTTAAGCTATTGTATTGCCTTAATTTCCTCTGCTTTATGCCTTAATAGGTGCCTACCAAGTTGTGGGTTTTGTTTAAATTTTGGATCAGGTAAAATCGCAAGCACATGCGCACATCATGGCGATCATGGCTGGCACGTCACGTGGGAAGCCTTGCCGCATGTGCGGGGGTCACAGCCGCACATGCGGAAAACAGGGGGAATTGGACTTTGCATTCTAAAAAAAATGCACGTGCGGGACCTCACAGTCGCACATGCGGGAACCCTTGCCGCACGTGCGGGGCTCACAGCTGCATGTGCGGCCCATGCTGTAAAATTCTGTCTGCTCTGTTTTATCTATTTAACCCTCTGGGATGGCTAAAATTAGTATTTGAAGTTTTTAAAATGCTTATTAATGTACTGGAAGTTATCGAATCAAATGTGAGTTTAAAAGAAAGGGAATTTGACTAATTTGTGGGTTGTATGTGTGCATAGGTCACATATCGGAAGGAAATGTTGTGCCATCAACGCACTGTGAGTAATAGTACTGTGTACTATGTTGATTACTGTTAATAGCTAACATTAACTCTCTGTTATCCGTAAGTAAGCTACGTCGTTTATTAACGAACGAATGGCATTTATGTTCACCCTTGAACAATGATAGCTATGTGAGTCTAAGATTATTCTATCGTGTTATACATGGTCCTGAGGTCCTCCAGAATTTATGATATGAATACAAAGGTCAGACATCATTATATAACCGACATTAGAATGTGAACTGTTTGGTCCCTATTAAGCTTGCTGTAATGATGCATGTGTTTTCTACTAATAGCTGTTATTATTATTCTGTTATACGCAAGACAATCATGTTAATCTATGATTAAACCATGGGAGAATCTTTGTGCACTAGTGGGTAATGGTACTGTAATTGCACAATTACCTATCGTTAATAATTATTATTATTAGCGTTATGTTCTTCGCAAGTTAATTACGTTAATATTTATAAATGATTGGAAAATCTGTGCACGTTGATACGGCTCTGAAATCACTTTGGCCTAAGGCCAATCTGTAAAATACGCTTTACTTATTGCTAACAATTATTGTCAGCACTGTCACGCCCCAAACTTGCCCCTAAAAGTTTGGGCATGACCTATTCAGAACCGGACAGTTAACCTGATACATAAAATATATGGGGCTTGAACGGAAGCATTTATCAATATAAATTACCACAAAAAAAGAACCGCATCCATTGAGCGACCACTATCATGCCAGGATCACAGACAAAGCATAAGGCAAATAATCATACATTGACGTGCATCAAAGAATTAGCTATGTACATATATATATATATACAGACCTAGCCCTTAGAATTGGGCGTGAAACAACATGGACAGGCAAAGGAATTATATACATCAACCTTAAGTAGACAATCAGGGTGCAAAATCAAAAGCTTAGCAAAATGTGCTTGGACACTCTGAGGTTGACAAAAGAGGCACGGATGCTATGGGTTAAAGCTGACCTCCAGGTGGAGTGCCTACAGAAACAGACATAACACAAGTGAGTCAAGCTCAGTGAACAGTAGTACATAAACAATTTAAAGATTAACTTAACTTACTTACAATGTACATATTCATCTAATTACAAAAGTAAATACAAAAATTCTGTGGTTAGTCTGATTCTGTACACATTTCAGTACGGCCTTGTCGGTTCATAACTTCACAGATTGGCCTTTGGCCTGATGGGTTCACACATACACGAATTAGCCTTTGGCTTAACTTAGATGCACCACTTCACAAGTTGGCCCTCGGCCTCTAAGATTCATAGTTTCACAAGTTGCAGTTTCATACTTCACAAGTTGGCCCTCGGCCTCGCAATTTCATACTTCACAAATTGGCCCTCGGCCTCGTAATTTCATATTTCACAAGTTGCAATTTCATACTTCATAAATTGGCCCTCGGCCTCGTAATTTCATAAATTCATAAAGTGGCTCTCAGCCTCATAAGTTCACAAATTCACAAATTCATAAAGTGGCTCTCGGCCTCATAAGTTCACAAATTCACAAATTCATAAAGTGGCTCTCGGCCCCATAAGTTCACAAATTCACAAATTCATAAAGTGGCTCTCGGCCCCATAAGTTCACAAATATACAAATTCATAAAGTGGCTCTCGGCCCCCTAAGTTTACATAGGCTTTAAGCCCAATTCACATATGTATGGACTCAAGAGGTGGCTCCCATCAAAGTGTAGCACTTTGTTCCATACCATAAATCATATCGTTATATATCATATCATAAGCAGAACGAATAAATAGGACAGGATAACCCCAGGTTCATAAAAATACTATCTCCCAATAGTTTATACAAATCTCTTCATAGGTTATTCCAAGCTAAAATAATCGTCTTACGTATATTGGAATAGTAGTAATACTTATTGATAGAAAACACATGCAACATCATTCCATTTGTTTATCATGAATCAATAAAGTGAACTTCCAAATAACAAGATGTTAGTAACACCTATTAACGGTAAACGAAACGTACCGGTTTAGGGCTATCCACAGTCCTATTTGAACATCCAATTTTTATGGTTCATTATGAAATGTCCAAACCATCTTGTTCCCACAAAAGAGAGGTTCACATTTACCATTCTTCCTTGTTAACCAATTCTATAGTATTAACTCCCAATTACGGACGTACAGTAAAATTATTCCCTTAACACACACAGCTTCTTTTCCATAACATGGGTTGCTTTTTACCTAATGGACTCGACTTTAATAGTACCATGAGGTAATTTTCAGATTCTAGGACATTAATGATAACCCTTACTCGTAACCGGAATATAGAATACTAACGTACACGAACTCTTCCAACCGACATAACATTAGTAGAATCACTTGTAAGAAACGAAATATTAACAATGAAGATCGATAACAATGATTAAATGTATGACCATAGTACTACTACTCACCGTGTGTTGGTGGAGCATTTATCCCTCCTGAAGCGTGTCCTCAAGAATCAAGCAAGGAGCAAAGCTTTGAGAAGAATCCTCCAAATCCCGAAATTCCAATCGGTTGAAGTTGTTCATCTTCTTGTCTTCTTCACTTCTTGATGGAAGGTCTTGCTCAAACCTAAGGGAAATGAAAGTATTTGGGGATCAAAACCCTAGGGTTTTCGGACTTAGGGCAAGAGGGATCAAGAGAGGAAAGGAAAACATAAGAAATGATCTCAAAATCCCGTTTTTAAGCTGCTGAACCCGCTATTTCCGCTCGAGCGTCCCTATTCCCGCTCGAGCGGACATGTTCCCAGCACAGATTCCGAAACTTCGAACATGTGTAACTCTCCCATCCGGACTCCGTTTTAGGTCGTTCTTGTGTCCAAATTGAAGCCCCGGAAATAATCTTTCCAATGGTTCTAACCTCACATCCAAATTCAAAGCGTAGAAAAAGAAAGGGGCAAAAGGGTGACGGCTGATCGTAGACAACTTACCCAAATTAAAGATTGTGATCAAATCTCACTCTACCCTCATATACCACTACAATCAATACCCCAAAATAAAATAAGGAAGTTCCAAATACATTAATAAAAATGCCTCAGATGAACCTACGTGCCTCAAAAATTCAAGCTCAACTAGGCGACCCGCTCGAGCGCCCCACCTTGCGCTCGAGCGCTTAGACAAACAAAGACGTCCGCTCGAGCGGCCGCTTCTACGCTCGAGCAGAAATCTACAACCCTCAGAATCTCGGCAGCCTGCAAAAATACTGGAAGTCTCACAAGTCCGCTCGAGCGGCCACTCCTCCGCTCGAGCGGAGGGAAAAATTTCTAGGTCGTCACATCCTTCCCCCCTTAAAAAAAATTTCGTCCTCGAAATTTGAGAAAACGAAATAGAAAACAGGTCAAACATAAACAGAAACACACCCCGTAATGTTCCAAAACTAGATCCACACTTGGGATAGGAAAGGATCACAAATATTTTCGATCGATATACACGCATCAAAATTTCAACGGGCAAGGAGCAACACTATCCATTTATAATCCCAAAGCTCATAACAACTTCTCAATTAACAACTAAGTGCACCATGTCTAGTGCATGCCCAAAACTCAATTCTAAAGACAATTTACATTGTATGGTCCAACACCAAAATTTTCACTTGCACTTCAATTAACGGCATCACCAACTCTTTATTTCCTTGACATTAAAAAAAAATATGTATATATAGAATAGTGAAGACCATCATACAATTATTCCTTAAAGACACTCATATGGAGGAGTTCCTACTCAACTTCAAGAGAGGTCAATCAAAAGATCAATCATACCTTAAGCTTTAAAAGCTCTACCACTCTTTCACTTCCTCCCTTACTTCCTTGAAGATCTATGCTCTTCTTTTCGATCCTTATTTCTTTCTATACGTAAGAAAACTTAAACATATATATAAATGGTCATACATAAAACCATATAGGACAAAAATCCAATCGTTTACTCCTTCCGAAATTGAAATCTCGTAAACATACGTAAGATTACATAAAAGTTATGCTGGTCACAGATACATAATCAATTTCAGATAATTAAACCTTTAAGGCTTTCAATTTCTCATTCACTTATTCTAAGTGTAACAGATACATTTCTTATTAAACAGAGAAACAGCCTTAAACATAGTGCCACTACTTAACTGTAGTTGTTCAGGGGATTTCACCGTAAATATTTAGAAGCACAAAAGATACTAGTTGACATTCCCTTAAACGTATACTTAAGAGATGCTTACAGCATGCATTAATCTTAATTATATTGAAAATACTCCCCACTACGTCGGCCCAGTGTCAATAGTTCATATGCAATTTTCATTAGAGAGTACACGTTCAAATTTCTCCTGTTAAGTAATTTCTTAGGTGAATCTTATAATGCAATTTACTAGGCGGTACATGACCATTACCGTTACATATAGTTCCCAAAATAACTTAATTACGCAATTAGAGTCAAATCCAATTATGCATCATCGAATCAGATCTTAGAACCATTCCCTGAGTCATTACACTTCATACGAATTTATAATCACCTTATAAGCATCAGAAAATATTCTAAATAGTCAGGCACGCAAAGCTGAACAACATATTTCATTTTCTGAAAATAAGTCTCCCCGCTCGAGCGCCACTTTGGCCGCCGAAAGGATCAGAAATCCACCAAACCGCTGAAGGTCGATTTTTCCCGCCGAGGGCTTTTTCACGCCGAGCGGACCAAGCAAAATTTCGAAAATCTGGACTCCCAATTTGAGTTTCTCCAACCCCTCCTTTGCAAAACAACTTCAAATTTGGGAGAGTTAAGACCCAAAACACTTGAAAACACACTTGAATCTTTATCACAAGTTCTAAACAAAACCCACATGCAACAAATAAGGTTCTGCCTAAGAGGTACAATATATTCCATATACGACAACATATCAAAATCATATTGTTATGCAGATTGAAAACCACATTCTCTAATTCTTGACAAAATCTGAACAATGGAAAGAGGAATCCCCATTATAGACACCTGAACATGCCGTCATAAGTTCAAATCTGAATAATACATACGTGTCGTCTAACTTAGTCAATTAACATAACAGAGTATCTAGTTACTCCACATACGTAGGTCCTACTAGATTCATCATAGGGTCATAGATTTCCTTAAGTCTACAGTATTCACATCCACCCAGATTCCATGTTGCCTCAAAATTCAACAATTTAGCGACGAAATAATTTGACCACTTCCTATCAGAGTCTCTCTCTTTTTTTTTTTTTTTAGGTTCACAATGTCATGCAGAACAGATTACATCATACCTTTCACATACAAGATAAGATTAATTAACAATTGCAATATCCAACATTCTCACATCTACGCAGAAGTATATCACATAAATGATTTCTCAATCTTAAGTCATTAATATACAGAAATAGAATTTTTAATTCTTACAGTAACTTATCAGTTTACCAATCATTTAGTGTGATCTCGACGTAGTCCATAACTGTCTATCTTTTTCCAAGTTTCATGTAAACAGAGACGTAATGTAGGTAAGGTCCTTCATGTCATTCAACCATTCTTTATAAGAAATCCTGATTACGGATTACAATTTACACATAACAAAACATATTACGAATAACAGAGTTAGCTTTCAGATTTCAATTTCAAATTTCATATTACAAATTTCAGATCGCAGGTTTTCATAAACAAAGTACACAGTTCTCACAGGGGTCATCATATGCATAACTTCTTCTTACAACCAATCGTACTCAACACAATCTCGGTTAACACACAAACACATCTTATCAACATACTCATATGCAATAATTGCTCAGAATCACAGATCTAAACATTGTTGTGGCAAAGAAGACCATATCATTTTCTTTAGTCTTAGAAATATTCCATACTTAGGGTTTAATCACTTCATCTAAACAGATGATAAGTAACTTCTAATCCACAAATAACAACCGATAACTTACATCTTAAATCATTGGCATATAGATTATCTTACCGATCAGTTCGAACCCTTACCACGCTTCTAAGCAAGGTAATTGTTGATTTAATCTGCATGTCTTACTATGTTCTGCATAACAATCAGTCACAATATACAGAAAGAATATGCAATGGGCATGGATTATAATCGCTAGCATTAACAGAGTACATTTAACGTTGCCATCAATTTTTCCATTTTCATTCAAAATATTATGCATGATGCCTAAGTCTTTTCTAGACATCCTAAGGCTCAATGGACTTGTGTGTGAAATAGCAACTCGTGCTCTGATACCACTTGTCACGCCCCAAACTTGCCCCTAAAAGTTTGGGCATGACCTATTCAGAACCGGACAGTTAACCTGATACATAAAATATATGGGGCTTGAACGGAAGCATTTATCAATATAAATTACCACAAAAAAAGAACCGCATCCATTGAGCGACCACTATCATGCCAGGATCACAGACAAAGCATAAGGCAAATAATCATACATTGACGTGCATCAAAGAATTATCTATGTACATATATATATATACAGACCTAGCCCTTAGAATTGGGCGTGAAACAACATGGACAGGCAAAGGAATTATATACATCAACCTTAAGTAGACAATCAGGGTGCAAAATCAAAAGCTTAGCAAAATGTGCTTGGACACTCTGAGGTTGACAAAAGAGGCACGGATGCTATGGGTTAAAGCTGACCTCCAGGTGGAGTGCCTACAGAAACAGACATAACACAAGTGAGTCAAGCTCGGAAAGAGTACATAAACAATTTAAAGATTAACTTAACTTACTTACAATGTACATATTCATCTAATTACAAAAGTAAATACAAAAATCTGTGGTTAGTCTGATTCTGTACACATTTCAGTACGGCCTTGTCGGTTCATAACTTCACAGATTGGCCTTTGGCCTGATGGGTTCACACATACACGAATTAGCCTTTGGCTTAACTTAGATGCACCACTTCACAAGTTGGCCCTCGGCCTCTAAGATTCATAGTTTCACAAGTTGCAGTTTCATACTTCACAAGTTGGCCCTCGGCCTCGCAATTTCATATTTCACAAGTTGCAATTTCATACTTCACAAATTGGCCCTCGGCCTCGTAATTTCATATTTCACAAGTTGCAATTTCATACTTCATAAATTGGCCCTCGGCCTCGTAATTTCATAAATTCATAAAGTGGCTCTCAGCCTCATAAGTTCACAAATTCACAAATTCATAAAGTGGCTCTCAGCCTCATAAGTTCACAAATTCACAAATTCATAAAGTGGCTCTCGGCCCCATAAGTTCACAAATTCACAAATTCATAAAGTGGCTCTCGGCCCCATAAGTTCACAAATTCACAAATTCATAAAGTGGCTCTCGGCCCCATAAGTTCACAAATATACAAATTCATAAAGTGGCTCTCGGCCCCATAAGTTCACAAATATACAAATTCATAAAGTGGCTCTCGGCCCCATAAGTTTACATAGGCTTTAAGCCCAATTCACATATGTATGGACTCAAGAGGTGGCTCCCACCAAAGTGTAGCACTTTGTTCCATACCATAAATCATATCGTTATATATCATATCATAAGAAGAACGAATAAATAGGACAGGATAACCCCAGGTTCATAAAAATACTATCTCCCAATAGTGTATACAAATCTCTTCATAGGTTATTCCAAGCTAAAATAATCGTCTTACGTATATTGGAATAGTAGTAATACTTATTGATAGAAAACACATGCAACATCATTCCATTTGTTTATCATGAATCAATAAAGTGAACTTCCAAATAACAAGACGTTAGTAACACCTATTAACGGTAAACGAAACGCATCGGCTTTAGGGCTATCCACAGTTCTATTTGAACGTCCAATTTTTATGGTTCATTATGAAATGTCCAAACCATCTTGTTCCCAGAAAAGGGAGGTTCACATTTACCATTCTTCCTTGTTAACCAATTCTATAGTATTAACTCCCAATTACGGACGTACAGTAAAATTATTCCCTTAACACACACAGCTTCTTTTCCATAACATGGGTTGCTTTTTACCTAATGGACTCGACTTTAATAGTACCATGAGGTAATTTACAGATTCTAGGACATTAATGATAACCCTTACTCAGAATCGAATATAGAATACTAACGTACACGAACTCTTCCAACCGACATAACATTAGTAGAATCACTTGTAAGAAACGAAATATTAACAATGAAGATCGATAACAATGATTAAATGTATGACCATAGTACTACTACTCACCGTGTGTTGGTGGAGCATTTATCCCTCCTGAAGCGTGTCCTCAAGAATCAAGCAAGGAGCAAAGCTTTGAGAAGAATCCTCCAAATCCCGAAATTCCAATCGGTTGAAGTTGTTCATCTTCTTGTCTTCTTCACTTCTTGGTGGAAGGTCTTGCTCAAACCTAAGGGAAATGGAAGTATTTGGGGATCAAAACCCTAGGGTTTTCGGACTTAGGGCAAGAGGGATCAAGAGAGGAAAGGAAAACATAAGAAATGATCTCAAAATCCCGTTTTTAAGCTGCTGAACCCGCTATTTCCGCTCGAGCGTCCCTATTCCCGCTCGAGCGGACCTGTTCCCAGCACAGATTCCGAAACTTCGAACATGTGTAACTCTCCCATCCGGACTCCGTTTTAGGTCGTTCTTGTGTCCAAATTGAAGCCCCGGAAATAATCTTTCCAATGGTTCTAACCTCACATCCAAATTCAAAGCGTAGAAAAAGAAAGGGGCAAAAGGGTGACGGCTGATCGTAGACAACTTACCCAAATTAAAGTTTGTGATCAAATCTCACTCTACCCTCATAAACCACTACAATCAATACCCCAAAATAAAATAAGGAAGTTCCAAATACATTAAAAAAAAATGCCTCAGACGAACCTACGTGCCTCAAAAATTCAAGCTCAACGAGGTGACCCGCTCGAGCACCCCACCTTGCGCTCGAGCGCTTAGACAAACAAAGACGTCCGCTCGAGCGGCCACTTCTACGCTCAAGCGGAAATCTACAACCCTCAGAATCTCGGCAGCCTGCAAAAATACTGGGAGCCTCACAAGTCCGCTTGAGCGGCCACTCCTCCGCTCGAGCGGAGGGAAAAATTTCTGGGTCGTCACAAGCACTCTGTTAAACGCAAACTAACTATGTTAACTCATGTGAATGATTGAAAGAATCTGGGTGCCTCTGTATAACTCTGAGGCTAGTTTGTTCTGATGATATCTGGGCCTGGGGCCATTCTGTATAATCTGTGAGACCTATCGTTTTCTGGTATGGAACAAAGTGCTATATGGAACTAAGTGCTACAGTGTGAGTCACCTCTAGAATCCGTGCGAGACACCTCTTGAGTCCATACATATATATAAACTGGGCTTAAAGCCCATCTGTTAGTATTTTGGGCTTAAAGTTGTTCTGTGTAATCTGTGAGGCCTATGGCCAATCTGTGAAATCTGGGCTTAAAGCCAAACTGTGAATCTGTTAGGCCAAGGGCTAATCTGTGAACCTGTTAGGTCGAGGGCCACTCTGTGAGATCTGTGGGCTTACAACCGTTCTGTATTCTGGGCTTAAAGCCACTCTGTTTGAAGACTGGGCCCAAGGCCGTTCTAGAAACAATTACAGGATAAGATTAACTATAAGTTCTCTGCATTTATATACCTTGTGATTCAAGTTATTTATTGGATTATTACATACTATTATTCACTGAGCTTGACTCACCTTATGTTATGTCTGTTTCTGTAGGCACTCGACCCAGAGGTCAGTCTTAATCCATGGCAGTCATATCTCTTTTGTCAACCGTAGAGTGTTCAGGCACTTAGAGAAAGCAATTCATTTTGTGGAGTTCTGCCAAGCTTTTGGCTTTGTGTTCTAATTGTCTGCTTTAGATTAAAATGTGTATAACCCCTTCCTCACTAAGGCTTTTATTATACGCCTAATTGTAGGGCTGGACCTATATAAGTGTATGTATGTAACTAAAGCTCGGGTGTATGTTTCCTATAAATTACTTACCTAATGCGATGTTTGCGATCCTGGCATGGTAAGGGTAGCTCAATGGATATAGTTTTATGTTATTTTATATTATTAATGCTTCCGTTCAGGCCCCATATCTTATGTACATCGAGTCAAGTGTCCGTTTCTGAAGTGGTCATGCCCAAACTTTTAGGGGCGGGTTTGGGGTGTGAAATGTGGGCTCTTGCCCTTAGCATTCCGCTAGATTCTTCTTCTTCTGCTCACAACAGTGAACTTCCCCACAGAGGGGTTGCGCTACACTTAGGTGTGTAGCAAATCTGCAGCTGACATCGGTTGTTGATGCTCTGCCGGGGAATTTGGACGTGATCAATTGTGTCCAGATGAGGGAGTGGAATATCTTGATCCATTCCAGCTCGTGCTTCGCACTTAGCTTGATACCTCGCTGCTTGGAGGGTGTTGAGAGCTTTCAGCCCTTTTCTGTTAGCTTCAGTGGCGCCTTTTTCTGGCAAATGTAGTGCCCTTTCTGGCAAGCAGAGTGCCTTTTCTGGCAAGTATGTTGACAATGGGGGAAAGACAGAACACCTGACTCAACTATGCCCCTGGTTCATCATTTCGACCATTTTTTGGTTTGGCTTTCTACTAAAACAATTTTGACCAACATGAGAGTTAGATTAACATACTTGTTCAACTTTTTGATTTGAAATCATGCAAGTCGGGCTATGACCACTGAAAATTTTCCTTTTTTGGGTCCAAGAAATGGTCCAGTTTTGGAAAGGATAGAATAATTTTCGAGAGAATTAGTCAACCTCAGTAAAAGAATTCTCAAAAACTATTTTTACAAATGGCCACTGCTCGACCAACACAGAATCTACTCTTGAGATGCGCAACCTCAGATCCAAAACAATGGAAAATTGCCCATTGTCTAAAGGACATTGCATGACAATGGAAAGTTGTCCCTTGTTTGAATAGCACCGCATCACACTGAACGGCAACGGAAAGTTGCCCCTTGTTTGAATAGTACCGCAGCACACTGTAACCAGTTCTCATAATGAAGGTCACAATCGAACTCTTGGATAGAGAAATGTGAAAGATGATCAGAACCATTACATGGACACCATCGATTTGGAAGTGTTCATGGCTGGACTTCAGAATGAAGTTGCCTACGTATCCCAAACATGGGAATCAAGCCTTACGTAGTTCCTGGTTAAGGTATACTCGAGTATTAACCTCTCCTTTTATGCTCTAACTTTTGCCAAGGCCGTCCTTCTGGGTTTTCAACCTTGTGAGCTTTGTTTTTCTTTTCTTTTCATTCCTTTTCATTTCTTTTTTTCTTTTTTCATCTTTTCTTTTCATTTTCTTCATTTTTCTTCTTTTTTCTTACTCTAACTTTTGCTTGGGTCGCCCTTCCGGGTTTTCGGCCCAGCGAGCCTCTCAAGGGTAAAAAGTGTAACAAGTCCATGTCAAATGGTTTTGAGATCTCGAAGCCATTTGAATCCAGGAGAATGGCTGCTATTCACTGATGATGTAGAAGTCCATCCAATGGGGGCTGAATTTGCCCCTAATGTTGTGGATAAGAACTCAGTTGTCCTTCAGCAATACTTTCTTCTTTCCTCCCTTCTGGGATTTGGCATTCTTGCCGATCTTCGTTAGCTTCAGAAATGTCCTGATTTTTGACTGTTCGAGTACATTAGACATTTTTGCCCCTAGTTCGAGGGGGGGCTTCTGATCTAGCTTCGCAAGCTTCCTTTGATAACATCTGATCTACTTGATTTGACTTTCTTGCCCCTAGTTCGTGAGCTGCTTCAAATCTAGCCACACAGGCCTCACATCATGATTGACCTTTGAACATTCTGAATCCAAGCTCAAGGTTTGAAAGCAAAAGGGGGTTGTGTCTCGAGGCTGAGAGCGATCCTATGCTACACAATCTCAAGAGCGATTCCACACAGGTTTTCGCAGGACGACGCAAAGCATTTTTTTGAGATCTTTTAAGAAAGCGACAAATCGCTCGCGCTGAAGACAGTGTAGAACCAATCTAGATCAAGCCAGGATCCTTCTTAGTACTCACATTAACAAACATGATCTCATTCATTAAGGGCTTAGCACGCCTCTCTTTCTCTCAATTGATCAAATTTTGCAAATCTCAAGGAATTCCTTCCTCTTCGTTTTCATCACAGTGTTCAAAAAGGTTTTGAAAAACTTAGGTTAATGCAATGACTTCAAGGCACAAAAAAGACACAGTTTTTAGTCAAATCGCCATCTTATTCGTAACTCGCACAATCGGCACAAGGCGTATAAACACAAGAGTGTGAAAATCACTGCTGTTTCATTCATATCTTCTAGTGCAACTGGCTCCATGGCAGAAACAGACTCAAAAGAAAGCGAAAAGACAAACACAAAACAAGATAGTGACGTCCGAGGTAACACCGCCGGAATCACCTGACTCCTATGCAACAGGACTAACTCGAAACAACAAGACAAACCCGACTGACTCAATACGAAAAGACTAACTCTATACAACACAACAAGACTAGCCCAAAATACCCAAGTCAGAAAGTACAAAAACTAGCATCCGCGCAAAATGCTCAAAACAGTGTGTGCCATACCACATCGAGTAAATCGGCGCCTCGCAGTGGTTCATCCTCGTCACATACTGCATTATCCCCAAGTTCACTAATCTAGTGGCGATAGACTTTGCTGAGCTGGTACGGCGATGACCTTGTTGTCAAACAGATCTTGTACATCATGGCGAAGACAAAAGCAACTGCTAGTGTCATGACCGATTTGTTGATGGTAGGCACAGTACTTAGTCTGGTCATGCTTTGGAGGAATAAGATCGGGTAGAGGCCGTTCTTCCAACGGTTTCAAATGTCCTTTCCGGAGTAAGACCCCTAGAGCCTTTGACAAAGGCATATAAAGTGGGGTAAAAACCCTTTTGACTCGAGGTGGATATTTGGTTTTTTGTGAGCTACTTCCGAACGTACCGGTGAATGGGGTAGCTGTTTTTGATGTGGTGGTGGTGACCATGCCCACTTCAGAAGATCTTGTAGCCAAGATCAAGACTGGTGGTCGATTCGACTGCGAAAACGCCTCTGGTGCTCCTTCTCCTGGTCAATGAGGCCCTGCTTCATAGCGTCCTCGATCTGTACCCCAAGCTCATGCAAGTCGGCAAAGGTAGGGAGGGGTAAGACTATCATTTTTTGCATCAATCTGGGTTAGAGGTTGCGCAAAACCATCCTTATCTGGTCTTTGTCGGAAGGCCTTGTAGTCACCATCGAGGCCTTTGCTCTCCATCTCGTCACAAACTCTGAAAAACCGTCCTTTGGCTCTTGGCGGGTGACTTCAAGATCACAAGTTGTGACCTCAATCTATGTGTTATAGGAGGATTAAGTAATGAAGGCCTCAGCCATCTCTTCCCAGTTCTGTTTCACAGAGTTCTCCAATTTTGCATACCAGATTGCGGCTATCCTGCATATGGTTCGCCGAATAGTGGCAGATTTAAAGGCGTGGTCAAGCCCATTGGCCTCAGGACATCAGAAAACAAGTGGAGGTGCACCATTGGGTCTCCAGAGCCATCAAAGCAGTCGATATGTGGCATCTTGAACTAGTTCGGCAAAGTCACGACCGAATCGGTGTATCCATCCTCTATGTCCGGAATGGATTTTATGCCTTGAGCCTTCTTGAAAAGCTTTTCTAGCTTGCTCACTTTTAGCGCTGTTCAATCCACCTCGAACTCAAATGGTGAATCCACTAGATTGGTGGGTTCTTTGGATAGCTGGGGTAGGATTGGGGGCGGAGCTAGCCCCGTTGGAATTTCTGTATTTTCCTGGACATTTGCAATCTCCCCGAGTATCGGAACTCTAGGTAGGAGAGGAGGTGGGTGCGAAGCAGATGCTCCGACTTGCCATGGTTGTTGCTGTAGACACCCCATTTTTTACCGTCCTCAAGACTTGGACGTCACCGCTTGAACACTCGGTGATCATCCATGTTTGTGTTCATCTTGAGTTCCCGGAGGTCTCGGCTACGTACCTTGCCTCAGGATCTCTCAACTCGACTGTTTTGTGTCTGGTTTTGCACCAAACACTTGTGTTTTGCCATTGAGGGGCAGGGTAGGGCTTGTTAACCATCCCCACCCATCACCGGCCATGGCTTGAGGCCACCAGCTATGTTTTGTTGCCACCGGCCAAATGTTTGGCCGGCCGGCACTATAGATGGCCGGCCAGCTATCTTTTTTTGGTCAATTGCATTTTTGGCACCGACCATCGCATCTGCTTGCAGATATTTTCATGCAGCTGGCATGCACTTAGCTCCCCTCCATACACGTGTATAGAGGGATCTCCCCCTTAGCTAGCTTGTCTTGTAAGCTTACAAGATTGAGCTCTATAAGATGAGGCATCCTCTCCCTCTTTTAGGGTTACAAAATTTCAAAGGGGAGCTCTGGTTTTTAGGGTTAGCATAATTGTATCTATCCTATATCTATCTCTCTCTCTCTTTTGCCCTTAAGGTGTTTTAGTCTTAGATTTGCACACAAACACCTAGACTTACAGCTTCTCTTGGAGATGAGGTCCTTGAGGCTTGTTTTTGGAGTTTTGGAGCTGGTTTGAACCTAAAGAACCAGCTGGCCTTCCATTTTTAAGAAGGTCTACAAGGGTAAGACTTTTGTCCCTTTTTACCCCATTTTTGCATTGTATTTTTGCCTACCTTACAACTATTTTTGAGCTTAACATATAACATAGAAAAGTTCTATTTTTTAGTGCTCTAAATAGTTTGTTAAGGGGGTTTTAAGTTTTGGGGTTGTTTCACCCCTCTTAAGCCTTGTTAGGACCTTATTTTGTGCCATTTTGGTTGAGCTTTGGGACCATTGTGTTTGGGCCTCCTCACCACTGAAATCTTGAGGGATTTCAGAGGTGAGGATGGTGCCTTGAGGTCCTAAGAAGGAGAGGGCCACCCCCTCTCCTTGTTGTCCTTGAAAAATGCCATTTTTGCCTCTTGAGGGAGCACCATGTTTAAGTGTATGTTGACCATGCCTTAGCTATTTTTGTGCTTATTATGTCATGATTTAGTACTGTTTTGAGTTGGTTTTGGTACACCATGCTTGCTTAGCATACATGCCTTGTAATGCCATGTTTAGGCCTTAACATGCTTTAGGTTTTGACCCTTATTCTAGCATGATTTTGGCCAAGCTTTGTGAAGCTTTTGTGCTTGTTTTAGCATGCTTGAAGTCTGTTTTTGGTTGTTTTGGTCGACCATGGCATGCTTTGTATAGCTACCTTACACTTTGGCTTGTTAGCCTTAGGTGTGTGAGTGTGTAGCATGCCATCATTGCATCATTTCAGTGGTTTGGAACCACTTACCATGTCATTTCAGTCCTTGTAATGTGTTTACATGCTTGCATTTTATCACTCCTTTGATGCTTTAAGAGGTTGTGTTGTATGCTCCATGTTTACGCATTTGTGCATGCCTCCATGAGTAGATCATTTAGATGCCATCTAAGCGGTTTTTGGGGCTTGCCTTAACATGATTTGGGACTGTTTTGATCCATTTTGGTCATTTGCTTCATGCGTCATATGATCATGCTTTAAGTACTTGGACCAATTACATGCTATGCTTGTCATGTTTGCTTGATTTGGCATCATCTTTGACATAATTTTCAGAGCTTACATTGCATGCTAATTGTCCATGTTTACCTCCTTTTAAGTGTACTTAGAAGTTGTTCCTTTATGCTTAGAAATTGGTCCTTAAATGCATGCATGTTTGCATGTCATTGTGCCCTCATTTCCATAGCATTGGCCACTGATTTTGGCATGCTTGCGAGTTGTCCATGTTAGTTTAAGTTTCCCCCTTTGCATGTTGTTGAATGCTCACCTTGTGTGTTGTTGCATACTAGTGTGTTGTTGCATGATTGAATGAAGTCACATGCTTGCTTGCATGCTTAAACACCCACATTGTGTCTTGCATACTTGTAGGTTGCATTGCTTCATGCCTTACATGCTTCTTTACCTAGGTTATGTGCCTAACATGCATTGCTTGTTCGCATTGTCCATGTTGCATACTAGTCGACATGTTTAGTATCGCATTGCATTAGCATGCATGCTTTGCCTCTTGAATTGCTTGTGATAGAGGTTGAGCCCCTTGGTTTGTTTATGTGCATTGCATTTCATTTGAAATAGAAATACACACTTGATTCTTTGGGCCATCATGCATGGAAATGCGCGATTGGTGGTCCGAGAATCGAGGCCCAACCTCCTTTGAGTCATGCACATGATAAGGAGTGTGGAGGTGCATACATTGCTTGAAATGCATTGCCATGCTTTGTTTTGCCCTCTGTTGCTATCAAACCAGTTTCTGCAGGAAGATTTGGCCGGCCGGCCATCTATAGTGCCGACCGGCCATCCATCAATGGCCGATAACTTCATCAGTGGCCGGTTGCCATTTCCCATGGCCGGTGGCCATTCCTACTAGCCGGTGGTGTTCCACAGTGTGCAGAGAGCATATCCTAAGACTTGTATAGTCTTTAGAGGAGCAGAACAGCCAAAGCAAAGGCATCTTGCGCTTGGTAGTGACCTTCCGAGCAGAACCAAGCGTGCACGCATTGGGCTCCCTTCCCGAGGCTATTTACTGCTTTCATTAGATTAGTTTATTTGCTTAGCTAATTTAATTTGTCTGTAATATTTAATTACCTTGTAGGTTAGTTAAATTGTATTATTTTTTTGATCCCTCCGAGCGAGGGCAAATTTGTAATAAGTGTGGGTGCGTGTGTGCATGTCTTCCAACCCCCACTTCTTTCTCCCTTTTACTTACCTGCTTTTGATGGTCAGTATTAGGTCATATTTAAATTAGCATCCTTATGCTATGCATGCATGCATTCATTCATTTGTCTTGCATGCACCGGGCTCGGTACATCATGCTAACTGCATAAGTATTTCAAATCTAACTTGAATACATGCTATCTGTGCATTTTTCACATGTCATCCTTAGGGTAGCCGAGCCTATTCTAGCGACATTCTATATGCGATGCATTAGTCACTTTAACATGAACGAGGATCATGCATTGATTACTAACATGTTCTTGTCTTGGCTCGGAGTACATTGTAAGTATTTTACGCTTTAGCATCTTACACGAGTGTGAATGTTAACATGACAACATGCTTACCATGTGGCTAGGTGCTTATGTGATATAAACTACTTGAATGCCTGTGGGTGAAGGTTGGATTACTTGAGTTGAAACAACTCATTGCAATCTGCAATTTTAGCCTACTTGCGAGTAGCAAACCATTTTTAAAACAAACATGAAATGTTTTGTTCCAAGTTAGGCGATTTGGTCTATACTTGTTTACTGCGCGCATAACATAGTAATTCTAGGCTAATAACCGGAATAAGAGCATATAATGTTTTCAAAACAAGATATCATGGTTAGTAGAGGCCGATCTTTGATCGGGCGAGAGGGGTTGCTCATAGCTGACCTTCCCCAATCGTACCCAAGTTCCCGAGCATAAGCAACTTTGGTGATGACGGACACGTGGCCTTTGGCACCGAGTCAGGATTTCCTAAATTCCCCCATAAAAAATATTTAGGTGGCGACTCTGTATCTGGCAAAGCAGTCCATGTTTGGCACTTCTTTACAAAAATCTATTTTTCAAAACGATTTGCCGGATTTGGACTCTTTGGTTCAAATTAAGAACCGTGACAATTTGAGTCTGAACTGTAGCACGGAGGCCCTCACGCGGGGCGCGTCTACAGTTGTTGTTGCTGAAGTCTAGCAATCATTTCTGCCTGTTGGGCCATAACCTCGGCCTGGCGTGTGGCAAACTCTACTTGACGGGCAGCATCCTACTGCATGGCTTGCATACTCTCCTGGAGCTAACGCATCATATCCTCCATAGATGCCATATTGTACTGATCTAACTAAACAACCGGTATATCTCCCTGAGGTAAAAGTAAATATCTCAACCCAACTGCGCACAAGTGAGATGGATAATGACCGCTGATCTGAGGACTATTGAACTAGTGATCTGTGCCTAACTGGCCTTTCTTTCCCTTATCACTGGCGTAGGAAACACTGGTTTCCCTTGAATTGAATCTCTGACCTGACAAAGTCTATCAACACAAGTCCGGTGTACTAGGGAGATATTGGAGCGTTCTGAAGATACGGTTCCAAGACCCCCTAGCAAAAGAGAAAACAGGCAGCATCTCAGCCTGATTTCACCATAACAGATATAAGCATAGCTGAATGAATGTACTCTCTACTGAATTCTGCCCAAAATCCTACCTGTAAAATGATTCCCTCAGGTAAAACTGATTCCCCCAAAATACTGATGCCCTCAGGCCTGATACCCAAACTTACAAACTGATACACATAACCCTGTAGAGACACACTCTGACAGCAAATATCATGCAAGTAAGAGCCAAAACACCCCTATGTTGGGGTAGGGTTTTCCTGTCCTGTTTTGTCAGGAGCTAGGGCTTTACTATGCACGCAGTGGCTTCAAACAATCTATAATCGGGTAAGCAACATGTCCTAGTTTGGAATGGTCACTACAGTTTCCGATATGCACTAGGTCGAATGGTCAAAAAGGTGCCCCGGTAAAAATTGGGGTTTGTGTTCCCGTCATGGCAGAGCCCGCAACTAGTCAGCCTTATGGCACGCTTCTCAAAGCGAGCCTCTGGCAAACCGTTTAGGAATAGCATACGGCAAACACGGTGTCCTAGGCGCACCAATGCAAATGCAATGCAAAGAAGCACATAAGTGTAGACAAAACAAAATATCATGAGTTCGAGTCAAGTTCTCCAAATTCCCCAGTGGAGTCGCCAGAAACTATAGACGTGCCCGAACATCCAGAGCTCCGCGTGCGAAATGGGCGCGAAATCCATTTCGTTCATTAAGCTTACTACAGTTCGGACTCAATGTCATGGTTCTGAATCTAATCTCGCAAAGTGCAATGCAAGACCAATAAATCACCAAAGACTCCAAATCCAGCAAATCGTTTTGGAAAACTGATTTTTATAAAGAAGTGCTAAACATGGACTGCTTTGCCAGATACAGAGTCGCCACCTAAATGTTTTGTTTTGGGAAATTTAGGAAACCCTGACTCGGGCCTAAGGCCACGTGTTCGTCATCTCCAAAGTTGCCTCGACTCGGGAACTTGGGTACGAGAGGGGAAGGTCATGCAATGAGCAGCCCCACTCGCCCGATCAAAGATCGGCCTGTACTAAGCATGATATATTGTTTTTGAAAACACATGTGCTCTTATTCCGGTTAATTAGATAATCTTACTACGTGATGCGCACAGCATACAAGTATAGACTAGATTGCCTAATTTGGAACAAAACATTGCATATCCATTTGTTTGAAAACGGTTTGAAGTTTGCTACTTGCAAGTAGGCTAAATTGAAGATTTCAATGAATTGTTCCAATTCAAGCAATCCAACCTTCACACACAGGCATTCATGCAATTATATCACTTAAACAATTAGCCTCATGGCAAGCATGCTATCATGGCAACACTCACACTCATGCAAGATGCTAAAGCATAAAAGCTTACCTAGTACTCCGAGCCAAAACAAGAAGCTAGTTAGTAATCAATGCATGACCCTAGCTAAGTTAAGATGCCTAATAAGATAGGCTCGGCTATTCTAAGATGGCATGTGAAATGCAACAATTGATACATGTATTCAACTTGGTATTGAAATACAATGCAGTTAGTATGATGCGTCGAGCCCGGTGCATGCAAGACAGATGAATGATGCACGCATGCAAAGCATAAGGTATGCTAAACAAAATATGCCCTAAAACTAACCATCGTAAGCGGTTAAGTAAAAGGGGAGAAGACATGGGGTTGGAAGACATTCACATACGCACGCACACTTATTACAAAATTTACCCTCTCGGCGGAGGGTCCAAATGAATACGCTAAGTTAGCTATGCTAAGCTATTCTAATTAATCTAATAATCTAATTAGACTAATTATTACACAACCAAATTGAATAACTAGCAAACACTAAGCTAATTATTACAATACTTTAACTAATTAACAAATGAATTAATTAAATTACAAATTCATGCTAAGCATTAAAATATGTAAATTAGGCTTCCTCAGCTTTGTCTTGAAGAAGTTGAAGATGCATGCTCGATTCTCGTCCCGAAAACTCTCCAGATGCTCTCAAGAGGCTCTGTCTGTAGGGTGTCCTGGAGAACTAGCTACTGGATCTCACCAAAACAATGCTGAGGAGTGCACCAGTGGCCTGCCGACCATGAGGAGATGCTGCCGACCCCTCTGCCGACCAAGAGTGCACACTGCCGGCCACAAATGAAGAGCTGCCGGTCAACAATAAGAGGGTGACGGCCACTAGTGTGCTGTGACACCAAGCTGCAGCAGAGCACAAAATAGAGAAAATAGAGGGTCTCCCAAGGGTATGTACGCACTATGCCGCTCCATATCACTTCAAAACATCAATGGAGGGGGCATCATTGGATCCAAGACCATCAATCACACATCTCGATGCATGATGGCCAAAGACCCAACATGTGCAAATTCAATAAATGCATGACAAACAAAACAAGCAGGACCATTTCCTTATCAAGGGAAGTCAAAGGAAATGGAGACCAAGGGTAGATTGGCTCACTTCATCACTTCAAGTATGAAATGAGCTAATCCACCTTGTGTTCAAACACAACACCGGGTTGAACACAATGCAATACAACATGATCAACCTATCAATGCTAATGGTATGCAAACAATGCTAATGTAACATGAGCATGCAAACACAATGCAATGCAACATGATCAACTTAGCAATGCTATGCAAACACAATGCAATGCAACATAAGCATGCAAACAACAATGCAATGTAACAACATGCAAACAACATGCTAACACAATGCAATGCAACAACATGCAAACAACATGCTATATGGACTTGAACTGAATATGGACAGACCTCAATCATGCCCAAAATAGTGGCCAAAACACCAAAACAAAGGCACCAGAAGACAAGGCATGCATGTACAATGCATTGGCCAATCAACTAGGCCTAAGAGCACAACTCTCAAGAGTGCTCAAGGGGTGATAAACATGGGAGTGTGACAACACTAAATGCACTGAAATAAGATATGAAATGATGCCAAATCATTCAAACAACACAAGCATAGCATGCGAAGGTCCTTAAAGCATAAAGCTAGTAAAGAGGACTACAAAGGGGGCATGCAATATATGGCACAAGTGCATGAACCAAACATGGATAGAGCTAAAATAGGTCAAAACAAAGACCTAAACATGCTGAGATAGGGGCTCAAAGACCTAGGCATGCAAGCATACAAGCTAAGCCATAAACAAGGCAACAATGCACAACACTCAAAGGCATTTAAAGAGTGAATGAAGTCGGAACATGGCAATGCTACATGCTCTGAAATGAAGTATTAAATGATGCCAAATCATCTAAATAGCTCAAGGATAGCATGCATGAGTCATCAAAACACAAAGCTAACAAGGCCAATTGCACTGCAGCTATACAAAGCATGAAGCATATGGCAAAGGAAACCCAAAACAGTCCTAGAACATGTCAAAATGATACTAAAACATGCATGGAAGGAAGGCAAAACAAGCTAGCATGAAGGGCATAAGGCATGGTGAATACAAGGCAAATAAGGTGGTTTACACTACACCTATTAAGACCACGCATGGAATGACTTAACCAATAAATTAGAGTTATATCAAGGTAAAATAACCCCAAATAAATACTGAAATGATAGCTCGCAAGCTTAGGCATGAAGGAGAGGGAGTTTAGTGAGAGAGGCAGAGATTAAGCTCTGAAAATTGTAGAGAGGGAAGGAGTTTAGTGAGAGAAGCTCTCAAACTTGCTTAATGAGTTATAACCCTTGAAAATGAGATATAAGGCTTCATTATATAGCAAAAATGGAGGTTTGGGTCGAAAATATCTCAAGAGAGATAGCTATGCCAGCTGGAGATAAAATATCTGTCCAAAACTGATCTTTTCATCACTGGGCGGCACTTTTACCATTGTTGGCCGGTAGCACACTATTATTGGCTTCCATGGGTCACTTTTGGATGGCGTTGGCCATTCATGGCCGGCACACTCCCATAGAGGTCGGTAGCAAAAATCAGTCCTAGTCCCCGACTTGAAGCAAGCCTAACTCCTTCATCTGGATGCCTTTTCAGGTCATTCTTATGTGAAAATTGAAGCCTCAGAAGTAAGCTTTCCAATGGTGGCAGCCTTGCATCAAAATTTCAACTATGAAACAAGTTATGCCTGTTTTGGTGAAACCGCGCAGTTTTGGTCCTACCCGGATTCATACCGAACTTCTCCCGAACTAGTTTTCTTCACTCCTTTCCCAATTTTCTTCAACTCCAAACCCCTAAGTAAGGTGTTTTGAAAGATTTTTCAAAGAGTTCACCTCTCTCTTATTCATTTCCACTTTGTCTTTGCTCGGTTTACCGAAAGGCGCAACTTTTAACAAAATGCGAGCGTCAGAACATCGTAAAAACTTCTTTCAAAAATATTTTCAAAGAGAGGGTTTTGAGGTCTAAAAACCATTCAAAATAGCTTTGGTCTAAAATGAGGTGTAAGGTTGGGGGGGTTTGACTCTCTTCTTGCCAAAGAAATTGAACCTTTGCCCTGCACATCTTTCACCACCCAATAAACCATCAGTAGCGGCCAAGTCTTAAGGGCGGTCAAAAATGAGGTGTCTACAACATCTGAGGTGGGATTAGCAATGGGGCTGGCCCTGTTGGAACGTCCGTATTTTCCTAGACGTTTGTTGTTTCCTCAGGTGTTGGAACCCTAGATGGAGGTAGGGGTGGGGGTGGATGAGAAGCAGATGCTCCGGCTTGTTGTGGTCATTGCTGTTGTTAGAGCTTGGAAATCTGTTCTGTCTGTTGGGGTGCAACCTCTGCCTGACGTGCAGTAACCTCTGCTTAGCGGGCAACATCCTTCTGCGTGGTCTCTTTGAGTTAACGCATCATCTCTTCCATACTAACTGAAAATTGTTGCTCTATCAGAACAGGTGTATATTCTCTCTCTGTCGTAGGAACAGAACTCTCAGCCCAACTGCACACAGGTGGGGTAGACAATGACCGCTGATTTGGTAACCGCTGTACTGGTGATCTATGCCTGGACGACCTCCGTCTCGTAACCGGGGGTAATGACACAAAGACTGGTTGTCCATCAACTAGATCCTCAGATCGGGAAAGCCTTCTACCTCTAGTCCAAAGTGCTCGGGGAATAACTGCCTTGTTGGAAGCAATGATGCAATACTACCTTGCAAAAAGAAAATAAAGCAAAAAGAAAAGAAACATCAATCAGGAAACGGACAGCATTTCGGCTTAGATGGTAACAACATACAATTGAAATCATAAGCTAAATAGTCTGTTCTCAAACACTGATTTCTGCCCCCGAATCACTGCCTCAAATCTGATACCCCCAAATACTGATGTCCTCAGACCGATACCCAGACTAGCAACTGATACATACAACCTGTAGAGACACACTCTAACAGCACATATCAAGCAAGTAAGAGCTAAAACACCCCTACGGTGGGGTAGGGCTTCCCTGTCCTAGTTTCGTCAGGAGCTAGGGTTTCACTATGCACGTATGCGGTTTCAAACAACCTAGATTCGGGTGAGCAACCGGTCCTAGTTTGGAACAGTCTCTAAGGCCTCCGATATGCAACTAGGTCGAATGGTCAAAAAGGGTGCCTTGGTGAAACCAAGGTTTGTGTTCTTATCGTGGCAGAGCCCGTAACCGGTCAGCTTTATGGCACGCTTTTCCAAGCAAGCCTTCGGCAAACCGTTCAGGAATAACAGACGACAAACACTGTGACTTAAGCGCACCAATGCAAATGCAATGCAAAGAAACACATAAGTGTAGACAAAACAACATATCATACATTCGAGTCAAGTTCTCTAAATCCCCAGCATAGTCGCCAGAAACTATAGACCGCCCAAACTCTATCCGCTCGCCCCCCCTTTCGGAGAGGGCACGAATTTGGTTCATGCTACTATAGTTCGGACTCTTGTCACGGTTCTGAATCTAATCTCACAAAGTGCAATGTGAGACTGATAAACACCAAAGAGTCCAATCCGGCAACTGGTTTTGGAAAATCAGATTTTGAATCAAATAATGCCAAACTAGACTGCTTTGCCAGATTACAGAGTCACCACCAAAATATTTTGTTTTTGGGAAATTTAGGAAGCCCTGACTCGTGCCAAAGGCCACGTGTCCGTCATCACCAAAGTTACCTCAGCTCGGGAACTTGGGTACGAGAGGGGAAGGTCCTGAAATGAGCACGCCCACTCGCTCGATCAAAGGATCGGCCTCTACTAAACATGATATGTTGTTTTAAAAATACATGTGTTCTTATTCCGGTTTTTTTTAATCTGACTTTACTATGTGATGCGCACAGCATACAAGTATAGACTCAATCACGAGAATTGGAGCAAAACAACTCATGTTTGTTTTTTTTTTAATGGTTTGAAAGTGCTACTCGCAAGTAGGCTAAAGTGCAGATTTGCCACCCTCAAGTGGGCTTAAAACTCACATTGGATGAATTGTTCCAATTCAGGTATTCAAGCCTTTATCCACAGGCATTCAAGCAGTTAAACACTTAAGCAAATAGCCTCATGGCAAGCATGCTGTCATGGCAACACTCACACTCATGCAAGTATGCTAAAGTGTAAAACATACAGTGTACTCCAAGCCAAAACAAAAGCCAGTTAGAAACGATGCATGATCCTAACTATACAAAGATGCCTATTGCAACACATGCAATAATGCAACTAATAGGCTCAGCTATCTAAGATGGCATATGAATGCAACAATTGATACATGTACTCAAAGAAGTATTGAAATACAATGTAGTTTGAATGATGCGCCGAGCCCGGTGCATGCAAGACAAAATGAATGATGCAAACAGCAAGCATAGGATGCTAATTGAAATATGCCCTAAAACTAACCATCGAAAGCGGCTAAGTAAAAGGGAGAAAGTAGTGGGATTGGAAGACATGAACACACACACGCACCCTTATTACAACATTACGCCCTCTCGAAGGAGGGTCCGAATAAATAAGCCAAGCTACACTAAGCTAAGCTAAGCTAACTAACTAATTAACTAACTTAGCTAATTAATTATTACAAACCAAATTGAATTTGAATAACTAGCTAATCTAAGCTAATTAGAATATTACAAAATTGAATTGTATTAGCTAAACACATTAACTAATTAATTACAAAACCGGTAAATTAACTAGCTAAGTAAAGCAGTTAAAATGGCCTCGAGGGAAGGGAGACATGCATACTCGGTTTGCTTCGCTCAGAAATGCATTGCTTTGCAATGAGTTGTCTCTGTTTGCACTCGCAATAACCTTAGAGCATCAAACACACTTTCAGGTTGCATCTGCCCCAAAATAGGAGCATTTTGGAAAATTTTGCCACAGGTGGCCGACCGGCCACCTCAACTGATCGGTAGGCTACCTCAACTGGCAGGCCGGCCAGCCAATACAAGTGGTCGGCAGGCTAGTGCAGGTGGCCGGCTGGTCACTTCCCTTTCCAGAATCCCAATTTTGCTGCAACAGAGATCAACAAAGGCACAGCAATTCATTTGCATAGAAATGTGTGTGCAACTACTCCCCTTATCATTTCTCAAGCTCAAAGGAGCATAGTACTCGGCTCTCAAGCCGCCAATCACGTATCTCAATGCATGATGACCAAAGAGTCAAGCTTGCACAATGTTAGTGAATGCACAAACAAGACTCAAAAAGCCTCCACCCTATCATACATGATCAAGGGTGTCGGCGACCGAGAAACGCAACACGTTTCATCACTTTGAGTATGAAACGTGCCACATTCCTCGTGTTTGAATTGACGTCCGATCCAAACATAATGCAATGCAAACAACATGTTCATCTTTCAATGCTAAAGTGGCATGCACAAGACTCTATCATGTAAGCAATGCATGCAAGACATGTTAAGGGGCTAAGAGCACTAAAGCAAGTGAAGAACATTACACTTGAGGCATGCACTATCAATCTCAAATGGTCAAACCAGCTATGGACAGACCTAAGATACTCCAAAACGGTGGCCAAAACACACTAAAACTTAGGCACAAAAAGCAAGAAATGCATGCTCATTCATTTGCTCGCAAGCAAGGCACAAAGTTTAACTTTCAAGCACATTGAAAGAGCGATATATGAGAGCATGACAGAGGTACAAGCACTGAAATCATGTGCCAAATGATGACATATCATGCATACAACACAAGTATAACATGTTAGATGACTTAAGCATTAAAACTAGTGAAGTACACAACACTAGGACTATGCAATACAATGCTCAATGGACTAAATCATCCCTAAATAGATCTCATGCATGCCAAGACAGTGGCCAAAATGCTCTGAAATGATAGTAGGAAAGGCAAGAAAATGATGTTCATGCATTGGCTCATCAACAAGGCATGAGACACAACTCTTAAACACAATTAAAGAGTGATATACATGAGAGTATGACAAGGCTATATGCTGTAAAATTATGTGTTAGATGATGACATATCATGCAAACAACACAAGTAAGGCATGCTAGAAGCTTTGAAACTCAAAGCTAGTCAAGGCATTCACACTACAACCATGCACTACAAGTCTCACATGGCCAAGACCACTCAAAACAGAGCTCAGGCATGCTAAAATAATGGCAAAAACATGTTGAGATAGAGTTAACACAAGCTAGGATGATAGGCATGAAACATGAAACATGTTAGGCCAACAAGTAGGATTACACCACAAGTATAAGATGCGAGCAACCAATGATCAAACCAACCAAAAACAGAGTTATGGCAGGTCCAAAAAGTCACAAAAAAATGCTTGAGCTCAGCTTAAAGAAAGGAGAAATACATGCTCACTTAGTAGGCCATCAAGACATGCAAGCAAGACAAAAGGAGAGGAGACCACAGTCTCCCATTTTTGGGCCACAAAACCAACTTTTTACCACTGAAATTCCTCTGAGTTTCAGTGGTTAAAAGACCAAACAAGGGGTGATTCAAAAGCTTAGAGAGTTGGCTCAAGAGACTTAACAAGCCAAAAAGTAAAAGAGGGGAACCACCCCCCTAACCATACAAGGCTCAAACCAACATTTTCAAGCCTTAAAATCAGAGTTTTGAGAGGCTAAAAACAGCCCCAAAGTAGCATGCAAAGGTTGTCAAGCTATTGACCAAAACAAAGCTTTAAAAGGGACAAGTGCCTTACCGTTGAAGCACAGCAGCAAGGAGGAAACTTCAGCAACAATTTTGAACCAAAAGCAATCCAAAGACCTCAAATGAAGCTCCAATGGACCTCAGCTCCAAAGTGAAGGTGTTTAACTAGGTGTCTTAGTGCAAATGTGTGAAGAAAACACACTTTAAGGCTCAAAATAGCACAATATAGAGAGAGAGTGAGAATTCTAGAGAGAGCGGGAGATTTTTGCTCTAGAAAATCTGAACACTCAAATAGAGAGAGGGATCTCCCCTTATATAAAGCAAGCAAGCAAAAAGGCTTGCTTGATCCCTCCATACACATGTATGGAGGATGAGTTTCAGTGAGCCACAGCTAGCTCAAAAGATCTGAAAATATCTAAAAAGGAGAAAAAGTGGCTAGCCGGCCACTTCCCCTAGCCGGCCGACCACTTGAAGTGGCCTACAAGGGAGGAAAGTGGCCAGCAAGTGCCAAAAGTGGCTGGCAAGGCCTTCTCCTCCCCTCCTAGGCAAGAGGCAACAAGGTTTGGCCCAAAAACAAGGGTAAAACACAGAGAGTTAAGAGGCTCAAAGACAAGGCACTCAGCCGAGACCCTCAGGCGCTCAAAACAAGCACAAACATGCGCAATCATCGAGTGCACAACCGATGACGTCAAAGTCTTGAGGTCGGTCAAAAATGAGGTGTCTACAAACCCTAGATGATGTTAGAAGATGATTTTATCTATTTTTCCCAAAACTTTGAGAATATCAGCTATGTTCTAAGGTGTGGGTGTTGTTTTAGAAAAATCTTTTCAAAAATGGAACAAAAATCTTATTTTTGGTGGAAACCCTAGAATTTGGGGATTTGGAAAAAAAGTTAAGACATTGTGAAATTGATGCTCAATAATTTGTTATGTAAGTAAATGATGTAGGAAATTTCTATAGTCGTATCAAATAGAGAAATTTCATAAGAAAATGATAAATTGTTGATTTGGGAAGCTTGAGGAATAGCTTGTGCTATTGTTTTTGAAAGACCTAATGCTAAAAATGATTATTATTATATTGAAAATGCATGAAGGTAGATATTGTATTATTTTATCTCTTGTAACTGTATTATGATGTTATAATGACAAGAGATGTGGGAATTAGATCACAATGGAGAATTGTGTGGTGAAATTGAAAATGAACTATATTATTGCGTTGTACATTTTGCATCACTATTCCATTTTATCATGGTTGCAATTGATTTTGAATCTTGCATTGGAAATGTATTATTTTGAGAAAGGAAATTGTTTATGAAACAAGATCATTTTGGATTTGTTTTGGGGTAAATACATTGGTAAGTCCAGATAGGGGGTATAGTTGATATTGGTTAAGTTGGCCTAAGTATCCATGGTGAACGACCGAAAACACGCGTAGAGGAGATACCACGTGCCTTCCGGTTAGCAACCGGTAAAGTGGAGATTGGCAGTGCTTGTTATGTTTACTTGCAAACACCAACCTAGGGATTACCTGAGTCGTATTTCATGCCCCTTTGAACTACATGGAAGTTATTGAATTGTTAAAATCTCAAAATTTCAGTGTGCACAAAAGTTCAAAAAAATAGAGGTGTATGTTTTTGAACATGGCATGGCATATGCATTCATCTTAGGAGATTGTATAAAATGTATATACTTTTTTGAGATTTTCCTACTGGGTTTTGTGCTCACCCTATGGGATTTTGTGCAAGAAAGGATGTGGTGATCAAGTCGAGTTAAAAAATGTGGAATATATTTTGAAAGCACAAGGCTCTTTTATTTTGTTGTAATTATTTTGGCAAGCCAAGGGCTTTATATGTATGGGTTCAAAAACCACTTTTGTGTAACTGGGCTTAAGCCTTGGAATTTGTAGTCCTTGAGGGCATTAATTTGTATTGACTTATTGTGCCACATGCTATATATTCATATTCTAGGAATGTTGAATATATACTTGCATGTAGAATTTTTTTTGTAATCTCTAGAGTTAAATGAATACACATGATAGAGATTGATGATGATGTCTATGTTGAGACCATATATTCCTTATGTATGTTAAGCATTGGAAGGGTTGTTTTGGGAAACAAGATAATGTAATTGGAGATTGATGAATCTATATTGTGTTAATTATTCTGGGCGTGACACTGTTGAACTCAGTCAATATGAAGTCTCCTACGAACCTCGCATAGCTATCAAAGGCCAAGTCGTTATGGATTTCATCCTAGAATTCACCAATGTCGACCCCCTTGAGCCTCACTTGTTGGTCAACACAATTCCTAAGTAGGTCAACACCCACTCCTGGACTCTAAACGTCGATGGCTCATCTAGAAAAAAAGGAAGCAAGGCTGGACTAATCCTCACTACCCCAAAAGGTGAAGATTTCAAATGTGCCCTCCATTTTCAGTTTGAAGCAAGTAATGACGAGGCAGAATACGAAGCTTTGATAACGGGTCTCAGGTTGGCTAAAGATATTAGGGTGGATCGCATTCAAGTGCTCAATGACTCGCAATGCCAGATAGATAAATAGGGATTTTGATGTAAAAGAGAAAAAAAAAAATGAGATTATACAGGGACACCGCTCTACCCCTCACACGTCTCTTCAACAGTTTCCACATCAAACATATCCCACAGTCTGAGAATTCCTAAGCAGATGAAATGACCCAATTAGCCTCGGCAGACCCGTCACACCTCTGTTACGGAGTCAGAATAGAATACCTGGCACACCCAGCAATTTCACAAGATCAACATGACGTCCACCTACTTCAGAACGAACATCTCCTATGGGCACAATGCATTATCCAGTTCTTAGAACAAGGAGTGTTTCCAGCAGATAGGAAGGAGGCAGACAAGGTCAGAGCTCAGTCAGCCAATTATGTTATCATTGAAGGCATCTTATACAAGCGGGGATTTTCACAGCCATACCTTAGGTGTTTAAAATGCTAGTTAAGCCACCTATGTGATGAGAGAAATACATGAAAGGATTTGTGGAAACCACTCTGGGGGACGGTCTTTGGCCCATAAAATCCTTCACATGGGCTACTTCTAGCCTACCGTCAACCAAGACTCCAATGATTTCGTACTCAAATATGAAAAATGCCAACTCTTTGCTAACATACCTCATGGCCCTCCAACTAAACTAATTACACTTAGCAGTCCTTATCCCTTCACCAAATGGGGAATCGATCTAATAGATCCCTTGCCAATTGGGAAAGGCCAGGTCAAGTTTCAGTGGTTGCCATTGACTACTTCACTAAGTGGGTGGAAGCAGAGCCTCTTGCCAAGATCGCCGAACGGAATACCACTATATTCATCTAGAAGTCCATTGTATGCAGATTTGGAGTTCCTCAAGCCATCGTATTAGATAATGGCAAATAGTTTGACAAAGCCAAATTCAAGGAATTCTGTGAGGAGCTCAGTATCAAAGACATGTTTTTTCTCTCCATGTCATCCCCAAGCTAGTGGGCAGGTTGAAGTCACCAACTGCTCTCTGCTACAAGTTATCAAGATCAAGTTGGAGGCAGCTAAGGGTCTCTAGGCAGAAGAGCTATCGAATGTACTCTGAGCATATCAGACGACAGCACAAACCCCTACATAGGAGACCCATTTTCGCTTAACATATGGTGCCGAAGCGGTCATCATTGTGCAAATCAATCTGCTGACCCCTCAAATAATGCACCCCAATCCAGAGTTGAATGAAGAGCTACGGAGGGCTGACCTAGACCTTATTGAAGAACTATGAGACTCAGCCACCATCAGGCTAGCTTCATACCAAAGAAAGAATGAAGCAAAGACTATAATAATGAGTCGGACTCGAGAATTCGCGTGGCGACTTAGTTCTAAGGGAGGCAACTCTGGCCACCAAAAACCCAGCCGAGGGCAAGCTAGCAACTAATTGGAAAGGGCCTTACATTGTCAAATCTTGGTCATGCCCAAGCACTTACCGTTTACAAGATATGGAAGGCAGAGATCTCCCTCACCCATGGAATGTTGAGCACCTGAAACGGTATTTTCAATAAAATGAAGCCTTTCTCTCATGATTCATTTATTTTACTGTCCTATTCAACCTAGATCGTTTTTTATATTTTGTATTTTCAACACAATGTATAAGCTGACTTTGGCAGGGCTTCATCTTAAGAAGAAATATATTCAACTTTTGTTATCTATGTTGCCTATTTTGTAAGTTTTAAAACAAAAAGTCCTAACCAGACTAAGCATGAAGACCTCAGCCAGACAAAGTTCCAAAAGCCTCAGCCAGACTGAGCATAAAGACCTTAGCTAGACTGAGTTCATAAAGTCTCAACTAGACTAAACATGAAGACCTTAATCAGATTGAGTTCGTAAAGTCTCTGCCAAACTAAGCATGAAGACCTCAGCCAGACTGAGTTCATAAAGCCTCAACCAGACTAAGCATAAAGACCTCAGCCAGACTGAGTTCATAAAGTCTCAGTCAGACTAAGCATAAAGACCTCAACCAAACTGAGTTCACAAAGCTTCAACCAGACTGAGCATGATGACCTCAGCCAAACTGAGTTCATAAAGTCTTAGTCACAGTGAGCATGAAGATCTCAACTAGACTGAGTTCATAAAGCCTCAGCCAGACTGAGTTCATAAAGCCTCAACCAGACTGAGGATGAAGACCTTAGCTCGACTGACCCACCTTTCAATCGTTTGACCTTCTTTAAGTCCAGAACAAGTTGACCAACCAACACAAGGATTCTCACCTCCATATAAAATCTCAAACCAAATTTTTACAAGTTAAAACATTAATTCAATTAAATTTTTATAGGTTACACCTTTAGCAATCTTGACAGTTCTATTTGTCTAGCCAATGGTTAGCTTACCGCTTCTTCCATTTATAACTATATTTTTCTCAAATTAGTCCCCCCACTGTGGGTCAACTCTATAAGCCCAGGAACTTCATATGATGCACTTTTGGTATTAGTCGCTATGATTTACCAATTTACTTTTGTTTTGGTCGCTTTGATTTTACTTCTATTCCCAATGATTGCTTAGATCATTGGTATTAAAAAGATACCCACTTCCCAATTTACCAAGTTACTCAGTCATTACCTCCACTTCAAATTTGCTCAAATTCAATTTTTACTCCCACTTGATTTACGGGTCATCCTAGGAACAAGATATTTAAGTATGCAAGACCATAACCCAAACAATTTTTTGTTCAAATTAACAAACTTTTAAAAAAGAACACTTCTTTATCACAAAATTTACAAGTCAAAGTCTCTGTACATTATTGCAAGGACAAGTTATAGCAAAAAGAAAATAAAGCACTACAATTACACTTTATACGAGAAAGCTCAGTTCAACCCCCCTCCATCTCCTTCTTCCTCTAATGAGATCAAGTCCTCATCGTCCACCCGTTCATCTAATGGCATATACGCAACATCTCCATCTCCAGGTTGGACGAGGTCGAAGTTGATATTGGGAAAGGTCTGCTCACCTCTCTATCTATATTTTACCCAACCACTGTCCCAGTACTTGTTGAGCAGATGCTTGAAGTAATCTGACCGCTGGAAGTTTTCAAGTATTTGGGCCTTTGTCTACCCCTTTATCATCTTCGCGACACTAGATCTAGAAAGGCCAACACCATCATCCCTCTCCCTTCAACTGCCACAGTGTAAAGGTCGAGGTAGGCAGCTCATTTAGAGGCCATAGTTTTTGCAAGTTTAGCACTCTTGGCCCTCTCTGCCTCTAGGGTGGTCTTCTCCACAGCCAGACTTCTTATCGACTCTGTAATTTGCTTGTCCTTCTCCTCCTTCTTCCTCTGAGCAAGGTTATGCAGCTTTTAATTGTTGACAAGAGCCTCTTCCAATTGCTCTTTGAGCACTCAGCAAGCTCTTTGGGTTTCAGCGTTCTTTTTCTGCTTAGTCGTTGTTTCAACCTCCAAGGTCACTACTCTATACCGTGCAATCTCCAAGTCAGTTGTAGTTTGACCCAGTTGAGCCTGAGCATTGGCCAGCTCTTCCTCCACCTTTTTAAACTATGCCGCCACTCCTTTTGTTTCCGCTCAACCAAACGCCCTTGAACAAGGGCTAGTAGTTCCATCTTTTTTACATTCTGAGCATGCAAAAGGCCTTTTGCGTGGGCTCCTTGAGTAGCCTTATGCCAACCTAGGATTTCAAGCTTGGCCCCTTACAGCTTAGATTGGGCTTTCTCCAGATGCGCCCAAGGTAGTGTAGACACGCCATTTTTGAACATCCTCAAGACTTGGTTGTGCTTACAGGTACATCCAGCAACAAGTTTGGTTGTTCGCCAAGCATTCAAACTTCACAACGAGACGTCACAGGTTTGAGCTTTCCAAACCCTGTTTCATTTCTGCCCCATCTTTGGACCATGCTCTGGTCCCTTCCTATTGCTTGTTTTAGTGCACTGTCGGCCATGATCGAGGGCTGCCGGCCATGGGTTAAGCCCTGTCATCCATCAATGGTGCACTGTCGGCCACCTTGTTTCAACAGATAGTTTTTTTTAGATATTTTGACCAGACGTGGCTCACTCAGCCATCCTCCATACACGTGTATAGAGGGATTGAGGCAGGTTAAAAGCTTCTCAAGCAAGCTTGTGCTTGCATTGCTCTATATAAGGGGAACTCCCTCCCCCTATCTCAAGGTTGACAGAATTTTAGAGATAAAATATCTCTCTCTCTCTCTCTCTCTGGAATTCTCACTCTCTCTCTCTATATTGTGCTCAATAGCATCTCAAAGTGTGTTTTCTCTTCACTTTTGCACTACAACACCTAGTAAAGCACCATCACTTTGTTGCTGAGGTACTTGAGGGTCTTGTTTGGACTAAAAAGGCTAGTTTTGGCTCAAAGGAAGGCCTGCTTTGCTGCTGTTCTTCAAGCGTGAGTGTATTCCCCTTTTAAGCTTATCTTTGTACGCCATCTTAGCCGTCTTTTCATGCTATTTTAGGCTTGGCTTTCAACTAAAAAAATCTTTATTTTTAAGTGTTTAAAACGATTGTTTAAGGCCTTGTGGGAGTTGGGGGTGTTTCACCCCCTTGTATGCCTTATTTGTTGAGCTTTAGAGCCATTCCTTGAGGCTTTTGTAGTGGCCTTTGCATGACCTTTCTACCACTAAAACTCAAAGGAATTTCAGTGGTGGAAAGGTGTTTTTGAGGTCCAAAATGAGAGGGGGTGGTCCCCTCTCCTCTTGTCTTGCTTCCTTGCCTTGTTGGCTTCATACTTGAGCATGCTTTTCTACTTCTTTTAAGCTGAGTCGAAGCATGTTTTTGTGACTTTTTGGACCTTCCATAACTCTCTTTTTGGTTGATTTGGTCATTGGTTGCTTGCTTTTGGTACTTGTAGTGCAATCATGCTCTTTGGCCTAACATGTTTCATGCTTTAGTTCATCATTCTAGCATGTGTTAGCTTTGCTCCAACACATTTTTGCCACTGATTTAACATGCTTGAGGTTTGTTTTAAGTGGTCTTGATCATATATGCTTAGCTTTGTGTAGCTATAGTGTACTTGGGCTTCACTAGCTTTGTGTTGGAGGTCCCTCGCATGCTTTGAATGTGATGATTTCATGCTTTAGCCTCATTTCTTACAAGATTTCAATGTGTATAGTGTAGTCACACTCTCACATGTTCCACTCTTTCAATGCTTTCGAGAGATGTGCCTTATGCCTTGTTTGTAAGCCAATACGTATGCATGTTTGTCTAAGCTCTTGGGCCATCATTTCAGCATATTTTGGCCTTTGGTTTGGCATGATTGAGCTCTGTCACTGATTTGGTTGTTTAGGCCATTGTAGACACCCCATTTTTGACCGTCCTCAAGGCTTGGACATCACCGCTTGAACACTCGGTGATCCTCTTTGTTTGTGTTCGTCTTGAGTTTCCGAAGGTCTTGGCTGCGCGCCTTGCCTCAGGATCCCTCGACTCGACTGTTCCGTGTTTGGTTTTGGCACCAAACAGTTGTGTTTTTGCCTTGAAGGGCAAGGAATGGTTTGTTGGCCATCCCCACATCCCACCGGCCTTCCCCTCACATCACCGGCTGTTTATGGGTGCCACCGGCCATGGTTTCTTAAAACCAATGGCCGGTCGGCACTATATTTGGCCGACCGGCACTTTATTTTGCCATGACCTCTTTGTCGGTGTGACTCCTTTGCACCCTTGAGGCATGTAGTGCATGCACCGGTGGAATGCACCATCACTCCTCCCCGTGCAGTTTTGGCTGGTGTGAACCTTTGAACCCCCTTTCCTTCTAGAAGCTTGAACCCTTTGGCCAAGCTTCTTAGGGAAGCTTGGCCAGCTGTATTAGCTTCTCCAAGAAGCCAAGAACCCTTTGCACCCTTTGCCCCTTTCATCTAGCTTCTTGGAGAAGCCTAGAACCTTGGCCTTTGACTATATAAGCACCCCTCCTCTCCCATTGTTAGGGGTTAGAGCTTTTGAACCAAAAAACCAGAGCTTCTATATCTATATATCTATATTATACCGTGTCTCTCTATATCTCCCTCTCTCTCATTCTTTGTGTGTGTTTCTAGGCCTAGAAAGTGCATTTTGACCTTACTTTTGCACTAATACACACACCATTACACCTTACTTCGAGTTTGAGAGGCATTGAGGGTTGATTCTTGAGGTTTTGGACTGATTTTGGTCAGAGGAGGGTGGCTGGAGCTTCTGTTCTTGAAGTGTTCTTCAAGGGTGAGATTCTTACTTTATTTTCCCCAATCTTGCACTAGTTTTCTACCTATCTTGCATGCTGATTTGAACTTTGTGTATAACATAAAAAAGTCTTGTATTTTCATGCTTAACATCCTTCATTTATGGTGTTTTGGCATTGGGGTTCAAACTCCCCCTCTTAGGCCTCTTTTGGCCTATTTTGGTGCCTTTTCTTTAAGCCTTGTTTACTTTGTTGTGTTGGTCTTCTCACCACTGAAATCCAGTGGATTTTCAGTGGTGATGAAGTGATTTTGAGGTCTTGTGTAGGGGAGGGACACCCCTCTCCCTTTGTGTCTCATTTGTGCATATTTTTGGCTCATAAGGATAGCATGCATGAGTAGTTGCATTTGGTACCATTTCAGAGTTTTTTTTGGGTGTTTTGGGTCATATTATATCCCTGTCCAATGGTGGTTTGTTGGCCCTTAGCATACATTTTATACTTGCTTTGTAATTCTCTATCTTGCCTAGAAATGTGCCATGTGTTTAGCCTAGTATATCCTCATGTTTTAGCTTAGCTTATTGAAGCTTTTGGTCATGATTTGTCATGCTTTAGGTCTCATAATACGATTTTGTCATGTTTGACATGCTTGGTATAGTTGCTTTGTATTTTGGCTTGTAAGCCTTAGTTATGTGGGTCACTAACATGCTTAGCATAAACTTATTATCATCATTTGGCATCATTTGATATCATGTTTCAGTCCATATAATGTGGTCTTACATTGTCCTTTGCGTCTCTTTTAATGCTTGGAAGTGTTGTGATTTTATGCCTTGAAATGTACATTGTGTATGCCTATGTGTTTGGATCATTTGGGATGCCATGTGTGTGAGTTTTGGAGCTCATTTTGCATGCTGAAATTCTGTTTGTGGTTTCTTGGTTCATGCCATGAGTGGCCTTGTTAGTGGTAGCAAAGTGCTCCATTTTGTGCCTTAGTCCTTGGGCTTATTGGCATGCTTGTTTGCATGAATATTTGTCCACTGTTTTGGGCATTTTTGGTCACTGTTTCGGGTGGGCTGAGGTCTGCCTTTTGTGATTTGGAACCACCATTGCATGATCATGTTGCATTGGATTCATGCTTGCATGGTATCATACTTGCATGTTTGCATATTATTGACTAGTTGCATTTCATGTCTCGACTCACATGTTAGAGTGTATTGCATTGCATCTTGCATGCCTAGCATTGTGCATTTGCATGTTTAGTTTACATCACATTTTGGCATGTTTGTTTACTTAGCCTCATTTGCATATTTGAGCCATGTTGCATAACTTGAGCCATATTGCATACATGCATTACATTGCTTGGTTTGGGGTGTCAAACCTAGTGTGGAGGTTGAGGGGTGTTTGTACTTCAAGTGAAAAAACACATCTCAACCCTTAGTCACCGAGGCCCTTGACTTTGACATGATAGGGTCTTGGTCCTCATTTGTGTGTTGCATGCATTTTACATTGAATGGCAAGCTTGGTCCCTTAAGCTATCATGCACAATTGATGGCCCAAGGATCGAGGGCCATGCTCCCCTAAGTTCAATGCATGATAGGGAACATGACCATGCTTACATGTGCTTGAAATTCTATGCCATACACTGCCTGTCCTCTGTTCTTTGTCAAAACTGCTTCATAGAAGTTTTTGTCGACCGACAACATTTAGTGCCGACCGCCCATTGGTGAATGGCCGATAATTTCATCAGCAGCCGATGGCATTTTACCATGGCCGGTGGTCATTTCCCTTAGCCGATGGTGTTCTGCAATGTTCATAGAAGATACCCTGGGACTTTGGCAGTCTTCAAAGAAGCAAGGCAGTGAAAACAGAGGCAGCAATGGTATGGTACGGGCTTTCCGGGCAAGATGGATCGAGCATGCATCATTTATGCATTCCGAGGCAGGGCTGAGGCCACCTTCTTTTTACATTTAATTTGTTAATTAATTAGAAGTTTTGTAATAATTAATTTAGTATTATTTATTTGGACTGTAATATTTATTCGGACCCTCCGAGCGAGGGCAATTGTGTAATAAGCGTGTGTGGGTGCGTGCATGTCTTCCAATCCCACGTCTTTCTTCCCTTTTATTTACCTGCTTATGATGGTAGACTAGGGCACACTTAAATTAGCATCCTTATGCTATGCATGCGTGCATCATTCATCAGTATTGCATGCACCGGGCTCGGTACATCATGCAAATTGCACTGTATTTCAATTCCAAATTGAGTACTTGTTATTTGTAGCATTTCACATGCCATGTTTAGGATAGCTGAGCCTGTCTAGATTGCATCTTTGCATGTGTTGCATTAGCCATCTTAACATAAACTAGGATCATGCATATGATTACTAACTAGTTTCTGTTTTGGCTTGGAGTACTAGGTGAGCTTTTATGCTTTAGCATCCTTGCATGCGTGTGAGTGTTGCCATAATAACATGATTACCATGAGGCTAGTTGCTTATGTGATATAACTGCTTGAATGCCTGTGGATGGAGGTCAAATTACTTAAATTGGAATAATGCATGAAAACTGTGAGTTTTAAGCCCACTTGAGAGTGGCAAAATCTGCATTTTAGCCTACTTGTGAGTAGCAAACCATTTTCAAAACAAACATGAAATGTTTTGTTCCAATTTAGGCAATTTGGTCTATACTTGTTTGCTGTGCGCATAACATAGTAATTCTAGGCTAATAACCGGAATAAGAACACATAACGTTTTCAAAACAAGATATCACGGTTAGTAGAGGCCGATCTTCGGATCGGGCGAGAGGGGGTGCTCATAGCTGACCTTCCCCAATCGTACCCAAGCTCCCGAGCCGAGACAACTTTGGTGATGACGGACATGTGGCCTTTGGCATCGAGTCAAGGTTTCCTAAATTCCCCAAAATAAAATATTTAGGTGGCGACTTTGTATCTGGCAAAGCAGTCCATGTTTGGCACTTCTTTCAAAAATCTGTTTTTCTCAAAACGATTTGCCAAATTTGGACTCTTTGGTTCAGATTAAGAACCATGATGAAAATTGAGTCCGAACTGTAGCGAGGTCCCCCCGCGGGCGTTGTTACAGCCATGTATTGCATGCTTATTGTATAGTGCTCTTTACTAGCCTTATGCTTTAGGGCCTCTTGCATGCTATACTTGTGATGTTTTCATGATATGGCATCATTTAATACATAATTTAAGAGCATATAGCCTTTTTATACTCTCATGGTTATCACTCTTTAATTGTGTTTGAGAGTTGAGCATTGTGCCTTGTTTGTGGCCTAACATGTATGCATGTTTGTCTAGTCCTTTGAGCTTCAATTCCAGCAAGCTTAGGCCTTTTTTTGGCATGCATGAGGTTTTTTTGGGGCTGGTTTAGTCCATCGAGCATTGTATTGCATGCCTCTTGCCTATTGCACTTCACTAGTTTTGATGCCTTAGCCTTTAAACATGCCATGCATGTATTGCTTGCACGATAGAGTCTCATGCATGCCATCTTAACATGTCAAGATTAGCATGATTGTTTGTGTGCATTGCATCGTGTTCAACCGGGCGTTACGTTGAATACAAGGCGGATTAGCCCACTTCATTGTCACGCCCTAGACTCGCCCCTAAAAATTTGAGCATGACTACTTTAGAACGGACACCTAACCTGCTATATATATCATACGGGGCCTGAACAGAAGCATTAAATATCAAAATTTGACAATAGAAACAAACTCCATTGAGCTACTTCTACATGCCAGGATCTCATTCATCACATGCATTATAGTGGATAGATAAAATTCCAAACTATAACCCGAGCTACGATACACATTTACATTCCCTGCCCTATAACTGGGCATATACAAAAGTAAATATGGAAATTATATACATCAACCTTAAATGGACACTCATAAGCAAACCAACATCTTAACTGCTTAACAAAATCAATGGCTGGTATAGTGCCTAGACATATGAGGGTTGACAAAGAAAGCGGCGTCTTGGCTAGAACTGGCCACCTGTTTGGTGACCTACAGAAACAGACATAACAGATAGTGAGCCGGGCTCAGTGAATAGTAATACATAAATAAAATGACGCCTAACTTGAAACATAATACATATCAATGCATATAAGAATCCAAAGTTCATATAGTTAGTCTGAATCTGTGTTAAGTACATGACGGCCTCAAGCCCAATCCTGCAACATAAACATCATAAACATAATGGCTATAAGCTCTTAATCCTGCAACATAAAAATCATAACATAATGGCTATAAGCTCGTAGTCCTGCAACATAAACATCATAACATAATGGCTATAAGCCCTTGAAATATGGTGGCACAAGGCCCTTGAAACATATGGCACTAAAGCCCTTGAAAGTTGGCATATAGCCCTTGAAAACATGTGGCATAAAGCCCTTGAAAGTGGCATGAAGCCCTTGAAAACATGTGGCATAAAGCCCTTGTAACCTGTAATGGCATAAAGCCCTTGTAACTTGTAATGGCATAAAGCCCTTGTAATGGCATAAAGCCCTTGTAATTTGTAATGGCATAAAGCCCTTGAAATATTATTTAACCTTGAAACATATTTAAACTTGTGACATATACTTGAAACATACCTGAAACATTCTTGAACTTGTAACATGCTTGAAACATACCTGAAACATACTTGAAACATACGTGAAACATATTTAAAACATACTTGAGATATACATGAACTGATAACATATTTGAACTTGTAACATACATGAACTCGTAACGTACTTGAACTTGTTCTTGAGCTTGTAACATTCTTGACTTATAACATACGTAACTTGTAACAGACTTAAACGTAGAACATACGTAAACTTGTAACATACTTAAACTTGTATATGCTTGAACTTGCAAACTTACTTAAACTTGTTCATACTTGAACTTGTAAAAGCTTAACAACGATAGAATAATTCACTTTCTCATGAGGAAGGGTTACATAAACATGTTAAACCTTTGCCCTTATGTTGTGGTTTCTAAATAATTTCCCATTCATGCGAAAACACATAGCTTTCCAATTATTCTGATTCTTCGAAAGTGTCTACCCTTGATAACTCATAACTTCTCTTTATTCCTTAAGAAACGTCGTAGTTCATTTGATCTATTAATCAGTAGCATCTAAAAGCATACACCTTTGTTTGGCGGTTCATGTGTGGTAACATAGTTGACTAGTAATTAACAGAGTACTAATTGTAACCGTTACATTAGTCACATGAATTAACTTAGCTAACTTAACAGGACATTCCTGATATTTATTAACAAGAAGAGTCATTAATGATCATTAAATGTACAATTACTATACTACTACTCACTGTGTCGTGATAACGTGCTAGTTCCTCCCTGAGTGTGTCTTGCACGCAATCATAACTTGTAAATTAATTCTCTTTCCTCTTAAATCATTGAAAGCCAATCCTTGTGTCATTACACTTCACATGAATTTATAATCATCTTAAAGTTATCAGAAAAATATTCTAAAAATACCAGAGAGTCAAGCACACAAAACTGAACAAACAATATTTTTTTTCCTGAAAATGAGTCCCCCGCTCGAGCGGACTGAACAATTTACAAAATTGCTGGGAGGTTGTTTTTCCCGCTCGAGCGGGACTTCCGCCGCTTGAGCAGAACAAGCGAAATCCTGAAATTCAGAACTTCCAATTTGATACCCTAACTCCTCTTTCATGCCATTTTCATGCAATCCAAGGTGAAATTAAGACAATATTTTAACCTAACATCACCATAACATGGATTCTACTTGAGCATAACAAATTAAACAAGATTAGAAGCTTCAACAAGCCATTTCTCTCTCAAATCCCATTCTCAAATTCAAGTTCTTCACGTTCTTGAAACATAACACATATATATAACATAATTCCATGATATACAACCAAAGAGTGAAGTATAATTGCATACAACACTACATATAGTGTCAAAATAATTAATTAATGAGAAACCCTCATAAATCAAGCATGAATCAACCATGAATCATTCATAACAAAGTTCATTCGCAAATTTTAAATATAATTTTCAAACATTTCCAAATTCTAATTAAACTTGAACACATATAATTCAACACCTCAATTTCATTATTCTTCTTTCAATTTGGGCCAAATCATTGGGTATCATCATTAATCAAGCTATGGTTTCAAGAAAAATGAGGATTTTTAACAAAAATCAAACTTCTTAAATCACCACTTTTAATTCCAATTTTTCCCCATGATTCTACATCTAGGATTCATAATCCATCATTTAAACCCATCAATTTAACTTCCAACATCTTCAAACCATAAAACCCCAAATCTCATACCATATACCACATGCTCAAAATATGGAAATTTTTGTATTTAGATAATAAAATGCCACAAATCTATCTATGGATGTAAATATTGATGAGTATTCAAACCCTTACCTCAACAATCAAGCAAAGGGGTGAGCTTGAGAAGAAGCCTTCACAAATCCAAGTTCTAATCGGGTAAAAACATTGATTCTCCCTTATTCTCCATCTTTGATGCCAAAAACAATGGTGGATCGTAATCAAAATAAAGGAATTCAAGGGTTTGGGGCTAGGGTTTCGGACTTAGGCAAAGAGGAAGGAAGAGGGAAGAAGAATAATGTAAGAAATGATCCAAAATCTCGTTTTTAAAGCTGCTGTCCCGAAAAACCCGCTCGAGCGTCCAGATGCCCGCTCGAGCGGACCTGTTCCAGCACAGATTCCAAAACTTCAAACATGCGTAACTCTCTCATCCGGGCGCCGTTTTAGGTCGTTCTTGTGTCCAAATTGAAGCCCCGGAAATAAGCTTTCCAATGGTTCTAACCTCACATTCAAATTCAAAGTATGGAAAAAGAAAAGGGCAAATAAGTGACGGCTGATCGTAGAATAACTATCCGGACTATATTCCTTGGTCCAATCTTACTTTACCATCATACCACCACCTCACTCAATACCCCAAAATAAGATAAAACATTCTCAATTCCAATAGATATAGGTGCATTAAAACACATTAACCCCTAATTAAATAAGGATGACTTTTGGGGTCATTACATTCATACTCAAGGTGATGAAAGTGAGCCAATCCCCTTTGGTCTCCATTGCCTTTGATCACTCATGATAAGGCCATGGTCTTAGTGTCTTGTTTGTTGTGAATTTATTGAATTTGTACAAGTTGGATCCTTGGCCATCATGCATTGAGGTGCTTGATTGATGGTCTTGGATCCAATGATGCCTCTCCATTGATGTTTTGAGGTGATATGGAGGGGTATGGTACATACATGTCCTTGGGAACCCTCCATTTCCTCTCTTGTGAGCTCTGTTGTAGAATGGAGTTTCAGCATATCAGTGGTCGGCAGTGCCTTATTGATGGCCAGCACCTCTTCATCCGTGGCCGGCACTGCACATCCTTAGCCACCAGGGGGGTTGGCAGTCACCATTCATGGCCGGCAGGCCACTGGTGCATTCCCCAGCAATGATTTGGTAAGTTTCAGCATATTAATGGTCGACAGTGCCTTATTGATGGCCGGCACCTCTTCATCCGTGGCCGGTAAGGGGGCCAATAGTCACCATTCATGGCCGGCAGGCCACTGGTGCATTTCCCAGCAATGATTTGGTAAGTTTCAGCATATCAGTGGCCGGCAGTGCCTTATTGATGGCCGGCACCTCTTCATCCATGGCCGGCACTACACATCCTTGACCGGCAGAGGGGTCAGCAATCACCATTCATGGCCAGCAGGCCACTAGTGCATTCCCCAATAATGATTTGGTAAGGTTCAGCAACAAGTTCTTAGAGAAACCCTACAAACAGCGCCTCTAAAGAGCAAACCGGAGAGCTTTTCGAGGCGAAAACCGAGCACGCATCCTTCATTATTCAAGGCAGGGCTGTGGCAACCTAATTTAGATGTTTTTCATACTTAGTTGGTTTTTGTAACTTAATTAATTTGTTAATTAGTTAAAGTTTTGTAATAATTAATTAGCTTAGCATAGTTAATTAGTTGGTTTGTAATAATTAGTTTAATTACCGTAGCTAGTTAGCCAAATCCATTCGGACCCTCCATCGAGAGGGCAAACTGTTGTAATAAGTGTGCGTGTGTGTGTGAATGTCTTCCAACCCTACGTCTTTCTCCCTTTTATTTAACCGCTTTCGATGGTTAGTTTTAGAGCATATTTCAATTAGCATACTTATGCTTGCATGTTTGCATCATTCATTTGTCTTGCATGCACCGGGCTCAGCACATCATTCACACTGCATTGTATTTCAATATACCGACTTGAATACATGTTTCACAGCATGTTATCAAGTGTTGCATTCATATGCCATCTTAGATAGCCGAGCCTATTTAATGTCATTTTGCATGTGTTGCATTAGGCATTCTGTATAGTTAGGATCATGCATTGATTTCTAATTAGCTTTTGTTTTGGCTCAGAGTACACTGTAAGTGTTTATGCTTTAGCATCCTTGCATGTGTGTAAGTGACTACCATGATAGCATGCTTGCCATGAGGCTATGTGCTTAAGTGATTAACTGCATGAATGCCTATGAATGAAGGCTTCATTGCTTGAATTGGAACAATTCATCAAAATGTGAGTTTTAAGCCCACTTGGAGTGGCAAATCATCATGTTTTAAGCCCACTTGAGGGTGGCAGATCCGTACTTTAGCCTACTTGCGAGTAGCAACTTCAAATCATTTTCGTAAAACAAACATGAGATGTTTTGTTCCAACTTGAGCGATTTAGTCTATACTTGTGTGTTGTACGCATCACATAGTAAGTTAGCAAATAACCGAAATAAGAACACATGTGTTTTCAAAACAACATATCATGATTAGTAGAGGCCGATCCTTTGATCGGGCAAGCGAGGGTGCTCATTTCATGACCTTCCCCCTTCGTACCCAAGTTCCCGAGCAGAGGCAACTTTGGTGATGACAGACACGTGGCCTTTGGCATGAGTCAGGGTTTCCTAAATTTTCCAAAACAAAATATTTAGGTGGCGACTCTAAAATCTGGCAAAGTAGTCCATGTTTGGTGCTTTTTGTTTAAAATCAATTTTCCAAAACGATTTGCCGGATTTGGAATCTTTGATGATTTATCAGTCTTGCATTGTACTTTGTGAGATTAGATTCAGAACCATGACAGGAGTCCGAACTGTAGTAGCTAAGAACCCAATCAGCGCCCTCTTTGAAAGAGAGGTGCGCGGAGGAAGTTCGGGCGGTCTACATGTGGCCCTAAATCTCTTCTGGCCATGACACCTCTCCCCAATAAGGCAGCCACTAGGGTTAGACTCTCTATCTGGACAAAACCAAAAGCTTTCCTTAGATCGACCTCCCCAAACTGAGACACATCCCTAACGGCTGCATCGTCAGGTGCCTCTAGAAGGCAATCGACAGTGGCTGTGGCAGCGGCTGTGGCATCGCTCAGCACACTGGAACACTTGCCCACCTCGAACCAGGGCAAGCCGATCATTGAGCTTAAGTGATGCACAGCAGTGCTCACTGTACCGAAGGTTGAGCTCGATCCTACTATACTGGTTTGAGTTGTACTTGGTCACTCCACCTCCACCCTTGCCTCTGCGTTGCTTGCCTCCCGCTGTGCCAATTTTACTTTTGTTTCTAGATAAGGAAAGTCAGCCATCTGCTCCATTCCCCGTTCTTCAGACTCCCCTAAGTCCACCAACTCAACGATTGAGAGATCAACCTCGTCCCTTTCAGTGACCATTTCAGAACTGGCCTCTCCCATCTCAATCTCTTTGGCTGGCTCTATTACCACCGCCTTGGCCTTCTTTAGTTCAGGCCTTTCTTCTCCGCCCTTATCAACGGCCCTCCTCTTCCTCTTCTTTTTCAACTTCTCTATCTCTACTCTACTCTTTTCTTTCAAGGGATCGATAGGTGCTTTGAGAGGGACAAAGTCCTCAAGTTCCTCTATGCCAAAGCTTTGGGGCGCGGGCAAGCAGACCTCTTAGCGACCAGCTTAGAGACAGGTCCCAGCTCCTTCTCTTTATATTTCTCCGCAGCCGCAAGAACCCGCTGATCCTCTACCTCTTGGGCCTTCCTCAACTACTCCACTTTGTCAAGACCAGGATCTCTCTCAGTGGACTTGGGCCCCAACTTCAGAGCGAACAAGGCAAAAGGCTTAATGAGATCATCTCATGTGAGCCCCTCCTTCTCCCTCAAATTTTTCATTTGCTTCACCCTCTTCTCTACGACAACACTCAACTTTGGCTCAATTGATTTGGTAGGGAACTTCCAAGTCGTCTGCACTCCCCTTCCCCCATTCACGGACATGTATAATCATTTGGTTTGCCACTCCTTCACGAACGAGGGCAGTCTCGCCACCAACCCCCTATTAGGTACTGCCTACAGGGTTACCCACGTCTCCTGTTGGCCTAATGCCTTATAGCAGGAGCAAAGTTCATCGACCGACATCTCCTCTCCATCGGTAGCTCGAGGCTAAGAGATTGCACATGTGAACAAGATCTTCCACGCATTTGGCACTAACTGGATTGGTGCCACCTCCAATCAATTTAGCACATCAGTCATAAGTTAAGGGAGTGGCAACCTTAAACCACCACGAAGCGCCTCTTTGTACAATGTGAACTCCATTGGCCTAGCATCAGACCGCCTCTCCTCCACCATTGGCAACTGCACTTCTACATTTTTAGAGATTTAGTATTTTCTTTGGATCTCCTCCAAATCCTCCGATGTCAACGACGACTTGTCAGCCTTAGTGTGCTGGTGGTCAAGGGCCAAGTGGCTAATTGGTTGGGCAGCCGAAATCATCATCGATGAGATCGGACAAGGAAGCCTTCTGGCCCTCTTCTCCACCAGGTTCTCCACTCTGTATTTTTCGACCAGAGCTACTCCGTCGTCATCCCCTAGTGGGTCAGTTGTCATAGCTAGAACTTTCTCTTAGACCATCTCTCTTATGTTTCTGCAAATGGCTTTAGTTGCAGGAGCGAAGAAATTAGAAATGTAAAATATAAGGCATCAAACGAGACAAAAAAGGTAAAGTCTGGAATGTGTTGATTTTTTGCAATTAGATGTGAAAAACACACAAGGGAGAAAGCCCAAGGTTTGCCTGCTTTCTAGGGATCGTAATCGAATTTGGCCAATTTGAAATTTTGCTAAGGTTGAAGGGAAAGAAGAAAGCAAATGGGTTTATGCCTCATACCTTTCGACTCCGCGCACTATAGCAACTTTTCACCTTCGAAATAATTCAAAATCTCCATCAGCAGTCTAGATTGCTCCACGTGGATAGTCGGGATTAATTCCCTCAACCACCATATCTCTTTTTTCGCTCCTATGTTACATCTGCATCACGTTCTCACGTGCATTCCTGCTCCTTGAGCCCCGTGGCCCACCAAAACATTTAACCCTTTGCCTGACCCTTAGTTGGTTAGGTCTATCAATCGGCCACCCTCGGTCGGTCAGTCGAAGTTGTCACTCTGCCGGCCTACCCTTGGTCGGTCAAGGTTGTCACTCAGTTGGCCTGTTGTCAGTCGGTCACCCTTGGTCGGCCAAACCCACCAGTCGGCCTTTTTGCTAGTCGATCCGTTTCAACATTCGGCCACCTTCACCTACTTGGCCCGCTTTGCTCCTCATCTACCTCTGTCGTCTTCCCGCTTTCTAAACTATAGGGAACATTGGAGATTGTAGGGATATTGATGCACCCAGTTAAACACATTTATTCCCTTCCCAAACCACCCTGTGACAAATAACCTTTTGTCTCCAGACCCTCCTTTTTTCTTTTTTTTTTTATCTTCCCTAGCAGACAGTTTCCCATCATGCACGAACAATCGTTCGGCCACACTTTTCTTCGACTTGGGGGATTACACCAATTTTAAATTCCCTTCACTGGTCTAAAGCTGCACTCGGGAATGGGGGACTACTGATAGGGCAAGGCCTAGTATGGCCCAGGAGGGCCCAACCCATGGTTGCTATAAGTTTCCCAAACAATTATTTGATTAGTTATCATAAAGCCTAGCAGAACAGGCCCAACACCAAGCCCAATAGAGAACTCACAATAGTCAATCCCAGGCACCAGCTGGACATGTGTCAAGCAAGGACCTAGCCACGTGGCTGACAAAGATTCTACAAAGATGTTGAACCCACGTGCCAAGCATTAAATGCGACTGACAAGGTATTAAATGCAATAAGACCTCTCACTTTGAAGCATGGTGAAATGGCCATGGTCGACGGCAAGCAGGTGGCAGACTTTGGGGCAATGGGACAACATGACTAGACAAGGAAATGATTAATAAGAGATTTAAGGAAGCTTCTAAGGAACATTTTGCTAACAAATAAAGCCCTCTCTCTCTCTCTCTCTCTCTCTCTCTCTCTCTCTCTCATAACTCCTAACTTTTTCTCTAAGTTAACGTTCCGACCACGTTCACATCTAACTTGATCGTCGGAGGATCCACGGGAAGGAGCCATCTCTATTTCGAAACCTTTCTACTGGACTAGTTACAGGTGTGATCAAGAAGATGAAAGAAAGTCGACCTGTGGAGTGCTTGGATCAGTCTGACCCATATCCTACCGACCAAATTGCATTATCATTAACTAAATGGTCATTAGATGTATGTACTTTTCAAATAGGCCTAAATTTCGTAATTTACACTTTAGGCCCAATACACAACCTAAAAATGGGCTTAAATTTCATCAGCGCACTCGATTCAAAAAATTCATGAAATATCTCTTTAATGGGCCTGAATTTCATGAATTTACCATTTGGGAAAGTCTGGTAACCTAGACTTACCTATCCAGAATTTTCTTGGTGGGTGATTGTGCGGTAGAGATTAATTTTGTACAATATAGGGTTCATGTAGAGTCCATATGAGGTATGGTGACGATTAAGTTTTGCAAAATTTCTGAATTAATAAAAGTGAGTTTGTAGTATTATTCCTACCATTTCAACCCCCAGCCAAAAAATGTTTAAGCAGCCACGTGGCACGTGCAAAATTGTTGTCTATTTTAAATTGAAGGGGTGTTCATGAGTGTACTTTTCCATTAATATGAAAAGAATGCAATTTAGGTAGAGTTAATATATCTTTTAGATATGGAGTTCATATTTTTAGATTAATGCATTTTATTCTTATTCATATATTAAAAAAAATAGTATGTAAATAAATTCATTTATGGATTTTCATCTATATGTAATAATATGATTCTAACGTGGCTGCCACATGTTATTCCAAAAAATGTTGACGAATGAGTTGGAAAAATTTTGGTTTCAACACTAGCGGGATGTTCCATTGGGGTGGGCATTGACGCATTAGCCTCTCTAATCGGTCTGATTAAGTCTTATTTTTTTAGGATTTGAAAGGTTATTTTAATCTATAAGATTGGGCCGTGTTAATATTTTCGATTTGATATGTTAATAGATTGGATTTGGAATTTATAATTTCAACTCATTCCGACCCAATCCGATGTTAAATTAAGTAATTAATTATAATACACTAAAATATATATTTATTTATTGAGATCTATATTTTATCTTTTTTTATTTTATTCAAACTTATATTTGTAGTGATGTGTAATTAAATTTACTTAAGAAATGCTTCAATTTATACACAAATTTTTTTAATTTATAATGATATCAATATATGTATTTAATAATTTTTTGAAATATATAACCTGATGAATAGACTTGAAATTTATAATTATTTTTTTATTCGGACTTATACATATATAAAGGTCCCAAATTAAGGCGGACCAAATTTTAATAAACACAAAATTTTTTATTATGTACCCAACCCAATGTATGCCGACCCCTAGTTGCCACGGGATGTTCCGACGTGTTGAATGTGATGTTGCAATTTGTGTTAGATGTGATTGAGTCTTTTTTTTTTTTTTTTTTTTTTGGGTCTAAATCATTGTCAATTTTTATGTGGAGAAATCGAAATTTGTCACAAACATCGGATTGTTAGTCTTTTGTCAACACATCAGACAAACATATATAAAAAATAAAAAAATAAAATAAAAAATAACAGAAAATTTAGCATTCATATTGAACTCAATATGATCATCTTTTTCGATCAAGTTTGGTTCCCATGGCAATTTGTATTGGATGTGATTGAGACATATGTTTTGTATAAATCATTGTCAATTTGTATGGGGAGAAATCGAAATTTCTCACAAGAAAAATGTTTTGGACCTCAAAAAAAATTCCCCCTAATCCCCCTAATTTCCTTTTATGGAAACTGTTTTCTTTTTTTCTTTTCTTTTTTCTTTTTTTTTTTTTTTTTTTACCTAAAATGGGTATTCGGGGGATTCGGGCCCCCTGGATTCGGGGGCCGAATCAATGCTGTTCTCACAAACATCGGATTGTTAGTCAACACATAAGACAAACATATATAATAATAAAAAATAAAAAAATAATGACAGAAAATTTAACATTCATATTGAACTCAATATGATCATCTTTTTCTATCAAGTTAGGACCTGTAGGTAAATAAGTCTAGTGAATAGGACTAATTGGTAAGTACCCCATATAATATATATATAGTACACATTCCTAGATATATTAGGTATTAATCTCTTAAACATATTTATATTGCTATAGTTAAGTTTCTTATAAGATACTCCTTCTCATAGTTAGGTTTTTAATAGGATATTGTTTCTCAATCTATATATATAGGCCTTCTATTGTATAAGATTAATTCTTTGAATACAATACATATTATTTCTTCTCTCTTTACTCTTCTAACCTGATATCAAAGCTATAGGTTAAGCTCTTGGTATTCTTCGCCTTACCGGCAGGCGGCAATCTTGCCTTGGCCGCTCGTCGAACCTCAAACTATTCTGCTGCTATATTTCCTTTCAATATCACTTCATGGCGATCTATCCGCTAAGTTATTCCTACCTTAAATATCTCTATCATATTTTTTTTTTTTTTTTTTTTACTCGCGATGTTTTTTTTTTTTTTTTGGGTACTTCTGCTTCATTCTGTCTTTCTCTCTACTTCAACCTCAAATAGGTTTTTATCTTCAAACTTATTTGAGTTTGAGGGAGGTATTATACATATATCATAGTGAACATGGTTATACACCATGCAAACCACCTAAGCTATCTCCTGTGATGCACCACCCAAGTCGCCCATTGGCACACCACCCAAGCTGCCTCATGTAGTGCACAATCCAAGTCGCCCTCTCTAGCACACAACCCAAGCCGCCCTTCGGCGCACCACCAAAGTCGCCCTCTGACGGACCATCCAACCCGCCTCCTAGTGCACTCAATCATCTGTTGCTATCATCATTCAGCACCACGTCATAAGTTATGTACGCCACGCTTGTTAGTTCAACAACTAGTTACTAGCACACTTAGTCATCTGCTGGTTCAACATCTAGTTCCTACAACTGTCATGACCCAAACCTGTTCCTAAAAGTTTGGACATGACCGGCCTGAGTCAAGGCCTAAACATAGTTATTATAAATGTTGCTCAATCTTGGGGCCTGAACGGAAGCAAAATAACAGAAGTCTGTGACTAAATGCCAGGATCATGTCATATTACCATTCATACAATACTTTCCATGTACTATTCACATTACTAAAAGCAAAAAGGGAACCAACTTGAAGGCTAAGTGTTAATAACATCTATATACAAACCTATTGCTTCTGAAGATTTATAACAAAACATGCCATCATGGGAGTTTCCCCAAAATATAACAAATGAGTCACTTTAAGTGGCTTAGCAAAACGGGTTCAACTACAAGCTTCTGGACTGACCTAGGGTTGACCCACAAGCTGGTTACCTACAACACATTCAGAAAAGTAAAGTGAGCAATGCTCAATGAATGAAAGTAGCACAAACAAACTAAAAGTATGAACATAAATTAACAGTGCATTTTCTTAAATCATAAACTTAGTCATATTTCCCTCTTCTGAACGGTCTCGGGTCCACATAAGACAGAACGGCCTCGGGTCCAACTGAGTACAGAACAGCCTTAGGCCCATCATGGTAACAAAATGGCCTTAGGCCCAATACATTACAGAACGGCCTTAGGCCCATTATAGTAGCAAATAGAACGACCTCGGGTCCATATCTTGCATGTCTAGGTTCAAACATATATATATCAGACACATTGCATATAACATAAGGTACTCACCCAGTGAATTGGGTCTTAAATAGCACATATATACACAAAACGTAAGCAGAGTATATTGTTAAGCTACTATCACTCACTATGATACGGGTAAGCGATGATCCCCTCCGGTGGATGCCCTACGCATAGTACACAATTCGTGAGTATGTCAAATATATTGTTCTTCCTTGGTTTTCTTTTATTTCTCAAACGTCTGATCCGTTAAGTTACGGGTAATTAAACGTATTAAAGAAATATCAAACGGACATTTAGACACATCTAGAGGCTTAAACTGACCAAAAGAAGATTATAGAATTTCCCGACTTGGGCCGCACGTGCAAAAGTCCCCGCCACACGTGCCTTTTTAGCAAAATGCTCCCAACCTCTTCCCCTGTTTTCCGCACGTACGGCTGTGAGCCCCACACGTGCAGCTGTGTCTCCCACACGTACGGCCATGGGCCCTGCACGTGAGGTCGGTTACTCTGTTTTGGCAGACCAAATCTCAAGCAAAATTTCAATTGTTCAAACCCATTAAGAGGCATAAGTTAGGGTAAATTTACTCAATATCATGACAGATTATCACAATGAACATAAATCATAAGCATAATCAAATCATACCCCTCTTAAATTCATACATACATCTTGAATTCTTTATGTTCCAACTACACTTAGTTTATCACAATATAAATCTATAACATCAAGATGGTTGAATGAGCTCAAAATGTGTAAAACCAAAGAAACATAGCCCAAAACAACCCTAAATCCAAGGATCACACACCAAGGCAACCAAATTCCCTAAATAAGGCTCTTGATATAACCCTAATTTACATGAGTGTGAAGATTTCCTTCCCAAATCAAATAGAAAGAGAGATTAAAATGCTCTAGCTAGATTGTACATACCTTAAACCCTAGCCTTAAACCTTATTTTAATTCTTCCAATCTCCCCCCCTTGATGAGTTTCTCTTGTTTCTCCTTCTTTCTCTCTTTCTTAGGTGTTCTCTAGAATTCACCACTCAACACAAATGTTAAAAAGATGAGTTCAAAGAGGGCTTACATAACACTTATATAAGTCTTTAACTTATAGACTTGCCAAATAAGTCCTAACGAATCAGACAAAATAAATTTTTAATTAAAGTTCTCGAGTGTATTTAAAAATTTCCACTAGCACGTTCACATGCTCAATTTTAGTTTATTGCACCTCTACGGCTTAAAATTTCCAAGTTAACATTTTAATTTTTAACAGATGTATTTCTATGGCAACAGATAGATAAACATAACTCAACAATTCCCACATGTAAGCATAACTTTGCATGAAATTTCACATTAAACATGTAATTTCTAATAAAACTAAAGATGCAAAGCACATAAGAGGGTTGGGTTATTACAACAACAATCCAACATGACCTCGTAAATTGTCCCAACATTAATTCCGGTTAGTTTGTACAACGGTCCAGCACGACCTTAAACTATCCTAGTATTAGTTCCAGCCAATTTCTATAACAATCTAGCACGACCTTAAATTGTCTTAGCATTAGTTTCGGCCAGTTCCTACAACGGTCCAACACGACCATAAACTGTCTCCCGGCATTAACTCTAATCTTTGATATATCTTAAGCCCCCTTGCGTTTCCGTTCGAACTTTACAATATATTTGCCTTTTATTTTATTTTATTTAGTTTTATTTCAAGTTTTAGTTTATCTCTCCAAACTCAAGATATTTATACTCCTTGAGTTTGAGGGGGGATGTTAATATATATATATATATGGTATACATTCCTAGATATATTAGGTATTGATCTCCTAAATATATTTGTATTATCATAGTTAGATTTCTTGTAGGATACTCTTTCTCATAGTTAGGTTTCTAATAGGATACTCTTTCTCAGTCTATATATGTACCTTCTATTGTATAGGAAAATTGTAATATACACCCCTTTGAAAAAGGGTATATCATATTTACCTTTAATTATATATATTTTTTTTTTAGTTATGATCAATTTTCTTCTTTAGTTATGATATTATTTTATATGACTCATGAGTTTTTTAGTTATGCCTCATATTGTATTTAGTTATGATAATTTTTTCTTTTTTCTTTTTTTGTTATGACTTAAAAAATTGAAATTATGCTTCTTCTTCTTTTTTAATTATAAGATGCATATTGTGCACACCCTTTCCCATATTATAGTTTTGAATAATTCTTGTATTGATTGTGGTAATAAACAGTTGCAAGATGACACCAAATTTATATATTAAACAAAGACGCCGTGATATGTCAAGAAAATGATTGATTAATAATTATAGAATATATAATTATCAACCAATCATCTTCTTAATATATCACTAGGTCTAGAAAATGGATTTAACTTTTGAGACTGAATAAAAATGCTCATTCAATTCAATATATGAAAAATGTTTTCCTTCAAGTTGGGTTTTGATATTTGATCCTCAATAGTACATATTAGAGTAAATTACAAATATACATCTTGAAATTTGTTTAAAATATTAATTACTTGTGATTTTAGAAATTACATTACACCCTTTCTGATTTCTAATCATATAACAAATTACCTATTTTATCAATAAATCACTAAGTCAATTACGAATGGTTTTTTTTTTTTTTTAACTCTGTTAAATGACAAATTTTGAAAAAAGATATTTGTAATTATTAAAACCACATAAAATAATCTATATTTTAAGCAAATTTTATATAATTGAAGGGGCTGAATATGAAATGGGTTGGATCCAAGCCTTGGGCTGGCCCAATCCATTAAAGCCCCAAATCCAAATGAATTAAATGAATATATAGGCAAGCCAATTGAGCCCAAAATCCTCGATCAACAGTCTGCCCAAGTCCCCAAGAACTTGGGTCCAACCCGCAATGGGAAGGCTAATCCAGCCGTGATGCTGGGCTGGGCCGAACTGCAGAACCTAATCCTTGGGCCGAACAGAAATGGGCCGAGCCCATACAAAGATATCCGAACGGATCAGCCCATCTCCATAAATGATCCTGTGAAAGGCCGAGACAAGGCATAATGATGCCGAGCTGAGGCACAACGGTACCGAGCTGAGGAAACCTCGCAGGGAAACATGGAAGTTGTGAATGCGTTCATGTGCAAGTTGCCACCTCAGCTGGTCCCCTACCCCTAGAATCACAAAAGTTGTTGAACCAAAGGAATGTGGTTAGTTATCAGCATGATTACAATGAGTATATGCATTCAATGACAACTACCAAGTGGTCCCCCACCTTGAGCAATGCCAAAAGGACACTTGGCAGCATCCAAGCTTCATGAAACCATCTTAAGAAGCAAGCAAGGAACACTATATATACAACACGAACTTCACATTGAAGATAACTGAACTATTCTGAGCAAAATCGTACTTAAATATAAACTCAACTCTATATACACTCCTGCTCCGATCACTAATTCCCACACCGGAGGGGTTATCCGGCCAACCCCAGCCGGACAGCTCTAACGGTGCATCTTGTGGCAGGAACCTCAGTCACTGGATAGTCCAACCAAGTGCGGGGCCCCGATCCACTTTCATCTAGTGCGGAATCCGATACGCACAATTGGTGCGGTGAACGTGGATCATTTCATCTCTAAGCTCTGCACTCAATTTCGACGATGAGGATTGAGGACATTCCGCCTTCAACATATACCCCACAGACGAAGAAGACAAAGGAAAAAGGGCTGGCACTCCCAACAGTTCTGGAATAACAAACTGGAAACAACATCCGAACTCCCGAATCCATCGAGCATCGATTACCCGTTACTGGAGGTTCTTCTCATCACTTTTCTTCTGGAAAAGGATTACAAGGATCGAATCATAGACTCCATGGGGATGGAGATACAGGAGCTGAAAGCCCAACTTAAAAGGGTGCTGGGCGATCCGACGGAAAAGAAGACGGAAGCGGAGCCCTCTCGTTTGCGACGGAAGAGCTCATCCAGAGAGCCACCAATGAAGAAGTTCCCCAAAAATGAGTCTGGGCAACAAAGCCAGCATATCCCGGTACAGAGTGAGGCAGCAAGCAGTCACACCCGTGGGTCACGCCGGAGAAGGGCCAAGAGGCAGAAGACGATTAGTCAACAAACTGAATACCCCCCTCAAGACCTTCGTACTTGGTTGATCGGCAACAAGCAAAGTGAACAACATCGGGATAATCTGGACCGTACTGTTCACCAAAGAGAACACCGAGCGCTGGATAGGCTCGTCTCTTCACCATTCTCCCCGGAAATTGAGGCCATGAGACCTCCAAAGAAATTCACCCCACCAAAGTTCACTTCATACGATAGGAAGTCGGACCCGCTGGCACATATTAGCCATTACAAACAAATGATGTCCCTATGGAGCCGAGATGAGGCACTGATGTACAAAGTCTTCCCATCCAGCTTGGGAGAAACCAAACTCCGATGGTTCGATCAACTCCCCGCTGGATCGATCCATGGCTGGAAGCAACTCTCCGAAGAGTTCCTAGCCAGGTTCGTCTCCAACACTAAGATTCCGAAAGAGCCGGATACACTGTTCGGCCTTCGAAAGAAGCAGGAAGAAATGCTATGCAGTTATGCTAGGAGGTACTGGGAAGAATACAATAATTTGGAGAAAAATGTGTGTAGTGAACAGATGGTCATTTTGTCTTTCAAACATGGCCTGAGCTCGGAAAGTAAGTTGAGACAATCACTTACCAAGCACTCGGCCACAGCATTAAAAGACTTGTGTGCCAAGATTGAGCAATATGCTCACCTCGAAGACGATCAGATCCCCATCGAGGTAGCGTCAGCAGAACAAACAGCTCGACACAAGTAGAGAACAGATCGAGAAGAACACAGAGGGATCGCAGTGAATGAAGTGGATAAGTCCAAATCCCACGAAGCCGTCGTGACTGTGTTCAAAGAGCCAATCTATCGAATCTTGGAAAAGATCAAGAGAGAGCCCTTCTTTGTTTGGCCGCCAAAAATGTTGGGAGATCCGGCCCGGTGCAATCAGAAGCTCAGATGCACTTACCATCAAGATAGGGTGCACATGACTCAGAACTACAGGGCACTAAAACAACACTTGGAAGACTTAGTAGCAGCTGGGCACCTCCGGGATTACATTTATCAGGATAAGAAAGTGACCGAACTAGGGAACCCACCACCAGAACCGAATATTGAGCATCCACCTCGGCTGATAATAAATGTGATTCATAGGACAGCGACTCAGGAACCTGAGGAGACACTGAGAGAAGAGATTGCTAAGGCTGTGCAAATCCAACAAGTCATGTCAGTGGAGCCTGCATCAAAAAAAGTACGCGTGGCATCCAAATCCCCCTTGTGCACTGTTTCATTTACTAGAAAAGATTTAGAGGGCATACAACACCCACATACTGATGCACTGATTATAACTGTGGGAATTGGAAAATGATTTGATCTAAAACGAGTCCTGGTAGATCAAGGCAGTGCAGCAGATATATTGTATTATGACTTGTTCAGAAAGCTTGGTCTCTCCGAGCAGCACCTCACCCCAGCGGCAGCCCCGTTGGTTGGCTTCAATTCACAGCCAGAATGGCCGCTTGGCAGAATAGTGTTGCCAGTCGTGGCAGGAACAAAAACCCTCCAGATAGAGTTCTTAGTTATTAATACACCATCCTCTTATAACGCCATACTTGGTCGTCCATGGATTCATCAAATGGAGGCTGTCCCTTCAACCTACCACCAGCTCATTCGTTTCCCAACGGAACATAGAGTAGAGCAGATCTCAGGGGATCAAGTTGCGTCCAAACATTGCTTCATGGCAGCACTAAAGGCAAAGCAACTTTGCAATCAGGTGCAGACAGTAGAAGTGGCCGAACAGCCAGTCTTGGAAGATGTAGGGGGAGCCCCAGAGGAAAAGATAGTAGAAGATTTGGAGAGAGTCCTGGTAAAGGGGATGATCCAGAAAAGTACTTACTTGTCGGTACCTCGCTAGGCGCTGATGAGAAACTTCAGCTGTTAGAACTGCTGAGGAAAAATATTGAGATATTCGCATGGTCAGCATATGATACTCCAGGGTTGGACCCAGAATTTGCTTGCCACAAGCTCAACATCAACCCTTCAGCTCGGTCCGTTGTGCAGAAAAGTCGAAGATCCTCAGTTGAGCACACCGAAGCAGTAATTGCCAAAGTCGAAAAAATCCTAGCATCAGGAGCAATCAGAGAAGTTCAGTACCTGCAATGGCTATCCAACACAGTTGTAGTCAAGAAGAAAAACGGAAAATGGAGAGTTTGCATCGACTTCACTTGCTTGAACAAAGCCTGCCCTAAAGATAGCTTTCCGCTGCCTCGCATTGATTAACTAGTAGACTCAACAGCAGGGCATGAGAGCATGAGCTTTCTGGACGCTTATAGCGGCTATCATCAGATACCATTGTTCAGTCTGAATCAAGAAAAGACAGCATTTATCACTCCGAGAGGAACTTACTGCTACAAAGTGATGCCGTTCGGCCTCAAGAACGCCGGGGCAACCTACCAGTGGATGATCACTCGGATGTTCAAAGACCAACTCGGGAAAACCATGGAAGCTTATATAGATGATATGGTAGTAAAGAGCAAGTTTGCTACAGACCACCTTACACACTTTAGAGAAGTTTTTGGCATCCTGAAAAACCATCAGCTTCGCCTCAATGCCTCAAAATGCACTTTCGGGGTAGGAACAGGGAAGTTCTTGGGATATATGGTCACTCACAGAGGAATCGAGGTGAACCCGGACCAAATAAAAGCAATACAAGATCTTGAAGTACCAACAAAGGCTAAAGAGCTGCAGAAACTAGCCGGCATGGCAGCCGCACTGAATCAGTTTATCAGCAAATCTTCAGAATGAATGAAGCCCTTCTTCCAGCTTTTGAGGAAAAAGGCAGCGTTTGAATGGAGTTGTGAATGTACCGAAGCACTGCAAAGTCTCAAAAGATACCTCAACACGCCACCTCTTCTATCCACTCTAGAACCAGGAGAGGAGCTGTACCTCTATCTAGCAGTCTCAGATCATGCCGTAAGCGCAGTATTAGTTCGGGAAATGAACAGGGAACAGAGGCCAGTGTATTATGTCAGCAAGACCTTACTAGATGTCGAGACACGGTATCTACCATTGGAAAAATTAGCTTACGTGCTGCTTATCGCCTCGAGAAAGTTACAACACTACTTCCAGGGGCATACCATCAATGTCCTCACTGAATTCCCCCTCAAATCTGTATTCAGCCGAGCCGATTTCTTTGGCCGAACAGCAAAATGGGCGGTCGAACTTGGTGAGTTTGACATTCGGTACCAACCCAGGACGGCGATCAAGGCCTAGGTCTTAGCAGATTTCGTCGCAGAATTTACTCCCACCCAGATTACCAAACTAGGGAATCCTAGTTCGGCACAGATGCCACACGTCACCGAACAGGGAAAGCCCTACGCTTCGGAAGCATGGAAACTCTTTATTGGAAATATCTGGCAGCTTTATGTTGACGGGTCATCCAATAACCGAGGCTCAGAGGCAGAAGTAGTACTTATCTCACCAGAAGGATTTATCTGGGAACAGGCTCTTAGGCTCGGTTGGAAGGCCTCAAACAACGAGGCAGAGTACAAAGCGTTATTATCTGGCTTACGTAGTGCCGAACACTTCAGTGCAGAACTGCTTCTTGTTTTCAATGATTCACAACTAGTGGTAAACCAGCTTTCTAGGGTCTATGAAACACGAGATGAAAGAATGGCCATGTATGCAAGAAAGGCCAAGGACCTACTCAAAAAGTTTCAATCCATACAAGTAGAACAAATCAGTTGGGACAAAAACAGCCACGCTGATGCTCTGGCTTGCCTCGACTCATCAGTGGATACAAATGATGCTAGAAAAGTTTGGTTGAGTTTGTGCCAGAACCAAGTATTGCATCTCCAGTCCTCTGTAGCAACTTAGAGCCGAGCTGGATGGATCCAATACTTGCTTTTCTGAAATCTGGTACTCTCCCCGAAGACAAAAAGGAAGCCAACAAAGTCAGACATAAGTCAGCTCGGTTTTGGATCTCACCATCCGGGAAGCTGTACAGACGCTACTATCTTGGCCCTTACCTTCTATGTATGCATCCAAATCTGGTCGAGAACGTTCTCTACAAAATTCACGATGGGATTTGTGGATACCACATCGGCGGAAGGTCACTGGCGCACCGAGCCCTCACTCACGGGTATTGGTGGCCACGGATGCAACAAGATGCTCAGTAGTACGTACAGAAGTGTGATAAATATCAGAGGTTTGCTCCATTCATTCATCAGCCAGCCAAAACTCTCACTCCACTCACCAGCCCATGGCCCTTTGCCTAGTGGGGCCTGGATATTATCGAACCATTGGCGTGAGGCACGGGGAACAGACGATTCTTCATTGCTACAACTGACTATTTTACTAAGTAGGTCGAAGTCGAGGCATTGGCAAGTATCAAAGAAGCGGATACAAAGCGGTTTGTCATGAAAAACATGGTGGTGCATTTCGGCATCCCGCGGGTACTGATTGCGGATAATGGAACGCAGTTAGATGGTAAGATCTTCAGAAAGTTTTGTGCCGACCTCAGGATTGAGTATAGGAACTCTTCTCCAGGGTATCCGCAAAGCAATGGACAGGCAGAAGTGTCAAACAAAACCATCATCAAAGGAGTAAAGAAACAGCTTGAGCATGCCAAGGGAAAATGGGTTGAAGAGTTACCCCACGTGCTATGGGCATATTGAACCACAGTACGGGGCTCAACGGAGGAAACACCTTACTCTCTAACTTATGGAATAGAGGATGTCATCCCACTCGAAGTAGGTCTCCCAACCCTTCGGTCTGAATTTTTTGAGAGCACCAATAATGAGGAAGCTATTGTACAAGCACTGGATATGGCAGAGGGTCGAAGAGAAGCAACACTGATTAGACTTGTAGCGTACCAGCAGCAGCTCATCAAGAGTTTCAACCAAAAAGTTTTCCCAAGGCAATTTACACCAGGAGAACTGGTTTTGAGGAAAGTTATGGATCACAAAAGGGTGCCTGGCGAGGCCAAACTTGGGCCTAACTGGGAGGGTCCCTACAAAGTCACGGTTGTTGTTGGAAATGGAGTTTACTACCTAGAGGATCTGAAATGCAGAGCTATACCTCAGCCTTGGAATGTAGCAAATCTCAAGAAATACTATCAATAGAATTATCACCCAACTTCTCTATCAGAATGTAAAGGCATTTATCTGTTGACCAATGTAAATGCTTCCCCACTTCTCTCAAATTTATCAAGTTCTTGTAATTAGCTTTGATGTTTATCAAACGGAATTAGCTTTGGTTCTTACCAAACGGAATTAGCTTTGATGTTTATCAAACGGAATTAGCTTTGGTTCTTACCAAACGGAATTAGCTTTGATGTTTATCAAACGGAATTAACTTTGGTCTTCACCCAAATGGACTTAGTTTCAGAACGACTGGACGGAATATAAATTTGGTTAGCACTCAAACATGCTAAGTGGTATTGCTTGGTGGAATAATGTTTGGCAACTAAATTGGACTTTAGCCGAGTGGAATTACTTAGTGAAAACCACACTAACCTATCTTAAGTAAACGTCTTTGAATCCACAGAATTCCTTAAGTACCAACACGTCAACACTTCAGTACTGATTCAAACAAACAAAGTCGGAACAAACGTGACCAAGCTCTGTTAGGAGCAAACTTCCAGCATCAGTCTTACTCAACTCCAGGTGGGGGCAAACAATTATTTTTTCAAACCAACCTGGACCTGAGTAAGACATCCTTCATGCCTTTATCTCATTTCAATGCATCTGTGCTATCAAAGTTGAATAGACTTAAGCAGTTCTACCTAATAGCACAATCTTCAGTATCAATCTTACTTAGCTCCAGGTGGGGGCAAATAATTGTTCTTTTTATAAAACCAACCTGGACCTAAGTAAGACCCTCTTACGAACTCAAGCACAGCCACACCACATATTCGTTAGCCACACCGAGCATCTGTTCAGCCCCGAGGTCCCTACAGTGCTCGGCCGGGGGCAAGCAGTACAGAACCAAACCAAGCATCTATTCGGCCCCGAGGTCCCAAAAATGCTCGGCCGAGGGCAAGCAGTATAGAAAACATTCAAACATAAAAGCCAAACAGCATCAGATTGCAAATTCAAAGAGAAAATTCTGTCATCCAACAGAAGGCACAGATGGCCTCATAACCAGCAACGAAGAAAAGAAAAGAGAAAAGAAAAATTGTCTTGGCAAGTACAGAAAGAAAGCTCGTCAAGAGGACTGAGCCACAGTGCATCAAAACAGAAAAGCAAAAACTTCAATTCCTTTCAACTTCAACTTCAACTTCAACTTTCATTAACAAATGAAACCTCAGGAGCAGCGTCCACGATCTTGTCTAGGCCGTCTTGGGAAGGAAAAGTAGAGGCAGCTCCAACTTCCTGAGAAGAAGAAGCCTCCTTAACCACATCTCCCGCGGTTTCGGTCACCAGGGTTTTAACCCCTTCAACATCCACCGTTTCAGCGGCAACATTACTGTCCTGGGTCTTGTTTGTAGAACCAACTTCTAGGGAAACTTCGGCTAGAAGAACAGCAGTAGTGGAGACAGTCTTTGAACCCTAGGATCTTGAAGGAACTGGGACATCCTGAAACAGGGAAGAGCCTTCAGGAACCAGCGTAGCAGCCAAAGCACTCGTCCAACTCTTTATCTCGCAGCACTGGCACCTCTTCCTTATAGGTAGCCCCAAATTTCCTCATCCTTGTTGCTGTTGTTTGGCCTCCAAATAGCGCAGCAGCCCATCACGGCAATAACGGCCTCCAGTTCGGCCACCTTCCCCTCGAGTTGAGACTGTGTCCCAATAGCAACCTCCTTCGATTTTTCAGCTGAAGCAACAATCTTGTTCAAACGAAACGCTTCCCTCTCCGCAGTTCGGCGTCCTTCTTTCTCTGTCTCCAAGCTTACTGTCAGTTTCTCAATGTTCATTGCAACCTCCAGCACGGCCCTTTCTAGCTCTTCAACACGGGTAATGGACAGGTGCATCCTCTGGATACATTGCAAAGGACAACGAAGAATTAAGAAAAAAGGAAACAGCAACACAACAATAAAGACAAGTAAAACGAAGAAACACTTACAGCAGTCATCATCTGAAAGGTCCCCTTCAGGATAGGAATATCACGGGGCCCATTATGGTCAGCCATGTCAACCGACATCAACAAAAACTTAGTCAAATCAAAAGCAAAATCTTGTGAAGTAACAACTGAATCAGAAGTGGAAATGGGCCTACCTTTGTGCGACATTGGCGGCTCCCATTTCTCAAATGCCTCATCCTCAGTAGGATCCTCAGAAGCTTCCCCCACCACTGCTTTGCCAGCTTCTCTTTTTCTCTTTTTTGCTCACGCAGCAACCGAAGCTGAGGGCTCAGCAGTAGTCGTAGGGGTCCCAGAAGCTCCCACCTCTATCTTCACTTCCATGAGGCTCTTCGCCTCGGTCTTTTCTAGAGGGGTTTCCAAAACATCGGAGGCTCTGAAAGCCTCGGCCTCTAAATCCACCAACACCCTTCTCTTCGCCACAGACCCGCCCCTTGCGAAACTGGAGGCAGGAGAGGGCGTTCTCTCAGAAAGTGTACCCTGACTCCTGCGACGATTAGTAACCAAATGAGTGAGAGATGTGTCAGTCTCGGTATCAGAGTCCATAAGAGAAGCAGCGAGCCTCGCCTTCTTTGGAATGGTAGAGCGGTAAGTTGACTGGTAATCCAATAACTCGGGTGCAGATCTCTTTTTATACCTCAGAGCAGTTTTTATGGCTTCAGCATTTTCCCAGTTCAGTCTTCGCTGGAAACAAGAGGCCTCTGCAAAAAAGAAGTAAACCATTAGAGCGACATCCAAAATAAAGTAAGAAATAAAAAAGGCACTAGAAGGAAAGGCCTAAACCTGGATAGCCATCTTTCTGAGGCATCCGCTCAGACTGGAACTCAATTCCGGTGGGAAACTCCCAGTTGCTACCAACTTGCAGGAAATCATCGTTGTGTTTATCCGAATCGGGCAACCCGGTAACCAAATGGCAATCAAAAGAGCGAACACGGAAGTAATGTATGCTGTGGTCTTTGTTATGGAAAAGAGTCTAACAGCCTAAGATATCCCATATGTCAAGGTTCAAACCCAACCGTCTATTGAGGGCGGATACGTCGCAAACAACACGGAAAAGGTTCACAAATACTTGCATTGGGGTTAACTGGACTTGATGCAGAAACCGGCGCACCAACGGGTCAAGGGAAAACCGAACCCCTCCCTCGACAATGGCCGCAATCAGAAAAGCGACGGTATTCCTCGTGCCCATACGCTTGGCGTCTACCTTCGCCAGCGAAAGGGTAACGTCGTCAGGAATATTATAGTCCAGGCGAAACATAGCCATGCGTTTTCATGAGTAATTCGTTAGTTGTGTGAATAATTATTATTTTTTTCAACTAAAATATATATTTATTTTTATTTATTTCAATATGTATACACAAAACTAATGGTATTGTTAACCATATTAAAATATAATTAATATAATTATGTTAAAAATATAAAACTAATTATATTTTTAAATTTTTTTTAATTGAGATGAGTATTATTTACCATATCACAAATGCCATAAAATATATGGGTTGCTCCCACATGACTCTTTGGTGACAACTCACAACTTTTGGCGATGATGTATGTAAAGCGTTTTCCTTGAAAATTTCATAATTTGTCTCCAAACGCGTCCTTTCATTTATGTTTTTTAGATTGGATAAAACCAAACAGATTAATCCAAACATCTTCCATCCAAACTGCTAGCCCATTGGATTTAATCCAAACGCGTCCTTTCATTTAGGGTGTGTTTGATTGGGGGATAAAGGGGGAGACTATCCACGATTTGGACTCCATGTCTGGCCTCCCTCCTTATCCGTCGTTTGATTTTTTTTTAGTCCGCCGAACTGCATGTTCCCCATATGGGGGACTATCCTGTCCTGGGGGGGTGTGGGATTGTTTTGAGGGGACTAATCACTATTGGGATTAGATGCGAAAATGACAATTTTGACCCTCTACTATTTAATTATGTATTATATTTAATAAAATTCAATAAAATTTAAATGTCTCAATTTAAAAATAAAATAATTTTATTTAACTTTTTATTAATGTTTTATTTATTTAATTTTTTAAAATAATTTTTTATAGATATTTTATTGATGTTTTATTTTAAAATTTTGTTTATAATTTATTTAATTTCATTATTTAAATTGTAATAGGTGTTTTATTTAAAATTTTAATTAAAAAAATAATATAAATTTTTTTATACAGGTTATACAGTATTTTATTAAATCAAATTTAGTGGTTATTTATTTATTTAATTGTGTAAAAAAATAAATTTAATTTATATTATTAAATTAATGATATTTTTTGTATGTAAAAAAACAAACACAGTAACATTTTGTATGTAAAAAAAAATAATGATTTGTTATACAATAATGATTTAAAACAAATTTTATTGATATTTTATTTATTTATTTATTTATTTATTTATTTAAAAAAAACAAATTTATTTAATTAAAAATAATTAAAATATTAAAGATATGTTTAATATTCCTATTCCTTAGTAAACAATTGAAAAAGGGCAAAATAGTCTTTTGTTCATTTATCCTATCCAGTCTGTCTAACCAAACGTTGAATTCACCAAAAATAATTCTTTCCAGACATGTAATCCCATGAAAAAACAAACACATGATACATATCCAATCCGACCAAATAGTCTGGAGGATTCACAGTCCCAGGAATCAAGTCCGATGGATTCTAATCTCCCCTTATCCAGTCCGCCCAATCAAACACATCTATAGTAAAAAATGATGGAACATGTGATACGTGTGCATATGATATTTTATTTAAAAAGATAAGATTATAAATTATGTAATTGAATTTAACATTTGAAATTTAAAATGACTTCAACAAAAAAAATCAAAAGTTGAGAGATTTGAAAAAAAAAAAAAAAAAAAAAAAAAAAAAAAAAAAAAAAAAACTCTTGAATTGAGGACATGACTGAGCATATAACTACTATAAGGATATTTTTAAAAAATCCAAAAAATGATACGTCAATACCAACTCCAACCTTTACATATACAATAGTATAGATGAGTAAGAGAATTCAGGTCAAAAAAATAAATCTTTGTTATATTTTAATTTAAAAATCTTTTTTGTTTTCAACTATACAACTTTTAAAAACATTTTCCAACAAAGTCTCTGTTATTATTTTATCCCATTTAAATATTATTTTTATTCATTTTAATTTTTTAGGAATAAAAATAATATTTTTTACGGTTTAAGGTTAGGATTTAGGGTTTTTTTAAGTAAAAAAAAATCATAAAATTAAGTTTTTTTTGTGATTTTTTATAATCTCAAAACTACCAAAACTAAAATGGCTACCTTCAAATTAGAGGTGAAATTAAAAATAAAAATAATTAATTTGATAGAAATGATCTAAGATTATTTCTCTCAATACTAGTCAGAATATCTAATTAAAATATTACCTTTTTTTTTTCTTTTTTCTTTTTTTGATAAAAAGGGAACTTAGATTAAAGCTTAAATAGTAGCATGCATAGTTCTGGGATAGCTAATCCCTCTAGCATTATCATACAATTGGGTTGCAATACAATGAGGAGAATGGTGACTAAAATATCACTTTTATCACTTTAACTAATCAGTTTTTTAATTTCCTTTCTCATGATGGTCTTTATTTTAGATATCTTTTTTTAAAATATTCAGTTGATGCTTTTATATAGAAAAAAAAAAAAAAAAAAAAAAACTAAGTAATTTGAGAATAAAAAATTAAGTGTCAAATAGTGACTCAACAGAAATAATTAGTTAGGTATCGTTTGGTAACACTTACGTTTTCAGTTTTTAGTTTATATTTACAAAAATTTTAAAAATTCAAATAAAAACTTGTTTGGTAAATTTTTTATTTATAAATCAGTGGTCTCAGTTTATAAATTTGGTCAAAAAATGTAAACTCAAAAAATGAGTTTACGTTTTAAGTTTTAAGTTTTTTTTTTTTTTTTTTTTATCACTCAACACTAGCCACCACCCACCACCCACCACCGTCTTCCGCCACTACCACCCACCACCCACCTCCACCACCACTGCCACCACCACTCACCACCCACCGCCACCACTGCCACCACCACCCACCGCCACCGCCACTACCACCACCACCACCACCACCACCTACCATCCACCACCACCACCACCCACCGCCACCACCCACCACTACCATTCATTCGCCACCCACCCACCACCACCACTCATTGCCCACCACCCACCACCACCACCACCACCATCCACCCACCACCCACCCACCACACCACACACCACCCACCACCACCACCACCATGACCCACCACCCACCCGCCACCACTACCCACCACCGACCACTCACCACTACCACCACCACCACCACCACCACCCACTCGCCACCACCCGTCACCGTCACCCATCCACTCACCACCACCACTCGCCACCACCCACCACCGCCCGCCATCCACCACCCACCTGCTACCACCATCCACCCACCCGTCACTGCTTTCCACCACCGTCTTCCGCCGCCACCACCCGCCAATTGCCACCACTTTCCACCCCGTCTTCCGCCACCACCACCCACGCACCCGCCACTTGCACCACTTTCCACCACCGTCTTCTGCCACCATCACTAGCCACCTGCCACCATTTTTTGCCACCATGTTTCATGACCGTCTTCCGCCACCACCACCCGCCACCACTTGTCATTTCTCATTCTTTTTTATATTTTTAAATTTTTTTAAACATTTTGTCTAAACCAAACAAGTTTATAATTTATGTTTTTCTAAAAATATATAAAAAATAAACAACAACCAATTTATAAAATCTTTATAAATATAAACTAAAAACGTAAGTGTTATCAAACTGGCCCTTATTATTGAAAAAATTTATTTTAGTTAGTTTTTGTTTTTGTTTTTTTATTTGACTAGTTTGCTAGATGAATTTTTTGAAAATTTGGCCAATTATCTTAGCTAAATTGATAACAAAATCCAACATGGGAAGTACTATAAAAATCACATCTTTTTTACTGAATTTTTTTGCCTTTAGAGTTTTTTTTTCTTTTTCTTTTAAGTTGTTCTAACCTAGAAGTATTTAAAGGGCGAAAAGAATTTTTTAAAAAAAAATTCACTAACGATAAAATCAAAAAATTAAGGAAAAATTGGTTGAAAGACCCTTTTTGAGAACTTGTTCAGTCATAGATCCGATAAAAATTCTTGTGATGTCAAAAGTCCTACAGTTTTGAAATTGTATTCTAAGAGATCTTTTTTTTTTAAAAAAAAATTAGATATTTTTTCATTACATTTTTCCCCTTATTTGGTCAACACGTTTATATGACAACTATTTTCTTTTATGTTTAAAAATTTCAAAATTGTACGACTTTCAAAATACATACCGATTTATGATAAAATTTATATTTTGAAAACTTATACAAATATAGATTTTAGTTATATGTACATATATATAATCTATATAATAAAGTAGGATGATTTTTGAATTTATCTTACACACATATGTCCTAATAGGACATTTGGATGGTCCAGATCTATTCAAATTATAAAAGAACGGCTGAGATATATTTTTCAAAAAATATCATATATGTACATTTTCTATTTTTCCGCTTCTCTCTTACTTTTTCCTTTTCTCACCTATCTTTTTATATGATCCCATGATCCCACATTCCTCTCTCTTTTCTTTTTATTTTTTTATTTTCTCCCATTTTTATTTTTCTCTCTATTTGTTTTTTTTTTTTTTTTTCTTGTTTTTGTTCACTTATTTTACTGTGTGTAGTGGAGATTAAATTAACGAATTTTATAGTCGACAAATTAAATAAATTTGAAAAATTAATTATTATTTTTAAATATATTGAATACTTGATAGACTTCATAAATTTAGACCTCATATGAATCTTCAACATCTATATAATAAAGCAAGATGATTTTTGAATTTGTTCTACACACATTTGTTCTAGTAGAACATTTTGACGGCTCAGATATATTCAAATTATAGAACAACGACCGAGATATATTTTCCAAAACATATCCTACATGTACATTTTCTATTTTCTTACTTCTCTCTCTTACTTTTTCCTTTTCTCACAAATTCTTCTATGATCCCATGATCCCACCTTCTTCTCTCTCTTTTTTTTTCTCCCATTTTTATTTTTTTCTCTATTTGTTTTTATTTTTACTTTCTCCTTTTTGTTCACTTTTTTTTATTCATATTATGTGGAAAAATCTACGATTCTAGAATTAAGAGCTAGATTTTACTGTGTGTAGCGGAGATTAAATTAATGAATTTTATAGTCCATAAATTAAATGAATTTGAACAATTAATTATTATTTTTAAATATATTAAATTTGAACAATTTTATAGTCCTACATGTAAATATTGACTTCATAAATTTAGACCTCATATGAATCTTCAACATATTTTAATAAACCAGGACGATTTTTTAATTTTCAACATATTTTTGTCCTATTAAAACATTTGGATGGCTCAGATTTGTTCAAATTATAAAACAATGGTTCACTACAAGAAAATGCACCTATGGCGACCAAATTGGCGACTAAAAAAATTTTTAGTCGCTGAAAGTATAGGTTTTGGCGACTAAAACAATATTAGTAGCCAAAAGTAAAACTTTTTGGCGACTAAAAAAATTTAGTAGCCAAAAGTATAGGTTTTGGCGACTAAAAATTAGTTTAGTCGCCAATTATCGACTTTTGGCTACTAAAATATTTAGTAGCGGAATGGAAAATAAAAAAATGATTTTTTTCTCTTTGGCGACTAAGCTTTGGTCGCCAAACATGTACTTTCAGCGACAAAAAAAAATTTTAGTCGCTGAATATTGACTTTTCGCTACTAAAATATTTAGTAGCCGAATGGAAAATAAAAAAATAATTTTTCTCTTTGGCGACCAAACTTTTAGTCGCCAAAAACATACTTTCAGCGACAAAAAGAAAGTTTAGTCGCCAAAACTAAAAAATTTGCAGGGATTAATTTCAAAATTTGGAGAGATTTTATAAAACTAATCGGCGACTAATTGACATTTAGTCGCTAATGGTCTTTTGGCTAAATTACACTTTTGGCTGCAAAAAGTTTAGTCGGTATTGATTATTATTTGGCGACCAAATATAAGTTTAGTCGCTAAAGGTAAAAACAATTTTTTTGTTTTAGAGGGAACTGAAAATTGGCGCCCGGGCCCCTCTTTCACACAAACACAGATCTCTGTTCTCTCTCATACACACACACACACACACAGCTCTCTCACATACAGAACAGTCACCACCAAACCTCACCCCCGGCTCACCACCCCACCGCCGCACGTCGCACCGCCACCGCCACAAATCACCACCGACACCGCCGCAAATCACCACCTAGGTTCGCTCTCTGTCTCGCTCTCTGTCTCACTCCGACTCTCTCTCTCAACCCTTTCTTCTATTTCCCCAAATGTGAAATCTTGCTCTAGGGTTGTTTATTCTACCCATTCAGTTTAATTTTGTCTTCATTTATGAAATGGGTTTGTTTGAAATGGTTTCATTACTAGAGTTTTATGGGTTTAATGTTGTAAATGGATTTGATTTTAGGGTTTGATACCTTTTCCCCTATTTTTCCTTTCTATCTCATTATTTTAAAATCTCTAATCCATTGTATGTAATCTCATGTATTGAAAAATAGAAATTATCAAATAAAAGTGTTATCAGTGGCATTGTATGAGGATGAGATCTGATCCATTTTTGAAGGTTCTAGGGAAGCATCTGCTTTGAACTTGCAAAGAGTTTGGTTGAGGGAGAACCGGAGGTTGTGGTAGGATAGGTTGCTATTTGTAAGGTGTATGGCTAGTAGCTATTTATTGTTTGGGAAGGGACTTATCTATTCCATAGTTTAAAAGAATAGAACCTTCTTGCTGATACTTCTTCCTGGATTTCATCAATTGCAATTACTTGTATTTATGTTCCAAAAGACAAGATTGTTTAGACCAAAATATTTGGGCCATGGTGATATGTAATTTTTTATAAGAGTTTATGTCAATGTGTTTAGTGCAACTTACTACTTGAGCTTATGAGAAAAATGACAAACTAATTATTGTGAATGAAATTGTTATGTAGAACGAAAAAACTCGAATTGTTGTGAGCTTCAGCAGCTGCTGCTGGAGCTGCTTGAGTTGCTATCTTATCATATTGATGGTTTAAGGTCCTTAGGCTATCCCAGATGAGTCTGCAAAAAATATAGCAAAGCCCTTCATTGCTAGGCAAATTCCAAAATACAAAATTCAGTTACTTGGATTTGAAACGCTTACCTTGGGCTACCTTCTGCTACTTTTTTCCAATAAACACAAATATGAAACTCTTCCTTGAGTGATCTGAAAGGGCCAACAAATATGAAGGTAACTTTTTTCCAATAAACACAAATATGAAAGAAAATTACTAAAACTTACTTAGTGGCATGTGTGAATCGGCTGATATTGAAGGTACAAAGCAAACACAGCTGTGTTATTAGTTTAAATTGTTTTTTTCTGCCTTAAATTCTAACAAGACATGCATATTTTTCTTTTTCTTTTACAGGAAAGATTTATGATCTTGGAGGTCAAGTTCTTGCAGCAAACAGTGCTCCAACAATCTTTCATTTGGCAAAAGAAACTGAGTCTGAACTAGTTGAATTGGACTCCCACAAACTTGCACTCATTGACTGCTCTACGGGAAAGCATCAGGACATCCAAGTAGCTGATGATTATGTATCTGTAATTTCACCGACCTTAGAACTCCAGGTCAGTTTCTATTGTTGTTCACAGAACTAGATTGTTGCTTGATTTTAGAGCGCAGCAGTTAAGTTTTACTCTCCACTTCTCTTTTTAGTTTAAATCTCCACTTCCAATCCTGACAGGAGAAAGCAAAGGATTCAGGTAGAATTGGGGTCCAATAGAAGTGCGCTGCAACACTGAAGTATTGGCAGTTCGACACAGTTCATGTGGTGTCAGCATTGATGCTAAAAGTAATGACAAAGGCGTTGAAGTAATGGAATTTGATAAGATAATTATTTCTGGGTCTTTCCCTTTCAAGATTGGAAAAACTTACAGATCACCTCAATCTAACTTAGCAGGTTTGTCAAATTTGTATATAAATATTTCCTTTTAGGATTCTATGCGGAGACAGACATTTTCCTGTTCTGGTCTTATGGCAATTCTGCAGATATTATGGGAACAAGGGGTCACAGAGCTTGCAATGGATGCAGTTAAAAATATGGGGGGAATAGTTGAGAATGTAGTTTTACAACGGCGATTCAAGTACTTTCCTCATGTAAATAGCCAAGGTAAGCTCAATAAGTTAATGTCACACCATTTACCATTGCAATCTTATTGATTACTAATTTTCTTTAATTTGGATACAGATATGAATGAAGGGTTCTATGACAAAGTGGAGAGTCAACTTCAAGGTCATGTCTCGTTAGAATTTAAGGCATAAAAAAACAATTTAAACTAATAACACAGCTGTGTTCAAGACATGTCTAGTTATCATTGCATATGATTCATTTTCTCTAGTTATCATCTGCTTGAGGTATAGGCTCTCTTCTAATTCTTCTTTCTTTTTATCACATTTTTTATTTTAGAATCCTTTATTGGCCCTTTCATGTGTTTAGGAGGAAACATATTCTTATGTTGTTAAACATATTTAAACTTTTTGTATTATCAGCTTCTTAAGATCTGATTGAAAATCTGGCGGACTCATTGTATTATCAGCTTCTTAAGATCAGGTGTCTATCTTGTCCTAGAAAAGCTAAAGAGATTGATAAAAATCAATTTTGCTGTCAAATTGTTGCCCACTGTGTTATATGTTCCTTTTAAATGTGGAAATTAATATTCAAGTGATGAAGGTGAGTGTGTGAGTGTGTGAAGCATGTGGTTGGTGGAATTTATGACAGGATTTAATTTTCTTGAGATGGTAGTGGTCATTTATTAGTATTGGGTGCAAAATATTTTATAAATGTGATATGATGATTTTCATGTTACACATCAACATGATTTTCACGTTACACACAAATATGAATATATACACAAGAATCACATTGTCTTGAATCTCCCTCAATTGCTTCAGTTTGCAATTGATGTCTGCAGTGGAATGGAGTACTTGCATCAAAACGTCATAATTCACAGGGATCTTAAGACAGCAAATTTGCTAATGGATAATGACAAAGTAAGTATTTGCCAACATCATGACTAAATTTCCATTGTTATCTCCTAAATACCAAGTATATAAATTTTCAGATGTTTAATTGTTCCAGCTGTTTTGCTGGATGTTGAAAGTTGATTTACCTTTAAATCAGAACAATGGGTTAGTGAAAACTATTACTGTTCATTACATAAACAGTTATTATGTCTAACAGGTATAGCAGGATTCATTTGTGGCTGTTGGCTTTCCTAGAGTTAATAAGTAGAAGTTTATGGAAATCTAATTTCACCATGAAAAAGTAAGACTGAGGGACTGTAGCATAAGTCACATCTTACAGAGTCTGCATGCATGGTCACAGTTTTGGTTTATTGTATCTTCAATTCCAAATGGCAATCTCATGTTTGCATGTATAACTATTCTTTTACCTTTTTTTAACATATTTTATTGTTCTATGATTCCCTCTCTCTATCTCTCTTATTATTATTATTTTGGCTAGGTTAATGTAGGGGGTTCGAAGGGTTATGCTAAACATGTTCTAAAAATATGACTGAAGGGTATATCATGATAACATTGGATTTTTTGGGTTAAAAGTAAAGGATTTCTTGGTATTATCTTGAGTTTAATTGGGCTTAGTTTTTCTATTGTTGATGATCTTTATATCCTCATATCTCCCATTTAAATTAAGGCTATGTTTGGGTGGTAGGAATTAAAGACAATGAGATCCTATTAACAGGAATATTGATAATAATAAGATTCAGAGGTTAATGAAATGCTAGTGTTTGGATTGGTTAAGAATTTTCTAACGGGAAAGGGTAAAATTTTAGATAATGTGTGCCCATGTTTCTTTTTTACATTTGAATGCTTCAAATATGTGAGATTCTCATGGGGTTGTGCAAGAATGAGGTTCCGCTTAGTGTTGTAATCCCATTTCACCTTAATAACGTAACTTAGAATCACATTTCACGTCATACATGCAGTCAAATGGAATAAAGGAGATGTGAAATGAGATTCCTACTATCCACGCATAAACATAGCCTAAGATTGGTAGACCATCATGCTTCCTTGCACTTCTACTAAGGATTGGTCTAGCTAATGCTATTTGTAGTTTATGAATAAAAACTTGACACATGTGACGCGAATGGTTTATAGGCACTAACAACATTAATGATTTGTGATGTTTCTTAATCTATGATTTCTGTAATTGTGTCTCAAGGTTGTTAAGGTGGCAGATTAATGATTGTCTATGAAACACAAATGTGATTGATGATTGTCTATGAAACTTAGTCGAAAAATGGCGTTTCGGGGGCGAAAGTACAAAACAGCCCCTGAACCTCCATGTGGCCGAAACGAACAGTTTCCCCATGCCAAATATGACTTGTGACAACTGACGGAATGTTATTTGGACGTATAGGTTGGGATTTAGAGCCGAATACGCTCAAAACTTAGTCGAAAAATGGCGTTTCGGGGGCGAAACTTCAAAACAGCCCCCGAACCTACGTGTGGCCAATACAGGCAGCTTTCCCATGCCAAATAGGACTTGTGACAACTGACGGAATGCTATTCGGACCTATAGGTTGGGATTTAGAGCTGAATATGCCCAAAACTTAGTTGAAAAAGGGCATTTCGGGGGCGAAACTTCAAAACAGCCCCCGAACCTCCGTGTGGCCGACACAAGCAGCTTCCCCATGCCAAATAGGACTTGTGACAACTGACAGAATGTTATTCGGATCTATAGGTTCGGATTTAGAGCCGAATACGCCCAATACTTAGTCGAAAAAGGGTGTTTCGGGGGCGAAACTTCAAAACAGCCCCCGAACCTCCGTGTGGCCGACACAGGCAGCTTCCCCATGCCAAATAAGACTTGTGACAACTGACGGAATGTTATTTGGACCTATAGGTTTGGATTTAGAGCCGAATACGCCCAAAACTTAGTCGAAAAAGGGCGTTTCGGGGGTAAAACTTCAAAACAGCCCCCGAACCTCCGTGTGGCCGACACAGGTAGCTTCCCCATGCCAAATAGGACTTGTGACAACTGAGGGAATGTTATTCGGGCCTATAGGTTGGGATTTAGAGCTGAATAGGCCCAAAACTTAGTCGAAAAAGAGCGTTTTGGGGCGAAACTTCAAAACAGCCTCCGAACCTTCGCGTGGCCGAAACGAACAGTTTCCCCATGCCAAATATGACTTGTGACAGCTGACGGAATGTTATTCGGACCTATAGGTTGGGATTTAGAGCCGAATACGCCCAAAACTTAGTCGAAAAAGGGCGTTCCAGGGGCGAAAGTGCAAAACAGCCCCCGACCCTTTGTTTGGACGACATGGGCAGCTTCCCCATGGCAAATAGGACTTGTGACAACTGACGAAATGTTATTCGGACCTATAGGTTGGGATTTAGAGCCGAATACGCTCAAAACTTAGTCGAAAAAGGGCGTATCGGGGGCGGAACTTCAAAACAGCCCCCGAACCTCCGTCTGACTCTCACGGGCAGCTTTCCCATTACAAATAGGACTTGTGACAACTGGCGGAATGTTTTAAACTTGCTAATTTTGTGAATGTATACAGGTGTGTTATTATTTTTATCACATGTTCTAATATCCTCTCTGAAATGGCATTGACATACGTTAATAAGCACCGATGGTTTTATATCCAATCTAATGATTCAAATGCCTTTTGCAAACAAATAATGAGGAAGTTGGTAAAAAGAATACTTTCTATTCACGTTGGGCTTTGATATTGGTTTAATCAGAGAATTTGGATACACGTTGCATACAAATAGAAGATTGTTACATTAGCTGTATGTTACTAATGAAAGATTTAGTAATGATTGTTCTGCATTTAACAATGACTAATAATTGATTCATCATGGAAGGTTGCTTCTCACTTATTTTTATTTGTCACTTGTTCTCAAATTCATTCATGAAGTTGGGCATTTTTTAGTCCAATTCTAATGTTTTTTTTTGTTTTTTGTAGATGACTTCGCTGCGTGGACTTGCAGAGATATTTTTGTGTATGGAGAAGAAATTGTACTTTTGTATAGAAGTAATATAGTATTTTTGTCGTTTCCAGCTTTTGTGCAGTTAACTATTACTGATACAGAAAACTATTGGCAGCGAATAGATAATTATTGGCATGGTAGAAAGATAACCTTTTGACGTCGTCCACTAAATTGATTTTTGTCGTGGTACATAGATGTATTTTTGGCTTGGTACATACATTATCTTATTATTTTAGTTCGGACAATAGTTCGTTTGTATGTACTTGGACAATTAAAGTAATTTATTTTTTGTATACGGATGCAGATTGTGGAATGATTGATAATTTATGTATCATTTTATTTATATACGTATTACAGGTTGAATGGAATACAGATAGGTTATAGACACATTATAATATTAACAATAAAACATAATATCATGTTTTTGCCGACTAAACGTTTTGTAGCCAATAAAAAGGGGGGAAAAAAAAAACATTTGGCTACTAAAAGTTTTGTAGCCAAAAGAAAATCAAACATTTGGCTACTAAATTTTTTGTAGGCAAAAGAAAAACAACCATTTGGCTACTAAATGTTTTGTAGCCAAAAGAAAATCAAACCTTTGGCTACTAAATGTTTTGTAGCCAAAAGAAAATTAAACATTTGGCGACTAAAATATTTTGTAGCTAAAAACAAAAGTTGAAGAATAAATATGACTTTTGGCGACTACAAATTTAGTAGCCAAAAATGTCGTAGTTTAGGCGACTAAATTTTTAGTAGCCAAAAGAAAGTCTTTGGCGACTAAAATTTTAGTAGCCAAAAAATATTGACTTTAGGCGACTAAAATTTTAGTAGCCAAAACACTAGTATTTGCTTTTGGCGACTAAAAAATTTAGTAGCTAAAAAGTTTTTGGCCACTAAATATTTAGCTTTTGGCGACAAAAAAATTAGTTAGCAAAAATGTATTTATTTAATTAATTTTCAAACCTATTGGCGACTAAATTAGGTTTAGTCGACAATTATATTTCCCGACTACTCTTTGGCTACTAATTTCCCGACCAAAAAATTTAGTCGCTAAAGAGTATAGGCGACTAAAATATGACTTTTGGCGACTAAAAATTTAGTAGCCAAAAGTGAAAATTCTTGTAGTGGTTGAGATATATTTTTCAAAAAATGTTCTACATATACATTTTCTGCTTTCTCTCTTCTCTCTTTCTTACTTTTTTCTTTTCTCACACCTCTCCTTCCATGATCCCATGATCCCACCTTCCTCTCTCTTTTCTTTTTATTTTTTTTTATTTTCTCCCGTTTTTATTTTTCTCTCTATTTGTTCACTTTTTACTTTCTCATTTTTGTTCAATATATTTTACACATATTTTCATACATTTTATGTATACCTGTAATACACTAGGACATTACGGGCATACTTACAATTTTCATATAATTATATAAGCAAAAGCAGTATTGTATGTATGGCCGTTGAAATTGTATGTATGCTAAGCACATCTATCTATCTAGCTATTTATTATATAAGCAAAAGAGAATTTTCGTGAGTTGTCACCATCACCATCACCATCGCCCCACCACCATGCCACCATCTCTATTTTCGTTTCACCACCAACCCTACTAAATATAGAAAATTATTTTCTCTAAAAAATATTTTCTAAAAAGAATATTCTGTAAAAAAATATTTATCATTTAAAAATATGTTTCCATTAAAACAAACAGAATGAAGAGTATTGATGATACATTTATGATATAACGGGTTCCAAGTGGGATGCATCGAACTGTTCCACGCTTCTCCAACCGGTATCTGAATTGTCAAGCCCCTGGTGAACATGCACACGAGTTCAACAGGAAACGGGGAGTCCTCCAGTGAACCCTTCGACGAGCAAGTTAGAGAGAGAAATAGAGTGTAGGGATGAATTAGAGATAGAAAGCTTAACCTTTTTCTTGTCTTCAACGTTTGCTTATATTCTTTGGTAATCATTTCGTTGTCCCTTCCGACCTGTCACCTTGGCCAAAAGTCTATGTTGTAACTTACCTTGTTCAGGGTGAGGGCGTGCTGTCCCGACGGAGAGGTGTTGTCGTAATAAATGTAGTGAAGGGCTGTATTAATGGCGATGTGCAGTGGCAATAACTTTGCAGATCTTTGTCTGCTGATGTGGCTTGCCTTTTACCCGCCACGTGTCTGAATATCATTGGTCCTTCATGCCATGTTGATTTCCAGATGGTGTTGGGCCTCATCAGTTGGGTTATGTATTGGGCACTAAGCGGTAGGCTTGGGTTGTTCATAGTAGGTTATGGCCTTTATGGGCCTACCCATGTCAGTAGTCCCCCATTCCCGAGTGCAACTTTAGTCCAACAAAGGAAATAATGAGGAAGATGGGGGTTGAAGGTCGAGTGAAAGGAAAAATAAACTAGAAGTGGTCGAGTGGAAGGACCGACCGTGAGGAGGGCCGACCGCGAAGGGTAGTCGAGTGGAGGGACCGACCATGAGGAGGGCCGACTGCGAAGGGTAGCCGAGTGGAGGGACCGATCATGAGGAGGGCTGACCGCGAAGGATGGCTGAGTGGAGGGGCCGACCGTGAGGAGGGCCAACCACGAAGGGTAGCCGAGTGGAGGGGCCGACCCTGAAGGGTAAGGTGAGGGGGCACGAGGCTCGAGAGGCAGCGTGTCACGTGGTGATTTGAAGTGGAAAAGACAGGGTAAGAGGAGGGGGCAGTGGATCGTGGTCGTACACGTGGCAGCATCTCGTGGTGAGGGAGGTTAGGCGTTGAGCCAGAAGTGAAACAATAGGTCATTGTGGGTGTTGAAAAGATAGTTTTGGCGGAGTTTTTGGAAAAGTTTTCAAACTGGCGAAAATTAATTGTCACCCTTGGAATACGAGCAAGCTTTGGGCCTTTGGTATTATTTGATTTACCTACCTCTTTGCAAAAAATCAAAACATTCCAAGTGTTCACTCCTTTGTTGCTGACGATACACCTCTGCGACATTTTTTGAATTTCCTTGCGCCCGAATCCGAAGCTATTCGTAGACACACCACAGAAATGGCCCAAGAAGAAGCTGGAATCGCCAGGGTTGATCCACATGGGGATGGCGATGCGGTGGAGTTGGCGGAGCAGTACAGGGCGGAGAGGCAAATGGAGAGGATAGAGGAGCCGGTGGTACGATCTCATTCTTCCACCATGATGGCGGCCCCAACGCCGATACGCCAGGTGGAGCTAGATCATTGGCATACAAAGGCTGATAAGTCGATTATTACCGCGAAGGAGCTGGAAGGGATGCGGGAGAAGTACTAGATCCCCGTAGAGATAGAGTTAAAACTGCCAGAATCAAAGGAGAGGGCGTCTGATGCTTGATCGGGAGAGTTCGCCCTGTACGAGGAGGCGCTAAAGAGAGGGTTAAGGTTGCCCCTCCCCCGAATAATAGTGGATGTACTGAACCGGTTGGAGGTAGCCCCAGGCCAGCTAATGCCCAACGTGTGGAAGATCCTGCTGGCGTGTGTGAGTGCGTTGTCAAAGGCGAATGGCGGGGCTGAAATGACAGTGGACAAGTTTTTTGCGTGCTACAAGGCGTCAGGGCAGCAGGAAACTTGGGTTACCCTGCAAGCAGCAGCAGGGAAGGGTTTGGTGGAGGGGTTGCTGTCATCGATCAAGGGGTGGAGGCCGCGATGGTTCTATGTGTCCGCCAATGGAGGGGTTAGGGTGCGTACAATTTGGAAAGTGCCCACTAAATCGATGGAGCCAAGACTGGGGGCAGTAGCGGAGGAAAGGGTGAAGAAAGTGAAGGAATGGCGGGAGAATGAGGGGGCCAAGTGGGATGACCTTGTTCAGCCGTCAGCCTTGTTTGCGGCATGGTTGGGTCCTCAACTGAACAGTGGAGACCTCGACCGGGCGGAATTAGAGGCGAGAAGGAAGGCACAAGAGGCAGAGGATAGGACCATCCTCGCCCAAGCCAGTAAGTTCAAGGAGGCACAGGAAGACCGACCGCATAGGCCGATCGCGCGGGAGGTGATCTGACTGTGCTCCAAATCGCTGGGGGAAAAAGACTTGGGTGAATTTGAGCCACGACTGCCCCCCGATTGATCCTTTGAAACAGAGGGCCAACCAGGAGATGGGTAGTGTGGGGAAGAAAAAAAGAAAGGTGAAGAGAAGTGAGAGGGAGCCTGCCTTGAAGAGGAGGAGGGAAGTGACAGCAGAGGAGACCCCCATGGCCAAGGAGGCAGAAAAGGAGGGAGTGGGGGAGGTCCCAGTAGTGGAGGTCGCCTCAGAGGTCGTAGAGGTCGTCCCAGTAGTGGTGGAGATCGCCCAAGAAGTTCAAGTAGAGGAGGGGGCAATTAGCCCTAAGCCAAGGGGAGAGGAACAGCCCCAGGGGGGTCCTGCGCCCCAATGAGGGGTGGTCAGGCTGACGACTGCTATCTTCCACGCTTGCGCGGTGTCTGGGCGACTGGAGGGAGAAGAAGGCCCAGCCAGGGCAACTGCAGATCGCCTTGTGGGTATAGTGGATGATGCAGCCATCCGCTCGATGGCCAGGTTCAATGAGGCTGAGCTGCTAAGGGGGTTATGCTCTGCCCAAATGGAGGTAACCACCTTAGGAGGGGCTCTGCTGAGAAAGGTGGCGACGGCGAAAGCCAAGTTGGAGGAGGTGAAGGCCCAACTTGCAAGTTTCAAGAGGGAGAGTGCAAGCTGGAAGAAGGCTGCGCAAGGCGCGTGTGCCAGAAGTTGGGAGGAGGCTGAGAAAGCAAAAAAGTTAGGAGTGTTGGCGGTGGTGCAGAAGAATGTTACCGATCGTGCCCACGCTGAGCTGCTCGCGGCCAAGTTGGAGCTTGAGGACGAACGCCGCAGGGTAGTGTCACTCAAGTTCCAGCTTACTGGCGAGCAAAAGAAGATGGGGGATGCTCAAAAGGCCTGCGCGGTCGCCATCGAATGATTTGAAGTGGCTATGACCAGCAATGAAGATCTGCGTGCCCGGCAAATCAAGAAAAAAAAAAAGACGCAGACCTACAGATTGCTGGGCTGCAGAAGGAGTTGGAAGATAAGTGTGCCAAGTTGCTAGAGGAGAGGGCAAGGTTGGAGAAAGAGCTGGAAGAAGCGTAGACCAAGGCAGCCTCTGAAAGGGCGGCATACCCAGACCTATGCGTCGCAGCAGTTGAGCAGTTTAAGGGGTCTGCTGAATTTCAGATGGCGATCAATGCCGTGGTCGCCAGCAGCTTGGCGAGGGAAGTGTCTGGAGGGGCGGGCTCGTCGGAACGACCGCTAGGGGCAGGACTGAGGCAGAAGTTATTGAGAGCTTCCAGTGGTCAGACTTCTAGAGGCACGAAATGGCTGAATTCCAGGACAGTGGCTGGAAGATGTTCAAGTGTAAAGCTGAAGAGTTGTTTCCAGACTTAAATCTCAGTAGTGTAAAAATTGACGAAGACGATGTGGCCCAAACCCCCCTGGATGAAGGTATTGAAGAAGAAGACCTCGTTTCCAGTGAGGAGGAATAATTGAAGTGAACAAAATTTGTACTTAGAGTTGTTTTTGTGTGTTTGTTTTTGTTTTTGTTTTGTTTTGTTTTGTTTTGTTTTTTTTTGTTTTTTTTTTGAAATGCTGGAATGAACTTATGTACAAGTTTGTGAAGAAATAAAATTTCAGTTGTGTTTTCATTCGATTGTTTTTGCTTGTGCATCTGAAATGAATGAGAATGGTGGCTTGTGTACAAATCGTTGTGAGAATCTCAATGCAAATTGGAGTCAAACTTGTATTAAAAACTTAATGCAGAGTGAAGGTTAAGATATAATAAAATTACAAGTGTGTGCCTGCCACACTGTTGAAGTGAATGAGTGTGGTTTATTAAAGTTAGGCTTGACTTGTAAAGAAAAAGGCTAACTTGCAACTGTTGATAAATAAGGAAATAGTCTGACTTGTAAAGAAAACATGTAAGAATGTCAGAGATGTGAAGTTTCAAATTATGCCCAAAAATGGAGTTGTAAATCGTGTTGCAAGAGTGTTGGTAAATAAAAGATCAGTTTGGAATTTCACTAAGCAAAGAGTGATGTAAAAACATGGACCTTGAATTTTGACTAAGTGTGTCTACGAATGCCACAAGCATGAGGTTGGCTTGAATGGCCTTGACAGAGCTCTGTATGCGTGCCCAGTTGGGGTTAAGCTATGATTCACTAACTTTGCAAATAATTCAGTGGCTTGAAGTAACTCAGTCTTGCAGTGACCAAGGCGTTTACGCTCAGTCTAGCTGAGGCTTGTCATGCTCAGATTGGCCGAGGCTTTTGGTGCTCAGTCTGGCTGAGGGATTTGGTGCTCAGTCTGGCTAAGGCTTTTTGTGCTCAGTCTAGCTGAGGCTTTTAACGACTCGGTCTGGACGAGTTCTTCTTGCTCAGTCTGGCTGAGGCTTTTTGTCGCTCGGTCTGGAGGAGGCGTTTCAGTCTGGCTGAGGCTTTTTGTGCTCAGTCTGGCTGAGGCTTTTAACGACTCGGTCTGGCCGAGGCTTTTGGTGCTCAGTCTGGCTGAGACTTTTTGTGCTCAGTGTGGCTGAGGCTTTTAATGACTCGGTCTGGTCGAGTTCTTCATGCTCAGTCTGGCTGAGTCTTTTTGTCACTCGGTCTGGACGAGGCGTTTAGTGCTCAGTCTGGCTGAGGCTTTTTATGAGTGCTTTAATCAAAATGTTATGGAGACGCCATATAGATAACTGAGATATAAAATTGTTGTCATGGAAAGTGTAGCCCAGTTGATCAAAAAGTTACATTATGTGAAGGGAGAACAAGAATGTTCAAGCGTGTAAATTTGCCGAGAAGAAAATACAACAGTTGAGCAATACAAATTTGGGAATTTATTGAAAGTATCACTTCCGGTGTTCGGCGTTCCATGGGTGGGGGAGGTCTTGACCTTCCATGTCCTGAAGTCGGTAAGTGCCCAGACGTGGTTGGGCTTTCACAACGTAAGGTCCCTCCCACTTGGCTGCAAGTTTGCCCTCAGTCGGGTTTTTAGTGGCAAGAGTTACTTCGCGCAAGACAAGGTCCCCCACGGCGAACTCCCTTGGATGCACTTTGCGGTTGTAGTGTGTTCTCATTTTCTGTTGGTATAAGGCCAGTCTGACAGCAGTGGTTTCTCTGAGCTCTTTGATTAGGTCAAGGTCTGCCCGACGGAGCTCCTCAGTTACTTCTGGATTCGGATATAAAACCCTTGGGGTAGGCAGACCGACTTCCACTGGGATGATCGCCTCAGCGCCTTAGGTTAAGCGAGAGGGGGTCTCCCCAGTGGGAGTCCGAGCGGTAGTACGATAAGCCTAGAGTAGATGCGGTAATTCCTTAGCCCAAAGTCCCTTAGCAGCTTTTAGCTTAGTTTTGATGATCTTCAGAAGAGAACGGTTGGTAACCTCGACTCGGCTATTGGCTTGGGGATGACCTGGGGAGGAGAAACATGGTTGGATCTGCAGGTCTGCACAGAACTTCATGTACTTGGCGTTGTCGAATTGTTTGCCGTTGTCGGAGACGATGGCTTGAGGGATGCCAAACCTGCATACGATCAACTACCAGATGAATTTGGTTGTGTTCCGCTCGGTGATGGCGGCAAGGGGTTCTACCTCTATCTACTTGGTGAAGTAATCAATGGCGACTATCGCGAACTTGGTCTGCCCTCGGCCGGTGGGAAGTGGACCAACTAAGTCGATCTCCCATTTGGCGAACGGATAAGGACTGCAAAGTGTGATCAACTCTGTAGGAGGAGCATGGGAGATGTTGGAAAAACGCTGACACTTATCACATTTGAGCACGAAGTCAGTTGCATCTTGATTGAGAGTGGGCCAGAAATAACCAGTGCGAAGTATTTTGTGGGCTAGAGACCTGCCGCCCGAATTATTACCACAAATACCCTCATGGATTTCCCGCATCACATAGGTTGCTTGAGCTGGATTGAGGCATCTGAGGTATGGGCGTGAAAAGCCCCTCTTGTACAAAAGACTGTTGACAAGAATGTAATTGGACGACCGGGCCCTGACTTTGGCGGCCTACTGCTTGTCCTCTGGTAGTTCTCCCATTGTCAAAAATAAAAAGATGTCGGACGCCCAGGGGATAGGTTCATTTTGGAGGAAGTGGACCGCTTGTTGGTCGGAGGAGATAGCAGGGTGGGTCAGGTATTCGAGGCGAACACCATGGTTGAGATCTGACTAATCTGCAGAGGCTAATTGAGCCATCTCATCGGCCTGGGAGTTTTCTGCCCGAGGGATGTGTTTGATGTGGAAGGTATTAAAGAGGCGAACAAGGGGAAGGGCTATATCCCTGTAAGCCCGCATTGTGTCCTCCTTGGCATCGAATTCCCCGTAATTTGTCCGACAATGAGTTGGAAGTCGCTGAACACCTGGATGTCGCTGACACAGATGTCCCTAGCTAAGCGGAGACCTACTATCAATGCCTCGTATTCGGCCTCATTGTTACTGGCCTCGAACAAGAAACAGTGTGCACATTTGAAATAGCCACCCTCAGGGGCAGTGAGGATGAGACCGACCCTGCTGCCTTCCCTGCGGGATGATCCGTCGACGTTGAGAGTCCAAGAATTAGGGTCTTCTAGCTCAGTAAGGGTTGGTCAGGGTGGAGGGGCCGTGGTTGGAGTAGGATTAGTGAATTCCAGGATGAAATCAGCGACAGCCTGCCCTTTTATTGCGGTTCGAAGTCGGTAGGAGATGTCAAACTAGCTGAGTTCCATTGACCACTGCATGAGTCTGCCGGAAAGTTCTGGTTGCTGCATGACCTTCTTCAAAGATTAGTCGGTGAGGACCACAATGGAATCGGCTTGAAAGTAAGGACAAAGTCGTCTAGAGGCAGTGACCAAGGCCAAAGACAATTTTTCTAACCATGGGTAATTCTGCTCCGCTCCCCTGAGAGCCCGACTGGTGTAGTAGACCGGTCGTTAGACAGAGCCGTCTTCCCTGATAAAAGCTGCACTGACTGCGGTGTTTGACACAGCTAAATATAGGAAGAGGGGCTCGCCTGTGATTGCCTATGAAAGGAGGGGGGGTTGGCCATGCACTGCTTCAACTGCTGAAAAGCCTCTTCGGATTCAGTTGTCCATTCAAAAGTTTGCCGAAGAACTTTGAAGAAGGGGAGGCACTTGTCCGTTGCGCGGGAAATGAAGCGGTTGAGGGCGGCAACTCGGCCAGTGAGTCTCTGAACCTCCTTGACCGTTCTGGGTGACTACATCTCAATCAAGGCATTCATCTTTTCAGGGTTAGCTTCAATACCCCGCTGACTGACCGTGAAACCTAAAAACTTCCCAGATCCTACGCCGAAGGCGCACTTCTCTAGGTTGAGCTTCATTTGGTACTTACGTAGAGTGGCAAAGGTCTCTCGCAGGTCGGTCAGATAATTAGCAGAGAGTTTGCTTTTGACTAGCATGTCGTCGACATATACTTCCATATTCCGACCGATCTGATGATGGAAAACGGCGTTGACCAACTGTTGGTAGGTGGCCCTAGTATTTTTCAGTCCAAACGGTATCACACAGTAATGGTAGGTGCCTCGGTCGGTAATGAAGGAGGTGTGTTCCCGATCAGATGGGTGCATCAGAATTTGGTTGTACCCAGAGAAGGCATCCATGAAGCTAAGCATTTGGTGACCGGCCGTGGCGTCGACCAGCAAGTGTATGCGGGGAAAAAGATAACTGTCTTTGGGGCAAGCTCGGTTGAAGTCTGAGTAGTCGACATGGAGTCGTCATTTACCATTGTTCTTGCGGACCAGGACCACGTTTGACAACCATCTAGGGTAGTCCACGTTCTTGATGAATTGTGCCTCAAGGAGCTTGTCGACCTTTGCAGCAATGAGAGTATTGCGCTCCAGATGGAAAATGCGTTGTTTCTGGTGGTAAGGTCAAAAATAGGGATCAATGCTGAGGCGGTGGGTTATGAATGAGGTGTCAATACCCGGCATGTCTGAGTGGGTCCAGGCAAATACATCGTTGTTCTCGATCAGGAGGGCAGTAAGATCGGCCTTTGCTTGGGGGGATAGTTGGCTACCGATCTTGGCAGTTTTTGCTGGGTTGGTGGGATCGATGGGGACTTTGATAAGTTGGGTGTCTCCTAACCAGCCCGTCTTCGTCTCTAACATCGAGTCCTTCGATGATCATAGCCTCCTTCAACTTAACTTCTTTGAGTGAGGCGACATAACATTCCCTGGCCACGATCTGCTCCCCCCTCACTATCTCGACCCCCAGATCGGTGGGGAACTTGATGGCTAGGTGATAAGTTGATGTAATAGCTTGAAAAGCATTTAGGGCGGTGCGACCAAGGATGATGTTGTAGGCAGAGGGGCAGTCGACAACAAGGAAGGTGAGCAGCTTGGTGGTCTGGCGCGGGTGCTCACCGGTTGTGATGGGGAGATCGATGGAGCCAATGGAGGTCACCCGGTCACCAGTGAAACCGACCAAGGGGGTTTGGAGAGGAGACAAACTTTCTTCCCCGATCTTGAGCTGGCGGAAGTAGTTGAGGAAAATGATGTCTGAAGAGCTGCCGCTTTCTATGAGAACTCGTCTGACCTTGTAGTTGGAGAGGAGAGCCGTAATGACTAGAGGGTCGTCACGGGGATAACAAATGCCTGTGCAGTTGGCGTCCGTGAAAGTAATAGGCTCGGTCCACTGCCTGGGCTCTTTGGAAGGTCGGTCCAATGTGGCAACCTCTTTGTCTAGGCCTTGCCTTATTTTCTTGAGTTCTACCCGCTGAGCCGAGCGGGATGGTCCTCCACAAGCAAGCCCACCGGAAATAACTCTGATTTCTCCAACAGGTGGGGTGGGATTACCTTGTCCCGAGGTTCCTGTGGAGGACAATCATGGCCTTGATTTGGTTGGGCTGGCTGCCGGGAAGGAATTCGCCGGCGGGTGTTTTTGGTAGGCTCTGTCCTTTGCCTCTGCTGGGGGCGGGTGTCTGTGAACCGACTAAGACGTCCCTGACGTATTAAGCTCTCGACCTGATCCTTGAGGTTAACACACTCATCGGTATTATGGCCGTGGTCCTGGGGAAAACGACAGTATTTGGATTGGTCCTTCCGATTGGAAGGGGTTCTTGATGGTTGGGGCCATTTGAGGGGGTAGTCCCGCTGGATCTGGTTGAGGACTTGTTCCATAGGGGAGTTAAGGGGTGTGTACCTCTCGAACCGACCGGGCGGTCGGACAGGTATCGGCCGGTCGGCTCGGGAGGGTCTGTCGGTATAATGTGGTGTTTGGGTATTATACTGGGTGTTTCTGGCTTTTGAGTCTTTTCGTTTTTCTCAGGGGGTCGGGTGGTTTGCTGTAGGGTCTTGGCGGGCGGCTAGGGAATCTTCGACGTTCATGTATTTTTGGGCTTTGGAGAGTAAGGCTGCCATGAAGGTAGGGGGGTTTTTGGAGAGGGAGAAGTGGAAGTCAGACGACTATAGTCCGGCCATGAAAGCTGTAAGGATGACCTTATCATCGTTTTCCACCACCTGCAGGGCTTCAGTGTTGAAGCGGGTAACGAAACTGCGTAGGGACTCCCCCTCGGTCTGGCGGATGTTGAGGAGTTGGGTTGCCGGACGGCATTGGCGCTGGCCTCCAATAGAATGACTGAGGAAAGAGTCATTGAGATGCTGGAAAGTGGAGACGGAGTCTGCTGGTAACTGGCTAAACCACAGCCGAGCTAACCCCTTCAGTGTCACAGGGAAAGCTCAACACATAATCTCGTCAGGGAATGCGTAGAGGATCATGAGGGTTCTGTAGGTGTCCAGATGGTCGACTAGGTCTATCGTACCGTCAAAAGAGTCGATGGTGAGCATTTTGAACTTGGAGGGTAGAGGTTTGTCCCGGATAGAAGCAACGAATTGTGAGTTTGCAGTGGTAGAGGGTTTATGCTGCATGTTCTGCATGACCCCTTGGAGTTGGAGCTTCATGGCTCGGAGTTTGGCGTCCTAGAGAGGGATGTTATCACCACCGGAAGGCAGCGGGGATTGGACACTACTGGCTTTCCCTTCAGGGGTTGGTGCTAGGACCGATGGATGCAGGGGTCGAGGTGGTGTATTTATATTAAGAGGAGGAGGTTGCAAGCCTTCCAAGTTTGGTGGATAGGGCTGCAGGATAGTGTGGCTTGGGGCTCGCTCTGGGTTGGGTGGAATATCGGGAGGTGGAGGAGGAGGCATAGGAAGGTTTCATTGGAGTAGAGCATTTATCAGGGCTTGGTTTTGCTCAGCCATGCGGTTAATGCTGTTGGTAAGCTCGATGAAATATAGTGGTGGGTTGTTGGGATTGGGGGGGTCGGCTTGGTGGTCGGCAACATTTTGGTGAGAAGCCATGGATCTATTCGTGACCATACACTTTGATGGGTAGTAGGGAAGGGTTATTGGGACGGGGTCTCCGGCGACAATGAGCACAACTGGCGCGTGGAGCAAAGCGTTTCCATAGACGGCGCCAATTGATGATACAGTTATGATATAACGGGTTCCAAGTGGGATGGATCGGACTGGTCCACGTTTCTCCAACCGGTATCTGAATCTCAAGCTCCTGGTGAACCTGCACACGAGTTCAACGGGGAACGGGGAGTCCCCCAGTGAACCCTCCGACGAGCAAGTTAGAGGGAGAAATAGAGTGTAGGGATGAATTAGAGATAGAAAGCTTAACCTTCTTCTTGTCTTCATCGTTTTCTTATATTCTTTGGTAATCATTTCGTTGTCCCTTCCGACATGTCACCTTGGCCAAAAGTCTATGCTGTAACTTACCTTGTTCAGGGTGAGGGCGTGCTATCCTGACGGAGAGGTATTGTTGTAATAAATGCAGTGAGGGGCTGTATTAATGGCGATGTGCTGTGGCAATAACTTTGCAGATCTTTGTCTGCTGATGTGGCTTGCCCTTTACTCGCCACGTGTCTGAATATCATTGGTCCTTCATGCCATGTTGATTTCCAGATAGTGCTGGGCCTCATCAGTTGGGTTATGTATTGGGCCCTAAGTGGTAGGCTTGGGTTGTTCATAGTGGGTTATGGCCTTTATGGGCCTACCCACGTTAGTAGTCCCCCATTCTCGAGTGCAACTTTAGTCCAACGAAGGGAATAATGAGGAAGATGGAGGTTGAAGGTCGAGTGAAAGGAAAGACCGACTAGAAGTGTTCGAGTGGAAGGACCGACCGCGAGGAGGGCCGACCGCGAAGGGTAGCCGAGTGGAGGGACCGACCATGAGAAGGGCCGACAGCGAAGGGTGGCCGAGTGGAGGGGCCGACCGTGAGGAGGGCCAACCGCGAAAGGTAGCCGAGTGGAGGTTCTGACCCCAAAGGGTAAGGTTGGGGGCATAGGGCTTGAGAGGCGGCGTGTCACGTGGTGATTTAAAATGGAAAAGACAAGGTAAGGGGAGGGGGCAGTGGATCGTGGTCGTACACGTGGCAGCATCTCGTAGTGAGGTAGGTTAGGCATTGAGCCAGAAGTTAAACGATAGGTCATTGTGGGTGTTAAAAAGATAGTTTTGGCGGAGTTTTTTTGAAAAGGTTTCAAACTGGCGAAAATTAATTGTGACCCTTGGAATACGGGCAAGCCTTGGGCCTTTGGTATTATTCGATTTACTTACTCTTTGCAAAAAATCAAAACATTCCAAGTGTTAACTCCTTTGTTGCTGACGATACACCTCTGCAACATTTTTTGAATTTCCTTGCGCCTACATCCGAAGCTATTCGTAGACACACCACAGAAATGGCCCAAGAAGAAGCTGGAATCGCCAGGGTTGATCCACTTGGGGATGATGATGCGGTGGAGTTGGTGCAGCAGTACAGGGCAGAAAGGCAAATGGAGAGGGTAGGGGAGCCAGTGGTACGATCTCATTCTTCCACCATGATGGCGACCCCAACGCCGATAAGCCAGGTGGAGCTAGATCATTGGCATACAAAGGCTGATAAGTCGATTATTACCGCGAAGGAGCTGGAGGGGATGCGGGAGAAGTACCAGATCCCCGCAGAAATAGAGTTGAAACTGCCGGAATCAAAGGAGAGGGTGTTTGATGCTTGACCGGGGGAGTTCGCCCTGTACGAGGAGGTGCTGAAGGGAGGGTTAAGGTTAACCCTCCCCCAGATAATGGTGGATATACTGAACCGATTGGAGATAGCCCCAGGCCAGCTAATGCCCAACGCGTGGAAGATCTTGCTGGCGTGTGCGAGTGCGTGGCCGAAGGTGAATGGCAGGGCTGAAATGACAGTGGACGAGTTTTTTGTGTGCTACAAGGCGTCAGGGCAGCAGGAGACTTGGATTACCCTACAGGCAGTAGCAGGGAAGGGTTTGGTGGAGGGGCTGCTGTCATCGATCAAGGGGTGGAGGTCGCAGTGGTTCTATGTGTCCGCCAATGGAGGGGTTGGGGTGCGTACAATTAGAAAGTGCCCACCAAATTGATGGAGCCAAGACTGGAGGCAGCATCGGAGGAGAGGGTGAAGAAAGTGAAGGAATGGCGGGAGAAGGAGGGGGCCAAGTGGGATGAGCTTGTTCAGCCGTCAGCCTTGTTTACGGCAAGGTTGGGTCCTCAATTGAACAGTGGAGACCTCGACCGGGCAGAATTAGAGGCGACAAGAAAGGCATAAGAGGCGGAGGATAGGACCATCCTCGCCCAAGCCAGTAAGTTCCAGGAGGCACAGGAAGTCCGACCGCATAGGCCGATCGTGTGGGAGAGGATCCGACCGCGCCCCAAATCGCTGGGGGAAAAAGACTTGGGTGAATCTGAGCCACGACCGCCCTTGATTGATCCTTTGAAACAGAGGGCCAACTAGGAGATGGGCAGTGTGGGGAAGAAGAAAAGAAAGGTGAAGAGTAGTGAGGGGGAGCTTGCCATGAAGAGGTGGAGGGAAGTAACGGCAAAGGAGACCCCTATGGCCAAGGAGGCAGAGAAGGAGGAAGTGGGGGAGGTCCCAGTAGTGGAGGTCGCCTCAGAGGTCGTAGAGGTTGTCGCAGTAGTGGTGGAGATTGCCCAAGAAGTTCAAGTAGAGGGGGGGCAACTGGCCCTGAGCCAAGGGGAGAGGAACAGCCCCAGGGGGGTCCTACGCCCCAAGGAAGGGGGGCCAGGCTGACGACTGCTATCTACCACGCCTGCGCGGTGTCTGGGCGACTGGAGGGAGAAGAAGGCCTAGCCAGGGCAACTGCAAATCGCCTTGTGGAGATAGTGGATGATGCAACCGTCCGCTCGATGGCCAGGTTCAATGAGGCTGAGCTGCTAAGGGGGTTATGCTCTGCCCAAATGGAGGTAACCACCTTAGGAGGGGCTCTGCTAAGAAAGGCAGCGACGGCGAAAGCCAAGTTGGAGGAGGTGAAGGTCCAAGTTGCAAGTTTCAGGAGGGAGAGTGCAAGCTGGAAGAAGGCTGGGCGAGGCGCGTGTGCCAGGAGTTGGGAGGAGGCTGAGAAAGCGAAAAAGTTAGGAGTGTTGGCGGTGGTGTAGAAGAATGTTGCCGATCGTGCCCACGCTAAGCTGCTCGCGGCCAAGTTGGAGCTTGAGGACGAACGCCGCAAGGTAGTGTCGCTCGAGTTCCAGCTTGCTAGCGAGCAAAAGAAGCTGGGGGATGCTCAAAAGGCCTGCGCGGTCGCCGTCGAACAATTTGAAGAGGCTATGACCAGCAATGAAGATCTGTGTGCCCAGCAGATCAAGGAAAAAGAAGACGCAGACTTGCAGATTGCTGGGCTGCAAAAGGAGCTGGAAGATGAGCGTGCCAAGTTGCTAGAGGAGAGGGCAAGGTTGGAGAAAGAGCTGGAAGAAGAGAAGACCAAGGCAGCCTCTGAAAGGGCGGCATACCCAGACCTATGCGTCGCAGCAGTTGAGCAGTTTAAGGGGTCTTCTGAATTTCAGATGGCGATCAATGCCGCGGTCGCCAGCAGCTTAGCGAGGGAAGTGTCTGGGGGGGCGGGCCCATCGAACGCACTGACAGGGGAGGCGTGGTTATTGAGAGCTTCAATGTCGACTTCAATAAGCACGAAATGGCCGAAGTTCTCGGGACAATGGTCGAAGATGTTCAAGCGTAAAGTCAAGAGTTGTTCCTGCACTTAGACCTCGAGAGTGTAAAATTGACGAAGACGATGTGGCCCAGACCCCCTTGGATGAAGGTATTGAAGAAGAAAACCTCGTTTCCAGTGAAGAGGAATAATTGAAGTGAACAAAATTTGTACTTAGAGTTGTTTTTGTGTGTTTGTTTTTGTTTTGTTTTGCTTTTTTGTTTTGTTTTTTTGTTTTTTTGATTTGAAATGCTAGAATGAACTTATGTACAAGTTTGTGAATAAATAAAATTTCAGTTGTGTTTTCATTCGATTGTTCTTGCTTGTGCATCTGAAATGAAGGAGAATGGTGGCTTGTGTGTAAAGCTTGTGTACAAATCGTTGTGAGAATCTCAATGCAAATTGGAGTCGAACTTGTATTAAAAACTCAATGCAGAGTGAAGGTTAAGATGTAATAAAATTACAAGTGTGTGTCTGCCACACTGTTGAAGTGAATGAGTGTGGTTTATTAAAGTTAGGCTTGACTTTTAAAGAAAAAGGCTGATTTGCAACTGTTGATAAATAAGGAAATAGTCTGACTTGTAAAGGAAACATGTAAGAATGTCAGAGATGTGAAGTTTCAAATTATGCCCAAAAATGGAGTTGTAACTTGTGTTGCAAGAGTGTTGGTAAATAAAAGATTAGTTTGGAATTTGACTAAGCAAAGAGTGGTATAAAAACATGGACCTGGAATTTTGACTAAGTGTGTCTACGAATGCCACAAGCATGAGGTTGGCTTGAATGGCCTTGACAGAGCTCTGTATGCGTGCCCAGTTGGGGGTAAGCTATGATTCACTGACTTTGCAAATAATTCAGTAGCTTGAAGTAACCTCGCCTTATACCGACCAAGGCGTTCACGCCACCCGGGCCGAGGCTTGTCATGCTCAGCCGGGCGAGGATTTGGTGCTCAGTTTGGCTGAGGCTTTTTGTGCTCACTCTGGCTGAGGCTTTTAATGACTCAGTCTGGCCAAGTTCTTCATGCTAAGTCTGGCTGAGGTTTTTTGTCGCTCGATCTGGCTGAGGCTTTTTGTGCTCAGTCTGGCTGAGGCTTTTAACGACTCGGTTTGGCCGAGACTTTTGGTGCTCAGTCTGGCTGAGGCTTTTTGTGCTCAGTATGGCTAAGGCTTTTAACAATGCGGCCTGGCCGAGTTCTTTATGTTCAGTTTGGCTGAGGCTTTTTGTCGCTCGGTCTGAACGAGGCGTTTGGTGCTCAGTCTGGCTGAGGCTTTTAATGAGTGCTACAATCAAAATGTTATGGAGACGCCATATAGATAACTGAGATATAAAATTGTTGTCATGGAAAGTGTAGCCTAGTTGATCAAAAAGTTACATTATGTGAGGGGAGAACAAGAATGTTCAAGCGTGTAAATTTGCCAAAAAGAAAATACAACAGCCGAGCAATACAAAAGTGGGAATTTATTGAAAGTAACGCTTCAGGTGTTCGGCGTTCCATGGGTGGGGGAGGTCTTGACCTTCCATGTCCTGAAGTCAGTAAGTGCCCAGACGTGGTCGGGCTTTCACAACGTAAGGTCCCTCCCACTTGGCTGCAAGTTTGCCCTCAGTCGGGTTTTTAGTGGCAAGAGTTACTTCGCGCAAGACAAGGTCCCCCACGGCGAACTCCCTTGGATGGACTTTGCGGTTGTAGTGTGTTCTCATTTTCTGTTGGTATGAGGCCAATCTGACCGCAGTGGTTTCTCTGAGCTCTTCGATTAGGTCAAGGTCTGCCCGACGGAGCTCTTCAGTTACTTCTGGATTCGGATGTAAAACCCTTGGGGGTAGGCAGACCGACTTCCACTGGGATGACTGCCTCAACGCCGTAGGTTAAGCGAAAGAGGGTCTCCCCAGTGGAAGTCCGAGCGGTAGTACGGTAAGCCTAGAGTACATGCGGTAATTCCTCAGTCCAAAGTCCTTTAGTAGCTTTTAGCTTGGTTTTAATGATCTTCAGAAGAGAACGGTTGGTAACCTCGACTCGGCCATTGGCTTGGAGATGACCTGGGGAGGAGAAACATGGTTGGATCTGGAGGTCTGCACAGAACTTCATGTACTTGGCGTTGTCGAATTGTTTGCCGTTGTCGAAGACGATGGCTTGAGGGATGCCAAACCTGCATACGATCAACTACCAGATGAATTTGGTTGTGTTCCGCTCGGTGATGGTGGCAAGGGGTTCTGCCTATACCCATTTGGTGAAGTAATCAATGGCGACTATCGCGAACTTGGTCTGGCCTCGGCCGGTGGGAAGTGGACCAACTAAGTCGATCCCCTATTTGGCGAACGGATAAGGACTGCAAAGTGTGATCAACTCTGTAAGAGGAGCATGAGGGATGTTGGCAAAACGCTGACACTTATCACATTTGAGCATGAAGTCAGTTGCATCTTGATTGAGAGTGGGCCAGAAATAACCAGTGCGAAGTATTTTGTGGGCTAGAGACCTGCCGCTCGAATGATTACCACAAATACCCTCATGGATTTCCCACATCACATAGGTTACTTGAGCTAGATTGAGGCATCTGAGGTATGGGCGTGAAAAGCCCCTCTTGTAAAAAAGACCGTTGACAAGAATGTAATTAGACGACCGGGCCCTGACTTTGGCGGCCTGCTGCTTGTCCTCTAGTAGTTCTCCCATTGTCAAAAATAGAAAGATGTCGGACACCCAGGGGATAGGTTCATTTTGGAGGAAGTGGACCGCTTGTTGGTTGGGGGAGATGGCAGGGTGGGTCAGGTATTCGAGGCGAACACCGTGGTTGAGATCTGACTGATCTGCAGAGGCTAATTGAGCCATCTCATCGGCCTGGGAGTTTTTCGCCCGAGGGATGTGTTTGATGTGGAAGGTATTGAAGAGGCGAACAAGGAGAAGGGCTATATCCCTGTAAGCCCGCATTGTGTCCTCCTTGGCATCGAATTCCCCCGTAATTTGTCCGACAATGAGCTGGGAGTCGCTGAACACCCGAATGTGGCTGACACCGATGTCCTTGGCTAAGCGGAGACCTGCTATCAATGCCTTATATTCGGCCTCATTGTTACTGGCCTCGAACAAGAAACAGTGTTCACATTTGAAATAGCCACCCTCAGGGGCAGTGAGGATGAGACCGGCCCCGTTGCCTTCCCTGCGAGATGATCCGTCAACGTTGAGAGTCCAAGAATGAGGGTCTTCTGGCTCGGTAAGGGTTGGTGGGGGTGGAGGGGCCGTGGTTGGGGTAGGATTAGTGAATTCCAAGATGAAATCAGCGACAGCCTGCCCCTTTATTGCTGTTCGAAGTCGGTAGGAGATGTCAAACTAGCTGAGTTCCATTGACCACTGCATGAGTCTGCCAGAAAGTTCTGGTTGCTGCATGATCTTCTTCAAAGGTTGGTCGGTGAGGACCACTATGGAATGGGCTTGGAAGTAAGGACGGAGTCGTCTAAAGGCAGTGACCAAGGCCAAAGACAATTTTTCTAACCGTAGGTAATTTTGCTCCGCTCCCCTGAAAGCCCGACTGGTGTAGTAGACCGGTCGTTGGACAGAGCCGTCTTCCCTGATAAGAGCTGCACTGACTGCGGTGTTTGACACAGCTAAATATAGGAAGAGGGGCTCACCTGTGATTGCCTGTGAAAGGAGGGGGGGTTGTCCATGCACTGCTTCAACTGCTGAAAAGCCTCTTCGAATTCGGTTGTCCATTCAAAAGTTTGCCGAAGAACTTTGAAGAAGGGGAGGCACTTGTCCGTTGCGCAGGAAATGAAGCGGTTGAGGGCGGCAACTCGGCCGGTGAGTCTCTGAATCTCCTTGACCGTTCTGGGTGACTACATCTCAATCAAGGCCTTGATCTTTTCAGGGTTTGCTTCAATGCCCCGCTGACTGACCGTGAAACCCGAAAACTTCCCAGATCCTACGCCGAATGCGCACTTCTCTGGGTTGTGCTTCATTTGGTACTTACATAGGGTGGCGAAGGTCTCTTGTAGGTCGATCAGATAATCTGCAGAGAGTTTGCTCTTGACTAGCATGTCGTCGACATATACTTCCACATTTCGACCGATCTGATGATGGAAAACGGCGTTGACCAACTGTTGGTAGGTGGCTCCAGGATTTTTCAGTCCAAACGGCATCACACGGTAATGGTAGGTGCCTCGGTCGGTAATGAAGGAGGTGTGTTCCCGATCAGATGGGTGCATCAGAATTTGGTTGTACCCAGAGAAGGCATCCATGAAGCTAAGCATTTGGTGACCGGCCGTGGCGTCGACCAGCAGGTCTATGCGGGGCAGAGGATAACTGTCTTTGGGGCAAGCTCGGTTGAGGTCTGAGTAGTCGACACAGAGTCGCCATTTACCATTGTTCTTGCGGACCAGGACCACGTTTGACAACCATCTAGGGTAGTCCACGTTCTTGATGAATTGTGCCTCAAGGAGCTTGTCGACCTCTGCGGCAATGAGAGTATTGCGCTCCGGATGGAGAATGCGCTGTTTCTGGTGGTAAGGTCGAAAATGGGGTTCAATGCTGAGGCGGTGGGTTATGAATGAGGGGTCAATACCCGACATGTTTGAGTGGGTCCAGGAAAATACATCGTTGTTCTCGATCAGGAGGGCAGTAAGATCAGCCTTTGCTTGGGGGGATAGTTGGCTGCCGATCTTGGCAATTTTTGCTGGGTTGGTGGGATCGATGGGGACTTCGATAAGTTCTTCCACTGGTTCCCCCCTAACCAGCTCGTTTTCATCGCTAACATCGAGTCCTTCGATGATCATAGCCTCCTTCAACTTAACTTCTGCGAGTGAGGCGACATAACATTCCCTGGCCACGGTCTGCTCCCCCCTCACTGTCCCGACCTCCAGATCGGTGGAGAACTTGATGGCTAGGTGATAAGTTGATGTAATAGCTTGAAAAGCATTTAGGGCGGTGCGACCAAGGATGATGTTGTAGGCAGATGGGCAGTCGACAACAAGGAAGGTGAGCAGCTTGGTGGTCTGGCGCAGGTGCTTGCCGATTGTGATGGGGAGATCGATGGAGCCAATGGAGGTCACCCGGTCACCAGTGAAACCGACCAAGGGGGTTTGGAGAGGGGAGAGACTTTCTTCCCCGATCTTGAGCTGCCGGAAGCAGTTGAGAAAAATGATGTCTGAAGAGCTGCCGCTGTCTATGAGAACTCGTCTGACCTTGTAGTTGGAGATGAGAGCCGTAATGACTAGAGGGTCATCACGGGGATAACAAATGCCTGTGCAGTCGGCGTCCGTGAAGGTAATAAGCTCAGTCCACTGCCTGGGCTCTTTGGAAGGTCGGTCCAATGTGGCAACCTCTTTGTCTGAGCCTTGCCTTATTTTCTTGAGTTCTGCCCGCTGAGCCGAACGAGATGGTCCTCCACAAGCAAGCCCGCCGGAAATAACTCTAATTTCTCCAACAGGTTGGGCGGGATTACCTTGTGCCCGAGGTTGCTGTGGAGGATGATCATGGCCTTGATTTGGTTGGGCTGGCTGCCGGGGAGAAGTACACCGGCGGGTGTTTCTGGTAGGCTCTGTTCTTTGCCTCTGTTAGGGGCGGGTGTCTGTGAACCAGCTAAGACGTCCCTAACGTATTAAGTTCTCGACCTGATCCTTGAGGTTAACACACTCATCGGTATTATGGTCGTGGTCCTGGGAAAAACGGCAGTATTTGGATTGGTCCTTCCGATTGGAAGGGGTTCTTGATGGTTGGGGCTATTTGAGGGGTAGTCCCACTGGATCTGGTTGAGGACTTGTTCCATAGGGGAGTTAAGGGTGTGTATTTCCGAATCGGTATCGGCCGGTCGGCTCGGGAGGGTCTGTCGGTATAATGTGGTGTTTGGATATTATACTGGGTGTTTCTGGCTTCTGAGTCTTTTCATTTTTCTCGGGGGGTCGGGTGTTTTGCTGTAGGGTCTTGGCGAGCGGCTAGGGAATCTTCGGCGTTCATGTATTTTTGGGCTTTGGAGAGTAAGGCTGCCATGGAGGTGGGGGGGTTTTTGGAGAGGGAGAAGTGGAAGTCAGACGACCGTAGTCCGGTCATGAAAGCTGTAAGGATGACCTTATCATTGTTTTCCGCCACCTGCAGGACTTCGGTGTTGAAGCGGGTAACGAAACTGTGCAGGGACTCCCCCTCGGTCTGGCGGATGTTGAGGAGTTGGGTTGCTGGACGGCATTGGTGCTGGGCTCCAATAAAATGACTGAGGAAAGAGTCACTGAGATGCTGGAAAGTGGAGACAGAGTCTGCTGGTAACTAGCTAAACCACAGCCGAGCTAACCCCTTCAGTGTCACGGGGAAAGCTCAACACATGATCTCGTCACGGAATGCGTGGAGGACTATGAGGGTTCTGTAAGTCTCCAGATGGTCGACTGGGTCTGTCGTACCGTCAAAAGAGTTGATGGTGGGCATTTTGAACTTGGGGGGTAGAGGTTTGTCCCGGATGGAAGCAACAAATGGTGAGTTTGCAGTGGTAGAGAGTTTATACTGCATGTTCTGCACGACCCCTTGGAGTTGGAGCTTCATGGCTCGAAGTTCGGCGTCCCAAAGAGGGATGTTATCACCACCGGAAGGCAGCGGGGGTTGGACACTACTGGCTTCCCCTTCGAGGGTTAGTGCTAGGACCGATGGATGCGGGGGTCGGGGTGGTGTATTTATATTAGGAGGAGGAGGTTGCAAGCCTTCCAAGTTGGGTGGATAGAGCAGCAGGATAGTGTGGCTTGGGGCTCGCTCTGGGTTGGGTGGAATATCGGGAGGTGGTGGAGAAGGCATAGGAAGGTTTCTTTGGAGTAAAGCATTTATCAGAGCTTGGTTTTGCTTGGCCATGAGGTTAATGCTGTTGGTAAGCTCGATGAAATACAGTGGTGGGTTGTTGGGATTGGGAAGGTCGGCTTAATGGTCGGCAGCATTTTGGTGAGAAGCCATGGATCTAGTCGTGACCATACACTTTGATGGGTAGCAGGGAAGGGTTATTGGGACGGGGTCTCCGGCGACAATGAGCACAACTGGCGCGCATAGCAAAGCGTTCCCACAAACGGCGCCAACTGATGATACAGTTTTGATATAACGGGTTCCAGATGGGATGGGATGGATCGGACTGGTCCACGCTTCTCCAACCGATATCTTAATTGTCAAGCTCCTGGTGAACCTGCACACGAGTTCAATAGGGAACGGGGAGTCCCCCAGTGAACCCTCCGACGAGCAAGTTAGAGAGAGAAATAGAGTGTAGGGATGAATTAGAGATAGAAAGCTTAGCCTTCTTGTTGTCTTCAACGTTTGCTTATATTCTTTGGTAATCATTTCGTCGTCCCTTCCGAACTGTCACCTTGTCCAAAAATCTATGTTGTAGCTGACCTTGTTCAGGGTGAGGGCGTACTGTCTCGACAGAGAGGTGTTGTCGTAATAAAAACAGTGAGGGGCTGTATTAATGGTGATGTGCAGTGGCAATAACTTTGCAGATCTTTGTCTGCTGATGTGGCTTGCCCTTTACCTGTCACGTGTCTAAATATCATTGGTCCTTCATGCCATGTTGATTTTCAGATGGTGCTGGCCTCATCAGTGCGGTTATATATTGGGCCTTAAGTAGTAAGCTTGGGTTGTTCATAGTAGGTTATGACCTTTATGGACATACCCACGTCAAGTATCAATTTTTATAATAATAATTGTATCATAAAAAAAATAAAAATTAAAAATTTATTGGATGTCAATTGCCAAATCAATCCTAAATCATTTGCGTCCGTCAATAGACAACTCTTTTAGTTAATTTAAAGTAGCTTTACGTATTCGGCACGGAAAGGTATGTCGAGTTTGACAAGCAACTTCTTGGAATTGTTGATTTATTATTTTGAGAAGAGCTGTGATTGGGAGCTCGAATCCGAGCTCCCCCGAATACCCCGAATCCCCTTTTTTTTTTTTTTTTTTTTTTTTTTTTTTTTACAGCGGAAGAAGACGAAGAAGGGGGGGGGGGGAGGGGAGGAGGAGGGCTGGAGGGGCCATACCAGTGGGAGGAGGCGGAGGCGGGGCAGGAGGCAACGGTCTTTGTGATGGCGAGCGTGGGCAATGACATTTGCGTCGATGGCGGCAATGACAGCAATTTGAAGCGATCGGCGGCAGACTGGCGACTCTCTTCCCCCCTTCTTCTCTCTCTCTCTCCCTCTCCCTCCTCTGTTGCAGGTCGAAAATAAAGGAAAAAAAAAAAAAAAACGAAAGCCCAAAACGACGTCGTTTTGGGCTTTCGAGTGAAGAAATTCGCGCTACTAAGCTTTATTCTTTTGAGAAATAGTAAAGTGTTAAGTTGGTAATAAATTAAAGAAAAAATTAAATGAATACTTACGTTCAGAAATGTGTTAAAAATTACTTTTTAATTTTTAATTTATTTTTGACTCTCACCCGGAAAAAGTAAAAACGTTAAAAAAAGAAGTTAAAAAGTGAACTTTAATTCAGACACATACAAATGATATGAACTTTTTATCACATAGACCTTGTAGAAAAAATTATTCATACAAAAAAAAACAGTTTTATCGAATAACTATAAATAGAATAATCGATTACATTTTATTTTATAAAATAAACGATTCATAGATTATAAATTTTAAATTATTAATTTTATAAAATAAAATATAATTTATTTATGTATTTATAATTGCTCAATAAACTTAATTTTTTTGTATTAATATATTTATTATAAGATCTATACGATAGACGATTCAAATCATTTATGCATATACAAACTAAAACCAACGAAAGAAGTATAGTGGGATGTGGGAAGGAACTACTCCCAATCAACGTTGCTAAATAATAACAGGAAAAAGATTAAGAAGTATAATTTAAGCTTCAAAATTTTATTCATAATAACGTAACATGCAGTCTATCGATTTTTAATTTATCACCAATTTTGTCAAGGAAGACCTGCCTTGTTATCTCATTGTATGGATGGGTGGATATCGGCTTGTTCTCTCGCTCAATCATATTTTTTAGAGTTTCGAAAGGTTATCTTATCCCATAAGATCAAATTAGACTAACATTTTTAGTCCGTTATATTAATGGATTGGGTTTGGAATTTTTACTTTTAACCTAATCAGGCCTGGCCGTTATTAAATTATTTATTTATTCATATTATATTAAAATATATTTTTTTTATTGAGATATAGAGTTTATCTTTATTAATTTTACTAAAAATCACATTTGTAGTGATGTGTGATTGAATTTATTTAAGAAATTTTTTAATTTATACACAAAATCTTTCAATTTACAATGATGCCAATATATTTATTTAAGAAATATAATATATAATTTCATTTCATTTTGGAATATTTTAATTTTTTTTTTTAACATATAACCCGATGAGTATACTTGAGATTTATAATTATTTTTGAGATTACACTTGGATAAATATAGAGTCTTGATATTAGAATTTAAACTAAATTTAGACAAACACAAAATCTATTATTGGGGCTTCGTTTGGGAAGAAGGATTGGGTAAGGTTTGGAGCTATTTTAGTTACAAAAAGATAAAATAAATTTTTTAGTTTAATTAGACAAAATATCACATCTAGTCTATAATCATTACATTCTTTCTTTTATAAAATATCAAAAAAATCAAAAAAATTATTTCCAAACTAAAACTTTTTAATCCCAAACAACAATAATAATAATAAAAATCAAAAAGGCTACTCACTGCCTAAACCAACCCTATGTAACGCGGAACAGCCCAATCTGGCTGCGCCCGACGTTGTCCAATCCTAGTTATAAGCACAGGTGACGCTACGTTGTAGTGAGGGTGGGTGTTCAGGTGAACCTCTGAACATTCAAATTTTTTTATTAAATATATGAGATTTTATCTAGTGGGGTGATTAATGATTCCAATTGAATCCACTAAACTGCTTCTTTGAACCCTCTGATTTGTTCTTGTGCGAGATTTTAACTCATCAACTTGTAAATAAGAAATCATAACCACCATACATGTGTAAACTGAACAACAATTGAACTCAATAGAAATTTGAGAGCTATGTTGCATCTTGATTGTGTGTGACAAGACCTAAATATCTACAAAAATGCTTCGTAACGTGAATTTATATGGTTTGAATTACTTAAATATATCAAAATAATGTCATTTTACTTCTAAAATGACATCATTTGGAGATATTCGAATCACTTGGACCATAAATATTCAGACTACTAATCATTGTTGAAATAAGATAGTGATAGAGAGCTCTAAAACTAGAGCTATAATATGAGCTTTAGTGATGTAGCAAACTAAATAATAATAATAATATGCAAGCCAAAATATCGCATCACCATATGGGACCTACTATTAAAGCTCTATTAGAACTTCCAAACATTATTGCTAACACATTAAAGGGTAAGATAAAATTATAAAAATATATGGTTATTATAACATTACTCTTAGAGTGTTATGCTATGTTACATACCATTAAAATAGTATTTATCATATGCAAGTTATGACATTTGTAGACGTCATAATTGAATATTTTAAGGTCATAACTAAAATAAATAAATAAAAGTCATAATCAAACACAATTTCAGGTATAATACAAAATGTTTTAGATCATAACTAACATGACAATAAGTGATAACTAACACCATAATATGTATAACAAAATCACAACTAAAACCAAGTCATAATCAAATATTACAAAAATCATAACTAACACATATGGTACATATCCCAAAAACACTATAACTAACGCATATAGTACATACTCCAAAAGAAGGTGTGTATAGAAAAATTTTCAATTCATATATATATATATATATATTATACTCTTTCCGTTTCAAAATATTAGTCCCTTATTCTATTTTTTATTATTCTAAAATACTAATCCCTTTTCAAAAATTAGGGAATAAAATAATATAAAATTATTATTTTACCCTTCTTTCAAATTCATTAATAACACAAAATATATAATTATGACAATTGATATTTCTACAAAAATATACTATTAAAGAATAATTTTAAAAATTAATATTTTTAAAATGCAATAATTATACTATTAAAAAAAATTAATTTTTTCAAAAGGATCTATTATTTTAGAACGGATGAAAATATTTTAAAATTACATTAACAGTGACAAGTGTAAAAATAATTCCTCTCACGTCACACTATCGCTGCCTGTCAACTCTCTCTCTCTCTCTCTCTCTCACCTGACATACATACCTACATACCAACCCCGCTAGGTAGCTCAAAAGATGAGAGGCTTGAGTGGCCCGAAATCCAAAATGATGCTGTTTTGGTTTTTTTTTTTTTTTTTTTTTCATAACTCGCAGGTTCCATAGAAAAGAAGGAAGAAAAAAGAAGAAGAGAGAAGAGGAGAGGAGAGGAAGACCAAAGAGATTCAAACCCAAAAATCAAAAATCAAAACCAATCCGACAAATCAAACCCAAAACTCAAAACCAAAAATCAAACCCAAAGAGATTCAAATCAAAACCAAAAATCAAACCCAGAGATTCAAATCAAAATTGTGTGTGGCAGAGAGATAAGATGAGAGAGAGCCATAATAATAGAGAGAGATATCCATGCACTTAAGAAAGTGTGGCCGGCATTGATGGCCATTGGATGCTTCACCACCCACCTTACCTAAACTTCATTAATAAATAGCTCATCAGTCTCCCATACTTCTATCATTGTGGTATTTGACAATAAGGCTTGGTTTGGCATAACTAAAAAAAGTCAAAAAGTCATTATCATATTTAAGTCACATCATCTTATTTAAGTCACATCATCTCTCTATCACATCACTTTAAACTCAACCCATATTTCATAAAAAGTTAAAAAATGCACTTGTTTAGGACACCCCAAACAACCCATAAGTGTCCATTCCATACTATCCCTCCTAACACAGAGACACACACAAGAAAAAGAGAGAAAAAGAGTCTCATCTGTGTGTATACAGATTTATTCCCCCTTTTTGTTTTCCTTCTTCTCTCTCTCTCTCTCTCTCTCTCTCTCCATCTTTTTCTTCTTCTTCTTCTCTTCCTCCTCCTCTCCATCTTTCCTCCTTCTCTCTCGCGCTTCTTCTCTCTTTCTTCTGTCAGTTTCAGAGAAAAAATTGATCTGTTGGTTTCAGATCTATTCCCCCTCTCTGTAAACGGGAAAGAAAAAATTGGAAAAAAAAAATTTCAAAACGACGTCGTTTTGGGTATTCGAGCCATTTCGAGCAAAGTGTTTTTCAAGCTACAAAGTATTTTCCCCTACATATGCACCCACATTCACGCATGCACACACATAATTATACACTAACAATGATAGAAAATTTTAATTTTGAAATTTTAAAGAAAGTTTTAATAATACGGTTAAAGAAAAAAAACAAAAATAAAAATATAAACACACACATTATATCATATATAAATTTCACTTCTTACCACATTACTAAAACTTATTTTAAAATTAAAACTCTCCATTTTTATTTATTGTACGCATCACAAATCATATTCACACCCTTATCTCATTTTTAATTTAAAAAAAAATATTATTTTACTTAAAAAAAAATAATTATTTTCTCCTTCCCTCCGTTACTGTTAAGTAATGGACCCCTATAAAAAATTAAAAAGAAAAAAAAAAGGCTCGTTGGGTAAACCAAACATCACAATCATTGAGCTGGCTCATCGCCTTTTTATTTGTTTTCAACAGTAATGATTAAGATCTTATTTATTTTTTAAACGGGCTGTGATAGAGACACTAGGTGTAGAGCTCAATTGCAAATTAAAGAAATTTATATAACTATTTTTTTATAAAATGTTTTTAAAGTTGTTTTACATGTTAAAACAATTGAACAAGTATATGCTTTAAAAAAATCTAGAGAAACCTGCCAATTATTTGATGCTAAGTTAATCAAAAGACATTTAAATAATGGTTACAATTTTATACATGTTGGTCTCATTCAAGTCGGTGTTAATCCATTAACAATTGTAGGCAAAAATACCTCTGTTTTACTATGTTTACGAGATGCTCGTTTTCTTAACTACAATGATAGTTTAATGGGTATGATGGAAACTGGTCTTCATAAAGGGCCAGTACATTTTAATTGTTTTCCAGATTTTACCCTTAGTTTATGAGATCCACATATTTTAGATGCATTAACATTAAACATTCAATTACATGGTTGTAGACGCGCCTTTGGGCTTCACTCTACAGTTCGGACTCCCTTTTGTTGTTGCGGTTCTTAATCTGAACCAAAGAATCCAAATCTGGAAAATCATTTTGAGAAACAGATTTTTGAAAAGAAGTGTCAAACATGGACTGCTTTGCCAGATACAGAGTCGCCACCTAAATATTTTTTAAAATGGGAAATTTAGGAAACCCTGACTCGGTGCCGAAGGCCACGTGTCCGTCATCACCAAAGTTGTCTTGGCTCGGGGGCTTGGGTACGATCGGGGAAGGTCAGCTATGAGCACCTTTCGCCTTTCAAGACCGGCCTCTACTAACCGTGATATCCGATTTTGAAAACATTACATGTTCTTATTCCGGTTATTAGCCTAGAATTATTATGTTACGCGCACAGCAAACAAGTATAGACTAGATTGCCTAATTTGGAAACAAGTATTGCATATCCGTTTGTTTTGGAAATGCTTTGGAATTTGCTACTCGCAAGTAGGCTAAAACACGGATTTCAACGAGTTTTTCCAACTCAAGCAATCTAACCTCCACCCACAGGCATTCAAACAGTTTATCTCACATAAGCATTTAGCCACATGGTAATCATGCTGTCACGTTAACATTCACACGCATGCGATATGCTAAAGCATAAATACTTACATCGTACTCCGTGCCAAAACAATAAACTAGTTAGCAAAAATACATGCCCTAATTCATGTTAGAGTGACTAATGCATCACATACAGAATGTGATTAGGATAGGCTCGGCTAACCCTAAAATGGCATGTGAAATGCAATCATTCAGTGCACGTATTCAAGTTAGATTTGAAGATACAATGCGGTTTGTATGATGTATCGAGCTCGGTGCATGTAAGACAAATGTATGGATGCACGCATGCATTGCATAAGGTATGCTAAAATAAACGTGCCCTAATCTACCATCATAAGCAGGTAAATAAAATGGAAGAAAGAAGTGGGGGTTGGAAGACATGCACACCACTCACACACGCTTATTACAGATTTGCCCTCGCTCGGAGGGACCAAAAGAATATACAAATTAATTAACTACGCAAGCTAATAAAATATTACAGATCAATTAAATTAACAAATTAATTAATCTAATTAAAACAGTAAAGCCCTCGGGAAGCGGATCAGATGCAGCGCATGCTCGGGATTTGCTCGGAATCGCACTGCCATGCATAGTCTGCCTCTGTTTTCCCTGCTTTGCTCCTCTGAAAACTACCAAAGTCTCAAGAATGCCTCTCAGGACACTGGGGGATCCCACCGGCTAAGTAGAATGATCATCGGCACTAGGATGTGGCCATCGGCACAAAGTGAACCCATCGGCTGATGACTTTCTGCCGGCACAAAATGTTGCCGGTCGGCAAAGAATGCCTGCAGAACCTGCAACTCACAGCAGCAGAGGGCAAAACTTGCATGGCAATACAATTCAAACAATGTATGCACTAATCATGCCCCCTATCATGTTTGCGACTCAAAGGGGTATGTGCCTCGATTCTCAGGCCACCAATCGTGCATTTTCATGCATGATGGTCCAAAGAACCAATGTATGCACTTTCATGTCAAATGAAATGCAAGTCAAACAATCAAAGAGCCCAATCCCCATCACGAAATCAAGGGACAAGGCATGCATGCAAGATGCAATGCAACCTAGGCATGCAAGCTAAGGATGCAACATGGCATGACAAAGCATTTGTGCAAGCATACTAGCAAACATGAGGTGAGCATGCAACCAAGCAAATGATGGTCTTAAACATGAATTGGGCAGCTCTAATTAGGCCCAAAACAGTGGCCAAAGTGCTCAAAAATGGAGGTTAAACACATATACACATGTGCACATATTGTGGTCTAACACTTAAGCTTTAAACTAGCAACTTTAAAGCACACTTGAAAGGGGATATCATGGACAATTAACATGCAATATAAGCTCTAAAAATCAGGCTAGAATGTGGTGCCAAACCAAGCCAAATGAAGCAAACATAAACATGCAAGTATGGTCCAAGTACTTGAGGCAAGTCATGGAGGCTTGAACCAAGGTTAATTCCACCAAGCCTCACAAGACTAAGGGGACTCAAAACAGGTCAAAGGTAGACCTAAACAACACCCAAGGAATCCCTAGATGACATCTAAATGGCTCAAGTCCAAAGGCACGCACAAACGCACTTTCAAGGAGCATACAACACAAGCTCATAAGGCGTTAAAGAGGCATACAAGGCAAGCATACAAACATGCTAAAGGGACTAAAATAACATAAAAAAAAGACTCCAATCCACTAAATCAAAGCAAACAAAGCATGCTATACACTTACATACTTAAGGCCAACAAGCCCAAAAATGCAAAGTGGCTATATAATGCATGCTAGGGTCGACTCAAACAACCTAAGATAGACCTAAAGCATGGCAAAATAAGCACAAAAGCTTCACAAATCTAAGCCTAAAACATGCTAAAACGAAGGCACACAACCTAAGGCATATTAAGACAATCACAAGGCATTACAAGGTAGGTATGCAAGGCATGCATGGTACACCAAAACTAACTTAAAAACATGTTATATTATGGCAATATAAGCATGAAAAACAGTCATGGTATGCTCAACACACACTCAAACATAAGCTCCCTTAAGAGACCAAAAATGGTCCATTTCAAGGACAACAAGGAGAGGGGGTGGCCCTCCCCTTTTGGAGACTTCAAGGCACCATCCCCACCACTGAAATCCCTCAAGATTTCAGTGGTGAAGAAGCCCAAACACCAAAGTCTCGAAACTTGCACAAAATGGCACAAAACAAGAGCCTTACAAGGCCTAAGAGGGGTCAAACTTCCCCAAAGCACAAAACACTCTTAATAAACTATCAAGAGGGCTTAAAAACAGAACTTTTTTGTATTAAACACTAAGCACAAAAACAGCTCTAAGATAGGCAAAAATAAGATGCAAGAAAGGGGTAAAAAGGGAGTAAAGTGGTTACCCTTGTAGACCTCTTCACAAATGGTGGTTTTGTGGCCTCCTTGAGCTCCAATCCAACCAAGAACAGCAAGAATAAGCCCTTAGAACCTCAGTAGCCAAGGGAAGGTGAAACACTAGGTGCTTGTGTGCAATAGTATGGACTAAAACACACACAAGAGTAATATAGAGATAGGATATGTATTGAACCCTAACCCTAAAACCAGAGCTTCCTCTGTATTTTCTAAGCAAAAAGCTCTAATTTTTCTAACCCTTGAGCAAGGGAGAGAAGGGCTCCTCTTATAGAGGAGCCAATCTTGTAAACTTACAATGTAAGCTAACAAGAGGGGCATCCCTCCATACACGTGTATGGAGGGGAAGCAAATGCCAGCCAGCTATTTCAAAATATCTCCAAAAGCAGCTGAACAATGGTCGGCCGGCCAAAAATGTCATTTTGACAAAATTGACTGCCGACCGGCAACAAAGAGTGCCGACCGGCAACAAAAACCAGCCAGTGGCCTCTAGCCACTGCCGGTGGTATGTGGGGATGCCTCACAAGGCATTCCCTGCCCCTCCAAGGCAAAACACAAATGTTTGGTGCAAAACCAGACACAAAACGGTCGAGTTCGGAGATCCTGAGACAAGACGCATAGCCGAGAACTCCGGGAACTCCAAACGAACACAAACATGGATAATCACCGAGTGTTCAAACGGTGACGTCCAAGTCTTGAGGACGGTCAAAAATGGGGTGTCTACAATGGTTCATTCACTCATATGAAAGAAAAAGTTCATAATATTGCTTTAATATATCGTGTTTATTATAAATGCATGCAAACTAATTTAAATGTTCATGCTTTACATAAAAGTCCCAAAGATAAAACTCTTTTAATCCAAAGTAGTAGTCACAAATGAATCACATATTAATATACCGCAAATGATTGAATGGAAAAATATTGATTTACCTGATCAATGGGTTACTGTTAATGAAAATTACAAACATAATCAACAACAATCCTCAGAACAAGATATCCAAGATATTCAACAATATGATGATGGTTCTGTTCGTATTAAATTTAATCGTAGTCAATCTTCTAGGCATAGTACATCTAGTGTCCCTACTGAAATTGAAACTGAAGATGCGATATTTAATACTCCTCTATTTAGGAAAAACAGTCAACTACATCTTGGTCCTACCACTCAAAACAAATTAAAAGGAATTGATAATTCTACAACTTCACAAATTAGTAAACCTGTTTATTCAACTCATACACATTTACCTAAAGAAGAAATCGCTTCTAATAATTCTCCAACTTAAACTGATTTTGACGAATTTACACCATCAATCAATCCTCAATTAATGACAATCAAAAAAGAATTTACTCCTAATCTTGATAAATTACTTATTGAATTTAAATCTAAAGCCAATAGAACTCAACGCCATGCTTACTATGCTCAATATACTTCTGCTCAAATGTCCCAAATTTCTAGACAATGGTATGATTTTATGATTGAATATGGTTTTGAATTACCTTTATTAGAATATGTTGACAAATATTACAAAAAGCTTAATACAATCACCAAATATAAATGGAAAACTTCTGACACTACTTTTGTTAGTTCTAGTCATCCTCTTTTAGAGAAAATACTTCTTCATCAACAAGGTTCTGAAATCCCTGCGTCATCTTTCAAATTACCTGGTAATGATAATGAAATTAAAAAAGTCATTGAACAAAATAATTATACTAATAAATGTTTAAGTACAATTGGTAAACAATTAGACAAGATAGAAACCAATTTAGAATCTGTTCAAACCTCATCCACTAAACAACCTTTAGATTCACCTTTACTTAATCTACCCACTAATCGTTCTAAAAGAACTAGTTTAGTTACTAATGATCATTCTACTGTCCAAGCTATTGAAAAATTATTTACTAAACTATCTACAACTGATAATGCTTCACCCTTTAAAGATAAAAGGTCTTACTGTTCTAAATCAACAATTTAATACTGAAACTGCTTCCACCCAATCTGACACTGATGATGACATAAATCAATTAGCTCAACAATTCCAATCCTCTCATCTTAATAAAATTCATTATCCCAAAGTTAACACTCAAACTACCAAAAATTGGTATTCTCGACCTACTCCTTCTGATCTCCAATTAGAAGAAACTAATCTTAATAATCAATTTTCTGTTTTTGCCAAAAAATTATACGAATGGAATATTGATGGTCTTAGTGAAGATCAAATTCTCCAAAAACTAAATCATTTATCTATGGTTTCTAATAGTTATTTCTCCAATTATCCCTAATACTCTCAATTTGAAATTGTTACTCTAATTACTTCTGGGTTCACTGGTATGCTCAAATCTTGGTGGGAAAAATATTTAACTGAAGACCAACGAGAATTAATAATTTATGCTAATCAAACCGATGATAATGGTTTACCTATCTTTGCTGAAAATATTGGTTGTTGCCACCCTGATGGTATTAATGCATTAATCTATACTATTGTTCAACATTTTATTGGTACTCCTACTAATATTTATTCTCGTATACATGATCAACTTAGTAATCTTACTTGCCCAACCTTAAGTGATTTCCGATGGTATAAAGATGTATTTACCTCTCGAGTAATGTTAAGAGAAGACTGTACTAAATCATTTTGGAAAGAAAAATTTATTAATGGATTGTCTAGTCTATTTGCTTACAAAATTTGAGATGTTCTTAGTCAACCTACTGGTGTTATAGAATATGATAATTTAACATATGGTGATATAATTAGTCCAATTAAAAAAGAAGGATTAAAGATGTGTATTGATCTTAAACTTAGTAAAAAAGCTACTAAAGATAAACATAAAGCTAAATATGAATTAGGAAATTTCTGTGAACAATATGGATTGCCTCCTGTTGCACCCTCTCGTAGGAAATCACATAAATATTCTAAGCATAAAAATAAATCCAAATATTATAATAAATACAAAAACTCTTATTCACCTTCCAAATCTAATGATAAATTTTATATCAAACCCAAAAAGAAACATTATAAATCTAAATCACATCCGAAATCAAAATCTAATAAATATTACCTGCTATAATTGTGGTCAAAAAGATCATTATGCTAATAAATGTAAAAAAAAAAAAATTAAAAGATAGAGTTAACCAACTCCAAATTAATGAAGAATCCAAAATTCAGTTATTTGAAATCTTTCAATTAAATCAATCTGATAATGATTCCTCTTCTGTTCCTCCATCTACATCTAATTCCCTTTCGAATAATGATAATTCTGATTCAGATAATCAAATTACCTTAGGATGTAATGATGTTTGTTGTAAACCAGTTAAACAAATTTCTGTTCTTACCAAACATACTCAAGAAGAATCTGTTTTAATTGACTTAATTAGTAAATTAGATGATCCAAATTTAAAACAACAGTATATTGATAAATTAAAATCTTTACTAATCTATTCAGATAATAAATCTAAGATTACCAAACCTATTATTAGTTTGTCCAAGACTCTGGAAAAATTCAAAAATAAAACTAAAGAACTTACACTTCAAGATTTACAATCTGAAATCAACCAAATTAAGCAAACTATCTGTGACCTCCAGAATAAAGACAAAAAATTAGAAGATGAAATTATCACTATAAAACTTAATCAAAGTTTAACTAATTTCCAACCTAATCCACATGCATCACCTCAAGAATCTGAACATAATTCTGATCATGATTCTGATCATATTAATCCTGATAAACCTTTACTTGATAATCTACCTCCACCTAAAAATCTTGAAGATAAACGATTAAACTTACTCAATAAAATCTATATGCAAAAATGGTATTCAAAAATTAAAATTATTGTCGAAGATTTTGAATTAGAGTTAGTTACTTTAATTGATACTGGTGCTGATTTAAATTATATTCAAGAAGGATTACTTCCTACTAAATATTATGAAAAATGTCAAGAGAGATTAACCTTTACTAATGGTAGTAAAATGCATATTAAGTATAAATTACCCAAAGTCCATGTTTGCCAAAATAATGTTTGTTTTAAAACCACATTTGTTTTGGTCAAGAATATGACGGATAGAATCATTTTAGGCACACCATTTATATCTTTGTTATATCCATTTACTACTTCTAGTGAAGGCATAACTACCAATGTTTTAGGACAACCTGTTACATTTAAATTCTTATTTCCACATGAAATGCTAGAATTAAATCAATTAAAAGATTGTTCTATTTCTCACACAATTCATAGATTCACCAGACATTTGAATTTTCTTAAAGAAGAAATTAATTATAAACGCATTGATCAACAATTAACCGATCCCATTCTTATTTCTCAAATTAATGACTTTAAATTAAAACTTGAATCAACTATTTGTTCATCTTTACCTACTGCATTTTGGCATAAGAAAAAGCATGTAGTTACTTTACCATATATTAAGGATTTTAATGAAAAACAAATTCCTACTAAATCTAGACCCATTCAAATGAATCATGAATTGTTAGAAATGTGTAAAAAAGAAATTAATGAATTATTAAAAAATCAAATTATTAGTCCTAGTAAATCACCCTAGTCTTGTCCTGCTTTTTATGTTAATAAAAATGCTGAATTAGAAAGAGGTGTCCCTCGCTTAGTTATAAATTACAAACCATTAAATATTGTTTTAAAATGGATTCGATATCCTATTTCTAATAAAAAAGATTTAATTAAGCGACTTAATCAAGCTGTTATTTTTAGTAAATTTGATTTAAAAAGTGATTTTTGGCAAATTGAAATTCATCCTAAAGATAGATACAAAACTACTTTTAATACACCTTTTGGTCAATATGAATGGAATGTCATGCCATTTGGCTTAAAAAATGCCCCTAGTGAATTTCAACATATCATGAATGACATATTCAACCCCTTTAGTCATTTCTTTATTGTTTATATTGATAACATACTAATTTTCTCCAAATCCATCAGTGAACATTGAAAACATTTAACTGCATTCTTTTATACAATTAAAAGTCATGGTTTAGTCATATCTGCTCCCAAGATTAAATTGTTTCAAACCAAGGTTAGGTTTTTAGGATATGATATTCACCAAAATACTATTCTCCCCATTAGTCGATCTATTGAATTTGCTTCCAAATTTTCTGATGAAATTCTTGATAAAACCCAATTACAAAGGTTCTTAGGTTCCCTTAATTACATTGCTGAGTTCTATAAAGACCTTAGAAAAGTCTGTCAACCTCTGTTTGATAGGTTAAAGGATAATCTTCCTCTTTGGTCTCCCACTCACACTGCCATTGTTCAACAAGTTAAACAATATGTTAAGTCTCTTCCTTGTCTTGGTATTCCTACTGAGAATTCATTCAAAATTATTCAAACCGATGCTTCTGATATTGGTTATGGTGGCATTCTCCTCCAGAAAGTCACTCCTCAATCATCTGAACAAATTGTCCGTTACCATTCTAGTGTCTGGAATAAAGCACAATTAAATTATAGTACTATTAAAAAAGAAATTTTGTCTACTGTTTTGTGTGTTCAAAAGTTTCAAGATGATATTTTAAATCAAAAATTTTTACTTCGTGTTGATTGCAAATCTGCTAAATATGTTCTAGAAAAAGATGTTCAAAATCTCGCTAGTAAACAAATTTTTGCCCGTTGGCAATCTATTTTAAGTATCTTTGATTTTGATATCACTTATATTCCTGGTTGTCAAAATTTCCTTCTTGATTTTCTTACACGGGAATTTTTACAAGGGGGTAAGGGATGAGTGCAACTCCACATATTTCATATATTAAAACCCAAATCATCCATTACCAGACCTTGATTCACCAAGTAACCTTTCGTATTCAACGACTCCAATTAGCCAGAAAAACTACTAAATGAGCCCAATATATCAATTACCATCAAATTCAGGCTCGCTGCAATTTACTTACTGAATACATTAGTCATTTGAATTACTACCAGAATTATTTAGATCTTCTTTCTGGTTGCTAATCATTGTTACTTGTTTAACAGATATCTCGCCCAAGGCCTTTTTCCAAGGCTTTGGTCCCATCTTCAAGTAAACCTAATCAACTCCTTGTTCCTCCTCCTTTGGAGTCAATCACCCTATCTCATCCTCTTGAAATAGTCAACCGTTACCAAGTTCTTGGTAACATTTATCGACCTAATTACTCATCTGCTTTAGCCACAGATCCTTTTGCTTCTAGTCAGTCTATTTCGCCATCCATACCGCTAACCCAACGAGTCATCTCGATCGATTATATCAAATCACACACCACTAATTTGTTCTTCAAAGAACCCAGTCACCCCAAAAGCCAAGTCATTCATGAAATTGCTAAATCTTATTTTGGCTCTGGATGCCATTTCATCCTCTCACATCCAGAGAAAACACTCACCTGTTACAAAGATATTTTGATCCATCACCAATCAGTCTTAATCAAACTCATTTATGATCGGACCTATGCTAGCAAGGTTCTGTATCATTCTATTTACATTCACAACATTGTTTCCTTAGCTGAATAGGGTCCTCCTTATCAGTTTCGAGATTTACCTGGTCACTCTATTCAATATAATTACCATGATTACATTGATGCTTGGTTCAAGATTTTCTTGTACCAAAATGAGTCCTTCAGTCACTCCTGGTTCATCTCCTTTGATCAGAAATTCAAATCTGAGTTACCTACTTGGTTTCTGAAATGGTGGACTCATTATGGCGCCATTTCAGATATTCTTCCTGGTAATCTCATTGAACTGATCAATTATTTCTCCTCTGTTTATCCCTTCACCACTCATCAGAAACAATTTCTATCTTTGTTAATTTTTATATCTAAATATAAACTCCCATGGATATTTAAATGGCATTATGGAATTGATGGTAATATAATCACATGTCAACATTTAGTCAAATGGTGGGCTAAGTTTAATGTGCCCAGAATTTTTGAAATTGTTCAAGAAGAATTCCCCATTGATCGATGCGCTCCAACTCCATCTATGATCAAAGCCCAGCAGAACCTAATTGCTGTAATCAGCCAAGGAAGTCAGCCTAGCCTTCCTCCAATCAACCTTGGAAGCCCCTCATCTAGTGGCTCCAAGCCCAAGTCATCCAAATCAAAGGTTCAGGTTCAATCCACTACTGATAAATCAAAGTCCAAGGCTAAGTCCAAAGCTCCTGCAGTTCCGGCTCAGCCCAAGACTCAATCAAAGCCCAAATCAAAATCCACATCCAAGGCTCAGTCAAAGCCCGGTTCACCTCCTGCTCATCCCAAAATCAATTCAAAAAGCAAGTCCAAATTATCTAAAGATGAAGTGCTCCAGTTAGTCTGCCAAATCATGGATCAAGGTGAAACCCAGTCAACCAGTTCAGAAAATTCAGAAGATAGTTCAAACCAGTCACAATGTTCTGAAGGTTCAACTACTCAACCCATCTCATATGGAAGATCTGAGTTCCAAGATGCTCAGGACCCATATGTCTGATCAATCAATATAGGATTCCCTATAAATACAAATTAGCTTCAATCAATACTCTTTTGAGAAAAGCTGCTAATTTGTATCTATAATGATTCCTATATTCACATGTTCCACCGAAAGTGATGAATAGTAAAAGTTACTGTTCACTTTTACTGTTCACTGTCACTATTCACCTCAATCAACTATTACTAAAGCTGCTCATTCGTGCAATCACTCCACCGAAAGCAACCAACAGCATCTGCTTTATTTCATGCGCTGCCAGCTGCCTTCATTATTCACCAAAGTCACATGCTATTTTGCTTTTCCTTTTCTATATATTGTAATGAATTCATTTAGTAATCGTCAAGTTTTATTCTTCAGTTTTCAAAAACACAGAAAGCTTTGAGTGACAATTACCTCTCCCCGTTTGTAACCCAATTAAGATCCTTGCAGTTGCTACAATTGTAATTGTAAGTTATTTTCTGTATGTACTTAATTTATGTATTTAATTCCAATTCAGTTCCATGATTTGAATCATCTTTGATTTCATAATCCATGTTCTTCATCCGCTTGCTACTTCTGCGTCAATGAGCTCTACACACCTGGCAGGAGTAAATTTAAAAAAAGAAAAAAGAAAAAAGAAATGGACAAATCATCACGAGGAAGAAGACATATTAGAGCTCTTCTATAGCTTCTAATTTAGAGTTCTTGAACAATTTTTTTTTTTTTTTTTTTTTTTTTTTTTTTTTTTTTTTTTTTAAATCTCCACCAATTTCAAAATGATTTGAATTACTCAAAAAAAAAAAAAAAAAAAAAAAAAAAAAAAAAAAAAAAAAAAAACATTTGAATGGTCTAAATCACTTTAGGAGTGAGAGAGATTCCCAATAATAAGGGTTTCACTCATTTTTCTATTTTCAAAACCCCTTTCTCTCATAAAAATAATATTATATACACCAATTAGTATATTATTTAATATATTAATTGATAATGTGACATAATTTAAGATATTTTTAGTATTTGTAATTTGTATAATAAGTAAGATCAATAATAAAATCATAACTAGTGTTGGTACACTAGTTAGTATACTAATTAATGTATGTAGCACCACTCCAAATTATTTCATCGATGGTGCTATATGTAACCAATTAATATACTAACTAGCGTACCAACACTAGTTATAACATTATTATTGACCCCACTTATTAATCACATTATAAATTTCAAAAATGTCTTAAATTATGCCACATCACCAATTGATGTACGAGCTAGTGTACCAATTGATGATGTGACATAATTTAAGATATTTTTAGAATTTATAATGTGATTATAATGTGATTTCATCGATGGTGCTATATGTAACCAATTAATATACTAACTAGCGTACCAACACTAGTTATAACATTATTATTGACCCCACTTATTAATCACATTATAAATTTCAAAAATGTCTTAAATTATGCCACATCACCAATTGATGTACGAGCTAGTGTACCAATTGATGATGTGACATAATTTAAGATATTTTTAGAATTTATAATGTGATTAATGAGTTGTGTCAATAATAATGTCATAACTAGTGTTGGTACACTAGTTAGTATACTAATTGGTGCATGTAGTACCACCGATTCTTATTTCATAGCCCACTACAAAAATTAAGCTTTCAGAGACAAAAATTTAAAGATAATTATTTTCTGGCACCAAATATTTTTGTCGCGAAAAATATCGTTATTATATTTTTAGTAACGAAAATTAGATATTAGTGATGAATTATTATCCTTTTGGGACCAAACTTTTTGTCTAAAAAAAAAAAAACATTTGAAATCAAATTATTTTGTCCTTAAAAGTCAATTTATTGATGACATTTTTAAAATTTTGTCACTAAAAGTCTTAGTTTTTACTTTTCGGAACAACTTTTTAGCGACTATCCTCGTGACGATCGAAATTAGTCCCCAAATGTCTATTGTAACAAAATTTTCACTTTTAAAAATCAAAATATTTGATCTCTAAAATCTGTATATGTTGTAGTGGCCATTGTTACAAATTAATTCCAATCATTTATTTACGTAAATTTCACACAAATAAATGATTTTACTTGACTGGTAACGACAATGAATAATTACTCATCTCAATCTCCTCTTGTGTTGTGTCAATAGATGCCTGAATTAAAGAAGCAAAATTTTGCTTCAACGGGAGTTTATGAACTTAATGAGGATACGTGATTAGAATTAAATTTGTGTAATATAAAATCTATATGTAGAATAAATTTAAATTATAAAATAATAATTTTTGAATAATTAAATCTAAATTTGTAATATTATTATTTCAACGGATGGACATGTGTTAATCATGTGCCTTGTTAAAATCATTTGAAGTTAATATAGTTGTTAACTGTGAGTTTTTTTGTTTTTTTGTTTTTTTAAGATAGAGTTAACATAATATGACCCATTTGTCCAGTGGGATTGCCCCCCTTGGGAACAATAGAATTGATTTTTCAATGATTAATCGAGATATGCATCAGATAGTCTTATTAAAAAAAAATATAATAACTGTGATAATTTGTACATTTTTTACTCTATTCCCCGTTTTATTGCAAATTAATTGTATGATGATACTCGTGAGATTAATTATTCCAAACACTTTGCATTTCCCGCTTTAATAGATTTAAACTTTCAGTTTAACCAAAATAATAATGATAAGAATAAATAATAAATAATATAAAAAATTATTAAAGACAGTACACAACTTTGGCCTCCCACCCCCGGATTCCTCCTTTTTCTGTCTCTCCTTTTCGTTTTATTTTCTACGCATGGCAGAGGGGGCCATGTACACGGCAGAGTTCAGGGGTGAGGGATGGTGAGGTATGGCTCCATTTTTAAATAACAGCAGTGATTTAGATCTTTTCAAATTTCAACTTTTATTATCTCTATACACACGTGGTGGGTGGTGATTGGAGGAGGAGAAAAAAAGAAAAAGAAAAAAAAGAAAAAGTAACCAATCAAAAAAGATAGAGGGTCAAAAGGGGGTAGAGGAAAGGGGGTCCCAATTTTTATTCTTTAAATAAATTCAAATTAATTCATTATTTATGGTCTTTAAAATTTAGAATTAAACCCAGTAAGTAAAATTTTAGAATAAAACTAAATCAAATCATAAAAAGAGTAATACTCATTCTTATATTTATTTAAATTCATACTAACAATCTTACTAAAATTATGTATGTCCAATTATCATTAGATGTGTAAATATAATTGCTTTTTTCACAACCAATCACACGTGACCTCTTGAATTTTTAGTACAATTTTTAGTAAGATTGTCAAGTATATGTAGAATTATTCTTAAAATGCATTTTTGTTCAGTTAAAAATCATGATTTTTATTAATCTTGTCATAGTTTATAAAATAATTATGAATTATAATGCTCAAACATCAAATAATGTTTCTATCATTTTATAAATAATAATTATTTGGGTTTATGCACTTTTTATCTTTAAACTATCATCAAATTGTCAACTTAATTCCTAAACTATCGATTGAGTCTATTAAGTCCCTAAAGCATATAAATCAAAATCTATTTAGTTAAAATTTTATTTCAAAAAAATCATAAATTTCTATTTTATCTTTAAAAAGTTTTTTAATTAGCATTCATTTATTTAGTTTCTCAATCTTATCAATAAAATTATATGGGCATTAGATATACTGAAGAAATAAAATTAGATAATTTAAATAAAAATATTTAATTAATAATAGAACAAAATAATCCATCTAAAAAAATAATTGAACAAAATAATACATTAATTAAGACTTAATGATAATCAATTGAAATTATAAATGAAATCTGACATATAATACTAAATAAAGGTAAACAAGTAGCTATTATAGAAGATAAGTAAGAAAATACTATAAATAATTACCTTTACTCTTATAAAAAAATTATCAGAAGAACTAATGTTCACTTTTCAAAGATAGAACAAAAATTTAAGATTTTTTGAAATAAATTTTTTACCAGATATGATTTTTTCACTATTTTATAATACTTATGGATTTATATATATATATATATTTTTGTAATCATTTCAAGAACTAAATAGATTGAAATTAAATACTTTAGAGACTTAATAGATTTAATTGATAGTTTATGAATTAAATAGATTTTGATTTATATATTTTAAAATTTTAGTATACTCAATCGACAATTCAGGGACTAAATAAATAATTTAGTAATAGTTTAAAGGTAGAAAATGTAATAAATTCTAATTATTTAAATAATGTATAAATTTTTGTCATTGCACAAGAGTTAATATCGGTGCCGCTCTGATATTCATCCTCAAGGAGAAAATTGTGTTTGGTTTGATTTTTTAAAAATTATTTGTAGATAAATTTATTTATTTATTTTTTTATTTATTTATATTTTATTTTAATCATTTTTTTGTACTTTTATATGCCCGTAATTAAGATACATTAAAAAAATAAAAAAAAATTGACTTAAATATTTTTAAAAAATACTAAAAATTCAAATAAAAATCTGTACATTTTTGTTAGGATTTTTGTTTGTTTTTAATGATTTTTTTTTTCATATTTTAATTGAATTTTTTTATTTTTTAGATACATCTAATCTTGATTTATCTAAAAAATAAAAATAAAAATGATACTATTGTAAATCAAAGGCAGTGACTTTGGTCCAATCCAGGATCGGACTAGACCGTGCTGTTGGGCCCGTGAGGGCCTATCACGGGTCCCGTTTTGATAATCCGAACCGTTCAATGTGTAGAACTCGTCGAGTACTATGTGCCTGTAAAAAATCACGTTGATCGGATATCGATAGCTATGTGAACAAAATAATTTTTTATCAACCGTTAATTTTTTCATCGTCCATTTTTTTTATTATACAAAACTGATTTGATCACATAGCTATTGATATCCGATCAACGTGATTTTTTATAAGCACGTAATACTTGATGAATTCTACACATTGAACGGTTCAGATTATCAAAACGGGCCCAAAAAGGGCCCCATGGGCTGAATTGGACGGGTCCAGTCTTGATCTCAATTTGAGACAAGCTGGACCCTAAATCAAATATGTATTACAAAAAATGTATTGCTATCTTGAAATTATGTTTATCATTCGTTTTTTTATAAAACAAATATGATTCAAATATGTAATTACTAATATTCAATTATTTTAATTTTTTTGAATGAATATTCTATTCAACGAGTTTTAAAAAGTAAACAGTTCGGATCATCAAAATTGATTTTAAAATAAACATATCAAGTCCAAACACTCTTTTAAATTGAGATGACAATTTGAAAAAAACCATACCCTTTTAAGAAATAGATTGTGCAACAAATTTTCTAACACCCCTCTGTAAATTAATATTTACATATAAAAATCCCTAATTTTGGTTGATCCCTCTGATAATGAGAGTTCACTATCATTTGTGCTTTTGCTTACTGTGTGTGTGTGTAGTGTTTTTTAACGAGAGCGTTACCGATGGGAGATCAACAAGAACCGGTTTGTTAATTTTGTTTCTCTCTGATTCTTGAATTAAACTTTATGTCTTGGGCATTTATTCTTACTTAAATTATATTTTTTTTCCTCATTAATTTCCAGATTGAAGGTTGGGTACCTGAAGGTAAATACCACATTAACAGGACTAGTTTTGACCTTAAAGCTATTGAGCATGGTTGGATCATCTTGCAAACAATCGACAATAAAAATGAATTTGAGGTTGAGGCCTCCTTTTTGTACTTTGCAAATCTAGAAGACGCCAGAAATGTTCACAAGAATTTGTTACGACTCAAAGGTGAGAGATTCCTTCTGTCACATTTCATCATTGCAAGGAAAGAGGGCATCTGGGTTGCTGTGGAAAAAATTGAGTCTAGTTTAGAGGATTATAAGAATTTTCATCAGTTAAGTTTGGACAATCCAGAAGCACGTCTTCCCCCAAACTATCAACTCATCATTCGGTAAGTCTTACTATAAACTTTGTATCTTATGTAATGAGTAGATCATGATAATTTTTGCTTTAACTATTTTAGACACGTGTATTGCAGTGACATTATAATGGGTATGTGTCAAATTCATCAACAAGAACTCATTCATGGAAACTTCTCAAGCAAACACATTATGATTATCAAAGACCGGGCGAAATTCGGGTTCATAACAAACCGTAATTATGATTCTGGAGACTCTGATTTTACCAAGTTGAAGGAAATATTCGATGATGTTCTTGGTCGGATACCAAATCACGTTGAGTTGATTCATTTTCATGAGAGTGCAACAACTAACCGTTGGTAAATACTCTCTTGTACTTTTGTTCTTCAAAATCGTATATGAATGTTCCTTCTCTTATTTATTTTTGGACAAATTACATCAGTGGATTCTATGTTTTACTTCTTATGTCATTTTTAATCTGTTATTTCAATTATCTTGATTTTAATCTTTAATTTTAGAATTTGTGTCAAATTGGTCCAATATGCCGATCAGTGTTTTTGAAGAAAAATGATCACTGAATTTGATGAAACTAACTCACTAAGTTGAATAATTTTACAATTTTCCAGTAAAAGTATCACACATGTTGCTTAAGTACATATTTTAAATAAAAAATTACTATAAATTAAAATTAATTGGATCAAATTGAGGCAAAATTATAAATTTAAAGTCAAAATCAAACTAATTGAATTATAAGGACCAAAATAACATAAGAGTTAAAATATAAGGACTATTGGTATAATTAGCCTTTTATTTTTTAATCCACTTGTATTTGAAATTGTTGGGTAGGGAAGGGTACTTTAGCCCAACTTTAAATCTTGCCGTTACTCCCTTCGTCCCATTTTGTTAGTCCACATTTTTATTTTAGTCTGTCCTAAAATATTTGTCCACTTTCTATTTTGAAATTGTAAATTTTGTTAGATTTCTAAAATTGCCCCTTATAAATCATTATAAACATATTTTAAATTTCAAATAAACGGACAATGGTGGGAAAAAAAATTCAAAAGTTGAATTAAAATGTAATAATTACGTGTCTCTAAAATAAGTTAAATTTTTTATAATGGACAAACAAATTGAGATGGAGAAAGTAGTATTTATGGAAATGTGTCATGATTATTTATTTATTTTTTAAATATAGAATGTTAGTTTGTTAGTAAAATCTATGTAATAAGGAAGAGTGGTTTTTGAATTCTGATGTGACTATTGTCCCTTTGTCACAATGTGAATCATTAGATTGACTCAATCCAACGGCTAAAAAATGTCCAAGAGGCAAATACATTTTCAATGGTGGATTTACATTGGTGATCAATCGTACGGTGTCCAAAGAGGCAAATACATTTTGTTGGGTTTCTTCTTCCCGTCCATCCATCCATCCATCCATCTCTCTCTCTCTCTCTCTCTCTCTCTCTCTCTCTCTCTCTCTCTCATTCAAAATTTAAAATTGAGTTGTCTCCCTCATCTCTCACTCTCAGAGCTCACTCTTCATCTTCAATCTCCCCCGAAAACATAGTAGATCGGCGACTTCGCAGGGGTGCTAATCGGCGACTTCGCATTGGAGAGTTTGTTGGGTGCTAATCGGCGACATCGCGGGGTCCAAATCGGCGACTTCGCGGCAACCAACATAATCAGAATCTGTAATCGGTGAGGTTCTCCAGCCCTTTGTTTTCAATGAAACCAACCTTGAGTCAGTTTTTCTTTCTCATTATGGGTGATTAGCAGCCAGATTTTTTTTTGTTTTTTTTCTTTGAAGTCACAGAGATCAAACTGTGAGTATTGTTTTCATTACATTTCATAATCGGTGAGTTTTGTTAATTTCTTATACCTGGCATGTTATAGGGAAAACAATTTTGTGAGTTAAAGTTCTATTTTCCTGTATATTGGCCTAATATGCCCAGCCAAGAAAAAAAAAATGTATATGTAAATTTTGGAGAAACTGCCTTTAGTTGGTTAGCTTACTCATAGGTGTACATTAATTTGAGCATTTTGAATGATCATAGGTGTACATTAATTTTAGTTGGTTAGCTGCCTTTAGTTGGTTAGCTTTCCCATGTGAGTTTAAATCACATATACATTTCACAGTTTAAATCACATATTTTTTGTGAGTTTAAAATTGTCTACAGTTTAAATCACATGTTTTAAGGCAATAAACTGTGATTTTAAGGCAATAATGCTACAGTTTAAATCACATGTTTTTTTGTGAGTTTAAATCACATATACATTTCACATTTCACAATTCTTAAATCACTCTACAATTCTCCATTTCACAGTTTCATGTTAATTTATATCAAATCCTTGATTCATTAAATCCAATCTGCGCCAATATTCTTAGTCTTACTAATTTGTGAATTAGAATATATTTATGAAATTCTATTTTCCTATGTATTGATCTAATATATTATACGTACATTTTGAAATTGTTGAATTCAGTTGGCTAGCTTACTCATAGGTCATAGGTGTACATTAATTTGAACATTAGTGGAGTAAAGAAAGAACGATTCTCAAAATCAAACTGTGAGTATTGTTTTGTTGATTTTTCTTATATAGATAATATATACACACGAAACCATTCTATATTGTATTGATTTTTCTTTAGTAGGAATTTGTGCAACTATTGTATTGAGTTACTCTATTGAATGATTGTTGTGCCATTAACCATTCTATTGAGTTACCCATTAACCATTCTATATTCCTTACTTATTAAGTGTTTGATAAAATGTTTCAATGGAATTTACACACAACAAATCCAGTTGATGGTATCCTCTCTCATATATAGATTTTTCGGTTTGATTTTGTCGAGAAATGGGAATCAACCCAATAATTTTTTAACTTGCTTTTGGATAATGGAAATCATCCAATTACCAATATTATTCTTCTCTTGATTTCTACTTCTGGGTCTGTGTTCTGTTAATTTTTTTGCGATTTTTCTATGTGGGTTTTCTGAGTTTAGGCTTAAGTTGCAATGATGTTGTGTATATTTTTTCTTTGTTAGGAATAGACATCATTTCTTTACTTGCATTTAGTTGAACCTCTTAGATTCACTTTTCATGACACATAAGCATTCAGTTTTGCTATAGAATTGTTGGTTATCTTCTTCAACATTACCTTTGGTCAGGTAAGTAATTGCAAATTTTGCTAGAAAGTTGTGGCGGTTGTTTTTTATGGTCAAATTTTGGATGTTCTGTAAAATGCCTCAATTAAAATAGTTTATTTTCCTATATAACTATATACTTTTTTTTTTTGTTCAAATAGTGAGTGAATCTATCAAGCCAAGTAAATGACTAAACAACCTTTCTTACAGAGAGTTTGATAGAATGCACTTAGTGCTGGTAATGTGAATATCCTAATTGATCAAAGTTATCTTATAGTTTATTCTATATTCCCTCCCCCACGCACACTAAAAAATAATAATTAGTGAGTGAATCCATTATAGTTTATTCTACATTCCCCCCAAATAGTGAATGATACATGCCTTGGATATTTGGTAAGGTTAACAAAAATATAGGTATATTCAAATTGGTGAATCAATCAATGGGAGTTGGATCCTATTTTTAATAATAAATAGTGGGCAATTTTTAGGGGGTTGATTTTAGATAATGGATAGTGGATAATGGAGCTTGCTTGCTTATATTTTTTATTCTTCCTTTTGCTTCAGGTACATATGCCTTGGCTTGAAGGTGTGTTTGATTAGCTCATAAAATGTTGTTATGGCTTTGTTTGCTACAATGGTTGATTAGGTAATTGGTCTGCCTTCCATTGATAGATTTGTCAATAATTTGTTGTTTATCTATTGTTTAACTTGGTTTCATTTTTACTAGCTAGACTTCATTTTATATGTTGGCTATCTTCTGGATTATTAGCTACATGCAGTTTATGTTTTTTGTTCAAAGACGGTAGAGAAGCAAGAACCAAGAAGAGCGAGTAATTGATTTTTTTATGCCAATAATTTGGGTCTCCTATTTGAATTTTTGAATTTCATACTATTTTGATAATAGTCATTGTGATAATTTTTATTGTAATTTTAAAAATTAGCATTGTTTAGAATGCCTTTATGTTTGATTTTATTGTTTTTCAAAAACAAGATGTTTTAGTTTGGTTTGATTAGATGTGAAAAATTCAAGTTAGACAATGAATGGAAGTGTTGTACGGGTCTATTAGTGAATGTTTCAAGAAATGGAGAGCAATGGCACAACGGCCCATTTAACAAGTGAACATTTTTTTTTCTTCTCATTTTTTATTGAATGTTTCAATTTTTTATTGAATGGGTCTATTAGTGAATGTTTCAATTTTTTTTTCTTTTTCTTTTTTGGCTTTTTTATTTTTATTTTTTTTATGTGTCTCTTTGTATGCATTCACTATGTGATTTGTAAAATGGGTCTCTAAAATGCCTCAAAATTTTTATTTGGGTTTTCGTTGGGCGTCTAAATTCTTATGTGATTTGTTTCTCATTTGGGTTTGATTGTGTTTCTCATTTATATTATGTGATTTTTTTCTCATTTATATTATGTGATTTGTTTCTCATTTAGGTAAGACTTCGAACTCGCTGTACAGTATTTTTTCCCGATCGTTGTTGATTATGTTGTGTTTTTCCCTTTCTCTGCTCTTGCAGGTAAGATTTATTCACTCTTCGTTGTTTTCCTTTTCACTTTCTCTGCTCTTGCCTATAATTTTGATTTGTTGTTTAAATTTCGAATCCTGAAGGAGTTATTTGGATTTGTTGTTTTGTTGTTTGATAGTAATTTTTGGTTTTGTAGTTTAGGTGTCTGATTTTTGTGAGGGTACTTTCATTATCCCATCTATGATTTTTGATCCGTATTGAGCATCAAACGATGAAAATTAACTCTGTAGATCTTCCTTGGTTTTATACGCTACTATGAAAACATTTACTAATTATTAGAGCCTGCAATTATTACATAAAACATTATTTGGCTTGCATAGGCAAATACAATGTTCACATGTTCTTAAAGTCATGCCATCATAACTGCATCTTTTTCACTCAACTTTAAGCTTCGAGTAACTCACTTAGAGACCAATTAAGTTGAAAAACTAATGATATATATCAAAAATTGAAACAGATAGTTCAGGGAAAGCTACTATTGCATATAAAGTTGGTTTTGTAATAATTGTTTACATTGGTTGTTGATATATATTGTCTTGACATCCTATACTAAACTAACCTCCATCAAACACATTGAAAATAGTAGGTATGGGTTTAATGATTAGAAAACTGGTTTGTCTACTTGCAGTATAGTATGCTTAATACATATATGGTTGTGGTGATAGTGTATGAACACCACTAATCATATTGGTTTCCAATTTTGTGTAGAACACCATTAATTGTTAGTCTTTGTTACTTTTTAATATGGAAACTAGCTTAGAATGTTATTCTCTGCTTCTTTTCTTTTTTTCATTACCAAGATGAATTCAATTTGTTGTCAATGGTGAGTTGGTTTTGCAATAATTGTTTATGTTGGTTGTTGATTTAGATTTTTTTTTTCCCCCTATTAGTTGGTGTGCTTCTTTTATTTTTATTTTTTTGAAGTACATTAGTTAGTGTCGTTTGGTTTTATCAGTTGATACTTCTAATACTAATACAATTTGGTTTGAGGCCTACCTTGAATGTGACTTTTTATTTTTCTCATATTTTTCTTTCCTTTCCAAATTGGAAGTAAGTTTATCTTCTCTGTGTTCTGATTAATTCAGGAAAGGTGACTACCACCGGTATCTTGCTGAGTTTAAGACTAACTAGGAAAGAAAAGAGGTTGCTGAACAATCACTGAAGGGTTATGAGGCATGTTGATCAATTGTCTTGACATCCTATACTAGAGATATGCATAGTGAATTGCTGCATATTGACATAGTTTTGTTTTTAACCTTCACTTGATGTGTCTTCTTGATGCTGTTCTTTCTTCTTTTTCTTTTTTTAGGTTGCTTCTACCACTACAAATACAGATCTCCCTTCAACACACCCAATTCGTCTTGGCCTTGCTCTCAACTTCTCTGTCTTCTATTATGAGATTATGAATTCTCTTGAGAGGTTATTCTTAATTCCTACGTATATGGTGTCATAACAAACAATGGACAATTTTTAAGGGGTTGATTTTGGATAATGGAGCGAGCTTGCTTGCTTATATTTTCTATTCTTCCTTTTGTTTCAGGTACATATGCCTTGGCTTGAAGGAGTGTTTGATTAGCTCATAAAAAGTTGTTGTGACTTTGTTTGCCGCAATGGTTGATTAGGTAATTGGTCTGCCTTCCATTGATGGATTTGTCAATAATTTGTTGCTTATCTATTGTTCAAATTAAGAATCTTAAATTTTTATTAGATAGGCTTCATTTACATGTTGTGTAACAACCCGACCCTCATATGTGCTTGTGATATATGTTAGTCCTTTATTCTGTGCTGTCAAATGCCTAAGGTGAAACTGGACAAGAAAATAAGTTCAAGTAATTATGTTTTAATGCCTTATGGAATGAATTGTATCTGTTAGGAAAGAAATGAATCTGTTACTAATAGAACGATAAAGCAGAAATTGAGGGCCTTAGAGGCTTAATAAGTCAAAATTGATTATATATTTGGACTCAACATAATTTTTAGGTAATATTATGCACTTCAGTGAAATTTCAATTTTCTGATGTGTAAACGATTGATTTTCGTCTTATTTCCCCTTAGGATATATATGTGTGTTCATAGTTCATTTGGTCAAACAAACATGTTTCTAACAACCTAGCTCTTAAGAAAGGAGTGAGGAAGAGACGAGTTGAGGAGTAGAGGGAGAAGATCAAGAAGGTTGGGAAATTGAGAAACCTTAGCATAAGGTATGTAGATATTATTGTAATTCATCCTTACAACTCTTCTTTTTCTTCTTTAAGGAGAGATAACTTCATAATTATGGTACCCAAGGGTTGGAATACAGGTACAATATGTGTGTGTAGGAGAGATTATCTTAATTTTGCATATCTTGACTCAATTTGAAACATCTATGAAAAGTTTTACTCTATTTCTTCAATTGACTTGTTTGAATTCAAGTATGTGGCATGATCTTGTGTCAAAGTGTTGAGGTGTGAGAATAAGTAGAAATCTTATGAATTGGAACTTGTGGATCCATGATTTAATTTTTACTTAAATGAAATATGTAATTTGATCCTTGTTCACATGTATTTCTATGCTTTGAGCCTATATATTAGTAATTTAAAGTTAGATTTTTGAGACCCTAAACATGTTCACAAGAGGATGAAATTGTGTAAAAATTTCGGACATTTTGAGCGAATCATTTGCATGGCCAGGCCAAATGCATGTGCAACTCCCTGACCGCCGTCGCGGAGTCATGGCCGCATGTGTGGAAATGGTGAAAAATGAATGGCGGACAAAAAAAAAAGCATCGGGCCCCGCCCCAATGCAGGTGACGTCTTGACACGTGCCGTCAGAAATCTAGCCCGCCGAAAAAAACTGAAATGCTCCGTTTTGCGTGTAGGGTCCTCTAATGTTGTCAAAACCTGCAATTTATGTTGTTTTAATGTTCGTTAATTCAATCAAAGTAAGTGAACTGAATGTTGAGTTAACAAGGAAGAAGGAACTAATGTGATTTTTCATGTGTGTAGGAAACACCTCAATTGGAACTAGTGCACCGCCACAACACAGTGAGTAATAGTACCTCAATGGACCTTTACTCAATTTATTATTATTGACGTTGTGATTATGTATTGACGTTATATCTTGACGTTACGAACTTCGTTGTCAAACTTGTGTTGGTACGGAATATAGATACGCTATTTATGAATCATTATGAAATTGTGGGAATAAGTGAACCATTATGAAATTGTGGAAACATCGAAAAGGATGTGAAGGTATGCACGTCATATGTGAAATCTTATGGCTTTTGGACTGTATCAAGGAAATTGTGAACTTGTGAACCAATGTGGCCTAGAGCCATTTGTGCATCAATGTGGCCACAATCCTTTTTGTGAAATTATGTGACCAAGGGTCATTTGTGAACTATGAATCGATGTGGCCAAGGGCCATTTGTGAACGATGATATTATGAGGCCAAGGGCCGATGTGTGATATATGAATTTATGAATTGTGAACTTGTGAAACAAGAAGGGCCAAAGCATAACTTGTTAGTTTAAGAAACCGATGATTCTTCATGAATATGTGAACTCTTTAGGCCAAGGGCCAAGTTATGAATTGCGAATCGACTAAGTTGTCCAACAAAGCTATACAGAAACGGACTGATTACATGATTACGAAATTAATTATGTTTTACATGCATGCAAGTACTATCATTCACTGAGCTTGACTCACTCCATATTATGTCTGTTTCTGTAGGTAACCAACCAGGAGGTCGATCTTAACTCAGCACCGTCATACTTTTGTCAGCCTAGGCACATCCAAGCTTGGGGTCGGAACCCTACTTTTGTGGAGTTTGTTAGATGATGGCTTACTCTTTTGCTATTGGCTTAGGTTGTTATGTACTTAATATTTTTGTTATATACCCCACCTCGGGGTTGGATTTGTATATTCATGTAAATAACTAACTCTCAAATGTATTTTGGCTTTTGATGTACTTGTCCTATGAGATGTTCATGATCCTGGCATAACTTAGTAGCTCAATGGATGACATATTTTCTGGTTTTATATCACTTATTATTACAGCCTTCGGTCAGGCCCCTATATGAAATCACGTTACGTGTCCTTTTCTGCTTAGGTCATGCCCAAACTTTTAGGGGCAAGTTTGGGGCATGACATGTTGCTATCTTCTGGATTATTAGCTAGGTTCAGAACTAAGAAGAGCGAGTACTTGATTTTTTTTATGGTGATAACTTGGGCCTTCTATTTTAATTTTTGAATTTTATACAATTTTGATGATAATCATTGTGATAATTTGTACTATAATTTTGAAAATTAGCATGGTTTAGAATGCCTTTATGTTTGATTTTGCATTGTTTTGATTAGACTTGAAAAATTTAGGTTATACAATGAATGGAAGTGTTGTGTGGGTCTATTAGTGAATTTTTCAAGTGAGCCTCTTTTTTTTTCTTCACAATTTTATATCTTTGTTTGGGGAACTAGAAGTGTATTTATGGAGTTTCTTTTTATTGTCATTTTTATTCTTGATATAGGTGATTTTGGGGGTGGAAGAGAAATTTAGATCAGGTTGATTCAATAAAATAACTTTGCCTACTACTTTTTCCACACCCTATAACTTTACCAGTGCTTATAATCAATTAAATTTTTCATTTTAAAATTTAAACATTGTAGGCACAATTGTATATTCATTTTAAAATAGATGTGACAAACAAATATGATTATAATAAATTAAAATTTTGATTTGATGGGTTAGAGTCAATTTTTTTTCTTCTTCTTCCCTTTACCCCTGTGACTCTTAACTCAATATATTTTAGTTTTATTGGGTGAAAATCATCTGTTATTTTGTACAAGAGTTGCGCCTGTTCTTTCATTTCTTTCTTTTTTTCTTTCTTTCTTCTTCTTCTCCTCTCATTTTTTATTTTATTTTCAAAGTGAGGATTGTAAGTTGTGATAAATAAATATAAAAAAGGGGTAAATTACAAACACATCCCTTGAGATTTACTTAAATTACAAATTACCCCTTGTGGTTTTAGAAATTAGATTATGTCCTCTAAGGTTTCTAATTTCATAATAAATATGTTCTTTTATTAATAAATCATCAAGTTAATTAACAATTTTTAATAATGTTAAAATTTTATTTCAATTAATAATTCAGATAAATTTGATTATTGTATAGGTGAACAATTAGAAATTTCACTTTTTCAATTATTTTTGTTAAATAAAAAATTCTGACAGAGGTATTCTTAATTTTCCAAACCACAAGGGACAATTCGTATTTTAAGCAAACCTCAAGGGTGTATTTGTAATTTACCCAAAAAAATTATACTTTCAACTTTGCCAGTTATTTTGTAAGACTCTATAAACAATGCTGAGATTGGCTCAATGAGGTCTATAAAGAATTAGTAAAAGAAAAACAGTAAAGAGGTCTATATTAATAAAAGCCAGTTTTAAGCTAATTGGTTGTTTCTTTTTTTTTTTTTTTCAAATATTTGGTTTTGGAACTAAATTAATTTAGTAGACCATCTATGTTATTAGTTAGTCATCTTGGAGTAATGAGTAATGGCATAAACTTACTTTATCCTTGAAGTAGTTTAAACATACTTTATACTTTTAATTGGATGATTATGCATAATGGTACCTCATAAGTGAAGAAGAAGGTGGTTTCACTTTCAACCCTTAATGTTGGTGAAGTGCTCTCTTAAATGTTGTGGGCAAATTCTTGGTGATTGATTTGGAGTATACAACATGTTATCAATCACTTAGAAAGTGAAAAGTATGTGATCCCTTTTTATTTTTCCTTTTTATTTTTTTAAGTAGGCAGGTCAATTGATTGGTTTGAGACAAATGTGGTGTTGGGTATGAGGTGAGGAAAATCTGTGAATTTCATGTAATAATTTTTTGAAATGGTTTAGATTTTAGAAACCTGTCTTCATGTAATGATTTTTTTTTTTTAAAAAATGGGTTAGATTTAAATGTGTTTCTGGATGGTTTTGATTCCAAAAATATTAAAATGATAAATGAACTAGCACAAGTATTTGGTTGTAATCTTTGTTTAAAAAAATAGTACAATTAATTTTATTTAATGAACCTTGGGTTTAATTTTAGTTAGATTTGCCCATTAACATTAATTTCAAGTTTGATTTTTTTTTTGGTTGCCTACTAATTGTTATACATAATGCTTCAACTAGAAAATGAGTTATGCATTATCACAGGGATGGAAACTCAAAGGAGCATGATCATCCAAAAATGAATACTTCGCACAAGGTAAGCTTTAATTGCTTAAAATTTTAATTTTGTTTGGTTTTACAAACTTCAAAAATTCTTCTTCCTTATAACAAAACTCTCTTAGTCTTAATAAAGAAAATTATTCGCTCCCCTTACAAAATTTGAGTTTAATTCTGTTTGGAGGTTTGTATGATTTATCGGCATTCTCAATTGATCCTTCTATACTATTATTTGCTTTTCTATTCATTTGTTTACTTTAGTAATGCATACAATTGTGTATTCTCATTTGTTTACTTTAGTAATGCATACATAATTCAATTGACCATAATAATTATGTTCAATTCTTCTTAATTCATAGCTATTGATTTTCCTATTTCTCATATGTATTTTGATGTGATTTTTCATGTTACAGTTTCTTTTGATGCAATTATTCTTCATAACAATTTCTTCTGATTTCTCATATGCATTTTGATGTGATTTTTCATAGCTATTGGTTTTTTGAAGCGAATTTAAACGAGTGATTTTGTTGCAGGTCATTGATCCATATTAGAAACATTGGGTTACGTTGCTTCTACCAGGGTGTCGTTGGTTGGCTCTCTCATGAGAAAGAAAAAGACGACCTGGACAAGACTGTGGCATCTTGGTTATCATCTCCAGGATTACCAGACTCAGACTCAGTCGAGCTGGAACCTGATTCCGACTCACAAGATTTGGTGGAATCAGATTCTGGCTCACTACCTGACCCAGTACTGCTGGACAAAAATCCCTCCTCGTATTGCCAAGTGAGAGAGGGTGCGATAGATGCATCCAAAATAGTTGCTGGTAGGCCCGCAGTCGTTTCATTCCCGATCATGGAAACCGAGAAGTTATCCCCCAAGCACTTATGGTCGATCGGAGGATCTGAAAGTAGACATGCCAGTGCTACCCCCATTTCAGTCTCAGCGCCCTAGGAATCCACTGCCTTACACTGTTCAACCTCAGCTGATGGGTCTGTCTGCTCTTCGGCAACGTCATCCCCGGATAGTTGTAAGTCAAAGAAAATCTCGAAACCTGGCACGCGCTTCTTCTCCGCGTTCAGCCATGGCTCGGGGAAGCCACAGAACAGAAAGTCCTCCCCCTCCCGGACGAAGCGTCCGTTTAGGGTACCCTGAATGGGCCGGTGCATTAAGTCAAAAGGCTTCCCAGCCTTCTTTGCTCTTCCTTAACCAATCCTCTTTGGTGGGCTGATAACCCAATCCAAAGGTATGAGGGTTGTGTGGCACTTCGACCAATGCTGTGACGCCCTTCCGGCCGCTCCTTCCTAATCCTATCCCGGGGATGTGTTGTAGCTTGTTCATGAGGTATACAGATTGAGCATTGACATACACCCCTTCATTAACAACCATGATATTTTTAGCACGACCCGAGCCTCAGCCAAAGTAAACCCTGATAAGAACACATCCTCCGTGCCGTGCTCAATTTCCAAGACTGGTGTGGACACTTTTGGCGGTGGATGGATTGACGAATTCCCGAAAACAATGGCCACCCCCTTCCCGTGAGGGTACTTCAACATCTGATGCAAAGTGGAAGAGACTGCCTTCACTTGGTGCAACCACGGCTGCCCCAAGAGTAGATTAAAGGTTGCAGGAACGTCCAAGACATGGGATTCAACGTTGTGTTGTCCTGGACCAACCTGGGTCTGAATTTTGACAGTCTCCATCACCTCTCTGCTGGTGTTATCATAGGCTCTGATCACTTGAGTAGTCGGCACGAAGTCTGCGGGCTTTAACCCGATTACGTATGCTGCCCTTGACGGGCACACATTAATGGCGAATCCCGTGTCGACAAGAACCACTGGCACCCACTTGTCTCTACATTCCACAGAGATGTAGAGGGGTTTGTTATTATTTGCGCCCTCAGGCGGCAATTCTTTGTCTGAAAAGGTTATCGTCGGGGAACCTCCTCCCGAAAAGACCAGTCCGACTAGCTGCTCTGGTGTGGTATCTATAGAGAGTTTAGCCTTGTCCATAGCAGATAGGACAGCCTGTTGGTGCACTCGTGACGCCATAAGTAGTCCTCAGATGGAGATGTCTGCTTGTATCTTCTTTAACTGCCTCAGCACAGCTTCCTCTTCGATTTGCTTCTCCTTATGTTTCTCAGCTTCCTTATCCTTCCCCGATGCTTCTGGCTAGTCTAGGTGCGGGGGCTTGAAGTACCGCTCGCTTCTTTTCATGTGATCAACCTCATCAAGGTACCAGGTGTCATCTGGTTGATTGCTTCCCCAATCATCGTCTGTGTGGGCAAGACATAAATCATCGTCTTCCTACCATATCCCGTTGGCATTCGAAAGGCACCTGTCTGGCTCTGGCATGATTGTACTTGCAGCGCTTTCAGCCCGCATGCTCACAGCATCTTCTGTCCCCGTGCCCACAACACTTTCAATCACTTCATGGGTTTTGGCTTTCCGGATCCTCTCAGAATCCCAAATCTTTTCTTGTTCCACCTGCGTTAGTGCAGTTTGTTGTTCAGCTTTCCTTGCATTCACAATGCTCCTGTTCTGAGCGAAATTCTTTGTACTAGCACTCTCTGGCAATGTACTCTGACTTTCGGCCCTTCCGGCCACCATTGATACCCTCGCCCCTGCCAGGCCCTGTTCTGGTCGGAACTCTTCTACCACATCTGGTTGGTCATCCAGCCATCCAGTGAGCTCTGCCGATTCCTTATAATCAAACCAGTTGACTGCTGCGCCTCCTAATTCTTGGTCATCGAAAAACTGTAGGCTGGCAAAGCCCTCTTCTACGACCGTCAAATCATCCGTTCCCAGCTCAAGTCTATCCCCCTGGATCACACACAGTTCTGCTCTCTCTGGCAATTCTATACTTGGCTCAGACTAGCTTGCTGACAGAATGTACTCACTTGGATTGTAGGCTTCCCCAGCAAAATTCCCAGATTGTTCAAACCCTGACTCAACAGTTCCCTCCTCCTCTATAATCTCCCTTGCACCGTCTTCCACGGCCACCACCATTGGCTCAGGTTGGGTTGTAGAGATGTCCAACATGCACAAAAGGTCAGTGTAGTCGGAAAGGAGCACCTCCGGCTTAGGTAGATGGGAAGGAGTGATATAGATGCTAGGATCGTAAGACACAACCCCAGTCTGGATAAAGTTAATTCTTTTGGGAGGTGGAGCTTGGTTGTGTGTAGGGAGTGGGTTGGTTATGACGTTGGGTCTTTTTGGTGGCAAAATCACCTGTTTGTCGACGAGATCTTGAATCTCGTAACGCATTCGGAAACACTGGTCGGTGTCATGACTGTGTTGCTGGTGATATGCACAATATTTGGCTGGGTTGTGAGTGGGGGGAAGTGGATTTGGTAACGGCCTCGGCTCTAGGGGTTTTAGATGCCCTTTTCTGATTAAGACCCCTAGAGCTTTGGACAAGGGCATGTACAGTGGGGTGAAGGTTCTTTGGCCTTTGGGTTGGTATTTGGTGGTTTGGGCACTGCTTCCGGATGCACCGGAGAAGGGTGTGGCTGCCATGGGCCTTGAAAGGAAAGGGGGAATGGTGGCGACCATGCTAACCTCTGAAGTTCTTGCAGTTGCAGCGCCACTCGGGCCTGCATTGTTGTTGCGGTCCCTGTCTTGGTCAATCAGACCCTGTTTCATTGCATCTTCAATTTGTACCCCCATCTCGTGCAGATTCAAAAAGGTGGGGAAGGGGAGTACAATCATCTTTTGCATCAGTTTCGGCTGGAGATTGCGCACAATCATCCTGATCTAGTCCTTATCGGTGGGCCTTAAAGTCATCATCGAGGCCTTCGCCCTCCATCGGGTCACGAAATTCGAGAAACTCTCTTTGGGCTCCTGCCTTGTTGTTTCGAGATCATGAGTTATAATCTCAATTTGAGTGTTGTAAGAGTATTGCACAACAAAGGCCTCGGCCATTTCATCCCAACTCCGCTTGACATCATCCTCCAACTTCGCATACCAGATAGCAGCCACTCCCGACAGGGTTCGGCCAAATAGCAAAAGCTTCTGGGGTCTGGTTAGGCCCATTGGCCGTAGTATATCTGAGAATAGTCGGAGGTGGACTATGGGATCACTAGATCCGTCGAAGCGATCAATCTGCGGCATTTTGAATCTATTCGGTAATGTTATAGCCACATCGGTATATCCGTCCTCGATATCCGGAATAGCTTTTACTCTCTGGGACTTTTTGAATAGCTTCTCGAGCTTGCTCAATCTCAGTGCTGTAGGGTCTATTTTGAACTCGAAGGGAGAGTCCGAGTGGTTGGTGGGTGTATGGGTCTTGGACAGTTGAGGCGGAAGTGGGGGCGGAGCTGGCCCCGTTGGAAGGTCTGTGTCCTCCTGGATGTTCTGGACATTTGGCAAGGTGTTTTGGATGTTTGGCAGGACATTCTGGACAGTTGGTGTTTGCTTTCGAATAACAGGACCCTGGTGGAGAAGGAACTAGATGTGAGGCGATCGTTGCTTCTTGTCATTGCGATCTAGTGATGAGCTCGACCTGTGGGCCATGATTGTGGCTCGTTGTTTCTGAAACTCCGCTTGGATGGCCCTCTTGCATCTGCTTCATGCTCTCTTGGAGCTGTCGCATCATTTCTTCCATCCCGGCCATACTCTGTTGATCTTGCTGACTGACTGGTATGTGTATCTCTATAGTAGAAACTAAGACCTCAAATTTCGACTGTTTCATCGCTAGGATAGGCCATTGCCTCGCAACCTCTCGCCGAGACACACTACGCCTTCTCGGCCTTCTTCTGACAACTGGGGGTAGGGAATGGAACACTGGCTATCTGTCAACCAGATCCTCAGATCGATTGAGCCGACGACCTCTTGTCCAAAGTGTTTGGGGAATATCTGCTGGGTTTGAAGCAATTGTGCTAAAACTGTCCTAGAAAAAGATAAATAAAGCAAGAAGGAAATAAACAACCAGATAAAAGAACAGCATAACAGCTTAAAATAAATACACAACACACAGCTGGGCATAATAACACACGGTTGATAAGCTGGATACACACTGTCCTCAAACACTGATCATTACCACTGAATCACTGTCCCTAAGACTGAATCTGATACCCACAGATAACTGATTCTCAAACACTGACTGATGCCCGTAGGCCTGATGCCCAAACTCATAAACTGATACATGCATTCCCTGTAGAGACGCACTCTAAAAGCACATAGCAGATAAGTGAGAGCCAAAACACCCCTATGTTGGGGTAGAGTTTCCCTGTCCTATTTTGTCAGGAGCTAGAGTTTCACTACGCATGCAGCGGTTTCAAACAACCTATATCGGGTAAGCAACCTGTCCTAATTTGGAATGGTCACTATGGATTTCGATATGCACTAGGTCGAATGGTCAAAAGGGTGCCCCGGTAAAATCGGCATTTGTGTTCCCATACTGGCAGAGCCCGTAACCGGCAAGCCTTATGGCATGCAGCCTCTGGCAAACCGCTCAGGAATAGCAGATGGCAAACACGGTGTCCTAGGGGCACCAATGCAAACGCAATGCAAAGAAACACACAAGTATAGTCAAAACCAGATACCATGAGTTCGAGTCAAGCTCTCTAACTCCCCAGCAGAGTCGCCAGAAACTGTAGACGTCCTCGAACGCCCCGGGAGGGATGAGCCTCTCCTGTTCTGTTCGTTTTGGGCTTACTACAGTTCAGGACTCTAATTGTCACGGTTCGTAATCTGAACCAAAAAGTCCAAATCCGGCAAATCGTTTTGAGAAAACAGATTTTTTTGAAAGAAGTGCCAAACATGGACTGCTTTGCCAGATACAGAGTCGCCACCTAAATATTTTATTTTTGGGAAATTTAGAAAACCCTGACTCGTGCCTAAGGCCACGTGTCCGTCATTACCAAAGTTGCCTCGGCTCGGGAACTTGGGTACGATTGGGGAAGGTCACTTCGTGAGCACCCCCGCTCGCTCGATCAAAGATCGGCCTTTACTAACCATGATATCTAGTTTTGAAAACATTATGCATTCTTATTTCGGTTATTAGCCTAGGTTTACTATGTGATGCGCACATCATACAAGTATAGACTGGGTTGCCTGAATTGGAACAAAACATTTATTGTTTATTTTTGAAAGGCGTTTGTTACTCGCAAGTAGGCTTAAAATGGCGATTTTGCCACCCTCAGGTGGGCTTAAGAAAGATGGTTTTGCCACTATCTAGTGGGCTTAAAACTCACAGTCAAATGCATTGTTCCAATCCAAATAACCCAACCTTCACCCACAGGCATTCAAGCAGTTATATCACATAAGCAAATAGCCTCATGGTAAGCATGCTATCATGGCAGTCACTCACACCCATGCAAGGATGCTAGAGCGTAAAACTTACCGAGTACTCCAAGCCAAAACAGAAGCTAATTAGAAATCTATGCATGACCCTAATTATACAGAAATGCCTAATGCAACACATGCAAAAATGCAACTATAGCAGGCTCGGCTATTCTAAACATGGCATATGGAATGCTATAACTAACAAGTATTCAACTTGGAATTGAAATACAATGTAGTGAGTTATGATGCGCCGAGCCCGGTGCATGCAAGACAGATGAATGAATGCAAACATGCTATCATACTGTATGCTAATTGAAACGTGCCCTAATCTAACCATCATAAGCTGGTAAATAAAAGGGAAAGAAAGACGTGGGGTTGGAAGACATACATCACACACAAGCACAGTTATTACAGTTGTGCCCTCACTCAGAGGGTCCGAATAAATAATATACAGTCCCAAATGAATAGTACAGTCCGAATAAGTACAAAATCCTAATTAATTAACAAATTAACCTAGGAAAGCTGTAAACTAGCATGCAAGCTAGGGACTGCCTCAACTCTGCTCCAGATGATGAATGATGCATGTTCGGGTTGCTTGGCGCGGAAATCCATTGCGACACCCCGATTAGCCTCTGTTTACAGTTTATGCTCGGAATATTATGCAAAGCTTTGAAAGGCTGTTGATTCTTGATTTGCTGCAACAGAGAGCAAGAAAGGGGCATGGCAATGGATTTTCACATATGTATGCATTCCTCGATCCTCGTGCCACCAATCACGCATCTCGATGCATGATGGTCGAGGAGTCGAATTGCACGACTTAATATGAAATGAATGCACGTATAAACACAACAAGACCGAGACTTCATCATGGATAATCCGGAGTGTCGGCGACAGGGAATTGAGACACGTTCCGTCACTCGAAGTACGAAACGTCCCTCGTTTCCCGTACTCGGGCTAACTCCTATCCCAAGCACAATGCAATATGCATGACATGCATGAATGTGATCTTAACATGCAAACCTAGCATACGCAATGCTACGGACTGAAATGACATACTCGATGCTCGATGCGACATGGCATACACAATGCTATGAATTGAAATGGCATACACAATGCAATATGGGCTTACACCAATATGAGTGGACCTCAGCCACACTCACATTAGTATCCATAAGATGAAAATGAGACACTCGAGATGCGTGCACACATGCACGCAAACTGAGGACTGAACCTAAGGCACGAATGCCACTCTACCAAAGCATGGCAAGGCATAGAATATGGCATACAAACATGTGAATTTCAGCGCCAAAATATGATGCTAAACAGCCCCGAAACATGGAAATATGGCACCCGACGCATGAGATGAACCCCGAAACACAAAACTAGGCATACGCAATGACCTATAGCTATACAAAGCATGCATTATTTGATCATGAAGCATGAAGACAGAGTTAAGGCAGTCCTAAAACATGAACTTTCTTAGTTCAAAACATGGCCAAAAAGTGCTAGCAAGATGGACTAAAATAGCATGCGATTTTGACTATCAAACATGGTTTACATGGCAAGTATATGAAGCACATGGAATCTCATCATAACAAAAAAAATAAGTGAACTAAACATGCCAAAATATGCCCAAATACACATGGAAAGGAAGCCAAAACATGCACAAATGAGGGGCTCCTTTGGAAGGGCATACAAGGGGTTATTAAGCACATGCAAGATAGACATGAAGCATGACCAAAAAAACTCTGGAAATCAAGTATGGTAGTCCCAAAATTCACCAAATTGACCCTAAAGTGTGACTTCAAAGCATTCAAGATAGGGTCTCTTTGGAAGGCCAAAATGACCACCAAACAAGTCAAGGTGAGAGGGGGTCACCCCCCTCTGATTTGGAGGCTCAAAACAGCATCAAAGCCACTGGAAATCCACTGGATTCCAGTGACTAGAAGGTCAAACAAGGCATGCAACAAGGGCTAGGGTGTAAGGCTCAAAACAAGAGACAATCAAGCATACAAGGAAGCATGTGACCTCAAATAAGAAAATGCCCTTAATAAAACATGAAGATGAGGTCAAAGCAAGCCTCTTTCCAGTTTATAACAAGTCTAAAAAATAAACATAAGTAGGGCTAATCTATCATGCAAAAATGGCCCTAAAAGAGAGAAAAGAGAGAATAGAGACAAGGGACAGAAGCTGGCCGCAAATGGAAAAGAGCCCTTGAACAAAGTTGAAGAGAGGCTCAAAACATGGCACTTTACAGTTTACATCAAGCCTCGAAGATGAACACAAGTGAGGCTAAATCAACATGCAAGAAAAAGGCCTAAAAGAGGGATAAAGAGGCAAGTGGTAAAATCTGGCCTCAAATAGAGTGTAGACACCCCATTTTTGACCGTCCTCAAGACTTGGACATCACCGCTTGAACACCCGGTGATTATCCATGTTTGTGTTCGTTTTGAGTTCCCGGAGGTCCCATTGCGCCGTGCCTCGGGATCTCTTAACCGGTTTGTTACGTGCTTGGTTTTCTACCAAGACTTGTGTCTGTTGCATTTGAGGGTAGGGAAGGCTTGTTAGCCATCCCTAGAACCCACTGCCCCACACCTCCACCGGCTATCCATAGTGGCCATCGGCACTTTTTACCTTGATCCTTGGCGATCGGCACTTTATGATGCCGGTAGGCACACTTTGTGCCGGTATTGTTTTGGCCGGTGACCCTTCGAACCCCTCGGGGATGGTGCATGCCATTTGTGCATTGGATTACACCATCACCTCCCCGCATAACATTGCACCCTTTGCCCTTTTGACCCCCCTTGAACCTTCTAGAAGCTTGACCCCTTGGCCAAGCTTCTTGGAGAAGCTTGGCTATCTTGGCTTCCTTGGAAGCTAGAAACCCTTGCACCCTTTGAACCTTTTGGTCTTGCTTAGCCATTAAGTTTAGAGCCTTTGGTTGCCTATATAAGGACCATTCATCTCCATTGCTCAAGGGTTAGAGATTTTAGGTCAAGAACCAGAGAATATACATACATTCTCTGATATATATCCATATATATCTATATCTCCCCTCCTCTCCTCTTGTGTGTGTGTTTTAGGCCCTAAATAGTGTGTTTTACCTCACTTTTGCACCATTACACACACTATTACACCTAGCTCCGAGATTGGAAGACTTGGAGGTTTGTTTTGAGTGATTTTGGACTAGTTTTGATCACTTGGAGAGGGCTGGACCACCTGTTCTTCATTGGTTCTTCAAGGGTGAGCTTTTTGCTTTAGATTCCCCATTCTTGCAACTCATTTCTACCCTCTTTACTTTGTGTTTTTGGATTTGTGTTTGGCATAAAAAAGTCTTGTTTTTACTTGTTCTTGAACTTTCATTAAGGTCATTTTATGGTTTGAGTTAAGACTCATCACTTTAAGCCTTGTTTGGCCCTCTTTGGTGTCTTTTTCTTAGGACTTCTTGCTTTGGTGTTCTTGGATCTCCTCACCACTGAAAACCAGTGGGTTTTCAGTGGTGAGGATGATATTTTCGAGCCTCATTTAAGGGACAGACACCCCTCTCCCTTTGGTCCTTTGGTTGGCCTTTGTTTTGACTTATGGCATAGCATGTGTGCATGTTTGCATTTGGCTTCATTTCAGGGTTTTTGGGGCTGTTTTAGGTCATGTTTGATCTCTGTTTTGGTTGGAATTGTAGCCTCTAACATGCTTCTCATACCTCCTTTGAAATGCTCTCTTGTATGCCATGTTTTGAGGTTGTGACTCTTGCATGCTTAGGCTTAGTTTCATGACGATATTAGTATTGTTTTGCCATGTAATAGGGCTGTGAGCCACTGTTTTGGACACCCTTGGTATGCTTGATGTGCATGTCTTGCATTTTAGGCTTGTAAGCCTTGCTTGTATGGACCTCTAGCATGTATAGTTTGTTTTCATCTAATGATTTGGCATCATTATAGGTGGTATTTCAGTCCCTATTTCATGTTCAAATACCTCCATTTATCATCTCCTTCATGCTTTAGAATGTTGGTCTTTTATGCCTTAAAAAGAGCATTGTGCATGCTTCCATGATTAGTGTATTTTTGGGGGTGCCATGAGGGGATTTGGGTGTCATTCCACATGCTTAAAATCTGTTTTTTTTTGTTTGTTGAATGCATGCCATGAGTGGTTGTATGAATGATGTCAAATTACTCTCTTTGGTGTCCTAGACTTGGGCCCATTGAATAGCATGCTTGTGAGGCATTTTGATCATGTTGAGAGGCTTGTTTTGCCACTGTTTTTGGGAGTTTGAGGGCTGTCCTTTATGGCTTAAGTCCATTGTTGCATGCTTACTTCATGATTGTTGCTTGCTTGGTCAATGTAGCCTTGAATGTATGCTTGTTAGTTCCATGTTTAATTGGCCCATCTTGCATGCCATTGGTATCCTACATACTTTAGCTCTTTGCATGCTTAATATGATAGGTTGCATTGCATTTGAGCCTTGCTTGCATACTTGCATCTCATAGCTTGGTTTGGGGTTGTCGAGCCAAGCCTAGGATTGAGGAGTTCACATTTCAAGTGGTGTAACTCACCTCAATCCTTAGTCACTAAGGCCCTTGATCTCCATATGATAGGGACTTAGCCTTCATTTGTTGTGTTGCATGCATATTTACATTAAAATGAGCAATCTTGGTTCCTTAGGCTATCATGCATCAAATGCACAATTGATAGCCCTAGAACCAAACCACACCCCTGAGTCCCTTAACATGATAGGAGGTGTTGGACATGCTCACATTGCCCAAAAACCATACCTATGCATTCTTTGTCTGTTCTTTCTTCTTTGTCATCTGTCCAGTGAGGAACTTTCTGACCGGCGAAAATAGTGCCGACCGGCACTATTTTGTGCCGATAATTACCAAGTGCAACCGGTGGCCATTGTAGAAGCCGATGATTCTCTTTGCCCTGGCAGTGGGGCATTTGGACCACTTGGGAGGTATTCCAATCTTGGGAATTTTTGGAGGCGGGGCGGTAAAAGCAGGTGCAATGCCATGGCATAGGTTTTCAGGCAGTCATGACGAGCATGCATCATTCAGCGCATTCGAGGCGGTACGAGGCTCCATTTATTTTATTTGTTTAATTTAATTTTGGTAATTAGAATTTGTAATAATTTATTTATTCATTTCTTTCTTCGGTCTGTATTATTTATTTATTCGGTCCCTCCGAGTAAGGGCAAAAATGTAATAAGTGTGGGTGAGTGTGATGCATGTCTTCCAACCCCCGCTTCTTTCTAACCCTTTTATTTACCCGCTTTCAATGGTAGATTAGGGCATTTTAAATTAGCATACCTTATGCAATGCATGCGTGCATCCATGCATTTGTTTACATGCAGGACTCGGTACATCATACAAAGCGCATTGCAATTTTCAAATTCCAAAATTGAATCGTGCTATGTGATAGCATTTCATATGCCATGCTTAGGATAGCGAGCACTGTCTAGCGCATTTATGCATGTTGCATTAGCCACTTAACATGAACTAGGTCATGCATGTTTTGCTAACTAGTTTCTTGTTTTGGCACGGAGTCTGATAAGTCTTTTTGCTTTAGCATATCGCATGCGTGTGATTGTTTGCCATGACAATAGGATTGCCATGCGGACTAAATGCTTACATGATAAAGCTGTTTCTATGCCTGTGGGTGGAGGTTGGATTGCTTGAGTTGGGAGTACTCATTGAAATCCGCATTTTAGCCTACTTGCGAGTAGCAAAATCTAACACGTTTTCGAGACAAAAACGGATATGCAATGTTTGTTTCCAAACTAGGCGATCTAGTCTATACTTGTTTGCTGTGCGCATAACATAGTAATTCTAGGTTAATAATTGGAATAAGGGCATGTGATGTTTTCAAAAAAGGATATCACGGTTAGTAGAGGCGGTTTTGGACGGCGAAAGTGCTCATAGTGACCTTCCCGTCGTACCCAAGCTCTCGAGAGGCGTAACTTTGGTGATGACGGACGTGTGGCCTTCGGCACCGAGTCAGGGTTTCCTAAATTTCCCATTCTAAAAATATTTAGGTGGCGACTCTGTAATCTGGCAAAGCAGTCCATGTTTGGCACTACTTTCTCAAAAATCTGTTTTCTCAAACGATTTGCCAGAGGGGGACTCTTTGGTTGATTAGAACCGACACAAAATCGAGTCTGTGATGTTAGATGGCAAGCCCGAAGCGCGTCTGATTCTGGCGACTTCTTTGAGGATTTAGAGAGCTTGACTCGAACTCGCGATATCTTGTTTTGATTTCATCTATGTGTTTCTTTGCATTGCATGTGCATTGGTGCGCCTAGGACACCGTGTTGGTCATCTGCTATTCTGAGCGGTTTCTTTGGAGGCTTGTCTTGTCAAGGCATGTCCATAAAGTGACGACGGTTGCGGGCTCTGCCGATGTAGAACACAAACCCGGTTTCTTAGGGGCACCCTGACCATTCGTCCTAGTGCATATCGAAATCCATAGTGACCATTCCAAACTAGGACAGGTTACTTACCCGATATAGGATGTTTGAAACCGCTGCGTGCGTAGTGAAACCCTAGCTCCTGACAAAATAGGACAGGGAAACCCTACCCCAACATAGGGGTGTCTTGGTTCCCATTTATACTTATGTGCTTTAGAGTGTAACTCTGCGAGGAACATCTGAATCGGTTGCAAGTTTAAAATGCTCGAACTGAGGGCATCGATGTCGATGTTTGAGAATCGGTTATGCGTGGGTATCGATTCGGGCCTAGGGGCAATGGTTCATGATCAATGATCGATGTTTGGAACGATGAATTGAGTTTACGTATTACCCAACCGTGTGTTGCTTATTTTATCTTTGTTATCTTTGTCCGATTTTACGTTTTATTTATCGCTTTATTTATCTTTTTATTAGGTAGTTGAGCACGATTGCTACCGATTCGATAGATATCCCCAAGCACTCTCGGGTGAGGCCGTCGACTCCTTCGATCGAGGATCGATAGAGCGGACAACGATGTACTACTCGCTACCCCGGTTGCTAAGCGGAGTCGATAAAGCGGCATCGGTCTGTGAGCGATTCGAGCTTTGTCTACCCCTGTGTTGATAGGGATCCGGATTACGTGTCACCAAGAGAGGAAGATATACGATAATTCAACGAACAAGATAATATGGCTAGTTTGGAGATGGTGCGCCACCTTCAAGAAAGCATAAGCGATGCAACAGGATGCGTCCGTCTGCGAACTTCGCCCGAACAACGAGCCCGCGATTGTAAGAAAACGGCGAGACAATTGCAGTTAAGCGACAAAGCTGGAGCATCTGCCGCGCAAATTCCTCCCGCCGGGAGTTCCTAATCTGGGAAGCGACCAATACTCGACGTCTGAGAACTTCCCACAGGACCACCTCGCCTCGGCTCCACCCCAAACCTTGACAATCAAAGACACTCACCAATTTGGGACTCTCCTTTGAGTTCGAGGTGATCCACCGCATTAAAGTTGAGCAAGCTTGAGAAGCTGTTCAAGAGATCGAGGAGCCAAGACCATCCACGACATTGAAGATGGATACCTGAGCCTTTGTGTACGCTGCCATGATTCAAAATGCCTCACATTGATCGATTTGATGGGTCGAGGACCCCATGGTACATTAAAATTTGTTTCGGACGTTCTAAGGCCGATGGGCCTCAGTAGGCTCCAGAAGTTATCCTTATTTGGTCGAACCTTATCAGGTGTGGCATCTGCCTAGTACGCTAAGTTGGAAGATGACGTCAAGAGAAATTGGGACGAAATGGCTGAGGCCTTCATTGCGCAACATTCATACAACACACAGATCGTAATTACCACCCCCCATCTTGCAACAACTAAGCGAGAGCCTAAGGAGAGTTTTGAGTTTGTAACGGTGGAGGCCAAGGCTTCAATGATGACCTTGAGGCCCTACGGACAAGGACGGTTCGGATGATTGTCGCAATCTGACCAAGGTTGATGCAAAGATGATAGTAGTTCCATTTCCTACTTTTTCGACCTACATGAAATGGGGGTCTTGATTGAAGATGCTTTGAGGCAAAATTTGGATTGACAATGACCGGAGCAACCGAAGAGCCTTCAATCGTAATAGCAATCTGAGCCAGTGGCGTTACAAGCTGCAGAACCGAGTAAGCATGGTCACCACCAATCCCTCACAAAGAAATCTGTTGACCTCGCCATTTTCAGTCGTCAGGAAGCAACCCTAAACAACCAAATACCCACCCGAAACACGAACCTTTGCTCCACTATATATGCCCCTATCCAAAGCTCTGGGGTGTTGATCAAGAAAGGGCACTGAAGCCCCACAGGCGAGGCCCTACGGAAAAACTTCCTCCTAACCATAACTTGGCCAAATATTGTGCGTTTCACCAGCTGACATGGTCACGACACCGACGATGCTACGGTTCGCCATGAAATTCAAGACCTTATCGATAATGGGGTAATCTTACCTCCGAAAAACCCAATGTTACTACCAATCCTCCCCATACAACCAGGCTCCACCACCCAAAGGCTCAATTTCATTCATCTTTGGGGCATGTCCTACGACCCTAGCATCTACATCACACCTACCCACCTGCCCTAAGCGGAGGTGCTCCTTCGTGCATCGATTTGTGCATGATGGACATCTCCATCAACCTAAGCCAATGGTGGTGACCACCAAGAACAATAAAGGGAATTCCAAAGGAAGCGGGTTATTGAATCGAGTCTGTGGAATCTGAGTTGCAATGGGAAAACATAGGTCGGTGACTACATTTCATCAATGGGTCAAGATGGGCCGGTGGAATTCCATGAAGAAGAATTATGTGTGATTCAAGGAGATAGCCTAGAGCGAGAGAAATGATGTAGTGACCACGGAGAGTACTTCACGACCTCCAATTTTATGACGATCAATACCCGGAGGATGTGGCAATGCTGGTTTGATCATGAAGATTGAAAAGCCATAGGGTGGTTGGATGACCAACCCGATGTAGTAGAAGAATTTCGGCGAGCAAAGTTCAGAGGAATGAGAATATCGTGGCGGTGAAAGGTCGAAAAGCGAGAACATATCGCCGGGCGCCCGGTGAAAATTTCGCCGAGATTGGAACATTTTGAGCACGAGGATGGCGAGCAATCGGATCGGTTATCGAAAAAAGCAAGTTTGAGGATTCTTAGAGAATCGAAGGCAAAGGCCCATGTGGGAGTGGAAACTCGTGTGCCACGAACCCGAAAATCTTTGCGGGTATATGGATGGAAAGTCTTTGTGGTATGAAACGTCATCGAGCAGACGGGCGTCTGTCGATTCGATGGAATGTGGTGGGAAGATGAAGACTTATGTCTTGCCCACGGGCGAGGATTGGGGAACAACCAACTTGACAATACTTGGTACCTTGGAAATCGACCACATGACAAGGAGTGGGCGATATTTCAAACCTCGCACTTGGATCAACGAGGCCTCGGGAAAGGGAGAGGCGAGAAGCAAAAGGAGAAACAACTCGAAGAAGCCGTACTCAAGCAGTGAAAAAGATACAAGCGAGATATCTCTATTTGGGGACTACTCATGGCTTCACGAGTGCATAGGAAATTTGTTTTGTCGACCATGGATAAAACAAAGCTTTCAATAGAAACAACACGAGCAGTTAGTGGGGCTAGTCTTTGGGAGGAGCTACCCGATGTTGGCGTTCTTGATAAGGAATTACCGCTGAGGGCACAAATCACAACAAGCCACTCTACATCTCCGTAGAGTGCGAGGATAAATGGATACCGGTAGTCCTTGTTGATCTGAGGATCTGCCATCAACGTCTGCCTGCGAGGCGGCTTATGCGATTGGTGCGAAAGTCGCGGACTTTGTACCAACAAACAGTCATCGGGGCATATGACAACACAAGAGAAGTGATGGGAGCAGTTAAAATCCATACTAAGGTTGGGCCGGGACAGCGGAGATAGATTTTCATGTCTTGGAAGTGCGGCAACTTTCAATTTGTTGTTAGGCGGCCGTGGTGCATCGAAAGCGATATCATCCACTTTGCATCAAATGGTGAAATACCCCTATGGGAAGGAGTAGCCATTGTTTTGGTAATTCATCGATCCATCCACATGGGAAGTGTCTACCCCGTTCTAGAGATTGAGCATGGGATGGAAGATGTGTTTATATCGGATTTACCCTAGCGAGGCTCGGTAGTCTGAGCGTCATGGCGATTAATGAAGGATATATGTCGGTCTTGTGCGGTATACCTCATGAACAAGCTCCAACACATCCGGGATGGGATTGGGAAAAAGCGGTCGGAAGGGCATTACCTTGGCGAAGTGCCGCAATCTCCCACTTTGGCTTGGGTTACACGCCCACCAAGGAAGATTGGGTAAGAAAAGGAAAAGAGATGGTGGAAGGGCCAAAAGCAAAAGCAGATGAGAAACCTTTTGAATTGATGCACCGGCCCATCAGGGGTACCTGAGCAGGCGTTCGTCAGGGAGAAGACTTTCCATTACGTGGTTTTCGAGCCATGGATGAATAAAGAAGAAAGCGCATCTGGGGTTTGAAATTTTCTTGACTTGCGGTTATCTGGGGATGATGTTCTTTGAAGAAGCGAATGGACCCGACGATTGAAATTTGAACATAGCAAGGAATTGGAGTCTGCGGACCTGAGTGCGAAATGGGGTAGCTTGGCGTGTCTACTTTCGGATCCTTTGATCGACGGTTGTGCAGGGGATGACTCCTCGGTGTCCATGATCGGAGATGAAAGCGGTGCGGGCCTACAATCGACTATTTTGGATCGTCCATCGCACCCTCCCTCTGGCGATCTGAGGAGGATTTTTATCGGCGACCGGATCGGGTAGTGGCGAATCTGATTCCACCGAGTCTTGTGAGTCGGAATCGAGGTTCGGCTCGTCTGAGTCTGAGTCTGGTATTCTGGGAGTGGTAACCGGATGCCACGATCTGTCGGTCGTCTTTTTCTTTCTCTTTTGGGTCTGATGTAACAGAAGAATCGTACCGTTTGGAAGTATCTAATGAGAATGAGGTGCTTGTGGTTTAGAGTATTTTTCTGTGCCTTTGGTTTATTGCCATCGGGACTTTCAAAATTTTGATGAAAGCAGCGAGGGGAAATTCCTCGGTTTTAGCGACTAATTGAACAAGAGCAAGAGGTTTGTTAAACCCTTAATTGATGAAATCAACTTGTGAATATTAGTCTTGAGAAGGACCCATGGTAGTCGGATCGGGTCCACGTTGTCTCGAGGAGCGGCGCTTAGTCGCTTTGTTAAAAGATTTCAAAGATGTTTTCGCGTGGTCCTCACGAAGACATGCACGGAATCGATCTGAGATTATGCTGACCGGATCCCTCTTGACCGAGGCCCGACACATCAAGCGAAGCTTCGGAAGGATTACATACTGTTGGGCCATTAAGATCAAGGAAGAGGTCACCAAGCAGATTGCCGCAGGCTTCCTGTTGGTATCGAATACCAACTTGGTTGGCCAACATTGTTCGATCGAAGAAGGATGGCGGAATCCGGGTATGTGTGGATTTCGGGGACTTGAGCGAGCGATCCGAAGGATGACTTTCCTTGCCACATATTGACGAGTTGGTAGATTTCCTGACGGGGCATGCTTTGCTTTCGTTCATGGATGGCTTTTGAGGTTATAATCGGATAGTGATGGCACCGAAGGCCGGAGAAAGGCGCTTTTACCACCGTGGGGTACATATTATTATGAGTAATGCCGTTTGGGTTGAAGAATCTTTGGGGCTACATATCAGCAGTGCAACCACGATATTACATGATATGATCCATAAAGAGGTCGAGGTGTATGTGGGCGACATGATTGTCAAGTCCAAAGAAAGAGAGCCACTACACCGCCTTGCAAAAGTTTTTCAAAGGATCGGAGAATTTAATTTGCGGTTGAATCCTGAAAAATGTCGTTGGTGTTCTGTAGGAAAAATCTTTGGGATTTTACGATTACACAAAGGGGCATCAAGTCGACCCTTCCAAAATCAAGGCCATCCTAAATGCCACCACCAATAGTGAAAAGGAGGTGCGAGGCTTCACGGGTAAAGTGCAATTCATAAGGCGGTTTATCTCTAAACTAACCTTGACTTGTGAACCACTTTTTGGTCTCTTGAAGAAAGAGCGAAGTTCCATTGGGACGCCGATGCCAAAGCTGCGTTTGAGCAGTTAAAGAGTATTCTGAGAATCCGCCCGTATTGTCACCACCAAAGCAGAAGCGTTGATATTGTATCTGTCGATGTTGAGACCACGATGGGTGTATGCTTTCGCACAAAGTCGGAAGATAAAGTGGAAAGGGCCATCTACTATCTGAGCAAGAAGATCTTTGGATTCTGAGACCGCTACACTCCATTTGGAGAAGGCTTGTCTAGCCTTGGTATGGGCTACTAGGAAGGCTGCGGCACTACTGTTAGCTCACTCTGTAATGTTGGTTTCACGACTTGATCCCATCAAATATCTTTTAGAAACCGGCACTTACGGGTAGGCTAGCTCGTTGTTCTTTGTTGCTCTCGAATTTGACCTCAAGTATGTGGCCATAAGTCTGTAAAAAGGAAGAAGCGTTGGCGAGTTCCTTGCCGACCACCGGTTGAAGGAATGAAGCGGTTGAGTACCTATTCGGATGAAGATATTACGCATCGAAGATGAAACTTGGGCGATGTACTTTGTGGGCGTCAAATCAATATAGATGCGGGATAGGAGTGTTCGATGGCGCTGGCGACTCCGTATCCCTTAACATTCAAGCTCGGTTCAAAGTCTCGAACAATGAGGCGATACGAGGCATGTATTGCGGGTTAGAAGCGCCCTAGAACTAGGGGCAAGGCGTTTGGACGTTATTGGAGATTCCAACTTGGTTGTGTCTCAGGCGAAAGGAGACTGGAAAGTCAAGGAGGAAAAGATGATAATTTACCACCTGACCCTTGTTTTGTTAATTCCTCGTTTTGTAATGCTAAGTTTCACTCACCTAGTAAGAGAAAACAACGAGTTCAGATTCACTAACAACTCTATCTTCCATGATAGACATCCGTCGAGAAGTGGGATCGTCCGATAATCATTGATCAAAAGTTTGCGCTTGACATATGAGTCAATCTCGCCATAGAAGAAGTGCAAGATAACAACCCTTGGTATTACGACATATGGAACTTCTTGGAGAGGAGACATATCCACTAGGGGCAAATGGCAAGGATAAAAGGGCAATTAGAAGAATGGTACATTGGGTTTATCATCTGCGGGGGTAAATTATACAAAAGAGGTCATCTGGGAATGCACAAGCTATGTGTGGAAGCTGAAGAATCGAAGCGCCTGATGGAGGCCATCCATGGAGGAGAATGTGGTGCACATGTAAATGGGGTAATGCTGGCACGGAAAATTCTCAGGCAAGGCTACTACTGGTCTACCATGGAGGAAGATTGTATCAGCTTTGTTCGGCGATGCCACAAATGTCAGATCCATGCAAACCGCATGAATATTCCGCCGTCAAAGTTATACAACATGACATCACCATGGCGTTCTCAGTATGGGGAATCGATGTGATTGGAGCTGTTACTCCAAAAGGGTCAAATGGACATGAGTATATCTTGGTAGCAATAGATTACTTTACAAAGTGGGTGAGGCCCGATCTTATCGATGTTGAAGGCTTCGCATGTCATAAAGTTTATCGAAACAACATTATCTGCGGTATGGAGTCGAATGAGATCATTTGGACAATGGTTCTCACTTCAAGAAGAAGTGATTGATTTGTTGGAGAAGTATAATGTAAGCTTTTCATAAGTCGTCACGTATCGACGCGGAGACCAGCGGGCGATTGAGGCCGCCAACAAAACATTAAACACATCTGCGAGAAGGTGGTAGAAACCTATCGGGTGGCGGATAAATTGCCGTTAAGCTCTGTGGGGCTACCGAACTTCAATTAGAACTTCACTGGAGCAACTCCTTATTCATTTGGTTTATGGGATGGAAGCCGTTCTCTGATTGAGATTGAGGTTCCATCATTGCAGTCTTGGCGAGTGTCGAGATAAATTGCGATGATTAGCGGCAGTAGGTTCGAGGAACTTATGCTCTTTGATGAAAAGAAGGTTGAAAGCAACATGTACCATGTCCAAGGTTATCGGTAGAATCGCCGGGCTTTCAACAAGAAGGTTAAGTCGAGAATTTGAAGGAAGGAGATTTGGTGCTCAAGGACAACCGAGCTCCCATCCACGACCCAAGGGCAAGTTCGGACCCTAATTGGTGGTCCCTATATCATCAAGTCTATATGGTCGGTGGGCGTGGTTACGATGGACCTAGATGGCCTAGAGTTCTCCCAACCGATCAACATGGATAAGTGAAGAAATATCACCTGAGGAGGCTCGCTGGGCGAAAACCGAAAAGGCGACCTAGGCAAAATTGAGCACAAAAATTAGAAAATATAAAAAGCTGAGCTCGCAAGGTTGAAAACCATAAGGGCGGCCTTGGCAAAAGTTAGAGCGCAAAAGGAGAGTGAAAATACTCGAGTGAACCCAAGCCTGAACTACGTAAGGCTTGATTCCCATCATTGGGATACGTAGGCAGCTTCATCCTGAAGTTCAGCCACAAACATTTTCCCCGATCAGCTTTGTCCATTTGATCATCTTAGTCATCTTTGTCCATCAGCATCCATCACAATCTCCGGTGCAGTGCTATTCAGACTAGAGGCAATTTTCCGTTGCCATGCAGTGCCGCGGTACTATTCAAACTAGGGGCAATTTTCCAATTGCGGGAATCCGGGGTTGTGCATCTCAGTGACAGATCTCAGGCGTGTCCAGTTCTGATCCACATCGAAAATAGTTTTGAAAAGTTTTAATGAAGATGACTTTGTTCAAATAAATCTTTTTACAACTAAGACCATTTCTAGACCAAAAACGGAAATTTTTCAGTACCACAACCTTCAATTTCATTGATTTCAAACAGAGTTCTCTTGCTCTTGCATACAATTGAAGTTGCTTTTTATTACATCCATAAAGAAAACTTGAAAGTACTAATAAAGCAATAAATCCGGGGCATGGTTAAGTCAGATGTCCCTGCGCCCCCTCCCAGGTGAAGCCTCGGCGCCAAAGTGGGCCCTTCTGTGCCTCTTCATTAAGCCAATCAAGCACTCATCGGACAAAGTGCAAGCCGAAAGTAGGAGGCGGGGGCAGGAGTTCTCTCGTCCTCCATCTTTAGCATCTGCAGACATTGTGCACCCGAACCGAAATATGGGTACTCTATCCCTTCGGACAGTGCGATCATGACCAAAGCTGGCGCAGGATACGGAATGGGAAGTAGAAAACACGATGAGTCAAGCCAATCAATTGGATCCGGGTTGACGGGTCATCTTATAACTCATCATTGGGAGATTGAGCCATGGGCACCGCCAAACAATCGATCTGCGGACAAACCGCACATTCACTCAAACCACCAACCCTCATCAAGAGGCGTCAACCGGCGTTACTGAAGAAATAACCTTGTATTTGAATATCTTTGGGCAAGAGTCCACAACTTCGGCTTATCCATCAACCATACAGGGAGGGATGAAAAATGAGAGATTAAAGAATAGAGATTTACGGTGAGAGAAAAAAGTGAGAAAAAGGTTTTGTGAGAAAAACCGAGCTTGAGGGCCAAGTGATGTGAGCAAACATAAATGTGAGATTGGGTGGGAAACATTACTGCGGTAATAGTGGACTCCACTGCTAATCTGGTTGTCTCTCGGCGGTAAAAGGCGTCTAAGCCCGCAATGTCTCGGCCGGAACCATGGCAATGCGGTTTTGCCCTCCTTCAAGCCTTGGGCAATCTCAATCAGCAGGACCTTTGGTTCCTCCGGAACCGAGACAAGCGAAAATGGGATAGTATGCATAGACAAAGGCGTGCCGCGAAAACCTTGCGGCGATGGTCGCCACGATCACCGATCCCGAAAAAGCAGACCAAGCTCGGAACATCTAATGTCCGTCACAAATCAAGAACGAGCATTGGGTATTGAGAGCCCACACATTTGTCCCAAAGCTTGAGCATGGCCAAAAGCGAAGTTGAGGAGAATCTCCTCGTCTTGATCGGATTCCATTAAAGCTTGGAAATCTTGAAAGTAGGACACATCTCTTGCGCTAAAGCTAAAGACATGTGTTCTGGGATTCCAAAACCGTGCGCGGCATGGAGGAATGGAAAATGCAGTGAGTCTGGCGTAAAAGTGAATAGTGCGTTTATGCCAAAAGCAGGAAATTGACTTTTTCCGAGCCATCCAAGTTGTTAATCCAAGTTGCAAGATTTTGGGCAAGAAATGCTTCCATTTGGGGCAAATCAGTGTTGAATTGAAGAGAACTACGAAGTTGAGATCCTTTTGAAGAGGATAAGGTTGAGTGGAAGACACATGTCAACATTCTGCTGTCTTGAGCGATCTCTGACCGGCCGGTGATATATAGTGCCGGCCAGAATTTTGTGCCGACCGGCCAACTTATGTGCCGATGACAATTATCCTCGGCCGATGACCTTTGTGTCTAGCCGATGGTCTTCCCCCTATGTCTTCAAGCTGTTTATCTTTGAACATTGAAATTCCACCACTTCGGCACTCTCCGTTGAGTGACTCCCGTTGAGTCGGCGTATTTGCTTATCGAGTTGTCGTATATTTGCTTATCGAGTTGTATGTCACCCTCGTTAGAGTCTTTGCTTTGTTTATCAAGTTGTACTCACACTTGAATAGTCTGTCGAGTCTTTGTTTTGCTTATCGAGTTGCAAGTTGGTTCACTACCTGGTTATTACGATCACGATGCTTTGTTTTCAACAGTTTCAATTTCATTCACATTGTCATGTCATGTCTTGCGATGCGATGCACAAAGGTGCGATATCTTTTCAAGCAAATAGCTGTTTCATTTTCGTCATGTGTTTTTGTAAAAACTCGCAATTTCAAAAAGAATATAAAACCTGCCTGAGGCAGTGCAATATGCTTAAACAACTAATGAAAAGGAATGTAAAGCAGAATGCTGGGTTGGATACTAGGAACCTCCCCGTAATAGTCAGAATACCCCCAGCGCTCGTGCAGGTTGGTTGATCGACACCTTCATCATTCAAGAGCAGTGCGGGAAAGTGCACTCCTGAAATGTTAATGGATCTTCGAGTTGATTTCAAGCCATGACTTTTGCGAGCGATGCTCGGAACATATGAAGGATGTCCCTTCTCGTATCCTTTTATATCTGGTGATTTTGAAAGAAGTTGTTTCAATTATCTTGTGTTGCGATGCGTTGCGTTTCAACATCATGTTTTATCATGATTCAATTACTTCTTATACACATTGCATTGTATCGTGCTTTGCTTCTTGACATGTGTTCAAATACCTTCTTGTACACATTGCATTGTATCGTTTTGCTTTCTTGACATGTGTTCAAATACCTTCTTATACACATTGCATTGTATCGTGCTTTGCTTCTTGACATGTGTTCAAATACCTTCTTATACACATTGCATTGTATCGTGCTTTGCTTCTTGACATGTGTTCAAATACCTTCTTATACACATTGCATTGTATCGTGCTTTGCTTTCTTGACATGTGTTCAAATACCTTCTTATACACATTGCATTGTATCGTGCTTTGCTTTCTTGACATGTGTTCAATTACCTTCTTATACACATTGCATTGTATCGTGCTTTGCTTTACTTGACATGTGTTCAATTACCTTCTTATACACATTGCATTGTATCGTGCTTTGCTTCTTGACATGTGTTCAATTACCTTCTTATACACATTGCATTGTATCGTGCTTTGCTTTACTTACATGTGTTCAATTACAATCTCACTATGCACATTGCATTGTATCGTGCTTTGCTTTACTTACATGTGTTCAATCACACTTTTCTATATACTTGAATCGTTGTCACTTCTTGTCGATTGCATTGTCATGGATATTGCTAATGATGTCATACTGTTAAGTTTGTTTTCTTTTGAGCACGATATTGTATGTACGACTCATTTGAGGCGGTGAAAACCCCCAGAACCGCATTGTGTGTTGTATCTCGAGTTAAGACGTATTGAGAATTGCATAATTCTCTTACATCCTTTCTACATTGTAGTGTAGACTGTTGCATGTTAGCTTATAACTGTCGCATGTGTGCTTCATTACAGCTTTCTTTGCATGATCATAAGTTATGCCCGGCTTCTTGCATTTTCAGTTGCATTTTGCCCCTGCCTTCGGGCGCATACCTTACTTGTTTTGCATGTTTGTCCAAGTCTTCGGCCTTGTCAAAGATGGGTCGTCTCTGGGCTTTGACATTCACTCACGTCATTGTTATGACTTCCGAGTTCTGTCAAAGAGGGGCAACTGTAGACACCCCATTTTTGACCGTCCTCAAGACTTGGACATCACCGCTTGAACACCCGGTGATTATCCATGTTTGTGTTCGTTTTGAGTTCCCGGAGGTCCCGACTGCGCGCCGTGCCTCAGGATCTCTTAACCGGTTTGTTCTGTGCTTGGTTTTCTACCAAGACTTGTGTCTGTTTGCATTTGAGGGTAGGGGAAGGCTTGTTAGCCATCCCTAGAACCCACCGGCTGCCCCACACCTCCACCGGCTATCCATAGTGGCCATGGGCATTTTTTTTTACCTTGTTCCTTGGCAGATCGGCACTTTTTTATGCGGGACGCCACACTTTTGTGCCGGTGATTTGTTTTGGCGGTGACCCTTGAACCCCACGAGGATGGTGCATGCCGGTGTGCCCGGTGGATTACACCATCACCCTCCCCGTGCATAACATTGCACCCTTTGCCCTTTGAACCCCTTGAACCTTCTAGAAGCTTGAACCCTTGGCCAAGCTTCTTGGAGAAGCTGTCTTGGCTTCCCTTGGAAGCTAGAAACCCTTTGCACCCTTTGAACCTTTTTGGTCTTGCTTAGCCATTAAGTTTAGAGCCTTTGGTTGCCTATATAAGGACCATTCATCTCCATTGCTCAAGGGTTAGAGATTTTAGGTCAAGAACCAGAGAATATACATACATTCTCTGATATATATCCATATATATCTATATCTCCCCTCCTCTCCTCTTGTGTGTGTGTTTTAGGCCCTAAATAGTGTGTTTTACCTCACTTTTGCACCATTACACACACTATTACACCTAGCTCCGAGATTGGAAGACTTGGAGGTTTGTTTTGAGTGATTTTGGACTAGTTTTGATCACTTGGAGAGGTGTGGACCACCTGTCCTTCATTGGTTCTTCAAGGGTGAGCTTTTTGCTTTAGATTCCCCATTCTTGCAACTCATTTCTACCCTCTTTACTTTGTGTTTTTGGATTTGTGTTTGGCATAAAAAAGTCTTGTTTTTACTTGTTCTTGAACTTTCATTAAGGTCATTTTATGGTTTGAGTTAAGACTCATCACTTTAAGCCTTGTTTGGCCCTCTTTGGTGTCTTTTTCTTAGGCCTTCTTGATTTCGTGTTCTTGGATCTTCTGACCACTGAAAACCGGTGGGTTTTCGATTGGTGAGGATGATATTTCGAGCCTCATTTAAGGGAGACACCCCTCTCCCTTTGGTCCTTTGGTTGGCCTTTGTTTTGACTTATGGCATAGCATGTGTGCATGTTTGCATTTGGCTTCATTTCGTGGTTTTTGGGGCTGTTTTAGGTCATGTTTGATCTCTGTTTTGGTTGGAATTGTAGCCTCTAACATGCTTCTCATACCTCCTTTGAAATGCTCTCTTGTATGCCATGTTTTGAGGTTGTGACTCTTGCATGCTTAGGCTTAGTTTCATGACGATATTAGTATTGTTTTGCCATGTAATAGGGCTGTGAGCCACTGTTTTGGACACCCTTGGTATGCTTGATGTGCATGTCTTGCATTTTAGGCTTGTAAGCCTTGCTTGTATGGACCTCTAGCATGTATAGTTTGTTTTCATCTAATGATTTGGCATCATTATAGGTGGTATTTCAGTCCCTATTTCATGTTCAAATACCTCCATTTATCATCTCCTTCATGCTTTAGAATGTTGGTTTTTTATGCCTTAAAAAGAGCATTGTGCATGCTTCCATGATTAGTGTATTTTTGGGGGTGCCATGAGGGGATTTGGGTGTCATTCCACATGCTTAAAATCTGTTTTTTTTTTTTGTTTGTTGAATGCATGCCATGAGTGGTTGTATGAATGATGTCAAATTACTCTCTTTGGTGTCCTAGACTTGGGCCCATTGAATAGCATGCTTGTGAGGCATTTTGATCATGTTGAGAGGCTTGTTTTGCCACTGTTTTTGGGAGTTTGAGGGCTGTCCTTTATGGCTTAAGTCCACTGTTGCATGCTTACTTCATGATTGTTGCTTGCTTGGTCAATGTAGCCTTGAATGTATGCTTGTTAGTTCCATGTTTAATTGGCCCATCTTGCATGCCATTGGTATCCTACATACTTTAGCTCTTTGCATGCTTAATATGATAGGTTGCATTGCATTTGAGCCTTGCTTGCATACTTGCATCTCATAGCTTGGTTTGGGGTTGTCAAGCCAAGCCTAGGATTGAGGGGAGTTCACATTTCAAGTGGTGTAACTCACCTCAATCCTTGGTCACTAAGGCCCTTGATCTCCATATGATAGGGACTTAGCCTTCATTTGTTGTGTTGCATGCATATTTACATTAAAATGAGCAATCTTGGTTCCTTAGGCTATCATGCATCAAATGCACAATTGATAGCCCTAGAACCAAGAGCCACACCCCCTTGAGTCCCTTAACATGATAGGAGGTGTTGGACATGCTCACATTGCCCAAAAACCATACCTATGCATTCTTTGTCTATTCTTTTCTTTGTCATCACATGCAGTGCGGGAACTTTTACCGACCGTGAAAATAGTGCCGACCGGCACTATTTTTGTGCCGATAATTACCTAAGTGCACGGTGGCCCTTGTAGAAGCCGATGACTACACTGCCTAGCCGGTGGGGCATTTCAGACCACTTGGGAGGTATTCCAGAATCTTGGGACTTTTTGGAGAGGCGGGGCGGTAAAAGCAATTGCAATGCCATGGCATAGGTTTTCAAGTAGTCGCGACGAGCATGCATCATTCGCGCATTAGAGGCGGTGAGGCTCCATTTATTTTATTTGTTTAATTTAATTTTGGTAATTAGAATTTGTAATAATTTATTTATTCATTTCTTTCTTGATTCGTATTATTTATTTATTAGGTCCCTCAGTAAGGGCAAAAATGTAATAAGTGTGGGTGAGTGTGATGCATGTCTTCCAACCCCCGCTTCTTTCTAACCCTTTTATTTACCCGCTTTCAATGGTAGATTAGGGCATTTTAAATTAGCATACCTTATGCAATGCATGCGTGCATCCATGCATTTGTTTACATGCAGGGCTCGGTACATCATACAAAGCGCATTGCAATTTTCAAATTCCAAAATTGAATACGTGCTATGTGATAGCATTTCATATGCCATGCTTAGGATAGCCGAAAGCTGTCTAATTGCATTTATGCTGTGTTGCATTAGCCACTTAACATGAACTAGGTCATGCATGTTTTGCTAACTAGTTTCTTGTTTTGGCACGGAGTCTGATAAGTCTTTTTGCTTTAGCATATCGCATGCGTGTGATTGTTTGCCATGACAATAGGATTGCCATGCGGCTAAATGCTTACATGATAAAAGCTTTGTATGCTGTGGGTGGAGGTTGGATTGCTTGAGTTGGGAGTACTCATTGAAATCCGCATTTTAGCCTACTTGCGGTAGCAAATCTAACACGTTCGAGACAAAAGCGGATATGCAATGTTTGTTTCCAAACTAGGCGATCTAGTCTATACTTGTTTCTTTGTCGCATAACATAGTAATTCTAGGTTAATAATTGGAATAAGGGCATGTGATGTTTTCAAAAGGATATCACGGTTAGTAGAGGCGGTTTCGGACCGGCGAAAGGGGTGCTCATAGTGACCTTCCCCGATCGTACCCAAGCTCCCGAGCCGAGTAACTTTGGTGATGACGGACGTGTGGCCTTCGGCACCGAGTCAGGGTTTCCTAAATTTCCCATTCTAAAAATATTTAGGTGGCGACTCTGTAATCTGGCAAAGCAGTCCATGTTTGGCACTACTTTCTCAAAAATCTGTTTTCTCAAACGATTTGCCAGAGGTGGACTCTTTGGTTCAGATTAAGAACCGACACAAAAATCGAGTCCTGCGAACTGTTAGATGGCAAGCCCCACGGAGGAAAATGGGGGAAAATGAAATTAAAATTTCCTCTCCAAAAGACCCCCTCTCGGATACAGGATCTGGAGGGAAAAAGAGGGCATATCTGTAAGGAACCAGGTGAGGGGGTCATGGCCGGCCAGGTTCGAGGGTTCAGGTGGTCAGCCGACCACCTCCCCTGGCCAGCCAGCTAGGGTCAAAAGGTTCAATGAGAATTAGTGGCCGGCCACCCCAGAAAAGTGGCCTCCTATGTGTGCACAATACAGATATGTGGAGAAAAACCAGGAAATGTAACCCAGGAGAGAGAAAAACCCATTTTTTAGAGAGGTTCAAAAGGGTCAGGGAGAGTTGCTGGCTGGCCATGTCATATTGGTGGCCTCCCATGTATGTACAACACAAATATGTGGTTGAGGGCCAAAGAAAGTGGCCCGGGAATGGTCAACACCAGCTTTCTAGCGAGGAAAACGGGTGACGGAGAGCGATGAATGAATAAAGCTGGTCCTCAGAACAATTGATGGCCTCCCACCCTTTTACAACCTTCATACCAATGAAAATAAGGTCCCTGCCAAAAATGGACCCAAACCGATGCAAAACGAAGGTTCGGGGGCCGAAACACGCAGCCCGGGCCCTGAAAACTGACTGTTAAGCACCGGAGGTGGTGTTTGACCACGAAGTTGGTCTCTTGAGCCATAGTGTCCCTCAAAAGGGAGCAAATAAGTTGTGTACCAAAAACCGGAGCAAACAGAGGTGGTTAAGCAGTCCCGAACCGAGGGACACGACCGACGGCTCCGAAAACCGAGAACCGGGCTCCAAAACAGGAAAAAATGGCCTACGACCAAGAAGCATAGCCTACAGCCACTGAGAGATGATCTACGAGACCTCGCCCTCCCTTCGGGAAGAGAAAACAGAAAAAATGGGACATGGTTCGCAAACCGAGGCAAGGCATAAAAGAGCCCGGAAGTTCGGAGGCAAGGCTCGCAGCCGAGACTCCGTGACCTCCGAACGAGCACAATATGCAACATTACCGAGTGCTCAGTTGGTGACGTCTGAGTCTTAAGGTCGGTCAAAAATGGGGTGTCTACACCACGTGACGTCATTCTTAAAATAATTCTCTACAATTGCACCTAGGTTCTATTACCTTAGCATTCTAAAGTGATGGAACCTACAATTGTCCGATCTTCCAACGTGTTGGCCAAATGAAGATACTATTTCGATCGAGATCATGACCAGTTGGCTTCAGGTAGCTAGGACTCGGATGTCCACCAACCAAGAATCAAGAACCAAGTTCATTTAATATCCCAACCGAGATCGCTCCTTTAGCCAAGGTTGTTACCCCACTAGTTCAAGAATTTCAAGAGCCCCCACTGTGCATGAGTTTTCACGTACCATCATTTCAACTGTTTCTTCCACGTAACACATCCTTATTAGTTCGTATTCGTCACGTGCCATCAAGTCACATCGAGGCTGCCCACGCTGCCTGATAGGCACGTCACCCAAGGCAACTTAATCACATTCTGCCGCCTATTCTCATTCTAACAAAACTTTCCCCCCATCTCTCTCTCTCTCTCTCTCTCTCCATCTTTTCACTTTTAATCTTCTTGCTTCCAGAGCCTTCTCTCTCTAAAAAATTTCCTAAACCTCCATTGTTATGTTTTCAAGTTTCTGCAACTGCTTTTTCATCACCTCCGGTGAACCTTCCACCGTCCTTCTCCGTTTATCCTCGTCGTTTGACTCTGGTGATCTCTATTCCGATGCTCATTTCCTCAGCTCCATTCTGTAAGTACCCCATTTTTTTTTTCCCATACTTCCTCTACCGTTTTCAAATGCATTTCTCTCATGTATTGTTACACATATTCGTGCTTGTGTTTGCGCTGTTTTTGGATTTTACATTCAAATCCTCAGTTCCATACATTTTTTGTCCCAATATGTTCAGTGTTCACCATGTTCTTGATTTCATTCATATTTCTTGCTCACTAGCACTTGGTATTATCACAAATTGCCTTTCCTTGCACTTTGAATTTGTCAAATGTTCTGAATATGCCTTTGTTTTCTTCTGTGTTCTTGAATTCATGATGATTCCATGCCTTGAATGTGTTCTTGAATACTGCACTGTCCATGCCCGTGCTTTTGAATATGCCTTTGCATTTCTGTCACTGTTTCATATTTTGAACCTTGTTCTTTTTGTCTTCTTTGTCTATTTTCCAGATTTCTGCCTTTGATTCTTGTTCCTATAATTATGGGATTCGGATTTGTCTTAGAACATTGCATACTTAGGAAAAATTGAAACAAAACCTCCTTTAGGCCTCCAAGACCCTTGCCTTAGTGCCCATTCTGGTTTCACCGGGGTCTTCAAACCCATCCTCACCACTTCTCCATAGTAAACCGTACCAAATTCAGCCTAGCCGAGATGATGGATATGTTCAAGTGAAGGGTAGACACCCTTAGTAAACTAGAAAACTTTCACTAGGAGTTCTTGTCATGACCCAAACCCACTCCTATAGGTTTAGCGTCATAACTAGCCAGTAATCTTAGGATTACCAAAGGCCTTTGAACAGAATAACAAAATGTAAGGGGTTGCGGAAGCAATATAAGAAAATATCATGTCCATAGAGCAGTACAGACATACATGGGACAGAAAATTAAAACTTTATTTACGAATTCGTGACGCCATAATTACATTAGTCTTACGTCAATTTTATATACAAATAAAACCAAAACAAAACTTGTTCCATAAACAGAGAAAACAAAATATAACCCTTGTTCACAAAACTTGACCACTTGACTTTTCAGGAACCTCCTCGGGAGGCACAAAGGTTGGTCGACAAAACAAATTTCCAGGCTATAGTTTAGGCCTAATCCTGCACCTGATCGCCTACATACATAAATAATAGAATGAGTTGGAGCCCAGTGAATAATAACAGAGTAAATGTTTTTAATGAATGATGTCCATAACAAATTCAGAAAATAGATTCATATTCATTTCAGAAACAGAAACAGAGTCATATTCAAATTCAGAATTCAGAGTTCACAGATAGTCATACGTGGTACATCCATTAGCGCTAACAGAATAGATAGCCCATAAAGGGATGGTCGGTCATACAGACCCACATACAGAGGTGGTTATTTAGATGACCCAAATACAAAGTAGATACAAAGTAGATAATGGTTATACTTAACTAGTTCCATAAAGGAACCTTTGGTATCGGGTAATAGATAACAGAGATACTAAGGATGCCACAAATACATTTCAAAAAATTGGACAATCATTCATTCATATAGAACGTAGCATTCCATAAAACAAATCATATCTTATCATATCATAGAGGAAAATTGAACATAGCTTTACAAAGTTATTACTCATAGATGGCTCCAACAGCAGAACAGATAAACTAGACGGATCAGATAGTCTATGGTGCGTGACCTACATGCATACATGACAAATACTTATTGAAATAGACGCTCGGAATCTACATAACTCGTTTCTTTTCTATCTTGGTGGGTTACTAGTTCTTGTCCTTATTATTATGTCTTGATTAAGGCTTAAGAATGCCTAGGATGCAATGACAATGTCAAAATGCAACATCCTTCACTCAAGCCTAGACTCAGAACCAAAGGGTGGTCGCTTGAGCACAACTTATTTCGCTCAAGCCAACCCCAAACTCTGCAAAACCTTTGAGAGCTCTCATTCTTTGCTCGAGCGAAGAACATGAATTCTCGAATATCTAGATTGCTCTTCCAAGTTCAAAACTTATTTCCAAAGCAACAAAACACATTCTTTAGGACCAAAACTTATGAACACACTTGTAAATCCTTAATATATCATGAATTGAAGACCATCTCGCAAAATCATGCCCCAAAGCTTTGCCAATTGTTCAAAGTCAACTTGAAACTTAAGAAAACATAACATGCATTAGTTGATATGAACTTCAATCCTCCAAAACCTGATCAAATGAGGTAAAATGATGAGAAACTTGATGAATCTACAAAACAAAGCCAAGGTAAACACATGCATGTGAGAATTCTTTTGAAAACAATTTCAAAACTCCATGAAATGCACATGCATGCATGATTCTTCTTCTTTACTTTCCTTTTTAAGCTTAATTTATGTATTACCCTCTAATTTTTCTTTGATTTCACATGTAAATGAGCCAAAGGTTACAAAATGTGAGTTGGATTCTTACCTAAGGCTCAAATTCTTCAAGTAAGAGCTTAATTCCTTTGAATTCACCTTAATCTCCTCCAAATCCTAGCAATGTCCTTGTTGATCTCAATTTTCTTTTTCTTCTTCTTCTTCTTCTTCTTCTTCTTCGCCTCTCTCTCTCTCTCTCTCTCTCTCTCTCTCTCTACGTTTTGGTGCTCAAAGTGGTGAAGATGAGATGATTCTAGAGTGTTATAAGTCTTAGCATTAGCCTTATATAGGCTTCACTAATCACTCAAGCTTAACTATTCTAATTGTGATTATTTTATTCTAATTATTTGGTTCTGAATCAAATTCAAATTAAAGTCACCATAAAATTCTAAAAATCCTAAATAACATATGAATTTAGTCAATTTTGTATTTGGTGGCCGATAAGGCCTTCAATTCACATATCAAAATAGAATACAAAAAATATTTCTACGTCAAATAGATATAAATGTAGATAACACACAAAACATATAATTATCTTAATTACGTATTAAGCCTTCTTAATCATGATTTATTAGCTAATTATAGATCGGGGTTGTCACAGTTCTCTATTCCAATCGACGTTCAAATTAGGTTGGCTAGAAAAGAGGACTTCATAATGCTTAGAGATACCCACATGTGATTCCCCGTAGTATCCATTATTGAGGGTGGAATCAGATTTCCCCTTGACATTCTTTTCAGAGAAGTAATTCACTTCTACAAGCTCAATCCCATGCAATTAGCCATAAACACCTTCAGGGTTATTAATGGTATAGCCGAATTGGCACGTCGGCAAAATGCTAGGATCACCCTTTCCGACATCCAGTATTGCTACACCATGTGTAGCCTTAAATCCAAAACTGGCTACGCCTACTATATCAAACCTCGGTCCACCAAATACAAATTGATAGCTGACATCCCTGACTCTAACAAAGGCGCTGGAGATGATTATTTGATTGTCTTGGGAAACTGGGAGTTCGTGTCAGATGACGATCTTCATCTCTACTCTCTATGCCGAGGAGTCTTTAGGGAGGATGAGGGTAAGAACTTAGTCATCCCATAGTTTCATTTCTATCAACACTTGGCAGTTTATTTCTGTTATCTATTATGATGTTTTCTTTTTGTTATTCTTGCAGCTCTTTCTCAGCCACCTAAGAACTTCTGCCAGACATACATTCCCAGTAAAGATTTGGTTCTCCTTCTTGGCTTACCAATTGAGGTTCACAAAGCTCCAATCTTGCTTAACTACGTATCGACGAATCGTAGCCCTATCTCCAACATCCTAAGAAGAAGTAAAACTCCACCATCCACTTCAACTCCTATAGAAACCTCTTCACCAAGGCTAGATCAGGCATCAACTTCTGACCTAGTGGACCAACCTTCCACCTCTGCTCTTACTCAACTCATTCTTCCATCCTAACGCCAACGCCGTTGCCAACTTCTGAATGCACCTGCTGGCAAAATTTGAAACCAGAAATGCCATGGTTTAGAGGCGCCGGCATACGATCCAGTGAACCCTTCTATTGTCCTGCCTGGAATCAAATTTGGTACTAGAGTAACTGCTGTTATGACTTCTCGCTGTGACTACCGAGGAGATGGGTCGTCAAAAAGCAATAGCCAAAGACCTCCTTGTGACATTCCTGATGTAGTGACCTTACAGTCCATTCATTCTTCTTAATCCCAACAAAAATGGAAACAGAAAAGAGTGAAAAAGACTAAGGCAAAGGCCAAGGTCACAACCATTGCCTCTGATTCGGAAGACACACTACCAATCTCTAAATTGGCCGAGCTTGAGAAAATATTGTCTGATGCCCAGAAGAGGCTTGCCGAGGCCGAATCATTTGAAGAACTTGCACCAAAAAGGCCGAGGCCTGAGGGTCATGAGGGTGGGAGCAATTTCCATCATCAAGAGACTTAGGCTCCCTCGACCATGGTTGGTGACCAACCTCTGCAAGCACGCGACAGTGTCGTTGAGAGTCTGGAGATCGGTACTGCTTTGTCCACCGCTGTGATTCTGCCTGCTGATATGAACCATATGGCCCAGTTCAACCAGTATGAGAACTTTACCATGATGATGCGCCACTCAGTTTTGGTAAGTCTCTTACTTTTATTATTTTCTTTTGTACTTAGTAAAATTTTCTAACTTGTTTTTTCTCTTGCAAGCTATCCAGCACGCGTATTCACATGCAGTCTAGGCTGAGTCAGTGAAGAAGGAGTTGACCAAAAAGACCTAGGAAGCTGCTAGTCTCCTTACTTCATTGAACAAAGCCGAGGTGCGCAATCATAATTTAGTGGACAAGGCCAAGGCTGCCCAGACTGTCCAAAACAAAACCAAAACCAAAGCTGAGGCTACCGAGGCTATTGCCAAGGTTGCCAAGGCCGAGGCAAAGGCTGCTGAAGTCAGGGCAAAAAAAGCTAAAGTTGAGCTCAAGGAGACCTTGGAGACCAAATACGCCGAGATCAACGCGACCAACGAGAAGGCGTATGCAACGCGGCAGTCTGACATACAAGATCAGTACAAGAAGCAAGTCAACCTGGCTTGCAACAAAGGGTATTATCTCGGTTAGATGGCGGCCCTGAAAGAGCTGTCTACCCCCGAGGACTCGTCCCTCTGTGACATCAACCGACTCAATGTGCCTTTCCCGCCATCTCCTTTCAAGTCTGAGGAAAAAGGCGAAGACGCCGAGGCCGAGGCCGAGGAGGCTGAAAAGAAATTGAGGCTGCTACTAGGACCAAGTCCCCTACTCTCAATGATTAAGTCTTGAACTTGATTGAAGGAGACGAGGATGAGGTCTCCAAGAGTGCCTCTCCTCAGAAGGCAGCTTTTGATGCCGAGGTTATTGCGACCGAGAAGAGCTTGGACGAGACCCTCAAGGAGATCGATGTTGAGCTTGAGGCCAAAAAAGTTGCTTCTTAGTCACAGCCAAGAGCCGATGTGGATTTGTCTAACAATCAAGTTACTGACACTTAGGATTTTCTTTTTTAAGTTGTATTTTTTCCCTTTCTTTAAACAATTGTAACTTCCCCTTTGAATAGTTTTACTTTATCAGGCCGAAGTGCCTTCTGATGTATCTGAACAAATTTCTTTGCCTTGTGAATGTATGCTTTTCTTTTTTGTTCTTCTTCTAAGTGTTGAATGCCTTTTTTACATGCTTTATGCCTTATATACTTTCATACTTAGACTTCTTATCTTTCCAAGTCTAAAAACTTGATTGTTTATCTCGGATAATAAGATTTTGGGTATAGTACTGTTCAATCATCTCAGATTGGAACATCTCGGTACTAATCATACCTCAGCTAACATCTCTTATCAATCATCTCGGATAATTTCAACTAGTAAAATTTTTCCAAAAATTTGTACAAGTGTTATACTTATTCATACTTCCTACCCCTTAATGTGAACCTAAGTATTATTTATGTTCACATAAGGATGCATCACTAGATTTTTGCCTAAGTCTAACTTAGACAATCCTGACCGAGGTCATTGTGTTTAGCTCACCGAAACGAAGCACTTAAGGCTTAACCTTAGTACACTGAGAGTATTATCTATCTTGGCTTTTCTTTCAAACTGACCATTTCATGGCTAGTTTCACCTGGTTTCATGTCGAAACATTGCTGACCTAGTTCAACTCTACCATCATGACAAGTCTGAGTTAATCGTGTTGTTTGATGCTAAAACATCACAAACTCAGTTCAACTTTACCATTATGGCAAGTCTAAGTTAATCACCTTCTTCATAATGGGATCATGGCCTGAAGACTTTGTAGTCTTATTGCACAACAACATTATGTAGAAAACAAAATCGAACTAGCATTTTATTAATACTTCAGCTAATAATTCCTTACATAAAAAGCTTGAAAAACAAAAATTAATGGTAGACAAACTTCAAATTGCCAGTATTTCAGGGTCTTGGCAACTCCTTGCCATCAGTGTCTTCAAGCCGGTAAGCACCATTGCTAGCGACCGAGATGATACGATATGGTCCATCCCAGTTTGGGCCAAACTTGCCCTCCCTGGGATCCTTTTTGTTGCCAACGAACTTTTTTAGGACAAGGTCTCCAATCTGGAACTCCGTGGGATTTACCTTCTTGTTGCATGCCTTGGCAAGTTGCTGCTGGTATGCCCCTAGACGAATTGCTGCTATTTCTCTTCTTTCTTCAATTAGGTCAAGATCTCGAGTAAGAAATGTATCATTTGTTCCGTTCTCCACTCCCTGGATTCTGATTCCAAGCATGCCCATTTCTAGTGGAATGACTGCTTTAGTGCTATATGCTCTGGCAAAAGGTGATTCCCTAGTAGATTTTTTTGGTGTCGTGCGATATGCCCATAGGACATTGGGCAATTCCTCCACCCACTTGCCTTTGACAGCTTCTAGTCTTTTCTTGATTCCATCCAAGATGGTCTTATTGGATGCCTTGGCTTGACAATTGCTCTAAGGAAAACTGGGAGTAGAGTAGTAATTCTTGATCTTATACTTTGCACAAAAGTTTTTGATCAGCTTATTATCAAATTGTGTGCCATTGTTTGCCACAATGGCTCTAGGGATTCCAAATCTAGTAATTATATTCTTTTAGATGAAATTCTTCACATTTACATCTTGGATTTTGGCTAGGGGTTCGACCTCTACCCATTTCGTGAAATAGTCTTGCTCAATAAGATCCATGCCCCACTGGGAAAATGGCCAAGAACTGGACACTAGATTCAGGTCTCCACGAGGTTGGTGTATCAAGGGTGCAAACCTTTGACACTTCTTGCATTTTCTTACATAGGCTTCGGCATCTTTCTACATATAAGACCACTAGTATCCCTGTGATATAGCTCTATGTGCAATTGATCTGCCCCCTGCATGATTTCCACATGCTCCCTTATGGATCTCGTATAAAAAGTCTTCTACCTAGGAAGGGTGCACACATCACAATAGAGGTCCAATAAAAGATCTCTTCTACAGATGGCCTTCTACTGATAGGTAGAATTTGGCCGATTTTAGCCTGATCTTGTGTGCTTCTCTCCTGTCTTCTGCCAACTTGCCATCTCTGAGGAAGATAACTATGGTGTCTATTCAACTTGGACCCATCTCCACGCACATTGCTTCATATTCTGTGATCAAAGGTTCAATACTTGGGCCTAATAGGCAATCCACCATAATGGTCCTTGGCTCATCTGACTTTATTACGCTGGCAAGGTTCGCCAGGGCGTTAGCATGGCTGTTGTCATCTGGGCTAACTTGTTGCAACCAGCAGCTTTGAAATTATGCTAATAGCTTGATGACCTCCTTGACATAAGCCACCATCATTTCATCTCGAGCTGTGTACTTGCTCGTCGCTTGATTTACAATGAGCTGGGAGTCACAGTAGACTACAACCTCTTTGGCCTCAATTGTTGCTGCTAGTTTTAGTCTTCCAATTAGTGCTTCATACTTTGTTTTGTTGTTCTAGGCTTTGAATCTCAGACGGATGGACTGTTTTATCATGTGTCCATCTGGTGATACCAAAACCACTCCTGCCCCCGTTCCTTGTCGGTTTGAACTACCATTGACAAAGAGATGGAAGGAATTGCCGATGTAAATATTGCAGGGTTTTAGCTTCTCTTCACCCTTATTCTGTTTTGCTGAGGTGGGGTTCACAATTCCCAACTGATTTTCCTCTTTCTCTTATGGGCACCCCAGGCCAAGGTTCATCGGAATCGACCTTGGGATCACACCTGGTGTGAATTTCGCCATGGAGTCGACTAGAACTTGGCCCTTTATCGTTGTCCTTGGCCTGTATTCTATGTCATACTGATCTAGAACTATAACCCATCGCGTTATTCTGCTTGTCAGATCTCCTTGTTGTAACAAAAACTTCAATGAGTGCTCTATGAGCACTACAATCTTGTGAGCCTGAAAGTAATGGTTCAATTTCTTTGAGGTCATTACCAAGGCTAACGTCAAATTTTCCAGGGCAGGTACTTGGTCTCTACTTTTGCAAGTGTTTTGGTCATATAGTATACTGCCCTCTGCTCTCCTCCATCTTCTCGAATAACCACGACATTAACAGCATAGTCTGAAACTACCAAGTACAAAAATAATTCGTTTCCCGATACCGAATTTGACAATACTGGTGGAGTTGTTAGGTACCTCTTCAAGTTGGCTAGGGCGACTTTGCACTCTTCTGTCCTCAGAAAGTCTGTGGCCTTTTTTAACAATTGGAAAAATGGCTTACATTTATCTACACTCCGGCTGATAAACATGTTTAAGGTTACTGCCTTGCCGGTCAAAATCTGGACCTCTTTCGTTGTTGTCTGGCTTTTCAGGTCAAGGATGACCCTGATCTGATTTGGGTTTACTTTAATTCCTCTCCTGATTAACAAATAACCTAGGAACTTCCTAGACCCAACTCTGAAAATGCATTTTGAGGTATTCAGGCGTAATCGATATGCCTTCAGCATATCAAAGACTTCTTTCAGGTCGGCCAGATGATCTCCAAGTTCCTTGCTCTTGACAACCATATCATCAATATAGACTTCCATTGTCTTTCCAATCAGGTGCTTGAACATCCTGGAAACTAATCTTTGGTATGTCGCTCCTGCATTCTTCAGTTCGAAGGGCATTTCCCTATAACAATAAAGTCCCTTGGGAGTGATGAATGTTATCTTCTCTTCATCTGGCGCATACATTGCTATCTGATGGTATCCCTTGTATGCATCTAAGAAGCTCATTCTTCCATACCCTGATGTAGCATCAACAAGCTAGTCAATCTTTGGCAAAGAAAAATAGCTTTTCAGGCAAGCCTTGTTTAGGCATGTGAAGTCTATGTATACCCTCCATTTACCATTCTTCTTCTTTACCACCATTGTGTTGGACAACCAAGTGGGGCAGTACACTTCTCGGATTGCTTGTGCCTCTAGTAGCTTCTCTACTTCTTCTTCGACTGCCTACACATGTACCAAAGTTGGTTTTCTTGCTCTTTGAATGACAGGTTTAGCTGACCTGTCAATGTTAAGTTTGTGACATGTGACTTCGGGCCTAATCCTTGGCATCTGAGAAGGGGTCTAGGCAAACACCCTTATGTTCTTTCTCAGAAAGTTCTCTAGTTTTCTTTTCTCTTCCTCGGCCAAGCCAGAGTCGTGGAGGAAGAATTGCTTCTCATCGCCTTTTTGTACCAGAACCTTTTCAAAGGTTCTTCGCTCTTGTCAGCAAGCTCTTTATTTACATCATTTAAGACCTCTCGATCTTTGTCTTCAATCTCTATCATGGTAAGTAAATAAAGAGAGCATAGTGCTTACTGGTAAGCATAGTGCTTCCTGGTTCTTCTGCCTATGTATTTACCCAGAATCTTCCCCAGTGCCCTATAGTATGGTTGGTTCCTGATTCTCTCCAAAATCTTGTAAATGGGAATCCTGAATACTGTATTGACTGCCTACATAGCCTTCAATCCTAGCTCTGGCCAGTCTGTAGCGATCCCGATTTTCGCCCGTCTCTTTGTGGTGTTCCAGGCTCGGGTTGGTATGGTTTTGAACGGTGTTACATATCTTAGTTTCCCTTGTATTCCCCTTATTTTTGGTTATCGGGTTATAGTGGTGTGTTTGGAACTAGTAATGTCTCCAAACCTTTAGATGCAAATCCAACCCGAATTGTGCCTTGCAGAGTTGTATCAGAAGTTAATTCTTTCATGTTTTTCCACTTCGCAAAGTATGTTACGGGTCGAGCTGCCCGGTCAACTCGCCGAAGCAAAAATGCAAAATGCATTCGAAGTTACTTGTTCGCTCGAGCAGTCGTTTATGCGCTCGAGCGGAGAATGTTTGGTTCCAGAAGTTTGACTTGTCTGCAAAAGTGTTGGGAAAGTGTATTTGATGCTTGAGCGGGGCTTTCCACGCTCGAGCGGACCATGTTATATCAGTCCATAAGGAGAGATTTCAGATCACTTTTTCAGTTCTCTCTCTCTCTAAGACTCTCCAAAATTTCTAGATCTAGAGCTTCTCTCTCTAGAAGTCATTTTCTCTCTTTGATTTCTCCAAATCCGTTGGGAGTTAGAACGAAGTTTTTCATCAAAGTTGAGTAACTTCTCGAGGGCTTCGTTGTGTGCGGTGGAGATTGAGTTTCGACACTATAAATTTTTGGGTTTTATCTCTATTCTTCTTCAATACTTAAGGTGGGGATTTTCTTAGAGTTATATATATATATATTTGCAAGATCTAGATGATATTTGAAAATTGATTGTTGATTTAAGAAGTTGAGTGATTTTGAAAGTGGGTTTGTCTTTTGTTCTTTTAAAATGATCTTATGGGTTTTGATCTTCGTTGATTGAAGAAAAGATGATTTTGGAAAGTTTTCTTTCAAAAGATTTGAGTTGTACAGTTTTGGTGAGAAAACCTAGAAATTTGGGACTTTTAAAAGAGATTGGAAATCCATGAATGATATTGTTATATTTATTTTGTGTGTCAAAATAAATGGATGTTTGGAAAATTTCTTATCTATATTTATATGAATGATGAATTTCATGAAATATGAGAATTGTTGTTCATTTTAGAAATTATTGTTCAAAACGTTGAAATAGTCTTGAAATGACTCATTGTTGAGGATACTTGAGAAGAGGGAATTGTGTTATTCTTTGGATGATGAATTGGAATAAAAGTATTTATAATTATCTCGTGAAATTGCATTGAAATGAGAAATGAGAATTTTGATCACAATGGAAATATGTGGAAGAATTAGAAATGGAAGAATTGTTACCTTGTATTGATTGTTGTTGCATTGACATATCAATTCATTTAATTACATTAAAGTTTGAAAGTCGATTTGAAAACTTGCATTGAGAAAGGAATGTTGAGAAAACAAGTTTTCATGGAATGGTTTTGGGGTAAATACGTTGGTAAGTCTTGATAGGTGGTGTAGATGAAACTAAATAAGTTGGCCTGAGGGTCCGGGGTTAAAGATCGAAAAGCCGCGCGGATAGGTGTTGAGCCTTTCGGTTAATACCGGTAAAAATGACAATTTGGTAGTACTCGTATAGTCTACTTACAGACACCGACCTGGGGATTACTAGAGTTGTATTTACCGCCCCTTGAATTAAATTGTTATGTTTTGAACAATGGACATTTCATGGCATCATTGAGCATAATGGTTTTTAAAAGATGAAGATATGATTTATTTGCACAAAAACATAGCATGGCATGTGCATTCATCTCTTAAGACTTGTATAAAATGTATATATTTTGTTAAGGATTTCCTACTGGGCTTTATGCTCACCCTACGGGATCTTTGTATAGGAAAAGATGTGGTGATTCTGCCTAACTAAAGGCGAAAAAATATGTATTGAGAGTACAAGGCTCTCATTTTTGCTTTTGCTGTAACTCTGTTTGTAAGCCAAGGGCTGTATTTGTGTGGGTTTGAATAACTATTTTGTGTAACTATACCTAAGCCTTGGAAACTTGTAAACCCTTGAGGGTATCTATTTGTTTATGTTATTTTGATTTGAAGTGAATGTATTATCGCTTGAAGACTGTTTGTATTATGTAATGCAAGTGTGGGGATTTATTTTCAGTTTACTTTAAAGAACTATGGTTATCGTATTATCATTTGGGTATAAAAATTGGGGCGTTACAACTTGGTATCAGAGCTATCAGGTTTGAATACTTGGAGCTCGTGGGAAGTGGTTGTTTAACCACAATGGGTTCATTTAGCATACTTAGAAAGTGTTATGCATTCTGTGACTATGTGATAACATGCTTATGTGACTAAATGGGTATGGGATTAGACTTTTGGGATGTTGTTTGCGCATGTTAAATTCCTTGAGGTCTTATTAGAAGGGTACTTGATCAATACTCATTCTACTAAGAATTCTTGGTTTTTTATGGGATGAATCTCATCATAAGATTATAATCCGTATGTGTTTACATGACTAAGTGCTTATATGGGGTGAAATTGAATAGTTATATGGTAAAGGAATATATATAATTATTGTAATCAAACGTGTAAAGCAAGTTGCGGGCACGTGTGGGTTAGTGTGCTAAATTAATTTTATTGTCATTTATAGGATGTCAGGAAGACGTCAAACCCGTGGTGGTAGAGACGGGAGGCGTGGTAGGGCTCGCCGAGATGTGCATGAGGTACCGGTCCATGAGGTTCCGGTGCAAGAGGAAGAGTCCGGCCAAGCTAATGTGGCCGAACAAGTGGGGTAGGTGGGAATCCCGAGACAAGCGGGTCAAACCGCAATGGGGGCCCTAGCTCGAGAAATGTCAGGGGCTTTAAGAGAGTCTACGAACTTGTTGAGGGTGGAGAATCATGCCTGAGAGAACACCGCGGAGTCAAGGGTGACTTTCCTCACTAGAGAGTTCTTGCGGGCCAAATCGGATGAGTTCCATCGTAGCCCCGAGCCCAAGAAAGTGGATGAGTGGCTCGAACAAATTATGAAGACATTTGAGATGCTTCACATCGAAGATAGTGAACTAAGAGTGACTCTAGCGAGTTACTACCTTAAGGGAGACGTGGGTCAATGGTAGAAATATGCCAAGGGTAGAGTGGAGCCAACATGGGAAGCCTTTGCGATTACTTTCCAAGATAAGTACATACCTCCCACTGCTAGGAAGAGATTGAGGCAAGAGTTTAAAGGCCTCAAACAACTCGACATGCCTGTGGCCGAGTTTGAGGCGGTCTTCTCTAGTTTGTCCAGATTTGGTGGCAACGGAAGAGTGCCGTTGCATTGAATTTGAAAAGAAATTGAAAACAAAAATTATGTTCAAGCTTGTCGGAAATATGATTCGGGAATATGACCGTCTTGTGGAGATGGCGACACACGTAGAAATTTCCACACAAGCAGAGGAGGAGAGGCTTCGGAGTTCGAGGTTTAGGGGCCAAGAATCTCAAGGAGACTATAGGCAGAACAAGAAGAGCAGGAACACCTATCATGCAGTCATCTCAAGCAAAGCATGTTAGAGGCTTAAAACAATGAGCTAGTAAAGGCATATGCACTACAACTATGCAAGACAAGGCTCATATGATCAAAGCAGCTCAAAACAGAGTTAAAGTAGGCCAAATCAGAGCCTAAAACATGCTGAGATCAAGTCACAAAAAGGTAGAAAAACATGCTCACATGTTAGGTTATCTACACTTGCAAACAAGACACAAGGAAGGGAGGCCACCCCTTCCTATTTTGGACCTCAAAACCAAGTTTTTGCCACTAAAATTTCCCTGGAATTTAGTGGTTAAAAGGCCAAAAAAAGTTACTTTAAAAGTTTTGAAAAAGGGCGCAACACTTTAGCAAACAAGCTACAAAAAGGGTGGACCACCCCTAACTCCAAAACAAACCTCAAACCACCATTTTAATTCATAAAAAAAAGAAGAAGAGATTTCAGAGGTTAAAACCAGCCTCAAAACAACTTGTAAAGGTGGCTAACACAAGCAACTAAAACAAAGCTTAAAAGAGGTAAGCTTTATACCTTTGAAGCAAAGCAAAAAATAGCAACAATTTTGAGCTAAAACCAGCCTTAAGAACTCAAACTAGGCCTCCAAGAACCTCAGCTCCAAGATGAAGGTGTTTGGTCAAGAGTCTTAGTGCAAATGTGTAGAGAACTCTCACTTTCTAGCACAAAATAGGAAGAGAGAGAATTCTAGAGAGAGAGAGAGGAAATTTGCTCACAAATTTTTGTAACCCCTCAAATAGGGGAGAGACCCCCCATTATATAGAAAAACAAGCCAAAGGTGTGCCTTTATCCCTCCATACACATGTATGGAGATGAGCATTAGTGAACAACAGCTGGCACAGCTGGCAAAGAAATATCTGAAAAAAGAGAAAAATGGCCGTTGGCCATCATTAGTGGCTGACCAGCCATCAATGTAGCCGACCGGCCATCAAAATAACCAACCGGCCACCACTGGTGGCCGGCAGGCTAAGGGGATGGCCGACAGGCCACCCTCTCCTCCAGAAGCAAAGCAATAAGCTCTTGGCCCACAACCAAGCACTAAATAGACAAGATAAGAGGCTCCAAGGCAAGGTGCTCGGCCGAGACGTTCAGGGACTCAAAACAAACACGAGCGAGCACAATCATCAGGTGTTCAAATGATGACGTCCAAGTCTTGAGGACGGTCAAAAATGGGGTGTCTACAGTTGCCCTTCTTTGACAGAACTCAGAAGTCATGAAATGACGGGAGTGAATGTCAAAGCCCAGAGACGACCCATTTTTGACAAGGCCAAAGACTTAGACAAACGTACAAGCAAAAACAAAGAACGGATGCACCCACAAGCTGCCTACGTATCCCTTTGCAAGGAATCAAACCAACGTAGTTCTGGGGCAAGATGCAAATGATATGCACAATGCAGAACATAACTTCTGATCATGCAATGAGACTGTAACGAAACATCTAGATACAAATGCCATGCAAAGAAACGCTACAGCAAACTCGTACATAAACAAGTTATCACGAACCAAACCACATTTCATACAGAAAGGATGTAAGAAAATTATGCAACCTTAACTGCGCATCACGCAGGAAAGATAAAAAGCAACAACCGTCGGCTGCACCCAAGGCGGTAAAGAAGATTCCAACATGTGGCACACACGAGGAAAGAAGTGGTGCGAACCTAAGGACACATCCTAAGGTTCTGAGCCACAGAGAATAGTAATAACAGGTGAAACACGCCCAACCATTATGCAATCAAAGCAAAGAGCGGTATAAGCACCGGTATCCGTCCAAATGCATTTAACCAAAGCATCCTAACGCGCCATGCACGAGAGGGAAAAAGGAGTGGTGCAAACACCAAAGAGTGGTATAAGCGTCGGGATATGGTCCAAACGCTTCCAATCGAAAAGGAGGTATAAGCATCGGGCACACGGTCTAAACGCTTCTAACCGAAGAGGGGTATAAGCGTCGGGCACACGGTCTAAACACTTCTAATCGAAGGGGAGGTATAAACATCGGGCACACAACCTAATGCTTCTAACCAAAGCAAGGTATAAACATCAGGCACACGACCCAATGCTTCTAACCAAAGGGGTGGTATAAGTGTCGGACACACATCCTACATGCTTCCAACCAAAAGGGGTGGTATAAACATCGGACACACAACCCAATGTTTCTAACCAAAGGGGTGGTATAAGCGTCGGACATACGTCCAACACGCTTCTAACCAAAAGGGGTGGTATAAACATCGGGCACACAACCCAATGCTTCTAACCAAAAGGAGTGGTATAAACATTGGGCACACAACCCAATGCTTCTAACCAAAAGCAAGGTATAAACATTGGGCACACGACCCAATGCTTCTAACCAAAGGGGTGGTATAAACATCGGGCGTACCCAAGTATTTCTAACCAAAGGGGTGGTATAAGCGTCATACACACATCCCACACACTTCTAACCAAAATGGGTGGTATAAACATCGGGCGTACTCGAGTATTTCTAACCAACGGGGTGGTATAAGTGTCGGACACACGTCCTAAACGCTTCTAACCAAAGGAATGGTATAAGCGTCGGACACACGTCTTGTCACGACCCAAACCCGCCCCTAAAAGTTTGGTCCATGACCGGCCTGTACATAGGCCTCAAAACAAAATTTTAAAATAATATTTAACCATATACGGGGCCTTAGGCTGAAGCAAGATCAATAAAAGATAACATCCATTAAGCTTGTGCATACATGATGGTTTAATTGGATTTAAGGATTTAAATACATTCCCAGAGTTATATATATAATCACAGAATTCATATAGATCACACACACTCTTACATAAGACTTAATAATTTATATGACTCCCAACACAAATTAAGGCCTCCACATGGAGACATACCCTGGTGACTTGGCAGACAGGCGAACCTTAGTACAACTCTAGTGTCAATCTCTGACAGCTCACCTACATAAATATTCATAAAAACGGAGTGAGCAAGGCTCAGTGAATAATAGCAATGTAAGGAGGTTAATTAATTGAGCATAGACTTAGAGAATGTAAATATGCATATCAAACTGTACATAGATCTTATACATAATCATATTTTAAAACGGCCTCAGCCCTACATGTAACACAGAACGGCCTCAGGCCCATATATAATATAAATGCTGTAAGCCCAGGATATATCTGAGGGCAGTAAGCCGGAGATAATACAAAAAGCAGTATGGCAGGATATAATACAAATTGGCTATAAGCCCAAATATAATACAGATCGGCTATAAGCCCAGATACAATACAGAACGGTTGTAAGCCCAAATGCAATACAGATAGGCTATAAGCCCATATACAATACAGAACGGCTGTAAGCCCAGATATAATATAGATCGGCTATAAGCCCAGATATAATACAGATTGGCTTCAAGCCCACAGATAATACAGAACGTCCTTAGGCTCAACATATTAAGTAGATTGGCCTCGGGCTCATTATTAACAAAACAGAATGATTCCAGATACACAAATATATCATTGTTCCATAATAGACATATGTTCCATTTGTTCATCATGAATTCAAATAGTTAACTTGCTGTAACAGGTCCGTGAGGGAACTCACTACCGCTACAGTTCGGACTCCTCTATTTTGTTTGTTGCGGTTCTTAATCTGTACCAAAGAGTCCAACTCTGGCAAATCGTTTAAGAAAACAGATTTTTTGAAAAGTAGTGCCAAACATGGACTGTTTTGCCAGATAAAGAGTTGCCACCTAAATATTTTTAAAATGGGAAATTTAGGAAACCCTGACTCGGTGCCGAAGGCGACGTGCCCGTCATCACCAAAGTTGTCTTGGCTCGGGAGCTTGGGTACGATCGGGGAAGGTCAGCTATGAGCACCCCCTTTCGCCCGGTCCGAAGACCGGCCTCTACTAACCGTGATATCCGATTTGAAAAACATTATGTGTTCTTGTTTCGGTTATTAGCCTAGAATTACTATGTTGTGCACACAGCAAACAAGTATAGACTAGATTGCCTAATTTGGAAACAAACATTGCATATCCGTTCGTTTTGAAAGCGTTTCGGAATTTGCTACTCGCTAGTAGGCTAAAACACGGATTTCAACGAGTTTTTCCAACTCAAACAATCCAACCTCCACCCACAGGCATTCAAACAATTTATCTCATATAAGCATTGAGCCACATGGTAATCATTCACACGCATGCGAGATGCTAAAGCGTAAATACTTACATCGTACTCCGTGCCGAAACAATAAACTAGTTAGCAAACATGCGTGTCCTAGTTCATGTTAAGTGACGAATGCATCGCATGCAGAATGTGATTAGGATAGGCTCGGCTAACCCTAAAATGGCATGTGAAATGCAATCATTTGGTGCACGTATTCAAGTTAGATTTGAAAATACAATGCGATTTGTATGATGTACCGAGCCCGGTGCATGTCAACAAATGCATGGATGCACGCATGCATTGCATAAGGTATGCTAAAATAAACGTGCCCTAATCTACCATCGTAAGCAGGTAAATAAAAGGGAAGAAAGAAGTGGGGGTTGGAAGACATACACACCACTCACGCACGCTTATTACAGATTTGCTCTCGCTCGGAGGGACCAAAAGAATAATACAAATTAATTAACTACGCAAGCTAATTAAATATTACAAATTAATTAATCTATGAAAAATAGTAAACCGCCTCGGGGCGAGGGCTCAATGCATGCGCGCTCGGATTCCGCTTGGAATTGCACTGCCATGCCTAGCCTGCCTCTGTTTTCCCTGCTTTGCTTCTCTGAAGACTGCCAAAGTCTCAAGGATGCCTCCCTGGATACTGGGAATCACCACCGGCTAAGTAGAATGATCACCGGCAGTGAATTGTGGCCATCGGCACAAAATAGATCCACCGGCCATAGATTGACTCCCAGTCGGCAATAAATTCCTACAGAACCTGCAACTCACAGCAGCAGAGGATAGAATCTGGCATGGCAATGCTATTCAAGCTATGTATGCACCAATCATGCTCCCTATCATGTTAATGACTCAAGGGAGGATGTGCAATATATGGACATAGTCACCTGGAAGGTGTTGGTGGTTGGACTTCAAGAGGAAGTTGGTCACGTAGTTCCAGGTTGCTGCAATTGAGACATTGGATTCGAAGGAGGCAAAAGTGATCAAAACCATGACATGGACTAAGACGCTATGGAAGCGTTGGGGCTGGACTTCAGGATGAAGTTGCCTACGTATCCCAAACATGGGAATCAAGCCTTACGTAGTTCCGGTTAAGGTACACTCGGGTATTTTAACCTTCACTGTTTAGGCTCTAACTTTTGCCAAGGTGCCCAATGTGGGTTTTCGACCTTGCGAGCTATGTTTTTCTTCTTCTTTCTCTCTATTCTTTTCTTTTTCATTTTTTATTTTTTTTTTGCTTTCTTTTCTTTTGCTATTCTTCGTTCTTTTCTTTTCTCTTTTTTTTGCTTCTTTTTTTTTTTTTTTGCTTTTCTTTTTCTTTGCTATAACTTTTGCCTGGGCCGCCCTTCCGGGTTTTCGGCCCAGCGAGCCTCTCAAAGGGTAAAAGTGTAACAAGTCCATGCCAAATGGTTTTGAGATTGAAGCCTCTCCGTATCCAGGAGAGCGACTGTTTTGTTGATTTGTAGGAAAGTCCATCACGGTTGCTTCACGAGCCTTCCTTGGTGGGATCGGATCTCCTTGATCTGACTTTGACGCCTCTCGCTCGAGGGCTGCCTCAAAATGGGTCACACAAGCGTTTCATGGCACTGGATGTTCTGAATGGATTCCAGTTTGCAACAGATGAATTGAATCTTGAGACCGAGAGCGATCTTGGGCTGCACAATCTCAAGAGCGGTTCCATACAGGTCTTCGCAAGATTGCGCAAGACATTTTGTTTTTGAAAGTTTTTAGGAAAGTGACAAATCACTCGCGCAGAAGATAGTGTGGAACCAGTCCAGATCAAACCAGGATCCTTCTCAGTACTTACGTCGACAAGCATGATTTCATTCATTAACAGCTTAGCAGGCCTCCCTTTCTCTCAAAATGAGCAAAATTTTACAAAACCCGAGGAATTACTTCCTCTTCGTTTTTCTCACTGCAGTGTTCGAAAAGGGTTTTCATGAAAAGCTTAGGTCATTATAACGATGTTTAACACACAAGAGCGTAGGTGGTATGTACTGTCGCTCCATTCACATCTTCTGGCACGGCTAACTCAAATAGCAACAAATACGGAACGTGATAGCCACATCTATTTCATTCAGGTTCTCTGATTGCGACTGGCTTTTCAATAGAGACAGACTCAAAAGGAACACAAAAGAAGTAAATTATAAAGCAAAACGGTGTTCGAGGCAACAACCTCGGAATCACCTAATATTCTATACAAGAGGGACAGACTCATTACAACAAGACAGACCCTGTAAGCAAAAAGACTGACTCAATACAGAGAGACAGACTCAAAACAAAACAAAAGACTGGCTCGACACCCAAGTAAGAATTTACAAAATTAACATTAACAGATGCCCAAAAATGCGTGCCAAACGCCACATCCAAAAATGCACCAGGCCATGTCTACAGGCGGTTCACCTTCTGATTACATACTCGCAGTATCTGTGTCCTCAAAATCCAACAACTGGGTGGTGACGGACTTTGCTGAGGTGGGGGGGGGGGAGGATAACCTCGTTGTCAATCAAATCTTGTACCTCATGACGGAGGCGGAAACAATTGTCGGTAGCATGGCCTGTTTGCTGGTGGTACGCACAGTACTGAGCAGGGTCATGAGTATCATGGAGATTCTTTGGGAGAGGCCGAGGCTCCAGGGGTTTAAGGTGTCCCCTTTTGGCAAGGATTTGAAGTGCCTTGGACAATGGCATGTAGAGGGCATGGAAGACCCTGCGCCCCCGGGGCAGGTACTTTGGAGCTTGAGCACTCTTGCTAGATGCACTAGCGAATGGATTGGCGGGTGCAGCCTTGGATTTCTGATCCTTTCCGGATGCAAGGTTGGGAGCGGGAAGAACTGTTTTGGCATGACGGGGCCTATCCCGCTTCTCTGATTGACTGGGATTGCCCTCAGGCGGAGTAGGGAAAGCATCCTCCACAGCTTTTGACATAACTGCGGATACCTGTTGCTTATTCATTCCCCCGGCTTTCAAAGCCTCTACTGCCCACAGCAGTTGCTCGATAGGGTCGGCATCTGCCTTCATCTTGCCTTTGTCTCTGGTCTCGGCCTGATCTAGAGCTTGGTTTGATGCGTCGTTGCCATAGCTGGAGGCCATCTCCGGTTGGCTGAGTTCAATTACAATTCGTCCCAGTAGCGGGGGCTCCTGGGGTATAAAGCCTCCGGCATATGGTGCGGCTGGTGGCGAAGCAGACATTCCATAAGCGAGATCTGCCACGAATCTTTGGAGATCACCTATCATCCCCATTAGCTCGAATGTGGTGGGCTCGCGAGCCTGATATAGCTGAGGGGTCCAAACTGGGTGCGCAGCGGGGCGACCTGGGCGGATGTGGCATGTCAACAGTAGTCTCGCTGTGTAGGGTGATTCCCTGATCCAACGTGGCCGTCATGACCATGATCTCTTCTGAATTCTACGTCATGCTCAGTCTTGCCTCAGCAAGGAGAAGACACTAGCTGTTCTGGATTAACTCTCTGAATCTCTGAACTGAAATGGGAAACAAGCAGCATTTCAGCCCCAAACAGATCAAACACGGGTGTAGCCGAACAACTGCACTCTACTACTGATCACTGTTCCCCAGAATCACTGTTCAAAACTGAACTGATACCCGCAGACATAACTGATTCTCAACAATACTGATACTAGTGCCCTCGGGCCTAATGCTCAAACTTGTAAACTAGTATATGCATTCCCCTGCAAAGATACACTCTAAAAACACATAGCAGATAAATGAGAGCTAATACACCCCTATGTTGGGGTAGGGTTTCCCTGTCCTATTTTGTCAGGAGCTGGGGTTTCACTACGCACACAGCGGTTTCAAACAACCTAACATCGGGTAAGCAACCTGTCCTAGTTTGGAATGGTCACTATGGATTTCGATATGCACTAGGTCGAATGGTCAAAGAGGGTGCCCCAGTAAAACCGGGGTTTGTGTTCCCATACTGGCAAAGCCCGTAACCGATCAGCCTTATGGACATGCCTTGACAAGACAAGCCTCCGGCAAACCGCTCAGGAATAGCAGATGGCCAACACGGTGTCCTAGGCGCACCAATGCACATGCAATGCAAAGAGACACATAAATGAAATCAAAACAAGATATCACGAGTTCGAGTCAAGCTCTCTAACTCCCCAGCAGAGTCGCCAGAAACTGTAACAGGTCCGCGAGGGAACTCACTACCACTACAGTTCGGACTCCCCTGTTTTGTTTGTTGCGGTTCTTAATCTGAACCAAAGAGTCCAACTCTGGCAAATCGTTTGAGAAAACATATTTTTTGAAAAGTAGTGCCAAACATGGACTGCTTTGCCAGATACAGAGTCGCCTTCAAAATATTTTTAAAATGGGAAATTTAGGAAACCTTGACTCGGTGCCGAAGGCCCCGTGTCCGTCATCACCAAAGTTGTCTTGGCTCGGGAGCTTGGGTACGATCGGGGAAGGTCAGCTATGAGCACCGCCTTTCGCCCGGTCCGAAGACCGGCCTCTACTAATCGTGATATCCGATTTGAAAAACATTATGTGTTCTTGTTTCGGTTATTAGCCTAGAATTACTATGTTGTGCGCACAGCAAACAAGTATAGACTAGATTGCCTAATTTGGAAACAAACATTGCATATCCGTTCGTTTTGAAAGCGTTTCGGAATTTGCTACTCGTAAGTAGGCTAAAACACGGATTTCAACGAGTTTTTCCAACTCAAACAATCCAACCTCCACCCACATGCATTCAAATAATTTATCTCATATAAGCATTTAGCCACATGGTAATCATTCACACGCATGCGAGATGCTAAAGCGTAAATACTTACATCGTACTCCGTGCCGAAACAATAAACCAGTTAGCAAACATGCGTGTCCTAGTTCATGTTAAGTGACTAATGCATCGCATGCAGAATGTGATTAGGATAGGCTCGGCTAACCCTAAAATAGCATATGAAATGCAATCATTCGGTGCATGTATTCAAGTTAGATTTGAAAATACAATGCGGTTTGTATGATGTACCGAGCCCGGTACATGTCAACAAATGCGTGGATGCACGCATGCATTGCATAAGGTATGCTAAAATAAACGTGCTCTAATCTACCATCGTAAGCAGGTAAATAAAAGGGAAGAAAGAAGTGGGGGTTGGAAGACATACACACCACTCACGCACGCTTATTACAGATTTGCCCTCGCTCGGAGGGACCAAAAGAATAATACAAATTAATTAACTACGCAAGCTAATTAAATATTACAAATTAATTAAATTAACAAATTAATTAATCTAAGAAAAACAGTAAACCGCCTCGGGGCGAGGGCTCAATGCATGCGCGCTCGGATTCCGCTCGGAATTGCACTGCCATGCCTAGCCTGCCTCTGTTTTCCCTGCTTTGCTTCTCTGAAGACTGCCAAAGTCTCAAGGATGCCTCCCTGGATACTGGGAATCACCACCGGCTAAGTAGAATGATCACCGGCAGTGAATTGTGGCCATCGGCACAAAATAGATCCACCGGCCATCGATTGACTGCCGGTCGGCACTGAATACTGCCGGCCGGCAATAAATTCCTGCAGAACCTGCAACTCACAGCAGCAGAGGACAGAATCTGGCATGGCAATGCTATTCAAGCTATGTATGCACCAATCATGCTCCCTATCATGTTAATGACTCAAGGGAGGATGTGCCTCGATTCTCGAGCCACCAATCACGCATTTCTATGCATGATGGCCCAAAGAATCAAGTGTGCAATTTTCATGTCAAATGAAATGCAAACTAAACAATCAAAGAGCCCAATCCCCATCACCAAATCAAGGGACAAGGCATGCATGTCTATGTGTGCAATCCTAAGCATGTCAACTAGTATGCAACATGGGATGCAATGTAAGGATGCTAGTATGCAAACACACATCCAAGGCAAGCATGCAAACTAAGCAAAGGAGTGGACTTAAACATGACTTAGGCAACTCCAAATAGGCCTAAAATTAGTGGCCAAAGTGCCTAAAAATGAAGGCCAAAATGCACAAACTTATGCAAGCACTCATGGTCCAATACTTTAAGCATAATGGGGCAACTTTTAAACATATTTAAGAGGGCACAAATATGAACAATTAGCATGCAAGTTAAACTCCGAAATCATGTTAGAAGAGGTGCCAAACCAACTCAAACAAGACAAACAAAAGCATGCAAATGGCCTAAGTATTTAAGGCAAGCCAAAAGGCATTGAACTACACTTGACAAGACCTAACATGGCAAGAATTAAGCAACTAAAATCAGAGCTTTAGTACACAAAATCAAGCCCAAAGGACCACTTAGATGGCATCTAAATGGTTTGAATTCAAAGGCATGCACAATGGTCAAAACATAAGGCATACAACACATGCTCTCAAAGCAATAAAGAGGCAATTAAGGCAAGCATATGAGAATGCCAAAGGGACTGAAATTACATGTTAGGTGGTTTCAAACCACCAAAATGATGCAAGCAACACATGCTACACATTCACATACTTGAGGCCTACAAGCCCGACAAGCCACAAATGCAAAGGGGCTATACTAAGCATGCCGAAATCAATCCAAACAACTATGGATAGACCTAAAGCATGGAAAAATAAGCACAAAACATTCATAAGTCTAAGCCTAAATCATGCTCAAACAAAGGCTAACAACCTAAGGCATGTTAAGGGATCAAGGGGGCATTACATGGCAACTATACTAAACATGCATGGAGCACCAAAACCAACACACAACATGATTATATTATGGCATAATAAGCATGAAATGTAGCCTAGATATGATCAACACACACTTGAACAAAGGCTTCCTTAAGAGACCAAAAATGGTCCCTTTCAAGGACAACAAGGAGAGGGGGTGGCCCTCCCCTTTTGGAGACTTCAAGGCACCATCTCCACCACTGAAATCCTTCAAGATTTCAGTGGTGAAGAGGCCCAAACACCAAATTCTCGAAACTTGCACAAAATAGCACAAAATGAGGGCCTTTCAAGGCCTAAGGGTGGTCAAACACACCCAAACCACAAAACACTCTTAACAAACAATCAAGAGGGCCTAAAAACAGAACTTTTTTGTATTATACACTAAGCACAAAAATAGCTCTAAGATGGGTAGAAATAGGATGCAAAAATGGGGAATAAAAGGCTAGTTTCTTACCCTTGTTGACCACCTTCACAAAGGGTGCTCTTGTTGCCTCCTTAAGCTCCAATCCAGTCAAAAATATCAAGAACCAGCCCTTAGAACCTCAGTAGCCCAAGGAAGGTGAAGCACTAGGTGCTTGTGTGCAATAGTATGGACCAAAACACACACAAGACAACAAAGAGGGGAAGGTATAGATATAGGATAGATATATGTCCTAAAGCTAAAACCAGAGCTCTTCTCCCTCTCCTCTCCAATTTTTTCTAACCCTAGATCAAGGGAGAGAAGGCCTCCTCTTATATGCAACCAAGTTGTAAAGCTTATACAACAAGCTTACAAGAAGGGCATCCCTCCATACACGTGTATGGAGGGGAACCAAATGCCAAACAGCTGTCTCAAAATATCTCCAAAAGTAGTTGAACAGTAATCGGCTAGCCAAAAATGTCATTTTGACAAAAATGACTGCCGACTGGCAACAAAGAGTGCCGACCGGCAACAAATATTGCCGGTGGTAAGAAAAACCAGCCGGTGGCCTCTAGCTAGTGCCGGTGGTGTGTGGGGATGCCTCAAAAGGCATTCCCTGCCCTTCCAAGGCAAAACACAAGTGTTTGGTGCAAAACCAAACACAAAACAGTCAAGTTCGGAGATCCTGAGGCAAGGCGCGTAGCCGAGAACTCCGGGAACTCCAAACAAACACAAACATGGATAATCACCGAGTGTTCAAACGGTGACGTCCAAGTCTTGAGGACGGTCAAAAGTGGGGTGTCTACACTTGCAGATAACAGAACGTTACTGTTAACTATTAACAGTAAGAAAAACCTACTGCTACAATACTATTACTCAATAGTGCACAAGGATTTTCCCATGGTTTATTACAAGTCGACATACTTGTGTTGCGGATAACAGAACATTAATAATAACTATTAACAGAAGGCAAATGTATCACTGCATTAATAGGGACAAAATAATTCATATTATAATGGCCTCAGGCCCACGTTTATTACTAGGGACAAAATGACCTTAGATCCATATCAATGCCATTATTCAAGCATATTCATTAATTGAATCAAAAGCACAATATTAATGGAACAGGCCATTCACAAATAACAATACATAGATCATAATCACAGGAAGTAAATGAAACATATCGATACACTACTATTACTCACAGTGATCAGCTCCCAATAGTAATGGGACGATGTTCTCATCTCGGCCTACAAGTACAGTGCACAACACATAATATGAGATTATAACCAATCCTTCACTTATTCTTTTTGATCATTCAATCAATTAGCCATGGTGGTACCAAGCTCATTATTCCATAATAAGTTATAATCCATGTCTCAGAAAACAGGAGAAATCGATGAGAAATGGTTTAGGTGAAGAAATGGTTCAAAACTGGTTGACAGAAAGTGAACAGTCATCACTAATTTGGGCATAACTATTTATATATTTAGAATTTGGGTGTGAGACCACCACCATTGGAAACTAGACTTCCGGGACTTGATTTTAGGCTCAAGAATCACTTAAAACGGAGTCCGGAGGCAAAAGATATGCTTATTCAAAGTTGGCTGAACAGAGCTGTCTCCCGCACGTGCGGGAAACAGAGCCGCACGTGCGGCTCTGGGCAGTTTGCAGTCCGAAAATGGCTCTTTTTGCTCCAACACTTGGTTTTTCCATTTTTAAGCTTGGTTCTTAACATAAATCACTCAAAAACATGTAAAATTATCTCATAACATGATAAACTAACATCAATCAAGTGTAATTTCATTTTAAACAAATCAATCCTGGCCCCAAAAATAGAAATTCAAGTCTCATCTTCTATATAATCAAACTTCTATAATATATACACCAAAATCATACAAATACATCTTACACATGGTTGATCTTCACACCAAAACTTGGTATTCCATGAATTATTCTTAAGATTGAACCCAATTCAAGCAAATATAAGGAAATCAAGCTTCAATTCCTTGAGTTTAACTCATTTCATTCATCACCCAACACACTTGTTCATTTACATATTAATTTTCCAAGTCAATCGTTGATTTCATATAGTAGATGAATTATTTACAAAGATAATAGTTGAAGCCACATACCTTAACTCAATTCCTTTTTTTTCCCTTTAATCTCTCCAATTTTCCAAGCTTCGATGGATGATCCTCTTTCCCTCTCTTCTCTCTCTTTCACGGTTCTCTCTCTCTCTCTCTCTCTCTCTCTCTCTCTCTCTCTCCCTTAGATATTTTGTTTGACTTCAAAATGATAAGCTCCCAATTCACATGGCCTATCCATATATGTATATATCACACATTTAAGCTTTTCACAATAAGGAGGGCCAAACACGCCCTTACGAATCACACAAAATCAAATTTCAGTTAAACTTCCCAGATAACTCTAAAAATTATGCTGATCATAAATATGTCCTTTATTCTGATTTCTGAAGCCTCTAAGGCCTTCAATTTGCAGTATAAAGTTAACCACCCAAACGTGCATTAACCAATCAGACAAATTAGATTTCCAATTAATTTTTCCAAATAGTTCTAAAAATTCCCATTAATACACCCAAGTACTCAATTGTGATTTCTGAACCCGTAAAGGTCGGTAATTTCAATTTTAAAGCCATGGCTCAACAGATAATTCCTCAATTTGAACAGATATCATTAAATTAAAATGCATTAACCCATAAGGCCATAAAGGTAATCTCTAATACGGATTTTGGGGTCGTTACATCCTCCCCACCTTAAAAAGTTTGGTCCTCCAAACTTGATTCACCCTGCCACAAGTCAAGTTTCGTCTTGGATAAACAACATTCCTCAATTATTTAGCCATTCACAATCCTATACAGTCAATTTTAGTGGAGTTTGCTCCCAGAATCACAAGTAATTCATCTTTACTGGCTAATTGGTAACTCAATTGATAATAACTTAAGGGTGTTCAGAAATGAATTCACTTCAAGTATTCGATTGTATGCAACTAATAAGCTATCAAACATAATTCAAACTCTTTAGGTTCACAAACAACCCCCATTATCATAATTCCTCAAAGGTTAAGGAAGCATTCACTACTCAATCGGGTTCCCCGGTGACACAAACATATTACAACAATTAGGCCCAAAATAAACAAACGAGTTCTACATCAACGACTTTATAACCCTTGCTCACTGATAAATTAAATATTCAGAATAATGGTTTCAGTACTTTGAAGTATCCTTAAGCGCTTTACTTCCATAACAGATAGGATAAGTGAGGTCTAATTTTTTTTTTTGAATATTCAAATTTAGGCTCAAATCCCCAACTTCAATGAAGGCTCAAATAATCAGAATTACACTTATCACTTGAAATCAGATTCCTAACAGACTTCAAATAGTAACCCGAATTCCAAAATAAATTGTTATCAAAATCAAATACGGATCAAGCCTTAATTGTTACAATTCCCAAATTACAGTAAGGTAATAATCATTTAAAATCCATATTTGCTTGAAAGATCTTAAAGTCAACATCATGACATCAAGCACAAAATACATTCACCATAAAGCTGTTATATTCTTGTTCCAGTAACGTCAAAGTAGGCTGAACATCGTGCCTAATCTGATCCTTTTTGTTCCATATTTAGTAAAACATTCAAATTATGGACAAAAACATTTTCCAAAAATATGTAATACATAACATTTATCGAACCTTTCATAATTACACACAATCTGTTGTTCAGAGACATTATTCAGAAACTTATCAGACCTTTCAAAGATTATTAGATGATGGGATAATTCCCAATAGCATTAAACATACTTAAACTTTGATAGAACAACCTCCGGTCCAACTTATAACAGATAAGGCAGAATGATTTCAAGTTCATCATAAGGCATTTATCAAGCATGCCACAATAATTTATTAAATGGAATACTCATTTATGTATAGCAAAATATTTTTTCCAGAAAACTTGTCATATCCTGAACAATCGGAGTTTCGTAGCATATCTAGTCATTTTGGGGAAATTATTCGGAAAACTCATCATACCATAAACATGTCGGAAGTTCATAGGATATTCTATCATTTCAGAAAATACTTATCATATAGAGCATAGCCATTTTCAAAATCATTTATACAAAAGTATATTTTACAAAGACATTACTCACTTAGGTCCATGGTCAACTCACACAAGGTCACACATTATTCATCTATGTCGGAAGTACCGAATTTAATTCATGGGATGACATCCCTAAATAACACGGATCACATAAGTTTCATTGCAATGGTCACTCATTTTCAGATCACAATAAAGGAATAAGCCTTGAATTACTTCTCATACAAATATTTCATCCTTAATCAATAATGGTGAGTTTATGATAACAATATGTTAGGTTCAGAACAAAAACTCATCATAACAAAATTATGTTTGTCAGACAAATGGCAGTCCACAAAAGAGACACAATTTTCCTTTTATTTACATTCATTCACAAGAATATATATTCGTACTGAAAGGAGAAACAAAACTTCACTTATCATCCCATAAAAAGATTACCAGCATGACCTCCTTTTCACCAATGTTCCATTTCAATAACCCAAGTCATCTCACTACGTTAATAATGTCCATTCGTATTCTTACACGTGGTAGGACAACATAAGCAACACCTCATTCTTACTACCTTTCCCTCAAGACACTAAATACAAATTAGGTTAATACATAAGATCATACCAAGTCATTTAACTCCATGGTTCAAGATTTCAGATAATATTTCCTTCACCAGCATACAGATCTCAATTCCCTCAACATGCACTTTATCTCTACAAATGAACATACTCAACACCACCCACATTCTAGTCAAAATTTCAATTTCCCTGCATCACTAAACTTCCATAAAATTCCACCGAATACTATGTGATCACAGATCATAATACTTGTATTTATTAACATTCCATTTCATCCCCACTCCTAGAGTCATAAGATGCAGACTGTTAACATATTGCATATCATTCATTAATTATTCCATAACACATAGTTTCGCATACCTAGTCATAACACACATAAGCATACAAGGATATGAGTGGGGCAATCCCTTTATCTCTGCTTCTTATATCAAATCACTCTCAAGTCCCATACTCGTTATTAATCATTGTATTTCTCAATTTCCATACATTTCATTGATTCACAACAACCTCAATTTCCCCAAAATTCCTCACGGTTTAATTTCACATATAACACAGATCGAAGCTAAGTTTAATCTCTTTTCACATTATGTCTCCACAAACAGGCTTATACTTATCAATTTGAATATCCTAAGAACACCGATATTCCACATCTTTCAAACTCATTTTATAACTATTATCTAATTTTCCTTAGTCACAAAACTCAGTCTTTGAAACAAAACATATGAATCTTCTTTTATTACCCCAAAGTCCATAAGAGATTAGATTCTCAGGCTCAATACTTAACTGATTGTATAAGCTCACATACTTCTTTCAAAATGCACATCATCTCATTTCGTTACTAGATACATGCAACTTAAATGCATTCTAGACACTTTAATGCTCAATGGACACGTGTGTGAGATCTTAACTCGTGCTCTGAGACCACCTATCACGACCCCAACCAGCCCCTAAAAGTTTGGTCCATGACCGGCCTGTACATAGGTCTCAAAACAAAATTTAAAAATAATATTTAACCGTATATGGGGACATAGGTGGAAGCAATATCAATAAAAGACAACATCCATTGAGCGTGTGCATACATGATGGTTTAATTGGATTTAAGCATTTAAATACATTCCCAGAGTTATATATATAATCACAGAATTCATATAGATCTCACACACTCTTACATAAGACTTAATAATTTATATGACTCCCAACACAAATTAAGGCCACCACATAGAGACATACCCCGGTGACTTGGCAGACAGACAAACCTTAGTACAACTCTAGTGTCAATCTCCAACAGCTCACCTACAGAAATATTCATAAAAACGGAGTGAGCAAGGCTCAGTGAATAATAGCAATGTAAGGAGGTTAATTAATTGAGCATAGACTTAGAGAATGTAAATATGCATATCAAACTATACACAGATCTTATACATAATCATATTTTAAAATGGCCTCAGGCCCATATATATCTGAGCTATCAGAAGCCCAAATATAATACATGATGGTCAGAAGCCAGAGATAATCTGAATGGTCAGAAGCTCCTGATATAATACAGATTGGCTATAAGCCCAGATATAATATAGATCGGCTATAAGCCCAGATACAATACAGAACGACTGTAAGTGTAATAACCCGACCCTCATATATGTTTTCTGATATATTTTTAGTCCTTGATGTGAGCATTTGAATGTTTACTGTGAAATTCCGTAGAAAATTAAAGTGATGTAAGTGAAATCCATGTTTAAGGAAGTCTATCTGTTGAACAAGGAACATATCTGTTCCTCTAGAATGTTTAGAGCAGAAATTGGAGGCCTTAACGACTTAATTAACTGAAATTGATTATATACCTATGTACAGCATAATTTTCTGGTAATTTTAAGCACGGTTACGAAATTTCAATTTCGGAATGATAAAGCGATTAAATTTTGTCTTATTCTCTTTTATATAAACCAATAAATATATATATCATGGTTGGGAGATATTTTGTCTTAGAAACATTTCTTGTGTGCAACCAAAAGAGGGAAAAACGTGGGTGTTGGAGAGAAGCTCTCCAAGAGGGGAATTTGGGGGAAATTGTAAAGATGGGTTAGATTGAATTCAAGGTATGGACAATTTCCTTAATTTAGTGTCTCTCTCTCTCTTGATAATGGATGGGAATTCTCCTTGTAATTGGAAAGTTAAGCTAGTTGTTAAGAGTTTGAGTGATGATCTATGTTGTTGAATCAAATTGGATTATGGAGAGAAATCTATCCTTTATTTTCTTGTTATTTCATGAAATTCTTTAATGATGTATTTGAATTAGAAGATTGGTAGCTCTTTATGCATATGTTTATGTAAAACCATAACAATGGAAGTTTTGGAAAGGTTATAGTTGTGTTGAGTTTGGATTTAGCGATTGAAATGTTGAAAGAATGTATGTTGCATGTTATTTGTTTAGAAGTTGTGATTCAAGTTGTATGGGTCTTGATTTCCCTCAATTAGGAATTGTGTTTGCAAGAGAGAAGGAAAGATTGGACGAGCTCCAATTGAAAGTCCAGATTTTCGGAATTTTGCTTGGTCCGCTTGAGCGTCGGAAATCCCGCTTGTAACAACGCCCGCGGGGGACCTCGCTACAGTTCGGACTCGATTTTTGTTGCGGTTCTCAATCTTGAACCAAAGAGTCCAAATCCGGCAAATCATTTTGAAGGAAAACAGATTTTTTGAAAAGAAGTGCCAAACATGGACTGCTTTGCCAGATAACAGAGTCGCCACCTAAATATTTTAAAATGGGAAATTTAGGAAACCCTGACTCGGTGCCAAAAGGCCACGTGTCCGTCATTACCAAAGTTGGCTCGGGAACTTGGGTACGATTAGGGAAGGTCACATCGTGAGCACCCCCTCTCGCCCGGTCAAAGACCGGCCTCTACTAACCATGATATCTGTTTTTGAAAACATTGTATGCTCTTATTCCGATTATTAGCCTAGGTTACTATGTGATGCTCGCAGCAAACAAGTATAGACTGAATCGCCTGAATTGGAAATAAACATCTCATGTTTGTTTTTGAAAGATGGTTTGCTACCCGCAGGTAGGCTTAAAATGCAGATTTTGCCACAATCTAGTGGGCTTAACAAACAATTGATGAATTGCTCCAATTCAGATAACTCAACCTCCACCCACAGGCATTCAAGGCAGTTATATCACATAAGCACATAGCCTCATAGTAAGCATGCTATTCATGGCAACACTCACACGCATGCAAGGATGCTAAAGCATAAAACTCACCGAGTACTCCTAGCCAAAACAAAAGCTGATTAGAAATCATGCATGATCCTAAATGTGCTGAAATGCCTAATGCAACACATGCAAAATGCAACTATAGCAGGCTCGGCTATTCTAAACATGGTATATGAAATGCTACAGTTAGCATGTATTCATTTTGGAATTGAAATCTGATCATTTGTATGATGCGCCGAGTATGATGCAGAGTCGTGCAAAACAGATGAATGATGCAAACATCTTTGTCATCAGTATGCTAATTGAAATATGCCCTATATCTAACCATCGTAAGCAGGTAAATAAAAGGGAGAAAGACGTGGGGTTGGAAGACATACATCACACTCACGCACCCTTATTACAACATTGCCCTCGCGCAGAGGGTCCGAATAAATATACAAATCAATAATACAATCAATAAATATACAAATTCTAATTAATTGTGATTAAACTAAGAAAGTCAGAATCGCGCCAAGCCGTGGACCGCTTTGCTTCGATAGATGATGTATGTTGAAATGCGCGCGAAATCCTTCGATGCCCCGATTAGCCTCTGTTTGCATTGTTTCTCGAAATGCGCGCCGGATTCCCGAAAAGTTGTTGATCTTTGATTTTGCTGCAACAGTGAGCAGAAAAAGGGCATAGCAATGTATTTCACGAATATATGCATGCCTCGATCCTCGTGCCACCAATCACGCATACCGATGCATGATGGCCGGGGAGTCGAATTGCACAACTCAATATAGGGATGAATGCTACAACAAAACTTAACTCCATCATGGGTAATCCGGAGTGTCGGTGACTTGGGAATTGAGACCCGTTCCGTTACTCGGAGTACAAAACGCGCCTCGTTTCTCGTGCAATATGCATGATATGCATGAAATGCAACTAATATGCAACCTAGCATGCGCAATGCTATGAAAATGAGATGTCTCGAAATATGTGCCCACGGGCACGCAAATCGAGGAAATGTATGAATGTAATCTAAGATACGACCTAGTATGTACTATGTTGTGAAAATGAGATGAAAATGATATGCCTCGAAAAGCGTGCACACGGGCACGCAAACCAAGGCGATGGCATGAAATGCAAATCGGACAAAATAGAGTGCCTCGAAATGCGTGCACACGGGCATGCAAACCGAGGCGATGATATGAAGGGCAAATCGGATAAAACCGAAGTGCCTCGAAATGCGTGCACACGGGCACGCAAGCCGAGGTGATGATGTGAAATGCAAATCAAATAAAACCGAAGTGCCTCGAAATGCGTGCCCACAGGCACGCAAACCGAGGCGATGATAAAATGAGAAAATCGAATACCGGCAGCCAAACGCGCGCCAGCACGCAAATCGAGGCAATGATGAAACGAGAAAATCGGATAACCGGCAGCCAAACGCGCCTACGTGCACGCAAATCGAGGCGATGATAAAATGAGAAAATCGGATACAACCGAAGTGCCTCGAAACGCGCGCCCATAGGCGGGCAAACCGAGGCGATGATAAAACGAGAAAATCGGATACAACCGAAGTGCCTCGAAACGCGCGCCCACAGGCACGCAAACCGAGGCGATGATAAAATGAGGAAATGACACACGGAATGCCGCGATGGGCTTACACCAACATGGGAGAGCCTCAGCTCACTCACATAGGAGGCCGTCGGATAAAACGGAGGTGCCTCGAAGTGCGTGCCCACAGGCACGCAAACCGAGGCAATGCAATAAGGCATAAAATGGCATGGGAAATGATATGCAAGCATGCAAACCAAATTTCAGCCACTAAATGAAGGGGAAAACAGCCCCGAAATGATACGAAATGACAACCGAAGCATGAAATCATCCCGAAATGCGATATTTAACCCCCGAAATGGCCTATAGCCATACTAAACATGCAAAATTGACACACGACAGCAAAAAAAGTAACAAGGCAGTCCCAAATATGGCATTTTTTCAGTACAAAACAAGGCCAAATTGTAAGCATAGATAAGGCAACAATAGCTTGCAAAAATACGGAAAAAGAGAGGAATTACAAAGCAAGTGGTATCTACCATGCTCAAACCCAAAAAATCAGGTCTAAAAAACTAAATAGGGACCAAAAATAAGCATATATTCAGTTTATGGCAACCCCAAAATCAATATAAAAACATGCTATCAATTCCATGTAAAATGGAGCTCAAAAGAGGTTATAACAAGAGGCATGCAAAGAATACACCAAAAAACAAAACTTTCTTCATGAAACATGTAGAGGGGGTCAAAATAAGACCCCTTTCAGTTCTGACCAAGAGCTAAAACCAAAAGCACAAAAGGCTACAAAACATGCAAGAATCAGGGCCTAAAGTGGGGTTCAAAGGGAGGTGGTATATAGAATGGCCAAACAAGGTTGAGCCCTTCTACAATGTTGTAGAGGGACTCAAAATAAGCACAGAACCAGTAGGGGTCGGAGCCCCAAAAACAAATGCAAATAGACTAAAAAAAGCATGCAAGATTATGACATACAAGCTAGGTATTGAAACAAGTGTATCATGGAGGCACCAAATGAAGTTGAGCCCTTCTACAAAGTTGTAGAGGGGCTCAAAATAAGCCTAAAACCAGTAGGGGTCAAGGCCCAAAAACTGAAAGGAAATAGGGTAGAAATAGGAAGCAAAATTATGCTACAAAAAGAGATTTGGAGACTTACCCTTGAAGATCCGATTGTTGCTACCTCTTGGCCTGAATTTGGTGCTTCTTAGCCACTGGAGAACACTTCCTTGTTCCTGGAATGGTAGTGGGGATGGTGGAGCTAAGGGTTGATGAAGAGAAGAGCTAGAGACTTGAAGCTTTTTCTTGAGTTTTGGCTATGGAGATGGAGGATTTGGGAGAGGTGTTCTTGAGAGCAAATTTTCTAACCTAGGCAAAGGAGCTGTTGGTCCCTTTAAATAGGCCAAGAAGGGTGTAAAAGGGGAGGGAAAAGCACCCAAGCTTTCCCTCCCAAAATATCCCCCGGATGGGGTGATATTTCAGCAAAAATATCCGGACAAATTGAAATGAAGCAGAAGTGGCCAGGTTTTCAGGAGGCCGCAGGCCACCCCACAGTCGGCCACCACCCACCATGGCCGGCCGGCCAGGGTCAAAAAATGGACAACAAAATTTCTGGCCGACCACTATGGATTGGTGTCCTCCCAAGTGTGTAGAATAAGGCCCTAGGATCGGAATCTGGCAACACTGAAGCAGGAGCCACAACATAGAGCTTGAAGGAGAGGCTCAAAAATGAAAATCAAAATTGCTGGCCGACCACCAACTTTTAGGGTCCTCCCAGATGTGTGCAACAAGGTTCCAAGGCCGGAAATTGGCAACACTGAAGCAGGAGCCACAACATAGAGCTTGAAGGAGAGGCTCAAAAATGAAAATCAAAATTGCTGGCCGACCATACATTTTTAGGGTCCTCCCATGTCCCCTGATCACAGATATGTAGCTTTGATTGGAAGAAAATATCCCCAGGGTGTTCAACATTAGCCCGGAAGTGAGAAAAACGGGTTCCGGAGGAGCGAAACTGGTTATCTGGGATAATTGCTGGCCTCCCACCCCCCAGTGATCTTCGTAGTGTTGAAACAGAGGTACCTGCCAAATTTGAACAAAAAGTAATGAGAAATGAACGCTCGGGGCCAAAATTCGAGCAGTGCGGGAAGTGGCATACGGCAGCGAAGTGGGTATCTGCAACTCCAGTGTCCCTTGGAATGACAAAACAGAGGTTCCTGCCAAAAATCAGAGAAGACTGATGCAAAATGAATGCTCGGGGCCCAAACCGCGCGATTCGAGGTCCCGAAAACCGACTACAGGCACCGAAAGTGGCATACGGCCACTGTAGACACCCCATTTTTGACCGTCCTCAAGGCTTGGACATCACCGCTTGAACACCCGGTGATTATCCATGTTTGTGTTCGTTTTGAGTTCCCGGAGGTCCCGATCAAGGCCGTGCCTCGTGATCTCTTAACCGTTTGTTCTCAGGCTTGGTTTTCTACCAAGACTTGTGTCTGCTTGCATTTGAGGGTAGGGAAGGCTTGTTAGCCATCCCTAGAACCCACCGGCTGCCCCACACCTCCACCGGCTATCCATAGTGGCCATCGGCACTTTTTTTACCTTGATCCTTGGCCGATCGGCACTTCATGATGCCGGCCGGCACAATCTTGTGCCGGTGACTGTTTTGGCCGGCGGTGACCCTTCTGAACCCCCCTGGGGATGGTGCATGCCACCGTGCCACCGGATCACACCATCACCCCCCCCCCCTCGTGCATAACATTGCACCCTTTGCCCTTTTGAACCCCCTTGAACCTTCTAGAAGCTTGAACCCTTGGCCAAGCTTCTTGGAGAAGCTTGGCCAGCTGTCTTGGCTTCCTTTGGAAGCTAGAAACCCTTTGCACCCTTTGAACCTTTTTGGTCTTGCTTAGCCATTAAGTTAGAGCCCTTATATTGCCTATATAAGCACCATTCATCTCTTTGGCTTGAGGGTTAGAGATTTTAGGTCAAGAACCAGAGAATATACATACATTCTCTGATATATACCCATATATATCTATATCTCCCCTCCTCTCCTCTTGTGTGTGTGTTTTAAGCCCCAAATAGTGTGTTTTACCTCACTTTTGCACCATTACACACACTATTACACCTAGCTCCGAGATTGGAAGACTTGGAGGTTTGTTTTGAGTGACTTTGGACTGGTTTTGATCACTTGGAGAGGGCTGGACCACCTGTTCTTCATTGGTTCTTCAAGGGTAAGCTTGTTGCTTTAGATTCCCCATTCTTGCAATCTATTTCTACCCTCTTTACTTTGTGATTTTGAGTTTGTGTTTAAGATAAAAAAGTCTTGTTTTTACTTGTTCTTGAACCTTCATTAAGGTCATTTTTTGGTTTGAGTTAAGCCTCATCACTTTAAGCCTTGTTTGGCCCTATTTGGTGCCTTTTTCTTAGGCCTTCTTGTTTTGATGTTCTTGGATCTTCCCACCACTGAAAACCAGTGGGTTTTCAGTGGTGAGGATGATATTTTCGAGCCTCATCTAAGGGAGAGACACCCCTCTCCCTTTGGTCCTTTGGTTGGCCTTTGTTTTGTCTCATAGCATAGCATGTGTGCATGTTTGCATTTGGCTTCATTTCAAGGCTCTTGGGACTGTTTTAGGTCATGTTTGACCTCTGTTTTTAGTTGGAATTATAGTCTCTAACATGCTTCTCATACTTCCTTTGAAATGCTCTCTTGTGCCTAAAAGAATGTCATGTTTTGAGGCCATGATTTTTGCATGTTTAGGTTTAGTTTCATGAAGATACTAGCATTGTTTTGCCATGTAAGAGGGCTATGAGCCACTGTTTTTGCCATGTTTGGTGTGCTTGAGGTGGTTGTCTTGCATATTGGCTTGTAGGCCTTGTTTGTATGAAGTCCTAGCATGTTTATCTTGTTTTGATCTAATGATTTGGCATCATTATAGGTGGTATTTCAGTCCCCATTTCATGTTCAAACACCTCCATTTATCATCTCCTTCATGTCTTAGAATGTGGGTCTTTTATGCCTTAAAAAGAGCATTGTGCATGCTTCCATGATTAGTGTATTTTGGGTGTGGCATGAGGGGATTTGGGTGTCATGCCACATGCTTAAAATCTGTTTTTGTTTGTTGAATGCATGCCATGAGTGGTTGTATGAATGATGTCAAATTACTCTCTTTGGTGTCCTAGACTTGGGCCCATTGAATAGCATGCTTGTGAGGCATTTTGATCATGTTGAGAGGCTTGTTTTGCCACTGTTTTTGGGAGTTTGAGGGTTGTCCTTTATGGCTTAAGTCCATTGTTGCATGCTTACTTCATGATTGTTGCTTGCTTGGTCAATGTAGCCTTGAATGTATGCTTGTTAGTTCCATGTTTAATTGGCCCATCTTGCATGCCATTGGTATCCTACATACTTTAGCTCTTTGCATGCTTAACATGATAGGTTGCATTGCATTTGAGCCTTGCTTGCATACTCGCATCTCATAGCTTGGTTTGGGGTTGTCAAGTTTCCTAGGATTGAGGGGAGTTCACATTTCAAGTGGTGTAACTCACCTCAATCTTTGGTCACTAAGGCCCCTTGATCTCCACATGATAGGGACTTAGCCTTCATTTGTTGTGTTGCATGCATATTTACATTAAAATGAGCAATCTTGATTCCTTAGGCTATCATGCATCAAATGCACTATTGATAGCCCTAGAACCAAGAGCCGCACCCCCTTGAGTCCCTAAACATGATAGGAGGTGTTGGACATGCTCACATTTGCCCAAAAACCATGCTTATGCATTGCCGCTGCTGTCAGGATTTTCTCGCCGACCGCATAAAATAGTGCCGACCGCACTACTTTTGTGCCGATAATCATCAAGTTCACCGATGGCCACCGAAGGAGCCGACGACTACACCTGTCTAGCCGGTGAGGCATTTCGCACCACTTGGGAGGTATCCTGCAATTTCTCGAATTTTGGAGAGGCAGACAAGAAAACAAGTCGCAATGCCATGGCATAGGTTTTCCCAAGTAGTCGCGACGAGCATACATCATTCACAAGATTCCGAGGTGGCCGAGGCTCCATTTATTTTATCTGCTTAATTTAATTTCAAGATTTAGAAATTTGTAATAATTTATTCATTCATTTATTTTTCGCTCAGATTATTTATTTATTCGTCCCTCCGAGTGAGGGCAAAATGTAATAAGTGTGGGTGCGTGTGATGCATGTCTTGCAACCCCCGCTTCTTTCTAACGCTTTTATTTACCCGCTTTCAGTGGTAGATTAGAACATTTTAAATTAGCATACCTTATGCAATGCATACGTGCATCCATGCATTTGTTTACATGCACCGGGCTCGGTACATCATACAAACTGCATTACAATTTTCAAATTCCGAAATTGAATACGTGCTATGTGATAGCATTCCATATGCCATGTTTAGGATAGCCGAGCCTGCCTAGATTACATCTTTGCATGTGTTGCATTAGACAGTTCAGTATGCCTAGGTCCATGCATGGATTTCTAATAAGCTTCTGTTTTGGCTTGGAGTACTAGGTGAGCTTTTATGCTTTAGCATATCGCATGCGTGTGAGTGTTGCCATGACAGTAGGATTAACATGCGGCTAAGTGCTTATGTGTTATAATTGTATGAATGCCTGTGGGTGGAGGTTGGATTGCTTGAGTTGGGAGTACTCATTGAAATCCGCATTTTAGCCTACTTGCGAGTAGCAAGATCTAACACGTTTTCGAGACAAAAACGGATATGCAATGTTTGTTTCCAAACTAGGCGATCTAGTCTATACTTGTTTGCTGTGCGCATAACATAGTAATTCTAGGTTAATAATTGGAATAAGGGCATGTAATGTTTTCAAAAAAGGATATCACGGTTAGTAGAGGCCGGTTTTCGGACCGGGCGAAAGGGGGTGCTCATAGCTGACCTTCCCCGATCGTACCCAAGCTCCCGAGCCGAGTAACTTTGGTGATGATGACGACGGTGGCCTTTCGCACCGAGTCGTGGTTTCCTAAATTTCCCATTTTAAAAATATTTAGGTGGCGACTCAGAATCCGCAAAGCACCATGTCTCGCACTACTTTCTCAAAAATCTGCTTTTCAAACGATTTGCGGATTTGGACTCTTTGGTTCAGATGAACCGCGACACAAAGTCGAGTCCGAATCAGAGTGGAGCCCCACGGGCGCTGATTTACGCTTCGCGACTGGCCGGGAGTTTGGAGAGCTTGACTCAACTCGTGATATCCTGCTTTGACTACACTTATGTGTTTCTTTTTGCATTGCATGTGCATTGGTGCCTAGGACACCGTGTTGGCCATCTGCTATTCCCTGAGCGGTTTCTTCGGAGGCTTGTCTTGTCAAGGCATGACCATAAGGTCGACCGTTCGCTATGCTCGCCAAGATGGGAACACAAACCCCGGTTTTTATCGGCACCTTTTTCGACCATTCGACCTAGTTGCATGGTCGGAATCCGTAGTGACCATTCCAAACTAGGACAGGTTGCTTACCCGATATAGGTTGTTTGAAACCGCTGCGTGCGTAGTGGAACCCTAGCTCTTGACAAACTAGGACAGGGAAACCCTACCCCAACATAGGGGTGTTTTTGGTTCTCATTTACTTGCTATGTGCTTTAAGGTGTAACTCTGCAGGGAACATACAGATCAGTTTGCAAGTTTAAAGTATCAGGCCTGAGGGCATCAGTATCAGTGTTTTGAGAATCAGTTGTCTGTGGGTATCAGATCCAGGCCTAGGGGCAATGGTTCATGATCAATGATCAGTATCTGCGGGACAGTGAATTGAGTTCGGCGTATTACCCAACCATGTGTTGCTTATTTTATGCTGTTATGCTGTCCGATTTTCTGTTTATTTATACGCTTTATTTATCTTTTTTATTAGGGTAGTTGAGCACGATTGCTACCGACCCGATAGATATCCCCCAAGCACTCTGGGTCAGAGGCCGTCGACTCCTTCGATCTGAGGATCTGATAGACGGACAACCAGTGTACTACTCACTACCCCCGGTTACTAAACGGAGGTCAGTAAGGCAGAGGACATCAGTACAGCAGTCAGTTCAGAGAGCTTTGTCTACCCCACCTGTGTTCAGTAGGGATCGAAATTCTGTGTCACCAACAGAGAGAGAGTATATACCAGTAACCCAACCAGAGCAGAATAGTATGGCTAGTTTGGAGGAGATGGTGCGCCACCTTCAAGAGAGCATGAAAGCAATGCAAAGAGACGCCGTCTGTCAGTGATTTTGCCAGCAACAGCCACAGCCAGAGAGAACAGGCAGAGACAATTGCCAGCCGAACAAAGAAATCGGCATCTGCCAGATCAAGTTCCTCCCCCACTAGGAGTTCCTAATGTCGGGGAGACAGCCAATGTTCAGACTGATACAGAACCACCCGCAGGACCACCCCCACCTCCGGCCCTACCTCAAATTCAACCCCAACTATCAAAAACACCCACCAATCTACCGGACTCTCCCTTTGAGTTCGAGACTGATCCCACCGCACTCAAATTGAACAAACTTGAAAAGTTGTTCAGAAGGTCCCAAGGAACCAAGACTATCCCCGACATTGAAGATGGTTACACTGACGCAGCCGTGACGCTGCCCGACAGATTTAAAATGCCTCACATTGATCGATTTGATGGGTCTGAGGACCCCATGGTACATTTAAGGTTGTTTTCAGACGTCCTAAGGCCGATGGGCCTCAGTAGGCTCCAGAAGTTATCCTTATTTGGTCGAACCCTATCGGGCGTGGCATCTGCCTGGTACGCTAAGTTGGAAGACGACGTCAAGAGAAATTGGGATGAAATGGCTGAGGCCTTCATTGCGCAATATTCATACAACACACAGATCGAAATCACGACCCGCGATCTTGAAACAACTAGGCAGGAGCCTAAGGAGAGTTTTTCGGAGTTTGTAACTAGGTGGAGGGCCAAGGCTTCAATGATGACCTTGAGGCCCACGGACAAGGACCAGATTCGGATGATTGTGCGCAATCTGCAGCCGAGGTTGATGCAAAAGATGATAGTAGTTCCCTTCCCTACTTTTTCTGACCTACATGAAATGGGGGTACAGATTGAAGATGCTTTGAGGCAAGGCTGGATTGACAATGACCGGGAGCAACCCCGAAGAACCTTCAATCGTAATAGCAATGCAGGCCCGAGTGGCGTTACAACTGCAAGAACCCAGGAAGTAAGCATGGTCACCACCAACCCCTCACAAAGAAATACAGCGGCCTCGCCATTTTCCGGTGCGTCCGGAAGCAACCCACAAACAACCAAATACCCACCCAGAAACACCCGAACTTTCGCTCCACTCTATATGCCCCTATCCAAAGCTCTGGGGGTGTTGATCAAGAAAGGGCACCTGAAGCCCCTGGAGCCGAGGCCCCTACCGTAAAAACTTCCTCCTAACTATAACCCGCCAAATATTAGGCGTTTCACCAGAAAGATGGTCACGACACCCACCAAGGCTACTGGTTACGCCATGAAATTCAAGACCTTATCGATAACGGGTAATCTTACCTCCCGAAAAACCCAATGTTACTACCAATCCTCCCCATACACAACCAGCTCCACCACCCAAAAGGCTCAATTTCATTCATATCGGGGCGGTCCCACGACCCTAGCATCTACATCACACCTACCCACCGCCTAAGCCAGAGGTGTTCCTTCCCGATTGCATCGATTTGTGCATGATGGACATCTCGACCCAACCTAAGCCAATGGTGGTGACCACCAAGAACAATAAAAGGGGAATTCCAAAGGAGGAGCAGTTATTGAATCGAGTCTCAGGAATCTGGAGTTGCAATGGGAAAACATACACCGAAAGTGACTACATTTCATCAATGGGTCAAGATGGGCCCGAGTGGAATTGCCAATGTAAGAAGAATTATGTGTGATTCAAGGAGATAGCCTAGAACAGGAATGATGATGTAGTGACCACGGGAGTACTTCACCAACCTCCGATTTTATGACGATCAATACCTGTGAGGATGTGGCAATCGCTGGTTTGATCATGAAGATTCAAGAGAAGCACCGGTGGTTGGATGACCAACCCGATGTAGTAGAAGAATTTCAGCAGAGCAAAGTTCATGAATGAGAAAATCGGCAGCGGCTGAAAGGGTCGAAGAGCAGAACATATCGCCGGAGGGCGCCAGTGTCAAGAATTTCGCTCGAGATTGGAACATTTTGAGCACAGAGATGGCCGAACAGTCAGTTGTACCGAAAAAAGCAAGTTTTGAGGACTCCGAGAGAATCAGAAAGGCAAAGGCCCATGTGGGAGTAGAAACTGCTATGTGCACAGGAACCGAAAATGCTGCGGGTATATGGATGGAAAGTGCTGCGAGCGCAAGAACAGTCATACCAGAGCCGGATAGACGTATGTCGGTCGCCGAGGGAATGTGGTGGGAAGATGAAGACTTATGTCTTGCCCACACGGACGAGGATTGGGGGAACAACCAACCCGACAATACTTGGTACCTTGGAGAGGTCGACCACATGACAAGGAGTGGGCGATATTTCAAACCTCCGCACTTGGATCAACCAGAGGCCTCAGGAAAGGACAGAGAGGCCGAGAAGCAAAAGGAGAAACAACTCGAAGAGGAAGCCGTACTCAAACAGCTGAAAAAGATACAAGCAGATATCTCTATTTGGGGACTACTCATGGCTTCACGAGTACACAGGGAGGTCATTATCGCCCATGGATAAGGCAAAGCTTTCAATAGAAACAACACCGTAATGCTTAGTGGGGCGAGTCTTTCCGGGAGGAGCTACCCCGATGTTGACGTTTGCTGATAAGGAATTACCGCCTGAGGGCACAAATCACAACAAGCCACTCTACATCTCCGTAGAGTGCAGGGATAAATGGATACCGGTAGTCCTTGTTGATACAGGATCTGCCATCAACGCTCGCCTCGCGAGGACAAATTTTATGCGGTTGGTCCGAAGTCGCGGTCTTTGTACCAACAGCTCTGGTCATCAGGGCATATGACAACACAAGCCGAGAAGTGATGGGAACCGTTAAAATCCAGACTAAGGTTGGACCGACAGTAGGAGATAGATTTTCATGTCTTGGAAGTGCCGGCAACTTTCAATTTGTTGTTGGGGCGGCCGTGGCTGCATCAGGTAAAAGCAGTATCATCCACTTTGCATCAAATGGTGAAATACCCCTATGGGAAGGGAGTAGCCATTGTTTTCGGTAATTCATCGATCCATCCACCGCCGGAGGTGTCTACCCCCGTTCTAGAGATTGAGCATGGGATGGAAGATGTGTTTATATCCGGATTTACCCTAGCAGAGGCTGAAGTAGTACAGAGCGTCATGGCAGTTAATGAAGGGATGTATGTCAGTGCGCAGGCAGTATACCTCATGAACAAGCTCCAACACATCCCCGGGATGGGATTGGGAAAGAGCGGTCGGAAGGGCATTGCAACGCCGGCAAGTGCGCGACAATCCCCATACCTTTGGCTTGGGTTACCTGCCCACCAAGGAAGATTGGGTAAGAAAAGGAAAAGAGATGGCTGGAAGGGCCAAAGCAAAACAGATGAGGAAACCTTTTGAATTGATGCACCGGCCCATCCGGGGTACCCTGAACGGACGTTTCGTCCGGGAGGGGGAAGACTTTCCATTCTGTGGTTTTCCGGAGCCATGGATGAATAAAGAGAAGAAGCGCATGCCGGGGTTTGAAATTTTCTTCGACTTGCGCTATCTGGGGATGATGTTGTCAAGAGCGATAGACCCGACAGCTTGAGGCTCAACATAGCAAGGAATTGAGTCTGCGGACACGAGTCTGAAATGGGGTAGCATCGCGTGTCTACTTTCGCATCCTTTGATCGACCAGTTGTGCTGGGGATGACTCCTCTGTCCATGATCGGAGATGAAACGGCGGGCCTACAATCGCCTATTTTGGATGCATCGCATCGCCTCCCTCACCGGGCAAGACGAGGAGGATTTTTATCGAGCAAACCGGATCAGTAGTGAGCCGAATCGATTCCACCGAAGTCTTGTGAGTCGAATCAGTTCCAAATTCGCCCGAAGTCTCGAGTCCGTATTCCCGGGGTGATAACCCGGATGCCTCGCCTGTGTCGTCTTTTTCTTTCTCTTTTGAGTCTGTTGTTACAGAAGAATCAGACGGTTTGGAAGTATCTAATGAGAATGAGGTAACTGTGGTTTCCGAGTATTTTTCTGTGCCTTTGGTTTATTGCTTAAATCAGGACTTTCAAAATTTTGATGAAAACGACGAGGACGAAATTCCTCCGGTTTTACAACGACTAATTGAACAAGAGCAAGAGAGGTTTGTTAAACCCTTAATTGATGAAATCAACACTGTGAATATTGGTACTGAGAAGGACCCACGGCTGGTCCAGATCGGGTCCACGTTGTCCTCAGAGGAACGCGAGCGCTTAGTCGCTTTGTTAAAAGATTTCAAAGATGTTTTCGCGTGGTCCTACGAAGACATGCCTGGAATCGATCCTGAGATTGTACAGCACCGGATCCCTCTTGACCCCGAGGCCCGACCTGTCAAACAGAAGCTCAGAAGGATTCGCCCTGACTGGGCCATTAAGATCAAGGAAGAGGTCACCAAGCAGATTGACGCAGGCTTCCTGTTGGTATCCGAATACCCAACTTGGTTGGCCAACATTGTTCCAGTGCCGAAGAAGGATGGCAGAATCCGGGTATGTGTGGATTTCAGGGATTTGAACAGAGCCAGTCCGAAGGATGACTTTCCCTTGCCACATATTGACGAGATGGTAGATTTCACAATGGGCATGCTTTGCTTTCGCTCATGGATGGCTTTTCGTGTTATAATCGATAGTGATGGCACCAAGACCGGAGAAGATCGCTTACCACCCCGTAAGTACATATTGTTACAGGGTAATGCCGTTTGGGTTGAAGAATGCCGGGGCTACATATCAACGGGTCAAGAACCACGATATTACATGATATGATCCATAAAGAGGTCGAGGTGTATGTGGACGACATGATTGTCAAGTCCAAAGAAAGAGAGGGCCACTACACCGCCTTTGCAAAAGTTTTTTCAAAGGATCGAGAATTTCATGCGTTGAATCCGCAGAATGTACGCTTGGTGTTACAAATGAAAAATGCCGATTTCGATTGCACAAAGGCATCAAGTCGATTCTTCCAAAATCAAGGCCATCCTAGAAATGCCACCACCAATGACCTAAAAGGAGGTGCGAGGCTTCCGGTAAAGTGCAATTCATAAGACGGTTTATCTCTAAACTAACCTTGACTTGTGAACCACTTTTTGGTCTCTTGAAGAAAGGAACGGTTCCATTGGGACGGCCGATGCCAAGTCTGCTTGAACAGATTAAAGAGTATTTACAGAATCCGCCCGTATTGTCACCACCAAAGCCGGGAAACCGCTGATATTGTATCTGCTGCTGATCGAGACCACAATGGGTCAGATGCTCGCACAAGAGTCGGAAGATAAAGTGGAAAGGGCCATCTACTATCTGAGCAAGAAGATGCTGGATTACGAGACCCGCTACACTCCGCTGGAGAAGGCTTGTCTAGCCTTGGTATGGGCTACTAGGAAGCTGCGGCACTACCTGTTAGCTCACTCTGTAATGTTGGTTTCACGACTTGATCCCATCAAATATCTTTTCGAGAAACCAGCACTTACGGGTAGGCTAGCTCGTTGGTTGCTGTTGCTCTCCGAATTTGACCTCAAGTATGTGACGCGCAAGTCTGTAAAAGGAAGAGCAGTGGCAGAGTTCCTTGCCGACCACCCGGTTGAAGGGGATGAAGCGGTTGAGTACCTATTCCCAGATGAAGATATTCTGCACATCGAAGATGAAACTTGGACGATGTACTTTGACGGAGCGTCAAATCAATATGGGTACGGGATAGGAGTGTTGCTGATAGCGCCTGACGACTCCCGTATCCCCTTAGCATTCAAGCTCCGGTTCAAAGTTTCGAACAATGAGGCAGAGTATGAGGCATGCATTGCCGGTCTGGAAGCGGCCCTAGAACTAGGGGCAAGGCGTTTGGACGTTATTGGGGATTCGAACTTGGTTGTGTCTCAGGCGAAAGGAGACTGGAAAGTCAAGGAGGAAAAGATGATAATTTACCACCAGACCCTGGACTTGTTAGTTCCTCGGTTTGAAAAGCTAAGTTTCACTCACCTAGTAAGAGAGAACAACAGGTTCGCAGATTCACTAGCAACTCTATCTTCTATGATAGACATCCCGTCAGAACTGGATGCGCCCAAGAATCATTGATCAAAAGTTTGCGCCAGCATATGAGTCAATCTCTGCCATAGAAGAAGTGCAAGATAACAACCCTTGGTATTACGACATATGGAACTTCTTGGAGAAGGAGACATATCCCTTAGGGGCAAATGCCAAGGATAAAAGGACAATTAGAAGAATGGCTGTTCAGTTTATCATCTGCGGGGGTAAATTATACAAAAGAGGTCATCTGGGAATGCACAAGCTATGTGTGGAAGTCAAGAGTCGGCGCCGATGGAGGCCATCCATGGAGGAGAATGCGTGCACATGTAAATGGGGTAATGTTGCACGGAAAATTCTCAGGCAAGGCTACTACTGGTCTACCATGGAGGAAGATTGTATCAGCTTTGTTCGGCGATGCCACAAATGTCAGATCCATGCAAACCGCATGAATATTCCGCCATCAAAGTTATACAACATGACATCACCATGGCCGTTCTCGGATTGGGGAATCGATGTGATTGAGCCATTATCTAAAAGGGTCAAATGGACATGAATATATCTTGGTAGCAATAGATTACTTTACAAAGTGGGTCGAGGCCCGCCTTACGCTAGATGTTGAAGGCTTCAGACGTCGCGAAGTTTATCGTAAACAACATTATCTCGCCGGTATGGAGTCCCGAATGAGATCATTTCGACAATGGTTCTCACTTCAAGAAGGAAGTGATTGATTTGTTGGAGAAGTATAATGTCACTTTTCATAAGTCGCCCACGACGCCGCAGCATCAATGGAGCAGTTGAGGCCGCCAACAAAAACATTAAACACATACTGCAGAAAATGGTAGAAACCTATCGGGACTGGCCAGACAAGTTGCCGTTTGCTCTGTGGGGCTACCGGACTTCAATTAGAACTTCGACTGGAGCAACCCCTTATTCACTAGTTTACGGAATGGAGGCCGTTCTACCAATCGAGATTGAGGTTCCATCATTGCGAGTATTGGCTGAGTGTCAGATAGCTGAGGCAGATTGGCAGCAGAGTAGGTTCGAGGAACTCATGCTCTTCGATGAAAGGAGGCTGAAAGCACTGTACCATGTCCAAGGTTATCAGCGCAGAATCGCCCGGGCTTTCAACAAGAAGGTTAAGTCCAGGAATTTGAAGGAAGGAGACTTGGTGCTCAAAGACAACCGAGCTCCCATCCACGCACCAAGGCAAGTTCGCACCCAATTGGACCGGGTCCCTATATCATCAAGTCTATCTCGTCGTGGAGCTGTGGTTCCGATGGACCTAGATGGCCTAGAGTTCTCCCAACCGATCAACATGGATAAGTCAAGAAATATCACCTCGAGAGGCTCGCTAGGCCGAAAACCCGAAGGGCGACCTAGGCAAAATTCAGAGCACAAAAAATTAGAAAATATAAAACCGAGCTCAAGAAGGTTGAAAACCCGCAAAGGGCGGCCTTGGCAAAAGTTAGAGCGCAAAAGGAGAGTGAAAATACTGAGTGAACCCAAGCCCGAACTACGTAAGGCTTGATTCCCATCATTGGGATACGAGGCAACTTCATCCCAGTTCACCATAAACATTTTCCCGATCACTTTTGTCCATTTGATCATCCCGTCATCTTTGTCCATCAAGATTCATCGCAATCTCCTGCAAAGGTTATTCAGACTAGGGGCAACTTTCCGCTATGCAAAGGTCCGCTGTACTATTCAAACTAGGGCAATTTTCCAATTGCAGAATCCGGTTGTGCATCTCGGATGATTTCAGCGTGTCCGGCTCGATCCATATCGAAAATGGTTTTGAAAAGTTTTAATGAAGATGACTTTGTTCAAATAAATCTTTTACAACTAGGACCATTTCTAGACCAAAAACGGAAATTTTCAGTACCACAACCTTCAAATTCATTGATTTCAAACAGAGCTCTCTTGCTCTTGCATACAATTGAAGTTGCTTTTTATTACATTCATAAAGAAAACTTGAAAGTACTAATAAAGCAATAAATCCGGCACGTCAAGTCGATGTCCTCGCGCCTCCCAGAGCCGGGTCGGCCTCGACGCCAAAGTGGGCCCTTCCTGTCCCCCTCCATTAAGCCAATCCGAGCACTCATCAGACAAAGTGCAACTGAAAGTGGGAGCGGGCCAGAGTTCTTCGCCCTCCATGTCAGGCATACCGCCACCAGGCACCGAATCGGAAATGCAATGATACTCTATCCTTCCGGTGGATGTGTCCGATCATGACCAAACCGGCGCAATATACGAAAGGGAAGTAGAAGACACAAAGGAGTCAAGCCAATCAATTGATCCCGGCCGACGGGTCATGTCAGAACTCATCATCGGAAGATTGAGCCAAGGGCACCGCCAAGCAATGCGGTTCATGGACAAACTACACATCCATTCAAACCACCAACCCTCGCTAAGGGCGCTAACCAGCGTTGCTCAAGAAATAGCCATGCCGAAAGTATGCAGACAAGAGTCCACGACCTTCAATTTATCCATTAACCACACCTGGGGAGGGATGAAAAATGAGAGAATAAAGAATAGAGAGATGTACGATGAGAGAAAAAGTGAGAAAAGGGTTTTGTGAGAAAAATCGAGCCTGAGGGCCGAATGATGTGAGCAAATATAAAATGCGAGATGGGTGGGAAACATTACCTGCAGTAATAGTGGACTCTGCTAACTGATCGCCTCGACGATAAAAGGCGTCGAAGCCCAATAGAGTCTCAGCCAGGACCATGGCAATGCAGCTCTTGCCCTCTTTCAAACCTTGGGCAACTTCAATCAACCGGACACTGGCTCCTCCGGAGTCGGAGACGAACAGAAAATGGGATAGTATGCATAGACAAAGGGCGTGCCGCCGAAAACCTTGCCAGCGATGGGCGCCACGATCACCGGTCTCAGAAAAACGACAGACCAAGCTCGGAACATCTAATGTCCCGTCACAAATCAAAGAACGAGCATCGGGTATTGAGAGCCCACACATTAGTCCTAAGGCTTGGGCATGGCCAAAACGAAGTTGAGGGAGAATCTCCTCGTCGCGGTCAGATTCCATTAAAGCTTGGAAGTCTTCGAAAGTAGGACACATCTCTTGCCCGCTAAAGCTAAAGACATGTGTTACCGGATTCCAAAACCGTGTCACTGCATGGAGGAATGGAAAATGCAATGAGTACGACGAAAGTGAATAGTGTGTTTATGCCAAAAGCCGGAATTCAAATTTTTCCGAGCCATCCAAGTTGTTAATCCAAGTTGCAAGATTTTGGGCAAGAAATGCTTCCATTTGGAGCAAATCGTTGAAATGAAGAAACCACGGCCGAGACCCTTTTGAAGAGGATAAGGTTGAGTGGAGGACACATGTCAACATTCTCACCGGTGCAGATAGCCTACGACCGGCATCATATAGTGCCGACCGCCGTAATTTTGTGCCGACCGCCAAATTATGTGCCGATGACCATTCCACTCGGCCGATGACCTTGTTTTCCACCGATGGTCTTTCCCTCTCGCTTTCCGAGCTTCCTATGTCAATATTGGGGAATTCCACCACGCCCAAGATCTCCGGTGATTTGATTCCGCTGAGTCGCGCTGTATTTGTTTATCGAGTTGTTGTATGTTTGCTTATCGAGTTGTATGTCACTCTTTAAGTCATCGCTTTGTCTATCAAGTTGTACCTGCACTTGGCTAGTCTGTCGAGTCTTTGTTTTGCTTATCGAGTTGTAAGTTGGTTCACTACCTGGTTATTACGATGCGATGCTTTGTTTTCAAACAACAGATTCAATTTCATTCACATTGTCATGTGATGCCTTGGGATGCGATGCACACAGTGCAATACCCTTTTCGAGCTTAATAGTCGTTTCATTTTCGCTATGTGTTTTTGTAAAACCTCGCAGTTTCAAAAGAACATAAAACCTGCCTGAGGCAGTGCAATGTGCTTAAACAACTAATGAAAAGGAATGTAAAGCAGAATGCTGGGTTGGATACCAGGAACCTCCCCTTCGTAGTCAGAACACCTCCTGCGCCGCTGGTTTGGCTTGGAGCAATCAATTCTTCATCACCCAAGAACAGTGCGGGAAAGTGCACTTCTGAAATGTTAATGGATCTTCAAGTGGATTTCAAGCCATGACTTGTGTGAGCGATGCTCGGAACATGTGAAGGATGTCCCTTCTCGTATCCTTTTATATCTTGTGATTTTCGAAAGAAGTTGTTTCAAATCATACTGTGTTAACAGTACGTTGCATCTCAATATCACGTTTTAATATGCTCAATTTCAATTACCTTTTTATACACATTGCATTGTATGCGTGCTTTGCTTTACTGACATGTGTTCAATTACATCTTTTACACATTGCATTGTATGCGTGCTTTGCTTTACTGACATGTGTTCAATTACCTTTCTATACACATTGCATTGTATGCGTGCTTTGCTTTACTGACATGTGTTCAATTACCTTTTTATACACATTGCATTGTATGCGTGCTTTGCTTTACTGACATGTGTTCAATTACCTTTTTATACACATTGCATTGTATGCGTGCTTTGCTTTACTGACATGTGTTCAATTACATCTTTATACACATTGCATTGTATGCGTGCTTTGCTTTACTGACATGTGTTCAATTACATCTTATACACATTGCATTGTATGCGTGCTTTGCTTTACTGACATGTGTTCAATTACCTTTTTATACACATTGCATTGTATGCGTGCTTTGCTTTACTGACATGTGTTCAATTACCTTTCTATACACATTGCATTGTATGCGTGTTTTGCTTTACTGACATGTGTTCAATTACATCTTTATACACATTGCATGGTATGCGTGCTTTGCTTTACTGACATGTGTTCAATTACATCTTATACACATTGCATTGTATGCGTGCTTTGCTTTACTGACATGTGTTCAATTACCTTTTTATACACATTGCATTGTATGCGTGTTTTGCTTTACTGACATGTGTTCAATTACCTTTTTATACACATTGCATTGTATGCGTGTTTTGCTTTACTGACATGTGTTCAATTACATCTTTTACACATTGCATTGTATGCGTGCTTTGCTTTACTGACATGTGTTCAATTACCTTTCTATACACATTGCATTGTATGCGTGCTTTGCTTTACTTACATGTGTTCAATTACAATCTCACTATACACATTGCATTGTATGCGTGCTTTGCTTTACTTACATGTGTTCAATCACACTTTTCTATATACACTGAACGCGTTGTCACGCACTGTCGATTGCATTGTCATGGATTTTGCTAACAGTGTCATACCTGTTAAGTTTGTTTTCTTTTCAGGCACGATATTGTATGTACGGCTCATTTGAGGCCGGTGAAACCGGACGAGTCGCACAGGTATTGTATCTCCCGAAAGTGAGACGCTTTGAGAATTGCATAATTCTCTTACATCCTTTCTACATTGTAGTGTAGACTCTTGCATGTTAGCTTATAACTGTCGCATGTGTGCTTCATTACAGCTTTCTTTGCATGATCATAAAGTTATGCTAGGCTTCTTGCATTTTCAGTTGCATTTTGCCCCTGCCCTCGGGCGCATATCTTGTTCGCCTTGTATGCTTGTCCAAGTCTTCGGCCTTGTCAAAGATGGGTCGCCTCTGGCTTTGACATTCACTCACGCCATTGTTATGACTTCCGAAGTTCACAAAGAGGGGCAACTATAGACACCCCATTTTTGACCGTCCTCAAGGCTTGGACATCACCGCTTGAACACCCGGTGATTATCCATGTTTGTGTTCGTTTTGAGTTCCCGGAGGTCCCGACTGCACGCCGTGCCTCAGGATCTCTTAACCGGTTTGTTCTCAGGCTTGGTTTTCTACCAAGACTTGTGTCTGATTGCATTTGAGGGTAGGGGAAGGCTTGTTAGCCATCCCTAGAACCCACCGGCTGCCCCACACCTCCACCGGCTATCCATAGTGGTCATCAGCAGACTTTTTACCTTGATCCTTGGCCGATCCGCACTTTATGATGCCTACCGCACACTTTTGTGCCTTGATCGCTTTGGCCGGTGACCCTTTGAATCCCTCGATGGTGCATGCCACCGTGCCACCGGATTACACCATCACCCTCCCTGCATAACATTGCACCCTTTGCCCTTTGAACCCCCTTGAACCTTCTAGAAGTTGAACCCTTGGCCAAGCTTGGAGAAGCTTGCCATTGCCTTGGCTTCCTTTGGAAGCTAGAAACCCTTGCACCCTTTGAACCTTTTTGGTCTTGCTTAGCCATTAAGTTAGAGCCCTTATATTGCCTATATAAGCACCATTCATCTCTTTGGCTTGAGGGTTAGAGATTTTAGGTCAAGAACCAGAGAATATACATACATTCTCTGATATATACCCATATATATCTATATCTCCCCTCCTCTCCTCTTGTGTGTGTGTTTTAAGCCCCAAATAGTGTGTTTTACCTCACTTTTGCACCATTACACACACTATTACACCTAGCTCCGAGATTGGAAGACTTGGAGGTTTGTTTTGAGTGACTTTGGACTGGTTTTGATCACTTGGAGAGGGCTGGACCACCTGTTCTTCATTGGTTCTTCAAGGGTAAGCTTGTTGCTTTAGATTCCCCATTCTTGCAATCTATTTCTACCCTCTTTACTTTGTGATTTTGAGTTTGTGTTTAAGATAAAAAAGTCTTGTTTTTACTTGTTCTTGAACCTTCATTAAGGTCATTTTTTGGTTTGAGTTAAGCCTCATCACTTTAAGCCTTGTTTGGCCCTATTTGGTGCCTTTTTCTTAGGCCTTCTTGTTTTGGTGTTCTTGATTTTTCACCACTGAAAACCAGTGGGTTTTCAGTGGTGAGGATGATATTTTCGAGCCTCATCTAAGGGAGAGACACCCCTCTCCCTTTGGTCCTTTGGTTGGCCTTTGTTTTGTCTCATAGCATAGCATGTGTGCATGTTTGCATTTGGCTTCATTTCAAGGCTTTTGGGACTGTTTTAGGTCATGTTTGACCTCTGTTTTTAGTTGGAATTATAGTCTCTAACATGCTTCTCATACTTCCTTTGAAATGCTCTCTTGTGCCTAAAAGAATGTCATGTTTTGAGGCCATGATTTTTGCATGTTTAGGTTTAGTTTCATGAAGATACTAGCATTGTTTTGCCATGTAAGAGGGCTGTGAGCCACTGCTGTAGCCATGTTTGGTGTGCTTGAGGTGGTTGTCTTGCATATTGGCTTGTAGGCCTTGTTTGTATGAAGTCCTAGCATGTTTATCTTGTTTTGATCTAATGATTTGGCATCATTATAGGTGGTATTTCAGTCCCCATTTCATGTTCAAACACCTCCATTTATCATCTCCTTCATGTCTTAGAATGTGGGTCTTTTATGCCTTAAAAAGAGCATTGTGCATGCTTCCATGATTAGTGTATTTTGGGGGTGCCATGAGGGGATTTGGGTGTCATGCCACATGCTTAAAATCTGTTTTTGTTTGTTGAATGCATGCCATGAGTGGTTGTATGAATGATGTCAAATTACTCTCTTTGGTGTCCTAGACTTGGGCCCATTGAATAGCATGCTTGTGAGGCATTTTGATCATGTTGAGAGGCTTGTTTTGCCACTGTTTTTGGGAGTTTGAGGGCTGTCCTTTATGGCTTAAGTCCATTGTTGCATGCTTACTTCATGATTGTTGCTTGCTTGGTCAATGTAGCCTTGAATGTATGCTTGTTAGTTCCATGTTTAATTGGCCCATCCTGCATGCCATTGGTATCCTACATACTTTAGCTCTTTGCATGCTTAAGATGATAGGTTGCATTGCATTTGAGCCTTGCTTGCATACTTGCATCTCATAGCTTGGTTTGGGGTTGTCAAGCCAAGCCTAGGATTGAGGGGAGTTCACATTTCAAGTGGTGTAACTCACCTCAATCCTTGGTCACTAAGGCCCTTGATCTCCATATGATAGGGAGTTAGCCTTGATTTGTTGTGTTGCATGCATATTTACAATAAAATGAGCAATCTTCATTCCTTAGGCTATCATGCATCAAATGCACTATTGATAGCCCTAGAACCAAGAGCCGCACCCCCTTGAGTCCCTAAACATGATAGGAGGTGTTGGACATGCTCACATTTGCCCAAAAACCATGCTTATGCATTGCATCTGTCATTGCTCATCTGTCTCACTGCAGGATTTTCACGACCGCATAAAATAGTGCCGACCGCACTACTTTTGTGCCGATAATCATCAAGTTCAGCCGATGGCCACTGGAATGAGCCGACTACTACACTGTCTAGCCGGTGAGGCATTTCAGACCACTTGGGAGGTATCCCAGAACTTCTGGAATTTTTGGAGAGGCAGACAAGAAAACAGGTCGCAATGCCATGGCATAGGTTTTCCCAAGTAGTCGCGACGAGCATACATCATTCCAAGATTCCGAGGCGGTATGAGGCTCCATTTATTTTATCTGCTTAATTTAATTTCGATTTAGAAATTTGTAATAATTTATTCATTCATTTATTTTTCATCAGATTATTTATTTATTCGGTCCCTCCGAGTGAGGGCAAAAATGTAATAAGTGTGGGTGAGTGTGATGCATGTCTTCCAACCATGCGTCTTTCTCCCTTTTATTTAACCGCTTTCGATGGTTAGATTAGAACATTTTAAATTAGCATACCTTATGCAATGCATGTGTGCATCCATGCATTTGTTTACATGCACCCGGCTCGGTACATCATACAAACTGCATTACAATTTTCAAATTCCGAAATTGAATACGTGCTATGTGATAGCATTCCATATGCCATGTTTAGGATAGCCGAGCCTGCCTAGATTACATCTTTGCATGTGTTGCATTAGACAGTTCAGTATGCCTAGGTCCATGCATGGATTTCTAATAAGCTTCTGGTTTGGCTTGGAGTACTAGGTGAGCTTTTATGCTTTAGCATATCGCATGCGTGTGAGTGTTGCCATGATGGGATTAACATGCGGCTAAGTGCTTATGTGTTATAATTGTATGAATGCCTGTGGGTGGAGGTTGGATTGCTTGAGTTGGGAGTACTCATTGAAATCCGCATTTTAGCCTACTTGCGAGTAGCAAGATCTAACACGCTTCGAGACAAAACGGATATGCAATGTTTGTTTCAAACTAGGCGATCTAGTCTATACTTGTTTCTTTGTCGCATAACATAGTAATTCTAGGTTAATAATTGGAATAAGGGCATGTAATGTTTTCAAAAAGGATATCACGGTTAGTAGAGGCGGTTTCGACCCAAAGGGGGTGCTCATAGTCGACCTTCCCGATCGTACCCAAGCTCCCGAGCCGAGTAACTTTGGTGATGATTTGACGGTGGCCTTCGGCACCGAGTCAGGGTTTCCTAAATTTCCCATTTTAAAAATATTTAGGTGGCGACTCTGTAATCTGGCAAAGCAGTCCATGTCTGGCACTACTTTCTCAAAAATCTGTTTTCTCAAACGATTTGCCAGATTTGGACTCTTTGGTTCAGATTTAGAACCGCGACACAAAGTCGAGTCCTAACTGTAGAGTGGAGCCCCACGGGCGCGTCTACAGCCACGAAGTGGGCATCAGAGGCCCCAGTGTTCCTCGGAACTATAAAACAGAGATGCAAGCCAAAAACCGGAGAACTCGGAGATGGTTGGGCGGTCCCGAGCCGAGGCACACGGCCTGACGATCCCCAAACCGGAACGACTCGAATGGGCAAAATGGCCTACGGCCACAAAAAGTAGCTCACGGCCACCGGGAGATAATCTACGGGACCACTCCCTTCCCTCAGGAAAGAAAACAGAGAAAACCAAGCCTGGTTCGAAAACCGAGACAAGGTAGAGAAGAAAGTTCGGAAGTCCGGAGGCAGGGCGCACGGCCGCAACTCTGAGACTTCTGAACGAGCACAGTATGCAACATCACCGAGCGCTCAATCGGTGACGTCTGAGTCTCACGGTCGGTCAAAAATGGGGTGTCTACACTGCTCGAGCGGGAAAAACGACCTTCCAGCAGTTTTGCGCCATGCGCAGTACGCTCGAGCGGCCAAAGTGGCGCTCAAGCGGGGAGGCTTATTTTCAGGCGAAAATAAATGTTGTTCAGTTTTGCATGCTTGTCCCTCTGGTATTTTTAGAATATTTTTCTGATGATTTTAAGATGATTGTAAATTCACATGAAGTGTAGTAACGCAGGGAATGATTCCCCAATGATTTGTGACTAATGCACAATTATGCCGTGTGCAGGGCACACTTCAGGAGGAACTAGCACGCCAACACGACGCTGTGAGTGATAGTACCTCAATGTACCTTAACTCAATTTATTATTATTGACGTTGTGATTATGTATTGATGTTATATCTTGACATTACGAACTTCGTTGTCAAACTTGTGATGGTACGACATATATATACGCTGTAAGTGAACCCTTATGAAATTGTGGATAAGTGAACTATTATGAAATCGTGGAAACATCAAAAAGGTTGTGAAGTTATGCACGTCATATGTACAATCTTATGAACGTTGAAGTGTACCAAGGAAGTTATGAATTTGTGAACCAATGTGGCCTAGAGCCATTTGTGAACCAATGTCGCCACAAGCCTTTTTGTGAACTATGAAACGATGTGGCCAAGGGCCATTTTTATCCGTTAATAGTTTTTATGATGAACTGTATATTCCTTATGTAAGAATTATGTTGCTTGAAGTTATGTGTCATATGAGAAACGTTATGAAATTATGGAGACACTGAAAGAGATTGTGAAATCATATAAGTTATGTGTGAAACCTCGTGAATTATGGAACTCATCAAGGAAATTGTGATATTGTGAACTCATATGGCCAAGGGCCATCTGTGTACTAAGTGATTATGAGGCCAATGGCCGATGTGTGAAACGTGATTATGAGGCCAATGGCCGATATGTGAAACGTGATTATGAGGCTAAGGGCCAATATGTGATATATGAATTTGTGAAACTATGTGGCCGAAGGCCATTTGTGTAGTATGAAGTCCCAAGTTACGAAATTAATAACGATGCGGCCGATGGCCATCTGTGAAGTGTGAACATTACGGGCGAGGGCCATTTGTGACATTCTCACATTACGTAACATTCTCGGGGGCCATGTTATGACAACAGAATATTCTCAGTAATATTCTGTGCCGAGGGCTAAGTGTAACATTCTGGGTCATGGATCATTCTGTAGCATTGAATTAATTTACATACATTTGGTTGTAAGGTATGGTTTCAATTATCTGGGTACTATTAATATTCACTAAGCTTTGCTCACCCCTTACATTGTTTGTTCAGAGGTCGTCAAACCGGAACCGTCTTAACTCGGCTCGTTTCTTTTTGTCAACCCTTACAAATGCACATAAGAAGACCCATCCTATCTTTGTAGACTTTTGTCAAGTTTTGGCTTGTATTCTAATTACTGTTTGGGTTGTCTGTAACTAATATTTTTGGTTGTACGCCTTAGGGCAAAGGTTGCATGTACGTAGTTGGTTAGTTCTGTATATGATGCTCTATTTTGATATGCATGATCCTGGCATGTTATAGTAGCTCAATGGAAGTTTGGATATTGCTCATACGTATATTATGCTTCCGTTCAGGCCCTTACAATATACATTTATCTCAGGTTTATTATATGTTTCTGCATGAGTCATGCCCGAACTTTTAGGGGCAGGTTCGGGTCGTGACAGTAAGCCCATATACAATACAGATCGGCTATAAGCCCATATACAATACAGAACGACTGTAAGCCCAGATACAATACAGATCGGCTATAAGCCCAGATATAATACATATTGGCTTTAAGCCCACAGATAATACAGAACAGTCTTAGGCTCAACATATTATGCAGATTGGCCTTGGGCCCATTATTAACAAAACAGAATGATTCCAGATACACAAAGATATCATTGTTCCATAATGCACATATGTTCCATTTGTTCATCATGAATTCAGACAGTTAACTTGCAGATAACAGAATGTCAGTGTTAACTATTAACAGTAAGAAAAACGTACTGCTACAGTACTATTACTCAATAGTGCACAAGGATTTTTCCATGGTTTATTACAAGTCAACGTAGTTGTCTTGCGGATAACAGAACATTAATAATAATTATTAACAGAAGGCAAATGTATCGCTGCATTAATAGGGACAGAACAATTCATATCATAACGGCCTCGGGCCCACGTTTATCACTAGGGACAGAACGACCTTAGGTCCATATCAATGCCATTATTCAAGCATATGCATTAATTGAATCAAAGCACAATATTAATGGAACAGGCCATTAACAAATAACAATACATAGATCATAATCACATGAAGTAAATGAAACATATCGATACACTACTATTACTCACAGTGATCGGCTCCCAATAGTAATGGGACGATGTTCTCGTCTCGGCCTACAAGTACAGTGCACAACACATAATATGAGATTATAACCAATCCTTCACTTATTCTTTTTGATCATTCAATCAATTAGCCATGGTGGTACCAAGCTCATTATTCCGTAATAAGTTATAATCCATGTCTCAGAAAACAGGAGAAATCGATGGGAAATGGTTTAGGTGAAGAAATGGTACAAAACTGGTTGACAGAAAGTGAACAGTCATCACTAATTTGGGCATAACTATTTCTGTATTTAGAATTTCGGCGTGAGACCACCACCATTGGAAACTAGACTTCCGGGACTTGATTTTAGGCTCAAGAATCACTTAAAACGGAGTCCGGAGGCAAAAGATATGCTTATTCAAAGTTGGTCGAATAGAATCTCCCTTGCAGGGAAACAGAGCTGCACGTCAACTCTGGCGCTTAGTCCAAAAATGGCTCGTTTTGCTCCAACACTTGGTTTTTCCATTTTTAAGCTTGGTTCTTAACATAAATCATTCAAAAACATGTAAAATTATCTCATAACATGATAAACTAACATCAATCAAGTGTAATTCCATTTTAAACAAATCAATCATGGCCCCAAGAATAGAAATTCAAGTCTCATCTTCTATATAATCAAACTTCTGTAATATATACACCAAAATCATACAAATACATCTTACACATGGTTGATCTTCACACCAAAACTTGGTATTCCATGAATCATTCTTAAGATTGAACCCAATTCAAGCAAATTTAAGGAAATCAAGGTTCAATTCCTTTAGTTTAACTATTTTCATTCATCACCAAACACACTTTTTCATTTACATATTAATTTTCCAAGTCAATCCTTGATTTCATATAGTAGATGAATTATTTACAAAGATAATAGTTGAAGCGACATACCTTAACTCAATTCCTTGTTTTTCCCTTTAATCTCTCCAATTTTCCAAGCTTTCATGGATGATCCCCTTTCCCTCTCTTCTCTCTCTTTCATGGTTCCCTCTCTCTCTCTCTCCCTTAGATATTTTGTTTGACTTCAAAATGATAAGCTCCCAATTCACATGGCCTATCCATATATGTATATATCACACCTTTAAGCTTTTCACAATAAGGAGGGCCAAACACGGCCTTACGAATTGCACAAAATCAAATTTCAATTAAACTTCCCAAATAACTCTAAAAATTATGCTAATCATAAATATGTCCTCTATTCTGATTTCTGAAGCCTCTAAGGCCTTCAATTTGCAGTATAAAGTTAACCACCCAAACGTGCATTAACAAATCAGACAAATTAGATTTCCAATTAATTTTCCCAAATAGTTCTAAAAATTCCCATTAATACACCCAAGTACTCAATTGTGATTTCTGAACCCGTAAAGGTCGGTAATTTCAATTTTAAAGCCGTGGCTCAACAAATAATTCCTCAATTTGAACAGATATCATTAAATGAAAATGCATTAACCCATAAGGCCATAAAGGTAATCTCTAATATGGATTTTGGGGTCGTTACACGTCCCACACGCTTCTAACCAAAAGCGGTGGTATAAACATCGGGCACACAACCCGAATGTTTCTAACCAACAAGGAGTGGTGTAAACACCGGGCGTACCCAAGTGTTTCTAACCAAAACAAGGTGTTCAAAGAATAGGAATGATCTTACTTGGAATTCCTCTGAATGAACCGTATATACAACATCGTCTAGTCGCACCAGCTTGAAATGAACCGTACATAAAATATTATGCCTGCACAAGAAGGAAACTTTGACAAGTACAATACAATAAGAATGCATGTTCAACGCAAGATGAATAGCCACGATACAATGCTTAGAGGGACATGCTTCCTGCACATCATGCGAGGAACAAAACAGAAGCATATTCTATGCAACGAGAAATGGAGCATGTTCTATGCAACACTGAATGCATGTTCAATGCAACAGGTATGGACAATTCTATGCGAACATAAAGGCATGTACAATGCAATACAATGCAACATACATATTCTATGCAAACATGAGAACATGTCTAGTGCAATGCAACGCAGTATACATATTATGTGTACAATAATGATGCATATTCAATGAATATCAATAATATGTTCGATGTAAAACACCGAATGAAGAAATGCGCGTCTTAACAAGACTAATTCAGTTGCTACCTCCGATTTACCTCTCGGAGGAGTTACAAGTTAAAAGGATACACCTCGTACGTATTGAGTACCATACAGTGAAAACACAGTTCGGAGCTTCCTGTAGACATCCCATTTTTGACTGACCTTAAGACTTAGACGTCATTGTCTGTGCACTCGGTGATTGTGCATGTTTGTGCTCATTTTGAGTTTCCGGAGCCTTCAACTGAGCGCCTTGTCTCGGGACCTCTTAACTTTCTCCTTTTGGCCTGGTTTTTGGACCATGCCTTGCTGCCTTTGCCTAGAGGGAAACAAAGGCCTGTAGGCCACTTTTTGTAGTCGTAGGCTACCTTTGCCTAGTTATTCTATTTGGTTATGTAATAATTTGTCTAATTAGATTATTAGATTAGTTTGTTTAGCTTAGCGTAGTTGACTTGTATTATTCATTTGGGCCCTCCGTCGAGAGGGCAAATTTTGTAATAAGTGTGCGTGTGTGTGATGTATGTCTTCCAACCCCACATCTTTCTCTCTTTTACTTATTAACTTTTGATGGTTAGTTTTAGGGCATGTTTCAATTAGCATACTTATGCTTTGTATGTTTGCATCATTCATTTTTCTTGCATGCACTGGGCTCGGCGCATTATACAAACTGCATCGTATTTCAATACACTTTCTTGAATACGTGTTCAACAACATGTTATCAAGTATTGCAACTCATATGCCATCTTAGATAGCTGAGCCTACTTAGTTGCATTTTGCATGTGTTGCATTAGGCACTTAACATAGTTAGGATTAGGCTTGATTTCTAACTAAGTTTCCTATTTTGGCTCGGAGTACACTGTGAGTGTTTATGCTTTAGCATCCTTGCATGTGTGTAAGTGACTGCCATGATAGCATGCTTGCCATGAGGCTAACTGCTTAAGTGTTTAATTGTATGAATGCCTGTGGATGAAGAAGACTTCATTGGTTGAATTGGAATAATTCATCGAAATGTAAGTTTTAAGCCCACTTGAGGGTGGCAAATCCGTGTCTTAGCCTACTTGAGGGTAGCATCTTTCAAACCATTTTCGAAAAACAACCATGAGATATTTTGTTCCAACTTGAGTGATTAAGTCTATACTTGTATGCTGCACGCATCACATAGTAAGTTAGCCAATAAACCGAACTAAGAATGCATGTGTTTTCAAAAACAACATATCATGTTAGTAGAGGCCGATCTTTGATCGGGCGAGCGAGGGTGCTCATTTCAGGACCTTCCCCTCTCGTACCCAAGTTCCCGAGCCGAGGCAACTTTGGTGATGACGGACATGTGGCCTTGGGCACGAGTCAGGGTTTCCTAAATTTCCCAAAATAAAATATTTGGGTGGCGACTCTATAATCTGGCAAAGCAGTCCATGTTTGGCTCTTTTTGATTAAAATCAGTTTTCCAAAACGATTTGCCAGATTTGGACTCTTGGGTGATTTATCAGTCTTATATTGCACTTTGTGAGACTAGATACTGAGCATCTGTAATAGCTAGAACTTAGAACCCAATTCTCGCGCGGAGGAAGTTCGGGCTATCTACACTTCCGCAAAGGCCATTTGAGCTTAAAAATGTACTTCCCTTATACTTTCTTGAGGGATCAAGGCGTAAAACAACAAAACAACATTCAAGAAGAGCACCAGAGGCCTGTCGGCCACTCTGGGGAGCCACCGGCCACCCATCGGCCACAAATGTGGCTGGTCGGCAACCGATGACAGATTCGGGGCATTTTTTGGCATTTCACCACGGGCCTTTAAATATAGGGTTCAAAACCCTATTTCTTTACTTCTCCCTTGCCGGAAAACACCTCCCCTTTTGTTCTAGGCCATTTTCCCCTTCCGATCCGCACTTCATACACATTTTCAAACATCCCACAAATGTCCGATTCGCTAAAACCTCTTTGCACACTTCGTTTTGAACCGATTAAAAATTGGTTTTGGTGCTCTCTTCTTGATTTCCATCACTTGGGGTTTGTCTCCCCCAAGTTACCCTTGATTTCAGTGCCCTCTCCTGAGCCCTGACCTTTTCTTCCATTTTTCCTTTCTCGGAGTTGACTTTTTGTTGACTTTTGGCATTCCCGCCCATTTTCCACATTTGCGACCATTCTCTCATCCTTTCTTCGAGATGGAGGATGACATCCCACATGATGGAGCACCTCTAGGGATGGAGATGGATCTCGAGTTTGAGCCATTGCCGCTCAGTATTCGACCTAGCGACGTACCATCCCGAGGTACACGTGTTGTCTCCCGATAGCATCCGCCAGTTCAGAGGGTTTGCGCGAGGTACACTAGAGGACCTCCTTCTACACGAGTCGGAGCCACATCTATCCCATAGATCACATTTCTTGTATAGCTCACACTGCTTTTCATCTGTTCATCCCAAACACATTTTTGCACTGCATTTCTTACACTGCCTTGCATCTGCTTGCCCTGAACATACCCTTGCACTGTATGTCTTACACTTCCTTGCATCTGTTTGTCCTGCTTACAGAGGGATTCACATGCCTTTCATGGATACAGGACCACCTCCGCGAGGGAGTGGTATATGGAGCTTCCTGACGCCGTCCGTCATATCGTCGACGAGGCCGCCTTCGGTGCATTTTGTATAGGGCTCTCATGTCTCATTGCGAGCCAGCCTTTACTGGGCGCTTTTGTAGAGAGGTGGTAGGATACCACCGATTCCCTCTATTTCTCTACAGTAGGGGAGATGACGATGACTCCCTTTGACTTCTCTATGCTCATCGGCATAGTGGTAGGGGGTCATTCGATTCCTTACGACACCGACAAGGGCGAGTGAAAGGCCGCTCAGATCTACCTGTTGGGGATTCACCCACCCATCTCCGATTAGGGATGGTGCGATATACCTGGTTCGCTGATCATTTCAGAGGGAAGACGCCGACGATCGACGAGGAGACCGAGTGTTACGCCCGAGGTTTCCTCATGTTTTTGTTTGGCACTACTCTATTCGCTGACCAGGCGAACATCGTCGGGCTCTACCTCATGAGCGCTCTGGTGGACCTGTCTCGCGTCTGATTCTACGACTGGGGCAGCGCAGGCTTGGCCACATTATATGGGTACATGTGTTCCACTTCTCGCCGGAGCGGGCATCTGCTAGGAGGCTACTAGAGAGCCTAGGAGGTACACACTACCCTTTTGCTTTACATTTCTGCTTTGTATTTCCTGTGCACCACACATACCATATATTGCACTGCATACCATCTGCTTTCTGCTTTACATTATCTGTACACTACACAAACTGTATACTGCACACACTGTCTGTTTTTTGCTTTACAGTCTCTGTACACATCTAATATATACTCACGGTTATCCTTCCGCCTTCTACAGTTATGGGTGTATGCCTATTTTTTGAGGCTTGCCTCAGAGCCAGAGGTGGAGATACAACCTATGGTGCCGTATTCACATAGATATGACGGGAGATGCCAGCGGAGGCCTCGAGAGTCATTCTCATTCTTCTGTCGATCCTTTGACACTGTGACCACAGCAGAGGTATCTCAAACCTTACAGTCATTTCAGCTCTACTTCATATTGCATCTCTGATGGCAGCTAACAACCTGTATATTCACTATTCGCAGATCACCTAGCGGTAGTGGCGATGATGCTGGCAGGTCGAGATCGATTCTGGCGCCGGGAGGCTTCCCGATTCCGGATCTTGCTTGAGGGCTCGGTCTGTCGGGCGTTGTTCCTAGGGGAGTGATTCCTACGACAAAGACTCAGCTTGTCTGAGCCAGTGGTTTCGATGTCGCCTCTTACATACATGAGGGTCACAGAGAGATATACCATGCAAGAGATGATCGACTTCACCAGAGGTTGGGACGCTGACTTCTTTAGGCTTAAGGGCGATTACATTGCCTTCATCCAGACATACCTCATGCCACTGCTGACTGGTGCTCGTGGAGGTGAGAGAGCCAAAGCTCCACCTGCAGAAGAGAGAGCGGGAGGATCTAGGGCATCCCGGGCTCAAGATAGGAGAGGTTCTCAGACGAGACAGAGGGCGGAATGGCCAGAGCTGCCCACGTTACTGACTTGCTGGGGACGCTCCGAGGAGACTTATCAGATTCCCATCGAGCTTGCACCCACCGGCCACTAGCTTGTAGAAGTTCAAGGCCCAACCCCAGTACGTTCCATACTTTACATTTTCCTTATTCAGTTTATTTCAGTTATGTTTTATAGACCACTGATCATCTCAACACAATTACAGGCATCCATAGAGTACACCGGACAGGCTTTTGAGCTAGCGGCCTCTCTGATAGGGATGGTTCAGACGAGCCTGAACCTACTCAGTCTTTACAGGATTCCAGTAAGTTTCCTCTAGTTTACACTTCATGCCATGAAATTTTCTACTAATACATTAGCATTTCAAACGCAATCTGCTTCATACTGATCTAAATACATTACATTGACAACACTGCATTGATACACTACTCCCACACACTACATCCAACACTATACTTATCTTTGCATACCAATAACTGATACATTTGACAAACTATTCTTTTCAGGTCCCTTTTCAGATGCTGGCCATTGACGCCGCCTGAAGTGGGGCGTGGGACCTTTAGTGCCTCCCCTAGAGGGAGGAGAGAGGCGAGGACTCGATGCCGCAGCGAGCTAGACGTACTCATGTCGAGAGCGGTCCACAAGAGCCTATCCCAGAGGATGATGAAACAAATGAGGATGAGGAGCCAGTGAGCCCACAGTTAGAGTCATCTGAGGGTGGGGGCGGTGACTAGCTTCAGTTTTCGAGGCGGTGGCGATCTTGAGGAGGGCTCAGGAGGAGGCGGAGACTCTGGATTGGGCTCCGGCTTAGATTCAGATAATGGCGCCGATGGTGAGAGCTCTGAGTCCGCTCAACCGAGGAAGAGGACAAAGAGGGCCTCTTGATCCTGAGGTGGCTAGCATCGATTCAGACGTTTTGCTTATTTTTTCCTTTTTGCTAGTAGTGTTAGCACATTGTATAGCCTTAGGCAGCTTTATTTTCTTTAAAACTTGTACTCTTTTGTAAAAAGGAACCATGATTGGAATGAAAACAACTTTTGATTTAAAAAGTGTTACATTTTGCATTCTCAGCATTCATCGCATCGCACCATTTTACACGAAAACATGATTAATGGAAATTGAAAATTGTATTGGCAATTGCTTAATCAGGTAATGAACCGACCAGCACATAACAAACAGAGTAAAACAACTCAATGAACAAAACAATAACTCAAAAATCAAAACAAATACAACTCGATAAACAAAAGAACAACTCTATAAGCAATTCGACGAAATTCTTAAAGAGAGACGGAAGAAATGCACCAAGAGTGGAACAAAACACAGGTTCTTGGCATTTTCAACACATGGAAGGACCAGAAGGCAAAATAGAAGGCCATCGGCCACAAACAGATGCTGCCGGCCATCAAAGATGGTTATCGGCCACTAATCTTGGCGATTGGCTACAAAAGTGGCGATCGGCCACCAACTGGCGATCGGCCAATGCTGAGCAACCTCTAGATGCTGCCACTTGTCTTCCACTCAGCACCTTATCTCCTATAAAAGCTCTAGCTTCGTGGTTTCTTCAATTCAGCTCTATTTTTGCCACAAATGGAGCCATTCTTTGCTGAAGGACTCTCGACTTGGATTGTAACTTTAAACGGTTCGAAAAAGTTGAATTTCTGGAGTTTCGGGATAAATGCACTATTCCTGCTGAGTCATACTCCACTGTGTTTTCTGTTCCTCCATGCCGCGGCTAGGTGTTGGAACCCGGTTACATATGTTTTTAGCTTCGGGGGACAAGAGATATGTCCCACAATCGAAGAATTCCAAGCTTTGAGGAAATACCAACGCGATGAGGAGATCTTGCCTCAGTCCCGTTTTGGCCACATCCAAGCTTTAGGACAAATGTGTGGGCTTACTTTACATGATGCCCGGTCTTTAATTCACAACGGTGAACTTGACATTCCAAGCTTGATTCATCGGTTTTCTGATGCCGGTGACCGCGGCGACTATCTTTGGCAAGGTTTTCGGCAACATGCCCCCTGCTTGTGTATGTTGGCCATTTCCTGCTTGCCCCTAGCTTCAGAGGGTCTAACATTAGCTTGATTGAAGTTGCCCAAGATTTAAAAGAGGGCAAGAGCTGCATTGGCTTGACACTAGCCGAAACTTTGACAGGTTTGGAGGCTTTCCATCGCCGAGAGACAACCAAATTCGCAGGAAGTCCACTACTCTTGCAGGTAATGTTTCCCACCCTTCTCATATGTATTTCTCACATCACTCGACCCTTAGGCTCTGTTTTTCTCTCAAAACCCTTTTCTCACTTTTCTCTCCACGTACATCTCTCTATTATTTAATCTCTCTTATTTTTCATCCCTTCCTAGGTATGGTTGATGGATAAGTTAAAAGTAGTAGACTCTTGTCTTGCATATTTAGTGCGCGACTATTTCTTTTGCCCTCGGCTAGTTGACTTCCCGAATGAGGGATGGTGGTGCCACTGGATGTGCAATAGGTCTGCTGTTGACATTACTTGGCGTTGCCCTTGGTTTGATCTGCCTAAGATGAGCTACAACATATCCCGACAACCTGGCATTCAGTTGGTTTGCTTGACACACTGTGTCTTCTACTTTCCCTTCTGGTTCAGGTGTTACTTCGGACATAACCAGATTTGCCCTGAAGAGAGGATAGAGTACCCAGCTTCATTTCCAATCTGAGGCACACAGCTAGCTCGGTATCCCACTACATGAAGAACAAGAGAACTTCTGGCCCCAGCTCCCAATTTCAGTTGTGCCCTTTCTGACGAATGCATAGCTTGGCTTGAAGATGAGGCAAAAACAGGGCCTACTTTAGCATCTGAAGCTTCCACAAGCTCGGATAGGGGGTGCAGGAACACCTGCCTGAACTATGCCCCAAGTTAATTGCTTTATTTCGTACTTTCAAGTTTTTCTTTTGAATGTAATAAAAAAAAAAAAAACAACTTCAATTTGTATCAAGAGTTGGAGAACTCTGTATTGAAATCAATGAAATTGAGGGTTGTAGGTACTGAAAAAATTCCTTTTGGTCTAAACATGGTCTAAGTTGTAAAAAGATTAATTTGAACAAAATAAGCTTTTATTAAAACTTTTCAAAACCATTTTCGATAAGGATCACAACTGGACACATCCGGAATCTATCATTGAGATGTACAACCCCAAACCCCATAACTGGAAAGTTGCACCTTGTCTGAATAGCACTGCACTGCACTGGCTCTTATAGCAAAGATCACAACCGAACTCTTGAATGTAGAAAAGACAAAGATGACCAAAACAATCACATGGATACAGTTGACTTGGAAATGTTTATGGCTGGACTTCAGAATGAAGTTGCCTACGTATCCCAAAGATGGGAATCAAGCCTTATGTAGTTCGGTTCGGGTTCACTCGGGTTTTAACACTCTGCTTTTGCGCTCTAACTTTTGCCAAGGCCGCCCTTTTTGGGTTTTCAACCTTGCGAGCTCAGTTTTTCTTTTTTTCTAATTTTTTGTGCTCTAACTTTTGCCTAGGTCGCCCTTTCAAGTTTTCGGCCTAGCGAGCCTCTCAAGGGTAGTATTTCTTCAACTTGTCCATGTTGACTGGTTAGGAGAATTCAAGGCCATCTAGGTCCATAAAAATGACAACTCCGCCCGACTAGATAGACTTGATGATGTAAGGACCAGTCTAATTAGGTCTAAACTTGCATCTAGGGAAGTGGATAGGAGCTTGGTTGTCTTTGAGCACCAAATCCCCTTCTTTTAGATTCATGGACTTAACTTTCTTGTTGAAAGCCCTGGCAATCCTTCATTGATAACCTTGGACGTGGTACAGTGCTTTCAGCCTCTTCTCGTCGAACAGCATAAGTTCCTTGAACCTGCTCTGCTGCCAATCTGCTTCCACTATCTGGCACTCGGCCATAACCCGCAGCGACGGAACCTCAACTTCGATCGGTAGAACAACTTTCATCCCATAAGCTAGAGAATACGGAGTTGCCCCAGCAGATATTCGGATTGATGTCCGGTAGCCCCAAAGAGCAAATGGCAGCTTATATGGCCAGTCTCTGTAGGTTTCCACCATCTTCTGTAGAATGTGCTTGATGTTCTTGTTGGCGGCCTTAACAGCTCCGTTGGTTTACGGCCGATATGTAGATGACTTATGAAATGCCACGTTGTACTTCTCCAACAAGTCGATCACTTCCTTCTTGAAGTGGGAACCATTGTCCGAAATGACCTCATTTGGGACCCCATAACGGCAGATGATATTATTCCTGATGAACTTGGCTACGTGTGACGCTTTCAGCACCGCATAGGATTGGGCCTCGACCTACTTTGTAAAGTAGTCTATCGCCACCAGGATGTACTCATGCCCGTTTGACCCCTTCAGAGTAACTGCCCCAATAACATCAATCCCCCAGGCTGAAAATGGCCACAGTGAAGGAATGTTGTACAGCTTCGACGGCGGGATGTTCATGCGATTTGCATGGATCTGGCATTTGTGGCATCGCTGAACAAAACCAATACAATCCTTCTCCATGGTTGACCAATAGTAACCTTCTCTACGAATTTTCCGAGCTAGCATCACTCCGCTCATGTGCGATCCGCACTCTCCTCCATGGATGGCCTCCATTAGGCGCTTCGACTCTTCTGCATCGACACACAGTTTATGCATTCCTAGATGACCCCACTTGTACAATTTACCTTCACAGATGTTAAACTGAGCAGCCATTCACCGTATTGCCCTTTTATCTTTGGCATTTGCCCCTAGCGGATAAGCCTCCTTTTCCAAGAAGTTCCAAATATCATGATACCAGGGGTTCTGATCTTGTACTTCATTTATTCTGGCAATTAACTCATAAGCCGGCATATACCTCTGTTTAATTATGATCAGACGCATCCGGACTCCCAAAGGGATGTCTATCATGGAAGATAGAGTTGATAAAGCGTCAGCAAACTTGTTGCTCTCCCTTAACAGATGCGTGAAGGTTAACTTCTCAAACCTCAGAATCAGAACATCCAGGGTTTGGTGATAGATTTTCATCCTTTCTTCTTTAACCTTCCAGTCTCCTTTCGCTTGAGGCATAACCAGGTTCGAGTCCTCAATGACGTCCAACCGTTTTGCCCCTAGTTCTAGGGCGGCTTCCAAGCCAGCATACATGCCTCGTATTCTGCTTCGTTGTTCAATACCTTGAACCAGAGTTTGAAAGCTAAGGGTATGTGGGAATTGTCGGGCGCTATCAGCAACACCCATATCCCATACCTGTACTGATTAGATGCTCCATCAAAGTACATGGTCTAGATCTCTTCTTTGACCTGTAGAATGGCCTCATCAGAGAGCAAATACTCTACTGCTTCATCTCCCTCCACTGGGTGATCGGCTAGGAACTTCGCTACCGCTCTCCCTTTTACAGACTTGCGCGTCATATACTTCAAATCAAATTCAGAGAGAAGAAGAAACCAACAGGCTAGCCTACCCGTAAGCGCTGGTTTCTCGAAGAGATATTTGATGGGATCTAATCTCGAAACCAGAATTACGGAGTGAGCTAATAGGTAGTGCCTCAACTTCCTAGTAGCCCATACCAAGGCTAAACAAGCCTTCTCCAGCGGAGTGTAATGGGTCTCATATTCCAGCATCTTCTTGCTCAGGTAATAGATGGCCTTCTCCACTTTATCCTCAGATTCTTGCGCAAGCATGCAGCCCATTGTCATGTCGGTTACTGACAGATACAAAATCAAAGGCTTCCCCGGCTCGGGCAGTGATAACACGGGTGGGCTCCGTAGATACTGTTTGATCTGCTCAAAAGCAACCTGGCATTGGTCATCCCATTGGAATTTCTTTCCTTTCTTCAAGAGACCAAATAGTGGTTCACAAGTCAAGGTTAATTTTGTAATAAATCGTCTTATGAATTGCACTTTACCTAGAAAGCCTCGCACCTCTTTTTCAATCATTGGTGGTGGCATTTCTAGGATGGCCTTGATTTTGGAAGGATTGACTTCGATGCCCCTTTGCGTGATCAAGAACCCCAGCATTTTCCCAACTGTGACACCAAAAGTACATTTCTGAGGATTCAGTCACAACCGATATTCTCTGATCTGTTGGAAAATTTTCTTCAAGGCGGTGTAGTGGCCTTCTCTTTCCTTGGACTTGACAATCATGTCGTCCACGTACACCTCAATCTCTTTGTGGATCATATCATGCAAGATTGTAGTTGCAGCCCGTTGATAAGTAGCCCCAGCATTTTTCAGACCGAACGGCATCACCATATAGCACTAGGTTCCCCATGGCGTGGTGAAGGCAGTCTTCTCCCTATCCTCGGGTGCCATCAAGATCTGGTTGTACCTAGAAAACCCATCCATAAAGGAAAGCAACGCATGGCCTGTGGTGAAATCCACCAATTCGTCGATGTGCGGTAGAGGAAAGTCGTCTTTTGGACTAGCTTTGTTTAGATCCCTGAAATCTACACACACCCGAATTCTGCCATCTTTCTTCGGCACCGGAACAATGTTGGCCAACCAAATAGGATACTCAGATACTAGCAAGAACTTTGCATCAATCTGCATGGTGACCTCTTCCTTGATTTTTAGTGCCCAATCTGGGCATATTCTCTGAAGCTTCTGCTTGACGGGTCGGGCCTCAAGGTCAAGAGGGATCCGGTGCAATACAATCTCAGGATCAATTCCTGGCATGTCTTCGTAGGACCACGCAAAAACATCTTTGAAATCTTTTAATAAAGCGACTAAGTGCTCGCGTTCCTCCGAAGACAACATGGACCCGATCTGGCCCAGACGCGGATCCTTCTCAGTACTAACATTAATTGAAGTGATTTCATCAACCAAAGGTTTTACAAATCTCTTCTACTCTCGATTAATCAAATGTTTTATAACCAGAGGAATTTCTTCCTTGTCGTTTTTGTCAAAGTTTTGAAAGGCCCGATTAATGCAATAAACAAGAGGCACAAAAAAGTACTCAAAAGCAGTAGTGGTACCATTCTCATTCACAACCTCCAGTTCGTCCAATTCTTCGGTTACAACCGACTCAAAAGAAAAGGAAAAGGACAACCTGGACAAAACAACGGTATCCGGGTTATCAACCCCAGGAATATCAGACTCTGACTCAGAAGAACTAGAATCTGATCCCGACTCCATAGACTCTGTGGAATCAGATTCTGGTTCACTACTTGACTCAGAACTGCTGGATAAAAGGCCCTCCTCGAACTGCTAAACGAGGGAGGGTGCGATAGATGCATCCAGAATGATAGAAGAAGGGCCCACAACCGTTTGATCTCCAATCATGGAAACAGAGAAGTCAACCCCAAGCTCTCTGGTGTGATTTGAGGATCCGAGAGCAGACAAGCCAACGCTGCTCCTATCTCAAGTTTTGTGCCATCGGACTCATCCTCTTTGCACTGTTCAGCCACAGGTGGTAGGTCAGTCTGCTCTTCTGTAACTTCATCCCCTTGCAACTGTAGTTTGAAAAAGATCTCGAAGCCGGGCAAGCGCCTCTTCTCAGAATTCAGCCATGGCTCCGGAAAGCTACAAAACGGGGAATCTTCCCCCTCCTGGACAAAGCGGCCGTTCAGGGTTCCTTGAATAGGTCTATGCACCAGCTCGTAGTGCTTCCCGGTTTGCGTAGCCCTGGCTCTTCCGGCCATTTGCTTTCCCTTCCTTGCCCAATCCTCTTTGGTAGGCGTATAACCTAAACCAAAGGTATAAGGGTTGTGGGGCACTTTGGCCAACGCAGCAACGCCCTTTCAGCCGCTTCTTCCCAATCCCATTCTAGGTACATGTAGAAGCTTATTAATGAGGTAGACGAATTGCGCACTGACATACACTCCCTCATCAACAGCCAAAATATCTTGTATTACCCGAGCCTTAGCCAAGGTGAATCCAGACAAAAAGACATCCTCCTCGCTGTGTACAATTTCCAAGACTGGTGTAGTAACCTCCAGCGGCGGATGTATGGAAGAGTTTCCAAAAACAATAGCCACCCCCTTCCCATGGGGGTATTTTAGCATCTGATGCAGAATGGAAGAGACAACTCTCACTTGGTGCAGCCACGCTGTCCAAGGAGTAAATTAAAGATGGCTGAAACATCTAAGACGTGAAATTCAATGTCCCGTTGTGCTAGGCCAACCTGAGTTCTAACCTGAACTGTCCCCATCACTTCTCAACTTGTACTGTCATAAGCCCGAATTACCTGGGCTGTTGGCGCGAAATCTGCCAACCTCAAACTGATAGCATAGGCCATACGTGACGGACACACATTAATTACAGATTCCGTCAATCAAGACAACTGGTATCCATTTCTCTTTACACTCCACAGAGATGTATAATGGCTTGTTGTGTTAAGAGCCCTTAGGTGGCAATTCTTTATCTGTGAAAGTCAAAGTTGGTGAGGCGCCACCTAGGAACACTAGTCCCACTAACTGCTCAGGGGTTGTGTCAATAGAGAGCTTAGCCTTATCCATTGCTGATAGGACGGCTTGTCTATGCTCCCGTGAGGCTATGAGCAATCCCCAAATGGAGATGTCTACTTGAATTTTTTTCAGCTGCTTTCTGTTTCTCTACTTCCTTGTCTTTCCCTGACTCTTCTGATTGGTCCAAGTGTGGGGGCTTAAAGTACCGCCCACTCCGAGTCATGTGATCAACTTCCTCAGTACACCATGTGTCGTCTGGTTGATTCTATCCACAGTACTCATCATTATGGGTGAGACGCAAATCATCGTCTTCCCACCACATTCCTTTGGCAACCCACAAACAACTGTCCGGTTCCACAGTAATTGTTCCCGTGTTCACAACACATTCTGTCCTCGCGGGGCCCTTGGTTTTTCTGGCCTTCTGATCATTCTCAATTCTTTCTTGTTTGAACCACTTCGGTGCGGCCTCCTGTTCTGTATCGGCTGTACAAACACTGCTCAATTCCCGAGAAAAATTCTCAGCACCGATGCTCTCCTCAACTTCCCTTTGTTGTCGACCATTCTGGCCATTGTAGATGTTCCTGTTTTTTATTGTTCCTGCTTCGGTTGAGACCCCTCATCAACATTTGACTCGTCACTAAGCCACCCTGTATTATCTGTTGATCCATTCATATCAAACCAGCCGATCTGTACATCTCCCAGATCTTGTTCATCAAAGAACTGCATGTTATTGATATCCTCCTCAAGCTCAGCTAAATCATCTAGCCCCTGGCGCAGCCTGTCCTCCCGAACTACATTAACCTCCATCCCCATCGGCAATTCCACTATCGGCTTGGCCTGGCTAGTTAGCACGATGTAACAGCAAGGGTTGTATGCTTCGTCAGTTAAGCTCACGAAGCCCTCAGGCATGCCTTCTTCTACCACCGCCACCACCACGGGTTCAGATTGGGATATAGACGTGCTCATCATGCACAAGTCTGTGCTTTCTGGGATGAACAGCGCCAGCTTAGGCAGGTGAGAGGGAGTGATGTATATGTTGGGGTCGTATGGAACGACTATTGTTTGGATAAGGTTTACTTGCCTGGGTGGTGGGAGTTGGTTATGTGGTAGGAGGGGATTCGCAATGACGTTTGGCTTCTCGAGAGGCGTTATCACTTTGTTGTCAATGAGATCTTGAATCTCATGATGGAGTCTAAAGCATAGGTCAGTATCATGACCATGCTGCTGGTGAAAGGTGCAATCCTTGGCCAAGTTGTGTATAGGAGGGAGGAGATTTCGCAATAGGCACGGTTCTAGGGGCTTTAGATGCCCCTTTCTGATTAGGACCCTCAAGGCCGTAGATAGAGACATGCAGAGTGGGGTGAAAATCCTCTAGTCCCAGGGTGGGTACTTTGCAGGTTGTGAGGTGGCTCCGGATGTGCCAGTAAAGGGTGTGGCTGTTTTTGGTGTAGTGGTGACCATGCCAATGTCAGAGCTCCTCGCAGCTGCGTTGCTACTCATAGCTGCATTTGAACTGCGTGTAAAAGCCCTCTTGGGTTGCTCCTTTTCATGGTCAATCAGACCCTATTTCATCGCATCTTCTATCTGTACCCCTATCTCATGAAGGTCAGCAAATGTAGGGAGGGGTAAGATAATCATCTTTTGCAGCAGCTTCGGTTGCAGGTTACGAACGACCATTCTTATTTGGTCCTTCTTAGGTGGCCTGGTGGTCATCATGGAGGCCTTGTCCCTCCACCGAGTGACGAAGTCAGAGAAACCCTCATTTGGCTCTTGTCGAGTAGCCTCAAGATCACGAGTTGTGACCTCGATTTGAGTATTGTAAGAATATTGGGCGATAAAGGCCTCAGCTATCTCTTCCCAACTCCTCTTCACAGAATCCTCCAGTTTCGCATACCAAATAGCCGCAATACCCGACAGGTTCTGGCCAAAGAGGGATAACTTCTACATTCTAGTCAAGCCCATCAGCCACAGAATATCTGAAAATAGCCTCAAGTGGACCATGGGATCACCCGAACCGTGGCATTTTAAATCTATCCGGCAATGTCACCGCCGAATCTGTGTAATCGTCCTCTATATCTAGGATCGAATTGACTCCCTGAGCTCGTTTGAATAGCTTCTCAAGCTTGCTTACTTTCAAAGTAGTTGGATCGACCTCAAACTCGAACGGTGTGTCCGTTGGGTAGGCCAGTGCTTTGGAAGTCTGAGGTGGGACTGGCCCTGTTGGAGTGTCTGTATTCTCCTGGACATTAACTGTATCCCCGAGTATTGGAACCCGAGGTGGGGGTGGGTGCGAAGTAGAAGCTGCTGCTTGTTGTGGTTGTTGTTGCTATTGAAGCTTAGCAATTAGTTTAGCCTGCTGGGCTACAACCTCTGTTTGACGAGCGGTAACTTCCGCTTGGCGAGCAGCATTCCGCTGCATGGCCTCGATAGTTTGTTGAAGTTGATGCATCATATCCTTCATACTGTCTAAGGGGTGCTGATCTGTCTGAACAGGTATATACTCTCTTCCTGACTGTCCTCCGTGTCGTAACCGGGGCTAGCGAAGCAAACATTGGTTGTTCTCCAATAAGATACTCAGTTTGATAAATCCTCCTAACTTGAGTCTAGAGTGCTCAGGGGGTATCTGTCTCGTCGGAAGTAATTGTGAAATACTACCTTGCAAAAAGAAAAATAAAGCAAAAAGGAAACAACAATCAGCAAACACACAGTACCTCGGCTTAGATAAGGACAACACACAGTTGAAATCATAAGCTGGACAATCTGTACTGATTTCTGCCCCCAAATTTTATCCTCAAAACTGATATCTTCAAACTGATACATACATTCTTGTAGAGACACACCGTAACAGCACATATCAAGCAAGTGAGAGCCAAAACACTCCTATGGTGGGGTAGGGTTTCCCTGTCCTAGTTTCGTCAGGATCTAGGGATTCACTATGCACGCATGCGGTTTCATACAATCCTGCATTCGAGTAAGCAACCTGTCCTAGTTTGGAATAGTCTCTATGGCTTCCAATATGCAACTAGGTCAATTGGTCAAAAAGGGTGCCTCAGCAAGACCACCTAAGATACCTCTCACTCCTAACACCCAGAAGTAAAAGGAGGATCAAACGGTACGGCGGTAGTCCAGATCCAAGGTTTGTGTTCCCATCGTGGCAGAGCTCACAACCGGTCAGCCTTATGGCAAGCTTTTCCAAGCAAGCCTCTGGCAAACCGCTCAGGAATAGCAGATGGCAAACACAGTGACTTAGGCACACCGATGCAAATGCAATGCAAAGAAACACATAAGTGTAAATAAAACAACATATCATGAGTTTGAGTCAAGTTCTCTAAATCCCCAGCGGAGTCGCCAAAAACTGTAGACTCGACTTTCTTCGCGCCCCCTTTCGAAGAAGGCACGAATTGGTCCTCCTACAGTTCGGACTCCTGTCACGGTTCTGAATCTAATCTCACAAAGTGCAATGTGAGAATGATAAACACCAAAGAGTCCAATCCGGCAAATCATTTTGGAAAATTGATTTTTAATCAAATAATGCCAAAACTGGACTGCTTTGCCAGATTATAGAGTCGCCACCTAAATATTTTATTTTTGGGAAATTTAGGAAACCCTGACTCGTGCCAAAGGCCACGTGTCCGTCATCACCAAAGTTGCCTCGGCTCGGGAACTTGGGTACGAGAGGGGAAGGTCCTGAAATGAGCACCCTCGCTCGCCCATTCAAAGATCGGCCTCTATTGTCATGATATGTTATTTTATAAACCTCGTGTTCTTGTTTTGGTTATTAGCTAACTTTACTACATGACGCACACAAGTAAGTATAGACTAAAATCCCAAGAATTGGAATGAATTCAACTCATGTTTGCTTTTCGAAAATGGTTTGAAAATGCCACCCTCAAGTGGGCTAAAGTGTGGATTTGCCACCAAACATGATGGGCTTAAAACACACATTTATCGAATTGTTCCAATTCAAGCATGCGAAACATGGCAATATGGCAATTACACTTATGCAATATGCTAAAGCGTAAAACTCAAAGTGTACTCCAAGCCAAAACAAAAGCTAGTTAGAAATATGTATGATCCTAACTATACAAAATGCCTAATGCAACACATGCAATAATGCAATAACATAGGCTCGGCTACCTAAGATGGCAGATGATTCAACACTTTGATAACATACTTTGAAACACGTATTCAAATAAGTATTGAAATACGATGCAGTTTGAATCATGCACCGAGCCTCAATGCATGTAAGACAAATGAATGATGCACGCATGCAAGCGTAAGGTATGCTAATTGAAAATGATCCCTAATCTAACCATCAAAAGCGGATAAATAAAAGGGAGAAAGACATGGGGTTGGAAGACATGCACACACGCACACACACTTATTACAACATTGCGCCCTCTTGAAGGAGGGTCCGAATAAATAAGCTAAGCCACACTAAGCTAAGCTAATTATTACAAAATGAAACTAATTAACTATTCTAGTTAACTAATTATTACAACATAATTGAATAACTAGCTATGCTAAGCTAATTAATATTACAAACCAAAACTAAAGAATTAGTTATACTAACTAATTAAATACAACAACAATGAATAATTAGCTACGCTAACTAATTAAAGCAATTAAGTGGCCTCGAGGGTGAGGGAGACATGCATGCTCAGTTGGCTTCCATCCGAAAATCCACCACCTTGCCTTCGGATGCCTTAGTTTGCACTTTGCTTTGATTACTGACTATTGCACTGTAGACGCGCCCTGGGGGCCCTTCATGCTACAGTTCGGACTCAAAATGTCACGGTTCTTAATCTGATCCACAATGTGCGATGTGAGATTGATAAATCACCAAAGAGTCCAAATTCGGCAAATCGTTTTGGAAAACTGATTTTTTGTAAAGAAGTGCCAAACATGGACTACTTTGCCAGATATAGAGTCGCCACCTAAATATTTTATTTTGGGGAAATTTAGGAAACCCTGACTCGTGCCTAAAGCCACGTGTCCATCATCACCAAAGTTGCCTCGGCTTGGGAACTTGGGTACGATTGGGGAAGGTCATCTATGAGCACTCCCGCTCGCCCGATCAAAGATCGGCCACTACTAAACATGATATTTTGTTTTTGAAAACACATGCATTCTTATTCCGGTTAATTAGCTAATCTTACTACGTGATGCGCACAACACAAAAGTATAGACCAGATCGCCTAATTTGGAACAAAGCATTGCATATTCGTTTGCTTGAAAACCGGTTTGAAGTTTATTACTCGTAGGTAGGCTAAATCGAGGATTTCAATGAATTGTTCCAATTCAAGTAATCCAACCTTCACCCACAAGCATTCAGGCAGTTTATATCAACTAAGCAATTAGCCTCATGGCAAGCATGCTTTTATAGCAATCAATAACACACATGCAGTATGCTAAAGCGTAAAAGCTTACCTAGTACTCCGAGCCAAAACAATAGCTAGTTAGTAATCAATGCATGATCCCAGTTCATGTTAAGATGGCTTATGCAACACATACAAAATGCAACTAGAAATAGACTCGACTATTCTAATATGGCATATGAGATGATATTAGACAATCATGTATTCAATTTGGAATTGAAAAATAATGCAGTTAGTATGATGTGCCGAGCCCGGTGCATGCAATACAGATGAATGATGTAAACATGCATAGCATAAGGATGCTAACCAAAACATGACCTAGAACTAACCATCAAAAGCAGGTAAGTAAAAGGGAGAAAGGCGTGGGGTTGGAAGACATTCACACTCACGCACACTTATTACAAAATTTGCTCTCTCGACGGAGGGTCCGAATGAATAATACAAACCGACTAATTAACTAACTAATAAGCTAATTAATTATTACATAACCGAAAATGAATAACTAGCTACAACTAATTATTACAAAACTTAATTAATTAACAAATTAACTAATTTAATTGAAGCTAACTAACAAGTAAGCATTAAACTAAGCTGCTCCAGCTCTGTTTGAAGATGAAGAGGATGCATGCTCGGTTGTCGTCCTGAAAAGCTATCTAGTTGCTCTTTAGAGGCTCTGTCTACAGGGTATCCTTAAGGAATTCCTGCTGAACCTTAACAAAACCAGTATGGGGAATGCATCAGTGGCCTGTCGGCCATGGGAAGATGCTGCCGACCCTCCTGCCGACCAAGCATGGGCACTACCGGCCAAGGATGTAAGGGTTCCGGCCATCTGTGTGGCATTGCCGACCACTGATGTGCTATGACACCAAGCTGCAGTAGAGCACAAAATAGAGAAAATGGAGGGTCTCCCAAGGGTATGTACGCACTATGCCACCCCATATCACCTCAAAACATCAAGGGAGGGCCATAATCGGATCCAAGACCATCAATCACGCATCTCGATGCATGATGGCCAAAGATGCAACTTGTGCGCATTTCAATGTAAAATGAATGCACAAATAAACACTTAAATGCCTAGAACTCTATAATGGATCATCAAGAGCGTCGGCGACCGAGAATTGAGACACATTTCATCACTTAAAGTATGAAACGTCCCTCATTTCTTGTGCTCGGATTAAGACTTAATCCAAACAACAATGCAATACAAGCATGGCATACACAATGCGACGTAAAACAAGCATGCAACGACAAATAACGGAACTAGCATGCGACAACATGCAATGTACCAAGTATGTAATAAACATGCAACAACATGTAAAGATGGAGCAAGCATACAACAATATACAAGACAAGCATGCAACAACATGCAAAGGATGGACTTAAACCAAAATAGGCAAACCTCAGCCACGCCCAAATCAGTGGCCAAAGGTGCTGAAATGATGGTATGAAAAGCATGAAAAGGCAAGACAAACATGCATGCCAATTGGCTCAAGGGCTAAGGCACAAAGATGCAACTCTTAAGCACACTTAAGGAGTGAAAAGCATACAAGCATGACAATACTATGTGCTCTGAAATGAAGTAAGAAATGATGCCAAATCATTTAAACAATGCAAGTAAAGCATGCTAGGGTCCTTAAAGCATGAAGGCTAATGAAGAGGGCCACAAAGGAGGCATGCAATACATGGCACAAATGCATGAACTAAAGATGGACAGAGCTCAAATAGGTCAAAACAAGGATCTAAACATGCTGAGATGAGGGCCCAAAGACCTAGGCATGCAAGCATACAAGCTAAGCCATAAACTAGGCAATAATGCACAACACTCAAAGGCACTTAAGGCATGATTGAAGTGGGAACATGGCAATGCTATAGGCTCTGAAATGAAGTATTTAGTGATGCCAAATCATCTAAATAGCTCAAAGATAGCATGCATGAGTCAACAAAACACAAAGCTAGCAAGGCCAATTACACTACAGCTATACAAAGCACGAAGGATATGGCAAAGGCAAACCAAAATAGTCCTAAAACATGTTAAAGTGATACTAAAACATGCATGGAAGTAAGCCAAAACAAGCTAGCATGGTGAGCATGAGGCATGATGCATGCAAGGCAAATAAGGTGGATTACACTACACCTATTAAGACCAAGCATGGGATGACTCAACCAATGAAAATCAGAGTTATATCATGGCAAAATAACCCCCAAAAACCACTGAGATGACATCCCAAAGACCTAAGCATAGAGGCATGCACAATGATCCATTCATGAGGCATAACACACCAACTCTCCAAGGCATTGAAAGCATGTCAAATGCAAGTGTATGACCACATTTCATGGACTGAAATAACATAACAAGTGATGCCAAATCATTTGAAATAGGCTAAGTAACACATACTACTGGACTTGAGCCATGAGGCTAACTGCTTATGTGATATACCTGCCTAAATGCCTGTGGGTGAAGGTTGGATTATTTAAATTGGAACAATTCATCGATTGCGAGTTTTAAGCCCACTTGAGAGTGGAAAATCACCATGTTTTCTAAGCCCACTTGAGGGTGGCAAAATCCGCATTTTAGCCTACTTGCGCGTAGCAAACCGTTTTCAAAAACAAATATGAGATGTTTTGTTCCAACTTAGACGATCCAGTCTATACTTGTATGTTGTGCGCATCATGTAGCAATTCTAGGCTAATAAACTAGAATAAGAGCACATATGTTTTCAAAAACAAGATATCATGTTTAGTAGTGGCCGATCTTTAATCGGGCGAGCGGGGGTGCTCATTGCATAACCTTCCCCAATCATACCCAAGTTCTCAAGCCGAGGCAACTTTGGTGATGACGGACATGTGGCCTTAGGCACGAGTCAGGGTTTCCTAAATTTTTCCAAAATAAAATATTTAGGTGGCAACTCTGTATCTGGCAAAGCAGTCCATGTTTGGCACTTCTTCCTAAAAATTAGTTTTTCAAAACAATTTGCCGAATTTGGACTCTTTGGTGATTTATCAATCTCATATTGCACTTTGCGAGATCAGATTAAGAACCGTGACATTGAGTCCGAACTGTAGTGAGCCCAATGAACAAAGCGGGATTTTTCCGGGACGTTCGGGCGCGTCTACAAAGAGCTAATCAAAACAAACCAAAACAGAGTCATGACATGGTAAAACACCACCAAAAACATGCTGAAATGGACTCAACTTAAGCTAGGATGACATGCTAAAGCATGAAGCATATAAAGCTAGTTTATGAGATTTACACGACAAGTGTATTATACATGCATGGAGTGACAAAACCAACCCAAAACAGATCTAAGGCATGGTAAAGCATCACCAAAAACCTACTGAAATGGAGCCAACACATGCAAGAAAGACATGCTACTTTGATAAGCCACAAATGGGGTTACACTACACATACAAGGAGCATGCAAAAGGTGACCAAACCAGCCATGGACAGACTTAAGGAAGGTCCTAAAAGTCACAAAAAAGTTCCTGAACTAGGCCTCAAAAATATAGGGATACATGCTCCTTTGATAGGCTAATAATACAAGCAAACAAAAACAAGAAGAGAGAGGGTCACCCCCTCTGATTTGAGGCCCCAAAACCACATGCTTACCACTGAAAATCCATTGGATTTCAGTGGCTAAAAGGCCAAACCAAGACCATTCCAAAGGCCTTAAAGCATGGCACAAAACAAGGCCAAACAAGGCATACAAGAGGGTTGTACACCCCTAACACCAAAAAGACCTTAAACAATCATCAAAAGCACTTAAAAACAAGATCTTTTTCAGTTGAAAGCAAGGCCTAAAACAATATGCAAGGATGGCCAAAATGAGGTACAAACAAAGGCTTGAATGGGGAATAAACTCACCCTTGAAGATCAACTTCGAAACCAGCAACTTTAGAGGCTAGAAACCAAGTTTCAGAGCTCAAGTAACAGCCCCATGAACCTCAACTCAAAGATGGTGGTGTATCTCTATGTGTTGTAGTGCAAAAGTGCAAGAAAAATGGACTTTAGAGCATAAACCAACACAATATAGAGAGAGAGAGTTAGAAATATAGAGAGAAAGAGATACAACTCCTCCAAAATTTTCTTCAACCTTTGATATAGAGCAAGGCCCCCTCCTTATATAGAAGAATGCAAGAAGAAGCTTGTTAAACAAGCTTGGCAAGAGCTTCATCCCTCCATACACGTGTATGGAGGGGAAAGGAGTGAAAACCAGCTGGCTCCAAAGATCTAGTATGAAACCTACTGAGACAAGGGGTCTGCCGGCCATCAGTGGTGGCCGGCAGTGGCTCATTGATGGCCGACAGGCTCAATCAATGGCCGGCAGTAACAAAGGCATGGCCGGCAGGGCCAAAAGGTGGTCGGCACTGCTTCCAAAAAAGCATGCAAAAAGGGCCAATACATGGTCCAAAAATGAGACAAAAAGAAAACAAGGTATAGAAAGCTCAAACCTATGACGTTCCGCCGCGAAAGTTGAGTACTCGACGAGCAATCAAACTAGTTGTTGGATGTACCTGCAAGCACAACCAAGTCTTGAGGATGGTAAAAAATGGGGTGTCTACATGCACCAGCTTCCAGACTGCTTCTGCACCAACACAGGAACATTTTGAACAACTTTTCCACTGATGGCCAGTCGGCTACCATAGGTGGTTGCCGGCCACTACTACTGGCTGGTCGGCCATTGGAATTCTTGGAATTCTCCTTTTCACTGGAATTTTTGGAATTCTCCTTCTTGCGAAACATGCACTTTGCTTTGATTCCACTTTTCCCTGTAATTCTCCTTTTTGCTGCAATAGAGAGCAAACAGAGGCAAAGCAGTGTATTCTCAAACAATATATGTACTATTACCCTCCTTATCATTTTTCAAGCTCAAATGAGTGTAATTCTTGGCTCTCAAGCCATCAACCAAGCATTTTCAATGCATGATGGCCAAAGAGTCAAGCCTGTACAAAGTCAATGAATGCACAAATAAGACTCGAAGGACCACCACCCTATCATGCATGATCAAGGGTGACGGCGACCAAGAAACGTGACACATTTCATCACTTTGAGTTTGAAACGTCCCATATTTCTCGTGTTTGGATTAACATCCGATCCAAACACACGCAATGCAACACAAATATGCTTATCTTGCTCAAGTTTTACTTGGTTCATTTTATTTACTCATTTTAGATTACCGATTAGTCCTTTAACCGATTAAGTCCAAAGCGAAAGTCCTCTAACTGGAAAGATGGCCTAAACCACAAGTGTCTTGAGCATGAAAGAGGCCTCATGCTATTGGTTAGGAGGAACCGTTAAGAGAGAGTTAAAACCATTAGGCATGAGAGCCTCAAGTTCACACTCAAGCTAACAAGGGACTCAAGACCACTTTCAAAGAAAATTAAAAAGTGAAAAATAGAGGGAGGTTGCAGACTTTTCAGTGCTGAAATGGCATGAAAAATGGCACTAAATCATGCAAGCGACACATGCACAACATGTTCAAAAGCCAAAAACATTAAACTGGTGAAGAGCATTGCACTAGAGGCATACAATATCAACCTTAAATGACCAAACCAGCTCTAGAAAAAGCTTAAACATGCCAAATCAATAGCCAAAACATGCTGAGATTAAAGCACAAAAGGTAAGAAAAATGTGCTCACATGTTAGCCCTCAAATAAGGCACAAAACACAACTTCTCAAAAGTAATGAAAGAGTGAAACAAGTGAGAGTGTGATAGAGATATATGCACTGAAATCACATGTTAAGTGATGCTATATCACGCAATCATCTCAAGCAAAGCATGTTAGAGGCCTAAAACAATGAGCTAGTGAAGGCATATGCACTACAACTATGCAAGACAAGGCTCATATGATCAAAGTAGCTCAAAACAGAGTTAAAGTAGGCCAAATCAGAGGCTAAAACATGTTGAGATCAAGTCACAAAAAGGTAGAAAAACATGCTCACATGTTAGCCTATCTACACTTGCAAGCAAGACACAAGGAGAGAAGGCCACTCCCTCCTATTTTGGACCTCAAAACCAAGTTTTTGCCACTGAAATTCCCTTGGAATTCAGTGGTTAAAAGGCCAAAAAAATTTGCTTTAAAAGCTTTGAAAAAAGGCACAACACTTTAGCAAACAAGCTACAAAAAGGGTGGACCACCCCTAACTCCAAAACAAACCTCAAACCACCATTTTAAACTATAAAAAAAGAAAAAAGAAAAAAAAAAGAGAGGAGATTTCAGAGGTTAAACCAGCCTCAAAACAACATGTAAAGGTGGCCAAACAAGCAACTAAAACAAAGCTTAAAAGAGGTAAGCTTTATACCTTTGAAGCACAGCAACAAACGACAACAATTCTGAGCTAAAACCAGCCTTAAGAACTTAAACTAGGCCTCCAAGAACCTCAGCTCCAAGATAAAGGTGTTTGGTCAAGGGTCTTAGTGCAAATGTGTAGAGAACTCTCACTTTCAAACACAAAATAGGAAGATAGAGAGAATTCTAGAGAGAGAGAGAGAGAAAAAATTTGCTAACAAATTTTTATAACCCCTCAAATGGGGGAGAGACCCCCCATTATAGAGAAAAACAAGCCAAAGGCTTGCTTTCATCCCTCCATACACGTGTATGGAGATGAGCATCAGTGAACAACAGTTGGTACAGCTAGCAAAGAAATATCTGAAAAGGGAGAAAAATCGTCGTCGGCCATCATTAGTGGCCGACCGGCCATCAATGTAGCCAACCAGCCATCAACATAGCCGACCGGCCACCATTGGTGTCCAGCAGGCACAAGTCATGGCCAGCAGGCTAAGGGGATGGTCGACAGGCCACTCTCTCCTCCAGAAGCAAAGGAACATGCTCTTGGCCCACAACCAAGCACTAAACAGACAAGATAAGAGGCTCCAAGGCAAGGCACTCAGCTGAGACCTTCAGGGACTCAAAACGACCACGAGCGAGCACAATCATCGAGTGTTCAACCAATGACGTCCAAGTCTTGAGGACGGTCAAAAATGGGGTGTCTATACTATGCTATAACCGTGCCAGAGCAGTTGCGAGAATCCTTAGTTGTGAGAGGTATTTTTGTTGTGTGTAATTATTTGGCTAATGTATTGCTAGACATGGGTGCATCTCATTCATTTATATCTATTGCAATTGCTTCTACATTGGGGTTAGATATAGCACGATTAGTGCCTCCACTCAGACTAGAGTCACCTATTGGGGGTACAGTTGATTTAGACTGGGGTTGTTGTGATTGTGAAATAGAGGTTGCCGGGCGTTGACTTCTGTTTGCTTTTGTGTTGCTAGATATGTTGAGTTTTGATGTCATTTTAGGCATAGACTGGTTATGTTCTTATCAAGCTGTGATTGATTGTTACCGTCAGAGAGTTACGGTGTGCACTTCGAGTGGTGATTGTTTCTATTTTCTGGGGAACCAAGTTGATAGAGGGTCTCTAGTTGTTGACCGTTGTAGTATGAGCAAGCTTAGTGGCCTTCTTGCAACTCTATTGGATAGTGAGAGTGACGGGGCTCGTGTTGAGTTACCAAGGATAGTTTGTGAATACATGAATGTCTTTCCAAAAGATCTTACTAGTTTACCACCTCAACGGGAGATCGAGTTCTTCATTGAATTAGTGCCTGGCATAACACCGATTTCCATGTCACCGTATAGATTTGCACCCGCCGAATTGCATGAGTTGAAGATTCAACTCTAGGAACTTTTAGACAAGGGCTTCATTTGCCTTAGTACATCGCCTTGGGGAGCCCCGGCTCTCTTTGCTAAGAAGAAGGATGGGTCATTGCGGTTGTGTATACCGCAAGTTGAATAGAGTTACAGTTAAGAACCAGTATCCTCTACCCAAAATATATGATTTGTTTGATCAACATAGAGGGTCTCGTTGCTTCTCAAAAATAGATTTGAGGTCGGGGTACCATCAGTTGAGAGTCCGAGAGGAGGACATTCAAAAGACAACCTTTCGTACTCGTTATGGCCACTATGAATTCCTTGTAATGCCTTTTGGGTTGACCAATGCGCCGGTTTCCTTAATGGATTTGATTAATAGAATTTTTCGGGAATACTTGGACCATTTTGTGGTCGTCTTTGTGGACGACAACTTCATTTATTCAACCTCTAAAGAGGAACACGAGACTCACTTGCGGGTAGTGTTGGGTTTACTTAGTGAGCACCAATTGTATGCCAAATTTGAAAAATGCAAGTTTTGGTTAATAGAGGCGAAGTTTTTGGGGCATGTAGTGTCTAAAGAGGGAGTGACTGTGGACTCCTCAAAGATAGATGCCGTATAGGATTGGGAACAATTGAAGAATGTTTTTGAAATTCGGAGTTTCTTGGGATTAGCGAGATATTATCGACGTTTTGTAAGGGACTTCTCTACACTAGCTGCACCTTTGACTATGTTGACCAGAAAGTGTAATATCCTTGTTCAGTAGAATGCTAATTGGTCTTTAACATGAATATGATTATGTGTTTGATATGATTTTGTGTGCCATTATGTGAAAATATGTGGTTTTGAATTTCTATATGTTCACCGTAGGAATATCTGTTTGATTGTCTTCTTTGGAAATTAAATTGAAGGCCTTATCAGCCACGAAACCTAAAAACGATTACGCCATTGTGATTAGCGTAATTTTTAGAGCCTACAATGAAATTTAATTGAAAATTGATTTGGAACAGATTAAATTGATTTAATTAATGGCATAGTGTTCAAATTATTTAATATTGATAATTTTGATTAGTGGGACTTACATAAAAGGACACTATGCCTCAACTTCTCTCTCTATTTCATTTTGGCTGAAATCAGTCTAAGGAGAGAGGGAGAGGCCGACTTAGAGAGAGAAAGAGTTCAAGTTGAGATTTTATCTTGAAGCTTGTGTAAATTGTAGACTGTGGGAGCCAGATATACGGATAAATCGGAAGGGGCATGTCTTAGTGCTGACATTAACCGGATATCCAGCAAATATTAATCGGCCCCATCCTGCAAGTCTAGGATGGGCCGAATACGATACGTAAGCCGATTAATAAAGATCGTTGGGGACCGAATATAAGAACAGGTAATGATTGAAGACCAAGCTCAGGCCCCGAGGCCTCAGGAGGAACATCTATAAATAAAGAAGCAACGTTCTTGGAAGTGAAGGTAAGAAAAGAAAGAAGAATACACTTCACTAAACTTAGTAAACAAGCTTTCTTAAGTAGAGGAACTGACTTGCCCGTCAGAGTGCTAATCCCGGCACCCCCGACCGGAATATTTGCCTTTGCAGGTGACTAGCTGAGAATCAAGAGCGTCTTCCCAGATCCGAAGAGTATTTCCAAAAACCACTTCCCCACAATTGGCGCCGTCTGTGGGAATACTCAAATACATCCATGGAAGGCGTGACGCAAGATCCTCCGATAGCCACCGACGAGACTATACAGAGAGACGACATCACCCCGGCAGATCTGCTCGGGAAGGAAACCATCGCTGCGAGACGCGCCTTGAATTTTGATTCACCAACGAATTCAGCGCAGGAGATGATGCAAGCCATCATAGAACAAGCTAAACAGAATGAACAAAGGCTGGAAAATATGCTCGCAGAAAATGAACGCCTCCGACAAGATTTGGCCCTGGAAGTAGCAAAATCCAAAGAAGCTGCGCGCCAATACCCCAAACGACCCCTGAGGGCAGGTAAACAACCACCTCGAGCCCGACCAAGGGAAACTGATAGCGACTCCAATTCATTATCCATGGAGCATAACAAGGGACGCTCAGACACTTCCAGCTCCTCTGAAAAAAGCCCACATATAAGGAACAAGCGCAGAAGAGGTAGTTCAGACGAAGAGGACCGGCACGATCCTTTTATCCGACGAATTGCGAGGGCGACCCTGCCCAAGAAGTTCAAAGCTCCGTCATTTACTCTCTACGACTGAAAATCAGACCCCACCGATCATATACGTCACTACAAGCAGGCCATGACGTTGCATGCAGACAATGAAGCCCTCATGTGCCGCATATTCCCCAGCAGTTTGGGGCCACTAGCTGTCAGATGGTATTACAAGCTGGAGCCGGCTTCGATCAGAAGTTTCCATCAACTGCAAAAATCCTTCAGGGCCAGGTTCATCACCAACGAGGTATAGCCAAAACAGGCCGACTCTCTCTGGGCTATGCAAATTCAACAGGGAGAAACGCTGAGAGCATATTCGGCGCGATATTGGGAGTGCTTCAATCTCGTTGACGACTCTTGCAACGACTCCATGGCCGTCACCGCCTTCAAAATGGGACTACATCCTGACAGTGCTCTTCGCAACTCCCTAACCAGAAGACGCCCCAAAACAGTCTAGGCGTTGATGAAGAAAGTCGAAGAGTATTGCAAAGTGGAAGACGATTCCCTGAGGATCAAAGCTAGTCAAGCGTCCAGCAAATCGGGACCTCCTGACATTGCTCAGCCGATAAGCTCCGTGCCACCTCTGAGCCCCCAGCCACGACAACGTGCTAAACGGGACAAAAGGCGAGACTCTCGCCGATCGAGCGATCAATGCTCCCATCCGACGAATGAGCAATTGCAAGTCGACAATAGGCGCTCGAGGCGCGCCGACAAAAAGTACACAGAACTGTCAGAGCCAATCACCACTGTAATGACCAAAATCCAGCACCTTTCATTCTTCAAATGGCCGTCAAAGATGGTGGGACCACCCGATACACGACGAAGGGACCGGAGGTGCGAATATCACAGAGATCACGGCCACGAAATAGAGAGTTGCTACGCATTAAAAGACCACCTGGAGGAACTGGTGCAAGACGACCGACTGCAGCAGTATGTGAAACAGGGAAAGCCAACCAAGGCATTAGCATTAAGGCAGGACTCTCCCCCACTTGGCGTGATCCATGTAATTTACAGCCTGCCTACACTCTCGGCCACGCACACAATTCGATCGCACCCTTTATAGGGGCGCCGTACTTCGACTGACCGGTCCGAAGAAGCTCCGACAATTGCCTTTAATGACTCCGACCTCAATGACGCAACAGCTTCCCACATTGATCCGTTGATTATTGGATTACGCATAAACTGGTTCATCATTGAACGAATCCTCATAGATCTAGGGAGTAGTTCAGAGGTCATGTACTATCAAACTTTTGTCAAGCTCGGCCTCAACGAGGCAGATCTATCTCTGGCACCTCACCCACTGTTCGGCTTTAATACGAACCCGAATACCCATTGGGCAAGGTCACATTACCTGTTCGAGCAGGGTCTAGAACGGTCGAAGTGGAATTCCTGGTCGTGAAGCTCCCCTCGCCATATAATGCTATAATGGGAAGAACCTGGCTACATATCATGAAGGCCGTCCCAAGCACCTACCATCAGATTCTGCGTTTCCCAACAACCTACGGCATTGAAGAAATACGTGGTTCCCCCCAATCGGCACAAGTACAGTTCTGACGAAAACCCTATCACTGACCCGATCTGTGGGCTCTAATAACTGTAAATATATTTCGCCTCTGCAATATGAACAACTTTTCCTCGACGCTGAAAATCGTATGTCGATTCCCAATGGGGCACTTATCACGATTGGCCAAATTAAGTCTCCGGATTCGGAGCGCCCTTCGTGTATCACGATTGGCCAAATCAAGTCTTCGGATTTGGAGCGCCCTTCATGTATCACGATTGGCCAAACTAAGTCTCCGGATTCGGAGCCCCCTTTGGCGCATGCCGCCTTAGGGCCGATTAAGTCTCCGGATTCGGAGCGCCCTTCGTGTATCATGATTGGCCAAACTAAGTCTCCGGATTTGGAGCCCCCTTTGGCGCATGCCGCCTTAGGGCCGATTAAGTCTCCGGATTCGAAGCGCCCTTAGTGTCTTACGATTGGCCAAATCAAGTCTCCGGATTCGGAGCGCCCTTCGTGTATCACGATTGGCCAAACTAAGTCTCCAGATTCGGAGCCCCCTTTGGCGCATGCCGCCTTAGGACCGATTAAGTCTCCGAATTCAGAGCCCCCTTTTGCGCATACCGCCTTAGGGCCGATTAAGTCTCCAAATTCGAAGCGCCCTTCGTGTATCATGATTGGCCAAACTAAGTCTCCGGATTCGGAGCCCCTTTTGGCGCATGCCGCCTTAGGGCCGATTAAGTCTCCGGATTAGAAGCCCCCTTTGGCGCATGCCGCCTTAGGGCCGATTAAGTCTTGGATGAGAGCCCCCTTTGGCATACGCCTTGGTGATTAAGTCTCCGGATTGGCGCCCTTCGTGTATCACGATTGGCCAAATTAAGTCTTCGGATTCGCCCTCGATTGAGCCTTAGGGCCGATTAAGTCTCCGGATTCGAAGCCCCCTTTGGCGCATGCCGCCTTCGGGCCAATTAAGTCTCCGGACTCGAAGACCCCCTTTGGCGCATGCCGCCTTGGGGCCGATTAAGTGTCTGGATTCGGAGCGCCTTTCGTGTATCACGATTGGCCAAATCAAGTCTCCGGATTCGGAGCGCCCTTCGTGTATCACGATTGGCCAAACTAAGTCTCCGGATTCGAAACCCCCTTTGGCTCATGCCGCCTTAGGGCCGATTAAGTCTCCGGATTCGGAGCGCCCTTCGTGTATCACGATTGGCCAAATTAAGTCTCCAGATTCGGAGCCCCCTTTGGCGCATGCCGCCTTAGGGCCGATTAAGTCTCTGGATTCGGAGCGCCCTTCGTGTATCACGATTGGCCAAACTAAGTCACCGGATTTGGAGCCCCCTTTGGCGCATGCCGCCTTAGGGCCGATTAAGTCTCCGGATTCGAAGCGCCCTTCGTGTCTTATGATTGGCCAAATCAAGTCTCCGGATTCGGAGCGCCCTTCGTGTATCACGATTGGCCAAACTAAGTCTCCGGATTCGGAGCCCCCTTTGGCGCATGCCGCCTTAGGACCGATTAAGTCTCCGGATTCAGAGCCCCCTTTGGCGCATACCGCCTTAGGGCCGATTAAGTCTCCGGATTCGGAGCGCCCTTCGTGTATCATGATTGGCCAAACTAAGTCTCTGGATTCGAGCCCTTGGGCGCATCATACCAAGGGAATTTAAAGTCTTGAATGAGCCCCCTTACGCCATGCCGCCTTGGGGCGATTAAGTCTCCCCGTGTATCACGATTGGCCAAATTAAGTCTCCGGATTCGGAGCCCCCTTTGGCGCATGCCGCCTTAGGGCTGATTAAGTCTCCGGATTCGAAGCCCCCTTTGGCGCATGCCGCCTTAGGGCCGATTAAGTCTCCGGACTCGAAGACCCCCTTTGGCGCATGCCGCCTTGGGGCCGATTAAGTCTCCAGATTCGGAGCGCCTTTCGTGTATCACGATTGGCCAAATCAAGTCTCCGGATTCGGAGCGCCCTTCGTGTATCACGATTGGCCAAACTAAGTCTCCGAATTCGAAACCCCCTTTGGCGCATGCCACCTTATGGCTGATTAAGTCTCCGGATTCGGACCGCCCTTCGTGTATCACGATTGGCCAAATTAAGTCTCCGGATTCGGAGCCCCCTTTGGCGCATGCCGCCTTAGGGCCGATTAAGTCTCCGGATTTGGAGGCGATTAATCTCCTTAAGGCCAAATGGGCCCAGGATTCGGAAACGGATCATACAGTGCTAAGTGCTAATCACGTCCCCGAATTCGGAGGAAACGTTGGCACGAACAAAAGATATTGATGATTGATCCTATGTAACATGCTGGAACAAATCATGCATTCGAAGTAATGAGGCTTAGCACACAAGCAACATAAATAGATTTAAAATAAAACCATTTATTTGATTAAACAGTTGTTACATGAATACAACCTGCATTCGAACATTACAATATCGAAAGCAAAAAAGGGACAAAACGCGCCGGTAAAGCAGCATCGCCGGATCGACGACCGTCACCTTAAACCCCTCCACGGCGTGCACTACCTTGAACCAGTTATGCTTAAGCCCGCGACTTGCATAAACGCCAAACTACCCCTGACACCATTGACAATGTCAAGGCTGAGATCCAGGATAAGGAGGGTATTCCACCAGATCAGCAGACCATTGACAATGTCAAGGCAAAGATCCAGGACAAGGAAGAATGAACTTGACAGTTGTTGACTCTCCTTTCGGGGTGATCTGCTTCGACGACTTGGAGACTCACAGATCTCAAGCCCTTCGCTTGGAGACTCATAGAACTCAAGCCCTTCGGATGACCTAACTCCTTCAGGAATAGGTTTTCTGTCGCAAACCATCTCAACACCGAACTTGACCGAAATTTGAATGTAACCAAAATCACCATACCAGACAAAGAATGATGAGTCGAGTCAAATGGGATTACTGATGCGAAGCACCGACTCCTTTTATTCTCAGCAACGATTGCGATCTCGAGGTCCCAACCCCGAGAAAATTTTATTAACTCCCAAAAACGCATTGGTTAAAAAAAAAAAAAACAACAAGCGTCGATTGATGTTCGCCACGACCATCCCGACGGCTGGCTGAAACGCGCGCTGGCTCGGCCAAAGCGAAATAACTTTATTAAAACCGGTCGGCCAATATTCACATGCCGATCACCGTCGACCAGCCCTTTAATCCAACTGCTCAAGTGTCAATACGCTCACCCAAATCGGAGATAAATGGCCGTTGAAACAGACTCAATAACGCCCTAACGATGCGCAGGCGTGTCGGCCCACGCCTTCGCGGATATTGCCGGTAGGCCAGCGTCTTCTTGCGGCGATTAACATTTATGCAGGTCGGGCAATATCTAGACATTCAAACATTTAAGCAACACGAAATACACATATGCCGAATATGAATGACAATGAAACAGTTATAATGAAACAATCTTTATTTAATAAAACAATAAGTTACATAGTTTCGAACACGCTCTGTGTTCCAATCTTAAGACTATAAAATTCATACGGCGTCACCCTCATCCTCACTCTTCTCAATCTCAAAGGCACAAAACGGAAAATCTTTACTCTTGTAGCGTGGTGATGCCGAATCAATTCCCGACGCTCGAAGAGCTTCTGCGGCTTGAGATGCCTTGATCCAACCGGGCCTGAACCCGCGGTTTTCACATCGGCATACTTCTTCAGCCAGCGTCTCCCTGGTTTTCTCGATTCCCACCTTTCAGCCCTCATGGAAACCTTTTTTGTAGGCCCTCCCCTACGCACTCTCTATTGCGAACATACTAGCCGTCTCTCGATCGGCAAGTGCGGAGCTGATAAGCCGACTCGTAACCCTCTCTTCCACAATTGGGTTCGCGTGCGCGGTGGGTTGTGCTGGAGCCGCCTTGGCCTTCCATAGTTCCCGCTCGGCCGCCTCCACGCGGGCCTGCAAACTTCGAATATGTTCGTCCTTCTTCTCCATCTCTTGACGGGCAGCACGTAGACGCATGCCGACTTCATAAGCAGTGTAAAGCCCCTTCACTGCGCCGTGAATGCCCTCGCGAAACACTTCGTAATCCTGTCGACCCAACATCGATTTCTGAACCTCAGGCGGAAATATTTGTTAGGCAAAGTCGACCGCTACATCTGGATCTCGAACGATCGAGTCCGCCTCTGTCATGGGTCTATTCTTCACGAATACCGCAAAGCTTAATGGGCACGGTTTCGCGTCGGACCTTCCCTCGACTCGGGACTGTTGAGCCTTACCCTGCGACTGCTTTTCTCGCCTGGGTGATCTACTGCGACGTCGGGGAGACTGACGCCTCTCACGACCCCTGGCACTCCTACTTCCTGCCCGCGAGGGTTCACCACCCCGATTCATATCTCTGCCAAGCTCAGCCAGGGTCTTCGCTTCCCCTTTGCTGTTGAAGAAAAGTCGGTTCAACATCCGCACAATCAGTCTTCCCCTAAGAGCTAAGCTCAGTTGTCTACCAAGCTCACAAAGGATGTACGTTTCCTCATTCATCCTTCACAGAGGCAGCACGTTTGAGGCAATCTCATTAATTGGAGACCCTGAATCGCCCAACGCCGGCTAAGTCAACAGTAGGGGCACGATTCTACCATAGTCCATCAATCTATCCGGCTCAAGTACCCCAGCTGGCCCTCGACCCCGCAAGGACCGCCCGGGGCAAGGGCAGATTCACCAATCTATTCGGCCCTCGACCCCGCAAGGACCGCTTGGGGCAAGGGCAGATTCATCAATCCAGGCGGCTCAAGTACTGGGCCCTCGACCATGAGGGCTGAGGGCAAGGAAAATTCATCTATCCAGGCTCAAGTACCCCGACCACCTCGACCCCAAGGACCGCTGGGGCAAGGCGGATTCATCAATCTAAGCGGCTCAAATACCCCATCCGACCCTCGACCTGCGAGGATCGCTGGAGCAAGGCGAGACTCACCAATCTATCCGGCTCAAGTACCCGGCCAGGCCCTCGACCCGCAAGGACCGCCGAGGGCAAGGCGGACTCACCAATCTATCCGGCTCAAGTACCCACCGCCCTCGACTCGCAAGGACCGCCGGGGCAGGCGATTCACCACCCTATCGGCTCGAGAGACCTCGGTGGCTCTCGAATGTGATTCATAATTGAATCCGATCGACACGGAGAAGACAAATCAATGTTGACACAGGATATTCAATCCCTAAAGCAATTTTACACAAAGAAGACAAATCAATGTTGAGATAGGATATTCAATCCCTAAAAGCTGAAACTCGGCAACAATTTTACGCAAAGTAGCAAAAGGCTTTGAGCCAAACTCAGCAAAATGTTTCATTAACATAATCACACAAATTGTGCACAGGAATAGTGGCATTATGTAGACGCGCCCGTGGGCTTCACTCTACAGTTCGGACTCAATTTGTGTCACGGTTCTAAATCTGAACCAGAGAGTCCAACTCTGGCAAATCGTTTTGAGAAAAACTGATTTTTGAAAAGAAGTGCCAAACATGGACTGCTTTGCGGATTCTGAGTCGCCACCTAAATATTTTTTAAAATGGGAAATTTAGGAAACCCTGACTCGGTGCCGAAGGCCACGTGTCCGTCATAACCAAAGTTGACTTGGCTCGGGAGCTTGGGTACGATCGGGGAAGGTCAGCTATGAGCACCCCCTCTCGCCCGGTCCAAAGACCGGCCTCTACTAACCGTGATATCCGATTTTGAAAACATTACGTGTTCTTATTCCGGTTATTAGCCTAGATTTACTATGTTATGCGCACAGCAAACAAGTATAGACCAAATCGCCTAAGTTGGAACAAAACATTACGTGTTTGTTTTGAAAAATGATTTGCTACTCATAAGTAGGCTAAAATCTGAGTTTTGCCACTCTCAAGCGGGCTTTTAGAAAAGCGGTTTTGCCACTATCTAGTGGGCTTTAAAACTCACAGTTTTAATGTGTTGTCCCAATTTAGGTAATTCAACCTCCATCAACGAGCATTCATGCGGTTATATCACATAAGCACTTATCCTCATGGTAAGCATGCTATCATGGCAACATTCACACACATGCGATATGCTAAAGCATAAAAGCTCACCTAGTACTCAAGCCAAAAGCGAAGCTTATTAGAAATCCATGCATGGACCTAAGCATCTTGAAATGTCTAATGCAACACATGCAAAGATGTAATCTAAGCGGGCTCGGCTATCCTAAACATGGAATATGGAATGCTACAAATAACACGTATTCAATTTGGAATTGAAAGTGCGATGCGATTTGTATGATGTACCGAGCGATGCATGTAAACAAATGCATGAATGCACGCATGCATAGCATAAGGTATGCTAAAATTAAAGCGTGCCCTAATCTACCATCATAAGGTAAATAAATAAAAGGGAAGAAAAGGCGTGGGGTTGGAAGACATACACACACTCACACACCCTTATTACAATTATGCCCTCACTCGGAGGGACCAAATAAATATCTGATCCCAAATAATAAATCAACTATCCTAGCTAATTAATTATTACGGACCCTTAATTAATTAACAAATTAATTAAACTCTTGAAAGCGATAAAGGCCTCGGGAAGAGGATGCACGCATGCTCGGATCCGACTTGCCGAAAACCTACACCGTGCCACTTTGCCTCTGTTTTCTTGCCTGTCTCTCCAAAATTACCAAAGTTTCGAAAAACCTTCCTTGAATCTTTGCATACGCCACCGGTGGAGGAAGTTCATCATTTGTCTAGAAAGATCACCGGCCGCTCTGGAGTCCATCGGCCAAAAATGAAGTGCGGGTCGACACTATTTACTGCCGGACGGCACAAAATTCTGCAGAGACAGTTTGTGACAATGACGGCGATGTATGGCATGGGTTTTGAGCATATATATGCATGGCTAATGCCCCTATCATGTAATAAACTCAAGAGCACGCTTGACCCCGCCATCAATCACGCATTTCAATGCATGATGGCCCAAAAGCCAAGTTAGCAACTTTGATATCAAATGAAATGCACATCAAACACACAAGTGAAACCCAACCTCTATCATACTCAATTCAAGAGGCAAGGCATGACAATGCACATGCAACCTAAGCATGCAAGCTAACATGCAAACATGCAATGCAACTAGACGGCACGCACAATGTTAACAACATAACATGCACAACGCATTGAAACATGGCATACACAATGCAAGATGGGCTTACACCAATATGAGATAGCCTCAGCCACACTCACATAGGAGGCCATAAGATGAAAATGGGACGCTCGAAATGCGTGCACGTATGCACGCAAACCGAGAACCGAACCTAAGGCACGAATGCCACTCTAACAAGGTATGGCAAGGCATGGATCATGGCATACAAACATATGAATTTCAACCACTGAAATATGATGCTTAACAGCCCCGAATCATGGCAATATGGCACCCGATACATGAGACGCATCCCGAAACTCAAAATTAGGCATATGAAATGGCCTACAACTGTGCAATACATGCATTATTTGCACACGAAGTGTGAATACAGAAGCAAGCCAGCCCCGAGACAAACATTTTTACAATACAAAGCATGATCAAACAGCAAGCGCAGGTAGGGCTAAAATGGCATACACAAATGGCTCCATAAAGGAGGCGATGAAACAACTAACATATGGAAGTCCCAAACGGCAAAGAACCCTTAATGAACCATGTCAAGAGGGTCAAAATAAAGCTACTTTTAGTTCTGACCAAGGTCCAAAACAGAAGCAAGATAGCCTAAAAAAATCATGCAAAATGAGGCTAGGCATGGATTTCAAAGCAAGTGATACATGGCAAGCTCCAACAGTGATGAGCCCTTCTTCAATGTTGAAGAAGGGCTCGAGAAATATCTCCTTTCAGTTTATGAAAAGCCTCAAAACAGATTACACATTGGCCAAAAATATCATGCAAAGATACGGTATTTCAAGAGGGTATTGAAGCAAGTGAAATATAGGGACCTCAAATGACAAAATTTCCTTAATGAAACATGAACTAGAGCTCAAATAAAGGTGACTTTCAGTTTTGGTCGGAGCTCAAAACAGTGGGAAAAGAGGGCTAAGAAATAGACCAAGAAAAGAGCAAAAAAGGGGAAAAAACGAGACTCACCCTTGTAGACCAATCATCGCTGCCTTTTGAACTGAAAAACAGAGCCTCCTAGCCTCTGAAAATCCCTCCTTGCTGCCGGAAATGGAGTGGTGGTGGTGGTGCTAGGTGGTGGTGAAGGAATGGTGCCAAACTTGGAAGATTTTTGAGAGTTTTGGAGCTTGGAATTATAGAGAGAGAGAGATACAATATAGGAGCTCTCAAACCAGATTTTCTAACCCTTAAAACAGGTCTGGAGTGCTGTATTTATAACCAAAAACGTTTAGAAAAGAGGGGGAAAAAAGGGGAAACATTTCAAGTTTCCCTCCAAAAACCAAAGGAAAGTGGCAGCTACGGGTTTCAAACGGCGAGAGTCCTTCAACAAAGTCGAAGAGGGCCCAAAATAAGATGCTTTGTAGTTTACGACCAAGTCCAACGCAGCCCACAAGTACGCCTAAAATACCGTGCAAAAAGGCCCAAAAAGAGGTAAAAAAGGCAAGTGACAAATGGAGATGTCAAACAGTAAAAGGTCCTTAATCAAACATGAAACGGACCTCAAAATATGACTATCTCAAGTTCGGGTCGAAGCCCAAAAATTTATAATGAAGGCTCGGGGCGAAACACGTAGTCGGGGCCGAGTGGGCATTAAGCACGGAAGTGGTGTCCGACCACGAAGTTGGTCTCTCGGACTAGACTGACCCAAAAAGTGAGGTAAATAGGATGCATGCCAAAAATCGGGGCAAACGGAGGTGGTTAGGCGGTCCCGAACCGAGGCACACGGCCTAATTGACTCAGCAGGGAACAGGGCTCCAAAATGGGCAAAATGGCCTATGGCCACGAAATGTAGCCTCTGGCCATTGAGAGATGATCTGAGACCTCTCCTTCCTTCTCAAGAGAAAGCAGAGAAAACCGAGGCACAGTTATAAACCGAGGCAAAGCACAAAAGAGTCCGGAAGTCCAGAGGCAAGGCTCGTAACCGGGACTCCGCAACCTCAGAACGAGCACAATATGCAACATCACCAAGTGCTCAATCGGTGACGTCTGAGTCTTAAGGTCGGTCAAAAATAGGGTGTCTACACATTACAAGGAAATGTTCATTAATAAATTGCGTACAAGTTAGTAACCAATTTATACATGAAAACTACCCTGAACCAACAAAACCCAACCAAAAAATAATAATAATAATAATAATAATAATAATAATAATAATAATAATAATTAGGAAACGCCTCCCAAATCACTCATCGGTGTCGGATTCGAGTGGCTCGACATCCACTTGCTCATAAGGAATTGGCAAATCCGATGAAATCCCAGCGGCAGCAAGGGCTATGAGCCACCCATGTTTGAACCCCCGATTCTCAAACTTGGGAACTTCATCAACATATTCAGTGAAAGCGGCGCTCTTTCCTGGCTCGAAAGCCTCAGATTCGGCTTTCTCCTTGGCGCCTTGGCTCCTCGGTGAGCCTCCGCCTGGGCAAGTTCGTCCTTTGAGAGTTTGAGCGATTCCTCACTCGCATTCGCTCTAGCCTCAGCGTCAGATCGAAGCTGTTCAGCGGAGCGAGCCCTCTTCTTCTCCGCTTCGGCTCGCGCGCTCTCCATTGCGGCCCTCATTTTTTCAAACTCTGCTCTACTCTTCTAACCTTCCACTTCGGCTTGCAAACGGTCAACCCTGCCAAGAGCATCATGTAGCCGGCGGCCCAAGTCGGCAATCCTGCCGACGGTCTGCAAGAATAAGGGATCATTAGATACCTTTATAAAAAATAAATTCAGAAATAAATATAAGATTCCTACTAGGAGTGCCGACTGTGCAGATAAGGCTACTGCCAAAATATCCGGCACGGCGCAAAAGGCTACACTATCAGCCGGCAAGGAAATTGAAGCCGCCAAGCTCAACGCAACGGCCGGATCCTCAATGGCAGAAGCATTGGAAGAAATCGGCGTATCTCTGATCTTTGGCTGAATAACAAAGGGTGTGACCACGTCCGATTCCTCGAGGCGAGGCCGTTTGTCAGGACTAGCTTCTGAACTGGCTTCCCCCTCGGCGCTGCGTTTTTGGCCGCGCTCCTCCGGAATTTGCCGTTCTTCATTGGCCTGCTAATCACCCCCTTTTTCCGTTTCAACCGGCGTAACCTGAACCAGCCCTTCAACAATGGGTACGGAGTCCTTATGCAAGCTGGGATCAGATTCGCCGGCCTCGGCCTTTTGTTGAGCAGCCATTCGCTCGGCATTTCTCCTACGCGCCATTTGCGAAAGGCTTTCCTTCGCCATACCTTCGAACAAATTGCCGGGTAGGTCGCCCAAATTCGCGAAAATGTCTCCGGAAGAGACTTCTGCCCGACCCGACATGGATGGTGAAGGCTGATCGAGTCCGACAGTCTCAAACGCCGAGCGCACGGCCTCGTCAACTTCTTCGGCCTCCTCGGTGAATTCTCTCGCCGGATCGGCAACTGCTTGTATTTCCGGTTCTGCGTCTCGCCCCGAATCAGAATCTTCGAGACCGATTTGCCTGAGGTTCTTGTAGCTGGGGAAGATAAGAGCCGAGAGGCTGCGATCACGGATGGAATCGGAATGTTGTCAGCAGCCGAGAACGTGGTGTAAGTGGGCTCGTACAGAAGTAAAATGTGGGCGGCTCTCCCCCATTTTTGCACGTTTGGGCGGCCAAAGTAGTCGAGTGCAATCTTAATATCCCTAAGGACTGCTTCGTCAGCGCAAGTCAGAATCTTCTTCAATTTATTACCTGCAAAAGAGGAGTGATTAAGGAAAGAAAGCTGATTAAAAGATAAATCATTAAACACAAGATACTACGTGGCAACCTGGGTCACCCTTATGTCTGGGGATGGGGTCTAGGCGATCTTCACCCTCAGCGAACTCCCAATTACCTCGGACATTGACCATTACATCGTCAACCCTCTTACCAGAACTGGCAAGCATAGTCACCAAATGATGGTCAGTATCCTTGGCCCTAAGGAAGTAATCCGACCAGTAGGCCGAGGATTTGGCTAAAAGCATAGCGATCTTAGAATAGCCTAATTCCAAGATTGATCCTAAGGCGCCGATTCAACTATATAACACCCATAATGATTGAAAAGAAATTTACGTTGAAATTTGAGAATCGGACTCCAATAGCGAAGGGCGACCTAAGTAATGGATGTAGGAAAGCGGACTCCGCCTTCGCTATGGGCGGGAGAATACGATTGTATTCTGATCCTCCCTTTCCATGTCCAGAGTACTGTCCGTTACAAGAGCAAGATGGACGTCATCGGGAATGGAAAAATGTCGCCGGAATCTAGAAATGCGACTCTCAGAAAGGAGGTCCTTCAGGTGTTTAGCCATTTCGACGGAGGTCCAAGGCTTCGCCGAAAGTAAAAAAAATGATAAACAGAGAATATGGCTACAAAGAAAGGGGAAGAAAACTTACGAGGAGCAGATGAGGCAAAGGTAGACGGACGAAAGTTGCAGAAAATGCGGGTGAGAGAAGAGATGTGCGCTGGACGCATCAATGAAGCGGAAAGTGTAATGATAAACGAAAAGGCGTGCGCTTTTTGACATTTTCTGACGCCTTGGGATACGCGAAGCCTCCTGATCTCAGGGGCTTTTTGAATTCTAAACCAAACACACCGATTAACTACCGTTAATAGGGAGTTCAGGGGGCAATTGTGGGAGCCGGATATATGGATAAATCGGAAGGGGCATGTCTTAGTGTTGACATTAACCGGACGTCCAGCAAATATTAATCGGCCCCATCCTGCAAGTCTAGGATGGGCCGAATACGATACGTAAGCCGATTAATAAAGATCGTTGGGGGCTGAATATAAGAACAGGTAATGATTGAAGACCAAGCTCAGGCCCCGACGCCTTCAGGAGGAACAGCTATAAATAAAGAAGCAGCGTTCTTGGAAGTGAAGGTAAGAAAAGAAAGAAGAATACACTTCACTAAACTTAGTAAACAAGCTTTCTTCAATAGAGGAATTGACTGGCCCGTCGGAGTGCTAATCCCAGCACCCCCAACTGGAATATTTGCCTTTGCAGGTGACTAGCTGAGAATCAAGAGCGTCTTCCCGGATCCGAAGAGTATTTCCAAAAACCACTTCCCCACATAGACCAACTCAAGATTTGGCCATTGTTTGAAAAGATTGAGCTTCTAGGTGAGGAATTGATTATAAATTCATGAGTTTAATCTTGTAATTTTGTGAATTCAAATTTGAAGGGTGATCAAGAACAAGAATTGTGTTGTGTTTCGTGAATTTGAAGTCATGGAATGCATGCATGTGTATAATTGCCATGAATTTGTATAGTTGAGCATGAAAAGTATGATCCATGTAGGATTTTGGCTAGAGTTCATGCTTGTGATCACCATTTGCACCATTTGAGTTGGTAATGAAAATTATATCTCACATGCATGTACCATTCATAATAAATATGAGCTTGAATGCATGAAATTGTTGTGCTGAAAGTGAATTTGGTGTAGATTGGGACATGCATGTGATTAATTTGTGAAATTGAGCTCCATTGTGTTGTAATTTGGTGTTGGTACCATGTTAGTATATGATTATGTGAAGTTTGAGCCAAAAGCATGCATCTAGAACCATTGAATGTCGAATTGGAGCTCAAGAACATGTTCTGGAAAACCCAGAAAATTTGATGTCCGCTCGGCGGAAACCCGCCGAAAGTGTGAATTCGTGCTCAGTATTTTTGCAAACTTGGATGTCCGCTGAGGCGAAGTTCACGCTTCGGCGGGAAGCTATGTACTACAGACCTTGACGCGCGGACTTCACGCTCGAGCGTAATTTTAATGCATCCAGCACTTTTGCAGGCCTCATGGGTCTGCTCGAGCGAGGAAATTCACGCTCAAGCGGGAACCCTATTTTCTGAAATTTTGAAAAGGCATTCTGAGTTTCATTTTCCGTCTTCTTTTACTTCTAAGTACTCTTAGGCATGCATTGAGCATTGTAATTGAGTTAAAGAGATAAGAATGAAGCCTAAAGAGGAAAATGTGAATTTAGAACGGCTTGAATTGTTTGTGACCCTTTTGTGTTCATAGAATGTGTAGGGTCGAGCTCCAGGGCAAACCAACCAAATGATCACTGTGAGTATTATCTTAACAAAGATATCTGAAATATGTTGTTGTCCAAATTACTTATTTCTATGTAAGTTTTATAAGTTCGTTGATTCGATTGGTGGACAATGTTGTTATGCCAAATGAATGGGCCAAAGGCCAGTTTGATCTGAATGGTAGAGTGAATGGGCCAGAGGCCGTTTTGACAAGAATGAATGGATGGGCCAGAGGCCGTTTTGACATGAATGAATGGGCCAAAGGCCGTTTTGACACGAATGAATGGGCCAGAGGCCATTTTGACATGAATGAATGGGCCAGAGGCCGTTTTGACACGAATAAATGAATGGGCCAGAGGCCGTTTCGACATGAATAAATGAATGGGCCAAAGGCCAGTTTGACATAAATGAAAATATCAATTGGGCCCAAGGCCGTTTGAAGCATGTTGTTCTACATACCGTTGTTATAACTCCTTTATTTCATATTATTCACTAAGCTTTTGCTCACGATCATTCATGTGTTTGTAGGTGAGCCAAGAGAAGTCCAAACCCAACCCCAGTGAAGTCTGTGAGGAACAACAAAGGTTTTGAAGAATCAGCCCTTGCGTCTCACGCACGAGACCGCTTCGCCTTTTTGTCATTCTGTTTTATTTTGTCATGTGGGCGAAGTCTTTGAATATGTTGTATATAGTTTTCTTGGGTTGACTTAGATTTATATGATCCTATATGTACAGAACCTTGTGTAGTACATATTTTGTTGTGAGTTATTAATAAGCATTTTTATGGTTTGTTATGATGTGCCATGTAAGCACAGCTCTATGGACAAATTTTTAAACTGCTTCCGTTTGGACCCCATTAACTCTGTTAACATACATTTGGTTTGGTTTGAGGCCGTAGGTAATCTCATGATTACTGACTGGTTATGTCCTTAACCCACGAGGGTGGGTTCGGGTCATGACAGAGTGGTATCAGAGCACGAGTTAATAACTCACACACTTGTCCAAAAGAGCAATAAGCATCTAGAAAAGATCTAGGATGCATTCATGTGATCAGTATAAATTTGGAAGCATCAAGAATATGCCTGACTGTTTTGATATGAACGATTATGTGCTATAAGTAAGTGAATTGCTTGCATTGCAATTGTTTGAATATGTGTGCTTTCTAGTATATGTATATATGTGTATCTTTTGTATAAAGTGTAATGTAAGTTTAATCAGACAGTGAAAACAAGAGGTGATGAGATAGAGGAGTCCTCTATTGCCAGAATAGACAGAATGGAAAGATTGATTCAGGAATTGGCAGAAACGTTGAGGCAACAACAGGAGTGGCAACAATAGTGGCAACAACCACACCCTCCACCTCCACCTCCGGGACCTCCTGTGCCAGATAATTAGAATGACGATCGGATAATAGCACTCACGAAAGAATTCAAGAAAATGAAACCACCATAGTTCCACGGGGGACTAGACCCGTTGAAAGCCGAAGCATGGGTCCTCGGCATTGAGAAACTGTTTGAAGTGTTCCCGTGTTCAAAGACACAGAAAGTACTTCTAGCCACTTTTATGCTAGAAGACGAGGCAAGAAGATGGTGGATGTTAATTCGAAAAAATCATAAAGATGTTGACTGGGTGAAATTTCTGGAGATTTTCTAGGACAAGTACTTCCCACAATGTGTTCGGGATAGGAAAGTAGTAGAGTTCATGGAACTTAGGCAAGACAGCATGACTGTAGCTGAGTGTGAGGCCAAATTCACTGAATTGGCCAGGTTTGCACCACATGTAATTGATACTGATTATAAGAAGGCGAGACATTTTGAAGGTGGACTTCAAAGTGACATTTTAGAAAGAGTGAATGTCTTGAAGCTGGAGACCTACATTGGGGTGTTAGACAGGGCCATCATATCAGAGGCTAACATAGCTAGACAGACTAAGTCAACAACTGACTGGAAAAGTAACAAAAGGCAAGGCTTCTTCTCAAAGAAGAAATTTTCGAAAAAGCAAAATACGAGCTCCTCAAATACTTCAAATTCTTCCCGAGACATAGCTCCCATGTGCAATATTTGTAGCAGAAAGCACCGTGGAGTTTGTTACCGTGTGTTAGGAGCCTGTTTCAAATGTGGGAAACAAGGGCATATAGCCCGAGATTGTAATTAGAATGGTGGAAAACTAGCTGCTAGCTCAACTACATCAATCCCGAAGCCGGGAAATACTATGAGACCTGCTACCACCGGGGATACCGTGAGATAGGGGAGAGTTTTTGCGCTTGTTCCGGGCGATACACGGAATGCCAACGCAGTTGTCTCAAGTACCATTTCTATATGTAATCAGGATGCCTTTGTGTTAATTGACTCTGGATCAACACACTCATTTGTAAGATATGCATTTGCATCTAGACTGAGTAGACCTTTAGAATTACTGCCATATCTGCTATGCATGTCTGCTCCATCTGGGGAATCTGTATTGTGTGAATCTGTATAACAGTTTTGTGACATGCGTGTTGAGGATGCTATCCTATTTGTAGATTTGTTGCCATTGAACTTTAGACACTTTGATATAATTTTGGGCATGGATTGGTTAACTAAATATTGTGCCACCATTGATTGTGTGACCAAACGAGTTGTATTTAAACCACCAGAACATACAGAAATTGTGTTTGTAGGTAATGGGGTAGTACCTCCACCTTATTTGATATCTGCAATGAAAGCATGCAAACTGATCGGAAAAGGGTGTCAGTGTTATTTTTGCTATGTGTTGTCTGAACAATCTGTGAATGTTGAATTGAACAGTATCCCTATTGTTAGAGAATTTCCAGATGTGTTTCCAAATGAATTACCAGGGGAATTGGTAGACAGGGAGATAGAGTTCACTATTGAAACTGTATCAGGCACCCAGCCTATTTCTAAAACTCCCTACAGGATGGCTACTGCTGAAATGAAAGAACTGAAAGAACAGCTGAAAGACCTGCTTGACAAAGGGTTTATCCGACCTAGCACTTCGCCATGGGGTGCACCTGTATTGTTTGTGAAAAAGAAGGATGGAACCCTACATTTGTGTGTTGACTATCGAGAACTGAACAAGGTAACAATAAAGAATAAATATCCCCTACCCCATATTGATGACCTGTTTGACTAGTTGCAGGGATCACAAGTGTTTTCCAAGATTGATTTGAGATCCGAGTATCATCAGCTGAAAGTAAAGACAGAAGATGTTGAGAAAACCACATTCAGAACGAGGTATGGTCATTTTGAATTTCTTGTCATGCCATTTGGAGTGACTAATGCTCCGATAGCATTTATGGACTTAATGAACCGAATTTTTGAAACCTACCTTGACGAATTCATTGTGGTTTTTATTGATGACATTTTGATATATTCTAAAGATAGACTTGAACATGAACATCATTTGAGAACTATCCTACAAATACTTCGGGAAAGGAAATTATTTGCTAAACTAAAGAAATGTGAGTTTTGGTTGGATGAGGTTGTTTTCTTAGGGCATGTGATCAACAAGAAAAGAATTTCAGTGGACCTACAGAAAATAGAGGCTATTGTGAATTAGCCTACACCGACAAATGTGACAAAAGTCCGCAGTTTTATGGGCTTAGCTGGGTATTACAGGAGGTTTATGAAAGATTTCTCAAAAATAGCTGCACCTCTTATCCAGTTGATACGCAAGGGGCAATCATTTGAATGGAATGACGAAAGAGAATCTACTTTTCATGAACTGAAAACGAGGCTGACCACTGCACCAATATTGAGACTGCCCACAGGTACGGAAAATTTAGTAATTTTTAGTGATGTGTCTTATAAGGGTTTGGGTTGTGTGTTAATGCAGAATGGAAAGGTTATTGCTTACGCCTCCCGACAGTTGAGGCCACACGAGAAGAATTATCCAACACATGACCTAGAATTGGCCGCAGTTGTTTTTGCTTTGAAAATCTGGCGGCATTATCTGTATGGAGCAAAGTGTGAAGTCTACACAGATCACAAAAGTCTGAAATTGTAATAACCCGACTCTCATATCTGTTTCTGGTATATTTTCGATTTGTTATTCTATGCATTTACTTGCTTTCTGTCAAAAGTGATTTATATCTGTGGCATTTTTATTAGTGTATTTGGAACCTCCCTATTTTATTTTGGGGTATTGATTTTGGTGGTAATATGATGGTAAAGTAAGATTGGACCAAAAACTTTAATTCGAATAATTCGCCTACGATCAGCCGTCACTCTTTTGCCCTTTTCTTTTTCCACACTTTGAATTTGGATGTGAAGTTAGAACCATTGGAAAGATTATTTTCGGGGCTTCAATTTGGACAGAAGAATGACCTAAAACGGAGTCCGGATGAGAGAGTTACGCATGTTTGAAGTTTTCATATCTGTGCTGGAAGCAGGACCGCACGTGCGGCGATGTGCGGGGCAGCAGCTCAAAAACGTGATTTTGAGCTCATTTCTTACGTTTTCTTTTCCTCTCTTCTTCTCCCCTCTTCCATGTCCGAAACCCTAGTTCCCAAAACCTTGATTTCCTCGACTTTTCTCAACAAATCAACCATGGATCTTGCATCAAGGATGGAGAATAAGAGGAGATCACCACTTTCTACTGAATGGAATTTCGAAATTTTTGAGGTATGTTGGGGTTCTATTATGGGGTTTAGAGTATAGTTTATGGGGTTTAGATTATGGTTTATGGATTATGGACCTAGGGTGCCTAATAAATGGGAAGATTTGAAATAAAAAGTAATGGGTTAAGAAGATTTAAAATTTTATTTGAAATGTGTAGATTTCTTAGAAACCCTAGGTTGATTTTTGATGATAATCAATGATTTGGCCCAAATTGATAGTTGAATCATGAAAGTGGTAGGTTGAATTAGATGTGTTCAAGTTTAATTGGAATTTGGTTATGTTTGAAAATTATGTTTAAACTTTGCGATTGAACTTTGTTAAATGCATTGTAAATTATGTTTTAATAAAAGGGAAATTGGGGGAAAAGATTTGTTGATAATGTGGATGATATAAATTCGATTATGGAATGTTGAAATGAAATTTAAGAATTCCTTTTGAGATATGTTGAATTGTGATGATTATGTGGGATGGTATTGACTATGTTGATATTAATTTTTGTGACCTAAAATGTGAAGTTTTCAAGAATGGGTTTAATCCCAAATCATTTTACTAAATATTTGTGAGCTTGCTTAGTTATTAAATCAAGAGAATGATTTAGTAGGATTTCTTATGGGGATGGGGAAATGTTTGGTTTTTGGTGAAAACACTAGAAATTTAAGGAGTTTTGGGGAACATGGAAATGTTCATAAAAATCCTTTCTTTCTTTGAATAGAAGATGAATGGGTGTAAATTCTATAATGTGTTTTGTAAGACTAGTAATCTTATATATATATATATTGAGTTGGAGAAGTAGGTTTGAAACTTCATGCTGCAAAATATTGTTTGCTCTGTTTTACGTGCTTAACCCTCTGGTATTTCTGGAATTTGTGTTTGATGCCCTTAATGTATAAGTTGTGTACATGTGTAGGGCATAACCCGAGAAGGACAAGCACTCCGTTATAGCACTGTGAGTAGTAGTACCATTATCTGCTTCATATATATAGCTAATGATTGTCATTAACACCTTGTTTATACACAATATATAATTACGTTATGTTTTGATATGTGTATATAAAGAAAGGAGGAAAAATGAAGTGTTTTCATTCTTTAAGATTATGGGCCTTTGGCCATACGATATAAGTAACTACGTTATGAAACAAAGTGCTACACGGGACTAAGTGCTACATTGTGAGTCACCGTTAGAACCTGTGTGAGACACCTCTTGAGTTCATACAAGAATTTACAAGGGCTTAACGCCAATTTACAAGGGCATTCTTAATGCCAATTTACAAGGGCTTAACGCCAATTTACAAGGGCATTCTTAATGCCAATTTGCAAGGACTTAATGTTAAAGTTTGATAAGCATATGTTTTAAAGTTTGGTAAGCATATGTTTTAAAGATTGATAGGTATATGTTTTGAAGCTTAGTAAGTATATGTTTTGAAGCTTGGTAAGTATCCAAGGGCCTTGCGCCACTATGTTAATGGGCTTCATGCCACCATGATTAAGGGTTTGTGCCACATTATACCAGGATTTTAATCCAAAACATTATATTCAAGCCAATATGTTTCATGATAAGATCTAAGTCTATAATGAATAAGAACAGATTCAAACTCGTATTGTGAATCTTTGCATTAGTATCAAAGTACATGTTTGAAGCTTTGAATACCAGGTTGGAACTTTACTTGGCATTGTAGAATTTCAGAAATTGCATGGTCCGCTCGAGCAGAGACCCATGTTCAGGAACATTTGAAAAGTTGCATTTAGTTCGTATGTCTATCCTCACTTATTTCCAAAGCATGTTAGACACAATTTATGGTTCAATAAATATTGAGAAGTTACGAATCCATGTGTATTTCTATTATACAATGTTTCAAGTTAAACATTATTTTATTTATGTATTACTATTCACTGAGCTTGGCTCACCTCTCGTATGTCTCTGTTCCTGTAGGTAACCAACCAGGAGGTCAGTCCTAACCCAGGACGTTCGTTCCCTTTTGTCAACCTTTATGAGTCCAGGCACTAAGCGAGATCACTCAGTTTTGTGAAGCTTTGTTAAACATTGTCTTTTTTTTTTTTTTTTTGATTACTCATTTAAGGTTAAATGTACATGACTTCAATGTTTTTGTTTATGCCCAATCTTAGAGTCAATTTGTATATGTATATCTATATGACTGATGCTCACAGTATAATTTTGGCCTGTGACTGGTTATTATAATGTATATGGTGCATGTGATCCTGGCATATTAGAGGTAGCTCAATGGAGTTTGTTATTATGTTAAATTTTAGTGCTTCCGCCAAGGCCCCATATATTACGTATAACAGGTTAAGTGTCCATTTCTGAATAGGTCATGCCCGAAACCTTTAGGGGCGGGTTTTGGGACGTGACAGAAATACTTCTTCACACAGAAGGAGTTGAATATGCGACAGAGGAGATGGCTAGAACTGATAAAGGATTATGATTTAGAGATTCAATATCACCCCGGGAAAGCTAACACAGTTGCTGATGCCTTGAGCAGAAAATCAATGGGGAGTATGGCTTGTTTCCTTACTGAACAGAAAGAGATCTTGCAAGATTTTGAGAAGTCTGAAATTGAAGTGGTAATGTGCGAACGGGGCAGATTGATAGCCGCTATTACAACCGAGCCGGCAATCATTGATGAAATCAAACAGAAACAGAAAGAGGATGAGTTCCTCAGAAAGGTGATTGATGAATTTGAGACAAGTCCGAGAGCAGAGTTTGGCATTGAGAATGAAGTGTTGAAATTCCGAAACCGACTATGTGTCCCTGATATCCCAGAACTAAAGAAGAGGGTCCTAGATGAAGCCCACAGATCCGTGTTTGCTATGCATCCGGGTAACAATAAAATGTATCGGGACTTGAAACAGACCTATTGGTGGCCTAAAATGAAGAAAGAGAATGCAGAATATGTGTCCAAATGTCTTCACTGTCAGCAAGTTAAAGCTGAACATCAGAAACCAGGCGGTCTACTGCAAGCTCTCCCTATTCCTGAATGGAAGTGGGAGCATATGACTATGGATTTTGTTGTTGGCCTACCTCGGACTTCTCGAGGTATGGATTCTATTTGGGTTGTAGTTGATAGACTGACTAAATCTGCACATTTCTGTCTGTCAAAACTTCATTTAATGCTTATAGATTGGCTACTATTTATGTTGATGAGATCGTCCGTTTACACAGAGTTTCGGTATCTATTGTGTCGGATCGAGATCTGAAATTTGTATCTAGATTGTGGAAGAGTTTGCAGGAAGCTATGGGGATGGAACTAAGGTTCAATACTGCATTCCACCCACAGACAGATGGGCAATCAGAATGAACAATACAGACTTTGGAAGATATGCTTCGGATGTGTGCTTTGCATTTTCAGGGAAGTTGGGAAGACTATTTGCCACTTGGGGAATTTGCTTATAATAATAGCTTCCACTCCAGCATCGGTATGGCACCATTCAAGGCTTTGTATGGTAGAAGGTATAGATCACCAAATTGTTGGACAGAGGTTGGGGATAGAGTTTTACTTGGGCCTAAAATTGTGCAAGATACTTCTGAGAAAATCAAAACTATTCGGCAAAGGCTCAAAACAGCTCAGGACCGACAAAAGAACTATGCAGACGTTCAAAGAAGACCTCTTGAGTATGAGGTCGGTGACCATGTGTTTATTCATGTGTCCCCAATGAAAGGCCAAGTCAGGTTTGGAAAGAAGGGCAAGTTGTAGCCCCGTTACATTGGGCCGTTTCAGATTCTGGAAAGGCTTGGTCCTGTTGCTTATAGAGTTGCTTTGCCACCAGGATTCGAAAAAATCCATAATGTGTTTCACGTGTCGATGTTGAGGGGTTACCTCTACGACCCGTTTCATGTGATTGATTATCACCGAGTAACTATTGATGAAAATATAGAATACGCCGACTGGCCGAAACGAATCATTGACCGACAAGTGAAACAACTGAGAAGCAAGTTCATCCCAATGGTGAAAGTGGAATGGAAAGAACACTATGGGATGGATGCCACGTGGGAAAAGGAGGATGAAATGCGACTACGCTATCTACATTTGTTTCCCGACGAAGGTAAATTAAGTTTGGAGGACCAAACTTCCTAAAGGGGGGAAGACTGTAATATCCTTGTTCTGTAGTATGCTAATTGGTCCTTAACATGAAGATGATTATGTCTTTTATATGATTTTGTGTGCCATTATGTGAAAATATGCGGTTTTGAATTTCTATCTGTTCATCGTAGGAATATCTGTTTGATTGTCTTCTTTGGAAATTAAATTGAAGGCCTTATCGACCACGAAACCTGAAATTGATTACGCCATTGTTATTAGCGTAATTTTTAGAGCCTACGGTCAAATTTAATTGAAAATTGATTTGGATCAGATTAAATTGATTTAATTAATGGCATAGTGCTCAAATTATTTAATATTGATAATTTTGATTAGTGGGACTTACATATAAGGACACTATGCCTCAACTTCTCTCTTTATTTCATTTTGGCTGAAATCATTCTAAGGAGAGAGAGAGAGAGGCCGGCTTAGAGAGAGAGAAAGAGCTCAAGTTGAGATTTTGATCTTGAAGCTTGTGTAAATTGTAGACCAACTCAAGATTTGGCCATAGTTTGGAAAGATTGAGCTTCTAGGTGAGTAATTGATTATAAATTCATGAGTTTAATCTTGTAATTTTGTGAATTCAAATTTGAAGGGTGATCAAGAACAAGAATTGTGTTGTGTTTCGTGAATTTGAAGTCATGGAATGCATGCATGTGTATAATTGCCATGAATTTGTATAGTTGAGCATGAAAAGTATGATCCATGTAGGATTTTGGCTAGAGTTCATGCTTGTGATCACCATTTGCACCATTTGAGTTGGTAATGAAAGTTATATCTCACATGCATGTACCATTCATAAGAAATATGAGCTTGAATGCATGAAATTGTTGTGCTGAAAGTGAATTTGGTGTAGATTGGGACATGCATGTGATTAATTTGTGAAATTGAGCTCCATTGTGTTGTAATTTGGTGTTGGTACCATGTTAGTATATGATTATGTGAAGTTTGAGCCAAAAGCATGCATCTAGAACCATTGAATGTCAAATTGGAGCTCAAGAACATGTTCTGGAAAACCCAGAAAATTTGATGTCCGCTCGAGCGGGGAAACCGCCGCTCGAGCGTGAATTTCGTGCTCCCAGTATTTTTGCAGACTTGGATGTCCGCTCAAGCAGGGAAGTTCACGCTCGTGCGGGGAGCTATGTAGACAGACCATCAGCACTAGCGCCAGACTTCATGCTCGAGTGTAATTTTGATGCATCCAGCACTTTTGCAGACCTCATGGGTCCACTCAAGCGAGGAATTTCATGCTCTAGCAGGGACCTTGTTTTCTGAAATTTTGAAAAGGCATTCTGAGTTTTGTTTTCCGTCTTCTTTCACTTCTAAGTACTCTTAGGCATGCATTGAGCATTGTAATTGAGTTAAAGAGATAAGAATGAAGCCTAAAGAGGAAAATGTGAATTTACAATGGATTGAATTGTTTGTGACCCTTTTGTGTTCATGGAATGTGTATGGTCGAGCTCTAGGGCAAACCAACCAACCGATCACTGTGAGTAATATCTTAACAAAGATATCTGAAATATGTTGTTGTCCAAATTACTTACTTCTATGTAAGTTTTATAAGTTTGTTGATTCGATTGGTGGACAATGTTGCTATGCCAAATGAATGGGCCAGAGGCCAGTTTGATCTGAATGGTAGAGTGAATGGGCCAGAGGCTATTTTGACAAGAATGAATGGATGGGCTAGAGGCCGTTTTGACATGAATGAATGGGCCAGAGGCCGTTTTGACACGAATGAATGGGCCAAAGGCCGTTTTGACATGAATGAATAGGCCAGAGGCCGTTTTGACACTAATGAATGAATGGGCCAGAGGCCGTTTCGACATGAATAAATGAATGGGCCAGAGGCCGTTTCGACATGAATAAATGAATTGGGCCCAAGGCCGTTTGAAGCATGTTGTTCTACATACTGTTGTTATAACTCCTTTATTTGATATTATTCACTGGGCATTCGCTCACGCTCATTCATGTGTTTGTAGGTGAGCTAAGAGAAGTCCAAACCCAACCCCAGTGAAGTCTGTGAGGAACAACAAAGGTTTTGAAGAATCAGCCCTTGCGTCTCACGCACGAGACCGTCTTCGCCTTGTTGTCATTATGTTTTATTTTGTCATGTAGGCGAAGTCTTTGAATATGTTGTATATGGTTTTCTTGGGTTGACTTAGATTTATATGATCCTGTATGTACAGAACCTTGTGTAGTACATATTTTGTTGTGAGTGATTAATATGCATATGTATGGTTTGTTATGATGTGTCATGTAAGCACAGCTCTATGGACAAAGTTTTAAACTGCTTCCGTTTGGCCCCCATTAACTCTGTTAACATACATTTGGTTTGGTTTGAGGCCGTAGGTAATCTCATGATTACTGGCCAGTTATGTCCTTAACCCATGGGGGTGGGTTCGGGTCATGATAGAAAGGGTATCAAATTTGTGTGGAGTGAGGGTTGTGAAAAGTCAGTCTAAGAGCTTAACACTAGATTGACTACCGCACCAGTTTTGATAATTCCGGAAAGGGGTTTGAATTACACTGTCTATTGTGATGCATCCGGGGATGGACTTGGTTGTGTCTTGATGCAAGAGGGAAAAGTTGTGGCCTACAGTTCATAATTGAAAACTCATGAGAAAAATTACCCCACCCATGATCTAGAATTAGCAGCGGGGATTTTTTATTTGAAAATTTGGAGGCATTACTTGTACTGTCACGCCCCAAACCCGCCCCTAAAAGTTTGGGCATGAACACTTCAGAAACGGACACTTAATTCGATATATACAACATATAGGGCCTGAACGGAAGCATTCAATAACATAAAATAACATAAATTACCATCCATTGAGCTAACACCTATATGCTAGGATCTTAATGTGCCATTTACCAGTTCCTTACATGATAGACAGATATACAAGAAGCAGATATTGCATTCACACAATAACATATATAGGCACATATGTACAGAACCAGCCCCACATGTGGTCATACAGCAAAAATATTGGTAAAGGTGATTATACACGACTAATTACATTAGACAAAAGATTAAGGACCAAACTAGGGGTCATTAAGGGAACACACTAAGTGCATAAGCTTCTCTATATGGCTTAACCAAGAAGGGGTGACCAAAGCTGAACTAAGGCCGACCTCCAGGTTGATTGCCTACAGAAATAGACATAACACAAAGTGAGCAAGGCTCAGTGAATAATAGCACTCAAACAATTTAATGATTAAACTTGAATTGTAATATTTATAATGTATATAAGTGCAGAGGTCATATAATTAATCTTATCTTGTAAACATTCCAAAATGGCCTTGGGCCCAGATATCAACAGATTGTATAGAGCGGCCTCAGGCTCAACAGATTATACAGATTGGCCTCAGGCCCAACAGATTATACAGATCGGTCATAGGCCTAACAGATTATACAGAACAACCATAGGCCTAATAGATTATGCAGAATGATCCCAGATTCATAAGAATACCAGTACACAGTAGTGCACATAAATTTCCCCCATGGTTTATTACAGGTCAACATAGTTGTCTTGCGTATAACAGAACATTACTAATAACTATTAATAGAAAGCGCATGTATCACTACAGTACTATTCATAGGGGACAGAACAATTTACATCATAACGTGAGTCATATAACAGTTTGAGCAATTCACAGGTCAATCCGATATTTATCATAGCTTCTCAACGGTCATTAACATATAAAGCAACCCATAGTTCTATCTGATTATTCATTTTGATGATCCATTTTAGGCAAATATCTATTTCATAGAACATGTGTGGAACACAGGTTAATCCGATATTTATCATAGCTTCTCAACGGTCATTAACATATAAAGCAACCCATAGTTCTATCTGATTATTCATTTTGATGATCCATTTTAGGCAAATATCTATTTCATAGAACATGTGTGGAACAAAACAAGGCTGTAAGAGTCCATTATAGGACATTCAAAATATCATGTTCTCAATAGGCGGGGTTTATATTCACAATTTCTTCCTGTTAACAAATTCCACAGTATCAATTTCCAAATACAGAAACACAGTAGAAATCATTCCCTTAAGCACACAGTTCATGTATTCCCATAACATAGGTCACTTTCTATCATAATAAAGATATTCTCAACTATGTTCATCTCTAGACCAATCCAGTATTAATAGTTCCTATGCAATTCTCATGTGGAGACATAGGCAACTTACAGGTACCAGAACATAATGATAACCATTAACCGTAAATGGAATATATTGCTATAGTACTGTTACTCACAGTGACCAGCTTCCGGTAAAAATGGGACGATGTCCTCGTCTCGAGATTATAATATGAGATTATAACAGATCCTTTACTTATATGAGATTATAACAGATCCTTTACTTATTCTCTTTGACCAATTAATCACTTAGCCATGGTGGTACCAAGCTCATTATTCCTCAATAACTTATAATCCATGTCTCGGAAAATAGGAGGAATCGATGGAAAATGGTTTAAGCGAAGAAATGGCACAAATCGGTAAACATAAAGTGAACAATCGTCACTAATTTGGGCATAACTATTTCTGTACTTAGAATTTGGGGGTAAGACCACACCATTGGAAACTAGACTTCTTGGGCTTGATTTTAGGCTCAAGAATCACTCAAAACGGAGTCCGGATGCAAAAGATATGCTTATTCAAAGTTACCCAGTATATGCTGAAACAGGGATGGCCGCTCGTGCGTCCACTTTGGCTGCTCGTGCTGTGACTGGGCCGCTCGACCGGTGGGTCAAGCAGAATACAATGCTCTGTTTTTTTCATGTTCCGCTCGTGTGGTGCCCATGGCCGGTTGTGCGGCCTGGGCAAAATCTGACAGTCCGAACCAAGCCACAAATGCAACAAAGCCAACAAATGGAGGAGTTGAAAAATAGGCACAACAATGTAATTTTTAGGATGTATTAGTACCATAAACATAATTCACAACCTCAATTTGATCCTTGAAAGCTTTAAACTCATAAACACAATTTAATCACTTTGAGTTTCTAACCATATTTAGTTTCTCAAATATGTAATCATTTAAATACATACACAAATTCAAGCATGAAAAGGAAGGAATAGAATGAAATTTATCTCCATTAAGCTCAATTTAACTCAAGTGGTCAAAATGATACAACATCCTTACCATTAAATCAATTACAAACCCTAGCCATATATATATACAAAGAGAACCTTATTCAAGTCCAAATAGGGGATTATTGTAGATGGATTAAACTTACCTTGCACTCAATTATCCACAACCTTCTCAGATTTCTCGATCTCCTCCTTCCTTGATGAACTTCTTCTCTTCCTCTCAAACCCTCTTCTTTCTAACTCTCTCACTCAGGAGATATTTTGAGTTAAAAGATTAATAAGTCAAATACTTAAGGGAGCAAGTGTATATAAAATGTGTATAAAGACAAAAATCAATCAGTTTAATCATTCCAAATCAAAATTTGACAAAAAATCATATCATGTCCTAAAAATCATGCTGGTCTCAAATATAAAATCAATTTCAGATTATTAATCTTCTAAGGCTTCCAATTTCTGATCTAAACATTATAATTGTAACAGATTTTTTTTCTCTTATTAAATAGATATGAGTCTATAATCATAAGGCTCACACAATTCAGCTTATTTCCACATGAAATTTGACATTTAAACAAATAAATGCACACAATAACAAACCGAAGGCATACCAGAAAACATATAGAGGGTTGGGTTATTACATGTACGGTGAGAAGTTTGAAGTCTTCTCCGATCATAAGAGTCTGAAGTATTTGTTTTCTCAAAAAGACTTGAATTTACGACAACGGAGATGGATGGAATTTATGGAGGATTATGACTTTGAGTTACACTATCACCCAGGGAAGGCCAATGTGGTGGCCGATGCTTTGAGTCAAAAATCTGTGAGTAGTTTGGCAAGTGTGGCCATTCAGGAATGGGATATACTAGATGTTATTGGCAAGTTTGATTTGCTTTTGGGTGAGTCTGGAGAGAGTGCTACCTCGTTTACTTTAAATGCTCAACCTACCTTAGTTAGCAAGGTCATAGAGGCACAACGAGGAGACCGTGATATGGAATCAATCCGTGTTAAGATTTCCAATGGGAAGGAAGAGAAATGTTTGAACGTTCACTCAGATCTGAGTGTACGTTACCTAGACCGTTTGTTTGTACCAAAATGTTGTAGAGAGGAAGTACTTCGGGAGTTCCATCACTCACACCTTGCGGTACCTTCGGGAGGCACTAAAATGTATCATGATCTTAGTTATCAGTTTTGGTGAAGTGGTATGAAATAGGATGTCACTTTATTTGTATCGTATTTGTATCGAAGTACCTTACTTGTCAACAAGTGAAGGCCGAACACCAAAGACCAGCGGGTTTGTTACAACCCTTACCGATAGCCAAGTGAAAATGGGAGCATGTTATCATGGATTTTGTAGTTGGGTTTCCTAGAGTACAATGAGGCAATGATGCCGTTTGGGTGATTGTTGATAGGTTCACTAAGTCTACCCATTTCATTCCAATGTGCACCAGGGACTCAGTTGAACACTTGGCAGAGTTGTACATTAGAGAGATAGTTCAACTTCATGGAGTCCCTGTGACTATTGTGTCGGATAGGGATCCTCGTTTTACTGCTCGGTTATGGAAAAGCCTTCAAGAGGTGTTGGGAACTATGTTGACTCTTAGCACCGCTTATCGTCCTCAAACCGATGGACAATCGGAACATACCATTCAGATTTTGAAGGACATGCTTAGAGCTTGTGTCCTTGATTTTAAGGGGCCTTGGGAAAGGCACTTACCAATGATAGAGTTTTCTTACAACAATAGTTACCAAGCTAGTATTGGGATGGCACCATTTGAGGCCTTGTATGGCCGACCTTGTAGATCACCGGTTTGTTGGGCCGAAGTGGATGATGCACCGTTACTGGGTCCAGAAATTGTTAGAGAGACAACTGAGAAAGTTGTTCTCATTCGGAAAAGGTTAGCTATAGCCCAAAGTCGACAAAAGAGTTATGCTGATAAGAGGAGACGACCTTTATCTTTTGAAGTTGGTGACCATGTGTTTCTAAAAATCTCACCAAGGCGGGGTTTGATGAGATTTGGTAAGAGTGGCAAATTATCTCCAAGGTTCATTGGGCCTTTTAAGATCTTAGAGCGAATTGGGGAAGTGGCATACTGGTTAGCTTTACCGCCACAAGTTCACAATGTATTTCATGTAGCTATGCTTAGGAAGTATGAACCTGACCCTTCTCATGTGCTTGATTAGGTTGACTTGGAGGTAGATGAGGATGCCTTTTACGAAGAACGATCGGTTCAAATATTAGATACCTGGGAGCAAGTGCTACGGGGCAAAACTATACCGTTGGTAAAAGTGTTGTGGAGACACCATGGGGTTGAAGAAGCAATGTAGGAATGGGAGGCGGAAGTCCGCTCCAAATATCCGGATTTGTTTGAAAATGCTTAAGTTGCTTTCCTTTGTAATATTCCCTCATGTTGAGGGAAACGTATTTAAAGTTGTTCACCACATGTTGATATGTGCGTTGTTGTTTTACGCATAAGGTTGTTGAAAGTTGCCATTACTTTTTGGAAAATTTCATGTTTATGCGTATTTGGGAGGTTGTTGTCAATGAGATAACCATAGTGGAAATGGTGGAATTTGGTTGAGAGTTAGTATTGTGATTTGAAAACGAAATCGCGTGGTTTTGATCGATAGAAACCCCTTTGTTTGGGGATTTGAAATTTCGGGGACGAAATTCATTAAGGGAGGAAGGATAGGTGTTCCTGCTTTTTTTGTTTTGCCTATAGTCTCCTTGAAACTCTTGGCTCCTAGACCTCGAACTCCGAAGCCTCTCCTCCTCGGCTTGTATGGAAATTTCTACGTGTGTCACCGTCTCCACAAGACGGTCATATTCCTGAATCACATTTCCGACAAGCTTAAACATAATTTTTGTTTTCAATTTCTTTTCAAATTCAATGCAACGGCGCTTTTCCATTACCACGAACTCTGGTGCAAATCTAGACAAACTAGAGAAGACTGCCTCAAACTCGGCCACGGGCATGTCAAGTTGGTTGAGGTCTTTAAACTCTTGCCTCAATCTCTCCCTAGCAGTGGAGGTATATACTTATCTTGGAAAGCAACTGCAAAGGCTTCCCATGTCGGCTCCACTCTACCCTTGGCATATTTCCACCATTGACCCATGTCTCCTTTAAGGTAGTAACTCGCTAGAGTCACTCTTAGTTCACTATCTTCGATGTGAAGCATCTCAAATGTCTTCACATTTTGTTCGAGCCACTCATCCACTTTCTTGGGCTCGGGGCCACCATGGAACTCATCCGGTTTGGCCCGCAAGAACCCTCTAGTAAGGAAAGTCGCCCTTGACTCCGCAATGTTCACCCGGGCTTGATTCTCCACCCTCAACAAGTTCATAGACTCTCTTAAAGCCCCTGGTATTTCTCGAGCTAAGGCCCCCATTGCGGTTTGACACGCTTGTCCCGGGATTCCAACCTGTCCCACTTGTTCAGCCATATTAGCTTGGCCGGACTCTTTCTCTTTCTCTTGCACCAGAACCTCATCGACTGGTACCTCATGCATACCCCGGCGAGCCCTACCACGCCTTCGGCCTCTACCACCACGGGTTTGACCTCTTCCTGACATTCTATAAATGACAATAGAATTAATTTACCACGCTAACCCTGTGATACCCCTGTTCCGTAGTACGCTAATTGGTCCTTAATTTGAGAATGATTATGTGTTTAGCATGATTTTATGTGTCATTATGTGAATATATATGATTTTGAAATTCTATCTGTTCACCGTAGGAATATCTGTTTGAATAATCCGCTTCGGAATTTAAATTGAGGGCCTTATCGGCCACAGAACCCGAAATTGATTACGCCATCGTGGTTGGCATAATATTTAGAGCCTACGGTGAAATTTAATTAGAAATTGATTCTGGTCAGATTAAACTGATTAAATTGATGAATTAAGTGCCCAAATATTTTATATTGAAATAATGTGCTAGTGGGGCTTGTTGTATGTTAGCATTACACTCTCCTTTAACTCTTTGGAACTCAAAAATCTGAGTTAGACAATTGTGAGAGAGAGAGAGGGCCGGCCATAATGAGAGAAAGGGAGAGAATTGTGCTAATTTGGCCTAAAGCTTGGAAATCTTGGAGATTTAGCTCAAGAATTGACTAGAGCTTAGAAGATCAAACCTTCTAGGTGAGTAATTCTTGGATTATAGTTTGTAATTTTGTGTGCTCAAGCTAATTTGGTTATCAATAGTATGATTGAAATGAAATTGGGTTATATTTGTTGAATTGAAGCTTAATATGTGCATGCATGTAGGAAATCACCTTGATATTGCATGTTTGAGCACAAATGTGTATAATCCATGTGAAATGTTAAAGGAAACTCATGTCTTGATCACCGTTTGTGTTATCTAAGTTGAGAATGTGGCTAATTCATCACATGCATGTACAATTTGAGAAGATATGAGCTTGAATGCATGAGTTTGTTATTTTGGTGTTGAGTTTGACATATTTTGGGACATGCATGTAGATAAATCAAGAAATTGAGCTCCATAATGTTATAATCTTGCATTGGTGGCATGTTAGCATAACTATATTTGAGATTTGAGCCATAGCATGCATGTTTTGTTGGTTGAAATTCAAATTGGAGCCTAAGAACTCAATCTGTAAAACCCAGATTTTTTATGTCCGCTCGAGCGGAAAAATCGAGCGGAAAAATCGTGCTCCCAGCACTTTTTGTAGAGCTGGATGCATGCTCGAGCGGGATATCTCACGCTCAAGCGGGGAGTTTTTATAGACGGGAATTCCACTCGAGCGTATTTTTCACGCAACCAGTACTTTTGCAGGCCTTAAGGGTCTGCTTGAGCGGTGAAGTTGACGCTCGAGCGGGGACCCTGTTTTCTGAAATTTTGTTTTCGCATTCTGTGTTTCGTTTTCCATTCTCTTTCACTTACAAGCACTCTTAGGCATGTGTTAAGCATTGTAAACGAGTTAATGAGATAAGAATAAAGCCTAAAGAAGAATATGTGAATTAAAGAACTGACTGAACTATTAGTGACCCTTTTGTGTTTGTGAAATGTGTAGGGTCAAGCTCCAGGGCAAATTCGGAAGCCAATCACGGTGAGTAATATCGATATTTGAAAGCTTATCAATGTCTAATTGTGTATTCCCTTATAACCTTTATGAGTTGCTAATTGGGATTGTGGACAAAAGTCTGACATGAATGAATGATTGGACCGAAAGTCGTTTTGATAATAATACTAATGGACCAAAGGTCGTTTTGATAGAACTGAATGGACCAGGTCATTTTGATAGAAAAGAATGGACCGAAGGTCGTTTTGGTAGAACTGAATGGACCGAAGGTTGTTTTGGTAGAACTGAATGGACCGAAGGTCGTTTTGATAGAAATGAATGGACCGAAGGTCGTTTTTGGTAGAACTGAATGGACCGAAGGTCGTTTTGATAGAAATGAACGGACCGAAGGTCATTTTGACATATATGAATGGACCGAAGGTCGTTTTGACTTATATGAGTGGGCCGAAGGCTATTTTGATATGAATGAGTGGACCGAAGGCCGTTTTGACATGAATGGAAATCCGAATGGACCAAAGGCCAGAATGTTGAAACTACAAGTCACTTGATTTGAAATTCGTATAGTTATATATTTGTTAAATAGAAATATGAATTGGGCCCAAGGCCATTTGGAACCTGTTGTTCTACATTGTTATGTAATTTTTGTATTTGATATTATTCACTGGGCTATCGCTCACGCTCATTCATGTGTTTGTAGGTGAGCCAAGAGAAGTCCAAACCCAACCCCAGTGAAGTCTGCCATGAACAACACAAGTTTTGGAGAGTCAGCCTTGTGTCTCACGCACGAGACCCATCCTTGCCATTTTGTTATGCATTTACATTTTGCCTTGTTGGCGAGGACTTTGTGTATATTTGTATATAGTCTGTAAAAAAGTTTATGCTTATGTACTTTTGATGTGGGTTATTGACGTATATGAGTATGGTTTGGTTGATGTGCATATAAGCACGGCTCTATGGACAAAGTTTTAAATTTTTGCTTCCGTTTGGCCCCTTTACTCTAACGAGTTATGTCTGTTTTGGTCTGAGGCCGTAGGTAATCACAGGATTACTGGCCGGTTATGTCCTTAACCCATAGAGGCGGGTTCGGGACATGACAGAGTGGTATCAAAGCACGAGTTAATACCTCACACACTTGTCCAAAAGAGCAATACGCGTCTAGATAAGATCTAGGATGCATTCATGTGATAAATGTGAATTCGGAGGCATTGATAATATGCTTAACTATTTTTGATACGAACTATGAAAGCATCAAGAATATGCTTAAGTGTTTTAAGTTGAGTAATTATGTGTTATAAGTTGTAATTTGCTTGCATTGCAATTATTTGAATATGTGTCCTCTTAGTGTATACATATTTGTGAATCTTTTGTATGAAATATAATGCAAGTTTAATCAGATGGTGAGAACCAGAGGTGATGGGATAGAGGAGTCCTTTATTGCCAGAATAGACAGAATGGAAAGATTGATCCAAGAAATTGCAGAAGCTTTGAGACAGCAACAGGAGTGGCAACAACCACACCCGCCACCTCCACCTCCGGCACCACCCGTGCCGGATAATCAAAATGATGATCGGATAATAGCTCTCACCAAGGAATTCAAGAAAATGAAACCACCACAGTTCCGCGGGGGATTAGATCCATTGAAAGCCGAAGCGTGGGTCCTCGGCATTGAGAAATTATTTGAAGTGTTCCCCTGTTCAGAGACTCAGAAAGTGCTCCTAGCCACTTTTATGCTAGAAGACGAAGTAAGAAGATGGTAGATGTTGATGCGAGAAAATCACAAAGATGTGGATTGGGTAAAATTTTTGGAGATCTTTTATGACAAGTACTTTCCGCAATGCGTTCGGGATAGGAAAGTAGCCGAGTTCACGGAACTCAAGCGAGATAGCATGACAGTGGCTGAGTATGAGGCCAAGTTCACTGAATTGGCCAGGTTTGCACCACACGTGATTAACACCAATTATAAGAAGGCAAGACACTTTGAAGGTGGACTCCGCAGTGACATCCTAGAGAGGGTGAATGTTCTAAAGTTGGAAACCTACATTGGGGTGCTTGACAAGGAATGGAAGGGTAACAAAAGGCAAGGCTTCTTTTCAAAGAAGAAATTTCTGAAAAAGCAAAACACGGGCTCCTCCACTACTTCAAATTCTTCCCGAGACACAGCTCTCATGTGCAATATCTGTAGCAAAAGGCACCGTGGAGTCTGTTATCATGCATCAGGAACCTGTTTCAAGAGTGGGAAACAAGGGCATATGGCCCGAGAGTGTAATCAGAATGGTGGAAAGATAGCAGCTAGTTCCACTGCATCAGTTCCATAGCCGGGAAATACTTTGAGATCCACTATTACCGGGGATACCGTGAGACAGGGGAGAGTTTTTGCGCTTGTTCCGGGCGATACACGGAATGCCAATGCCATTGTCTCAAGTACCATTTCAATATGTAATCAGGATGCCTTTGTATTAATTGATTCTGGATCAACACACTCATTTGTGACATATACATTTGCATCTAGACTAAAAAGACCCCTAGAGTTGTTGCCATATTTGTTGTGTGTGTTTGCTCCATTGGGGGAATCTGTGTTATGTGATTATATGTATCGGTTTTGTGACATGCATATTGAGGATGCTACCTTATATGTAGATTTATTGCCCTTGAACTTTAGACATTTTGATGTAATTTTGGGTATGGATTGGTTGACCAAGTACTGTGCCACCATAGATTGTGTGACAAAAAGAGTTGTATTTAAACCACCAAAACAAAAAGAAATTGTGTTTGTGGGTAATAAGGTAGTGCCTCCACCTTATCTGATATTTGTAATGAAAGCATGTAAACTAATCAGGAAGGGGTTCCAGGGTTATCTGTGCAATGTGTTGACTGAACAATCTGTGAATGTTGAATTGAATGATATTCCTATTGTTAGAGAATTCCCAGATGTGTTTCCAAATGAATTACCAGGGGAATTGGTAGATAGGGAGATAGAGTTTACTATTGAGACTGTGCCAAGCACCCAGCCTATTTCTAAGACTCCCTACAGAATGGCTACTGTTGAGATGAAAGAACTGAAGGAACAGTTGCAAGACCTGGTTAACAAGGGGTTTATCCGGCCTAGCACTTCACCTTGGGTACCTTGCACCTGTGCATCAATTATCAGGAATTGAACAAGGTAACGATAAAGAACAAGTATCCCTTACCCCGTATTGATGATTTATTTGACTAGTTGCAGGGATCACAGGTGTTTTCTAAGATTGATTTGAGATCCGGGTATCATCAGCTGAAAGTTAAGGCAGAGGATGTTGAGAAAACAACATTCAGAACGAGGTATGGTCATTTTGAGTTTCTTGTTATGCCATTTGAAGTGACTAACACTCTGGCAACATTTATGGACCTAATGAATAGAATTTTTAAAACCTGCCTTGATGAGTTTCTTGTAGTCTTCATCGATGATATTTTGATATACTCTAAAGATAGACTTGAACATGAGCATCATTTGAGGACTGTTTTACAAATACTTCGGGAAAGGAAATTACTTGCTAAACTAAAGAAATGTGAGTTTTGGTTGGATGAAGTTGTTTTCTTAGGGCATGTGATCAACAAGGAAGGAATTTCAGTGGACCCGTAGAAAATAGAGGCAATTGTGAATTGGCCTACACCGACTAATGTGACAGAGGTTCGCAGTTTTATGGGCTTAGCTGGGTACTACCAGAGGTTTGTGAAGGACTTTTCGAAATTAGCCGTGCCTCTTACCCAATCGACACGCAAAGGTCAACTGTTTGAATGGAATGATGAAAGAGAATCTGCATTTCAAGAACTGAAAACAAGATTGACCACTGCACCAATTTTGACACTACCTTCAGGTACGGAAAGTTTTGTGATTTTCAGTGATGCATCTTATAAGGGTTTGGGTTGTGTGTTAATGCAGAACGGAAAGGTTATTGCTTACGCCTCTCGACAGTTGAGGCCACACGAGAAGAATTATCCAACACATGACCTAGAATTGGCCGCAGTTGTTTTTGCTTTGAAAATCTGGCGGCATTATTTGTATGGGGCAAAGTGTGAAGTCTACACGGAAAAAGAGTTGAATATGCGTCAGAGAAGATGGCTGGAACTGATAAAAGATTACGACCTAGAAATTCAGTACCACCCCGGGAAAGCTAATACAGTTGCTAATGCCTTGAGCAGAAAATCAACAGGGAGTAAGGCTTGTTTGCTTACAGAACAAAGGGAAATTTTGCAAGACTTTGAGAGGTCTGAAATTGAAGTAATAGTATATGGGCAGGGCGGATTGATAGCCGCTATTACCACCGAGCCGACCATTGTTGATGAAATCAAACAGAAACAGAAAGAGGATGAGTTCCTCAGAAAGGTGATTGATGAATTTGAGACAAGTCCGAGAGCAGAGTTTGGCATTGAGAATGAAGTGTTGAAATTCTGAAACCGACTATGTGTCCCTGATATCCCAGAACTAAAGAAGAGGGTCCTAGATGAAGCCCACAGATCCGTGTTTGCTATGCATCCGGGTAACAATAAAATGTATCGGGACTTGAAACAAACCTATTGGTGGCCTAAAATGAAGAAAGAGAATGCAGAATATGTGTCCAAGTGCCTTTAGTGCCAGCAAGTTAAGGCTGAACATCAGAAACCAGGCAGTCTACTTCAACCTCTCCCTATTCCTGAATGGAAGCGGGAACATGTGGCTATGGATTTCGTTGTTGGCCTACCTCGGACTTCTCGAGGTATGGATTATGTTTGGGTTGTAATTGATAGACTGACTAAATCTGCACATTTTCTGCCCATCAAAACTACATTCACTACTTATAGATTGGCTACCATTTATGTTGATGAGATTGTCTGTTTACACGGAGTTCCGGTATCCATTGTGTCGGATAGAGATCCGAAATTCGTGTCTAGACTGTGGAAGAGTTTGCAGGAAGCTATGGGAACAAAACTAAGATTCAGTACTGCATTCCACCCACAGACAGATGGACAATCAGAACGAACGATACAAACTTTGGAAGATATGCTTCGCATGTGTGCTTTGGATTTTCAGGGGAGTTGAGAAGACTATTTGCCACTTGCAGAGTTCACTTATAATAACAGCTTCCACTCCAGCATCGGTATGGCACCATACGAGGCTTTGTATTCTAGGAGGTGTAGATCACCTATTTGTTGGACAGAGGTTGGGGATAGAGCTTTGCTTGGGCCAGAAATTGTGCAAAACACTTCTGAGAAAATCAAGACTATTCGTCAAAGGCTCAAAACAACTCAGGACCGACAAAAGCATTATGCAGACATTCGGAGAAGACCTCTCGAGTATGAGGTTGGTGACCATGTGTTCATCCGTGTTTCTCCGATGAAAGGTCAAGTTAGATTTGGAAAAAATGGGAAGTTGTCGCCCCGCTACATTGGGCCATTTCAGATTTTAGAGAGGCTTGGTCCAGTTGCTTATAGAGTTGCTTTGCAGCCAGGACTCGAGCAAATCCATAATGTGTTTCATGTGTCGATGTTGAGGGGTTACCTCCGAGACCCGTTTCATGTGATTGATTACCACCGGGTTGCTATTGATGAAAATATGGAATAAGCTGAATGGCCGGAACGGATTGTTGATTGGCAAGTGAAACAATTGAGAAGCAAGTCCATCCCAATGGTGAAAGTGGAATGGAAAGAGCACTATGGGACGGATGCCACATGGGAAAAAGAGGAGAAGATGTGACTACGCTATCCACATTTGTTTCCCAACAAAGGTAACTTAAGTTTGGAGGACCAAACTTCCTAAAAGGGGGAAGACTGTGATACCCCTGTTCTGTAGTACGCTAATTGGCCCTTAATTTGAGTATGATTATGTGTTTAGCATGATTTTATGTGTCATTATGTGAATATATGTGATTTTGAAATTCTATCTGTACACCGTAGGAATATCTGTTTGAATAATCCGCTTCGGAAATTAAATTGAGGGCCTTATCGGCCACAGAACCCGAAATTGATTACGCCATTGTGGTTGGCATAATTTTAGAGCCTACGGTGAAATTTAATTAGAAATTGATTCTGGTCAGATTAAACTGATTAAATTGATGAATTAAGTGCCCAAATATTTTATATTGAAATAATGTCCTAGTGGGGCTTGTTGTATGTTAGTATTACACACTCCTTTAACTCTTTGGAACTCAAAAATCTGAGTTAGACAATTGTGAGAAAGAGAGAGGGCCGGCCATAGTGAGAGAAAGGGAGAGAATTGTGCTAATTTGGCCTAAAGCTTGGAAATCTTGGAGATTTAGCTCAAGAATTGACTAGAGCTTAGAAGATCAAACCTTCTAGGTGAGTAATTCTTAGATTATAGTTTGTAATTTTGTGTGCTCAAGGTAATTTGGTGTTCAAGAGTATGATTGAAATGAAATTGGGTTATATTTGTTGAATTGAAGCTTAATATGTGCATGCATGTAGGAAATCACCTTGATATTGCATGTTTGAGCACAAATGTGTATAATCCATGTGAAATGTTAAAGGAAACTCATGTCTTGATCACCGTTTGTGTTATCTAAGTTGAGAATGTGGCCAATTCATCACATGCATGTACAATTTGAGAAGATATGAGCTTGAATGCATGAGTTTGTTATGTTGGTGTTGAGTTTGACATATTTTGGGACATGCATGTAGATAAATCAAAAAATTGAGCTCCATAATGTTATAATCTTGCATTGGTGGCATGTTAGCATAACTATATTTGAGATTTGAGCCATAACATGCATGTTTTGTTGGTTGAAATTCGAATTGGAGCCCAAGAACTCAATCTGGAAAACCCAGATTTTTTATGTCCGCTCGAGCGGGGGAATAGCCACTCGAGCAGAAAAATCATGCTCCCAGCACTTTTTGCAGAGCTGGATGCCCACTCGAGCGAGATATCTCACGCTTTCGGCGGGGAAGTTGACTCTTGAGCGGGGACCCTGTTTTCTGAAATTTTGTTTTTGCATTCTGTGTTTCGTTTTCCATTCTCTTTCACTTGCAAGCACTCTTAGGCATGTGTTAAGCATTGTAAACGAGTTAATGAGATAAGAATAAAGCCCAAAGAGGAATATGTGAATTAAAGAACGGATTGAACTATTAGTGACCCTTTTGTGTTCGTGAAATGTGTAGGGTCAAGCTCCAGGGAAAATCCGCAAGCCAATCACAGTGAGTAATATCGATATTTGACAGCTTATCAATGTCTAATTGTGTATTCCCTTATAAGCTTTATGAGTTGCTAATTGGGATTGTGGACAAAAGTCTGACATGAATGAATGAATGGACCGAAGGTCGTTTTGATAATAATAATAATGGACCAAAGGTCGTTTTGATAGAACTGAATGGACCGAAGGTCGTTTTGATAGAAATGAACGGACCGAAGGTCGTTTTGACATATATGAATGGACCAAAGGTCGTTTTGACTTATATGAGTGGGCCGAAGGCCGTTTTGACATGAATGAGTGGGCCGAAGGCCGTTTTGACATAAATGAGTGGGCCGAAGGCCGTTTTGACATGAATGGAAATCCAAATGGGCCAAAGGCCAGAATGTTGAAACTACAAGTCACTTGATTTGAAATTCGTATAGTTATATATCTATTAAATAGAAATATGAATTGGGCCCAAGGCCGTTTGAAACCTGTTGTTCTACATTGTTATGTAATTTCTGTATTTGATATTATTCACTGGGCTATGGCTCACACTCATTCATGTGTTTGTAGGTGAGCCAAGAGAAGTCCAAACCCAGCCCCAGTGAAGTCTACCATGAACAACACGAGTTTTGGAGAGTCAGCCTTGTGTCTCACGCGCGAGACCCATCCTTGCCATTTTGTTATGCATTTACGTTTTGCTTTGTTGGCGAGGACTTTGTGTATATTTGTATATAGTCTGTTATGGGTTGGCTCAGTTTAGATGATCCTGTCTATAAAGAAGTTTATGCTTCTGTACTTTTGATGTGGGTTATTGACGTATATGAGTATGGTTTGTTTGATGTGCATATAAGCACGACTCTACGGACAAAGTTTTAAATTTTTGCTCCGTTTGGCCCCTTTACTCTGACGAGTTATGTCTGTTTTGGTCTGAGGTCGTAGGTAATCACAAGATTACTGGCCGGTTATGTCCTTAACCCATAGGGGCGAGTTCGGGACATGACAAACCCACACATGCCTGCAACTTGCCTTACACATTTGATCACAATAATTCTATATATTCCTTTACCATATAACAATATAATTTCACCCGCATAAGCACTTAGTCATGTAAGCACATACAGATTATACTCTTATATGATGAGATTCGTCCCACGAAAAACCAAGAATTCTTAGTAGAATGAGTATTAATCCAGTACCCTTCTAATAAGACCTCAAGGAATTTAACAGGCACAAACAACATCCCAAAAGTCCAATCCCATAACCATTTAGTCACATAAGCATGTTATTACATAGTCACAGAGTGCATAACACTTCCTAAGCATGCTAAATGAACCCATTGTGGTTAAACATCCACTTCCCACGAGCTCCAAGTATTCAAACTCGGTAGCTCTGATACCAAGTTGTAACGCCCCAATTTTTATACCCAAATGATAATACGATAACCATGGTTCTTTAAAATAAAACTGAAAATAAATCCTTACACTTGCATTATATGATACAAATAGTCTTCAAACGATAATACATTCACTTCAAATCAAAATAACATAAACAAATAGATACCCTCAAGTGTTTACAAGTTTTCAAGGCTTAGGCCTGGTTACACAAAATGGTTATTCAAACCCACACAAATACAGCCCTTGGCTTACAAACAGAGTTACAGCAAAAGCAAAATGAGAGTCTTGTACTCTCAACACATATTTTCTCACCTTTAGTTAGGTAGAATCACATCTTTTCCTGCACAAAGAACCCGTAGGGTGAGCATATAGTCCAGTAGGAAATCCTTAACAAAGTATATACATTTTATGCAGGTCTCAAGAGATGAATGCACATGCCATGCTATGTCTTTTTACAAATAAATCATATCTTTATCTTTTGAAAACCATCATGCTCAATGATGCCATTAAATGTCCATTGTTCAAAACTTAACAATTTAATTCAAGGGCTGGTAAATACAATTCTAGTAATCCCTAGGTCGGTGTCTGCAAGTAGACTATACGAATACTACCAAATTGTCATTTTTACCGGTATTAACCGGAAGGCTCGACACCTATCTACGTGGGTTTTCGGTCTTTCACCCCGAACTCTCAGGCCAACTTGTTCAATTTTATCTACATCATCTATCAAGACTTACCAACGTATTTACCCCCAAACCATTCCATGAAAACTTGTTTTCTCAACATTCCTTTCTCAATGCAAGTTTTCAAATCGACTTTCAAAGTTTAATGTAATCAAATGAATTGATATGTCAATGCAACAACAATCAATACAATGTAACAATTCTTTCATTTCTAATTCTTCCACATAATATTACAATTGTGATCAAAATTCCCATTTCTCATTTCAATGTAATTTCACAAGATAATTATAAATACTTTTATTCCAACTCATCATCCAAGGAATAACACAATTCCCTTTTCTCAAGTATCCTCAACAATTAGTCATTTCAAGACTATTTCAACGTTTTGAACAATAATTTCCAAAATGAACAACAATTCTAATATTCCATGAAATGCATCATTCATATAAATATAGATAAGAAATTTTCCAAACATTCATTTTTTTTGACACACAAAATAAATATAACAATATCATTCATGTATTTCCAATCTCTTTTAAAAATCCCCAATTTCTAGGTTTTCTCACCAAAACTATACAACTCAAATCTTTTGAAAGAAAACTTTCCAAAATCATCTTTTCTTCAATCAACGAAGATCAAAACCCATAAGATCATTTTAAAAGAACAAGAGACAAACCCACTTTGAAAATCGCTCAACTTCTTGAATCAACAATCAATTTTCAAAGCTATCGAAGGATGATTTCAAAATTATCTAGATCCTGCAAATATATATATATATATAACTCTAAGAAAATCCCTACCTCAAGTATTGAAGAAGAATAGCAATGAAACCCCAAAATTTACGGTGTCAAAACTCGATCTCCACCACACACAACGAAACCCTCGAGAAGTTACACAACTTTGATGAAGAACTTTGGTGTAACTCCCAACGGATTTGGAGAAATCAAAGAGAGAAGATGACTTCTAGAGAGAGAAGCACTAGATCTAGAAATTTTGGAGAGTTTTAGAGAGAGAGAGAGAACTGAAAAAAGTGATTTGAAATCTCCCTTTACGGACTGATATAACATGGTCTGCTCGAGCGTTGAAAGTCTCGCTCGAGCGTCAAATACACTTTCCTTGTACTTTTATAGACAGGTCAAACTTCTGGAACCAAACATTCTCTACTCGAGCGCATAAACGGCCGCTCGAGCGGACAAGCAACTTCGAATGCATTTTGCATTTTTGCTTTGGCGAGTTGACCGAGCAACACGACCCCTGTAACCTGACCAGGCAGCTCGACCCCTGACATACTTAGCGAAGTGGCAAAACATGAAAGAATTAACTTCCGATACAATTCTGCAAGGCACAATTCGTGTAGGATTCGCATCTAAAGGTTTGGAGACATTACCTGTTCCAAACACACCACTATAACCCGATAACCAAAAATAAGGGGAATACAAGAGAAACTAAGATATGTAACACTATTCAAAGCCATACCAACCCGAGCCCGGAACACCACAAAGAGACGGGTCAAAATCGGGATCGCTACACTGTCTGCGCCAATATTTCATCGGCTACGCTTCGATGAGCTTCTTTCTTCTTTTTTTTTTCATTACGCTCGCACTTTTTGCTTTCTTGTCTTCTTTTACTCTGGCATACTTCTCGATCTATGCCATGAGCTTTTCCATGTTCTTTGGAAAAGTCTTCATAAGTGATTGCTGGAGTGGGCAATCATTATCCAAGCCGTTTTGAAAGAGACAACTGCAAGTTCTGTGTTACAAGACGGGATCCGGTTGTACACCTCATAGTATCTCTTGGCATAAGCTCTGAGGCTTTCGCCATCGCTAATCTTCAATGCTAGTAGGGCGTTTACCCTTAATGGCTACAACTTATTTGTAACAAACCTGGCCACAAACATCTCGACCAGGCCTTCCCAACTCTTCATACATCCTTTAGGTAGTTTGTGGAACCTGTCTGATGCTATGTCTCCAAATGATGACGGGAACACTTTGCATAATAGCTGCTTATTCTTGCTCCACAAAGCCATTGAGTTCAAATATAAGCTAACATAAAAGTTTGGATCAGACTTACCATCATAGATCTGAAACCTCGGCATGCTAAATCTCATCGGTGTTTCGAACGCATCCAACTCCATTGAGAATGGAGTCTTTGGCTAGATGTTGAATGTGATCTCGACATCATGCCTCTTCCTTCAGAGGTAATCTCTCAAGTCCTCCTTCATCTGTCTGAGAGCTTGGTTGTCAATCAACTTCAGCCTTTTTGGTGCCCTATTCCCAGTGTTAGGATGTGTTCTTTTAGACTTCTCTACATCCATCGTTTCCTCAAAATAGAGGCCTTGTCCATGGATCTACCAAGATCTCCTGACATAGGTCTCCTTGGTCCATGGTGTCCTATGAGACTCCCCTCATCTTGACTCTGTCTTCCTAGTATCTCGCGATTGCCGATGTGAATTTCCTTATCTCTTACCGCGGTCTTTGTGGAATGATCGGCATCGTTTTCGTTCTCCTTTCGACACCGGTTTGGTGGCCTTGGCGTGTCCTGCAAAGGGGAATGTTGGTCGATCACGTTGTTCTGCATCATGAAATTGACCACTGTTTGCAGATCTGTCAAATTATTCACCATGTCTTTTAGTTCTTTGTCTCTCCTCAGGCATTTATCCTTCCATATGTGAAGGTCATTTTCATGGTAGTACTCATCTCGGCTACCGTTCTTGTTCCCATTTTGGCCTCTAGTGGCATTGTTCGCCTCAGGACTGACCTCCTGTACTTCTTCATTATTGTTCTCTCCTCCACTGTTAGGATCCACATGTTCCTCCTCTTCACTGTGGATATCGTCTCCAATTCTTACCTCTTGTTCATTGTTGGCCATCTATCCTCACTAAGTTCCCAGAGACAGCGCCAAATTGCAGGTGTTGATTTTCGACCTCACAACCAAATAGGGAACTTAGCTACAGAGCACTAGCAAAATAGATGAGCTAACAACCTACCAACAAGAAAATGAGAATACCATGTTGACTTGTCCACCTGAGGACACTTCGACGATCAAGTCAGTAATCTTATCCCTCACAGATATCACACAAATACTAAAACTTACACAATAAAGCATACCTTAAACCCATGTAGGTGCCTCTCTTTTATAACTAACAGTGCCATAATCCCCTGGAAGTCTCACTTCGTAGGACTCAAGTACAATACTTATCTCGGACCTTAGCCAGATAGGAATAAACTCGCCAAGAGCCTTATTCTTATCCAGACTAAGTGTCCTCTTTTATCTTGGACTCATGTCCTCTATCCGAATATCTCGAGATTTTGGCATTACCGCAAAATATCTCACCTCAGCAAGCATGACAAGCCCACGTGGCACCTCGGCTGACATCTCAGCGTCACCTTAACCATGTGATGTCATTCTCAAAATACTTCCCCACAATATATTTTTTACTTTTTTTTTTTTTGCCTTGCATTATCCTTCAAAAATTTTCGTCAACTTTAAATTCAGTTATTTATATTGACCATATTACTGAAGATGGAAAGAATTTTCTAAGAAAAAATAAACTAAATCTGATCAAAGTTGATAGTGATTGAGAAGTATTAATTAGTATGTGTTTGGCTCAAGAATTTAAAGAAAAATTTGTGAACTTCCTTTCCCTCAACAAATTTCTCCTTAAATCGTTAATCCAAAAACAAATTAAGGTATAAAGTTAAAGAGAAATGTCCTATTCCCCTATTTCATCATTCCTAATTGCACTTCTAATAAGGTGATAAACAATAAAAAAAATAATCAATTCTTTTCAAAGTGTGAGATCATTTTACATGGGAGTGAGCTATGTCATTAGAGGTGGAATTAGGGGCACAAAATTAAAGGGATGTAGTAATACTCTCAAAGTTAAATCCTACAAGTTGAATGTGAAGAGATCATTGAATTTTTTTATATTGGGAAAATAGAATTTTATTGATATAAACCTAAACTGAATTACAGAACATTAAAACATGCACAATAAATATATATAATATCATCTCATTCTAGCTAGGTTGGCACATAAAGGCAAGAAAAATCATATACTAGAACCAACTAAGAGCAAAAAGTTTACTACAACGTATAAGGGTTTTAGGAACAAAATTTATTTTTCACCAAAATTAAAAATTTTGTTACAAAAAATATTTAAAGACCAATTTCTCAATAAAAGGACATTCCAAAAAAATTATTAAAAAAAAGGAACATTTATCGACAAAAATTGGAAAATGTTGCTAATATATTTTTTTTTAGGGACAAAACAATTTAGTGCAAAAAAATTTAGGGCAAATTACACCAGTGATGCTTGTATTTTATCCTTTGTGTCATTTTCGTCCCTACACTTTCATTTGACTTAATTTTTACCATTAATTTTAAATTTTTGTCAATTTGGTCCAATTGATAATATTATTAGTATTTTTTAAAAAAATTATCACTAAATTGGTTGAGGTTAACTCACAAAGTGGAGTAAGTTTATAATTTTGCTCTTGAAAATATGACACATGACATTTATGTACATTTTTTCTATAACAAAAAACTAAGGGATGAAATCCATTAGACCAAATTAAGACAAAATAATAATTTTATTGCCAAAATCAAACCAATTAAAATTACAGAGACTAAGATATTTCGTTCTTAAAAAGTGATTTCGTCCTTAAATTTTTATCTTTTAAACCTTTATTAATTTGTTGTAGTGTGTGGTAAACCTATGAGATCATGAATTTGAAGAATTATATCTTTAGTTGGATTGTTGAGGCTTTCTTCATTTTTTGACTTATGGAAACCAGTCAAGATTTTAGTGAATCGAATTTTGTAATATTATTTACGTATTTGTGTAATTGAATCGTTGTATGACTGGTTTTTAGGATGCCTTTTTTGGAAGACTAAAGAAAGAGTTGGAGAAAAATATTCAAGTCCTGTAGATTTTGCTAAGGTAAGTGATCTCCTACCATTGTGAGTGTGTTTGTTCCAAATATTCAGTTTGGTTATGCTCTAATGTTGTTACAACAAATTGCTTTACTACTTCCATGTCTGTTTTTGTGAAAAGCATGGATCCGGTATAAATCTACATTGACCATGGCATTACTGAAATTATTTTATTTTATTGATGATGACGAATGTTTTATTACTAATTTTGTTTCCGTGCATTTGATTAGAAAATGGCTCTATGGTCTTCACCCTGGCGAATAAGGCGTTAAGATTTGACAGATGTAGTGATTTTTTAACTTTTTTTTAGCTGAAATAACATATTGACAAATGAGGCCTAAAGATGGTTGTCAGCCTTGTAATGGACTAATGTGGTCATCATCATGAAGACTTAAGTTTACGTTTATTGAATTATTAAATTATCAAATACCAAATTGTAACATCAAAATCCAATTATCAAAACTATCGAACATTGAATCCCTTTTGTATTGAATCCTAATATTAAGGGTTGGTTTCGCACAAGCTATAAAAGTTAAAAAGCTAAAGTTATTAAAAAAAATTAAGAAGTTCATATAATTTGGAAGAAGCTTGTGGGGGAAATCTAGAGGGCAAAATTATTATTTTGTCCTTTGAATTTAACAACTCAAAAGTCAAAAAGTCAATAAAAGTAGAATCATTATTTTGATTTTATTATAATATTTTATTACACATCTTTTCATAAAAAATTAAAAAGTTATTCTAAACATATATCTTTTTTTTTTATCTACTTTTTTTAATTAAAAAATCAAAAAATATACTTAGATAGCACGTCTCAAACAACTCCAAAATTGTTTTCATGGTTTGAAAGATGTTTTACTCAAATTATTGCAAAGGTAGAATTCCATATTGCTTACTTTATTATATTTGCGTATTTGATCTGACTAGCTGTGTTATTTGTAATTTATTGGGTTGCCGAGCTTATTATATTTCTCCTTCGTGTTTCACAGGTTTTGATGAATAAGTGATCCACTGAGAGAACACGTCTGTTGGGTTGGAGAGCATTGAAGGAAAGTAATTGTTTTTTGAGTTGTACTATTAGAATTTAGTGCTTTGTTTCTTTATCTTAGAAAAATTTGACATGTTAAATTTAAGTTTTAATAGTAGAGAATTATTTTGACTTAATTTTTGGATTGTACCTCTCAGACCATAGGTATTTGAAGTGTTTGTTGAACTATATGTCTTCTTATTGCCAAAAATTGGATTCTACCATAGTTAAATACTTGTCACTGAAATTGTAATTTGGATAAATTATACTAACAGTCTTTGTACTTTACCGCTCGTGTCACTTTGGTCTCTATAATTTTAATTTGTTCGATTTTGACCCTCAATTTTTGATTTTATATCATTTTAGTCCAATTATTAACACTGGTTAAAATTGTTGATGGAAAACAAACATGTGAGACGCATGTGACCCTTTTTCAAGGGCAATTCACTACCCTTTCCTTGTCTTGGACTCTCTACAACACACTCTTGCCTTCCTCCACCACCAAAATCATCCCTAGCCAATCCCAACATGAGCACCATCCACCTCTACCATACCAAACCCAATATCGTTTGGCACCCAAAACTCTCCACCTTGCCTTTTGCACACACCTGCCATATCCATCACCTCCATCCAACATTCTTCATCTACCCCTATCATCCCACCATCACCAAACAACAAAGTGATAGTAAAAAAAATAACAGACAGAGATGAGAACTATGACGACCCCACCACGTGTAACAATAAGTATCTAATTAATTAAGGAGATTTGAATTTTAATTGCTCATTATTCTGATTTAATTTGGGATTTATGAAAGTTGTGGATACTGATTCATATATGATTCTATTGTGGATTTATTTTAGAATTAGAAAATGGAAGCCTCAATGGCTTAAGAGACTAATTGGTGAATTGAATTATTTTAATTTCGATTATCGGACTGTATGGGAGTTTAATATTTGATTCAGATTTGTGAAATTGAGATTTGATTAATTGGGTCCGAATTGGAGTTTATTAGGTTATGAGAATTGAAAATTAAGATTATTATGAATTAAATTTATTTATGAGGTGTTCAATTCAGTATGTAGTTTATTGACGAAGATTTTGAAGTTTAATATGAAATTGAAGGCCCTAATGATTTCAGAAACTAGAATTGAGGTTGGAAATAAGTTAATTTAATATTTTGAGAATTTTGAGAATTTGATTAAAATTTGATTCAGATTGATAAATTTAATTATGATAGATTGGGTTTTAATAGAAGTCAAATTAGATTAATTAAATTATGTGGAATTTGTAATTAGTTATGATTAATTAAGCTAAGTGCTAATCATAATTAACTAGGAAAAAAAAAAGAGCAATTAACTAAATTAATACATAATTAGCAAGACAACCTAATATTACTCTAATTAATTAAGATGTTGATTTATGCTTGAGAGACTTCTAGAAAAGTTGAGAGCATTGCTGGACATCTATCATCTATATGTATATGAGAAGGAAAAGGAACTCAATCAGTTGTTGAAAAGAGCCGAAGAGAGAGAGAGTGAGAGTGAGTCCAAGTTAGTACCATTTCTGGAAATGAAGAAGAACTCAAGGAAAAACTATGGATTAAAGAAAGAAATGAAGAAAAAAAAAGGGGAAGCAGAGGAGAATCAATTAAAATATTGAAATTAAAGTTTAAGATATGAAATCATACTTAATTTTTATAGAATCTTTATATTACACTTGAAATTAAAGATGAAATTGGACTTAAAATCATGTAATTAATAAGAATTAGCAAGAAGATGAAGAAAATTGGAATTATGTTTAAGATTATAAAAATAAATTTGGAAATTAATTAGTTAGAGTTTGATCTTTGTTATTCTTCATAAATTGAAACTCATCTTTACATGCATGTTAGAATTTTAAGGTTTTAGATTTAATTCACGTGTAAAAGACTTATAAGTTTAAATTTGGGTTAGATATGAAGAAAACTAATAAAAATCTAAATTAGAGTAAGTCAAGAATTAAATTATGATTTGCTTGGGAAAATTATTGTCACGCCCCAATTTTTGTACCCAAATGATAATACGATAACCATGATTCTTTAAAGTAAAATTGAAAATAAATCTCCACACTTGCATTATATGATACAAATAGTCTTCGGACGATAATACATTCACTTCAAATCAAAATAACATAAACAAATAGATACCTCTAAGGGTTTCCAAGGCTTAGGCCTGGTTATACAAAATCGTTATTTAAACCCACACAAATACTGCCATTGGCTTACAAACAGAGTTACAGCAAAAGCAAAATGAGAGCCTTGTACTCTCAACACATATTTTTTCGCCTATAGTTAGGCAAAATCACCACATCTTTTCCTGCACAAAGATCTCGTAGGGTGAGCGTAAAGTTCAGTAGGAAATTCTTAACAAAGTATATACATTTTATACAAGTCTCAAGAGATGAATGCACATGACATGTTATGTCTTTTTGCAAATAAATCATATCTTCATCTTTTGAAAACCATCATGCTCAATGTTGCCATGAAATGTCCATTGTTCAAAACTTAACAATTTAATTCAAGAGGCGGTAAATGCAACTCTGGTAATCCCTAGGTCAGTGTTTGCAAGTACAGTATACGAGTACTACCAAATTGTCATTTTTACCGGTATTAACCGGAAGGCTCGACACCTATCTGCGCGGGTTTTCGGTCTTTCCCCTCAGACCCTCAGGCCAACTTGTTCAATTTCATCTACACCACTTATCAAGACTTACCAACGTATTTACCCCCAAACCATTCCACGAAAACTTGTTTTCTCAACATTCCTTTCTCAATGCAAGTTTTCAAATCGACTTTCAAAGTTTAATGTAATCAAATGAATTGATATGTCAATGCAACAACAATCAATACAATGTAACAATTCTTCCATTTCTAATTCTTCCACATAATATTACTGTTGTGATCAAAATTCTCATTTCTCATTTCAATGCAATTTCACAAGATAATTATAAATACTTTTATTCCAATTCATCATCCAAGAAATAACACAATTCTCTCTTATCAAGTATCCTCAACAATTAGTCATTTCAAGACTATTTCAACGTTTTGAACAATAATTTCCAAAATGAACAACAATTTTCATATTCCATGAAATTCATCATTCATAAAAATATATATATAAGAAAATTTTCAAATATCCATTTATTTTGACACACAAAATAAATATAACAATATCATTCATGGATTTCCAATCTCTTTTAAAAATCCCCAATTTCTAGGTTTTCTCACCAAAACTGTACAACTCAAATCTTTTGAAAGAAAACTTTCGAAAATCATCTTTTCTTCAATCAATGAAGATCAAAACCCATAAGATCATTTTAAAAGAACAAGAGACAAACACACTTTCAAAATCGCTTAACTTCTTGAATCAACAATCAATTTTCAAAACTATCGAAGGATGATTTCGAAAACCATCTAGATCTTGCAAAAATATATATATAACTCTAAGAAAATCCCTACCTCAAGTATTGAAGAAGAATAGAGATGAAACCACAAAATTTACGGTGTCGAAACTCAATCTCCACCATACACAACGAAACCTTCGAGAGGTTACTCAACTTTGATGAAGAACTTCGGTCTAACTCCCAACGGATTTGGAGAAATCAAAGAGAGAAGATGACTTCTAGAGAGAGAAGCTCTAGATCTGGAAATTTTAGAGAGTTTTAGAGAGAGAGAAAGAACTGAAAAAGTGATATGAAATCTCTCCTTACGGACTGATATAACATGGTCCGCTCAAGTGTAGAAAGCCTCGCTCGAGTGTCAAATACACTTTCCCAGTACTTTTGCAAATAGGTTAAACTTTTGGAACCAAACATTCTCCGCTCGAGCACATAAACAGCTGCTCGAGCGGGCAAGTAACTTCGAATACATTTTGCATTTTTGTTTCGGCGAGTTGAATGGGCAGTTCGACCCCCGACATACTCAATGAAGTGGCAAAACATGAAAGAATTAAACTTTCGATACAACTCTGTAAGGCACAATTCGGGTTGGATTTGCATCTAAAGGTTTGGGGACATTACCTGTTCCAAACACACCACTATAACCCGATAGCCAAAAATAAGGAAAATACAAGGGAAACTAAGATACGTAACACCGTTCAAAACCATACCAACCCGAGCCCGAAACACCACAAAGAGACGGGTGAAAGCCGGGATCGCTTCAGACAGGCCAGAGCTAAGATTGAAGGCTATGCAAGCAGTCAATACAATATTCAGGATTCCCATTTACAAGATTTCGAAGAGAATCAGGAACCAACCATACTACGGGGCACTGGAGAAGGTTCTGGGTAAATACATGGGTAGAAGCACCAGTAAGCACTATGCCTACCATGATGAGAATAGGCATATGACTTAGGGATGCCGGGCTTTGAAATAGCACCTGGAGGATTTGGTTAGACAGGGACACCTGAGAGACCTAATTGATGAAGCAAAAACCAGGGAAGAACAAGAAAAGCTGCTCTAGGCACTAGCAGCACCACCGCCACCACTGCAGCAACCAGAAAAACCATGAGTAATCAATGTGATTCACTCAAAGGTCAATGAAAATGAAGTTCAATGGGAGACTTAGAGGGTAAGGCATCTGCAGTATGTCAACTAGGTCTAACAGAAAAAACCCAGGACAGATAGATATCAAGGACCGATGATAACTTTTACGGAGGAAGATTTAGATATGGTATAACATCCTCATAATGATGCTCTGGTGGTAACATTGAAGATAGGACACATCCAAGTGAGACGCATCTTAATCGATCAAGGCAGCTCTAGTGACATCATGTACGTTAAATGTTACAAGGGGCTCGACCTTCACAAGGATGATCTGGAACAATCCGACAGCCCTATGGTCAGATTCAATGGGACACTAACATGGCCGCTAGGAACCACTAGTTTGGAAGTTCAAGCAGGAACCAAGAGGGTATCTACAGAGTTTGCTATGATAGATACTCCCTCCCCATACAATGTCATTCTAGAAAGACCATAGAGGCATGTAATGAGGGTTGTTCCCTCAACGCTGTACTAACTGTTGCAATTCCCCACTGAACAAGGAATTAAGGAGGTCAGAAGAGACCAAGTGCTGACAAAAAATTGCTCCATAGCAGGAATGACGTATACTTGCTATGTGAGAGAAGTAGAAACAATAGAGATTGAAGACGAAGACCGGGAGGTCTTAGATGATGTAAGTAAAGAGCTTGCCGACAAAAGCGAAGAACCTTTGAAAAAGGTTCTAGTAAAAAAAGGCAATGAGGAGCGATTCTTCCTCCTCGACTCTGGCTTAGCCGAGGAAAAGAAAAGAAAACTAGAGAACTTTCTGAGAAAGAACATAAGGTTGTTTTCCTGGACCCCTTCTGAGATGCTAGGGATCAGCCTCGAAATCACATGTCACAAACTTAACATGGACAGGTCAGCTAAACCTATCATTCAGAGAGTAAGAAAACTAACTTTGGTACATGTGCAGGCAATCAAAGAAGAAGTGAAGAAGCTGCTAGAGGCACAAGCAATCCGAGAAGTGCACTACCCCACTTGGCTGTCCAACACAATGGTAGTAAAGAAAAAGAATGGTAAATGGAGGGTATGCGTGGACTTCACAAGTCTAAACAAGGCTTGCCTGAAGGACTGTTTTCCTTTGCCCAAGATTAACTAGCTTGTTGATGCTATATCAGGGCATGGAAGAATGAGCTTCTTAGATGCATATAGGGGATACCATCAGATAGCAATGTATGCGCCAGATGAAGAAAAGATAACATTCATCACCCCCAAAGGACTTTATTGCTTTAGGGAAATGCCCTTCGAACTGAAGAATGCAGGAACGACATACCAAAGAATGGTTACCAGGATATTCAAGCACCTGATTGGGAAGACAATGGAAGTCTACATTGATGATATGGTTATCAAGAGCAAGGAACTTGGAGATCATCTGGCCGACCTGAATAAAGTCTTTGATATACTTAAAGCATATCGATTACGCTTGAATACCTCAAAGTGGGCTTTCAGAGTTGGGTCTAGGAAGTTCCTAGGTTATTTGTTAACCAGGAGAGGAATTAAAGTAAACCCAGATCAGATCAAGGCCATCCTTGACTTGAAAAGCCAGACAACAACAAAAGAGGTCCAGATTTTGACCAACAAGGCAGCAACCTTAAACATGTTTATCAGCTAGAGTTCAGATAAATGCAAGCCATTTTTCCAATTATTAAAAAAACCCACAGACTTTCTGTGGACAGAAGCGTACAAAGTCGCCCTGGCCGACTTGAAGAGGTACCTAACAACTCCACTAGTATTGTCAAATTCGGTACCGGGAAAAGAATTGTTTTTGTACTTGGTAGTTTCAGACCATGCTGTTAGTGTCGTGGTCATTCGAGAAGAGTGAGGAAAGCAGAGGGCAGTATACTATATGACCAAAACACTAGCAAAAGTAGCCCTGGAAAAATTGATGCTAGCCTCGGTAATGACGTCAAAGAAATTGAACCATTACTTTCAGGCTCACAAGATTGTAGTGCTCATAGAGCACTCATTAAAGTTTTTGTTACAGCAAGGAGATCTGACAGGCAAAATAAGGCGATGGGTTGTAGTTCTAGATCAGTATGACATAGAATACAGGCCAAGGACAACGATAGAGGGCCAAGTTCTAGTCGACTTCGTGGCGAAATTCACACCAGGTGCGATCCCAAGGTCGATTCCGATGAACCTCGGCCTAGGGTGCCCATGAGAGAAATAGTAAAATCAGTTGGGAATTGTGAACCCCACCTCAGCAAAACAGAATAAGGGTGAGGAGAAGCTAAAACCCTGTGATATTTTCATCAGCAATTCCTTTCATCTCTTTGTCAATGGTAGTTCAAACCAACAAGGAACAGGGGTAGGACTGGTTTTGGTATCACCAGATGGACACATGATAAAACAGTCCATCCGTCTGAGATTCAAAGCCTCGAACAACGAAATAGAGTATGAAGCACTAATTACAAGACTAAAACTCGCAGCAGCAGTTGAGGCCAAAGAGGTTGTAGTCTACTGTGACTCCCAGCTCTTTGTAAATCAAACGACGAGCAAGTACACAACCCGAGATAAAATGATGATGGCTTATGTCAAAGAGGTCATCAAGTTGTTAGCATAATTTCAAAGCTGTTGGTTGCAACAAGTTAGCCGAGATGACAACAACCATGCTGACGCCCTGACGAACCTTGCCAATGCAATAAAGTCAGATGAGCCAAGGACCATTATGGTGGATTACCTATCAAGCCCAAGTATTGAACCTTTGATCACAGAATATGAAGCAATGTTCGTGGAGATGGGTCCAAGTTGAATGGACGCCATAGTTATCTTCATCAAAGATGGCAAGTTGGCAAAAGATAGAAGAGAAACACACAAGATCAGGCTGAAATCGGCCAAATTCTAACTATTAGTAGAAGGCCATCCGTACAGGAGATATTTTATTGGACCTCTATTGCGATGTGTGCACCCTTCCTAGGTAGAAGACTTTTTATACGAGATCCATAAGGGAGCATATGGAAATCATGCAGGGGCAGATCACTTGCCCACAGAGCTATATCACAGGGATACTAGTGGCCTTATATGTAGAAAGATGCCGAAGCCTATGTAAGAAAATGCAAGAAGTGTCAAAGCTTTGCACCCTTGATACACCAACCTCTTGGAGACCTGAATCTAGTGTTCAGTTCTTGGCCATTTCCCAGTGGGGCATGGATCTTATTGAGCAAGATTATTTCACCAAATGGGTAGAGGCCGAACCCCTAGCCAAAATCCAGGATGTAGATGTGAAGAATTTCATCTAAAAGAATATAATTACTAGATTTGGAATCCCTAGAGCCATTGTGGCAGACAATGGCACATAATTTGACAGCAAGCTGATCAAAAACTTTTGTACAAAGTATAAGATCAAGAATTACTACTCTACTCCTAGTTTTCCTTAGAGCAATTGTCAAGCCGAGGCATCCAATAAGACCATCTTGGATGGAATCAAGAAAAGACTAGAAGCTGTCAAAGGCAAGTGGGTGGAGGAATTGCTCAATGTCCTATGGGCATATCGCACGACGCCAAAAAGATCTACTAGGGAATCACCTTTTGCCATGCCATGTAGCACTGAAGCAGTCATTTCACTAGAGATCGGCATGCTTGGAATCAAAATCCAGGGAGTGGAGAACGGAACAAATGATACATTTCTTACCCGAGATCTTGACCTAAATGAAGAAAGAAGAGAAATGGCAGCAATTCGTCTGGGGGCATACCAGCAGCAACTTGCCAAGGCATGCAACAAGAAGGTGAATCCCAAGGAGTTCCAGATTGGAGACCTTGTCCTAAAAGAGGTCGTCGGCAACAAAAAGGGTCCCAAGGAGGGCAAGTTTGGCCCAAACTGGAAAGCACCATATCGTATCATCCCGGTCGCCAGTAATGGTGCTTACTGGCTTAAAGACACTGATGGCAAGGAGTTGCCAAGACCCTAAAATACTGGCAATTTGAAGCTTTTCTACCATTAATTTTTGTTTTTCAAGCTTTTTATGTAAGGAATTATTAGCTGAAGTATTAATAAAATGCTAGTTCGATTTTGTTTTCTACATAATGTTGTTGTGCAATAAGACTGCAAAGTCTTCAGGCGATGGTCCCATTATGAACAAGGTGATTAACTTAGACTTGCCATGATGGTAAAGTTGAACTGAGTCTGCGATGTTTTAGCATCAAACAAGGCGATTAACTCAGACTTGTCATGATGGTAGAGTTGAACTAAGTCAGCGATGTTTCGGCATGAAATCAGGTGAAACTGGCCATGATATGGTTAGTTTGAAAGAAAAGCCAAGGTAGATAATACTCTTGGTGTACTAGGATTAAGCGTTAAGTGTTTCATTTGGGCAAACCAAACACAATGACCTCGGTCAGGGTTGTCTAAGTTAGACTTAGGCAAAAATCTGGTGATGCATCCTTAATGTGAACATAAATGATACTTAGGTTCACATTAGGGGATAGGAAGTATGAATAAGTATAACACTTGTACAAATTTCTAGAAAACTTTTACTAGTTGAAATTATCCAAGATGATTGATAAGAGATGTTAGTCGAGGTATGATTAGTACCAAGATGTTCCAATCTGAGATGATTGAACAATACTATACCCAAAATGTTATTATCCAAGATAAACAATTAAGTTTTTAGACTTGGAAAGATAAGAAAAAGTCTAAGTATAAAAGTATACAAGGCATAAAGCATATAAAAAAGGCATTCAACACTTAGAAGAAGAACAAAAAAGAAAAGCATACATTCACCAGGCAAAGAAATTTGATCAGATACATCAAAAGGCACTTTCGGCCCGACAAAGTAAAACTATTCAAAAGAGAAGTTACAATTGTTTAAAGAAAGGGAAAAAATGCAACTTAAAAAAGAAAATCCTAAGTGTCAGTAACTTGATTGTTAGACAGATCCACATCGGCTTTTGGCTGTGACTAAGAAGCAACTTTCTTGGCCTCAAGCTCAGCATCGATCTCCTTGAGGGTCTCGTCCAAGCTTTTCTCGGCCGCAATAACCTCGGCATCAAAAGCTGCCTTCTGAGGAGAAGCACTCTTGGAGACCTCGTCCTAATCCCCTTCAGTCAAGTCCAAGACTTAATCATTGAGAGTAGGGGACTTGGTCCCAGCAGCAGCCTCAGTTTCTTTTCAGCCTCCTCGGCGTTGGCGTATTCATCTTCGCCTTTTTCCTCATACTCAAAAGGAGAGGGAGAGAAAGGCACATTGAGCCGATTAATGTCGAGGAGGAACGAGTCCTCAGGGATAGACAACTCTTTTAGGGCCGCCATCTAACCAAGATAATACCCTTTGTTGCAAGCCAGGTTGACTTGCTTCTTGTACTGATCTCATATGTCAGACTGCCCCTTCGCATACGCCTTCTTGTCGGTCGCCTTGATCTCGGCCTATTTGGTCTCTAAGGCCTCCTTGAGCTCAGCTTCAACTTTTTTCGCCCTGACTTCGGCAGCCTTTGCCTCAGCCTTAGCAACCTTGGCAATAGCCTCAGTAGCCTCAGCTTTGGTTTTGGATTTGTTTTGGAAAGTCTGGGCAGCCTTGGCCTTGTCCATTAAATTATGATTGCGTACCTCAGCTTTGTTCAGTGAAGTACGGAGACCAGCAACTTCCTGGGTCTTTTTGGTCAACTCCTTCTTCACTAACTCAACCTAGACTGCGTGTGAATACGCGTGCTGGATAGCCTGCAAGAGAAAAAACAAGTTATAAAATCTTACTAAGTACAAAAGAAAATAATAAAAGTAAGAGACTTACCAAAACTGAGTGGCGCATCATCATGGTGAAGTTCTCATACTGGTTGAACTAGGCCATATGGTTCATATCAGTAGGTAGAAGCACAACGGTGGACAAAGCGGTGCTGACCTCCAGACTCTCAATGGCACTGTCGCGTGCTTGCAGAGGTCGGTCACCAACCATAATCGACGGAGCCCAAGACTCTTGATGATGGAAATTGATCCCACCCTCATAACCCTCAGACCTCGGCCTTTTTGGTGCAAGTTCTTCAAATGATTTGGCCTCGGCAAGCCTCTTCTGGGCATCAAACAATATTTTCTCGACCTCGGCCAATTTAGAGATTGGCAGTGTGTCTTCCAAATCAAAGGCAATGGTTGTGACCTTGGCCTTTGCCTTAGTCTTTATCACCCTTTCTGTTTTCGTTTTTGTTGGGATTGAGAAAAATGAATGGACTGTAAGGTCACTACATCAGGAATGTCACAAGGAGGTCTTTGGCTATTGCTTTTTGACGACCCATCTCCTCGGCAGTTGCAGTAAGGAGTCACAGAAACGATTACTCCAGTGCCAAATTTGATTCCAGGCAAGGCAATAGGAGGGTTCACTGGATCGTACGTGCGGCGCCTCTAAACCTTGGCATTTTCGGCTTCGAATTTTGCTGGAAGGTGCATTCAGAAGTCGGCGACGGCGTTGGTATTGTGATGGAAGAATGAGTTTAATAAGAGTATAGGTGGAAGGCTGGTCCACTAGGTTAGAAGTTGATGCCTGATCTGGCCTTGGTGAAGAGGTTGCTAGAGGAGTTGAAGTAGATGGTGGAGTTTTACTTCTTCTTGGGACATTGGGGAGAGGGTTACGATACGTCAGTACGTAGTTGAGCAAGAATGGAGCTTTGTGAACCTCAATTGGTAAGCCGAGAAGGAGAACCAAATCTTTACTGGGAATGTATGTCTGGTGAAAGTTCTTGGGTGGCTGAGAAAGAGCTGCAAGAATAACAAGAAGAAAACATCATAACAAATAACAGAAATAAATTGCCAAGTGTTGATAAAAATGAAACTATGGGATGACTAAGTTCTTACCCTCATCCTCCCTAAAGACTCCTTGGCGTAGACGGTAGAGATGAAGATCGTCATCTGACGCGAACTCCCAGTTTCCCAAAACAATCAAATAATCATCTCCAGCGCCTTTGTTGGAGTCAGGGATGTCAGCTATCAATTTGTATTTGGTGGACCGAGGTTTGATATAGTAGGCGTAGCCACTTTTGGATTTAAGGCTACACATGGTGTAGCAATACTGGATGTCAGAAAGGGTGATCCTAGCATTTTGCCGATGTGCTAATTCGGCTATACCATTAATAACCCTAAAGGTGTTTATGGCTAATTGCATGGGATTGAGCTTGTAGACGTGAATTATTTCTCTGAAAAGAATGTCAAGGGGAAATCTGATTCCACTCTCAATAATGGACACTACGGGGAATCGCATGTGGGTATCTCTAAGCATTATGGAGTCCTCTTTTATAGCCAACCTAATTTGAACGTCAACTGGAATGGAGAATTGTGACAACCCTGATTTTTAATTAGCTAATAAATCATGATTAAGAAGGCTTAATACGTAATTAAGATGAAAACGTGTGTAAATTATATGTTTTGTGTGTTATCTACATTTATATCTGTTTGACGTAGAAATATTTGTTTGTGTTTCTATTTCGATATGTGAATTGAAAGCCTTATCGGCCACCGAATAAAAATTGACTGAATTCATATGTTATTTAGGATTTTTAGAATTTTATGATGACTTTAATTTGAATTTGATTCAGAACCAAATAATTAGAATAAAATAATCACAATTAGAATAGTTAAGCTTGAGTGATTAGTGAAGCCTATATAAGGCTAATGCTAAGACTTATAACACTCTAGAATCATCTTATCTTATCTTTGAGCACCAAGAGAGAGAGAGAGAGAGAGAGAGAGAGAGAGAGAGGAGAAGAAGAAGAAGAAGAAGAAGAAGAAGAAGAAAATTGAGATCAACAAGGACATTGCTAGAATTTGGAGATTAAGGTCAATTCAAAGGAATTGAGCTCCTACTTGAAGAATTTGAGCCTTAAGTAAGAATCCAACTCACATTTTGTAACCTTGGGCTCATTTACATGTGAAATCAAAGAAAAATTAGAGGGTAATACATGAATTAAGCTTAAAAAGGAAAGTAAAGAAGAAGAATCATGCATCCATGTGCATTTCATGGAGTTTTGAAATTGTTTTCAAAAGAATTCTCACATGCATGTGTTTACCTTGGCTTTGCTTTGTAGATTCATCAAGTTTCTCATCATTTTACCTCATTTGATCAGGATTTGGAGGATTGAAGTTCATATCAACTCATGCATGTTATGTTTTCTTAAGTTTCCTTTAGTTTCAAGTTGACTTTGAACAATTGGCAAAGCTTTGGGGCTTGATTTTGCAAAATGGTCTTCAATTCATGATATATTAAGGATTTACAAGTGTTTTCCTAAGTTTTGGTCCTAAAGAATGTGTTTTGTTGCTTTGGAATTAAGTTTTGAACTTGGAAGAGCAATCTAGATATTCCAGAATTCATGTTCTTCGCTCGAGCAAAGAATGAGAGCTCTCAAAGGTTTTGCAGAGTTTGGGGGTTGGCTCGAGCGAAATAAGTTGCACTCAAGTGACCAGCCTTTGGTTCTGAGTCTAAGCATGAGTGAAGGATGTTGCGCTCGAGCACAAAATGAATGCTCTCAGAAGTTTTACAGACCAAGGGTTCCACTCGAGCGAAGGAACTTGTGCTCGAGTGAATTGCCCTATTTCTGGAAATATTGCTAAGTGTTTTCAAGCACATTTTGACATTGTCATTGCATCCTAGGCATTCTTAAGCCTTAATCAAGACATAATAATAAGGATAAGAACTAGTAACACACCAAGATAGAAAAGAAACGAGTTATGTATATTCCGAGCGTGTATTTCAAAAAGTATCTATCATGTATGCGTGTAGGTCACGCACTATAGACCGTCTGATCCGTCTGGTTTATCTGTTCTGCTATTAGAGCCATCTATAAGTAATAACTTTGTAAAGCTATGTTCAATTTTAAGTATTTTCCTCTATGATATGATAAGATATGATTTGTTTTATGGAATGCTACGTTCTGTATGAATGAATGATTGTCCAATTTTTTGAAATGTATTTGTGGCATCCTTAGTATCTCTGTTATCTGTTACCCAATATTGGAGGTTTCTTTATGGAACTAGTTAAGTATAACCATTATCTACTTTGTATTTACTCTATATTTGGGTTATCTAAATGACCACCTCTGTATGTGGGTCTGTATGACCGACCATCCTTTTATGGGCTATCTATTCTGTTAGTGCTAATAGATGTACCACATATGACTATCTGTGAACTCTGAATTCTGAATTTGAATATGACTCTGCTTCTGTTTCTGAAATGAATATGAATCTATTTTATGAATTTGTTATGGACATCATTCATTAAAAACCTTTACTCTGTTATTATTCACTGGGCTCCAACTCATTCTATTATTTATGTGTGTATGTGATCAGGCGCGGGATCAGGCCTAAACTATAGCCTAGAAATCTGTTTTGTCGACCAACCTTTGTGCCTCCTAAGGAGGTTCTTGAAAAGTCAATAGGTCAAGTTTTGTGAACAGGGGTTATATGTTGTTTTCTCTGTTTATGGAACAAGTTTTGTTTTGGTTTTATCTGTATATAAAATTGACGTAAGACTAATGTAATTATGACTTCACGAATTCGTAAATAAAGTTTTAATTTTCTATCTTATGTATGTCTGCACTGCTCTATGGACATGATATTTTCTTATATTGCTTCTGCAACCCCTTACATTTTGTTATTCTATTCAAAGGCCTTTGGTAATCCCAAGATTACTGGCCGTTTACGATGCTAAACCTATAGGAGTGGGTTTGGATCATGACAAGAACTCCTAGCGAAAGTATTCTAGTTTACTAAGGGTGTCGACCCTCCACTTAAACATATCCATGATCTCCGCTAGGCTGAATTTGGTACGGTTTACTGTGTAGAAGTAGTGAGGATGGGTTTGAAGACCCTGGCGAAACCAGAATGGGCATTAAGGCAAGGGTCGTGGAGGCCTAAGGGAGGTTTTGTTTCAATTTTTCCTAAGTATGCAGTGTTCTAAGACAACTCCGAATCCCAGAATTATAGGAACAAGAATCAAAGACAGAAATCTGGAAAATAGACAAAGAAGACAAAAAGAACAAGTTTCAAAATATGAAATAGTGACAGAAATGCAAAGGCATATTCAAAAGCACGGGCATGGACAGTGCAGCATTCAAGAACACATTCAGGGCATGGAATCATCATGAATTCAAGAACACAGAAGAATTCAGAACATTTGACAAATTCAAAGTGCAACGAAAGGCAATTTGTGATAATACCAAGTGTTAGTGAGCAAGAAATATGAATGAAATCAAGAACATGATGAACATTGAACATATTGGGATGAAAAATGTATGGAACAGAGGATTTGAATGTAAAATCCAAAAACAACGCAAACACAAGCACGAATATGTGTAACAGTACATGAGAGAAATGCATTTGAAAACAGTAGAGGAAGTATGAAAACAAAGAGAAATGGGGTACTTACAGAATGGAGCCGAGAAAATGAGCGTCGGAATGGAGATCACCAGAGTCAAACGATGAGGATAAACGGAGGACGGTGGAAGGTTCGCCGGAGGTGATAAAAAAGCAGTTGTAGAAACTTGAACACACAACAATGGAGGTTTGGGAAATTTTTTAGAGAGAGAAAGCTCCGGAAGCAAGAAGATTAAAAGTGAAAAAATAGAGAGAGAGAGAGAGAGAGAGAGAGAGGGGGGGAGGGAAAGTTTTGTTAGAATGAGAAAAGGCAGCAGAATGTGATTCAGTTGCCTTGGGTGACGTGCCTATCAAGTAGCGTGGGCAGTCTCAATGTGACTTGATGGCATGTGACAAATACGAACTAATAAGGATGCGATACGTGGATGAAATGGTTGAAATGATGGTACGCGACAACTCATGCACAGTGGGGGCTCTTGAAATTCTTGAACTAGTGGGGTAACAACCTCGGCTAAAGGAGCAATCTCGGTTAGTATATTAAATGAACTTGGTTCTTGATTCTTGGTTGGTAGACATCTGAGTCCTAGTTACCTGAAGCCAACGAGTCATGATCTCAATCGGAATAGTATCTTCGTTTGGCCGACACGTTGGAAGATCGGACGATTGTAGGTTCCATTACCTTAGGATGCAAAGGTAATAGAACCTAGGTGCAATTGTGGGAAAGTATTCTAAGAATGCCGTCACATGGCTAAGGGGGCGCCGAGATGTCATCCGACGTGCCACGTGAGCTTGTTATGCTTGCTGAGGTGATTACGACACTGTCGAGATATTTTGCGATAATGCCAAAATCCCGAGATATTCGGATAGAGAATATGAGTCCTAGATAAAAGAGGATACTTAGTCTAGATAATGATAAGGCTCTTGAGGAGTTTATCCCTATCTAACTAAGGGTCCGAGATAAGCATTGTGCTTGAGTCCTATGAAGTAAGACTTCTAGGGAATTTTGCCACTACTGGCTATAAAAGAGAGACACCCCAACGAGTCTAAGGTATGCTTTATTGTGTAAGTTTTAGTATTTGTGCGATATCTGTAAGGATAAGATTACGGACTTAATCGTTGGAGTGCCCCGAGTGGACGAGCTACCGTGGTATTCTCATTTTTTTGTTGACAGGTTGTTAGGCTATCAATTCTGCCAGTACTTTCTAACTAAGTTCTCTGTTTGGTTGTGAGGTCAGAAATCAACACCCACACACACACGCACACACACACACACACATATATATATATATATATTATATACATTTCTAACACGTCTGATCAGCTCATTTGACCAACGAATTGTGAATAAATAGCATCTTCTTTCAATTTTGCAATTTATATATAATTGTGATTTGTGATGCAATTGATGATTTATTTTACTTTATTGTTATAAATAAATAAAAAAATGTCATTCTATCTCTATTTAGATGTGACGCCGCGATTCTACACTATTGGTTACAGTCAAGAGAGAGTCACTAATGAGTCCTATGATCAATAACCAAGTAAGATCCCAGATCGCCGGAGGAGTCAAATTAACCTCCCTTCTAAGTCCAGCTTTCTTAGGCAGCGCACTACCCTTTTGACAGATCTTAAAAGGTATTGACACAAGGTCTCATAAGCAACGATAAGGTTCATACATATACGTAGAATATAAATACATACCAACCACGAATATACCTAATTTAAAAGCTTGTTCCATTACAGTACATCCCAAAAGAAAGTTTAAATCTTTACATGAGTCTAACAAAATATCAAAAAGAAACTTCTAACTTCCTAAGATAGCTAAAAGTCTTCGAAGGTTTCAGGCTCGTCGTCTCCAGCTATAAGTTCCTCTTCGTCACCTGGCATGATACGCCATGAGCTTTGAATGCCCAGTAAACACACACACGCCCCGTTTCCTTTTCCCCAGTCCAATACATAATCACAATTATAACATCAAGTAGTAAAGCATGATACTCAAATAAATAAAGGGTTAAGTTAGATGTTAGTAAACTAGAAATCCCCCAAAGAGATTTCGTCCTCCCAACCACAAGAATCGGATGCGAATTATTCGGTATGCCCCCTCTTTTGCTGCTTTGTTGCAGAACTAACCTCGGATGCCTACCAACAGTTATGTACCGCGTAGCGCCAAACGCAATGCCTCAAATGAGACGGTAAAATAGGGCCTTGTCCGAATCCCTCGTCACACCAAACCACCTAGGGTCCGACTACAAACGCTCCATTCCAGGGTTCCAAAAACCACTTGCACAAGACTTAAACTTCCAAATAGAGAACGCCTCCCAACAATCCATACATCACACATTATCATCTTTTCAATACTCAAGTGATCGAAAACCCAATACTATCCCAATTAAGTTTTCCGTTGGGTTAAATGTTTTAAATCAAGGTTAGACCAACTTAATAAGATAATAATATCCACATAAGCATGCATCATTAAGATGAGGAAGATAAAGAACATAACCATAACACATATAATATCATACCAAGATATGATCATAAGCTATTAAGCATTTTCATGAACACAAGAGCATAAAACATCCATACACAACAAAATTTCCAGATTCAATATCACATAAGGATTAGAATGAAAGGACTATTTAGATTTTTCACCAGACTCAGCCTTCCTATGGTTCGTATAGAATTTAATCTAGTTTCTAGAACATATTTCGGAAATGGGATAGCTTTTCTAGATTTTAAGTTACTTAGAAAACACTCTAGCGTTGTCCAGATTCGTCGACCGTTACGAAATATTGATTTTCTTTCAAAATGCTCACTGTTTTTCAATGAAACCAATTTTAGTTGAAAGCTAACTCCTTAAGGAAGATTTTGACATAAAATAGAGGTCCAGAATAATTTTCTACATTTTTCTACAAATTTTGAAAGTTGGCTGCGAAAATAGATTCTAAGGCACAATACCCAAAACAAGAAGATTTGTGAGAAAAGAGACCCACTACGGGAAAATTTTCATTTCTTTTGTGATGAAAACATGCTAACTAATATATATTAAACTCAGAAAATTTGCTTGAAGGAGTGCCTTTGGAAAGTTTGAGAGATCGGTATGAAAAAGATAGTTTTGTACCGAAATGAGGGAAAATACAAGAGAGGTAGAATCAAGGTTCAACTCTTATCATTTTTAACACAAGTAACTCATCAATAACACATCTAAAAACATTATTTAGAACCCTTAAGAACATGTATTTGAAAAAGGAAAATGAAAGAGAAGGTTGTGTTGTGGCTTACTTGCTAAGCTTTGAACAAGATGGCTCTCTTCTTCCTCTCAAGACTTCTCTCTTGCTCTCCTTCCTCTCTTCTAGCCAAATGTGTGTGTGTGTGAGTGTGTTGTTTGTGCTTGCCAAGCTAGGGGATGGTGGTATTTATAGGCAATTTTTGGTGTAAAAGGACATAAAAGCCCACTAGTTGGAAATGGATGGAAAGGTTAGGATTTGCTTGGAGTCTAATGGGATAGGAGTGATTAGGGAGCTTAATCATAGGATTAGGCAACATCTAGTTGATTCTTAGTTGAAATGAAACTAGTATTGGAAACAACATCCTAGGTCTAGGGTACTAGGTTTTGGGTTTTCTAGAACACCATGATCATAAATCTTGAAAATTGGCTTCTCACTTCGCCCTAGGGTGGCTAGCCATTGGGAAGGGTGATGGGGCTATTTTTTTAATCAATTTAGGTACTAGGGGCACATTCCTCAATGTATATATATATATAGATTTCAATTGATTGATGGTACTTATAGTATAAGGCTACATGTACTAGTTTTTGAGATAAATTTTGAATTTAAATAAAGAAGTAAGGGCTTGGAGTTAAATTCATGAATTAGAACCTTACTTATGTAGAATTAAACTGAATTAGGCTAAGGAACCTAATCCGGCAAGGATATTCTTGTTTCGATAAAAAAATAAAATAAAATGCTAACCGACAAGATTTGAAATAATTCAAGGAATTGAGGGGTTTTAAGAAAATAATTCAAACATTAGGGTCTTTAAAGTGAATACATTTTTCAGGGGCTTCACATTAGAGGTAGGGCTTGAATTAGGTCCACACTACCAATTGTTAAGTTAGTTGAAAAATGTTAGCGATAAGAACAAACGGGGTTAGCTTGTCTCCAGATTACTTTGTGGATTGAACAGTATTATCTGGGTTTGTGAGACCCATTACGAGTATTGTTTTGAGGATTCAAACTGTTTATTTTTTAAACCACAACATGTAGATCATGCATATAAAAATCAAATTGATTCAATAATCGTAATTATATTAATTCATGACATTTATTTGAAAAAAAATTAATGACAAATATTATTTGTAAACTAGACTTTCCATGTTTTGAAAAATAAATGTAATAAACTAATGTAACGAGAGTTATTGAATTGATTTGATTTTTTTTTTTTTTTAATAATTTACACATTATGATCTAAAAAATTAATGGTTTGAATTATTAAAACAGAATTCATGATGGGCTCCACAATCCCAAACAACATGATATGGACTAGATACACTCAACCACTAACATAGAGACATTCTCAACCCCTAACAAGCACATCGTATTTACAATATGGGCAATTTTTAAGTATACAAGTGCATATCATATATATTTGCACAATTTCTCACAAATATGCGTAATTTACCTCACAAAATCACATAACTTTTCATAAATATACGTAAGTTGTAATTTTTGAAATTTTTATAGGTTAACTTACATATATTTGTGTAAACTTATCCGATTTTGTCAGGTAATTTACGTATATTTGTGAAAACATATACAACTATATATGACATGCACCTCACACACTCCAACACTCCAACACTTCCCTTAAATTAGAATATTACTACTTTATAAATAAATAGATAAAATAAAAAAATAAAAATAAAATAAATAAATAAAAAAGGAGGAGACGTATACCAAACAGGTGGTGTGATTTCATCCCGCGACAAGAGATCATACACTTTAATCAGAAAATATGGGAACATCGACGATAAATCTCTCTCTACCTCAGCCTCCTTTTTTTCCTATATCATAGGTCATTAAAAACAAATAACAGTGTCAGCAATACATCGAAGAATTAGGTCAAGTTTGGAAAAGCTAAATAAGTGTATTTTTTGACTTTTCTTATATTATGTGTAGAAAAAGTAGAGAGGAAATGTTGATTGATGTGATCCAAAAAAGATAAAAAGATGAAATAAGTGCACTTTTTTAGTTTAGCCAAACTTGACCTTAAAATTTGAAATATCAGTTGATATGTTTTTTTTTTTTTTCTTTCATAATTGATGATTTGAAAGGAAAAAAAAAAAATTATGACCACATCAACTGATTCCTAATATATACAACACGACTATACCATTATTTAAGAGCAAAACTGCTTTAGAGCTCTAATGCAAGGTGGGTCCAATTTTGATGTGATGTTTTGGTCTAGTTCATTTATTTTTTTTTTTATTTTTTTTTTTTTCAACCTCACCAGAGCTTAATTAGAGCTCTAGTTGTAGAGGGATGAATCAACACCCATTTAAGAGTAAAAAAATGCTTTAAACCTCTAAATTGTGAGAGCTCTAATCTGTGAGTCCCAGTATGTGATTTGATGTTTTGGCCTTTGTTTTGGTTTTTCTTTTCTTTTTTTTTTTTGAAATTGCCACGTCACTAGTGCTCTTATTAGAGCTCTTAATCACCACCGTTAAAAGTATCTCTAACACACTGGCCTTTTCATAACTTTTTTAACTCTACCCAATAAACATATGGTTAGTCATTTTGCCACAGTTCAAATTCACTAGGCAAAGGACAATTGCATATCAATGGACAGACTCAAAAAAAATATAAAACAAAACAAAACAAAACAAAAATTGGACTACACTTAAGAATCTTTTAGGTGTAATTCCAACATACCCCGAAAGACTTTCATCAAATACAAAATAGTCTTGCACCCCATGAAAATGATTTTTATTTTTTTTTCACTCTTCAATTGATTTAAGATTTTTTTTTCTCTAATTATAGCAGTGTGTGGGAAGGAAATTTTTTGGATTTTTTTAATTTTTTTTTCACTAAAAGACAAATTGGTTACAAAAAAAAAAAAAAAAAAACAAATCCAAACAAAATATCACATCAAACTCCATAATCATTTCATTTTTTCTCTCACAAATATCACATCCAACCACAAAAAAAAAAAAAAAAAACTCAACTATCTTTCCAAACACAAAAAAAAAAAAATTCTTCAATAATATCCTATAACTAAAAAAACCTACAAAAAAACTCACTTCCCAAACACGCACTATATGTAGTTAGCCTTCAATAACTAGCCAAAATGTACTTCATTTTAAGATCTTTTCCTCTATATTCATTGCTAATGTAGCCATTTTATAAAGTGAGGAGGAGTGCTTGAATAAATCATTAAAACAAATAGTAGAATTGTAGTAGAAACATGAAAAAATGGATAGACCAAATAAAATATATATACTTGACAACAACTTCTCTTTAGGCTGGACTATCCAGTTGAGCATAACTCTGATTATCGAATTTGTTCATTTTGTAAGTTTTTACATATGAATTGTTCATAAAAAATGAAAATAAAAAACAAACAAATCAATCTGATAAATATGTAACTATATTATTTCGTTGCATTTTTTTTTTCCAAATAAATGGATAATTTATTTCAAAATCATTCTTACTCTCCATATTTTAAAAGAAAAATATGGTCACAATTTATCAGATTCATATGATTTTTTTACCGATTTGCACATAGGAATCTACACATGAACGGATTCCAGACCACATCCATGAACTAACAGATGATGCTTTTTTCTATATAGTTTATGACCCTACTTTGAATATATAGGTGTATGTTGGAGAGACTTGGGATGGTGCTGTGAGCAAGTCACAGCAGCCCCTGTGGTGCCCTAGTAGAGGTCTTTTCCAAATTTTTTTGATAATTCGAATAATTCATATTATAGAGTTTGTCAAGTATATTATCCATGTAAAAAATCAAGCTAATTGACTTTCTCACATTAGAATCCCCAAGTCCATGTTGGAGATGCTTTAACACTGTTTTAAATAATGAATTTCAAGATGTTTCCAAAAATTACCTCAAGATATGTAGCTGCTTTCAGACTTGCGCGTAAATTTTGCACTTCATTTTTTCGGTTTCTTCGGTTTTCTAGATGTTTTATCCTTGCTTCTATTTTTTGCCGTTCTTCTCGTGCCTGTTCTCTTCGCCGTTTATTTTCTTTGCGAATGTTTTCGTTGATGTGGACAATAGTGTTCCTCACAAATTTGAACAGATCCCAGGCATCATCTCGATATTTTTTTCCATCTGGTTTTCCGTCAAGAGCTATCAAGTAACCATTGTCTCGCTCTGAAACAACAGAAATCCAATTGAATTGTGGATGAAACAGACGCTGAAAGTCTGAAATCGTACTTCCAATTCCATAGTTCCTGTAGTGTAGTCTTGCGTCTGCCCTAATGGGTAGTAAAAATCTTTCCCCAGAACTCATTAGAAGAGGATGAAAGTACAACTTTTGCAGATTCTTCCTATTGTTATGAATTAACAAAATAAACATGAGTAGTTCTTTAGCTACACAAAAAATTATGCATGAAATTAACACAAAATAATGAGACAAGTTCTAATTTTATCATTTTAAAGTAAGGAATCGTTCTTAAAAAGGATAATTGGAAAAAAGTCCAATTTAAAGAGAGTATAAGGTATTAGATCCAAGAAAAAATCCTATGGTTACTCAGGCCATAGGTCCTCTTTACAAATGTTTAAGGCTATAGATCCACGCTCCTTTTGTTTGGGCCCATAAGGACAATCCACTCGCCTTTAAAATTTGTTTGGATCACATGTGTCTATCTATTCAAATTGACATCTCCATAATCAAATCCATCTTTCTCTCTCTCCTCCATTTTTCTCTCTCTACAACACCAACATTCCCTTCGTTTTCGAATATGAGCCCCCGTAATCACCAACCCCTCTCTCTCTTTCTCTCTAAACTCCAACATGTTTCAGAAAACCCTAGCAGCCTCCTCATCTTTCTCTATATCTACAAATCTATATCGAAGAACAAGACCCATTAACCCAATCTGGCAACCAAGATCTGGCAATGGTAGTCATTTACAAATCACATAGATCTAGATCAAGTTTAATGAGATCTAACTTGTTCAGGTAGAAAGCGTCGCCGATAGTTGAATCTAGCCATTGAGAGACTAGTTCTCGTGGACAAGATTACAAGCACCATACGGAGATGAAGGTTGCACCATTGGTCGCCATAGGAGGAGGCGACAATGGTGGTGTGGTTGTAAACAAAGTACTCTAATAATGAGCCGATGACAGAAGTGCGACTCACTAAGTCATCATCGTCAGAGTGGAAGAGGACGAACTCGGACATCGAGAAGCACTCCTGATGGTGATGGTGATCAAGAATCAACGATTGTGATTCCATGATTTGAGGGTCCAGGTGGTGGTAATGTTGATAAAAGAGATCACCTTCTATTTTGCTCAGATTTATAGCTACGAAGGATTTTGACGTTCTCTCTCTCTCTCTCTCTCTCTCTCTCTCTCTCTTCGCTCAATGTTTCTCTCTTTGAGCTTTGTTCAGTTTTTTGACAATCCCAACTGGAGAGGGCTTCTTCTCGTTTCTCTCTCTCTCTCTCTATCTCTCTCTCTCTCTAAAATGCGAGAGAAAGAGAGAGAGAGAGAGTTGGGTTTTAAACAGATGAAAAAAAAATTTTACATAGAAGACCTTTCTATCTTTTATATATATATATCTGTATATATCAGAATTTGAATTGATAAAATAAAAAATTGAACAGATATGCAAAACAAGCTTATTGAATTCCAACAGATAAAAAAATAAGCTTTGTGAATTTCCATAGATTAAAAAGAAAATAAAAATTAAGCTTAGTGAATTTCAATAGATAGATACAAATTTGAACAAATATATTTTAAAAAATTGAACAGATAAAAAAAAGATTTGAACGAATAAGTTAAAATAACAATTTTAACAAATTGGTAGTAATGTCATTTTGACCAACAAATTGTTGGTCAAAAGTCTAATAACAAATATCTATTGAAATTTTTATATATAACCTATATGTTCAAAAAAAATCTATCTTTTGAAATTCTATTTGTTGAAATTCTTATATGTCCAAATTATTTTAATGTTTTGAATCTATCTATTGAAATTCACCGAGTTTATTTTTTCTATCTGTTGAAATTCATCAAGCCTATTTCCCTTATCTATTGAATTTTTTCTTAATTTATATTATCTGTATAGAATTTATACAGGTAGACAAACACTTTCTCTTTCTCTTTCTCTTTATTTTTCTATTTTTTTTCCTAGAAACCTACTTTCTCTGTCTCTCTCTATCTGTCTCTTTTTTTCTCTGTCTCTCTTTTATTCTACCTTATCTCTCTCTTCTTACAGTAGCATAATCAACCTTAACTCAGCTTGACGTCTTTCTATCTCAAAACCCACAGTTAGGGTTTCACTCTTCAAATCTCATTCTCTCTTTAAAGCTCTCATTTCTCTCACTATATCTATATATTTATTTGCTCCAAACCCTAGCTACCAACCATGGTTGAGAGAAATGAAGAACACAGTGTTTTGGGTGAGGCTTCAATGGCCACGGCAATAGAGATGTCAACTGCATAAGAGGCCACCGCCGTGTTCCTCACCGTGATGAAGAGAAATGTGTTCTGGTGACCAAGCTCGACTAATTGGTGAAAAATAGCAAGATTGATTGGTGAATGATGGTTGAATGCACAAAGAGGAATGATCGTCGATTTGGAGTCCATAGACACCACTACAAACATTATTTGTGGTGGTAGGAGAAAGAGAGAGAGATGGTAACACCGAAGGAGAATGAGAGATGGAGCTTCTTTTATGAGAGCGAAAAAACAGATGAGTTGTTCATTGTAGAGAAAGCGAGAGAGAGAGAGAGAGAGAGAATTTGAACCTGGTGAAAACAATTTGTGCAGATAAACAGTCATTATGGACCCAAACAAATAAACATGTGTCTTTGTGGATCTAAACTAAAAGGCCCTTGTATCTATGCCCTTAAAAGAATATAAAATGGACTTATGACCTTAGCATCCTTTTTAAAAAGGATAAATTACACTGACCTCTCTTGAAATTTTGAGAAAATACAATAAACTTCACAATTTTGATATAATTACATTAGGCTCCCTTGAGATTTATTTTATATAACACTTTAGTCCCATTTTTTATCTATAATTTCTTTCTTAGTTGTGTAGATAATATTTTCATCTATTTTATATTGAAAGAAATATATATATATATTTATTTATTTCTTTACCCTTGTATTCACACTATTTGTATTAGTTTCTGTCCACTATTAAAAAGGAAACGCTATGGTGTGCACCCTCTTAGGTGTTCATACCATATGTACCCTACCACAAATTAATTGGCATAAATTTATTATAAAATTTTGTAATATCAACCACAAAATACATAATCTCGCAATAAATTGGGATAATAAAAAAATGGCATAACCAAGCCATAAACTTTCGTAACATGAACTACAAAATTTTGGATATTTTGTTACTCTCATTTATGACGACATTTTTTATTTTGTGATTGATAGTTAAAAAATTTGCGATAAAATTATGTCAATTTATGATAGGGTGTATGCACCCTCAAGGAGTGCACACCATAGGCTTTCCCTTACTAAAAAAGAAGTTAATATAACTATATAAAAACTTGTAGGACTACTTGTATTTTGTTTAAATCTCAAAAAAAACAGTAAGTATAATTATTGGTATAACTTGAAATAACTCAACTGTAACATAAATTAAAGCAAAAACTTAAGGAGATATGCACGATGTTAAGGTCAGTACAAAGCTCTCAAAGAGAAAGGTAGCTTTTTATTTTTATTTTTTTATATGTAGGTAACATCATTATGTGATACTGTCTATTACAAATTTGTAATGAGATTCTATTATATAATAGAATATTTAATCTAACATCTCTCTCCAATTTTTAATAATAAGAGAGATCGACAATATTTTTTTTTATAATCTAAGGTCTCTCACTCATACCCATATATCATACCCACTCTCTCATTCTCTCTCCTCTCAATCTCCAAACCCTCATCTCCTCTGCTTCTCTGTTTTTCTGTTGGTGGTGGCGAGAGCAGATGAGAAGACGCCGAAGAGTAGTGGTGCAGCACCACCGCCCAAGACGGTGACAGCCACGGCGACACCTCCGATGGCAAAGGCCGAGGATACGATAAGTTTGAAAATTTATGATGCAATGGTGATCAGAGAGCCGATGGCTTTGGGAAAGGATAAGAGGAAGGTTTGGGATAAGTTGATGAATGCTAAGGTTGTGTATTTAGGTGAAGCTAGACAAGTTCCAATTGCTGATAATAAGGTATTAGAGCTTGAGATTGTGAAGAATTTTGAGAAAGAGATGTTTGGAGGCCGAACGACTATTGTCTTTGGCTTTGGAAGCATTTCCACGTAATTTACAGGAACAGATTCAACCAATGCATAGATGAAAGGTTGTTCTCTCACCAAACACAATGTTAATCTTTATTATAATTGTGCTATGGATGACAGAGAAAATTTCAAAATAGGGATAAAATCAATAAAATTGAACAAATTAGAGAAATTTCAAAACTAGTGAAATTTTCTTTGTGTTTTAATATTTTTCTGGATCGAAATTTCTTTAGAAAAATATTAAGGGATCTCAACCACTATAAAAATATTACATGTCATTTATCTTATAGAATCTTAATAGCAAGGACCTTAAAATAAATTCACCTTATATGATTCAATGGTGAGTATTATGATTCTTTTTAATCTAAAATAATTATAAATTTGTATTCCTATTTTATAATTATTAAATTTATAATGAAAATTTTCTATTACATACTTAGAATGGAGATGATCAAAATACAACGTTCATCCACTTTACCAATGTGCCTTTAGAACTCCTACAAATTAATTCAGGACTCACAAAACAATTTGTCTAATTAAATTCTAAATTATTTTCAACAAAAAAATAAAAATTCTAAATTCTATATGAAAATTTAAAAACTTATCACTGCCAATTGATCTAAAAAAATAATTAAATGAAGAAACATATTGTTGATCACTACCAACTGATTTAAAAACGTCATTGGAAATAGAGGTGATTTTGTTCTCTTCATTTCATATTTATAATGAAATATTTTTATTACATATTTAATAATTACGGGACAAGAAAGAAAATTTATAATCCTTTTTAAATAAGATAAAAAATCATTACACTTACCATTGGATGATATCATGAAGTTTATTCATTACAAATATGTAATAGAAAGAATCACAATTCAATTATTTATTATTACATTATCCATAGTTTTAGAAATTAAAAAAAAAATAAAAAATCAATCAAGTACAAAGGATAACGCTAATAGTCCCCACTTTTTTTTTTTAAAGACCCCAAATTTCTTTAAATTCCCACTTATAAAATTTAAATATTAATAAAAATTTTAAAGACCCCCACATAATACTAAAACTATCTGTGTGAGTGTAGACACCCCATTTTTGACCGTCCTCAAGACTTAGACGGTGATCATCCATGTTTGTATTCGTCTTGAGTTCTCGAAGGTTTCGGTCGCACGCCTTGCCTCAAGACCTCTCGACTTGTTTGCTTTGTGTTTGGTTATGCACCAAACACTTGTGTTTTTGCTTCTAAGGGCAAGGAATGGCTTGTTGACCATTCCCACAACTCACCGGCCTTGGCTTGAGGCCACTGGCCCTGTTTTTTTGCCATCGGCCAAAGGTTATGGCCGGTCGGTACCTTTTGTAGTCGGTCAGCCACCTTTGTTGATCAATCGACCATTTCTACTAGTCGACCCCTTTCTATCTGCTTTTGGCAGATATTTTATGCCAGCTATAACAGCTGGCATCCACAATTCACCCCCTTCATATACGTGTATGGAGGAATTTGCCTCTTGTTTAGCTTCTCTTAGAAGCTTTGCAATTTTGGAATTCTATAAAGAGGGAGCCTCTCCTCCCTTCTCAAGGGTTCCAGAGGTTCAGAGAATTAGGGTTAGAGAGTGAGATACAACTTTGTATCTATATTCTCCTATTTGATCCCTTTTTGTGTATATAAGGTTGTTTTGTTCACACTTTTGCACACAAAACACCTAGCATTACACCATCCTCTTGGAGCTGAGGTCCTTGGAGGTTCATTTTGGTGTTCTTGGGTTGCTTTGAACTCAAAAAACCTGCTGGACCATTGTTCTTGAAGAAGGTCTACAAGGGTGAATGTTCTAGCTTTAGTTTCCCCATTTTTGCACAAGCTTTTTGCCTACCTTGCATCTGTTTTTAAGCTTCGACTATAACTGATAAAAGTTCTGATTTTTTGTGCTTTAGAACTTTGTTTAAGGTTGCTTTGAGGTTTGGGGTTGTTTCCCCCCTTCAAGGCCTTGTTAGGCCTTGTTTTAGGCCATACCTTTTGGCCATCGTTTTGGTCTTTGTGTGACCTCTTTACCTGAAATCTAGAGGATTTTCAGTGGTGGAGAGGTGGTTTTGGTGTCCTAAATTGGAGAGGGTCATCCCCCCTCCTTGTTGTCTTTGATGTTTGCATAAATGGCTTGTGTTGTGGCTTGAATGCCTAGCTTGTTTTAGCTTCATTTCAGTAAGTATTAGACCTTGTTTTGCCATGTTATACCTCTACTTCAAGTTGGTTTAGACATGCCTTGCATACACCATACACTTGCCTTGCATTCCTCTAGTTTGCCTAGAAATGCATCATGCATTTGGACCACCATGCTTGCATGTTTTGGCTTACCTTTGTAAAGTTTTTGGTCATGTTTTAACATGTTTAAGCTCTGTTGGGTGTTGATTTAGTCATGCTTTCCATGCTTTATATAGCCTCTTTGCATTCTAGCTTGTCAGTTTCGGGTGTGTGAGTCATTAACATGCTTCCCTTGGTTTATTTCAGTGATTTGGAATCACTTCTCATGCCACTTCAGTCCATGTTCCATGGCCACACACTTGCATTTACCATCCATTCCATGCTTGGGGTTGTTTGTGTTTCATACCTTAAGAATTGACCATTGCATGCGCCTCCATGATTTGGTCTTTGGAAGACCTTCTCATTAGGTTTTGGGGCTTATTTTGATGTGTTACAACTCTGATTTTATTTGCCTAAAACATGCCATGTTTGGTTGCAAGAGGCGTAGTGCATTTGCCCTTCTAGGCCTTACATGCATCTTGTTTTGTACTTGCCTTTGTAGCATGTTTTGCCTCCCATCCAATGCATGTTCTAGCCTTGTTTTGGTGTCCTTTGGGATTGTTTTGGTCATTTTGGCTCTTTGGGGCTTGGTTGACATGGCCATGGTGTAAGTCCTTCGGCTAGCTTTGAGCTTTAAGTCCATTAACATGCTATGTTTTTCTTGATTAGTTGATTTGGCATCATCTTTCATGTGATTTCAGAGCTTAGTATGCTTGCCATTGTCCATAATAGTCTCTTTCAAATGTGTTTAAAAGTTGCTCATTTTATGCCTTAGATGGTAGGCCTTTGTGCGTGCATGTTCGCACATCAATTCTATGCTTTTGTTGCACCATTATGGCCACTGTTTTGGACCTATTAGGGAGCTGTCCATCTTGGTGTAAGTCCATCCTTCGCATGTTGTTGCATGCTTGCCTTGTATGTTGTTGCATACTTGACCCATTGCATATTGTTGTATGCCTAAGTTGCATTTAGCATGCTTGTTAGCTTGCATTTTGTCATGTATTTGACATGTTGTTACATGTTTGCATGCTTGTTCACATGCTCACATTGCATTAGTATGCTTGCATGTTTAGATTGCATAGTATCGAGCATGCATCCCTCGCCCCTTGATAAACCATGATAGAGGTTGGGGGTCCCTCATTTGTTTTGTGTGCATTTTATTTGATATCAAATTGCACACTTGACCTCTTGGACCATCATGCATTGAAATGCATGATTGATGGTCCGAGGGTCGAGAACCGCACTCCCTTGAGTTCATAACATGATAGGGAGGGTGGTCCTGCATACATTGCTTTGAAAATGCATTGACATGCTCTGTTTGTCCTCTGCTGCAGCAAAACAGGGTTCTGCAGGAAGAGATGGCCGGTCGGCCATCTTCAATGCCGGCCGGCTATGTATTGTTGGCTGATGGCCTCACATTTGGTCGATGACCAGTTTCCCATGGCCAGTGGCCTTACCTCTTGGTCAGTGACCTCCCACAGTGTTCAGGGAGCAGTTCAGAAGCAACCTTGAGACTTATGCAGTCTTCAGAGGTGCAGAGTAGTGTAAACAGAGGCAACATGAGTATGGCGATGGATTTTTCGAGCGAAGCCGAGGATGCATGCATTCGTCCCTCTTCCCGAGGTTGTTTTTACTGCTGTCAGTAGTTTAATTAATTTGCCAATTAATTTAGGGTTTTGTAATATTTAATTAGCTAGAGTAGTTAATTATTTATTCGGTCTGTAATTATTTATTCGGATCCTCCGAGGGAGGGCAATGTTGTAAATAAGCGTGCGTGTGTGTGATGTATGTCTTCCAACCCCACGTCTTTCTCCCTTTTATTTACTAGCTTATGATGGTTAGTTTGGGGCATGTTTCAATTAGCATACTTATGCTTGCATGTTTGCATCCATTCATCTGTCTTGCATGTACCGGGCTCGGCGCATCATACTAACTGTATTGTATTTCAATTCCAAGTTGAATACATGTTATGTGTTGCATTTCATATGCCATGTTTAGAATAGCCGAGCCTATCTTAGTTGCATTTTTCATGTGATGCATTAGCCATCTTAACATAAGCTAGGATCATGCATTTGATTACTAACTAGCTTTTATTTTGGCTCGGAGTACTAGGTAAGTTTTTATGCTTTAGCATCTTGCATGCATGTGAGTGTTACCATGATAGCATGCTTACCATGAGGCTATCTGCTTAGTTGATTAACTGCCTGAATGCCTGTGGGTGAAGATTGAGTTATTTGAATTGGAATAATTCACCAATTGAGAGTTTTAAGCCCACTTGAGAGTGGCAAAATCATGTTTTCTAAGCCCACTTGAGGGTGGCAAAATCTGCATTTTAGCCTACTTGCGAGTAGCAAACCGCTTTCAAAAACAAACATGAGATGTTTTGTTCCAATTCAGGCGACCCAGTCTATACTTGTATGCTGTGCGCATCAAATAGTAATTCTAGGCTAATAACCAGAATAAGAACACATAATATTTTCAAAACTCGATATCATGGTTAGTAGAGGCCGATCTTTGATCGGGCGAGCGGGGGTGCTCACGAAGTGACCTTCCTCAATTGTACCCAAGTTCCGAGTCGAGGCAACTTTGGTGATGACAGACACGTGGCCTTAGGCAACGAGTCAGGGTTTCCTAAATTCCCCCAAAATAAATATTTAGGTGGCAACTCTGTATCTGGAAAAGCAGTCCATGTTTGGCACTTCTTTCAAAAAAATCTGTTTTCAAAAAACAATTTGCCGGATTTGGACTCTTTGATGATTCATCGGTCTTGCATTGCACTCTGCGAGATTAGATACAGGACCGTGACATTGAGTCCTGAACTGTAGTGAGCCCAATAAACAAAACGGGATTTTGCCTCCCGGGACATTCGGGGACGTCAACAGTGAGTCGATTTCTGACCACACTACCAAACTAGTACTTAGCTAGAGAGCACCGGCAGAATAGATTAAGCCCAAACAACCTGTCATAGAAAGAAGAGATTCTAGCGGTGGTTCGTCCACCCGGGGGCACTCCGACGATCAAGTCAGTAAAATATCTCTCAAAGATAACCAATAGTGCTTAACTCACTAGACAGAGCATAAAAGACATACTTTAGACCCATGGGGGTGCCTCCCTTTTATAGCCAACACAATTCTAGTCCCAATAGAAGCCTAGCTTCAATGGACTTAAGATTACGGCTAATCTTAGACTCCCAATAGGATTGGGATAAACTCTCTAAGAGCCTTATCTCTATCCAAACTGAATTTTTCTCTCATTCTAGGACTCTTGTCCATTATCCGCTTATCCCGAATTTCGGTTTCTTCGCAAATAACCTCGGCCAAGGCCGAGATTATCTCGGTGTCATGATTAGGACACATGGCACCTCAGCGGACACTTCGATGTCACATCGGCCACGTGTTGCTATTCAAAAATTATGTCCCCACAACTACCCCCTATGTTCTATTACCTTGGCATACTGAGGTGATAGAACCTATATTATTTGAACTCATAGCACGTCGGCTAAACTCGCTCTATCTTTCATTACTGAGGTTGACATACATCGGCTTCCATACCATAAACACTTCAGTGTGTTTGCATCAACGCTTAAAAACCAACAACCAAGTTTGTTTAAGTTCGTTGAGCCGAGATCGCCCCCGCAGCCGATGTCTTTACTTCTTAAAATCAAGAACTCCAAGAGTTTTATCACGCGTGCGAGCTGCCATGCACAATATGTCAACCGTTTCTGCCACGTGTCTTTCCCCTACTGAGCTGTACCTGACACGCGCCATCAAGTCGCATCGTTTTTGCATGCGCTGTCTGACAAGCACGTTATCCTAGGCACATTGATGGTATTTTTCCGCCATTCTCTACGTTTAATCAAAATCACCTCTCTCTCAGTCTCTTCACTTTTGAATCCTCAACCTTATGCTATCTCTCTCTCTCTCTCTACTCGCCCAAATCCGCCATTGTTCCTAAGCTCTCAAGCTCTGCAACCACTTCCACTCTCCCCTTCCGGTGAAGCCTTTGCTGATCTTTTCCGATCGCTGCCACCTTCTGATTCTAGCGTACTCAACACCGGCTTCATTTTCTTCGGTGAGTTACTGTTCCTCTTTGTTTCAATTTCTTGTCTTCTTCTTCTTCTTCATCTTCTTCTTTTTTCTTCTTCGAAGAACTCTACTGCTTTACTTGCTGCCTTTGCGAACTTGTTCGTGTCTTTGATCGTTTCGTTTGTATCTCAATTTCCACCTTGTATTGATCATGTTTGTTTCGTGATTCTATTTTTGCCCAATCCATTCTTGAGTATACTGCTTGCATATTTGTTGATTTTTGCCACTGTTCTTGGCCTTACACACCTGCACAAGCTTCGTCACTATTCTTAATTCTTAAACATTGTTCTTGTTTCTGTTTTCTGTGTTTTTTCCAGATTCTTGTCTTCAATCTCCATTTGCTTAGACTTAGGTTTGAGATTTGCCGTAGAGCACACGAATCTTAGGGAAAATTGAAACGAATTCCCCTTTGATCCACACAAATTCTTACCCCAGCACACACTTAGGTTTTAGCCAAGGTCCCTCAAACCCTTACAAAATACTTTCTCCTAAAATCCAACACCTTCCCCCAAGCCGACATCATGGGTATGTGGAGGTATAGGGTAGATACCCCGACTAAGTTAGAATATTTCAAGCAAGAGTTTTCCATCCCGGCCAACGTCCATATGAGGTTGGCTGAGGAGGATGACTCCATCATGCCCACAGTTGAATCCATGCCTTTCCCAGTCGTGGCTTTCATAGAGTGTGGACTTAGGCTTCCACTTGACATCCTTTTCCGAGAAATCCTCCATTACTACAAATTGAACCTAATGCAACTTGCCATCAACTCCTACCGTGTTATCAATGGCATAATAGCCTTAGCCAAAAAAGAGAACGCTAGGGTAACTTTAGCCGACATCCAATACTGTTACACCATGTGTGGCCTCAAGTTAGAAAAAGGCTACATCTACTACCTCAAACCGAGGTCCACCGAATACAAACTTGTTGCCAACCTCCCAAACTCTAACAAGGGAGCCGGGGACGATTACTTCATTGTCTCAGGCAACTGGGAGTTCACTCCAGATAAGGACCTTCACCTCTACCCTCTTAGCCGAACAGTTTTCATAGAGGGTAATGGTAAAAGCCAAATGTTTAAACTTACTTGTTTTTCAAGTCCTTAATACTTTGTTCTTTCTATACACTCTAACGTCTGTTTTTCTTACAGCTCTTCCACAACCAGCAAAAGACTTCCGTAAGTCCTTTTTCCCAAGCAAGGACCTTAAGAAGCTGTTGGATCTGCCAGTTCAAAGGCGGAGAGCTCCCCTACTGCTCAACTACATCCCAACCTACAAGCCCGTTTTGCCCGACGCCTCAAGGAAGAAAAGCAAATCTCCTCCCTCCGCCACAACTCCTCCAGCAACTTCATCATCTCGGCCAGAACAGAGGTCAACTTCTAATCTAGCTAAGCAGCCATCAACCTGTAGACACCCCATTTTTGACCACCCTTAAGACTTGGGCACTACTGATGGTTTACTTGGTGGTAAAAGGTGTGCAGGGCAAAGGTTCAATTTCTTCAGCAATGAAAGAGTCAAATCCCAACTTCATACCCCTTTTGGACCAAAACAATCTTGATCAAAATATTTTAGATCTTAAAACCTTCTCTTTCAAAATGTTTTGAAAATAAAGTTCCTACGATGTCCCGACGCTCGCACTCCGGTTAATGTTGTGCTTTTCAGTAAACCGAGCAAGGAAAAAGTGGAGATAAATGAAAGAGAGATGAAATCTTTTAAAAATCTTTCAAAACACTTTGTTTAGGGGTTTGGAGTTGAAGAAAAGAGGAAAGCAGAGAAGAAAACTAGTTTGGGAGAAGTTCAGCATGAATCCGGGAAGAAGAGAGTCAAGCAGCCCTCGCTGAATCAGGCTTATTCATCTCCATACTTGGATTATAGCTATGAGGCCACCACCGTTGGAAAGCTTACTTCCGAGGCTTCATTTTTCACTCAAGAATCTCCTAAAGCCAAGTCCGGGTGGGGTAGATATGGTTGGTTGAAGTAAGGGATCAATCTGGTTGGATCAAATCTGCGCGACTTCACCAAAACGGGCATAACTTTTTACATAGGAGGAATTTTAATGCAAGGTTTGCGCCATTGGCAAGCTAACTTCTGGGGCTTCAATCCGGATACCCACCGACCACTTTTTGGCCTTGGCAATCACCTACCAACCATCAATTTAGCCGGCCGGCCAAAAAAGTAGCAGGCCGACCAGGATAAGTAGCCAACCGACCATTTATTTGGCCGATTGCCTCCTTTTCTGGCCAGTATCACCTTTTTGACTTTTTCGGGCATTGTGCATGCCAGCTGTGCCAGCTAGAGTGCACAGACCTTCCCCCCATACACGTGCGTAACTGTTTTGCACCCTTTGCACCCTTGTACTCAAGCTTCTTGGAGAAGCTTTGCACCCTTTGCTCAAGCTTCTTGAGGAAGCTTGGACCTTTGTCTTAGCTTCCTCAAGAAGCTTGAACCTTTGGGTTAGCTTCTCTTGAAAGCTTGGCCCCTTTGACCCTTCTTTTTTTAGCTTCTTTAAGAAGCTTGGCACCTTGCCTTGTCTATATAAGGAGACCTCTCTTCTCCATTTGAAAGGTTCAGCAAAATCAAACCTAAAACATATATATTCTGATATATACATCTTCTCTCTCTATATCTCCCTCTCTCTCTTCATTTGTGTGTGTTTGAAGGCCTAAAAGTGTATTTAGTCCTTAGTTTTGCACTAAGACACACACCATTACATCATACTTCGACTTAGGAGGTCTTAAGGGTTTGTTCTTGAAGCTTTGGGTCGGTTTTGACCAGAAGAAGAGGGCTGAGCTTGCTGTTCTTGAAGTGTTCTTCAAGGGTAACACTATTTACTTTATATTCCCCAATCTTACACTAGTCTTTTACCTATCTTACATACTGATTCAAACTTTGTGCATAACTAAAAAAATTCTTGTATTTTCATGCTTAAGATCTTTCATTAAGGTCATTTTGGTGTTGGGGGTCGACCTCCCCTTCTTAGGCCTTGTTTGGCCCTTTTTGGTGCTCTCTTTGCTAAGCATTGAATACTTTTGTATCTGGCCTTCTCACCACTGAAATCCAGTGGATTTTTAGTGGTGATGAAGAGGGTTTGAAGTCTTGCATAGGGGAGGGACACCCCTCTCCCTTGGTCTCTCTTTTGTTTGCATTTTTGGCCCATAAGAGTAGCATGCATGATTAGTTGTTCTTTGCTTCATTTCAAAGGTTCTTGGGTGTTATTAGGTCATATTATGCCTCTATTTTTGGTCGGATTGGTGACCCCTTCCATGTTTAATGTACTTGCTTTGTATTCATCTCTTTTGCCTAGAAGTGCATCATGTATTTAGTCTACCATGCTCTCATGTTTTAGCTTAGCTTTGTGAAGTTTTTGGTCATGTTTTAACATGCTTAAGGTCTTTCTTGAGTCTTTGGAGCCATGCTTGCCATGCTTTATATAGCCTCTTTGTATTCTAGCTTGTTGGCTTCGGGTGTGTGAGTCGTTAGCATGCCTCATTTGGTCTATTTCAGTGATTTGGAATCATTTTTCATGCCATTTCAATTCATGTTTTATGCCTACATGCTTGCATTTGTTACCCTTTTAATGCCTTGAAGAGTTGTGGTCTTATGCTCCATGTTTGGGATTTGGTGTATGTCTCTTTGTTTAAGTCATTTGGGATGCCATTTATGTGGGTTTTGGGGCTTCTTCTAACATACCATAGCTATGATTTTTCTTGGTCTAATGTCCTTGTTTGTCTCTTTTATGGATGCTTAGAGTTGCCTCTTTCATGCCTGAGGTGATGGACCTTGGGGCATGCATGCTTGCATATGTGATTTGTGCTCTTGTTGCATCATTTTGGCCACTGTTTTAGGGTGTGGCTGAGGCCTCCCATTTCAGTCTAAGTCCATTCTTGTACATAGTTGTATGTTTGACTTGTAGCCTCTCGTTGCATGCTTGCATTGTACCATGTTTGCATCGCATGCTAAATTGCATTGTATTGCCTCTTGCATGATTAGCACATTGCATGCTTGCATAATAGATCACATTGTATTTGGCATGTTTTGCATCTTAGCCTCATGTTGCATTCTTGAGCCATATTTGTATACATGCATTGCATCGCTTGGTTTGGGGTGTCAAACCAAGCATGAGGATTGAGAGTGTTCATACTCCAAGTGACGTAACACGTCTCAATCCTCGATCGCCGACGCCCTTGATCTCAATATGATAGGGTGTTGGTATTCATCTCTTTTGTTGCATGCATTTTACATTGAATGGAAAACTTGGCCTCTTAGGGCATCATGCATCAAAATGCATAATTGATGGCCCGAGGATCGAGGGTTATGCTCCCTTGAGTCCATTGCATGATAAGGACTGTGGTCATGCTCACATTTGGTTGAAAATTCCATGCTATACACTGCTTGCCCTCTGCTGCTGTCAAATGCAGGATTCTGCAGGAAGAAATAGTCGGCCGGCTACTTGGAGTGCCGACCGACCAGATACAATTAGCCGGTGGCTCAACCAATGGTTGATGACCATTCCCTTCGGCCGGTGGTGTTCCCACTTGGTCGGTGATGCCCCCCCAGTGTTCAGAGAAGCATCCTTGGGACTTGTGCAAATTTTCAGAGGAGCAGGGCAGTGTAAACAGAGGCAACAGTGCTATGGCAGTGAGTTTCCGAGCGGGGGGAGTCAAGCATGCATCATTTGCGCATTCCGAGGTAGAGCTGCGGCAGTCTCTTTAGCTTCACATTTTAATTATTTTTGTGATTAACTTGTTAATTAATTAGAGGATCTGTAATAATTAATTAGCCAGGATAGTTGATTCATTATTCGGACTGTATTATTCTTTCGGTCCCTCCGAGTGAGGGCGTATTTGTAATAAGTGTGGGTGCGTGTGTGCATGCCTTCCAACCCCCACTTCTTTCTCCCTTTTACTTACCAGCTTTGATGGTTAGTACTAGGACATATTTAAATTAGCATTCTTATGCTATGCATGCTTGCATCATTCATCAGTATTGCATGCACCGGGCTCGGTGCATCATGATAACTGCATTGTATTTCAATTCCAAGTTGAATACGTGATAGCTGTAGCATCATCATATGCCATATTAGGATAGCCGAGCCTATTGTAGTTACATCTCGCATGCGTTGCATTAGCCATCTTAACATGAACTAGGATCATGCATATGATCACTAACTAGTTTCTGTTTTGGCTTGGAGTACTCGATAAGCATTTATGTTTTAGCCTCCTTGCACGTGTATGAATGTTACCATGTCAGCATGCTTTATCATGAGGCGATGTGCTTAAATGATATAACTGCCTGAATGCCTGTGGGTGAAGGTTGGATTGTTTGAGTTGGAACAACTCGTTGAAATCCGTGTTTTAGCCTACTTACGAGTAGCAAATTTCAAACCATCTTTCAAATGAATGGATATGCAATGCTTTGTTCCAAATTAGGCGATCTAGTCTATACTTTTGTGTTGTGTGCATCACATAGTAAATCTAGGCTAATAACCGGAATAAGAGCACATAACATTTTCAAAACAAGATATCATGATTAGTAGAGGCCGATCTTTGGATCGGGCGAGAGGGGGTGCTCATAGCTGACCTTCCCCAATCATACCCAAGTTCCCGAGTCGAGGCAACTTTGGTGATGACAGACACGTGGCCTTTGGCAAACGAGTCAGGGTTTCCTAAATTCCCCAAAATAAATATTTAGGTGGCGACCCTATATCTGGCAAAGCAGTCCATGTTTGGCACTTCTTTACAAAAATCTGTTTTCCAAAACAATTTGCCAGATTTGGACTCTTTGGTTCAGATTAAGAACCGTGACAATTTGAGTCTGAACTGTAGTAAGCCCAATGAACAAAACGGGATTTCCCTCCCGGGACGTTCGGGGACATCTACGGTTTCTGGCAACTCTGCTGGGGAGTTTAGAGAACTTGATCGAACTCGTGATATCTTGTTTTGACTACACTTATGTGTTTCTTTGCATTGCATGTGCATTGGTGCACCTAGGACACCGTGTTTGCCATCTGCTATTCCTGAGCGGTTTGCCGGAGGCTTGACTTTGTCAAAGCATGCCATAAGGTCGGTTCTGAACTCTGCCGATATGGTTACACAAGCCCCGGTTTTACCGGGGCACCCTTTTTGACCATTCGACCTAGTCATATTCGGAATCCATAGTGACCATTCCAAACTAGGACAGGTTGCTTACCCGATATAGGTTGTTTGAAACCGCTGCGTTCGTAGTGAAACCCTAGCTCCTGACAAAATAGGACAGGGAAACCCTACCCCAACATGGGGGTGTTTTGGCTCTCTTTGCTTGCTATGTGCTTTTAGAGGGTACCTCTACAAGGAATGCATGTATCAGTTTACAAGTTTGGGTATCAGGCCTGCGGGCACCAGCATCAGTACTTTGGGGCAATTAGTTCTACCTGAGGTTATCAGTTTACAAGCAGAACTTTGGGGCAGAATTCAGTAAAGAGTCAAATCTGTTTTTGTGAAATCAGGCTGAGATACTCTCTGTTTTCTCTTTTGCTAGGGTACTCCTGGAACCATAGCTTCAGAAGGCCCCGATATCCCCCAGGTACATTGGACTAGTGCTGATAGACTTTGTTAGGTCAGAAATTCAATTCAAGGGCAACCAGTGTTCTTTCACTGAGGCAAGGCAAAGAAAGGCCAGTCAGGGTTCACCGGTTCATCTGATCCATCAATCGCCAATCACATCACCTTTGTTCGGACTCAGCAGACTGTGATGGCATAGGGTTCGGAAGAATTTGTGGCTGTGATAGCAGCGTTAAATCAGGGAACTGCCATGCAGGCTGAGACCAGTATTGAAACGCAGCGCCCATCTGGGACATCTGCCTCACATCCAGCTTTGGGACCCCAGCCGAACTTTGACCCACTTCCGCTAGTTGAAGATCTGCAGTGTCCGAATCCTCGAGAAAGGTTGACTCAAGCTCAGGTGCTCAGACCCCTGGTGCAGAGACCCCTGGTGCAGCCTAATGGGAGGCTTTATTCCCTTGATGTTAATGAGCTCAATCCGACTGCAGTAAAAATTGCGAACCTTGAGAAGCAATTCAAAAAGGCACAGGGCCTTAACTCCATTCCCGACATTGAGGATGGGCACACTAAGTCTGCCGTACGACTCCCAGACAGATTCAAAATGCCACACCTTGACCGTTTCGACAGGTCTGGAGATCCAATGGTACATATCCGACTTTTCTTGGATGTCCTGAAGCCGATGGGTCTGACTAAGCCATAGAAACTCTCTCTGCATAGAAGAACCCTGTCGGGTGTAGCAGCCACTTGGTACGCTAAGTTGGAGGACAAAGTGAAGCAAGACTGGGAAGAATTGGCTAAGGCCTTTGTCGATCAGTATTCCTACAATACCCAAGTTGAAATGACCATGCAAGAGCTTGAAACAACCCGCCAGAACCCAACAAAGCCTTTTATGGAATTTGTTGCAAGATGGAGGGCAAAGGCAGCACAGATGACAGATCGCCCTTCTGAGAGGGATCAAGTGCAGATGATGGTGCGAAACCTCGAGCTTGATATGTTGCAAAAGTTGATAATCGCTCCACTATTCACTTTCAAAAGTTTTCCTGAACTGGGGGTTCAGGTCGAGAATGTGTTCAACAACGGGATCATTTCCAGAACAAGTGAACCGACAAGGAGGGCGATTGTAGGAAGCACCAATGCTGGTAGTAGCACTATTCCCAAACCCACCGAAATCAATACAGTCAGCACAGCCGACCCTTTTGCCAATCCAAGCCTACAAACCGCCAGCCCAGCCCGAGCTCAAGGCAGAACCTTCACCCCCCTCTATATGAGCCTAACTAGCGCACTAAATGTCTTGATGGAAAGAGGGCATCTCAAACCCCTCGATCCTCAACCTCTTCCTGACCCACTCCCAGCCAGACATAACCCCTCCAAGTACTGTGTGTACCATCAACAACGCAGTCATAGCATCGACCATTGCTACCGCCTTCGTTATGAGGTCCAAAATCTCATTGACAACCGGACGATAGCTCCACCTTCAACCCCCAACGACCAAGTACCTCATCCACATCTCAACCTAATCCACACACTGGCCGTCCCTTATGACTCCAGCGCATACATCACCCCAGTCCATCTACCCAAGCCTAAGGTGTTTATCCTGGAAAGCATGGACTTATGCATGATGGGTGCATCTGAACCCCAATCATCCCAAACCCATGAACCCACTACTTCTGAGCTGATGAGGATGATCGAAGATCTTCAGAGAACTGTGGCAGATCTGGCCTTTGGAGTTTTGGCTCCGTCATCAACCGCATCACATACCAGGGAGTTCATGTCAAAAGGCTCCCTAACCTTGGGACGGGCTGCATTAGGAGAAGGCCAATCTCTTAGCAAAGTGGAGGCCAGTGATAAGAACAAGGCAGGGGCAGGCATTGGTCCCTATGAACACCTTCAGTGGGATATTGAGGCTTTGAAAGCCGAAGGGTTGAACAAACAGCAAGTACTCGCAGCTGTTGCAAAAATTGTGGATGACACTTTCGCCACTCAGAATGAGAGCTGTTCAAATCAAGGGGCAAGTCAGGAAAAGGGTCGTTGCACCAGGAATGTCCCTTTCAGCTCTAATCCCGCGCTTGGAAGAGATCAGCAAACCCAGTCAGCGCCTGTCAATCCCTTTGTTGGCCCGTCCAGCAAAACTCCACAAACCTCAAAACACCCACCTCGGGACCAGAGGGTGTTTACTCCACTGTACATGTCTCTATCAGCGGCCTTGAAGGTCCTGATTAGAAAAGGGGATCTGAAACCCCTGGAGCTGCGGCCACTACCAGACAAACTTCCCCCCTCCCATGATCCGGCCAAGTACTGCTCCTTCCATCAACAAGTCAGCCACGACACTGATAGTTGTTACCGTCTTCGTCATGAAATACAAGATCGGATTGACAACAAGGTCATCGTCGTGCCGGGTCCTGCAAAGTCTATCGGCACTGGATCAGTGAACTTGTGGGAGATATTGTGACTATTTTATCGGGGGGTGAACCACCTACGGGCGGCGCTCAGTTTACTCCGGATGTGGTGTATGGCACGCACTGTTTTGAGCATTTTGCGAATGCTAGTTTTTGTGCTTTCTGACTTGGGTATTGGGTCAGTCTTGTCGTTTTGTATTGAGTCAGTCTTTTCATACTGAGTCAGTCGGGTCTGTCTTATTGTATTGAGTCAGTCCTGTTTTGTTAGAGTCGGGTGATTTCGGGGGTGTTACCTCGGACATCACTTGCTTGTTTTGTGTTTGTCTTTTCATTTTCTTTTGAGTCTGTTTCTGCTTTGGAGCCAGTAATGCCACAGTTTTGAATGGAACAGCAGTGATTTTTCACACTCTTGTGTTTGCTTCTGCCGTGTGCCAGTTCTGCCAAAAGTTCTGAATGAGGTGGCGGTATTTGACTAAAAACTTTGTCTTTTTTGTGCCTTGAAGCCATTACATTGACCTAAGTTTTTCAAAACTTTTTGAACACTGCGGTGAAAACAAAGTGGGAGGAATTCCTCGGGTTTTGCAAAGCTTGATCAATTGAGAGAAAGAGAGGCATGCTAAGCCCTTAATGAATGAAATCATGTTTGTTAACGTGAGTACTGAGAAGGATCCTGGCTTGATCTAGATTGGTCCCACACCGTCTTCAGCGCAAGCGATTAGTCGCTTTCTTAAAAGATTTCAAAAAATGTTTTGCGCGGTCCTGCGAAGATCTGTGTGGAATTGCACTTGAGATTGTACAGCTTAGGATCGCTCTCAGCCTCGAGACTCGACCCCTCATTTTCAAACCTTGGACTAGAACTCAGAAAGTTCAAAGGTCAACTACAATGTGAGGCCTGTGTGGCCAAATTTGAAGCAGCCCTCGAACAAGAGGCAAGAAAGTCAAATCAAGAAGATCAATTGTGATCGAAAGAAGCTTGCAAAGCTAAATCAGAAGCACCCCTCGAACTGGGGGCAAAAATATCAGACATGCTCGAAGAGCCCAAAATGGATCGCTCCGCAAATCAATGAAGATCGGCAAAAATGCCAAATCCCAGAAGGGAGGAGAGGTGAAGGTATCGCTGAAGGACAACCGAGTTCCTATCCACAACACTAGGGGCAAATTCAGCCCCCATTGGATGGACTCCTGAATCGTCAGTGAACAACAGCCGTTTTCCAGGATTCAGATGACTTTAGGATCTCAAACCATTCAACATGGACAAAGCTACACTTTTACCCTTGAGAGGCTCACGGGGCTAAAAACTCGAAAGGACGACCCAGGCAAAAGTTAGAGCAAGAAAAAGAAGAAAAAAAAAAGGAAAATGAAAACAAAGAATATGAAAAGAAAAAATGAAAAAGAAAAAAAAAAGAAGGAAAAATGAAAAGAATTGAAAAGAAAAGAAGAACAAAGCTCGCAAGGTTGAAAACCCAAAAAGGGCGGCCTTGGCAAAAGTTAGAGCGTAAAAGGAGAGGTTAATACCCGAGTGTACCTTAACCCCCGAACTACGTAAGGCTTGATTCCCATCTTTGGGATACGTAGGCAACTTCATTCTGAAGTCCAGCCGTAAAACACTTCAAATTCGACTGTGTCCAAGTGATGGTTCTGGTCATCTTTGGCTTCTCTGTATCCGAGAGTTCGGTTGTGATCGTCATTGAGGGTGATTACAATGTCTTGTTGACATCATCAAACAAGGGCAACTTTCATTGCCATTCAATTATCTTCTTGGCGTCATTTAAACCAGAGGCAACTTTCCGTTGCCATGCAGCTCTTTCAAGCAAGGGGCAATTTTCCATTGCCTCCGATCCGAGGTTGCGCATCTCAAGAGTAAGTTCTACGCTCGTTGAGCGGTGGCCATTTGCCAAAAATAGTTTTTGAGAATTTTTACTGAGGTTGACTGATTTCTTGAAAATTATTTCATTTTCCAAAACTGGGCCATTTTCTTGGACCCAAAAAGGAAAATTTTCAGTGCTCATACCCTAACTTACATGATTTTCAAATCAAAAATCGAACAAGTATGTTAATCTGAATCTCATTTTGGTTAAAATTGTTTTAGCAGAAGCAAAAACAAAAAATGGTCAAAATAATGAACTAGGGGTACAGTTGAGTCAGGCTTCCTGTCTTTTCCCCGTTGTCAATGCATTTTCCCAAAAGGGCACCAAACTTGCCAAGAAGGGCACTCTACCTGCCAGAAAGGGCACAGCGGAAGCTAACAGAAAAGGGTTAAAAGCTCTCTCATCCTCCAAGCAGCGGGATATCAAGTTAAGTGCGAAGCACGAACTGGAATGGATCAAGATATTCCACTTCCTCATCTAGATAGATGATCACGTTCAAACTCCCCAGCACAGCATCATCAACCGATGTCAGTTGCAGATTTACTACACACCCAGTTGTAGTGCAACCCCTCTGTGGGGGAAACTCACTATTGTGAGCAGAAGAAAGAGAATCTAGCAGAATGCTAGGGGCATGAGCCCGCAACTTCCTGTTCATCCATCAACCACCCAAGGGAGAGATAAAAAATGAGAGATTGAAGAATAGAGAAATGTGCGTTGAGAGAAAAAGTGAGAAAAGGCCTTTTTCAGAAAAACAGAGCCTAAGGGCCGAGTGATGTGAGAATCACAAATGAGAAAGGGTGGGAAACATACCCGGAGAAACTGGCTCCTCGTGGTTTGAGGTCTCTCATTTTTGTAACACGTCTGTGTGTTGTGTCTTTTGTTTTGTTTCTCTCGATTCTTGTTATGAGTCGTTTCGAATGTTTCTCGATGTGTTTAGGTTGTTTACCTTTTGTCTTTCGTTGTTTGAGTCGTGGTGCATTGTGTTCAGTTGTAGGCTCAATACCTAGTCAGGAACTCATTTCAATTTCAAAAAATCATCTTGTGCTTAGAGTGCCGTGCCATTCTCTGTATTTGTACAAAACAGGATTTGTTCTTTCGCAAAACCGCAGAGTTCAACCCAGGTCATGTCAGAACAGTAAAACCAGGACCCATTTGAAGCTATATAGGTTCCAGACTGCAAAGCAAAAGAAAGTGGGGAAAATTTTGAGCATCTGAGTGTGTTTCACCTTCAAGAAAATGCCGAGATTGCATTCCATATGCACCTCTTCAGACCTTGTTAATGCTACCGAAGTATGAGTGTATCTCGACTCCAAGTGTAAGCCTGCTTCAAGTCAAAATGGCAATCCAAGCAGCACCCGAGGGTTTCACATGCAGATGTTACATCTCGCCAATATGAACAAGGTGTACCCTTTTGAGCTGAGCGTGTTGCAAAGTCCTCTGAGAGGTAAATCGGAGGCACCAAAGTACATGTTTGTGGGAGCCGAATAAATGGAAGATTCGGGAGGCGTACCCCAGAAACTGGATACTATTCGGCTTCGTATTGCGTAACTAGGGCACCGAATACGTTAACAAAGCCGAATAGACAAGGGTCAGTAGATCCGAATAAATGTAAGGTGAATAGGATAAGAGTAGGCTCAGGCCCCGAGGCCCAAAAAGTGAGTATAAATATAAGAACCGCAAATCCAGAAAGGTATGTAAGAATCACTTCACTTAACTTAAAGAAAAAGTTATCTTGAGTGTCTAAACTAACTTGTCCGTCGGAGTGCTAATCCCGGCACCCCTGACTGGAGTTTTTCTCTCTTTTCAGGTGACTAGCTGAGGATCACCAGCGCCTCCTAAGATCTGAAGAGTATTTCCAAACCACTTCTCCACAATTGGCACCATCTGTGGGAATACTCAAATACCTCCATGGCAGGCGTGACCGAAGATCCTCCGATAGCCACCGACAAGACCGCACAGAGAGGTAACCTCATTCCAGCCAACGCACTTGGACAACAAATCATCGCAGCAAGACCAGCCTCAGACCTCTGCTCATCATCAAACCCAACGCAAAAGACAATACAGGCGACCATGGCACAAGCTAGGCAAATCAAACAGAGGTTGGACAACATCATCGTTGAGAACGAACGCCTTCGTCGCGATCTGACCTCGGAAATATCAAAATCCAAATGAATGATGCGCCAGGCTTCTGACCGACTACCGAGGGCAGATGATCGACGATCCCGGGCCCCGCAGCAAGCAACTGATGGCGGCTACGCGACAACAGATCCCCTTGCGGAGTTGGTAAAGGACGAACATCTTCACCAGTGTGTCCGGAAGGATGTAGTCGAAACACCTGCCCCTCCGCAGGGCACAATTCCACTTGATACCGTCCACATGATATACAACCTGCCAGCAGCCCCGGCCGTACATGCGATCCAATCACATTCAGGTCCACAACAGCAACTCACGCCAGCAAAGCGGCCCCAAGAATCGCCAAGTATCACCTGTGACAATTCTGACTTGATCGGTGTATCACTCCCTCACATCGATCCGTTGGTTGTTGAGTTGCGCGTCAACCGGTTCACGGTCGAACGCATTCGCATCAACCAGGGCAGTACCTCGGAGGTTATGTACTATAAAACCTTCATCAAACTCGGATTCAACGAGTCAAACCTGACTCCAACCCCTTATCCACTGTTCGGCTTCAACGCCACTCCAGAGTACCCATTGGGAAAGATCAGCCTACCCGTTCAGGCAGGTTCCAGAACGGTGTTCTTGGTCGTCAAGCTGCCATCGTCATACAATCTTATCATGGGGCGATCATGGTTGCATACATTGTAGGCCGTCCCAAGCACCTATCATCAGCTGCTTCGTTTCCCAACAGAACACGGCATTGAGCAAATCCGCGGATCCCAGAAATCAGCACAAGCATGTTATCTCCTCGCCGCCAGAACGCCAAAGGAGCTGCAAGTAAATTCCATTGAGTCGGGAAATCCTGGATGACGTTGGGCGGAATCCAAATGAGAAAGCCACGGAAGATTTAGACCGAGTTGACATTGATGGCAGCCCAGAAAAGTTCTTCATGATCGACGCCTCTCTGAATCAGGCCGACAGGCAGCAGCTGATCTCTTTCTTGCTCAACAACCTTGACGTCTTTGTATGGACTCTGTACGAAATGCCGGGAATAGACCCGTCAGTTTCACAGCACCATCTGAATGTCGACCCGAAATGTAAGCCGATCATACAGAAGGGCTGACGGTCAGCCACGGAGCACACTGCCACCGTTGTCGAGGAGGTAGACAAACTGCTTGACGCCAGGGCAATTAGAGAAGTTACTTACCCTACGTGGCTTTCGAATACAGTGGTGGTGAAGAAGAAAAATGAGACTTGGCGAGTATGCGTCGACTTCACGGATCTGAACAAAGCTTGCCCCAAAGACTGTTTTCCTCTCCCTGGAATCGACCAACTCGTCGATGCGATGGCATGTCACCAATGCATGAGCTTCCTCAATGCTTACAGAGGCTACCATCAGATCGCCATGCATCCAGATGACCAGGACAAAACTGCCTTCCTCACCCCAAGAGGAACCTATTGCTACAAAGTTATGCCCTTTGGGCTGAAGAATGCAGGGGCAACCTACCAAAGACTGGTCACTGCCATGTTCAAAGAGCAACTCGGCCACACTATGGAAGTATATATAGATGATATGGTGGTCAAGTCCAAAGAAGAACAGAATCATATAGTCAATCTAGAAAAGACATTCAGCATCTTATGCAAATACAGAATGAAACTAAACGCTTCCAAGTGTGCGTTTGGAATCAGCTCTGGCAAATTCCTGGGTTACATCGTCAATCACCGAGGAATTGAAGCCAACCCGAGGCAGGTCACAGCAATTTTGGAACTCGGCTCCCCCCGTTCAGTAAAACAAGTCCAAAAGTTGATGGGGATGGCCGCTGCACTTAATAGATTCATCAGCCGGTCTACAGATCGCTACCGACAATTCTTTCAGACATTACGGCAGGGTAAGGCTTTTGAATGGTCCACCGAATGTGAAGTAGCCTTCAACAGGCTCAAGACCTACCTCCGCTCAGTACCTCTCTCGACAACACCCATCACTGGTGACCCCCTTATCCTATATCTAGCAGTTTCCGATAGGGCCGTCAGTGCCGTACTATTAAAAAAGGAAGAGGGTGAGCAACGACCAGTGTATTATGTGAGCAAGGCAATGGTTGACGCCGAAACACGCTACCTTCCGCTGGAAAAACTCATCTTAGCCCTAGTCATGGTGGCAAGAAAATTGATGCATTACTTCCAGGGACATAGCATTGGGGTGCTAACAGATTATCCCCAGTGCAAAAGCATCGGGACGTGTTTCAAAATGGGCTCTTGAACTCGGCCAATACGACATTCGGTTTTTACCTAAAACTGCAATCAAGAGGCAGGTGTTGGCCGACTTTGTTGCCGAATTTACCGACGAGCTTGCCAACTTCAAACTTGATGTTCGACCAAAGGCCGAGGTTCTACCAAAGCCGAACTGGAGAATTTATGTCGGGGATATTTGGCAATTATACTGTGATGGATCTTCTAACCAAAGGGACAGTGGCGCCGGAGTTGTAATCATGTCTCCAGACGGCGCAGTGATCAAGCAGGCCGTCAAGCTTGGCTTCGAAGCATCAAATAACGAAGCCGAATATGAAGCCCTTCTAGCCGGTCTGCGGAATGCGCACCTTCTCAGCGCTCGGCGTCTACTTGTGTTTTGTGATTCAAAATTGGTAATCAATCAGCTGAAGGGAGAGTATGCGGCAAGGAACGACCGTATGGCGGCCTACATGAAAATGGCCAATTCCTTGTTGGCAAAATTCGACCATCATGAACTAAACCAAATAACGCGCGATCAGAACGCACACGCGGACGCCTTGGCATGCTTAGCCTCTGCCATCAATTCTGAGATCAAACGGACCATTGAAGTAGGTTTCATCCCGGAGCCGAGTATTGGCCCTTCGGAGGAAATCCATGTCAATGTCATAGAATCCGCACCAAGCTAAATGGACCATATTGATGCATTCCTGTAATAGCCCGACCCTCGTACATGAATCTGGTATCTTTTCAGTTCTCTATTCTGTGTTTTTGAAGGCATATTATGACAATCTAGGTGAAATTACATGGAATTAAACGGAACTTAGAGAAAATGGATTTCTATCTGTTGGTTTGAAACATTATCTGTTGTAATTGACTTATTTGAATCTGAAATTGGGTGCCTTAGAGGCTTAATTTTCAGAAATGGATTTGATATTTGGAATCTACATAATTTTTAAGCTCTAATGGGATTTTCTGTGAAATTTTAGTTTCGGCATGATAAAGCGATTGGATTTTGTCTTATTATCCTATTATATATATATATATCAACTTAGAAGATATTTTTGGACTTGGATCTATGTCTTGTGTGACATCAAGAAGAGAGAAAACGTGAGGATAGGAGAGGAAGAATTGGGGGGAAAACGTGATTCAACAAGGAAGCTAAGCAAAATTGTTAGATTTGTGAGATTTAATTCAAGGTAACCCAAGTTCTCTTCTTGTTATGGCAACTTAGAGTTGTAATTCATGTTTTGTTTGATTCATATAAGATTCATGTTTGAATTATGAGGGTTTTCATCAATTGGTTATTTTGACACTCAATTTGGGTGTTCTATGAAATTATACTTCAATCCTTGGTTTTATACCATCCCTTCATGGATTTATGTATATATATATAGATATCATGTGCTATGGTTCAAGAACATGAAGAACTTGAATCCAAAAGTGGAATTTGGGGAAGAGATGGCTTATTTAAGTTCCTAATTGTGCTTAATTTGTCATGTTTAAGGTAGAATTCATATTATAGTGATGTTGGGTTGAAATATGGTCTTAGATTCATTTGGAATTGCATGAGAACTGGAATGAAGTTGCTAAATTCAAAGTTCAGAATTTCAGAATTCGCGTGGTCCGCTCGGCGTGAAAGCCCTTCGGCGGGAAAAACCTTCCAAAGAAGCTTTGTAATTTGTGCGATCGCTCGGCTGAAAAAAGCGGGCGGCGTGCGTGGAAACATTAAAAAAAAAAAAAATTCGATTGTTTTTTTTACTTGTCCCTCCGGTATTTTTAGAATATTTTTCTGAAGATTTTAAGATGATTGTAAATTCACATGAAGTGTAATGACACAGGGAATGATTCCTCAATGATTTATGCAGAAAGAACACTAATGTCAGTTATCTTATGTGCGGGCACACTTGAAGAACTATGCACGCCAACACAACGCGGTGGTGATAGTACCTCAATGTACCTTAACTCAATTTATTATTATTGACGTTGTGATTATGTATTGATGTTATATCTTGACATTACGAACTTCGTTGTCAAACTTGTGATGGTACGACATATATATACGCTGTAAGTGAACCATTATGAAATTGTGGATGTAAGTGAACCATTATGAAATTGTGGATAAGTGAACCATTATGAAATTGTGGAAACATCAAAAAGGTTGTGAAGTTATGCACGTCATATGTGAAATCTTGTGACTTTTGGACTGTATCAGGGAAATTGTGAATTTGTGAACCAATGTGGCTTAGAGCCATTTGTGAACCAATGTGGCCTAGAGCCATTTGTGAACCAATGTGGCCTAGAGCCATTTGTGAACCAATGTCGCCACAAGCCTTTTTGTGAACTATGAAACGATGTGGCCAAGGGCCATTTGTGAACGACGATATTATGAGGCCAAGGGCCGATGTGTGATATATGAACTTATGAATTGTGAACTTGTGAAACAAGAAGGACCAAAGCCCATGTGATAACTTGTCAGTTTACGAAACCGATGATTCTGTGTGAATATGTGAAGTCTTTAGGCCAAGGGCCAAATTATGAAAATGTGAATCGACTGAGTTGTCCAACAAAGCTATACAGAAACGGACTGATTACATGATTACGGTATTAATTATGTTATACATGTATGCAAGTACTATTATTCACTGAGCTTGCCTCATTCTGTCATTTTGTCTGATTTTGTAGGAAACCAGCTTGGAGATCCTTCCTAGCGTCTTTATCATGCATCTTTTGTCAGCCTAAGGATAACCAGGCACTTGGAGAACCCCTTTTGCTTACTAGGACAGCTTGCTAGTCCTCGTCATTTTGTGCCTATGTTTTGCGGGCTAAGGTTGTTGTATCTAACATTTTGTTGTACGCCCGATCTCTGGGCTAAGCTTATAGATGTGTATGTAACTTAATCGCAGATGCATGTCCACTATGAGTTTTAATTCTAAATCGTGGTCCTAGCATAGTTGTAGTGGCTCAATGGATGTCTTTGCATGTTATTTTATTCTTTTAGCGCTTCCATTCAGGCCCCAGATATTCTATATAGCAGGTTAAGTGTCTGATTCTGGTTAGGTCATGCCCAAACTTTTAAGGGCGGGTTCGGGGTGTGACAATTCCTCTCTTCTGAACAACTCCTAGAGGACAAAAAAGAAGCACACAAGCTGCGAAATAAAGCCCTGCGATATTATCTGGATCCGTACGGAGGACTTTACAAAAAGTCCCTCTCTGGTCCATATTTGGAATGCATACACCCCGACAAAGTGGAAGAGCTTCTGACAGAGATACATGAGGGTAATTGCGGTGCCCATTCCAGCAGACGCTCCCTGACCCATCGAGCTATAACGCAAGGGTATTATTGGTCGACAATGAGGGCTGATGCAGAGAGTTATGTAAAAAAGTGCGAACAGTGCCAAAAGTTCTCCCCATTAACCCGTCTACCCGCCGAAGAGTTAAACTCTATCACCAGCCCCTGGCCGTTTGCTCAATGGGGACTTGATATTGTAGGACCATTGCCCAGGGCCCCAGGGAACAAACGATTCTTAATCGTCGCGACAAACTACTTCACAAAATGGGTTGAAGTGGAGGCTCTGACACATATACGAGATGCCGACATTAAATGCTTTGTATGGAGAAACATCATAACTCGATTCGGCATTCCGAGAGCTCTGATCTCAGACAATGGCATCCAGTTTGATTGTATGTACCAGAGTTATGCAAGAAATCTGACATTCGACCTTACTTCTCGACAAGCCTACCCACACAAAGCAATGGTCAGGCCGAAGCCTCTAACAAATCCATCTTGGACGGCATCAAAAAGAGACTGGAAAAAGCTAAAGGCAAATGGGTAGAAGAATTGCCGAGTGTATTGTGGGCTCATCGTACTACGCCAAGGAGATCCACCGAAGAAACGCCGTTTGCTCTATGCTTTGGAACCCAGGCAATCTTACCACTGGAAATCGGACTCCCAACCCTGAAATCGCAAGTTTTTGACATGGGCCGAAACGACATGGTGCTTTCCCTAGATCTTATTCTCATTGAAGAACGAAGAGACCGCGCCTTGGCATCCATGGCATGCTACCAGCAGCAACTCGCCAAGTCGTACAATCAGCGAGTTCAGTTGCGCCAATACACGCCAGGCGAGCTTGTCCTAAAGAAGGTGCTTCTAGCCGACCGAAGACCGGCCGATGGAAAACTAGGTCCAAACTGGGACGGCCCCTATCAAATTGAATCCATCGTAGGAACAGGGGCATATCGGCTCTCAGACATGACAGGAAGAAGCCTGCCACGGCCTTGGAATTCTACACATTTTCGTAAATTCTATCATTGACCCGACTTGTGGGCTTGATACTTGTACGTGTTCCATTTTTGTTATACAAAGTTTCTCGTTTTTCCAAGCCTTGATTAATGAGGTCCAATTAAGCCTTCTAAGGCCAAAATAAAGACTCCGGATTCGAAGCGCCCTTCGTGGATATCACGATTGGCCAAAAAAGACTCCAGATTCGGAGCGCCCTTCGTGGATATCACGATTGGCCAAAAAAGACTCCGGATTCGGAGCGCCCTTCGTGGATATCACGATTGGCCAAAAAAGACTCCGGATTCGGAGCGCCCTTCGTGGATATCACGATTGGCCAAAAAAGACTCCGGATTCGGAGCGCCCTTCGTGGATCTCACAATTGGCTAAAAAAGACTCCGGATTAGGAGCGCCCTTCGTGGATATCACGATTGGCGAAAAAAAACTCCGGAATAGGAGCGCCCTTCGTGGATAACACGATTGGCCACAAAAGACTCTGGATTCGGAGCGCCCTTCGTGGATAACACGATTGGCCACAAAAGACTCCAGATTTGGAACGCCCTTCGTAGATATCATGATTGGCCAAAATAGACACCGGATTCGGAGCGCCCTTGGTGCATATCCCGACTAGCCTTTCTGAAGTTTGTATTCGGACCACTTGATTGGCCAAATAAATATTCAATAAGAATCATTTGTAATTCACATCGGCCAATACGTGTCCAAACATTTATGTGATACAACATAAAACTTGCCAAAAAGATGAAGTGATACGATTAATTAAACACATAACATGTCAAAACCAAATACAAACGTTGAAAAGAAAAGAAATTCTATTTACTCAGCTCAATGTCTATTCAATCGGCACCCTCATCATCGCTCTTCTCAATTTCGAAGTCGAGATAAGGAAAGTGATGGCGATGATACAAGGGCAAGGCCGAATCAATTCCCGCGGCTTCGAGGGATTCCTCGTTCTGAAGGGCCTTGATCCAACCGTGCTTAAATCCGTGATTTTCACATCGACAGACCTCCTCGGTAAGGTCTTGTTTGGTCTTCTCTATCCCGAACTTCAAGCCATCCTGAAATCCCTTTTCATAACCCGAGGTCTGTTGGGTTCCTCTCCCCGCACCAACCAATTTAGATTGATCGATCGCAACCGACGCTCTCGCTCGAACATTCTTCAGTTCCCGAAGCTCACGCTCAGCCTTTTCCGCGCGAACCTCCAAACTGCGATTCCTTTCATCCTTTTTCTCGCTCTCACGTCGCGCTTCTCGCAGACACATGCCGACTTCGTAGGCAGTATATAGTCCTTTCACGGCCCCATGGATGCCGTCTCGAAATACTTCGAAATCTCGACGTCCGACCATCGATTGTTGGACTTTCGGCGGAAATATCTGTCGAGCGAACTCAACTGCCACATCTGGGTCTTTGATGATAGAGTCCGCCTCCATCATTGGTCTATTCCTCACAGAAACCACAAAACTTAATGGTCGTGGCGTCGCTTCAGGCTCGATTCTCGATCGCCCATCCTTTCGGGGCGATCTGCTTCGATGACTAAGGGGCTGCTGTGTTACCCGATCCTTGGAAGTCCTTCTTCCCGAATGCGTAGGCTCACTTTTGCAACTCATTGCGACATCTGATTCAGTCAATCTTCGTCCTTCCTCAGTTCCCTGAATAAAAAGTAGGGCCTCTGGCGTGCATCTGCTCCATTTATCCTTCAATATTTGCAGCCTTCTCGAGGCAACGTTAGCAATCCCAAACGTCAACAGTCGGATACCAACTGTCTAGCCCGCGGGTGAGGCCCATTCGGCCTCCCAAGCTCGCGCTCTGACCAAGGGCAGATTTCTTAATCTTATCGGCCGAGCTTTCAATTGAAAACGGCCGACCAGTCTGTGCCTTTGCCAGCCCGCGAGTTAGGCCCATTTAGCCTCCCAAGCTCGCGCCATGACCAAGGGCAGATTTCTTAATCTTATCGGCCAGGTTTTCAATTGCAAATGGCGACCGATCAGGCCTTCGCCCGGCCAAGTCGAGCCCATTCGGCTTAAGCTCGCGCCGACCAAAACAAGGCGATTTCTTAATCTTATCGTGGGTTTTCAATTGCGAATGCCGATCAGGTGCCTTCCACCCGAGTCAGGCCCATTCAGCTTCCCAAGCTCGCGCTCTGACCAAGGTAAGGGCAGATTTCTTAATCTTATCAGCCAAGCTTTCAATTGAAAACGGCCGACCAGTCTGTGCCTTTGCCAACTCGTGAGTCAGGCCCATTCGGCTTTCCAAGCTTGCGCCCTGACCAAGGCAAGGGCAGATTTCTTAATCTTATCGGCCGGGTTTTCAATTGCAAATGGCTGACCAGTCTGTGCCTTTGCCAACCCGCGAGTCAGGCCCATTCGGCTTCCCAAGCTCATGCCCTGACCAAGGCAAGGACACATTTCTTAATCTTATGGCCCGAGTTTTCAAGCACAAACGGCCGACTAGTCTGTGCCTTTTAGCCGACCAAGTACATTAAGCAAGCCAATCTAAAAAAAAAAAAGAAGTAAAATAGCATTCAACATTTATTGAGCACAACTCACGTTTCATATATATACTCATGACTGTAGCAACAAATGAAAAATACTAAATTAAAAACTGTAAAAGTACATTCGACAAATTTAAAACTTAAAAAACTGTCAGTTAGCCAGATCAGCCATCAGAGTCAGATTCCAATGGCTCAACATCCACTTGCTCATATGGTATCGGCATATTCAACGAAGCGTTAGCAGCAGCAAGGGCTTTAAGCCAGCCATGTTTGAATCCACGATTTTCATACTTGGGGACCTGGTCAACGTACTCGGCAAGGCCAGCATTCTTCCCGGCCTTGAACACTTTGGAAGACTCCAAGTAGGATGCTTCCTTCGCTGCCTTCATTTCAGCCAACTCAGCCTCCAGTCTGGAGATCGCCTGCTGGGCCAATTTGAGCGCATTTTCGCTCGCATCCGCCTTCTTCTCGGCATTCGATCTCAACTGATCCGCGCTACGAGCCCTCTCCATCTCGGCGTCAGCCCTTGAGGCTTCTTTATTCGCCCTCAAAGCCTTGACATCGGCCCTTCTCCTCTGGCCCTCAGCTTCCTCGCGTAGACGGCCGATCCATCGCGACGCCCCAAATCGGCTATCCATCCGACGGTCTACAAAACAAGCATTTAGAACCTTAACTCCAACAGTATTCGGATTAAATAAAGCTAAGTTCGACTATGTACCAAAAGTGCCGATTGGGCGGCTAGTGCTGTCGCATTCAAATCTGTTTCCACCCGGAAAGCCTCCTTGTCAGACGGCAACGACATGGACGTGGCCAAGCTGAATATGACTTCTGGATCTTTGAGCGCCGATGCATCAGAAGAAATCGGTACGTTTCTTACCGTCGGCTGAATCACAAAAGGAACGACCACATCCGAGCCCTCTAATCGAGGACATTTGCCGCCATGTTCCTCGCAGCCGGCCTCAAACTCGGCAGGGCGTTTCTCTGCCTCAACTTCTTGACCGGCCTGCTCGATCACAGAAGATTCGGCATTCTGATTCGTTGCTGTTTCCACCTCAATGCACACGGACTCTGATCCGCTAGTAGGCGGGGAGAATTGAGGGTCGGTGACAGGTGGTATTTTGGACGGCAGGGCCTCCACTCTTCGCCTTGCAGCAAAACCTTTCCGCGTTCGCCTTCCTGGCAAGTTGTGTCAGGCTTAATCCTGCCATGTCTTTGTGGTCTGCGGCGGCAATATTCTCCAAACTGTGAACAACGCCGTCAAGTGAAAGATCCCCTCGGCCAGAAGTGGATGGGGGATCGGCTGAATTCAATACCTCGTCAGATTCGGTCTCAGACTGATCTAATTCGCTATTAGCTACGCTCCGCTCTGAATCGGACTCTTCAAAACCAACCTGCCTCAAGTTTTTGAAGTCAAACAAAATAAGAGCGATAAGAGAATCTTCGCCCTCCGGAATAGGGATATTTTCCGCCACCGAGAAGGTCATATATGTCAGCTCATAACGAAGCAGGATATGCGCCGACCTCCCTTGTTTCTGAAGACTTCGACGGCCGAAATATTTGAGCACGACTTCTATATCTAAAAGAACGGCACCGTCAGTCGAAGGCAGAACTTTCTTCAAAATGCCCCCTGCAGAAGACAAGCCGTCACATTTCAAGGAAGGGGCTTCAAAAAAAAAAAAACGAGAAGGCAATCAACCACCTGGCTCGCCCCTCTGTCTAGAAATAGGGTCAGTGTGATCCTCCCCTTTGCCGAATTCCCAGTTACCCTGGACGACGACCATAACGTCATCAACTCGTTTTCCAGAACGGGAAAGCATCGTAACCAACTGGTGGTCGAAATCCTTGGCCCTACGGAAGAAATGCCCGTGCCGACCAGAAGACTTAGCCAAGGCATAACAGTGCCGGATGGCTGAAATGCCAAGGTTAATTCTTAGGCGACGGTTGAGCACTATAATCCCCATTATGATTCTAAAGAAATTCACATTAGGTTGGGAAGGGATTAAACCCGATGGCGAAGCTGACCACGAAAGCGGGTAAAGGTAAACGGACTCCACCTCTGCAATTGACAAAGGGAAAGACAATCGTGGTTTCGTCCTCCTCTCCATATCAAGAGTGTAAATGCGCCCAAGCGTCAGACGGACATCATCAGGAATGGAGAAATGGCGTTTAAAACCAGCGATTTGATCTGACGAGAGGAGGTCTTTCAAATATTTCGCCATGACTTAAGTTAGTAAGAATATGCCAAGGAGCAGAAAAAGTCTTCAAAGCAAAGGAGGAGAGAACTTACAAAGGACGAAGGGGATATCGGAAAACAGAGTTGCGGGGAATATCCAAAAGGCAAACCAGCGATGAGCGTGACGTGATACATGAAAGGGTGTCAAAATTTTAAATTGCAATAAATAAACATATGTGCGAATGGGAAAAGTCGACACGACAACCGAAAGAAGTGCGCTTAGATATCCGCATAACGATGAGGACAGCCACCGAATTTTGGCTCTGGCCTTTCGAAATTCAAAACCAAGCACTCCAGCTAACTGTCATCAGTGAAGTGCTTGGGGGGCAATTGTGGGACCCGAATAAATGGAAGAGTCGGGAGGCGTACCCCAGAAACTGGATACTATTCGGCTTCGTATTGCGTAACTAGGGCGCTGAATACGTTAACAAAGCCGAATAGATGAGGGTCAATAGATCCGAATAAATGTAAGGTGAATAGGATAAGAGTAGGCTCAGGCCCCGAGGCCCAAAAAGTGAGTATAAATATAAGAACCGCAAATCCATAAAGGTGTGTAAGAATCACTTCACTTAACTTAAAGAAAAAGTTATCTTGAGTGTCTGAACTAACTTGTCCGTCGGAGTGCTAATCCCGGCACCCCCGACCGGAGTTTTCCTCTCTTTTCAGGTGACTAGCTGAGGATCACCAACGCCTCCCAGGATTTGGAGAGTATTTCCAAACCACTTCTCCACAATGTTTGATGCCCCTCTATTGCATAGAATGTGCACTTTCATACACACTTCTGTTGCATGTGTGCCGCGCATCATTATGATGCATGCATTAGAATATACTTGCTTTCGATTCCGCATAGAATATGCTTTGCTTGTCTCATGCATGGAATATGCTTTCAAAACTTGCATAGAAAATGCTCGTATCTGTTGCATAGAAAATGCACCTTACTTGCATAGAACATGCATTTTATCACACTTCTTTTGTGCACCTTCCTCGCACTCTTTTGTGCATTGTATCTCACTCACACTGCCTTGTGCAGTTACACTTTGTATCTCATTCGCACTTTCTTGTGCATCTTGTGGTTGTGTTTCACTCGCACTATCTTGTGCATTGCATTACACTCGCTGTTTAGCGTATCACACTGTCATGTGCATTTCAAATCACTCGCCCTGTTTAGCGTATCGCACTGTTTTGTGTAGTTTATCACTCGCACTTTCTTGCGCATCGCACTGTTTTGTGCAGTTTATCACTCGCGCTTTCTTGCGCATTGCACTGTTTTGTGCAGTTTATCACTCGCGCTTTCTTGCGCATCGCACTGTTTTGTGCAGTTTACACTCGCGCTTTCTTGCGCATCGCACTGTTTTGTGCAGTTTATCACTCGCGCTTTCTTGTGCATCGCACTATTTTGTGCAGTTTACACTCGCGCTTTCTTGCGCATCGCACTATCCTGTACATCTCATTACATGCTCTTATCTTATATAGAAAATGCTTGTATCTTTTGCATTGAACTTGTTCGTACTTTCTTCTTACATCGCTACCTTCAAAGACTTTACTGTTTGTTAGTGCATTGCATCACACTGTCTTGTGCACCTGTATAGCACTATTTTGTGCATCTTCTTAGCACTATTTTGTGCATCCACTCTGCATCGCACTGTCTTGTGCACATTGTATTTTTGTATCACTCGCACTGTTTTGTGCCCTCTCGAGTCTAGGAGACCCTAAATCCTCAAAAGGTGTAATTCCTTTTTGCATAAATCCTGAATTTTCAAACCGGCTTCGCATAGCGTATAAGTCCAACTTTCAAACCGGCTTTGCGTAGCGCATAAGTCTAACTTTCAAACCGGCTTCGCGTAACGTATAAGTCCAATTGTCAAAATCTTCCTGCATAACATTTTGCATCTTGCCCCTGAACTACACTGGTTTGATTCCTTGCAAAAGGATACGTAGGCAGCCCGCGGGTTCAACCAACTACATCTATATTTTGTTTGTTTGTCCAAGTCTTCGGCCTCATCAAAAATGGGTCGTCTCTGGGCTTTGACATTCACTCACGTCATTTCATGACTTATGAGTTCTGTCAAAGAGGGGCAACTGTAGACACCCCATTTTTGACCGCCCTAAAGACTTAGGCACTACTGATGGTTTACTTGGTGGTAATAGGTGTGCAGGGCAAAGGTTCAATTTCTTCAGCAATGAGAGAGTCAAATCCCAACTTCATACCCTTTTTGGACCAAAACAATCTTGATCAAAAGATTTTAGATCTTAAAACCCTCTCTTTCAAAATGTTTTGAAAATAAAGTTTCCTCTGATGTTCGGCTCAGATTTTGTAAATGTTGTGCTTTTCGGTAAACCGAGCAAGGACAAAGTGGAGATGAATGAAAGAGAGATGAAATCTTTGAAAAATATTTCAAAACACTTTGTTTACGGGTTTGGAGTTGAAGAAAAGAGGAAAGGAGAGAAGAAAACTAGTTTGGGAGAAGTTCGGCATGAATCCGGGAAGAAGAGAGTCGAGCAGCCCTCGCTGAATCAAGCTTATTAATCTGCATACTTGGATTTTAGCTATGAGGCCACCACCATTGGAAATCTTACTCCCGGGGCTTCATTTTTCACTCAAGAATCTCCTAAAGCCAAGTCCGGGTGGGGGAGATATGGTTGGTTGAAGTAGGGGATCAATCTGGTTGGATCGAATCTGCGCGGCTTCACCAAAACGGGCATAACTTTTTGCATAGGAAGAATTTTAATGCAAGGTTTGCGCCATTGGAAAGCTAACTTCTGGGGCTTCAATCTGGATACCCACCGACCACTTTTTGGCCTTGGAAGCCACCTACCGACCATCAATTTAGCCAGCCGGCCAAAAAAGTAGCAAGCCGACCAGAATAAGTAGCCGGCCGACCATTTATTTGGCCGATTGCCTCCTTTTCTGGCTAGTATCACCTTTTTGACTTTTTTGGGCATTGTGCATGCCAGCTGTCCCAGCTAGAGTGCACAGACCTTCCCCCCATACACGTGCGTAGCTATTTTGCACCCTTTGCACCCTTGTACTCAAGCTTCTTGGAGAAGCTTTGCACCCTTTGCTCAAGCTTCTTGAGGAAGCTTGGACCTTTGTCTTAGCTTCCTCAAGAAGCTTGAACCTTTGGGTTAGCTTCTCTTGAAAGCTTGGCCCCTTTGACCCTTCGTTTGTTAGCTTCCTTAAGAAGCTTGGCACCTTGCCTTGTCTATATAAGGAGACCTCTCTTCTCCATTTGAGAGGTTCAGAAAAATCAGACCTAAAACATATATATTCTGATATATACATCTTCTCTCTCTATATCTCCCTCTCTCTCTTCATTTGTGTGTGTTTGAAGGCCTAAAAGTGTATTTAGTCCTTAGTTTTGCACTAAGGCACACAACCATTACACCATACTTCGACTTGGGAGGTCTTAAGGGTTTGTTCTTGAAGCTTTGGGTCAGTTTTGACTAGAAGAAGAGGGCTGAGCTTGCTGTTCTTGAAGTGTTCTTCAAGGGTAACACTATTTACTTTATATTCCCCAATCTTGCACTAGTCTTTTACCTATCTTGCATACTGATTCAAGCTTTGTGCATAACTAAAAAAATTCTTGTATTTTCATGCTTAAGATCTTTCATTAAGGTCATTTTGGTGTTGGGGGTCGACCTCCCCTTCTTAGGCCTTGTTTGGCCCTTTTTGGTGCTCTCTTTGTTAAGCTTTGAATCCTTTTGTGTCTGGCCTTCTCACCATTGAAATCTAGTGGATTTTCAGTGGTGATGAAGAGGGTTTGAAGTCTTGCATAGGGGAGGGACACCCCTCTCCCTTAGTCTCTCTTTTGTTTGCATTTTTGGCCCATAAGAGTAGCATGCATGATTAGTTGTTCTTAGCTTCATTTCAAAGGTTCTTGGGTGTTATTGGGTCATATTGTGCCTCTGTTTTTGGTCGGATTAGTGACCCCTTCCATGTTTAATATACTTGCTTTGTATTCCTCTCTTTTGCCTAGAAGTGCATCATGTATTTAGTTTACCATGCTCTCATGTTTTGGCTTAGCTTTGTGAAGTTTTTGGTCATGTTTTAACATGCTTAAGGTCTGTCTTAAGTCTTTGGAGCCATGCTTGCCATGCTTTATATAGCCTCTTTGTATTCTAGCTTGTTGGCTTCGGGTGTGTGAGTCATTAACATGCCTCATTTGGTCTATTTCAGTGATTTGGAATCATTTTTCATGCCATTTCAGTTCATGTTTTATGCCTACATGCTTGCACTTGTTACCCTTTTAATGCCTTGAAGAGTTGTGGTGTTATGCTCCATGTTTGGGATTTGGTGTATGTCTCTTTGTTTAAGTCATTTGGGATGCCATTTATGTGGGTTTTGGGGCTTATTCTAACATACCATAGCTATGATTTTTCTTGGTCTAATGTCCATGTTTGTCTCTTTTATGGATGCTTAGAGTTGCCTCTTTCATGCCTTAGGTGATGGGCCTTGGGGCATGCATGCTTGCATATGTGATTTGTGCTCTTGTTGCATCATTTTGGCCACTGTTTTAGGGTGTGGCTGAGGCCTCCCATTTCAGTCTAAGTCCATTCTTGTACATAGTTGTATGTTTGACTTGTAGCCTCTCGTTGCATGCTTGCATTGTACCATGTTTGCATCGCATGTTAAATTGCATTGTATTGCCTCTTGCATGATTAGCACATTGCATGCTTGCATAATAGATCGCATTGCATTTGGCATGTTTTGCATCTTAGCCTCCTGTTGCATTCTTGAGCCATGTTTGTATACATGCATTGCATTGCTTGGTTTGGGGTGTCAAACCAAGCATGAGGATTGAGAGTGTTCATACTCCAAGTGACGTAACACGTCTCAATCCTCAATCGCCGACGCCCTTGATCTCAATATGATAGGGTGTTGGCATTCATCTCTTTTGTTGCATGCATTTTACATTGAATGGAAAACTTGGCCATTTAGGCCATCATGCATCAAAATGCATAATTGATGGCCCGAGGGTCGAGGGTTATGCTCCCTTGAGTCCATTGCATGATAAGGAGTGTGGTCATGCTCACATTTGCTTGAAAATTCCATGCCATACACTGCTTGCCCTCTGCTGCTGTCAACTGCAGGATTCTGCAGGAAGAAATAGTCGGCCGGCTACTTGGAGTGCCGACCGACCAGATACAATTAGCCGGTGGCTCAACCAATGGTCGATGACCATTACCTTCGACCGGTGGTGTTCCCACTTGGTCAGTGATGCCCCCCAGTGTTTAGAGAAGCATCCTTGGGACTTGTGCAAATTTTTAGAGGAGCAGGGCAGTGTAAACAGAGGCAACAGTGCTATGGCAGCGAGTTTCCGAGCGGGGGGAGTCAAGCATGCATCATTCGCGCATTCCGAGGTAGAGCTGCGGCAGTCTCTTTAGCTTCACATTTTAATTATTTTTGTGATTAACTTGTTAATTAATTAGAGGGTCTGTAATAATTAATTAGCTAGGATAGTTGATTCATTATTCGGCCTGTATTACTCTTTCGGTCCCTCCGAGTGAGGGCGTATTCGTAATAAGTGTGGGTGCGTGTGTGCATGCCTTCCAACCCCCACTTCTTTCTCCCTTTTACTTACCTGCTTTGATGGTTAGTATTAGGACATATTTAAATTAGCATGCCTTATGCTATGCATGCGTGCATCATTCATCAGTATTGCATGCACCGAGCTCGGCGCATCATGATAACTGCATTGTATTTCAATTCCAAGTTGAATACGTGATAGCTGTAGCATCATCATATGCCATATTAGGATAGCCGAGCCTATTGTAGTTGCATCTCACATGCGTTGCATTAGCCATATTAACATGAACTAGGATCATACATATGATTACTAACTAGTTTCTGTTTTGGCTTGGAGTACTCGGTAAGCATTTATGTTTTAGCATCCTTGCACGTGTGTGAATGTTACCATGTCAGCATGCTTCATCATGAGGCTATGTGCTTAAATGATATAAATGCCTGAATGCCTGTGGGTGAAGGTTGGATTGTTTGAGTTGGAACAACTTGTTGAAATCCGTGTTTTGGCCTACTTACGGGTAGCAAATTTCAAACCATCTTTCAAATGAACGGATATGCAATGCTTTGTTCCAAATTAAGCAGTCTAGTCTATACTTTTGTGTTGTGCGCATCACACAGTAAATCTAGGCTAATAACCGGAATAAGAGCACATAACGTTTTCAAAACAAGATATCATGATTAGTAGAGGCTGATCTTCGGATCGGGCGAGAAGGGGTGCTCATAGCTGACCTTCCCCAATCGTACCCAAGTTCCCGAGCCGAGGCAACTTTGGTGATGACGGACACGTGGCCTTTGGCAAACGAGTCAGGGTTTCCTAAATTCCCCAAAATAAATATTTAGGTGGTGACTCTATATCTGGCAAAGCAGTCCATGTTTGGCACTTCTTTACAAAAATCTGTTTTCCAAAACAATTTGCCAGATTTGGACTCTTTGGTTCAGATTAAGAACCATGACAATTTGAGTCTGAACTGTAGTAAGCCCAATGAACAAAACAGGATTTCCCTCCCAAGACGTTCGGGGACGTCTACACAACCTCAACTCCATATTTGATCCCTCCATCTCAACGCAAACGCCGACGCCGAACTATGATTACTTCCGAGATGGGTCTCAAGAAAGCTGTTGCAGAAGATCTTCTTGCTGACATCTCGGATGTTGGCACCACACAACCTGCACAATCCCAGCCTCAACCAAAGCCAAAACCAAAAAGGCTAAAAAAAGCCCAACCCAAGGCAACGGTGACTCAGATCGACACTGAGGACACCTTGCCGATCTCCAAGATTATTGAGCCAAAAAAAAGTGCCTCCACCACCGAAAAGAGGCCCGCCGAGGCCGCACCATCTGAATCAACTAGGTCAAAGAGACCGAGGTCTGAGTGGCCACAACCTCAGTCTCTCTGAAATCTAATGTCCCCTAGGCTCCCCCCATTACCATTGAAGACAAGTCGGTTAGAGCTAGCGATAGCGCCGTTGACATTGAAGTCGGCGTTGCCCTCTCTACCGCTTTGCTCCTTCCAAACGATCTCGAGCGCAACGCCAGGATAAGCAAATACAAAAAATTTTCTTTGATGTTGCAGCGCTCCGTGCAGGTAAGCCCCCATCACTTGACACTCTCCACTTTCTGTTTTTCCCATACTTACAGAATTTTTACTAACATTTGTTTTTTTCCATTTCTTCTAGGCGATCCAATATGGCCACTCTTTCGCGATGCAAGCTTTTGACATTAAGAAGGAGTTGGTTCAAAAGAAAAAAGAGGCTGCCAATTTGTCCAAGTCCCTTAACAAGGCCAAGGGCAAAATGAAGGCCTTGATAGATCGGGCCGAGACAGCCAAGAAGGCTCAAGATGAGGCCAAGGAAAAGGCTGACGCCGCAGAGGCCATTGCCAAGGTCCTGGAGGCCGAGAAGAAAGAGGCCGAGGCAAAGATGGTTGAGGCCCAGAAAGAGCTTCAAGATGCCCTAGCCACAAAAGAGGTCGAAATCAAGGCCGTCGACGAGAAGGCATACGCCAAGGGGGCGGCCGACGTCAAGGAGGACTACAAAAAGCAAGTGAAGCAGGCATGCAACAAGAGTTTCACCCTTGGTTGTATGGCTGCTCTCAAAAAGCTGGATGTCCCTGAGGACTCCCCTCTCAAGAATGCTGGCGAACTCCCCCTGCCATTCCCCCCTACTCCAAGCCAATCTGAAGACGACTCTGAGTCCGAGGAAGAAGCTTTGGTCAGGAAGAAGAAAGAAGCTGCTGGGGCCAAGTCCCCTACTCTGAATGAGCAAGTCGACTTGACTCAAGATGAGGAAAACGAGGTCTCAAAGGATGCCTCCTCCCAGAAGACAAACTCCGAGGTGCCTATCGCCGAGAAAAACCACGATCAAACTCTGTAGGAGATCGATGCTGAGCTCGAGACTAAGAAGGCTGCTAAGAACTCTTCCCAATTGTCTTCTGGGCTCGAGACACAGTCTGCAGCTGACGTCGTGTAGTATATTTTCTTTATTTCTTGTACCTTGTACTGTTTCTTACATTTGGAACAATGTAAACTTTAATTTGGCCGAGGTGCCACTTTTGTAACTCATACAAGTAATGTAAATACAACTTCTTTTGAATGCTTGCATGTTTGTCCTCTTTTACTCTTGTATGACTCTTATACTTAGAATAATTTTCATGTCTTCAACAAACACCTTGACTGTGTAATCTTCTCGGTGTGGAATACTTCGGCTATTCCTACTATCAGTTTTCCTCGGTTCTGACCTAACACTTGAAAATATTTCTCATAATATTAAGTGTTATTTACAACTTGCCACTTCATTGAAGACCTCTGTCTTCTGTTATTGTAACATAGCCTTGGGTTTAACTTCAACTTGTAAATTTTTCTTAAAATTTCAACAAGTGTTAGACCAACTTCTTTTAACATAACCTCGGCTTTGTAAATTTTTTCTGACAAGTTTAACAAGTGTTAAACCAACTTCTTTTAACATAACCTGGTCTTAACTTCAACTTGTAAATTTTTTCTCAAAATTTCAGCAAGTGTTAAACCAACTTCTGTTTGTAACTTTAGCTTGTAAATTCCAATTCCCAAGCATCATTCTCCAGCTCTCTACTCCCTAATATGAACCTAAGTTCCACTTGGGTTCTCATTAAGCATGGGGCTTTGACCTTGTCGCCGAGGTCAGATTTAAACAAAAATTGGTCGAAGTTACCAACCCCGGTCTCTTTGTTAATCTGACTGACATGCACTTAGCTCCAATCTGTGTTTGACTCTGCCGACATGGCAAATCCAGGTTAATCCAACTTAGTTCAACTCTATTATATGCAAGTAGGAACTCTTCCATATAATAAGTCTAAGTTATTCGTCATGTTTCAATTAGAAATATCGCCAACTTAGTTCAACTCTATTATATGCAAGTAGGAACTCTGCCATATAATAAGTTTAAGTTATTCGTCATATTTCAATCAGAAACATCGCCAACTAGTTCAACTTTATTATATGCAAGTAGGAACTCTACCATATAATAAGTCTAAGTTATTCGTCATGTTTCAATCAAAAACATTGCCAAGTGACTGGTCAATCATACTACACAAGTTTAAAAAAAAAAATTAAGCTAAGAACTTTATTAATACTTCTGTTAATAACAAAACAAAAGGAAAACTTAGGAAACAAGAAAATCTAGTGATAGAAAAACTTCAGATTACAAGTATTCCAGGGTCTTGGCAATTCTTTGCCCTCACAATCCTCAAGCTGATATGCCCTATTACCTAAGACCGAGGTGATTCTGTAGGGTCCCTTCCAATTTGGGCCAAGCTTGCCCTCTTTGGGATCCTTCTTGTTGCCGACAACCTTTCTCAAGACGAGGTCACCAACTTGGAACTCTCGTGGGTTCACCTTCTTATTATAAGCCCTAGCAAGTTGCTGCTGGTATGCCCCTAGCTGAATTGCTGCTTTCTCCCTTCTTTCTTCCAGCAGATCCAGATCTCGGGCTAAAAATACATCATTAGTTCCATTCTCCACTCCCTAGGTTCTGATCCCTAGGATGCCGACCTCCAGCAGAATGATTGCTTCTGTGCCATAAGCCATGGCAGATGGAGATTCCCCAGTTGATATTCTCTACGTAGTCCGATACGCCCAAAGTACATTGGGCAACTCATCTACCTACTTTCCCTTTGCTGCTTGCAGCCTCTTCTTAATCTCATCCAAGATAACTTTGTTGAATGTTTCTGCTTGTCCATTGCTTTGAGGAAAACTTGGGGTGGAAAAATAATTCTTGATTTTGAACTTTGCACAGAAGCTCTTGATTAGCTTACTATCAAACTAAGTGCCATTGTCAACTATTATTGCTCTTGGGATCCCAAACTTGGTGATGATGTTCTTCCATATGAAGTTCTTGACATCAATGTCCCGAATCTTTGCAAGGGGTTCAGCTTCAACCCACTTGGTGAAGTAATCTGTTGCCACTAGCAAGTACTTCATTTGTCCAGTTGCTTGAGATAGTTTTCCAACAAGATCCATGCCTCATTGGGCAAATGGCCAAGGACTGGACACTGGGTTCAAGTCTACTGCTGGTTGGTGTATCAAAGGTGCAAACCTTTAGCACTTCTCACACTTCTTGACATAGGTTTCAGCATCTTTCTGCATGTAGGGCCACCAGTACCCCTGAGTAATGGCCCTATGAGCAAGTGACCTGCTCCCAGCGTGGCTTCCACATACTCCTTCATGTATCTCGTACAAAAAATCTTCAACCTGTGCAGGATGCACACACATCAGAAGGGGTCTAGTAAAAGATCTTCTGTAGAGATGTCCTTTTGCTGTCAAACTGAATCTTGCCGACTTCAGTCTGATCTTGTGCATCTCTTTACGGTCGTTTGGCAACTTCCCATCTCTAAGGAATACTATTATTGCATTCATCCAACTTGGTCTCATCTCCACACACATTGTTTCACGTTCTGTGCTCAGTGGTTCTATGCTTGGACCTGACAACCATTATCGTTCTTGCCTCTGTAGGTTTCATTGCACTAGCTAGGTTGGCCAGAGCATCTACATGGCTGTTGTCTTCTCGGCTAACTTGTTGTAGTTGGCAATTCTGGAATAAGGCTACCAGTCTGCCCACTTCCTTTACATAGGCCGACATCCTTTCATCTCGGGCTGCATATTCGCCTATTGCCTAGTTGACTATAAGCTGAGAGTCACAGAAGACTATTACCTCGTCAGCTTCCATGGCTGCTACTAGCTTTAATCCTGCGAGTAGTGCTTCGTACTCTGCTTCATTGTTTGAGGCCTTAAACCCCAAACGAATGGATTATTCCAATATCTACCCATCTGGTGATACTAGTACTACTCTTGCCCCCGCTCCTTGTCAGTTTGAACTTCCATCAACAAACAACCGGAAGGAGTCGCCGATGTAAATGCTGCAGGGCCTGAGTTTTTCTTCCTTCCTTTGTTCTGTTGTCCCCCGCTAGGTTTTTCCTTGCTCATTTGGACGTTGTATACCTCGGCTCAATGAAGCTTGATGTATAGCAGCGTCTGGTGTGAACTCAGGCACGAAGTCGGCTAAGACTTGGCCTTTGATTGTTGTTATGGGTCTGAACTCTAGGTCATATTGGTCCAATATTACTGCCCATCTGGCTATTCTGCCTATTAAATCTCCCTGCTACAACAGGGACTTCAAAGGATGCTCAGTTAGCACCACAATTTTGTGGGCTTAAAAGTAATGATTCAGCTTTTTGAAAGCCATTACTAAAGCCAGTGTTAACTTCTCCAAAGGTAGGTATCTAGTCTCTACATCTGCCAGGGTTTTACTCACGTAGTAAACTGCCCTTTGCTTTCCCTTTTCTTCTTTGACAACTACTACACTCACTGCGTGCTCTGAAACAGCCAAGTATAAGAACAGCTCCTCTCCAAGTACTGGATTTGAGAGAACAGGAGCTGTGGTCAAATACTTCTTCAAGTCGGCCAAGGACACTTCGCATTCTTCGGTCCAGAAGAAGTCTGTGGCTTTTTTCACTAAGCTGAAGAAACGCTTACACTTATCAAAGCTTCTGCTTATAAATCTGTTCAGGGCTGCAGCCCTTCCGGTCAACATCTGCACTTGTTTTGCCGACGTTAGACTCTTTAGTTCTAAGATAGCCTTGATCTGATCTGGACTTGCCTCAATGCCCCTTTTGGTTACCAAGTATCCCAAGAACTTACCAGACCCAACTCCAAATGCACACTTCGATGCATTGAGTCGGAGCTAATATGTTTTAAGGATGTCAAAAACTGCCTTTAAGTCTTCCAGATGATCCTTAGGTTCCTTGGTCTTCACAACTATGTCATCTATGTATACCTCTACTATTCTGCCAATTAGATGTCTGAACATCTTGGTTACCAATCTTTGGTAAGTTGCTCCTACATTTTTCAACCCAAAAGGCATTACTCTGCAGCAATACAGCCCTTTTGGGGTGATAAATGCAGTCTTCTCCTCATCTAGGGGGTACATAGCTATCTAATGGTACCCCCTGTAAGCATCTAAGAAGCTCATTCTTCCATGCCCTGAAGTGGCATCCACCAATTGGTTAATTTTGGGTAATGGAAAACTGTTTTTGGGATAAGCCTTGTTCAGGCTAGTGAAGTCCACGCAGAACCTCCATTTACCATTCTTTTTCTTCACCACCATTGTGTTTGATAACTATGTTGGGTAATTTACCTGTCTAATGGCTTTGGCCTCCAAAAGTCTATCTATTTCCTCTTCCACTGTCTTAACATGCATTAATGTCGACCTCCTTGCTCGTTAGATGACAGGTTTGGCCGACCTGTCCACATTCAGTCTATGGCAAGTGACCTCGGGGTCAATGCCAGACATCTCGTAGGGCGTCCTTGCAAACACCTCCAGATTTGCTCTCAGGAATGCCTCTAGTTCTTTTTCCTCTTCCTCGGCTAAGCCCGAGCCGAAAAGGAAGAAGCGTTCTTCATCCCCTTGCTGGACAAGAATTTTCTTCAGGGCTTCTTCACTCTTCTCGACTAGCTCTTTGCCGACGTCATCCAGGGCTTCCACATTCTCGTCCTCGATCTCTGCTGTTTCTGCTTCTCGTATGTTGCAGGTACATTTCATTGCTGCCATGGGGCAATTATTTGCCTGCAACTAATCCCCTCTAACCTCCTCTATTCTACGCTCTGTTGGGAACCGCAATAGCTGATGCAATGTTAAGGGAACAACCCCCATTGCATGTAGCCATGGCCTTCCCAAGATAGCATTGTAAGGGAAGGGGGTGTCGATTATGGTGAACTTTGTTTTTATCTTCTTGGTGCCAACATGCACCTCTAAACTCACTGCTCCCAGGGGCCACGTCGGCGTTCCATTGAACCCAACCATTGGGCCATTGGACTGCTCCAAATCATCTTGGTAAAGGCCAAGCTCCTTGTAAAACCTGACATACATGATGTCACAAGAGCTACCTTGGTCAACTAAGATGTGCTTTACTTGGCACTCTTCAATCTGGAGGGATATTACTAAGGAGTGGTTTAGGATGATCTAAATAAGTGTACTTTTTGACTTTTTATGAAATATGGGTTGGATATGGGTTAGGTTTGAAGTGATGTGTTAGAGAGGTGATGTGATTTAAATAAGATGATGTGACTTAAATAGAATAGTGACTTTTTGACTTTTTTAGATCATGCCAAACAAGGCCTAAGGCATTGTTGTGTGGATACTGCACCATCTCCAGGTCTTCCTCAGTAAAGGACACCACTAGTCCCTGGCTTTCTTCTGCCCTAGGTCTTTTTTTCCCAACCTGATACACATGTTGTAGGTGTTTTACCTTCTGGGTTTCCTCCCTTAACTCATTCTCATTCACCTTTGAGTGAATCACATTGATCACTCAAGGTCCGTCTGCCTACGGTTGTGGTGCTGGTAGGGGTGGTGCTATTGGTGCCTGGGGCAGTCTTGCCTGCTCTTCCCTTGTCCTGGCCTCGTCTACCAAGTCCCTTAAATGGCCTTGTCTTACCAAGTCTTCCAGATGTGTCTTCAGAGCTCTACACCCCTGAGTCAGATGTCCAGCCTCATTGTGGTAAGCATAGTGCTTGCCAAGGTTTCTTCCCATAAATTCGCCTGGTACTCTTGTTGGTGCTCGGTAATAGGGCTGATTTCGGATTTTTTCCAAGACTTTATAGACAAGGATTCGGAATACGGTTGTGACTGCCTGTGCAACCCTTAACCCTGTCTCTGGTTTGTTGTAGCCACCATCACCTCAACCTTGCTTCAGCGAGCAACTTTTCTTTTCCTGTTTTGACGCCTTTGTGCCCGGCGTGTCCTTCTCAGCCCTAGCATACTTCTATCCTGGCCATAAGCTCCTCCATGCTTTTCGGCAATGTCTTTGCCAGTGATTTTCGAAGTAGACAGTCATGTGGGGAAGTGGATTGGAAATACTCTTCAGATCCTGGAAGACGCCAATGATCCTCAACAAGTCACCTGAGAAGATATAAAGACTCCGGTCGGGGGTGCCGGAATTAGCACTCCGACGTACAAGTCAGTTCTTCCACTCAAGAGAGCTTGCTCACTAAGTTATTAGTAGTAATTCTTAGTTGTCCTGTTTAGTCCGTTGTCATTATATTTATAATCGCCTCCTCTGATCCTCGGGACCAGGGCCTACTTTTTCAATCATTACCTTTTCTACTATTCGGCTATAGGGATGGACCATATTCGGCCCTCTATCCTATTCGGCCCCTTATCCTTGTGTGATAGAGGCCGGCTAGCGTCAAGCCTTCGAAATATACCTCCTTTATATTTGTCAATTATTCGGCTACCACAATTGCCCTCCGAACTCCCTATTGACGGTAGTCAATCGGCGTGTTTGGTTCAGAATTCGGGAAGCTTATCATCACGCGGCTTCGCGTTCCCCAATACATGTCAGGGGGCGCGCGCTTCTTTGTCCATCATTACGCTTTCCCGCTCTATTCATGCGTATATCAGCATTTATTGCGATTTGAAATTTTGGTCCTTTCGAATTCAGGTTTCGTTGATTTTCTGGGGCTTTTGGAACGCCAGTGCATATCTCTCCGTGACTCGCATTTTTCTGCAACTTCTTCCGCCTTCCCTCGTCTCCTCTGCTCTTCGTAAGTCTCCTCATCCCTTCTTTGTAATCCTATTTTTTCTGTTTGCTATTTTAGCTTCGGCAAGTATTTAGTTCTCCGCTAAGATGGCCAAACATTTGAAGGATCTCCTTCGAGGATCGTGTCTCCGGTTTCGGCGGCATTTTCTATTCTGACGGCGTCCACTTATCCCTTGTAACGGACAACGCTCTCGACATGGAGAGGAAGATCAAAACACGATTGTATTCCCTCTTTTATCCATTCTTTGAGGCGGGTTCGTTTCCCCTACCCACTTCTTAGGGCCGTTCTCCGTTATTGGGGCATGATTCCTTCTCTGTCCAATGTAAATTTCCTTCGCATCATCATGGGAGTTGAAGTGTTGCATCAACGCCTTAAGATTAATCTTGGGATTCGGCCATTACGGCCTTTATTCGCCTTAGCCAAATCCTCGGTCGGTGGGCGATATTTCTCGAGCCAAAGATCTTGACCATCACTTAGTGACTATGCTTGCGATTACGGTAGCGGGTTGGCAACGTGATGGTCAACGTCGAAATGGCGGGAGTTCTTTGAAGGGGAGGATCGCTTGGACCCTATTCCCAGACATAAGGGTGACCCAGGTTGCCACACAATACCTTATATTTGTTGGTCTGTCTCTTATTCGGCTCTTTTCTCTAAATCGGTTTTTATTTTCTGCAGGCAATAGGTTGAAGAAAGTTCGACTTGATTGGCAGCGTGGTTCTTGGGAGGTCAAGATCGCACTCGATTATTTGACGCCCAAACTTGCAAAAGCAAGGAAGGGCCGCCCATATTCTCCTTGATGCGAGCCCACTTACACCACGTTCTCATTTGCGAGATCACATTCGATTCGATCGGCAATCAACAACTCTCGGCCCTTATCTTCCCGGCTTCATAAACCTTAGCGGTCGGTCTCGCGGCTTGATTCGGGAAGGCAGAAACGAGTTCTTGAGGTGATTGCCGATCCGGTGAGATTCTTGAGGGTTGTAAAGGCGGCAAGCCGTCGCTCGTCGTTCGAGGCCACCGAGCCGTCTGGGTCTGGACGAGGAGACTTCTCTTCCGGGGATATTTTTGCGAACTTGGAGGATCTACGGCGATTTCTTTGAGGGTATGGCGAAGGAAAGCCCTACGGATGGCGCGTAGAAGGAATCTTGGCGGATAGCCGCCCGAAGAAGGCGAATCTGTTGTATCAAACCCTAAGCTTGAGTCAAGCCCTTCGTGCCCGTTTACGAGGGCGGTTGAGGTTCTTTGCGTTTGAAGCGGAAAAAGGTGGAGAACAAGCCCGGAAGCGGTGATTCGAGCAAGGCCAAAGCCGTGGTGCGAGGAGAGGAGAGTCGGAAGCTGGCCCGTTAGGAAGCGGCCTCGGCGAAGAAGCGGGCGTGGTCGCTCCGTTCGTCATTGACCAAAGATCGAGGATATGCGATTTTATCCGGCCTTGACCGCCATCGAGGATCGGTAGTGGCTCTGAGCCTGGCGGCTTCAATTTCTCTGCCGGCTGACAACACAACCTTTGGTGCCGTGGCTGATGTTTTGGCCGTTGCCCTAAATTGCTCAATCGGCATATCTGGTAGCTACCTTAATATTGGTCTTGTTTGTTAGGCGTCTAATCGGTCTTGTTTGTTAAAGGCGTCTAATCACACCGACTTGGTTTTGAGACGGTCGGAAGGATTGCCGACTTGGGCGCCGCTGCGTGGTGCTCTCGGGAGGTGACCATTTACAAGCGGTTGGAGGTCGGAAAAAGTAGGGCGAGTTGAAATTATGAGAGCTGAAATGGAAGCCTTGTGGCGAAGCGGAGAAAAGAGGGCTCGCGTCGCCGAGCAACCGTGTTGATCTTGAGGAAGGGCAAGTCTGGCGAGAATCGCTCAATCTTTCCAAGAAGGCACTAACTGAAGCGGAAGCTTCGATTAGAGGAGCTTAAGGCGTCTCGCGAGAAAGCCGTATCAGAGGCCTTTGAGGCGGGGAGAGGCGCCGCTCTGACGGAATATGTTGAAGAAGTATCCAAATTTGAGAATCGCGGGTTCAAACATGGGTGGCTCAAAGCCCTCGCTGCCACTGAGGTTACATTGGATTTGCCAATCCCTTATGAGCAGGTAGATGTTGAGCCGCTTGAATCCGATACCGAAGAATGATCTAGAGCCGTTTACTGAGCAGGCGTCTTTTTGTTTTTGTTCTTGTTTTTGGTTTAGGGTAGTTTTCATGTATAAATTGGATGGCATTTGTGGGCAATTTATTAATGAAAATTTCCTTGTAAATTTATTAATGAAATTTATTGTGCGCACTTTGTATGAAAGAGTTCTGTGGTTTAATTTTGCTCTTGTAATTAATCGTGTAATTTTTTGTTACTACCACACGCACTTTGTATCAAAGAGTTCTGTGGTTCGATGCATTTAGTAAAACGGCATTGCATATCTTGTGGGAAACCACGATTTGTGAATCTGCCCTTGCCCCAGGGGGTTCATAAAAAGATTACAAAGTGGGACCGACTTGTGGTAATTTGGGGTACTTGGTCGAGCAGTTGGCGTGGTAGGATAACTTCTTGTGTACGAATGATTTTATCTAGAATTCTTACGTAGAATATCGTCTGTCCAAACGTTAGTTAGATTTTATCTAAAAATTTACCCGAAGTCGCCAACCGCTGAGGGTAGAGAGGAAAAGATTGTTCAATATCTGGGTTCCTGCAGATTCAGTTCACGTTCCATCAAAATCACCATTTGCAATTTCATTGCCTATTGATCTTGGGCCCTCAGATTGACAAAGGGATCAATTAGTGAGCCGGCTGGGGTAGTTTAGCCGAACAGATTGATGTATCTGCTCTTGCCCGAACCAGCTTGTCCTGCAGTTAATTTAGTCGGCGTCGGGCGCTTGGGTTTCGCGATTAATGATCCTGCCTCGATCGTGCTGCCTCTGCGAGTGTTAAATGATCAAAAGTACAGTTTTTAAGAGTCTGGTAGGTATCTGTGTGAGACTTCTGAGAGAAGATCTGTTGTGCGAATGTCAAACAAGCTCTTCTTCAACAGCAAAGGGGAAGCCAAGGCTGGCGGTGAGCTTAGCGGTGATATGCATCGAGGTGGACAAGTGGCGGCGCCCTTGCGTCTGCGAATAAGAGTTCTATGGGTCGAGAGGCGTCAATCTCCTCGACGTCGTAGTAGGTCGCCCAGACGGGATAGGCAGTCCCAGGGGAGATCGCCACACGCCCAAGTCGAAAGGAGATCAGACGCGAATCCGAGCCCATTAAGTTTTGCAGTATTTGTGAAGAATAAGCCCATAGCGAGCGGACTCGATCGTTCGAGATCGAGATGTGGCGGTCGAGTTTGCTCGACAAATATTTCCTCGGAAGTTCGGCGATCTATGGTTGGTCGTCGGGACTACGAAGTGTTTCGCGAGGGCATTCACGCAGGCGGTGAAAGGGCTCTATCTGACCTATGAAGTCGGCATGCGATTGCGCGCCGCCGTAGAAATGGAGAAAAATGATGAGCATATCCGTAGTTTGGAGGCTCGCGTGGAAGCGGTGAGCGTGAGTTAAGAAAGATCAAGGCGGCTCGGCACAACCCGGTAGGCGGTGAATCAATAGTGGAAGAGGGTTACGAGTCGGCATAAGCGGCCCCTTGCCGATCGAGCAGCGAGCATGTTCGCATTGGAGTCCGCCAAGGGAGGTCTTATGAAAAAGGTTTCCACGAAGGTGCTTGGTTGGGATCCAAAGACCAAGGAGAAGCTTCGAAGAGGTTTGCGATGTGAAAACCGTGGGTTCGGGCATGGTTGGATCAAAGCAACTCAAGTCGCCGAATCTCTTAAGCTTGTCGGGGCATAAATTAGCGTCACCTCTCTACCCTGATGAGGACTTTCCGTTTTACGCTTTGAAGTTGAGAAGAAGCGAGGATGAGGCGGCCGTATGACTTTAATTGTAGTATGACTTTAATTGTTGTAAGGTTGAGCGGTGGCGTTCGAAATTATGTAATTTGTTGATTTTTTGAATAAAAGACACTTTGTTGAAAGTATCAAATTGTCTCCGCATTAGCGTGTGGGTGTTTAACTTTATTGCATGGATTGTTTGGATAGGCGTGAATACATCAATCGGACTCGGCTATATCAAATCGGTCGCCCGACTCTTTGGAGTGATCGGCCTACATGTGTAGGCCGTTTATTTTTAATAAAGCCGTTTGGCGTGTGTTGAAATTTAAAGAGGCCGTGAGTCGAGGATCGGAGGGCTACGGACTTAGCTCGAATGCCAAGTGTCTAGCCGATTGGGCTAGGTAATGTTTGCCCTTGCGTAGTCTCTGCGGGTTTTAGCCAACTTGAATGACTAGGTCATGGAGAATGTTGACCGGCCTTTGTCTCATGGGGTTTAGTGTTGATAAAATCATTTGAGATTTGGTTATTGAGATTGCGGCCATTCTTGAGAATAAAAGCGGCGGGTGCCTTATGCGGTCGAACATATTTGCGAGGATAGGCAAGAGTTCTCACCATCGGATGGTGATGATAGTTCTTGAGCTCAAGTTCCGACCACTGGCGCTCGGATGGTTTCTGCGGAGGATTCTCCGATGTGGGAGGTGGACTACTAAAAGCTGGAAAAACGTCGGCCTCAAGTCGTTGAAGCGGATCGCCCGAAAGGAGACATAACGATCGCTACCCTAACCTCCTTGTCTTGGATCTTGGCCTTGACATTGTCGATGGTGTCAAGGGCGGCGACATCTTGTTCCGGTAGTTAGATCGATCGTTTTGAACGCAATGGTTGCTCAAATGATGGGTTGATTTGTCTTGAAGTTAGAGATAGATATTGTAATGTTGAGCAGCGGATTGCGTCTGTGTAACATTTTTTAAATCAAATAAAAAGTGTTATTTCATATAGTTGAGTCTTACTCTGAGTCTCTTGTTTAATGGTTTCAGCAGGTCATTTCGTATGGTTTGATAGCTTGCTATTATTTTGCTAAATAGATATGCCGAATGAATGTTCCTGATCCCAAATTTGATCCCAAATTTTAATGGTTTCAGCACGTCATTTAGTATGGTTTGATTAGTTTGCTATCGGACCTTGCCTTAGGCGAGTCTGAGTTTCCCAATGGAGTCGTACTCGTGGGCGGCTCGAGCACGCCTCGCCGGACCTATTAGTTGACAAATGAGCTCCGGATCCGGGGGCTGACCGACAGGGGGCTTGTTCCTATGGTGACTGCACCAGCAGGCGCTCGAATCAGGAGACTTTAATTTGTGTCGTGGTATCCACGAAGGCGCTCAGTCGGAGGCTTGTTCGGCCCTATGGTGACTGCACCAGGCGCTCGAATCCGGAGACTTTAATTTGGCTGTCGTGATATCCACGAAGGCGCTCGGTCGGAGGCTTGTTGACCTATGGTGACTGCACCAGCAGGCGCTCGAATCCGGAGACTTTAATTTGTGCCATCGTGATATCACGAAGGCGCTCAAATCGGAGGCTTGTTCGGCCCTATGGTGACTGCACCAGGCGCTCGAATCCGGAGACTTTAATTTGTGTCGTGATATCCTGAAGGCGCTCAGTCGGAGGCTTGTTCGGCCTATGGTGACTGCACCAGGCGCTCGAATCCGGAGACTTTAATTTGTGTCGTGATATCCACGAAGGCGCTCGAGTCGGAGGCTTGTTCGGCCCTATGGTGACTGCACCAGCAGGCGCTCGAATCCGGAGACTTTAATTTGTGTCGTGATATCCACGAAGGCGCTCAGTCGGAGGCTTGTTCGGCCCTATGGTGACCTGCACCAACGGGCGCTCGAATCGGAGACTTTAATTTGTGCCATCGTGATATCCACGAAGGCGCTCGGTCGGAGGCTTGTTCGGCCCTATGGTGACTGCACCAGGCGCTCGAATCCGGAGACTTTAATTTGTGTCGTGTTATCCACGAAGGGCGCTCCGAATTCGGAGGCTTGTTCGGCCCTATGGTGACCTGCACCAACGGGTGCTCCGAATCCGGAGACTTTAATTTGGGCCAAGAGGCTTGGAAGAGTGACAAAGAAAATCGACTTCCATTAAAATGTGGTACCAATACAAGCATCAGATCCCACAAGTCGGGTCCGTGGATGGATCTTCACAAAATCTACGTTCACGCGGATTGCGGCGAGCCACAGATCTCCTCAATGCGCGATCGATTGGAAGCGCATAAGGCGATGGTAGGTGCTTGGGGCGGCCTTCATGGCGTGCGACGGCGCCCATGATGGCGTTATCTGGCGGCGGAAGCTTCACAACAAAGAATCCCGTCTACCGTCTTTGAGCCGCTCGAGCCGGTATACGACCCTCCCCAATTTACTGGATTCGTGTTGAAGCCGAGCGATGGGTGAGCGATGGAGATAGGTCCGACTCTTTGAGGCGAGTTCAACAAAAGTTACGTAATACAAGATCTCCAAAGTGCTTCTTGGGTCTATAAGAATGCGTTCAACGCTAAACTGGCGTACGCGTAATCGAACGACCAGAGGATCGACGTGGCTAGGCACTGTTCCGATGAGGTCGGAGTCATCGAACTTAATTGTCGGAGCTTCTCTGTATGCGCAGTTGACATATTATGTTGCCGGGTATTGGCGCGATTGGATCGTATGCGATCGGGGAGCCCGGCGGACCGTGGATTACGTGGATTACACCAAGCGGAGGTGAATCCTGTCTCAAGGCTAATGCTTTGGTTGGCCTTCCCTTGCCCGCGTCTTGTCGATCGACCATCTTGCACCAGTTCCTCCGGATGATCCTTTAGGGCATAACGGCTCTCGGTTTAAGTGGCCGTGATCTTTGTGGTATTCACATCGTTTGTCCCTCCTCCGTGTGTCGGAGGTCCCACCATCTTTGGCGGCCATTTGAAAAGCGGAAGGTGTTGGACTTTGGTCATTATTATCGCGATCGGCTCGTCAACTCCGTATACTTCTTATCGGTTCGCCTTGGCGTCTGCATCAACTTGTAGGCTTCGTTCATTCGATGGGACCTTGATCGCTTGATCGGCGGAGTCCGCCTTTTGTCTCGCTTGGTTCGTTCTTGGGGTTCGGGCTTTCTTGGCGGCTGATTGGTCGAAACAATTTCGGGGAGGCCGTTTTTTGGATATTTGTCCTGCTTTTATCCTCAGGGCATTGTCTTCCACTTTACAATATTCTTCAACTTTCTTCATCAATGCCCCGACTGTTTTCGGGGGCCTCCGGGTCAGGGAACTGCGCAGAGCACTGTCAGGATGTAAGCCCATTTTGAAGGCGGTGATGGCCATGGAGTCATTAGCGTCGTCGACGAGGTTGAAGCACTCCCAATATCGTCTTGCGAAATGCGCTCTGGCGTCTCTCATGGATCTGCATGGCCCAGAGGAGTCGGCTATTCGGTTGTACCTCGTTGGTGATGAACCTGGCCCTGAAGGATTTCTACAGTTGGCGGAAGCTTTTAATCGAAGCTGGCTCCAACTTGTAATACCACTTGATGGCTAGTGGACCTAGGCTGCTAGGGAATATTCGGCACATGAGGGCTTCATTGTCTGCGTCTTGGCGTCGCCTTTGTTGTAATAGCGGATATGATCGGTGGGTGCGATTTGCCGTCGTAAAGTAAGCAGCCAGACTTTGAATTTCTTGGCGAGGGGCGCCCTTGCGATCCGTCGAGCGAAAGGATTGTGCTAGTCTTCCTCGTTTGGTAGCTTCTCCTGCGCTTGTTCCTTGTTCGCGGATCCTTTTGAGGCTGGAGGCTTCGGATCGTCCCTTGCGTCGGACTCGTGGATAATGAATTGAGTTGTTATCGGTATCCTTTGGTGGGCGAGGTCTTGGTCCGTCTGCCCTTGGAAGTTGTTCTGGTTCCTGGCGCATGGCCTCTTTAGATTTTTCTACCTCCAGGGCCAAGTCTTGTGAGTCGTTCGTTCTCGGCGATCATGTTTTCGAGCCTTTGTTAGATTACGCTTTGCTTGTTCCATGATAACTGCATTGCTTCTTGTCTTTGAAGTTGTTGGCGAATCAAAGTTCAAAGCGTTGTCTTGCGCGATGGTTTCTTTTCTGAGCATGTTAGCTGGGGTGAGGTTGTCTTCCCGTGCGATCTCGTCGGTGGCTATCGGAGGATCTTCAGTCACGCCTTCCATGGATATATTTGAGTATTCCCATAGACGGCGCCAATTGTGGGGAAGTGGATTGGAAATACTCTTCAGATCCTGGAAGACGCCAATGATCCTCAACTAGTCACCTGAGAAGATATAAAGACTCCGGTCGGGGGTGCCGGAATTAGCACTCCGACGTACAAGTCAGTTCTTCCACTCAAGAGAGCTTGCTCACTAAGTTATTAGTAGTAATTCTTAGTTGTCCTGTTTAGTCCGTTGTCATTATATTTATAATCGCCTCCTCTGATCCTTGGGACCAGGGCCTACTTTTTCAATCATTACCTTTTCTACTATTCGGCTATAGGGATGGACCATATTCGGCCCTCTATCATATTCGGCCCCTTATTCTTGTGTGATAGAGGCCGGCTAGCGTCAAGCCTTCAAAATATACCTCCTTTATATTTGTCAATTATTCGGCTACCACAAGTCATCTTTCAGGCCATTCTTAAATGACACAACCGCCACCTCTTGGTTGCATCCTGGTATTCGGTTGAATACCTCATAATACCTTTTGGCATAGGCCCTAAGGCTTTCGTCCTTGCTGATTTTCAAGGCCATCGGGGCATCCACCCTCAATGGTTGTAACTTGTTTGTCACGAACTTGGCCATAAACATCTTAGCCAGGCCTTCCCAGGTTTTCACAGTTCCTTTCGGCAACTTGTAAAACTAGTCCGATGCAATTTCTCCAAATGATAAGGGGAACACCTTGCAAAGCAACGGCTCGTTCCCGGTGTACAACACTATCGAGTTCATGTACAAACCGACGTGAAAGTTGAAGTCCGACTTACTGTCGTAGATTTGGAATTTCGGCATGCTAAACCTCTTCGGGGCTTCGAATTTGTCCAGTTCTACCGAGAACGGCGTTCTCGGCTTGACCGGGGAGGTTACCTCGGCATCTTGTTGCTTCCTCTGTAGGTAATCCCTGAGATCCTCCTTTCTCCTTCCAGGAGCTCAGCTATCTCCTGTAGGCATTCTCCATGAGTTGCATCGAAGCACAACTCCTGCCCTTGAACATGCCGATGTTCTTTGGGGCCAGCTTTCTTGGTGCAATGCGTCCTCCTAGATTCTTCCCTTCTTGACTCTCCTCGCCCGACCTCCCTTGAAGGCCAGTGAGAGTGTTTTTCGGTCCTGGTGTGCTAGGGGACTGTAGGGACTGTTTTCTACCCATCTTTTCGGGCATCTTTCTTGACCGCTGGAACGGCGTATCTTGCAACGGGAATAGTGGCTGCATGACATTGTTCTGCATCATGAAGTTGATGACCGTTTGCAGGTCCGCCAATTTGTTCGCCATTCCCTTATTTTTGTCGTCCCTCCGCAGGCATCTCTCTTTCCACACCTGGAGGTCATCCTCATTATAATACCCACCTCAGTCTGATTTCTTTGTTACGTTGCCCTCCTGGCCGACGTCCTTCTCTTCGTGATTCTTATCATGAGTCTCTTTGTTGCAGTTGTCTTCTTCGACATCAAGGTCAATAAGTTTCCCACTTCCAGTAGGAGTGTCATCCCCAACCTTCTCTTTCTGTCCGTTACTGGCCATCTATTCTCCTTTCTTTCCCACAAACAGCGCCAAATTGTGTGAGTCGATTTCTGACCACACTGCCAAACTAGTACTTAGCTAGAGAGCACCAGCAGAATAGATTAAGCCCGAACGACCTGTCACAAAAAGAAGAGATTCCAACGGTGGTTCATCCACTTGGGGGCACTCCGACGATCAAGTCAGTTATCACTCAAAGATAACAAAAGTCCTTAACTCACTATTCATAATATAAAAAGCGTACCTTAGACCCATGAGGGTGCCTCCTTTTTATAGCCAACACAAACCTAGTCCTAATAGAAGCCTAACTTCAATGGACTTAGGATTACCGCTAATCTTGGACTCCCAATAGCATTGGGATAAACTCTCTAAGAGTCTTATCTCTATCCAAACTGAAGTTTTCTCTCATTCTAGGACTCTTGTCTCTTATCCGCTTATCCTGGATTCTGGTATCTTCGCAAATAACCTCGGCTTAGCCGAGATTATCTCGGCGTCATGATTAAGACACGTGGCACCTCGGCGGACACTTCGGTGTCACCTCAGCCACGTTTTGCTATTCAAAAATTATGCCCCACACTATCCCTCATCTAAAATATTAATCACTTACTTAAGCAGCTTCTTCTTCTTGGGCGAACATTATTTTCTTCGATTTCGTGATAAAAATTAAAATTAAAATTAAAAACACTCTGGTTTTGAGCTATAAAAATATTAATCACCCAATTTCACCACCTGTACCCAAAAATTACTCTGTTTTATCCCCTATTTGTCCCCTAATTAATTTGTTTTTATATTTTCATTTCCTGCTTTTATTCATGCAGTAAAAGAACAAATCCAAAAATGGATAATGAAGATAGATTAATGAGAATGATTTTATTAGGAAGAAGATGGATTATGGAGGATGCAAGTGTTTAATAACACAATGAGAATGAATAAGAATAATAGACCATGAAGGTTGGGTGTTCAATATGATAAGGTTGGATGTGTATTTTCATGAGGGTGAGTGTTTCATTTCAATTTGTGTCCATTATAATAATTTTAATTGAAATTATAAATGTCGTTATAAAAAATTTATCAATAAACAGGAGTTCTTAGAAAAAAGGTGAGGGCTATTAGTGCCACCCAATACAAAGGCTTATATTAAACAGAAATTAGAAAAGACAAGATGTAATTAATGTTACTTTTAATTTTTGGGAGACTATTCATGATATGTTACAGATCTTGGGTTTAGCCTAAAAGTCTTGTAGCTACACCTTAAGGGATGGTAAAGGGAAGGTCAGGGGTTCAAACTAATAAAGCAGAGGTGATCCTTTTAATTGTAATGTAATTTTACTAACAAACTAACATTCTATATTTAAAAAATAAATAAAAAATCATGACACATTACCATATATACTACTTTCTCCATCTCAATTTGTTTGTCCATTATAAAAAATTTAACTTATTTTAGAGACATGCAATTATTACATTTTAATTCAACTTTTGAATTTTTTTTTCCCACCATGGTCCTTCTATTTGAAATTTAAAATATGTTTATAATGATTTATAAGGGGCAATTTTAGAAATCTAACAAAATTTACAATTCTAAAATAGAAAGTGGACAAATATTTTGGGACAAACTAAAATAAAAATGTGAACTAACAAAATGGGACGGAGGGAGTAACGGCAAGATTTAAAGTTGGGCTAAAGTACCCTTCCCTCCCCAACAATTTCAAATACAAGTGGATTAAAAAATGAAAGGCTAATTATACCAATAGTCCTTATATTTTAACTCTTATGTTATTTTGGTCTTTATAATTCAATTAACTTGATTTTGACTTTAAATTTATAATTTTGTCTCTATTTGGTCAAATTAATTTTAATTTATAGTAATTTTTTATTTAAAATCTGCACATAAGCAACATGTGTGATACTTTTACAGGAAAATTGTAAAATTATTCAACTTAGTGAGTTAGTTTTATCAAATTCAGTGATCATTTTTCTTCAAGGCATATTGGACCAATTTGACACAAAATCTAAAATTAAAGGTTAAAATCAAGATAATTGAAATAACATAGACTAAAATGACATAAGAAGTAAAACATAGAAACCACTGAGGTAATTTGTCCAAAAATAAATACAGAACCGATTGGGAGCCCGAATTTGAGCTTCCCCGAATGCCCCGAATTCCTTTTCTTCCTCTTTTTTCTTTTTTTTTTCAACAGAAGAAGGAAGAAGATGGAGGAGGGAGGAGGAGGAGGAGGAGGAAGAGGAGGGAGGAGGAGGAGGAGGAAGGAGGAGGAGTGGACTGGAGGGGCCATACCAATGGGAGGAGGCGGATGCTTGAGGCGGCGGCAAGCGGTGGTCTTCGACGATCGGGTGAGCAATAACGACCGGAGTCCGGCGACAAGCGTGGGCAAGACGCTGACACCTCTCTTCTCTCTCTCTCTCTCTCTTTCTCTCTTTCTCTCTTCTCTTTCTCTCCCTCTCCCTCTCTGGTTCAGACCGAAAATGAAAGAAGAAGAAGAAGAAGAAGAAGAGGAAAAAAAACTAATGCCCAATAAGGTCATTCGGAGAAAAGAAATTCGGGACACAAATCATTTTTCAAATAAGTAAGAGAAGGAACATTCATATACGATTTTGAAGAACAAAAGTACAAGAGAGTACTTACCAATGGTTAGTTGTTGCACTCTCATGAAAATGAATCAACTCAAAGTGTTTAGGATTTAAATTCCGATCAACGTTTTCGGGATTTGAATTCCGATCAGTGTGCTCGGGATTTGGTTTCCCACCAAGAACATCATAGAATATTTCTTTCAACCTTGTAAAATCAGAGTCTCCAGAATCATAATTACGGTTTGTTATGAACCCGAATTTCGCCCGGTCTTTGATAATCATAATGTCTTTGCTTGAGAAGTTTCCATGAATGAGATTTTGTTTATGAATTCGACACATACCCATTATAATATCACTGCAATACACGTGTTTAAAATAGTTAAAGCAAACATTATCATGATGTACTCATTACATAAGATACAAAGTTTATAGTAAGACTAACCGAATGATGAGTTGATAGTTTTGGGGAAGTCGTGCTTCTGGATTGTCCAAACTTAACCGATGTAAATTCTTATAATCCTCTAAAGTATACTCAATTTTTTCCACAGCAACCCAGATGCCCTCTTTCCTTGCAATGATGAAATGTGACCCAAGGAATCTCTCACCTTTGAGTCGTAACAAATTCTTGTGAACATTTCTGGCGTCTTCTAGATTTGCAAAGTACAAAAAGGAGGCCTCAACCTCAAATTCTTTTTTATTGTCGATTGTTTGCAAGATGATCCAACCATGCTCAATAGCTTTAAGGTCAAAACCAGTCCTGTTAATGTGGTATTTACCTTCAGGTACCCAACCTTCAATCTGGAAATTAATGAGGGAAAAAAATAAAATTTAAGAATAAATGCTCAAGACATGAAGTTTAACTCAAGAATCAGAGAGAAACAAAATTAACAAACCGGTTCTGGTATATCTCCCATCGCTAACGCTCTCGTTAAAACACTACAGACACAGAGTAAGCAAAGCACAAATGAGAGTAAACTCTCATTGCCAGACGGGTCAACCAACTTTTATATGTAAATTTAAAGAGGGGTGTTAAAAAAATTGTTGCGGAAAAGGTTTGGCTTATTCTTTCAAATTGTCATCTCAATTTGAGAAAGTATTTGGACTTGGTATGTTTATTTTGAGACCGATTTTGATGATTCAAACTATTCATTTTTCAGAACTCGTTGAATAAAATATTCATGCAAAAAAATCGAGATGATTAGATATTAATAACTACATGTTTGAATCAAATTTGTTTTATGAAAAAATGAACGATGAACATAATTTCAAGATAGCAATACATTTTTTGTAATACATATTTGATTTACAATAGTATCATTTTTATTTTTATTTTTATGTTTTAGATAAATCAAGATTAGATGTATCTAAAAAATAAAAAATTTTAATTAAAATATGAAAAAAAATCATTAAAAACAAACAAAAATCCTAACAAAAATGTACAGATTTTTGTTTGAATTTTTAGTATTTTTAAAAAATATTTAAGTCAAATTTTTTACTTTTTAAATGTATCTTAATTACATGCATATAAAAGTACAAAAAATAGATTAAAATAAAATAAAAATTCTTTAAAAATAAATAAATAATTTATCTAAAAATAATTTTAAAAAAATCAAACGAAACACAATTTTCTCCTTGAGGATGAATATCAGAGCGGCACCGATCTTGTGCAATGACAAAAATTTATACATTATTTAAATAATTAGGATTTATTACATTTTCTACCCTTAAACTATTACTAAATTATTTATTTAGTCCCTGAACTATCGATTAAGTATACTAAAATTTTAAAATATATAAATCATAATCTATTTAATTCATAAACTATCGATTAAATCTATTAAGTCTCTAAATTATTTAATTTAAATCTATTTAGTTCTTGAAATGATTACAAAAAATATATATATAAATCCATAAGTATTATAAATTAGTGAAAAAATCATATCTAGTAAAAAAATTTATTTCAAAAAATCTTAAATTTTTATTTTATCTTTGAAAAGTGAACATTAGTTCTTCTGATAATTTTTTTATAAGGGTAAAGGTAATTATTTATAATATTTTCTTACTTATCTTCTATAATAGCTACTTGTTTGCCTTTATTTAGTATTATATATCAGATTTCATTTATAATTTCAATTGATTATCTTTAAGTCTTAATTAATGTATTATTTTGTTCAATTATTTTTTTTAGATGGATTATTTCGTTCTATTATTAATTGTAGTGAAATATTTTTATTTAAATTATCTAATTCTATTTTTTCAGTATATCTAATGCCCATATAATTTTATTGGTAAGATTGAGAAACTAAATAAATGAATACTAATTAAAAAAACTTTTTAAAGATAAAATAGAAATTTATGATTTTTTTGAAATAAAATTTTAACTAAATAGATTTTGATTTATATGCTTTAAGGATTTAGTAGACTCAATCGATAGTTTAGGGGATTAAGTTGACAATTTGATGATAGTTTAAAGATAAAAAGTGTATACACCCAAATAATTATTATTTATAAAATGATAGAAACATTATTTGATATTTGAGCATTATAATTCGTAATTATTTTATAAACTATGACAAGATTAATAAAAATCATGATTTTTAACTGAACAAAAATGCATTTTAAGAATAATTCTACATATACTTAAGAATCTTACTAAAAATTGTACTAAAAATACAAGAGGTCACGTGTGATTGGTTGTGAAAAAACACAATTATATTTACACATCCAATGATAATTGGACATACATAATTTTAGTAAGATTGTTAGTATGAATTTAAATAAATAGAACAATGAGTATTACTCTTTTTATGATTTGATTTAGTTTTATTCTAAAATTTTACTTACTTGGTTTAATTCTAAATTTTAAAGACCATAAATAATGAATTTATTTGAATTTATTTAAAAATGGAACCATATCCCTCACCCCTGAACTCTGCCGTGTACATAGCCCCCTCTGCCATGCGTAGAAAATAAAACGAAAGGGAGAGACAGAAAAAGGAAGGGGGAGGTGTAGTTTTTTTTTTGAACAACCGAATATATTAAGACAAGGCTAAAGCCTTACAGAGACCTTCAGGATGATTACACACCCAATTAGAAGGAAGAACTCCCTTTAGGTAGGCCCTAGCAGTCCAATGAGCTGCTTTGTTAGCCATACGTGAAGTCCACAAAAAAAAAAGATTACATTGGTTAGCCAAGCTACGAATATCCTCAATAATGGGGGCACAACTCCAAGGTGGAGCATCCTCAAAGACACACAAGCAAATAACTTCTTTGTTGTCACTGACAATTTCCACTTGAGACAGGTTGAGATCACGGATCAAAAGGCACGCCCATCTGATTGCCATAGCTTCGCCCTGCATGACTGACCCCACTTCCTCCATTCGGACCACTCCATCAGTGAGAGAGCCTTCAGAATCTCGAATTAAAACTGCCATGTATGCTTTCGAAGAACCGGGCTTAATTGCCACATCACAATTGGCTTTGAACCTTCCTGGCAGTGGGGAAGACCATGTCCTAGGAGCATCTCTCGCAGGACTGGAGAAGCTTGGGAAACAAGGAGATTGAAAAGGGTGGCTGGCCGATTCACAGAAACTTTTCTCGGGTGCAAAAATGGTAGCCCCCGGATCAATGGGGAGGTGGTTAAAAACAAAGTTGTTCCTATTCTTCCAAATGTGCCAAGCCAACCAAAGCATCTTGCACACGTAATCCACTCTATCATGCTGGTTTTCGATTGCCTGATACACCTCACAAGTCCATTGTTGAATCGAGGCGATGGTTCCTTCGACAAGGGGAATGGATAAACTGCTGCCAAACCAGACTGCACGAGTCCAATCACACCCACATAAAAGATGCTCCACAGATTCTGTTTCCTTATGGCAGATGGGGCATAATGCATCTGTTGCACATCTACATCGATAGAGGTTAGCTTTAGAAGCTAAGAGATTGTTGCAAGCCGGCCACCAAAAGTGCCGAAGTTTGGGGGGGATTGGGAGCGCCCACAAAAATTTCCAAACTTTCTCTGGAACCTGGAAGGATGAGGATGGCTTAAGACCGGCTTAAGATTGTTGATGCTTGAATTCCACTCGATACCCGGACTTGACAGAAAAATTGCCTCTCGAATCATGGTGCCAAATTAAGCGATCAGCTTGGTTAACAATTGCGATTGGGGTCGCACAAATCCCAACTACCTCCTCCGAAGAAACCAATCGATGCACCAGAGCCTTGTTCCAGCTTTTGGTATTAGGATTGATAGCCTCATTCACTTTGGATATAGAGCAACCAGCAGGAGGGCGAGATTTAACGCGGAAATCTGGAGAAGAAGTAACCCATTTGTCTTTCCAAAAATCAATGGACTGCCCATTGCAAACCTGCCATCGGACCCCCCCAATTTAACACCTCTCGGCCCTCTAAAATACTTGCCCAAGCCCACGATGCCTTAGCACCTTTTCGAGCATTCCAGAAATCAGAGTGTGGATAGTACAAGCCCTTGAGAAATTGAGCACAAAAAGAGTGGGGATACTTACACAGCCGCCATCCCTGACGAGCTAACAAAGCTTTGTTAAAAGAGTTGAAATTCCGGAAACCCATCCCTCCCTTAAGCTTTGACATGGACATTGAATCCCACGAGGTCCAATGGATGCCTCGACTCTCCGGATCGCCTTTCCACCAAAAATTACTTAATAAGGAATTCAATTCAGCACAAAGTTTTTTGGGAAAAAGGAAGCAAGCCATCTCAAAGGTGGGGATAGATTGAGCAACTGATTTGATGAGAGTTTCCCGGCCCGCATGGGATAATAACTTAAGCTTCCATCCTTGATGTTTCTCATGAACCCTTTCCACAATGAAATTATAGGATTCTATTTTGGATCTCCCCCAACAAGTGGCTAGCCCAAGATAAGTAGCTCCTTCTTTGACCTGGCCAATATTCATAACATCGCAAATTTGACTTTTAAGAGCCAATCCAATATTTTGAGAAAATTGGATACCGGATTTTCCAAAATGAATACGTTGACTTGAGGCAGTGTTGTAAACATCCAAGACGTTGAGGATTTTATGGCATTGGTTAACATCCGCTTGAAGGAATAAAAGAGCATCATCTGCGAAGAACAAGTGAGACAAGGTTGGGCATGTTCAAGTAGGTTGAAACCCTGAGAATTCCAAAGCCCTCAAGCTTCTATGGAGGAGTTTAGATAGCACCTCAATCACCAAAATAAATAAATAAGGAGAAAGAGGATCTCCCTGCCGGAGTCCCCGAGAGGGTCTAAAAGATGTCTGTTCAGCTCCATTAGCGAAAACCGCAAAGGTAACCGTAGAAACACATTGCATAATCCAATTGACCCATTTCTCATGGAAGCCCATCCTTTGCATTAAGGCTTGAAGAAAATCCCATTGAACCCGATCATAGGCTTTGTTGAAATCAAGTTTGACTGCCATGTGCGATTGTTTGCCCTTCTTTTGCAATTTTAGAGAGTGGAAAGCTTCATGAGCAACAAGAATGTTATCTTGGATCATTCGCCCGGGCACCAAGGCAGATTGATTGGGGGATATAATATGATTAAGCACACGTTTCAATCGGTTGGCCAAAATTTTTGTGATGATCTTAAGAGTAAAATTACACAAGCTAATTGGTCTAAAGTGCAACAGTGATTCTGGAGCTTTAGTTTTTGGAATTAAGGCCAAATTAGTGTGATTCCAAGCTTGCGGCAGAAAACCACTTGTGAAGAAACTGCGGATTGCCATACAAACTTCAGTCCCAATTTCAGCCCAGTACTGCTAGTAGAAAAAACCGGGATACCCATCAGGTCCAGGAGCCTTCACAGAGCCCAACTCAAACACCGCCGCTCGAATCTCTTCATTGGAAACTTTCCTGATTAACCGAAGGTTCATCTCATTTGTGATGACTTGATTTACCACACTCAAAGCCTCTGTCAAATCCCGGTGACCATCAAAAGAAAACAAATCTACAAAATAACTGTGTAGATGGGCATTAATGTCCTCTTCAGATTCTAGCCATATCCCACTGTCAGATTTGAGGTGTACTAACTGGTTTCTCTGTCGGCGTTGGGTAAGAGTTGCATGAAAAAACGCAGTGCTTCGATCCCCGAAAGAAAGCCAGTTAACCCGAGATCGTTGATGAATGAACATTTCCTCCCTGAGAAGGAGAGCTTCAAGCTGAGATTGGATAGAAACCTGGTCTTGATAATTCTGAGGTGTTGGAGGAAGACCTTGAAGGTGGGCTAACTGGCGTTTACATGCCTCAATCAACTTCTTGTTATTACCAAACTGGGTCTTGCTCCAAGCCAACAGATCTCTCCTGCAAACATCCAACTGTCGGGTCAGTTGGATCATAAGGTGTCCAGATGTTGAAGAGGCCCCGGCGCGCTTAATAACTTCACCACACTCGGGACTCGTGGTCGAATTTGAAAATCCGAGGAATCCGCTTTGGAGGAAGACAGCAGTTAATGATCAATGGGTAGTGGTCTGATCCAATGATACTTTCATGATGAACCTGAGCAAAAGGAAAGCAATTACACCAATCCACCGTAGCATAAGCTTTGTCCAGTCTTTTTCGGACATTAGCGTCTCCAACTTGGTTGTTTGTCCAGGTATAGGCATTGCCTTTGAATTCTAGATCCATCAAAGCACACTCCGAAATCATGGATTGAAAACCTTCAATTTGGGATCTGTTACACGTCAAGCCACCTTGTTTTTCCAACATTGAGCCTACTTGATTGAAGTCGCCAACGCACAGCCACGGATAAGAATTCCGACGCGCTTGGTTTATTAAAAGTTTCCAAAACTCCTTACGATCTGATCTAGATGGAGGAGCATAAATAAAGGAAACAACCCACACACTGTCTACACCCACATTGCCTACCGTACAGCGAAGGAGATTCTTGGAGCTAAATCTAACATCCAAGCTGACTGAATCCATCCACCAAAGAGCTAGGCCACCAGAAATTCCCACGGGATTCACATAGAAACTATTTGCATATTGAAGGCTTCTGCGAATTCTCTCTAACTTCAACGATTTATTTTTCGTTTCCATCAAAAACACCACTGAGGGACGATGGGTTGAGCACAACCCTCGAAGGATCTGGACTGTTAGAGGTCGCCCCAACCCCTGACAGTTCCAGCTGAGGATCAACATGGAGCGTGTGGCTGTTGAGGGCCAGCCACCAGAGCCCGTTCAGTGATCTCAATGCCTTCCATTGGATAAGTGCTGGGCACTTGAGAGCAACAGTCGTCCACTCCCTCTTGATCCCAAGTAATGGGGACCTGAACCAATGTCCCTTCATCCTCGCCAGTTAAGTCTTGGGGCAAGCTAGGATGAGACTGGTTGTGTTTGGGAGACTTATTTCTTCTCGCGTTGCGGACTAGCCTCCTGTTTAACTCTGGAGGTTGTACACAAGAGGAAACAATTGCACCAGCAAAGCTGACTCTGCTCTTTTTGGACTGAGGTGTGTTGACTAGATCTTCAGAAGCCTTCCGTTTAATTGATAGGTCTTTGAAGAATGATGCCATACACTTATCGATGGTCTGGCCTACAGAGGAGACTTTAGTTGGGCTGGAGTTGGGACTGACTTCCTCGATGCCAATTTCATGGAAAGGCCTTGCTCTACTTTCATTGCTATTAGTTGCCTTTATTAGCAGATCGTAGTCCACAGGTTCGGTGACAAAATATTGAGGCCCAAGCCCAAGTCCAGGAGACTGGGCCAAAGGCATTAAGGGCTTAGATGGTGCAGGTTCCGTAGGGAACGCTATACCCTCCCTGAAAAGATCTCTCTTAGCCAGTTGGGGACCTGTACTCCAAGAATACCTCATTGGCTTGCACTGGTTGATCACCGCGACCACATCCCTTACCACTGGCTGACAGCATATCCGTTCTCAGAGGATGAGCATGCCTTGGAAGATCAGCTTCAGCAGAGTCTGTGGCTACCTCATGATCTGCACTGCCTGCAGTAGCAACAGGCTCTGTTATGTCCCTTTGGCGTGTATAGGTCATCTTGCACGCATCATCCGTGCTCGTCACTGCCGGCCGTTGGTTAACCAGGTTTCTTACTCGTTCCTCCGCCTCATCCACCCAGTGACAAATCTGTTTCGCCGGAGCATCGAGTCTAGGTGCTCTTCTAGTTCGAAGCTCTGGTCCATAGCCAGAATTCTTACCCTCCTTACGAGAGACAAATGTGCAAGAAGAGTTGTCATGCCCCAACCTACCACAATCATAGCAAAAGTCCAATAATTTCTCATATTTATAGGAGACCCAAGATTCTTTGTCCTGAGATCCATGGTGCTGTAGGATAAAACCCCGAGGAAGAGGTTTGGACACATCTACTTCCACCCTGAGCCGCAGAAAACTCCTCTCCAAAAGAAGGCCATCATGCAAAGCTTCGACCTCTATATGATTCCCAATTCTCCGACCAATAATCTCACTATTCTGCCTAATTAGTTTGGCCACAAGGATACCATGAACCTGAATCCATAAAGGACTCCATTTGAACTCCATCTCTTTAACTGATCTCTCTGATGCTAAAGGTTGTAGAACCAGCAAGTAGCCCATGACGGACAAGGAAGCCTCCATGAGAACTCTCCGTCGATCTTCGAGATCATGAAAATGGAACAAAAAGATATTATTCGACCAAGAGGATATTACCAGTTTTGCTCGTGTCTTCCACGCTCCTTGAAGGATATTCGAAACCGCCGTCTTATTAAGATTTTTGGGGGCCAAGATCTTCCCTACCAAACAGAGGTTGGAGACATCAACGTTTTCGTCCGACCCCTCTTGGAGGTCTAAGTAATCTAGACTATCCGGTGTAGGTGAGAAGGTTTCCATGCAAAGACGCTAGGATTGAGTCGAAAATAAGACCGTGCGAAAGCCAGAACCCTCGAAAGCTAACCCCTTCACACTAAAATTAACAGGGACTCAGGGGAAGAGGAAGACCTGGGGAAAGAAAGACCCCAGCAAAACTACCAAGAGGTAGAGAGAGCTCTCACAGAGGAGAGAGAAAATTTTGGGGGGGGTGTAGTTGTGTACTGTCTTTAATAATTTTTTATATTATTATTATTATTATTATTTTGGTTAAACAGAAAGTTTAAATTAAAGCTATTAAAGCGGGAAATGCAAAGTGCTTGGAATAATTAATTCCACGAGTACCATTATATAATTAATTTGCAATACAACGAGGAGTAGAGTAAAAATTGTACAAATTATCACATTTATTATATATTTTTTTTTAATAAGATTATCTCATGCATATCTCGATTAATCATTAAAAAATCAATTCTATCGTGCCCAAGGGGGGCAATCCCACCGGACAAATGGGTCATACTTTTATGTTAACTTTATCTTAAAATAAAAAAATAAAAAAAACTCACAGTTAACAACTATATTAACTTCAAATGATTTTAACAGGGCACATGATTAACACATGTCTATCTGTTGAAATAATAATATTACAAATTTAGATTTAATTATTCAAAAATTATTTAAATTTTTTATTTTATAATTTAAATTTATTTGGGGGGGGGGGTTTGTGAGGGCCAAAGTTGTGTACTGTCTTTAATAATTTTTTATATTATTATTATTATTAATATTATCATCATCATCATTACTATTTTGGTTAAATTGAAAGTTTAAATTAAAGTTATTAAAGCGGGAAATGCAAAGTGCTTGAAATAATTAATCCCACGAGTACCGTCATACAATTAATTTGCAACACAACGAGGAATAGAGTAAAAAATGTACAAATTATCACATTTATTATATATATATTTTAATAAGATTATCTTATGCATATCTGGATTAATCATTGAAAAATCAATTCTATCGTTCCCAAGGGGGGCAATCCCACTGGACAAATGGGTCATACTTTTATGTTAACTCTATCTTAAAATAAAAAAATAAAAAAAACTCACAGTTAACAACTATATTAACTTCAAATTATTTTAACAAGGCACATGATTAACACATGTCCATCTGTTGAAGTAATAATATTATAAATTTAGATTTAATTATTCAAAAATTATTTAAATTTTTTATTTTATAATTTAAATTTATTTGGGGGGTTGTGGAGGCCAAAGTTGTGTACTGTCTTTAATAATTTTTTATATTATTATTATTATTATTATTATTATTATTATTATTATTATTATTATTATGGCTAAACTAAAAGTTTAAATTAAAATTATTAAAGCGGGAAATGCAAAGTGCTTGGAATAATTAATCCCATGAGTACCGTCATACAATTAATTTGCAATACAACAAGGAATAGAGTAAAAAATGTACAAATTATCACATTTATTATATATTTTTTTAATAAGATTATCTTATGCATATCTGGATTAATCATTGAAAAATCAATTCTATCATTGCCAAGGATGGCTATCCCACCGGACAAATGGGTCATACTTTTATGTTAACTCTATCTTAAAATAAAAAAATAAAAAAATAAAAAAGACTCACAGTTAACAACTATATTAACTTCAAATGATTTTAATAAGGCACATGATTAACACATGTCTATCTATTGAAATAATAATATTACAAATTTAGATTTAATTATTCAAAAATTATGTAAATTTTTTATTTTATAATTTAAATTTATTGGGGGGGTTTGTGGAGGCCAAAGTTGTGTACTGTCTTTAATAATTTTTTATATCATCATCATCATCATCATTATCATTATCATCATTATTATTTTGGTTAAACTGAATGTTTAAAGCTATTAAAGCGGGAAATGCAAAGTGCTTGGAATAATTAACCGCACGAGTACCGTCATACAATTCATTTGCAATACAACGGGGAATAGAGTAAAAAATGTACAAATTATCACATTTATTATATATTTTTTTTAATAAGATTATCTTATGCATATCTGGATTAATCATTGAAAAATCAATTCTATCGTTCCCAATGGGAGCAATCTCACCGGACAAATGGGTCATACTTTTATGTTAACTCTATCTTAAAACAAAAAAATAAAAAAAAACTCACAGTTAACAGCTATATTAACTTCAAATGATTTCAACAAGGCACATGATTAATACATGTCCATCTGTTGAAATAATAATATTACAAATTTAGATTTAATTATTCAAAAATTATTTAAATTTTTTATTTTATATTTAAATTTATTGGGGGGGTTTGTGGAGGGCAAAGTTGTGTACTGTCTTTAATAATTTTTTATATTATTATTATTATTATTTTGGTTAAACAGAAAGTTTAAATTAAAGCTATTAAAGCGGGAAATGAAAAGTGAAATAATTAATCCCACGAGTACCGTCATACAATTAATTTGCAATACAACGAGGAGTAGGAGTAGAGTAAAAAATGTACAAATTATCCCATTTATTATATATTTTTTTAATAAAATTATCTTATGCACATCTCGATTATTCATTGAAAAATCAATTCTGTCATTCCCAAGGGGGCAATCCCACCGGACAAATGGGTCATACTTTTATGTTAATTCTATCTTAAATTAAAAAAATAAAAAAATAAAAAAGACTCACAGTTAACAATTACGTTAACTTCAAATGATTTTAACAAGGCACATGATTAACACATGTCCATCCGTTGAAATAATAATATTATAAATTTAGATTTAATTATTTAAAAATTATTTAAATTTTTTATTTTATAATTTAAATTTATTCTATATGTAAATTTTATATTACACAAATTTAATTCTAATCACATATCCTCATTAAGTTCATAAACTCCCGTTGAAGCAAAATTTTGCTTCTTTAATTCAGGAATCTATTGACACGACACAAGAGGAGATTGAGATGAGTAATTATTCATTGTCGTTACCAATCAAGTAAAATCATTTATTTGTGTGAGATTTACGTAAATAAATGATTGGAATTAATTTGTAACAATGGCCACTACTACATATACAGTTTTTAGAAATCAAATATTTTGATTTTTAAAAGTGAAAATTTTGTTACAAAAGATATTTAGGGACTAATTTTGATTGTCACGAGAATAGTCCTTAAAAAGTCGTCTTGAAAAGTCAAAAATAAGATTTTTAGTGACAAAATTTTGAAAATATCACTAATAAATCAACTTTTAAAGACAAAATAATTTTGTTTTTTAGACAAAAAATTTGATCCCAAAAGGATAATAATTCATTACTAATATCTAATTTTCGTTGCTAAAAATATAATAACGATACTTTTCGCGACAAAAAATATTTGGTGCCAGAAAATAATTATCTTTAAATTTTTGTCTCTAAAATCTTAATTTTTGTAGTAGGCTATGAAATAAGAATTGGTAGTGTTACATGCACTAATTAGTATACTAACTAGTGTACCAACACTAGTTATAATATTTTTATTGATCTTATTTATTATACTAATTATAAATACTAAAAATATCAGAAATTATGTCACATTGTCAATTGATATATTAATTAATATACTAATTGGTGTATATAATATTATTTTTACGAGAGAAAGGGGTTTTGAAAATAGAAAAATGGTGAAACCTTTATTATTGGGAATCTCTGGTTGCGTTTGGTAGAATTTTATAAATATGATTTGAGAATATAAGTTGTATTTTGAATTTGTGAGTTTTGGAATTATGATTTGAGTGTGAAAAATTTGTTTGGTGAAAGAGTTTTGAAAAGAGTTTTGAATTGAATGGGCAATTTTTAATGTGATATATGATATTTGATACAAAAATTTACAACTCATAACCAAACATACAACTCAAAATTCTATTAAAGCATATAAAAAAAATTTAAAATTTCGAAAAATATTTTTTTCGAATATATTAAAACTAACATATGTCAATTGTAAAAAAAAAAAAAAAAAAAAAAAAAAAAAAAAAAATTCACTATTCCGGTCAACCGGTAGGACGACCGGTGGGACGACCGGTTAGGCCAAATTTAAAATTTTTTTTTTTGAAAAGTGCACCTGAGACAAAATTTTCTACAAAATTTTGAAAACGTGATTTGAGAATTACAACCAAACAACATATTTGAATATAGGTGTAGAATCGTTGTTTGGAAACATAACCAAACAGAGTCTCTATCACTCCTAAAGTGATTTAGACCATTCATATGTATTGGTTTTTCTTTTTCTTTTTTTTCTTTTTTTTTTTCTCTTACCTCTTTCTTATGAGTAGTTCAAATCACTTTGAAGTTGGAGATTTTACAAAGAAAAATGTTGAACTCTAAATTAGGAACTCTAGAGAAGCTTTAATTTGTCTTCTTCTCATGATGATTTGTCCTTTTTTCACTTTTTTTTCTTTTTTTCTTTTTTTTTTTTAAATTTAGCCTTACCAAGTGTGTAAAAGGTTTACACCTAATGGTCTTTATCACAACCCATTTAAAAAAATAAGATATCAATCATATCTGTTGAAAATAAATAAGTGTCGTTTTTGAAACTTTCATAAAAAGTTACGTTTTTTTATCATTTTTCAAAAATGCAACAAAATTGATTTGGGAATGGCAAAAAATACAAGTGTGAAATTACAAATTAGGGTCTATGACAAAAAAATAAAAAAATAAATTTTTTATGTTAGGTAAGAGTATTTTAGTCATTTTAATTTGATTTGACACCATAAATAAATATTAAACTAAAAAGTAAAAAGTCAACTTTTTACCAATTTTCCAAATCACTTTTTAAAAAATTAAAAAGTTTGATAAAAAGTCAAAAGTCAACTTTTTATCAACTTTTCAAAACACTCCAAAAAGCAATGAGCCAGCTCAATGATTGTGATGTTTGGTTTAACCAACTACCTTTTCTCTTTCTTTTTATTTATTTATTTATTTATTTTTAATTTTAATTTTTTATAGGGGACCATTACTTAACAGTGAGGGGAGAAGAAAATAATTATTATTTTTAAAGTAGAATAATATTTTTTTTTAAAATTAAAAATGAGATGAGGGTGCGAATATGATTTGTGATGCGTACAATAAATAAAAATGGAGAGTTTTAATTTTAAAATAAGTTTTAGTGATGGGATAAGAAGTGAAATTTATATATGATATATAATGTGTGTATTTATATTTATATTTTTTTTCTTTTACCATATTATTAAAACTTTCTTTAAAACTTTAAAATTAAAACTTTCTGTCATTGTTAGTGTATAATTATGTGTGTGCATGTGTGAATGTGGGTGTACATGTAGGGAAAAATACTTCGTAGCTTGAAAAACACTTGGCTCGAAATTGCTCGAATATCCAAAACGATGTCGTTTTAGATATTTTTCTTTTTTCAATTTTTTCTTTCCTGTTTACAGAGAGGGGGAATAGATCTGAAACCAACAGATCAATTTTTTCTCTAAAACTGACAGAAGAAAGAAAGAAGAAGCGAGAGAGAGAAGGAAAAAAGATGGAGAGGAGGAGGAAGAGAAGAAGAAAAAAAAAGAATGAGAGAAAGAGAAAGAAAAAGATTGGTTTTTCTCTCCTCTTCTCTTCTCTCTTCTTCTTCTTTCTTTCTCCTTCTCTAAGGAACCTGCGAGTTATGGAAAAAAAAAAACCAAAACAGCATCGTTTTGGATTTCGGGCCACTCGAGCCTCTCATCTTTTGAGCTACCACCCCCCACCCACCCGCCACCCAGCTACCACCACCACCCACCACCCACCCGCCATCCATTTGCCACCACCACCCACCACCAGCCACCCGCCACCACACACACCCCCACCGCTACCACCCACCACCCGCCACCATCACCTACCCCACCACCACCACCACCACCGCCACTTACCACCACCACCACCACCGCCATCCATCATGCCACCACCACCCACCACCCGCCACCACCACCCACTGCACCACCCACCACTGTACCATTACCACCACCCACCACCACCCACCACCCACCACCCGCCACCACCACCACCCACTCATTACCACCACCACCCCCACTGCACCCATCCACCCACCCACCACCACCACCACCACCACCACTACCCGCCACCACCCACCCAACCACCCACCACCACCACCACCCCCCCCCACCACCCATCCATTACCACCCGCCATCCGCCACCTACCTAGCACCACCACCCATCACTCATCGCCACCACTACCACTACCACCACCACCACCCACCACCTGCAACCGTCACCCACCCACCCACCACCACCACCATCCACTCACCACCACCCACTACCCACCACCCATCTTCACCACTTTCCACCACCGTTTTCTGCCGCCACTTGCCACCACTTGCCATTTCTCACTCTTTTTTATATTTTTAATTTTTTTAAACATTTTGTCAATTACCAATCGCGTTTGTAGTTTATGTTTTTCTAAAAATAAACAAAAAATAAACAAAAACCAGATAAAATTTTTGTAAATATAAACTGAAAATGTAAATGTTACCAAATAGACCCTTACATTTCATTTTCAGTTTTCAATTTATACTTATAAAATTTTTAAAAATTGTTATAAAAACTTGTTTGACGATTTTTTTTATTTATATTTAATTTGTAAATTTGAGGAAAAAATGTAAATTCAAAAAATAAGTTTACATTGGTTTTTAAACAGAAATTTAAAAATTTTACTAGTAAATTTTTTTTTCAATTAATTTTTTTTCTAATTAATTTTTTTTCAATTAATTTTTTTTTCCAACTAATACTAACGGAGGGGGCAATGATACTTTAAACCTTAGGGAGGGGATTGTAATTTCTAAAATGTGAGGGGTGTCAATATAATTACCAGGGAGGGCAAAATTAGTATTTAAAAAAATCAAATTGCTAAGGGGAATCTGTAATGAAACTTTAAACCTCCAGGAGGGAGATGTAATTTCCAAAACGTGAGGGGGGAATTATAATAAACATAAATCTCAGGGGGTGTCAGTGTAATTTACCTATATATATATATATATTTTTTAATCACACCTTCTAATTAAAGTGTAATTATATATACACTATTACAATAATAATTATTTTTGTTCACACTTTTTCACACTTTTTAAATAAATGTAATTATATATATATTTTTTAATCACACTCCATAAACATTTCAATTTGATTTTTACATAAAATATACTATACGGTTCGCGCCTTTATTCTACACATGCCCATGAGTGAGAGAGACGACTCTTCCATTCCCCAGCAAGATCGAATTTCACAAACACACATGTCTCTTCTCCTTCTCCTTGCCTTCTGTTTCTGAAACGAAGCCCTGTTTCGTCAGCTCCGAACCACCATTGAAGTTACTCACAGCTCCGAACCACCATTGAAGTAAATCAAATTTGTCTTTTGAAATCAGGTGAGTTCTCTATTTTTTATGCCCCTTCTGTGTGTATATATTTATGATTATGATTATTATTAGTGGAATTTTATAGATATAGGTTTTCATTATGAATGAGGGTCTTCGGGTGGTAATGATACGTGTCTGTAAATCAAAGTTGAAATTTGTAAGGTTTTTGTTAATGGTTGGTAGACTTTACAGGAGGTGGGTATATGTTAGTTGCTTTGTAGAATATGCAACTCCATTACACTAGTGACTATACATATATATATATATATGCAAATATATGTATAATAAATTTAATTGACACAAACAGAACAATATCTGGGAAAATATTTGTCCACTTTTTCATAAGAAAAAAAAAAAAAAAATAGGAACAGAGTGTTTAGAACTGATATTTTTCTATAGTTGAACTCTGTGTACCTAGAAATGTTGTTTATTTTCAAGAATTGTCAATCAGCTGCTAATATTCAAAGCTTAAAAGGCCACATTTGAGGAATTCAAAAAATTTACAATATGAAATTGGCCTGAAGTTGGGAACTCTTTTGTGTTTTCCTTTAATTTATCCATATGTTTACAGTTATGTATGGATCATAATATATGTACATACATTATGTAATGTTCAGCCTTAAATCATTCATTTTTCAAATTACATTTACTCATCGTTTGCAGATTTTGCCTTCAAGTTCATATTTTTCCTTCAAGTTCCAGCCAACGCCTTTTGTTGTTTGGTCTCCAGATTTTTGTGTACATAATTCCACTTACGTTATGTTCTCCAAATGGTCTTTTGATAAACTATAACCAGCTGTTTTTTTTTTTTTAATATTTTAGATTTCATTTTTGAAAACATCATGTTTGGAAAGATAGGCAATAAGATAGCCCAACAAAGAAAAAGAAATGACAAAAGGAAATCAATCATACACTCGATTTTTCTTCTTCTCTTTGTAGCTCATCTTGCCATTGCCTCTGTTCTGTGCCATCATCTCCATGTCAACCTTGGCTGTTGTGGCTTTTACAGCCCTTGATAAAAGCAGTTGTTCCTTAAACTGGATATTGCTAATGCTAGTGTACGTTTTAGGATCAGACAACCTAGATTCTGGCATAGGTATACTATTGCTTTTTCTGTTGGTCTGACTTGGTGTCGATTTCTTTGACTGATTCGCAATTTTTCCAATGAAGCTCATCAAAAGCTAAAACAACCTAAGAAAAAATCTTAATGGAAAGAAGTAATAATATCCATCTCTGATTTGAAAACCTATCTACGGCCTGTTTGAATGGTGGCTCAATAATAGCACACGTAAAAAAAAAAGCTGATATAAAAAGTTACAATCAATACATATTTCAATCGCAGAGATGCCTCCTCCCCACTCATCTCTTGTGCATGCACACTCTAAATAAGCAATCTTGAATCTAGTAAGTGCAACTTCCGGATATAGTGCTTTGTAGATCTTGTGCACATTGATGTGTGTAAACCACACATAAGTTGATGACAAGTAGTGAAATCTGTAGGTAAGTTTTCAATACCCCCTCTTTCCACGTTCAAGCTGAGTTCCTAAGCCTTCATTAGACTCAAAGAACTGATGCTTCGTATAAGCTAAATAGATGCAAGGCAAAATTCTAGTTCTAAGTTGGAATGTAAGCTCTTCCTTTCTAGGAAATCTTTATATTGTAAACCTCAATCTTAAGAGTTTGGCATGCATGGTTGTTTAGTTTTTTTTCATTAAGGAAGTCCAAGGATCTAGGTTAAACGCTACTGCAGAATTTTGTTGTCATTTGTGAACCAACAATCAACTGATATGTCTATAACACTACTGACATCAATGATTCTTTTGATAGTTTCTTTCCTTGTCTTTTCAAAGAATTCTAAAAGATTTTTCACTTATGAATTTTAATAGTGGAGAAAAATTCCATTAAAGTGCTAAATAAATGACAATATGATATATATAGTAAAGTATATATGGACAATGCTACTTCATATATATGAGATTGTCTACCAAATTTCCAAATTCTAAATAATTATGAACTTTCTTTAGTTGCACTAACACTAACCTGTGCCATGGAAACATCGTTATGTTTGGGGGATAGGATTGCACTAGCAGTCCCACTAGCACCCAACAAGAAATGGCTCATCTGTTCTTCACCAAATTCTCTTAATCTATCAAGCTCTGGCATAACAACCTTGCCAAGATCTGGTCTGTCTTTCCGCCTTAACTCTGCCCATTGGACTGCTATCTTTGCAAAACATAAGGCCTCTTTGATAGGCCAATCTGGGACAGTATGGTCTAACATCTCAACAAATGTTCCTTTCTCTATAGACCGTCCAACTTGGTGAGCCAAGCCCATAGCTAGCTTTGCTGTTATTAGTTGTAAAAGCATGATCCCCGGTGAATATACATCAGATTTAATACCAAGCATTCCAGTTTGTTGATACTCTAGATCAATGTAGCAAAAGGTTCCAGCAGTTGATGTCATTCGATACTGTGTTACATCGTCAGCTACAGAGGGAGGAACAAGCCTAGCTAATCCAACATCACTAATCTTACTAACGTAGTTGTGATCCAACAAAATATTGGCATGCCTGGGGCAATCTCTGCTGCAATTCGAAACCTAAGTTGCCAAGACAAAGAAGGGGTGTTCCCCCGTCTGAAGATATGGTCTTCTAAACTACCATTAGCCATGTACTCATAGACTAGACAACCATATTCTGGACAAGCTCCTAGGAGTAATACCATGTTGGGATGTCGCATGCAGCTTAGTACTTCAACCTACAATATTAATATTAATTTAATTTGACAAGGAAAAAGAAAGATCACATTAATTCTAAAGTAGAGCTTGTTGCTTGATTTTCCACTCATTAATTTAAGCCGTGTTTGGATTTCTATCATGAAAGTACCTGATCAATTTTATTTTGGAGTTCATTTTAGGTATAAATTACTAAGTTTTGTTTTTCCTATCATCACCTCTCGTTGAAATTGCTCTCTCCCTTGAGCAGCGTCTGGACGTAAAACCTTTACTGCAACAGGTGTATGATCAAGATAACATTTAAAAACTGGGCCATAACCTCCTTCCCCAATCTTGCGAGATTCATCAAAAAAATCTGTTGCTACTTCAATCTCCTCAATAGTGTATTTCCTATACCTAACATCATTTGGGACCAATCTATCTAATACATTCTTCTTATACTCTGCCTTTTTTTTATGTCAGCCCTCTTCATCTAGATATAAAACTTCAGTAAACAGCAGGTTAAACAATGGGGACATTCAGATATTTTTTAGATAAACTGGTGTGAGTAAGGAAGGGTACTCCAACAAACAAAAAAAAATTCATTAATAATAATAACTCCAAAAACCCAAGTAATTAAGCAGTGCAAGTAGCTTGTAATATACATGAGCTATTAATTTTACAGATTCTCAGTCCAGTTCAGTTCTCATTAATTCTTTATCTCCAGTTTAATTTAATTGTTGTTGACATGGAATTACAAAAAGAATTTGTTTGCACTATTTAATTACTTGCGTATTTTTTACGTATTTATGCATGTGTATATATTATATAAATATTTCTATGAAAGTTTCAGCATGATAAAGATAAACACTTAACAACATTAGCATACTAAAAGACACCAAGGCATGACAAACACATACATATATATTAACCGACTATTAAGTATCCTTCCAGGATGGATAATGGAAGCAGGTTGGCATTAACATCTTACTATTAATTTTTAAGTAGAAGGCAACTATTGGTTTCAAATCCCCAAATGCAACCAATTGAGAGTTTCCCCTCAAGAACAACACTCAACCCTCAAGAAATTACTCTCCGCTCAAATTTATAATGGTAGCTAGAAGACCATTACGCACGTAGTTGTGACTACTCTTGCTTTGCCGCCGCTTTCTTGCTTCTTTGTCTCTTTCGGGAAGCAAACCACCTAAGTGAGTTAGGCAGTCCACTTTGAGCCCTGGGGCATTTCCTAGCAGTGTTTAAAGCCTGCACCTTTCCTAGTAGTGTTAGGCAGCCCACTTTGTGTAGATTGTTTAGACCTTGTGGACTTATTATTTTTTTTTCTTTTTTTGACTTTGCAATTATTCATAGATTAGGTAAAGGTTATGTGGCCCCGTATAAACATTCATGTTCTATAGTTGTTAAAAATAAGATTCAAATCCCCAAATGCAACCAATTGAGAGTTTCCACTCTCTCTCACATCTTAAATCCAACAAATTTATTATCTTTCTTTTATTTTTAAGTTTTTCAATTTGTCTTCAAAGCATCCTTAAAATAAGGCTTTGTTCTCACACACCCCTCCCCCTCCCAGCTAAACCACAGAGAACAGACCTTTGCTGGTATCACTTGCATAGTGTATGACATTTGACCATAAAACAGGACCACAATCTGTTTTGATTACATTATAAAAGAATAACTTAATCTCAAAATTAACATCATGGTTAATTCAAATTGCTCATTCATTGTTTCCATGTACTTCAAAATGCATGATACTAGTTCCCACAGTAATCAATACACTATTGCATTTTCAAATAATTGAAAAGTAATATATTTTACGATTAAGGCAAACTGAAAGCATTTATGAAAGTGTTAAGTAGGCAGTCTCATGGAGACACAAACAAGAAAAAATGAAAACTTGATTGTTTCTTCTCTTGCAACCATATGATCTCCCTGATCATTGAGTTACCTCCCGTGTTGCTCTCGTATATGAATTATACTAGTTTTTGTCCTTTCATTTTTTATTTTTCTGTCAAAGAGACGAAGTTTGTTACATAGGGGTAGGAATTGAAACCTGGGTAAAGGCTCAATCACCGGGTTATCTAAATGCTCTTGAATTATATATACACTAGTTGAAACTCTTAAAGTAATGTAATGGTACACACACATTCCATATTATGTTCACTGAATATTAATTGTTCATATCTTGTTCCCTTAAAGTACATCCACCATAAAGGAGAAAGTTATAAAAAAAAAAAAAAAGTCCAAATACCATATGGATGTTCCCATCTACTAATACATTTCAGTTTTAGATAAGGATAAATTACACTAAATTCAAACATAAATGGATAGTAATGCACTTCAAATAAGGATTTGTTTTGGTTTGTTAATGCCTTTGCTATTGTTCTTGCTCTTGTTAAAGATTCTTAGTTGCTATTCTTTGCACTTAGTTTTTTTTTTTTTGGGTGAATAAGTCTAGCTAGCGGTGGTGCCTCCATAACCAAGATCAGAGGCACACACAAAGAAGCCAATTAATGCTATGTTTTTCCATAGCCACATACACCAATATACAAGAAACCAAGAGTTTGAGAAAATAAAATAAGACCCCAAGCACAACCCATGAAGGAATAGGTAGAAGCCTTAGAACATGAGCATAAAACCAATTGGAATTGAACTCCATACTTCCTATCCAATTGTGTAGCACCAACAAAATAAAATAAAAAGACAACTGTCAAGCATACTCCATTCATTGAACTGGCGCAGATTGCAACTTTGGTTCAAGTTTGCATTCCCATAACTTTATACTTCCAAGTTTCAAAGATGGCTTGTTAGGACCACCCACACGGATTCAACCAAATGAAATCAAAGAGTAATAACAATGAGAAAATCCTCCAATGCAACAAACAATTTAGGTCTTCTTTCACTTGACCCACAATGAAAAATCTCTATAATAAGAACCAGCCATAAGTACTGCGATAAGCAGTTAGAAAGTTTTTGAAACTAGTTCACTCAACTCATGACTTACAACACTCACTCAATATATAAGGGCACACCATCTCTCCCCTCACCATCCCTATATAGAAACCAAATTGGCATCCTGCATAGCAACATGTAAGTTAAAAACATTTAAAACAGTAAACCTCACCATATGGCTCACATCACTTGACCCTCTTGTATGTTCTCACCAGCACTCAACCCTCATTTGGTTTCACTCCAACACTCAACCCTCAAGAAATTACCCTCCACTCAAATTTATAATGGTAGCTGGAAGAACATTAAGCACTTAGTTGTTACTACTTTCTTTGTCAAATTCTTCTTTCTTTGCTCTCTTTTGGTAGGCAAACCACCTAAGTGAGTTAGGCAGCCCACTTTGAGCCCTAAGGCATTTCCTAGCAGTGTTTAAAGCCTGCACCTCTCCTCTTGGATATGAAACATTCAATATAAATGATAGTATTGAATAATGAATGCCTAGATTGTTTAGACCTCGTGGAATTATTATTTTTTTTCTTTTTTTGACTTTGCAACTATTCATAGATCAGATAAATTATTTGTTATAAGATCCTGCATTTTTTTTCTTTCCAAGTTTTATATAAATTATTTGTTATCAGATAAATTATTGTTTTATATTCTAATTTCTTTGTTGATATAGGTATTCAAAAATACATTTAAAATGGACAAATATTGGATGTTCAAGGATAGAAGATCAAAAGAATATGAGAACGGAGTTGAACAATTTCTTAATTTTGCTATAATTCATGCAAGTGATCTTCAATCAATACGTTGTCCTTGTGGAGTTTGTGGGAACTTGAGAAGCCAACCTATTCGAGATATTAGAAATCATCTCTTTTTCAATGGTATTGACCAAAGTTATACCACATGGATATGGCATGGAGAAGCAGTCACCAGTGAGGCATCACCATGTTTAAATGAACAAGATTTTTCCCAGCAACAATTTGACACATCTCCCATAGACAATGTAGCTGAAACAATAGAAATGGTTCAAGATGCACATGATCATTGCACGGCTGATCCTGAAGTGTTTAAGAAATTACTCGAAGATGCGGAAAAACCATTGTATCCAGGTTGCACAAAGTTTACCAAGTTATCTGCATTGGTTAAACTATATAACTTCAAAACTACGAATAGCCTATCTCACACTGGGTTTTCAGATCTACTGGCGTTGTTGGGTGATATGCTGCCAATGAACAATGAAATACCATCATCCATGTATGAGGCTGGGAAGACGTTTGCTGCATTGGGAATGGGATATGAGAAAATACATGCATGTCCATATGATTGCATACTCTATAGAAAGGAGTACAAAGATGCAACTTCATGTCCTACATGTGGTACATCAAGATGGAAGTTGAAGAAGAATTCCATTGAAATAAGAAAGGATGTTCCTGCAAAAGTTTTATGGTATTTTCCACCTATCCCAAGGTTTCGAAGGATGTTCCAATCAGCAAAAATAGCGAAGGATTTGACATGGCATGCTCATGAAAGAGATTCTGATGGTACAATGTGTCACCCTGCAGATTCTCCATCATGGAAGTTAGTAGACCATAAGTGGCCAGATTTCGCTGCAGAGCCAAGAAACCTTCAATTAGCTATTTCTGCAGATGGAATAAATCCACACAGTTCCCTTAGCAGTAGGTATAGTTGTTGGCCAGTTATAATGATTACCTATAATCTTCCACCGTGGTTATGTATGAAAAGCAAATTTATGATGTTATCATTGTTAATATCAGGTCCACAACAACCTGGTAATGACATTGATGTTTACTTGGCACCACTAATTGATGATTTGAAAATGTTGTGGGAGGTAGGTGTTGAAGCTTATGACGCTTATAAAGAAGAACATTTCAAGCTGAAGGCTTTATTGTTGTGGACAATTAACGACTTTCCAGCATTAGGCAATTTGAGCGGTTGTACTGTAAAGGGATATTATGCATGTCCAATTTGTAGTGAAGGAACATGTTCTCACAGATTAAAATATGGTAAGAAGAACACATATGCTGGCCACAGGAAATTTCTTCCACGCTACCATCCATATCGGAGGCAAAAAAAGGCTTTTAATGGTGAGCAAGAGTTTGGATTAGCTCCAATTCCATTAACTGGGGAGGAGATATTAAAAAAGGTTGAAGGGCTTGTAACCATATGGGGAAAGAAAAATAAAAAAGCATTAGATGTTGGTGGGACAAAATGTTGGAAGAAGAAATCATTATTCTTTGATCTTGAATATTGGAAGTACTTATATGTTAGACATAATTTGGATGTCATGCATATTGAGAAGAATGTGTGTGAGAGCCTCATTGGTACGTTACTCAATATTCCAGGAAAAACAAAGGATGGAATTAATTCTCGCCTTGATTTTGTAGAAATGGGTTTGCGTGAAGAATTGGCACCACAAATTGGGGAGAAGCGAACATACTTGCCTCCAGCATGTTACACATTGTCTAAGGAGGAGAAAAAAAGAGTATGTACAACATTATTGGAATTGAAGGTTCCAAAAAGGATACTCTTCAAATCTGGGAAGTCGTGTATCAATGCAAGATTTGAAACTTTATGGTCTAAAATCCCATGATTGTCATGTATTGATGCAACAATTACTACCTGTGGCAATACGATCTGTGTTACCTAAGCATGTGAGACATGCTATTATCAGGTTATGTTTCTTTTTCAATGCTATTTGTAGCAAAGTGGTGGATGTAGGAAAATTAGATGAGATTCAAAAAGATCTTGTGGTCACATTATGTTTTGCTTGAAAAGTACTTCCCACCTTCGTTCTTTGATATCATGGTGCATTTGACAGTGCATCTTGTTAGAGAAGTTCGACTTTGTGGACCAGTTCACTTTAGATGGATGTACCAATTTGAGAGGTTCATGAAGATTTTAAAGGGTTATGTTCGTAATCGTAATTGTCCTGAAGGTTGCATTGCTGAAAGTTATATTGTAGAAGAAGCTGTTGAGTTTTGCGCAGAGTACTTATCTGGAGTGGATGCAATCGGGATTCCTTCTAATAGGAACATGACAGTTGATGATGATATAGAAATTGGAAGGCCTTTATCAAGTGGTTATGTTGTTACTGTTGATTGTAATGAATAGGAGCAAGCACATCGTTATGTGTTAGAAAATACAAGTGACATTCAACCATACATTGAGTAAGAATATTTCATGTGCATTTTTTTACAATTGTATTCTCACAAGTTAGAGATTTATTTCATAATATATTGCTTTATTCATGATTTGATAGGGAGCATATGGCTTGGTTGAAGCTAAAACATCATCGTCAATCATAAAGTCAAAAATGGTTATAAATTGAGCATAATAAAACATTTATGTATTGGCTTCGTGAAAAGGTATTGGGGTAATTTAACATTTATCTTTTTCTAATACCGAATATTATTAAGAAAAAAATTAGCTAACTATTCAACCATATACAGGTCTCAAAGGAATTAAGTGGCCAAAATAATATCTCAAATAACTTGAAGTGGATAGCACAAGGACCTCGATTGGATGTTATAAAATTCCCTGGCTATATCATCAATGGTTGTCGTTATCACACAAAAGATCAGGATAACTCACGAGTTAGCCAAAACAGTGGAGTTAGTTTAGTGGCAACAACAATGCAAGTGATAGGTTATAAGGATAAGAACCCAGTGTTTACGGATATGAGTTACTATGGAGTTATTACTGAGATATGGCAACTTGACTACAATATGTTCAAGATTCCGGTATTTAAGTGTGATTGGGTTGACAACACAAAGGGAATTAGAGTGGATGAGTTGGGTTTCACATTAGTTGAGTTAGGGAGGATAGGCCATAAAGACGATCCCTTCATTTTGGCTTCCCAAGCTAAGCAAGTTTTTTATATACAAGATCAACTTGATCCGAGATGGTCAGTTGTGCTAGAACCTCCTCAAAAACAATATTCTTGTGAAAAGGATGATGAGTTCAATGATTTTTGTATAGAGCATCATGGCTTTACAAAAGTTTTGCCAGAAGTTGAATCATTAGATATGGTTGATGATTCTTTGTCATCTTACATGCGAGGAGATTGTGAGGGAACTTGGCTCGATAATCCATGATGGAAAAAAAAATGTCTTTGTAAGAATGTATGTCTAAGTGTTGTACTTTCATGTTAAAATGTGTGACTTATATATATTCATTTTCTTCATGTCTTTATATTTAATTGTCTAACTATTTAACCTTTTTTCTTAAATTTGTTTTTATTTTATTCACAGGATGGATACTTCTCATGTCCTGCCTACTGATGGAGAGGATGTATGGTTACCAGCAACAGAACCAAAATCTAATAAAAGAAAAGGTAGAGGTTCGACAACATTACCAGATGTCATAAAAGATAGGAGTTCTGGTGTACGAAAAGCCATTGACTATAACGAGAATGGTCAGTTGATTGGAAACAATCAATCAAATGTTCAAGCTATCATGGGGTGTTGGCTCGTACAATGGTTCCGATATGCTATAAAGACTGGTTTGAGGTGCCAGGTGAACTGAAAGAAAAATTATGGAGTTGTGTGGAGGTATGTAAGACATTTAAACTTGTATTTAAGTGCAATCAAAATTTGAATTTTATAACATTATATTTTTTCACTACTCAGTTAACATACAAAGTGGATGAAAGAAGTAAGAAAAAAGTGTTATCTTCAATTTGTTCAAAATGGAGGACATTCAAGAAAGAACTTACCAAGTACATACGTGAAAACAAGTTCAATCCTAAGATCATATCAAACCCACCAGCAATTTATGGATTCGTTGAACAAAGACATTGGGACTCATTTCTTGAAGGGCGACTATCAGAAGTGTTTGAGGTAAAAATAATCAAACTTTAGTTATTTAAAATGTCAGCATTAATTGCTAGACCCATCAAACTTTGTATAGTTATGTAATAACAGTGCCATGCCCCTTATAATCTTGTAAATTTTCTGTTTTATTTTATGACTTATTCACCCAAAAAAAATATTAAATGCTATACATTTGGATTAACATTGTGTGTTACATTTTTAAAGATTTTGAGCCAAGTTCAGAAATGGAGACGAAGTCAAAATAAGTATAACCATAAAATCAGTCGAAAGGGCTATGCTCGCTTTCAAGAAGACTATGTAAGTGGTTATAAATTTTATAATTTAATAACAATTTTGATATGATTATTTTGAAAAATTGATATATGTTTGATTGATAGAAACGTATGACCGGATCTACTGAAGATTTGGACAGAAGCATTCTATGGAAAAAGGCTCATCAAAATAAAAATGGAGAATATGATGACAAGAAAATTATGGAACAAGCTGCGAGAATTGTAAGATATTTGTGTGTACTGATTGCATTTATTTTATACTACCTCAATTGTTCATCTTTCTTATATAGTAATGTAATATTGTAGGATGAGTTGACCAAACAAAAAAGTGATGGGAGTTTAAAGACTGAAGGATGCAATGACATTCTTACCATGGCATTGGGTACTCCTGAATCTTCTAGTCGAGTAAGGGGTGTAGGAAATTCTGTCACACGTAGCACCTACTTTCACTTGCCTAGACGTGGGAATCAGTCACATTGGGAGAAGAAATGTAATGATCTTGAGGCAGTGGTGGTACAATTGCAAGCTAGGCTTAGTACAGTGGAACAACAAATACCACATACACCAGAATCTGAACATGTTAGTTGAAATGCCTTGAGAAGTGGTTGTGAAGGAAATTTTCAGCGTGATTTTCTCTCAACAGAAAATAAAGTGAGAACTAAGGATGACATTCCACCCCAAGCTCTTACCCAAAAGATTATAAAGGTGTGTAGCATTTAGAACACCTAAAGTTGTTATATTTTCTAATACTATTAGTGATTTTATTGTTATCTGTGTGTTTGTTATAGGGAAAATGTTCAAGCACGTTGAAAAGTGGTGGTAGAGGCAATTTTCAGGATGATTCTATCTTACCAGAAAATAGAGTGAGAAGTAAGGACGAAATTCCACCTCAAGATCCTAAACAAAATAAGAGAAAGGTGTGTAGTTTTTATATATTGATGTTATAATTTATAATATCATCAGTGATATTCTTAGAAGTTCCATTGTTAACTTTGTGTATTATAGGGCAAACCGTGTAAACTCGCGGTAGGTTCCATTGAAAATATTGTTGCACATGGCACGATGTATGAGAGAATTGAACCCAATGAAGCCATTCATACGGTGCCATTAGGAGAATCCAATGTACGTGTGTCTATTGAAGTTGTTATTCAAAAAGATGCCCCTCTTCCTATACCTATCTCAGATGAGATGTTTATTGTTGGAGAAGCAGTGGGATTTTTTGTTGCTTGGCCCAAAAATCTTGTATTGGTCGGTGATGAGGTAAAATATTCAAACTTAGAAACTTTATTACACTTTCTTAAAATTAAAGTTGACTTATATTGGTTTATTTTGAAAATTTTAAACTTAGGGAGTTTCAATTAATGTTGAATGTGGAAAATATCAAGAGTCCATTCAATCTTTTGTTTCATTAGTCGAGCATATCAAGTATGATGAAGCCATAGACATTCCACTAGAGAAAGACATATTTGAGGTGGAGATCAATATCCAACTTCAAAAAGTAGACATGGAGTACATATGTCATGTAAAAGAATTATTTGTTACATGTATCATGTTGTACATAAGGTAAGGAAAATTTGCTACATCAATAGCTATTTCTGCAAATTTTATGAATTACGAATTTAATTAACATTTGTTTTTTTTATTAGTCATCTCCATCAAGTGTTGAAGGTTTCCAATTGGAGGAAACAATTTGTATTTGTTAACCCTTGTATCGTTAGTGGAAAAACTATGGATGGGGAGAAATCAAAATCAGTGTTGCTTGCAAGAAGATTAGAGAAGGCTATGCTAGAGCAATTGATTTTAATTCCTTATAATATTGGGTAATTATCTAAAACTATTTATTTCATGTGTTCAAATGATAATAAACTTATTATGCTCATACTTGTGACTTGTTCAATTGTAGGTACCATTGGATATTGTTAGTCATTGATCTAACATTGATGATTGTGTACTTGCTTGATCCGATTAATTCTAAAATAAACACAAGCCTTGAAATTGTAATAAACACGTAAGTTTGGCTAGTTTGTACATTTTTAAGCAATTTGAGTTTGCCTAAAAATATTTTGTCTTTTGGAATTTCCTTCATAAAGTGCTTTGAAAATGTATGAAACTACCCAAAGGAGGAGGAGGACCAATCCAGTTTGGAAAGTAGTTCGTAATCAATATTATTTTCTCTAATTTTATCATAGTTATATTTATGCTAATAGTTGTTCAGCTTGATCATAACACTTTATATGTAGTTTCTAATAATAATGAAAATGCTTTCATGTAGTCCCCGCAACAACCTACAAATGTGGAATGTGGGTTTTATGTAATGAGGTATATGAAAGACCTCGTTAGAGATCAAAGCATCCTAAGAAAACAAAATGTGAGATAAATTCTAAACTTTTATTACTATTATATTCATGATACTTGTACATCTTCTTCATGATCTAATTGTTCCTAAATAACCTCTTGTAGTTCAATGGAAAAAAGACTTACACAGAAACCGAACTTGATGAAGTGCGAGCTGAATGGATTAATTTCGTACTAAAGAATATGAGTTGAAATCCAACATGTAAGTATGATATAACTTCCGTTCTTTAAATTGCTAATAAACAATTTTTTTAGTTGGTAAGGAATATATATCACTTCAAGAACATAACAAATTTCATAAAATGTGTAAATTTTACTTCATACAAAAGCATTTGTACAATGGAAGATAGTAAACTCAAGTACATCTTAGGAAAACTCACAACCTTCACAAAATATCACTCTTACACTCAAGAATTTGAGATTGCTTCACACTAGATCAGTCTTGTATATCACTCTTGTATTGCATGATACCCAATACAATGAATATAAGGATGAACCCAATTCGAAATATGATAAATAAATATTTTGTAATTTTTTTATTTTGCCTTTGGCATCATTTGATTTTCACTAATAGCAATTAGAAATAGACAAAGTTGGGTAGGTAATAAGTTACAAGCCAAATGTTGACTACCCTAGATACATTGTTCTCAATAAGAGTAGAAAGTCAATTTAGAGTTATTTTTAAATATAGCTTCTAATTTGTGATTCTAAAATTGAAATAATCTGAGATGGTAGCTTGAGACTCTCCATGAAAAGTTATTTATTGAGTGATGGTAAGCGTATATTTATTCTTGCATAAGTGAACTATGTACATATTATGGAACAGCTAAAATCAACTCGATTTATTGGGTGCTATGATCATAAATCTCCAATTTCTTTGGTTTGGAAGGCTAAGTTACAAAACAGGCTTCTGAACATCACAGTTTTCAGAAATTATATGTTCACCATGATGAATAAATAATTTATTTATTTTTTTAATGATTTTTCAAATATCATATGATGGTTTTCTATGTTTTTTGAAGATAGCATGTCCTCAAACATTTAATAGAAATTATATCTTCAGTGTTTATTGTTATCTTGCTTGAAAAGTGTGATTAGCATTATGACGGTTATCCATTTTATTTTTTATTTTTTGATTAGCAAAAGAAAATTTTATTGATGAAAAGACCATGAAAAGCACAACACATGATACAACAAAAAAAAAAAAGAGTACATATTGTATCATAGCAAAACCCTTTCATCTTAATTAGGTTAGCATGAAAGGCAGGCCCAATCAAATGCACTTTGCCATGATGCAATATGCACTTCTCTCTTTTCTATGACTGTTATACATGATAGTGTATTCATGACTTTGCTTTGTGTATGGACAAATTACCATGAGTTAATTCTGGTTAAGTTGAAAACAAATTTGGGTCATGGTAGTTATATAACTATTCCAGACTTCCCTCTTTTAAACTTGTTCTCTTTTGTGCTCTTTTCTTCTTTTCTCTTTCATCATTTCATCTCTTTCTTCTCTTTCTATCCACTCTCTACTTATATTTTTTCTTATCTGAAAACAGATACACCAATACATAATTGTTAAAATCTTGGTGGAATTGCTCAACACTCAAATACTGGAACTGTGGGGAATTGTTCATTTGTTTAGTCTTTTGGAGTTGACCCATCTTGACTTGGTATATTAATTGCTTTTCTTTCTCTACCTTGATTTGAGCTTTAATTTTTGTTGGGATTTAGTTTAGTTTACTCTCTCTGTTGATGTGTTGCTATAATAATTTTTTGACAAAATTTTTTCAAGGCTATGATTTACTAATATGTGTTTATATATACTGTTCAATCATGCTCCATATGTATATGTCATATTTATATATGGTAATGCAAACATTTTATACTAGTAATAATCAAATTCGTTATTTCTTTCTATTGATGCAGGGGATGAAGAGTCAGTGTGATGAGAAAATGTTCAATTTTGTCTTTTGTAAGACAAGAACAGTCTCTACAAGTACGTTTTTTTCATATGCTTCTAGCGGTTTCTAAATTAATTTGTTTTTTTATTTTTCAGGTCAGAAATTTCTTGGAGAGATACAAAATATGGTCAAAGAATTCAAGAACTTAGCTTTTTCAAAATTTTTTTTATTTTTTAATATATGTAATCACAGTTAAAAACTTTTTATTAATTTCTTCGTACATACTTTTGAACATTTAACTTTCATTTATGAAATATATGACGTTATTCCATTCAATATATGGTTGTGATTCAAAATATAGTATATAGTGTGTATTATATTCTTCAAATGCGCGTACAAAAATAATATTGATTATTCTTCAAATATGTCGAATTCTTTTTTTTAATCACAGGTTTTATTAGTTATTAATCACACTTAAAAGATGTGATCTAAATGTTATTAATCAATGTTTTTAATCACACTTAAAAGATGTGATCTAAATGTTTTTAATCACACTTAAAAGGTGTAATCTAAATATTTTTAATCACAGTTAAAAGATGATCTAAATGTTTTTAATCACACTTAAAAGGTGTGATCTAAATATTTTTAATCACACTTGAAATGTGTGATCGAAATTTTTTTAATCACACTTAAAATGTGTGATCTAAATATTTTTAATCACACTTAAAATGTGTGATCTAAATGTTTTTAATCACACTTACAAGGTGTGATCCAAATTTTTTTAATCACACTTAAAAGGTGTGATCTAAATATTTTTAATCACACTTACAAGGTGTGATCGAAATTTTTTTAATCACACTTAAAAGGTGTGATCTAAATGTTTTTAATCACACTTAAAAGGTGTGATGAAAGCATTTTTTAATGACACTTAAAAAGTGTGATTAAAAATGACCCCTTTTAATCACACTCTCAAAGACCACACTTTAATAAAACTTAAAGGTGTGATTAAAAAACATACATCACACAAAAAAAGTATGATCTTTATCTATATTTGTAGTAGTGTCAATTTAGCTAAGATAATTGGCCAAATTTTCAAAAAATTCATCTAGCAAACTAGTCAAATAAAAAAAACAAAAAAACAAAACAAAAACTAACTAAAATAAATTTTTTCAATAATAACTAATTATTTCTATTGAGTCACTATTTGGCACTTAATTTTTTATTCTTAAATTACTTAGGCCTCGTTTGGCAACCAACATTTTTAGCCAAAAAGTCAAAAAGTTACTAAAAAAGCCAAAAAGTCTATAAATTTCACTCTACACACCTATGTACAGTGTCTTCACGTGATGAGTGGCAGATGTGGTGTAAAAAGACCGTTTTGCCCCTCCTTAATTTTTGTTATTCCATTTTCACCCTCTCTTTATGTCAAACACTGATGGGAATCATTTCAGAGCTACGAATCATTTCAGAGCTATTATCAGAGAGGGTGTACCACCTTCAGCTATTCAGCTACATCAAGATGAAGAGGGTTCTTCGTTCAACGCCAGAAGATAGTAAAAGCTCTGATCGAAGAAAGAAAAAGCGATGAGCGATGGCAACGACGATTCATCCCAAGCGATTCCCCGACCGGTATGCTCTCTCTCTCTCTCTTCAACATCTCTTGTTTCTGTTTCGGAATGTAACCACGACTCGTATGGTCTGTTTGTGATATATGTATGAACTCTCTGTCTCTCTCTCTGTCGCGATGTGTCTCTGTATGTGTGTCTCTATGTGTTTGTGTCTGTGTGTATGTGTGTGTCTGTCTGTGTGTGTGTCTCTGTGTCTCTGTATGTGTATGTGTCTATCACACTCTCCTCTCTCTCTCTCTCCAAAAGAAACGAAAAGGAAAGATCAATAAAAGGGGTCGAAGGAAAGGGGCTCTTCTGTCTCTTTTCATACAGAGCACACCTCACAAGCCCTTTTGTCGATTCATGTATGTGTTATTTTCTTAGCTTTTTTCTTTGAAGAAATTAAAAAAAATTAATGCAATTATTGGGCTCTTTCTCTATCTCTTTGATTCCATATCTATAATCAGCAATGTCATTGACCACATTCCCAAATCATCCTCTGTTTCTTTTGTTTCTTCACATTCCTCTGTTTTCTGGGAATTTATTAACTCTCAGCACATTTTGCAGAGATGGGTCATCACAAAACCTATAAAGATCTACCAACATTTTGAGTTTTGATTGAGATTGAGCTCCAAAGATCTCATCTTTCTATGCATCTTCTTTATTCTTTAAAATCTTTCTACAAGTACTAGTGCTTTTGATTTGTATAGTTCATTTTTTCTTTTCTGATTTTGGTATTAGCTTTGTAGGGAGGTTTTTAGGTGAGATGAACTCAAAAAAGGTTCTTTCTTATGGGTTGGTTAATTAATGGTGATTTGATTTGATATAACTCTTAAAGATCTCTAAAAAACTCATCTATACTCTGTCTCTGTGTGTGCGTGTGTGTATGTATGTGTGTGTGTGTGTGTGTGTGTCTGTCTGTCTGTCTGTCTGTCTGTGTGTATCTGCCAATTTCAATTTGTCTCACCACTTGCACTTGTATACTTTATTTTTATATCTATGCCATAGTTTATTTTCATGATTGAACAAACCAATTACTGTTAAATTTATTTTTTAATTTGCTCTTTGTTAAGTGTTGGGTCTTGTGCTAAGGTTGCATGGCTTTACTCTTTTATGTTTGAGAAAGAAAGTATGGGGCCTCCTTCAAATTGGGGCCTACAGCCATTGCTTCAGTGGCTTAGGCCTTGAGGCCTAAAGTTTTTTAGCATTGTGATTCATGATGAGAGCGTGTAATGAAGTAAATACATTATAAATCCGATAGTTCTTAAATCACCAACCAGTTAAGAATTGACTCATGTACACAGTATAGGATTATGGAATGGGATTGGAATGGTATAATTTTGTGTGATGGATCACACCATGACAACCAATCTAATTAGTCGTTCAGAAACCATGGATATCAGATCCATGTGCTCTCATATGCACAAACTTTATTTTTTAATTTTTGTGGTCTTTAGGATTTCCTGAAAAATAGGGATACATTATTTATATATGGTAAGGATTAAAATGTTTTCTGTGATGTCGGAATCGTAATATAATAACTTTTTAATGAATCTTTTGATTAAGGTAAATTTGGAGACTGTTATAGTTTTAATGTACTAGCCATCAGGTTCATTTTCTGTGAAATTGTACCACTATTTTACTTATTTTTAGATGGACTAGCCAAACACAACATTTTAGCCTTCCCTTGACTGCATAACATGGATTTATTGCCTTGCATGATGTTTGACTGATCAACCACTTTTGGTAATATCCTGGAGAGTTTGGTATATTATCCTTTTCAAGTTGATTTTTTTTTTTTTATTCATATATACATATTTGGTTAAAAAAAAGGGGTGACCATTGGTATTCCGGGATTTAAATGTGATGTGGAGGGGGGTTGTTCCATTTTGTTACCCATTTTCATATAACAAATTTATGTCCTTAACAAAAGTGTTACACCCATTGACCTACTCTTGTTGTGCTTGTCATGTCTCGAAATAAGTCACGAAAGAAACCATGGCCTCATTTATGTCAACTGCCACATCAGCACAACCAGCCTGTATGTGTGCGTGTAGGTACGGGCACTGTGTTGTAAAGATTTCCCGTTCTGCAAGAAACCCTGGTCGTGTGTACTACCAATGCCCTCGTGGAGTGGTGAGTACAAGCACGTTTCCTTTTACATTTCCTTCTTAACCGTCACTATTTTTTTTTTTAACCTCAGCCATGTGTCAGTTGGATTGGGTGGTGTGACGAATTTGGGCGCCAAAGGGCAGCTGATAATGACACAAAGAATGTCGCTCGTTCTGAGGGTCGTTTCCGTGACATTGAACAAACTTTACGTGTGCTTACAGTAGTGACATGTGTACTGTGCATTGTCGTCATTATTTTGCCGTTTCGGATGTGATATATGTAACCATGGTAGCAACCGTACCCTAATTTGTTTAAGCGCATTATGGTTTGTGGCTGAAAAAAAATTATGAATGCTCGTTTTGTTCGTAAACATGTATTTCCAATTTATTCTGCTACTTTTTGTTTTTGTTTCAAGTACTAATGTCCTTAAATGAATCTATTTGGCTATGTTTTCTGTCTAATACCACATTTTTGACATAAAAACGTGTTCCTCATATTGGTAATACGTACAATTGTTAGTGTATACATATTTTTATGTTGCTTCTCGTGTCACGCTATTGTCAGTCTCATGGCGTCATATCGATCTACGCCTCGTACCCCTTCTGCCAAAGGGAAACGCCAATAACCCTATCATAAAGCAACTTGGGATGGGGAGTCCACATAGATTTTCTTGCAACTGGTTGTGAAGGAAATTGAAGCAGGAAACCGGCCACACATGTCAATCACTCCAAACGGGTACCGTTCGTTGTCTAAGACATTTGAGGCAGCAACTGGGCGGCTGCATTCCCTCAAACAACTTAAAAACAAGTACAATCTGTTGAAGACCGAGTGGCGTGCGTGGTGTAAGCTAATGGATTGCCGAAAAGGTCCAACTGGAATTGGCTTTGATCAAGTAACTGGGCTGTTCAATGCTTCGACTGATTGGTGGGCTAAAATGGAAAAGGTAACGGTTTACATTTTCTTTTTCGTGTCCATTTTTGCATAACTAATATCTCAATTTTTGTATGTGTATCATGCTTTCCAGTGTAGGTTAAAACGTTCAATTTTCTAACTTTACCTAACATGGCATGCTGTGGTTTGGATTACGAAATATTTTTGGGATGGTGAAAAAGGTGAACAGCTTTTATTTGTAATGTACCCACCTGTCTCACCACAAAATTCAGGAATTCTAAAATGAAATTATGTTTGGTAATGTTACTGAAATTCTGAAATTCTGAAATCAAATGAAGAAATTCTGACCATGTATGTATTCTGAAATTCTGGAATTAATTCCTTGGACCATCTATCAGCCTTCTGAAATGAAAACAATTCTTAAACTCTGAATTATGTCTGTTATACATTCCTATTATAAATTCTGTCTGTTATAACAAACAAATTTGTTTGTTCTGAAAATTCTGTCCGTTATAAATTCTCAATTTGTTTGTCCTGATTTTGTTTGTTATAACAGACAGAATTTATAACTGACAGAATTTGTTTGTTCATATGGAATAAATTTGTATGTTCTGAAATTCTGAATTTGTTATAACAGACAGAATTTGTTTGTTCATATGGAATAAATTCTGTCTATTATAAATTCTGTCTGTTAATTCTGAACTTGAAGAATTCATTTTTGGAATCTTAACGTTTATCAATACAGTAATTAAATGTAGATTTCTTTAAATTCTTGCATTATGCATTGTATGTTCGTTTTACGACTCAGGAATTCATCTAGTCCTCGAGTTTGAATTGCTAATAGGAGAATATCAAGGCACTGCAAAGTGCCCGCGCACATGCACACATACACTGTAAGTTTGTAATTTGAATCATTCTGGGATAGCGAGAAATTTGATTCAAATTCCCATTGGAGAACACGTCTCATGATCTCCAACAAGTTCATGTACATACTAGTAAGAAATCTAACCCTAACCCTAGCTAAAAACTGTGTTTGTCATACATATATCTTTGTTTGACAATTAGTGCAACACTCCAACACTACTTTCCTTTCATAATCCTTCCAACACAAATGCAAAAAGAAAAAAAAAGAGGGTTTTATGTCCAAAGAACGTTGATCACGAAAAAAATTTTTTGTTATACCAAATGCCAGAAAATATGGAAACCGAAATGAACGGGAGATGCTTCCTCTATGCCTAGTGAAACAGAACAGATAATTACGGTTAAACATGATCTATTTAGCAGCATGTAAGGCCAGAGGACTTATTTCATTATTATAGTCCTTAAAACCCACAACTGCAGTGGCACACACTGTCCCCTTAGTTAGGACCCCTTCACACACTGTCCCCTTATTTGGGTGACAAGCATTTCATTCATTTGCCTACTCCTTGTCCCTTCTCTGCATATTTTGAAACTGTCTGTGTTTGGTAGCAAGAATTCTTCTATCATGTTCAAAGATATATGAACTCCCCAATGTTTAGCTTGCACTATTAGATATGCTCCATGATCCTTAGACCTGAGTGTGCTATATATCCTCATTAATTATTATCAAATTGAGCAGTGATAAGAACCTCAGCAAGTCCCTTGAACCTAGGGTCCAAGACCATTAATTACTGGGTATTTGTGAACATAGTATTATTATTATTATTATTATACGAGTAATGATATTCTTGATTGTTATAAATTATGTCTGTTTTAACAAATTTAGAATTTCATATGAACAAACGAATTTATTTTCATTAATACAAACAAACTGTCTATTAGAAATTCTGTCTAACATATGTTTGTTCTGAAATTTAAAAATATATTCATATTCATTTGCAGTGCCTTGATATTCTAAATTCTGTCTGTTAATGAAAAGAATGAATTCTTGTTTCTGAAAAAAGAATTCTCAAATCAAATGAAATCTGAAATTCTGGACTGAAATGAATTCTAAAATATTACTTGGCCTACAATTCTAAAAAATTCTGCAATCTGAAATAAATTCTGGACTCAAAGAATTCTGGACTGAAATTTCTTGTATCAGATTTTTATGCTGTAAAGAATTGGCCTAGGTTTGTTGGTGTGGTTTGATGCTGTTCTACGTGCTGATGTTGTTGCTCATGCACCAATTTCTTTTTTGGTTATATTTTTATATCTGTAAATAGTTGGAAAACATCAATAAATTGGTCTTGTAGGTTTGGGCTTCTCATCAATAAAATTTCTTATACAGGTTCAAAAGCTGTTCATTTGAGTCCTTCATATAGTAAAATAAAATAGATGTTTTTTCTTCTAGGGAGAAGCACTACATTGTTATGTTGTTCTACACTTTTATTGAAAATAAATTCTGCTTCTTTTTCCTTGATTGGCAGCAAGCATCATACTTTTCAGCATTCTTGTTCTTTGTTGTCAACAAGTTCATTGCAACATACTTTACATTACTGTCAGCCATTATTGTAGTATTAACAAACTAGTATTGATTTATGCACCATGTTGCATTGCATTTTACTGACAGTACGCTAATACTAGTTACATTGTCTTGATTTACAGATTGACAATGTATGTTGCAAGTTCAGAACCAAAACCTTGAACCATCCGGACTTGATGGAGCGTGTCTTCACTGGCGCTGCGGCTACGGGGAAAAATGCATGGACACCCGGCGAGACTCGTAACCCAATGGAGTTGGACGGAGAGTCGGATAGTCCAGAATTTTCAAGTGACAGCAATGACTTAGGCGCATTAGAAATGGCAGCCATGATGGACTCCGCGCACCTCAACGCCATGGGTAGTGGAAGTAAGCGGAAGCATTCCTCGGGGAAAGCATTGCAAAACAAGCGCGTTATGGGGGCTGAAGCGTTGGCAAGCAGCATGGACGACTTGCTAAATTCTGTGAAGACTCAGAGTAAGGAACTAACTGTCAACCATGTCGTTGGGGGCCACAGTGTTACTATGGGATAGGCTGTTGGACGGCTCTATGAAATATAGGGACTAGCGCCTGAAGATGAGCTTCTCCATTTTGGAGTCATGCTTATGGAGGTTCCAACAATTGGGAAATGGTAATGAGTATTCCTACGGACCAAGGCATAATTTGGTGGCTACGAGCGAAGAAACAAGACAAAGATAGGAGTGGGGGTGTCACTCTTGCGAGTTTGCTGCGGAATGAAGGAGTTCGATTTTAAATCTGCTGAATGAAGGACCTTGATTTTAATTTCAGTTGAATTCTGAACCTTTTTTTTTCCTTTGTTATGTTTTATTTTAGTTGAATTGTGGGTTGAAGATAGTTTGGGCATGGGTCGTGCCTGTGGCTTACGGAACCTTAACTGGACAATTGGGATTTGTTTGTGGACTTTTATGTTTTGTGCATGCTATAATGGCAGCAGGGTTGGATTAAACCTTGGACCATCTATGTTATATTTTATATTTTTTGTTTTGTTATGCTATAATGGCTGCAGGGAAGTGTTTAATTTTCTGAATTGTTTATGTATTGCCCAGGTGCCATTGGTTTTCCATGAATTACAAAATATAGGGTGGAACATGTGTGTTGCCCGAATTGTTTGTATAGGCTGGAACATGTGTGTTGCAACACTGAAAAATAATTGTTTTTATTACAAATGATGAACCACTGACATGATGTGAATTATGAAAATCTCATGTTCCTTTCAAATTTAAATTACAAAATATTATATGTGCTTTTAATTTTAGAAAAGTTAACTGAAATATTTATTTTTTGGGGCTTGTTCTTTATGCCATGCATGGTAGGGGTTTGAACATAAATATACACTACTCTTTTGCTGTACAACATTTTTTTTGTACAACTTTCATGATCACGCAACAGTTGTTGATAATGTTTTATGCTTCTATGTTGTAGGTATGAGCAATGACGATGACAACCCCACACGGATGGATGAAATGTTAGAAGGGGTCGCAGATCTCGCAAGACAGTGGCATGAGCAGATGAATTTAAATTACGTTGAAGCCTACAGAATTGCAACTGATTACTACAAGGCGTACGTCCTTAAAGTTCCATGCCGTACTTCCATATTATCAGGGAGGGCATGGATTACGGAATTATACGAGGGTCACAATGGCCGCTTCCGGTACGAATTGTGCATGCCCAAACAGGTGTTCCTTCAGTTATGTACGACATTGGTAAATGACTTCGGGTTGCGTGTACCGGAGCGACTGCACGGCTTGCATGTCGAGGAGAGTGTTGCAATATTTATTCATGTGTTAAAAAACTTGCCAAACCGGGAGTTACAAGAACGCTTCCAACATTTCGGTGAAACTATTTCACGGCATTTTCATACCGTCTTGAAAGCAATAAAAAAATTCACGATCGTTCACTGCAGGCCCCCTGCTAATTTCCAGACGCACAGGGATCCTATTTTGCAATCTCAACGACAATATTTGCCGTTCAAGGTGTGGGACAAGATTTGTGACGTTATTCAAAATTATTTGAAAAAATATGGTCGGTACTTTTTTTTGTAATTGCAATTTTTTCGGTTCATATATAGGATTGCTTAGGTGCATTAGATGGGACACATGTACCAGCATGCATAAAGGAGTCAGAAGCAGCCCCATATTTTAGCTGAAAAGGGTGTCACACCCAGAATATTTTGGCAGTATGTGATTTCAATATGTGCTTTGTGTTTGTGTCGTGCGGGTGGGAGGGCAGCATGCACGACAGCCGGGTTTTAAGCAACGTAACGGAGGATCCACAATATAATTTTCCAACTGCAACTGACGGTACGTACATCAAAATGTATCAATTTATTTTATATCACTATATTCCCATTATGAATTTGATTTATGTTACCATTGTAATGAAAAACAAAATTTGATGAACCACTGACCATGTGGTAATTTATATATGGCAGTTTTTACAATGTCCATGATAAACTAGTATTGTTATGTTCTTATTGTTGGTTATGAGGAAAAAAAAGAAAAATGTATGGAAGAAGTGCCCTTTCATGTGAACATTGATGACGAGTATGATGTCATTTACATGTGCACTTTCACAGGTCGTTATTACCTTGTGGATAGTGGATACAGTAATAAGAAGGGCTTTCTGGCACCATACAAAGGGAACAGATACCACCAACCGGAATTTCAACGGCACAATCCACGGAACCGTGATGAATTGTTCAACCGCGCTCACTCATCTTTGCGAAGCGTGATTGAGCATACATTTGGAGCATGGAAGATGAGGTGGAGATGTCTAAAAGACATGCCTCGATTTGATTTTCATAAAGTGTAGGTGCCATTGGTTGCAGCGTCCATGGCTTTGCATAATTTCATACGCAGAAATAATGTGGACGATAAGATTATTGTTGCTGTCAGCAATGCGGCCGAGTATCGATATCCGGACATGCGTGACCGCAACGATTTGGCTGCCCTTGACGATGCGATGATGCCTAGAGATGATGACGTTGAGATGGCGCAGTTATGGGCGCGTATCAGGGCAGAGTTGGTTGCAATTTGGCGAAATACTGGTTAGGTGGACATGTTATGTGATGCATGTCATCACTATGTTGTGTTGAAATTAATTGGAGACTTTTATTTACGTACATAATTGGTTAGCAATTATGTATGACCATGTATGTCACTGTTTTTGTACAACTATCGAATATTGACTTCGTTATGATTTTAGGTTACTTATGATTTCAGGATGCTTACCAATTACGGTTTGATTATTACTTTTTTTTTTTTTGGTAACGAGTACGTTATTGGGTCATGTTTATCATTTTAAATTTTTGGTAACGTTTACAATTAGGTTGGCTATATTTTTATAGCAATCAATTATAATTGGTTAGCAATTAGGTTGCTTATTTTTTTTCAAATCTTTTTTATATTTATTTTCGTTATTTATGACAATGGGATCACACATTATAATTGACCAAAAATTAATTAAAAAAATAATTGAATGAAAAATTTAATTGGACAAAAATAATTGGGAAAAAAACTAATTCGGAAAACTTTGAAAAAGAAATGGAAATTATTAAAAAAATAATTTAAAAATATTAGTTGGGAAAAAAAATATTTGATCGAAAAGGTTAATTGGAAAAAAAAATTAATTGAAAAAAAAATTGAAAATAAATTTATTTGAGAAAAACATTACTTGAAAACAAATTTTGAAAATAAATTATATTTGATAAAAAAATTAATTGAAAAAAATTGAAAACTGAAAACGTTTCCTCATTTTTTTGATTTAGGCTTTTTGTCAAATTTTTAAACGCATTTTCAACAAAAAAAATTATCAAACAAATTTTTATTACAGTTTGTAAATTTTTTTAAAATATAAACTGAAAACGAGATGGATGTCTGTTTACGATGGGTGGTGGGTAACAGGTGATGGTGGGTGGTTGGGTGACGGTGGCGAGCGGTGGGTGGTAGCGAGTGGGTGGTGGTGGTTGTAGTGGCGGTGGCGGGTACATGGTGGGTGGAGGCGGGTGGTGCTGGTGGGTGGGTGGCTGGTAGCGAGTGGGTGGTGCTTAGTGGGTGGCAGTGGTGGTGGGGTGGTGGTGGTGGTGGGTGGGTGGGTGGACGGTGACGGGTGGTAGGTAGTAGCGAGTGATTGGTAGTAGTGGGTGGTCGTGGTAGGTGGGTGGCACGTGGGTGGTGGGTGATGGTGGTGGTGGTCGTCGTGGCGGCGGCGGATGGTGATGCTGGATGGATGGGTGACTGTGGCAGGTGGTGGCAAGTGGGTAGTGGTTGTGGCGGATGGTGGGTGGTGGTGGCAGATAGGTGGTGAGTGGTAGGTAGGTGGTGAGTGGTGGCGGATGGGTAGGTGACGGTGGGTGACGGTGGCCGGTGGTGGGTGGTAGCAAGTGAGTGATGGTGGTGGGTACTGGTGGCAGATGGGTGGAACGTAGGCAGTGGGTGATGGTGGTGGTAGCAGGTGGTGGGTGGTGGCAAGTAGGTGGTGGTGGTGGTGGTGGTAGTAGCGGCAGTAGATGGTAGTGGCGGTGGTGGGCAGATGGTGGCGAGTGGTGGCAGTGGCAGGTGGGTAGTGGTGGCGGGTGAGTGGTGAGTGGTAGTGGCAGGTGGTGGTGGGGGTTGGGTGGTGGTGGCGGAAAACGGTGGTAGAAAATGGTGGCGAGTGGTGGCTAGTGTTGGGTGGTAAAAAAAAGAAAAACTCAAAACTCAAAACGCATACATATTTTTGAAGTTTACATTTTGTGGCCAAATTTATAAACAGAGATCACTGATTTATGTAATTGAAATTTACCAAACAAGTTTATATTTGAGTTGTTTAAATTTTTGTAAATATAATTAGAAAACTGAACACGTATGTGTTACAAAACGGCACACCAAACAGACCCTTTGTGTTTGGGAAGATAGTTAGATTTTTTTTTATAGTTATATGTGATGTTTGTGACAGAAAAATTAAAATAAGTATGAAATTTGATGTGATATTTTGTGAGAGATTTATTTTTTTGGATTTTGTAAGACATTTATGTTGTACTGAAAAAATAAAAAAATAAAAAAACTAAAAAGCCAAGTTTCCAAACACTCATAATTTGTTGGATTTTTTAAAAAAAATTAATTTTAATGTAAACTGTTATGTTTTACAAAAAATTATTACAATACACAAAGTACAATCCATATCCCAAAGTATATTAACGTAAATATTATTTACATAATATTACGTGACACGTGTAGAATTATGTAAAAGAAATAAAATTTGACCGTTATAATATAATTTGGCGAAATGCAATGTATTATGAATAACATTACAGCACACAACCCTCCTATTGTATAGGCTTTGTGTCAAGTGCGTTGTCCAAGAAAGCAAATTTCACATCCAACAATTTGCAGAGGCTACTGACGCATCCACAGGTACTCTGACATGTTATAAGGCCATTTCGATCATTTTACTCTCTTTTCATTTATCTTATTTTATTTCACATATTTTTGTGGAAAATCAAAAAATTTATCTCAAACAATTAAGTTTTTTTTTTCCTTACATTTTAGTTAAAAAATTAAAAAGTTACTAAAATAGTTTATTCCCAAACGAGGTCTTAGTGTTTTTTTTTTTTTTTTCTCCTTTTCATTTTCTTTATATAAAAGCATCAACTGAATATTTTAAAAAAAGATATCTAAAATAAAGAGCATCATGAGAATGGAAATTAAAAAACTGATTAGTTAAAGTAATAAAGTGATATTTTAGTCACCATTCTCCTCATTGTATTGCAATCCAATTGTATGATAATGCTAGAGGGATTAGCCATCCCAGAACTATGCATGCAACTATTTAAGCTTTAATCCAAGTTCCCTTTTTATCAACAAAAAAAAAAAAAAAAAAGGTAATATTTTAGTTAGATATTCTGACTAGTATTTTTTTTTTTTTTTTTTTTTTTTGGGTACATCGATATTCTGACTAGTATTGAGAGAAATAATCTTAGATCATTTCTATAATTAATTTTATTTTTTTAGTTAAAGTAGTGGATAATCACCAAATTTCACCTCTAACTTGTGAAGGCCAAAGTTGTGTACTATCTTTAATAAGTATTATTATTATTCTTATTATTATTATTATTATCATCATCATCATCATTATTATTATTTTGGTTAAACTGAAAGTTTAAATTAAAGCTATTAAAGCGGGAAATGCAAAGTGCTTGAAATAATTAAACCGACGAGTACCGTCATACAATTAATTTGCAATACAACGAGGAATAGAGTAAAAAATGTACAAATTATCACATTTATTATATATTGTTTTAATAAGATTATCTTATGCATATCTGGATTGATCATTGAAAAATCAATTCTATCGTTTCCAAGGGGGGCAATCCCACCAGACAAATGGGTCATACTTTTATGTTAACTCTATCTTAAAATATAAAAAAAATCCACAGTTAACAACTATATTAACTTCAAATGATTTTAACAAGGCATATGATTAACACATGTACATCTGTTGAAATAATAATATTACAAATTTAGACTTAATTATTCAAAAATTATTTAAATTTTTTATTTTATAATTTAAATTTTTTTTTTTGGGGGGGGGGGAGGGGGTTTGTGGAGGCCAAAGTTGTGTACTGTCTTTAATAATTTTTTATATTATTATTATTATTATTATTTTGGTTAAACTGAAAGTTTAAATTAAAGCTATTAAAGCGGAAAATGCAAGGTGCTTGGAATAATTAATCCCACGAGTACCGTCATACAATTAATTTGCAATACAACGAGGAATAGAGTAAAAAATATATAAATTATCACATTTATTATATATATTTTTAATAAGATTATCTTATGCATATCTCGATTAATCATTGAAAAATCAATTCTATTGTTCCCAAGGGAGGCAATCCCACCGGACAAATGGGTCATACTTTTATGTTAACTCAACAAGGCACATGATTAACACATGTCCATCTGTTGAAATAATAATATTACAAATTTAGATTTAATTATTCAAAAATTATATAAATTTTTTATTTTATAATTTAAATTTATTCTACATATAAATTATATATTACACAAATTTAATTCTAATCACATATCCTCATTAAGTTCATAAACTCCCGATGAAGCAAAATTTTGCTTCTTTAATTCAGGAATCTATTGACACGATACAAGAGGAGATTGTGATGAGTAATTATTCATTGTCGTTACCAATCAAGTAAAATCATTTATTTGTGTGAAATTTACTTAAATAAACGATTGGAATTAATTTATAACAATGGCCACTACAACACTAATATTTTGATTTTTAAAAGTGAAAATTTGTTATAAAAGACATTTAGGGACTAATTTTGATCGTCACGAGTATAGTCCTTAAAAAGTCGTCCCGAAAAGTCAAAAATAAGGTTTTTAGTGACAAAATTTTAAAAATATCACTAATAAATTGACTTTTAAGGACAAAATAATTGGGTTTCAAATGTTTTTTTTTTAGACAAAAAATTTGATCCCAAAAGGATAATAATTCATTACTAATATTTAATTTTCGTTGCTAAAAATATAATAACAATACTTTTTGCGACAAAAATATCTGGTGCCAGAAAATAATTATCTTTAAATTTTTGTCTCTGAAATCTTAATTTTTGTGGTGGGCTATGAAATAAGAATCGGTAGTATTATATGCACTAATTAGTATACTAACTAGTGTATCAACACTAGTTATAACATTTTTATTGATCTTATTTATTATACAAATTATAAATACTAAAAATATCTGAAATTATGTCACATTATCAATTGATATATTCATTAATATACTAATTGGTGTATATAATATTATTTTTACGAGAGAAAGGGGTTTTGAAAATAGAAAAATGAGTGAAACCCTTATTATTGGGAATCTCTGGTTGCGTTTGGTAGAGTTTTATGATTTGAGAGTATGAGTTGTATTTTGAGTTTGTGAGTTTTGGAATTATGATTTGAGTGTGAAAATTTTGTTTGGTGAAAGAGTTTTGAAAAGAGTTTTGAATTGAATGGGCAATTTTTGATTTGACATATGATATTTGATACAAAAACTTACAACTCATAACCAAACATACAACTTAAAATTCTATTAAAGCATATAAAAAAAATTTAAAAATTCGAAAAATATTTTTTTTGAATATATTAAAGTTAACATATGTCAATTGCAAAAAAAAAAAAAAAAAAAAAAATTCACTGTTCTGGTCAACCGGCCAGACGTCTGGTGGGACGACCGATTAGGCCAAATTTAAATTTTTTTTTTTTTTTTGAAAAATGCACCCGAGACAGAATTTTTTGGAGAATTTTGAAAACGTGATTTGAGAATTACAACCAAATAACATATTTGAATATAGGTGTAGAATCATTGTTTGGAAATACAACCAAACACAGCCTCTATCACTCCTAAAGTGATTTAGACCATTCAATTTTTTTTATTATTTATTTATTTATTTATTTATTTTATTTTATTTTATTTTATTTTTATGAGTAGTTCAAATCACTTTGAATTTGGAGATTTTACAAAGAAAAATGTTCTGGAACTCTAAATTAAGAACTCTAGAGGAGCTTTAATTTGTCTTCTTCCTCACAATGATTTGTCTTTTTTTTTATTTTTTTATTTTTATTTTTAAATTTACCCTTACCAACTGTGTAAAAGCTTTACACCTAATGGTCCCTATCACAGCCCGTTTAAAAAATAAGATATCAATCATTTCTGTTGAAAATAAATAAGTGCCATTTTGGAAACTTTCATAAAAAATTACGTTTTTTATCATTTTTTAAAAACGTAAGTGGCCAAAAACGTAATAAAATTAGTTTGGGAAGGGCAAAAACGTAAGTGTGAAATTAAACATTAGGGCCTATGACAAGAAAATAAATTTCTTAAGTTAGGTAAGATATTTTGGTCATTTTAATTTGATTTGACACCATAAATAAATATTAAATTAAAAAGTAAAAAGTTAACTTTTTACCAACTTCTCAAATCATTTTCTAAAAAATTAAAAAATTTAATAAAAAGTCAAAAACTAACTTTCTACCAACTTTTCAAAACATCCCAAAAAGTAATGAGCCAGCTCAATGATTGTGATGTTTGGTTTAACCAACTACCCTTTCTCTTTCTTTTTATTTATTTATTTTTATTTTTAATTTTTTATAGGGGACCATTACTTAACAGTAACGGAGGGGAGAAGAAAATAATTATTATTTTTAAAGTAGAATAATATTTTTTTTAAAATTAAAAATGAGATGAGGTTGTGAATATGATTTGTAATGCGTACAATAAATAAAAATAGAGAGTTTTAATTTTAAAATAAGTTTTAGTGATGTGGTAAGAAGTGAAATTTATATATGATATAGGTCTCGTTTGGGAAGTGGCTATTTTAGAGGTTTTTTGACTATTTTAGTAGGCTATTTTAATTTTTGTGTTTAGGAAGATGGGATAGATTTTTATTGGAGTTGGTGTATTAAAAAATGTATTGAAATGACGTTTACAATTAAAATGACAATTTTATTCCTATTTCCACAATTTTCAAAGTAAATCAATAGGGGCAAAATTGTAATTCTACTACCTGTCACTGTGACAGCCTACCACTGTTACAGTGACAGCCACTGCCGACCTAATTTTTTATTTTTATTTTTTTTGAAAACCTTTTCATTTGGAGGCTTTTAAGCTATTTTGTTTTGGAGGCTATATTAGCCTAAACCACATCTTCCCAAACACCCCCATAATGTGTGTGTTTATATTTTTATTTTTTTTCTTTTATCATATTATTAAAGCTTTCTTTAAAACTTTAAAAGTAAAACTTTCTGTCATTGTTAGTGTATTATGTGTCATATGTGAATGTGGGGGTATATGTAGGGGAAAATACTTCATAGCTTGAAAAACATTGGGCTCGAAATGGCTCGAATATCCAAAATGATGTCGTTTTAGATATTTTTTTTTTTAATTTTTTCTTTCTTGTTTACAGAGAGGGGGAATAGATCTGAAACCAATAGATCAATTTTTTCTCCAGAAGAAAGAAAGAAGAAGCGAGAGAGAGAAGGAGAAAAGATGAAAATGGGGAGGATGAGAAGAAGAAGAAAAAAAAAGATGGAGAGAAAGAGAAAGAAAAAGATTGGTTTTTCTCTCCTCTCCTCTCCTCTTCTCTCTTCTTCTTCTTTCTTTCTCCTTCTCTATGGAACCTGCAAGTTATGAAAAAAAAAAAAAAAAAAAATCAAAACAGCATCGTTTTGGATTTCGGGCCACTCGAGCCTCTCATCTTTTGAGCTACCTAGCGGGGTTGGTATGTAGGTGTGTATGTTAGGTAAGAGAGAGAGAGAGAGAGAGAGAGAGAGAGAGAGAGAGTTGACAGACAGTGAGAATGTGACGTGAGAGGAATTATTTTTACACTTGTCACTGTTGATGTAATTTTAAAATATTTTCATCCGTTCGAAAATAATAGTTCCTTTTGAAAAAATTAATTTTTTTTAATAGTATAATTATTACATTTTAAAAAAAATTAATTTTTTAAAATTATCCTTAAATAGTATATTTTTATAGAAATATCAATTGTCATAATTATATATTTTGTGTTATTAATAAATTTGAAGAAGGGTAAAATAATAATTTTATATTATTTTATTCCCCAATTTTTGAAAAAGGACTAGTATTTTAGAATAGTAAAAAATAGATTAAGGGACTAATATGTTGAAACAGAGAGAGTATAATATATATATATATATGAATTGAAAATTTTTCTATACATACATTCTTTTGGGGTATGTATCATATGCGTTAGTTATGGCTTTTGTAATATTTGATTATGACTTGGTCTTATTGTCATGTTATACATATTATGGTGTTAGTTATCACTTACTGTCATGTTATTTATGATCTAAAATATTTTGTATTATGCCTTATGTTGTGTTTGATTATGACTTTTTTTATTTATTTTAGTTATGACCTTAAAATATTCAATTATGACATCCATAAATGTCATAACTTGCATATGATGAATACTATTTTAATGGTACGTAACATAGCATAACACTCTAGGAGTAATGTTATAATAACCATATATTTTTATAATTTTATCTTACCCTTTAATGTGTTAGCAATAATATTTGGGAGTTCTAATAAAGCTTTAATAGTGGGTCCTATATAGTGATGTGATATTTTGGCTTGCATATTATTATTATTATTTGGTTTGGTACATTACTAGAGCTCTCTCTTACTAAGCTATTTCAACAATGATTAGTAGTCTAAATTTTCATGATTTAAGTGGTTTGAATGTTTCAAAATGACGTCGTTTTGAAGGTAAAATAACGTCATTTTAATACATTTGAGTCATTCAAATAATACAAATTCAAATTACGAAGCATTTTTGTAGATATTTACGTCTTGTCACACGCAATCAAGATGCAACATAGCTCTCAAATTTCTACTGAGTTCAATTGTTGTTCAGTTTACACATGTATGGTGGTTATGATTTCTTATTTACAAGTTGATGAGTTAAAATCTCGCACAAGAACAAATCAGAGGGTTCAAAGAAACAGTTAAGTGGATTCAATTGAAATCATTAATCACCACATTAGATAAAATCTTATATATTTATTAATAAAAATATTTGAATGTTCGGAGGGTTCACCTGAACACCCACCCTCACTACAACGTAGCGCCGCCTGTGCTTATAATTAGGATTGGACAACGTCGGGCGCAGCCAGATTGGGCTGTTCCGCGTTACATAGGGTGTTGAGGAAGGGTGTTGGTTTTTTAGTTTTTTTAATTATTTTAATTAGGGGTTAAAATGTTTAGTTTAGAAAGGATTTTTTTTATTTTTTTGATATTTAAAAAAAAAATTTAATGATTATGGATTAGATGTGGTATTTTGTCTTATTAAGGCCAAGTTTGGGTAAACTATTTTAGTCCATACTTTTTATCTTTTTATCTTTTTTGGGTCACATCAATCAACATCTCCTCTCTACTTTTTCTACACATAATTCAATAAAAGTCAAAAAGTGCACTTATTTAGTCTTCCCAAACTTGGCCTAAATTAAAAAATTTATTTTATTTTTTTTGACTAAAATAGTCCAAACCTTATCCAACCCTTCTTCTCAAACAAAGCATAATAATAGATTTTGTGTCGGTTTAAATTTGGTTTAAATTCTAATAGCCAAGTGTAATCTCAAAAATAATTATAAATCTCAAGTATACTCATCGGGTTATATGTTAAAAAAAAAAATTTTAAACATTTCAAAATTAAATTCAATCATATATTATATTTCTTAAATAAATATATTGACATCATTGTAAATTAAAAGATTTTGTGTATAAATTAAAAAATTTCTTAAATAAATTCAATCACACATCACTACAAATGTGATTTTTAGTAAAATCAATAAAGATAAAAGTCTACATCTCAATAAAAAAATATATATTTTAATATGTTATGAATAAATAAATAATTTAATAACGGCAAGGCCTGATTAGGTTGAAAGTAGAAATTCTAAACCCAATCCATTAATATATCGGACTAAAAATATTAGTCTAGTCCAATCTTATGGACTAAAATAACCTTTTTAACCTCTAAAAAATATGATTGAGCGAGGCAACGAGCCAATATTCACCCATCCATACAATGAGATAACAATGCAGGTCTTACATGACAAAATTGGTGATAAATTAAAAATTGATAGACAGCATGTTACGTTATTATGAATAAAATTATGAAGTTTAAATTATACTTTTTAATCTTTTTCTTCTTAACATTTAGCAACGTTGATTGGGGGTAGTTCCTTCCCATATCCCACTATACTTCTTTTGTTGGTTTCAATTTGTATATGCATAAATGATTTGAATAGTCTATCTTATAGATCTTACAATAAAGGTATTCATATAAAAAAAATCAAGTTTATTGAGTAATTATAAATACATAAATAAATTGTATTTTATTTTATAAAATTAATAGTTTAAAGTTTACAATCTACGAATCGTTCATGTTATAAAATAAAATGTAATCGGTTATTCTATTTATAGTTATCCGATGAAACTGCTTGTTTGCATGAATAACTTTTTCTCCGAGGTCTATGTGATAGAAAGTTCAGATCATTTTTATGTGTCTAAATTAAGTCCACAAGCGAGGTATGGAGAAGAGGCACTCCCACATTGATAAGGATGTGATTAAGAAATTTTATTATTTAATTTGGCTAATAAATTAATTTTAGCCTGCATTTAAGACCAATAAGGTTATTACAGAAAGGTGGACAAGATTAATATTTTTATTATGAAAAAAAAAAACTGAGATTTATAATTTTATTTATAATGACATGCATATAACATATCAATTTTAATTTGTCAAAAAATACAAACATGTAAAGTTCGATTCCCTTATCATGTCACTATAAAAAAATTATGAATCTTCAATATTTTTCTTTTATTACATAATAAAAAAATTGAGATCCACAATTTAAATCTCCCCTCGTAGGGTTCTCGATTCAATATTCAAAGCATCCCCACTATGAAAAATAAAAAATAAAATGATAGATAGTCACAATTTATCCACAATAATATGACAAGAGAGTTAGATTTTACATGATTGAGTTTGTGACATAAAAAGTTATAGTAACGCTATAAATTCAGATTTAACTATTCAGAAATTACTCAAAATTATCGGGCTTGTTTGGTTTGTTTTTGGGAGAGTTATTTTTGAAAAAAATTTGGAGAGAGAGTTTAGAATTTTTTTTTGTTTGTTTTGTTGTATATTTTGAGAGAGTTGTTTTCTTGGGAGTTTGGAATGATTTGATATTTTTGGGAGAATTTGAGTAGATGTGTGTGAGAGAAAAAGTGATTGAGAATGAGAGAGGAGAGAGAAAAAGTGATTGATTGATGTGTAAGAGAGAGAAAGTGATTTTAGAAATTTTTTGAGAAAAACTCGAACCAAACAATTTTTTAGAAATTTTTATCTAAAACCTATCTCCCAAATGCAAACCAAACATACTCATCATCTTATGATTGAGATTTATTCTATACATAGACTCTGTTTGTGAAGAGACTTTTTGGGCTTTTTTGGTTAAAATAGTCACAAAAGACAAAATAAACTATTTTAAACACAACAAACAAAACATCACATCCAACCCATAATCATTATACTCTTTTCTCACAAAAAAAGTCAAAAAAGTCAAAAAGTCCTTCCCAAACCAAACTTTTTAGCCCAGGCTAAAATAGCCAAAAAAGCCGAAAAGCCAAAAAGCTAAAAAGCCAATCCACTTCCCAAATGAAGGCTCAATTTGAAAAGAAAGTTATAAGTGGCGTTTTGACTTTTTGCCAAAACGCAAAAAGTGACTCTTTTTGGCCATAAATTAATTTGGGATGTTGGTTATAAGTCAAAAGAAAAATTACGAAATTACCCTCCATAGGTGAAAAATGAAAGGGTGAAAATGTGTAATTTTTCAATTGGCTAGGGATACTTTGGTAATTTCATTATGATTTGACATTATAAACAAATATTAATAAAAAAAGTCAAAAATCACTTTTTATTAACTTCCCAAATCATTTGTCTAAAAAAACTAAAACCTTAGTTAAAAGTCAAAAAATTACTTTTTACCATCTTCCCAAAACAATCCGAAGCCATAGATCCCACACCATACACATTCAATCACAACCACACAATTCCACTCAAGTTAAATTCAGGGAAGTTATGGATGGGCACTTAGAATTATTCAATCAATTAACGCATAACATACTATGTTATTGTAGATAAAATTATGATATTTAAATTGCGGGTCTCAATATTTTTTCTAATAAAAATAGTATAATCACGTCGACCTTGGTAGATTTGGAGTGTCTGTTATGCAGAACAATCAATGTTGTGTGCCTTATGTCATGTTTTAATTATTTAAATCGTTTATTTCAAGAGTATATCTAGCATCAAAAATCAAGTTAATTGAATATCGATAGTCATTTTATCAAATTATATTTGTATTTAATTTTATATTTAAAATCATAATTAGTATTCATGTTTTAGATACCAACATAATTTGATAAAAGATTAATAATATTCAATCAAATTAACTTTATTAAATATCTTTTAATGACGGATGTTTTGGAAAGTTGATAAAAAGTTAATTTTTTAATTTTTTGACCTTTTTGATGACTTTTTTCGCAAAAAAAACTGATTTTTTTGATAGTTTTTTTTTTTTTTTTTTGTGACTTTTTAAAAAAACTTGATAAAAAGCCAAAAAACTAATTTTTTTAGGACAAATTACAAACACCTCCCTCGAGGTTTAGTGAAAATACAGATTACCTCCTGAGATTTGAGAAATTACATTTCACCCCCAGAGGTTTATATTTTTATAACAAATTACCTCATGAGGTTTTTATTTTCATACAGATTCTCCCATAATTTTTCCTAATTTGTTATGAAAATTTGATCCTCAGGGAGCAATTTGTAATTTTTTAAACCTCAAGAAAAATCTATATTTTTACCAAATCTCAAGAGGGTATTTGTAATTTGCCATTTTTTTAAGCAAGTTTCCAAATTGTCCCTGTATGTTCATAAAAATGAATGGCACGCGCAACAGCAGCCTCCAACTCTCAACCTTGGTTTGGTTCCTTCTAGAAGTGACTTACCAACCAAACTAAATAATAATAACAATTTTAACACCCCATCGGCCTTGATTGTGGCTAAAATTAATTTGTTAGCCAAATTAAATAATATACTTTGTTAATCACATCCTCATCAACATTGTTAAATAATAGTAGTGAAAAATCTAGAAACCTCCTAGATGTTGATTTGTGATTATGTATCAATTTTAAGCAGAATATAAAAATCCCAATCAAACAATCAAGAGAAAGAGACACAAAGATTTTACGTGGAAAAACCACAATTGGACACCTTCCAATTGTGATCAAAAAACCACGGGCCACAGCCACCAGAACAATCCACTAAGAAGATATAAAGAAACCTCCTAGATATTGATTTGTGATTATGTATCAATTTTAAGCAGAATATAAAAATCCCAATCAAACAATCAAGAGAAAGAGACACAAAGATTTTACGTGGAAAAACCACAATTGGACACCTTCCAATTGTGATCAAACTCACAGACCACGACCACGAACAATTCACTAAGAAGATATAAAGGAATTACACAGGTATCACTCTCAATTATCTAGCGAATCCACAACGCCTAATTGAACCAACCTCTATGTGCCTCTTCCAAGCCCATCTTCACCACGGAATTGTCTTTCGATGAGCCACTCAGATTCCACCACCAAGCTTGCATCAATTCTTCGTAATCCACAATCAAGAATTTTCTCTCTCTTTTGTGAAACGAACACAAACCTTTGATGTAGTCTTTTTAGATCATGAGTTGACTACTCAATAAGACATCAAAGAAAAAATAAAATATCCCCAGATATAAACCTTTAAGAACCAAAAAGAAGATCTGGAGGACTTCAATCCAAAGTACTTGGTTTTGGGAGAAAACCAAGTATTTATAGAGAACCAAAAGTAATCCAAGATTGGAAAAAACTTCTTGCAGAAAACCAACTTCTTGCAGAGTTCCAACTTCTTGTAGAAAATCAACTTCTTTCAGAACTCCCAAGTAATCCTGTTGTTGGAATCTTGTAGAAGACTAACTTCATTCAAAACTCCCAAGTAATCCTGTTGTTGGAAGAATACCAACTTCTTAAAGAACTCTTGTTACAACCTTGGTTTTGATCCATGGAATTTGACAACAAAAGGTCCTAACAAGTAGAAAAAAAGACAGAGGCTAACAATTTAATTTTTGCAATTTTATTCATAATGATAAAATAAATTTTGTATAAATTTTTATTTTGTTTTAAAATATATAAAAAAAAAAAACTCAAGGTTTAACCTTTGTAACAAAATAAATTTTGAATTTTTTATTTTATCAATTTAAACTATAATATTTTATTTTGTTTTCAATCAAAACTATATGTATGTTTTTGTTAAGTAAAATCAACCAGAAAAAATATATTTTAGTCATTAAACTCAATGAAAAATAATATTTTAAACATTTTATGTACACTAACATTGAGTTAAATAATTAAAATATTATTTTGCCTTTAATTTTATTTAACAAAAATAGATAATTAGTTTAAATTAAAATATTAAAATATAAATTAAAAAATTAAAAAATTGTTTTATTATAAACATCAAACCCTCATTGTTTTAGATGTGTTTTGGAAAAATGATTAAAAGTTAATTTTTTAACTTTTTTTTTTGACATTTTAACTTTATTTTGTGAGAAACAAAAATAATTTAAAAGTTAGGAAATAACGTTTAATTCACTTATCAAAATAGGTCTTCATTTAATTTTTTCTTTAATTTATTACCAACTTAACACTTTACTATTTCCCAAAATAATAAATCAACAATTCCAAGAAGTTGCTTGTCAACTGGACTTACCTTTCCGTGCCGAATACGCAAAGCTAATTAAATTAATTAAAAGAGTTGTCTATTGACGGACGCAAATGGTTTAGGATTGATTTGGCCATTAATGTCAAATAAATTTTTTAATTTTTTCTTTTTTGTGATATAACTATTATTACAAAGAGTCCCGGTAGAGAGCCCGAAAAGGGCAAAGCTCGAATGGCTCGAAATTGAGAAGGAAAGAGGAAGAAGGAGGAGGAGAAGAGGAACTGGAGGGGGCATTAAAATCGGGCGGAGGCAGAGGCGGCAGAGGCGGCGGGGGCAGAACGGAGGCGGGCGGAGGCAGAAGTAGAGGCGGAGACGGAGGCGGTGATGCGACGATCGGCCGACGGCGATCTCTGATCGGTCGGCGACGCAGTGCGGCGACGACGACGACGGCCGGCGTTCTTCTCTCTCGCTCTCTCTCCTCTATGTTCAACTCAACGAAGAAGGAGAAAGAGAAGAAAGGAAAGGAAGAAAAGAAAAAAAAAAAAATCGAAGCCCAAAACGACGTCGTTTTGGACTTCGAGCCGGATTCGAGCCCCAGGTTTCGGGCCCTCAACCATTTTTCTATTACAAAAATTGATGCTCTTCATTCTGTTTGTTTGAATGGAAACATATTTTTAAACGATAAATATTTTTTTACAAAATATTTTTTTTAGAAGATATATTTTAGAGAAAATAATTTTCTATATTTAGTAGGGCTGGTGGTGAAATGAAAATGGAGATGGTGGCATAGTGGTGGGGCGATGGTAACAGTGATGGTGACAATGGTTGTGATGATAGTGAATGATGGTAGAGGTGAGAGCGACAATAGTAATGTTGTGACATTAGTAAAATTTTAATTTAGAAAGCGTTTTTTGCTTTTTAAAAGTAAAAAATATTTTCTATTTATATAGGCTTGTTTTCTGTTGATCATGAAAAATATTTTTTGTTGTCTTTCGTTTTCCATTCTACAAAATACAAAAAAATGTAAAAAAACATTTAAAAAAAAATATTTTTTGTCCAAACAAACAGAGTGTTAGGAATGTTACAAAAATTATTTTTTACTATTAAGAATATTTAGATGGGATTTAATTTTTGGGACATTTTAGAAAGTCCCATTCGGATAGCTTATGGTTCATTTAGTCCTACAAAACTTTTTATAACCTATTAAATCCTATGTCATATGAAATGACTCTATTGCCACTAGTTATGTAAATGGATATGATTAAGCATAAAAATAAAGGAATCAAAGCTGCTACAAGGCCCGAAATCTTCAGGTTGGAATTTGTCCCGAATCCAAAATGACGTCGTTTTGGAATTTTTTTTTTTTTTTTTCTTTCTTTCTCGCTAATGGGCCAAAAGAGAAGAGGAAGAAGAAGAAGAAGAAGAAGAAGAAGAAGAAAAGAGAAGAGGAAGAAGAAGAAGAATAACATCAAGTGGGTTGAACATTTGTGATCAACACTTTCCTCATCTTCTTCAACATTAGTGAACTAGTCTGTGCAGAAAAGAGAGGAGGAAACCCACTTTCTTTCACAAATGTTGAACATTGACAAAATTGAAGTTGAACATTGACCAAACCAGTCACAAAATTGAAGCAAACTCACTTTCTCTCTCTAAAAACAAAATCAAAATCAAACCCACCCACCGATCAAACACAAAAATCAAACCCAATCAAACACAAAAATCAAACCTACCCACAAAAAATCAAACCCACCCATCGAGAGAGAGAGAGAGAGAGAGAGAGAGAGAGAGAGAGAGATCTTCCCAAGAGATATACACACACAAATACAAGAGGGATCTTCCCCCTCCATCATCATCAACACACACAAATCCTTATGTTCCGCTCTTCTTCCTTCTCTCTTTCTCTCTTCCTTCTCTTTCTATCTGTGTTCAAGAAAAAAGAGAAAAAAAAAAAAAAAAGCAAGAAAAGGAAGAAGAAAAAAAAAAAAAACAAAGAAAAAAAGAAACCCAAAATGACGTCGTTTTGGGTTTTGAGCCAATTTCGACCCAACGGTTTCGAGCCCTCAAACAATTTTCATAAATATAATAGAATTGGAAGAGTTTTGGTAATGTAATCCCATTCTAATTTGCAACTTTATTGTAGAAGGAAATTTTGTTATAGTATCTAATTTATTTTTTACAATATGATTTATTATATAGATTATTATATGTATATACATATAATCAAAATCTATATTTGTATAATTAAAATTTCAAAATATAAATTTTATCATAAATCGGTATGCATTTTGAAAGTTGTACAATTTTGAAATTTTTAAACAAAAAAGAAAATAGTTGTCATATTAACATGTGTTGACCAAATAAGGGGAAAAATGCAATGAAAAAATATCTAACTTCAAAAAAACAAAAAAAAAAAAATTTCTTAGAATACAATTTCAAAACTGTAGGGTTTTTGACATCACAAGAATTTTTATAGGATCTATGACTGAACAAGTTCTCAAAAAGGGACTTTCAACCAGTTTTTCCTTAATTTTTTGATTTTATCGTTAGTGAATTTTTTTTAAAAAAAATTCCTTTTACCTTTAAATGCTTCTAGAACAACTTGAAAGGAAAAAAAAAAAAAAAAAAAAAAAAAAATTCTCTAAAGGCAAAAAAATTCAGTAAAAAAGATGTGATTTTTATAGTACTTCCCATGTTGGATTTCGTTATCAATTTAGCTAAGATAATTGGCCAAATTTTCAAAAGATTCATCTAGGAAACTAGTCCAAAAAAAAAAAAAAAACTAACTAAAATAAAATTTTTCAATAATAACTAATTATTTCTGTTGAGTCACTATTTGCCACTTAATTTTTTATTCTTAAATTACTTTAGTGTTTTTTTTTTCTCCTTTTAATTTTCTTTATATAAAAGCATCAACTGAATATTTTAAAAAAAGATATCTAAAATAAAGAGCATCATGAGAATGGAAATTAAAAAACTGATTAGTTAAAGTATTAAAGTGATATTTTAGTCACCATTCTCCTCATTGTATTGCAATCCAATTGTATGATAATGCTAGAGGGATTAGCCATCCCAGAACTATGCATGCAACTAATTAAGCTTTAATCTAAGTTCCCTTTTTATCAACAAAAAAAAAAAAGTTAATATTTTAGTTAGATATTCTGACTAGTATTGAGAGAAATAATCTTAGATCATTTCTATAATTATTTTTATTTTTTTAGTTAAAGTAGTGGATAATCACCAAATTTCACCTCTAATTTGTGGAGGCCAAAGTTGTGTACTGTCTTTAATAATAATAATAATAATAATATTATTATTATTATTATTATTATTATTATTATTATTTTGGTTAAACTGGAAGTTTAAATTAAAACTATTAAAGCGGGAAATGCAAATCGCTTGGAATAATTAATCCCACGAGTACCGTCATACAATTAATTTGCAATACAACAAGGAATAGAGTAAAAAATGTACAAATTATCACATTTATTATATATTGTTTTAATAAGATTATCTTATGCATATCTCGATTGATCATTGAAAAATCAATTCTATCGTTCCCAAGGGGGGCAATCCCACCAGACAAATGGGTCATACTTTTATGTTAACTCTATCTTAAAATAAAAAAAAAAACTGACAGTTAACAACTATATTAACTTCAAATGATTTTAACAAGGCATATGACTAACACATGTCCATCTGTTGAAATAATAATATTACAAATTTAGATTTAATTATTCAAAAATTATTTAAATTTTTTATTTTATAATTTAAATTTATTTGGGGGTGGTTTGTGGAGGCCAAAGTTGTGTACTGTCTTTAATAATTTATTATTATTATTATTATTATTATTATTATTATTATTATTATTTTGGTTAAACTGAAAGTTTAAATTAAAGCTATTAAAGCGGGAAATGCAAAGTGCTTGGAATAATTAATCCCACGAGTACCGCCATACAATTAATTTGCAATACAACGAGGAATAGAGTAAAAAATGTACAAATTATCACATTTATTATATATTGTTTTAATAAGATTATCTTATGCATATCTCGATTGATCATTGAAAAATCAATTATATCGTTCTCAAGGGGGGCAATCCCACCGGACAAATGGATCATACTTTTATGTTAAATCTATCATACAGTTCAAGGATTCAAATGTCACGGTTCTTAATCTTGAACCAAAGAGTCCAAATCCGGCAAATCGTTTTGAGAAAATTGATTTTTTGAAAGAAGTGCCAAACATGGACTGCTTTGCCAGATACAGAGTCGTCACCTAAATGTTTTTTAATGAAAAATTTTGGAAACCCTGACTCGGTGCCAAAGGCCACGTGTCCGTCATCACCAAAGTTGCCTCGGCTCGGGAACTTGGGTACGATTGGGGAAGGTCACTTCGTGAGCACCCCCGCTCGCCCGGTCAAAGACCGGCCTCTACTAACCATGATATCTATTTTTGAAAACATTGTGTGCTCTTATTCCGGTTATTAGCCTAGGTTACTATGTGATGCTCGCAGCAAACAAGTATAGACTGAGTCGTCTGAATTGGAACAAAACACTTTATGTTTGTTTGTTTGAAAATGGTTTGATGGTGCTACCCGCGGGTAGGCTAAGACGTGAATTTGCCACCCTCGGGTGGGCTTAGAAAAACGTGATTTTACCACTATCTAGTGGGCTTAAAACAAACATTTGATGAATTGTCCAATCCAAGTAACCCAACTTCCACCCACAGGCATTCAAGGTAGTTATATCACATAAGCACATAGCCTCATGGTAAGCATGCTATTCATGGCAGTCACTCACACGCATGCAAGGATGCTAAAGTATAAAACTCATCGAGTACTCCAAGCCAAAACAGAAGCTCATTAGAAATCATGCATGATCCTAAGTATACAGCAATGCCTAGTGCAACACATGTAAAGATGAAACTATAGCAGGCTCGGCTATTCTAAACATGGCATATGAAATGCTGCAACTAACACGTATTCAATTTGGAATTGAAATACAAATGCAGTTTGTATGATGCGCCGAGCCCGGTGCGTGCAAAACAAATGAATGATGCAAACATGCTGTCATACTGTATGCTAATTGAAATATGCCCTAATCTACCATCATAAGAAGGTAAATAAAAGGGAAGAAAGACGTGGGATTGGAAGACATACATCACACTCACCCACACTTATTACAATTTTGCCCTCGCACAGAGGGTCCGAATAAATATACAATCCCGAATGAAAGAATAATACAGTCCAAATAATACAGTCCAAATAATGTACAAATTCTTAATTAATTTACAAATTAACTAAGAAAATAATAAAACTGGCATGCAAGCCAGGGACTGCCTTGATTCTGCTCCGGATGATGGAATGATGCATGTTTGGGCTGCTTTGCGCGGAAATTCACTGGAATGCCCCAATTAGCCTCTGTTTTGCAATGATTCTTGAAATGCGTGCCAAGCCTCGGAAGACCGCTGATTCTTGATATGCTGCAACAGAGAGCAGGAAAGGGGCATAGCAATGTATTGTACAAATATATGCATGCCTCGATCCTCGTGCCACCAATCACGCATCTCGATGCATGATGGCCGAGTAGTCAAATTGCACAACTCAATATAGAATGAATGCACATGAAAACTACAACAAAACCTAACTCCATCATGGATAATCCGGAGTGTCGGTGACTTGGGAATTGAGACCCGCTCCGTCACTCGGAGTACAGAACGTACCTCGTTTCCCGTACCCGGGCTAACTCCTATCCCAAACACGATGCAATATACATGACATGCATAACATGCAACTAACATACAATCCTAATATACACAATGCTATGGAATGGCATACACGCTAAATGAGGTAATACATAACCAAGCATACACAATGCTATGGATGAAATGGCATACGCAATGCAATAATGGGCTTACATCAACATGAGAGAGCCTCAGCCACACTCACATAGGAGGCCATCAAATGAAAACAAGACAACTCGAAATGCGTGCACGCGTGCACGCAAACCGAAGACAGAGCCTACGGCACGGAATGCCACTCTAATGAGACATGGCAAGACATGGAATATGATATGAAAACATGCAAATTTCAGAAGTAAAATGACATACAAAACAGCCCCGAAACGAGGCGAAATGACACCCGATGCATGGAATCTCTCCCGAAATGCAAAACTAGGCATATGGAATGGCCTACAGCTATGCTAAACATGCATAATTTGGACATGAAGTGAAAAAGAAGAAGCAAGTCAGCCCCAAAATAAGCATTTTTACAGTACAAAACATGGCCAAAAAGTAAGCACAAGTAGGGCTAAAATGGCATACAAAAATGGCTCCGCAAGGGAGGCAATGAAGCAAGTGGTAGATTCAAAGCCCAAACAGGAAAATACCCTTCTACAACATTGAATAGGGACAAAAAATATGAACATTTACAGTAGATGACAAGCCCCAAATCAGTATAAAAACATGCTCAAAATGCAATGCAAGATATAGGCCAACAAAGGGGTATAACATGAAGTATACAAAAAATTCCTCAAACAGCCAAAGAACCTTAATGAAACATTCCAAGAAGGTGAAAATATGGCCACTTTCAGTTCTGATCATTTCCTAAAAACAGAATCAAGGTGAGCTAACAAAGCATGCAAAAATAGGGACCAAAGAGGGGTGATGAAGCAAGTGATACATGGAGGTCCCAAATAAGGTTGAGCCCTTCTTCAATATTGAAGAGGGGCTCAAAATAGGCCTAACTACAGTTTACATCATGCTCAAAAACAGATTACACACATGCTAAAAATACCATGCAAAATAATGGCATACAAGAGGGTATTGAAACAAGTGTACAATGGGGGGCTCAAACAGGGTTGAGCCCTTAAACAAATATGAAGAATGACTCAAAAAATGACCCTTTCAGTTAGGGTTGGAGCCCAAAACAGTAAGCAAGATGGCTAAAAAAATGAGGCAAAATAGAGCTAGAAAGGAGGGAAAATGGACTTACTCTTGTAGACCAACCCTTTTGTTGCTTCTTGGACCAAATTGCAGCTCCCTTGGCCTTTGAAAAACTCCTCCAAGCTGCTAAGATGGAGTAGTGGTGGTGGTGCTTGGTGGTGATGAAGAAATGAGGTGGAACTTGGGATTTTTGAGAGAAATTGAGAGGGATATGTATGTATATGCCCAAAACAATTTTTCCAACCCTTGAGAGAGAGCTGGGAGGACAGCTATATGGACAAGAATGGGGGAGAAATGGAGGGAAAAAAGTGGAGGGAATTGGCATCAATTTTTCCTCCAAAAAGAGTTCCCTCCGGATGCAGTTTTTGGAAGGAAAATAATGCACAGTTGTAATGTACTCCCTGTAAGGAAGCTGGCCGGCCAGTTATCAAAGCTACAGGTGGCCGGCCGGCCACCCCCTATGGCCGGCCGGCCAAGGGGCAAAATGGTCCAGAGGAATTTTTGGCCGGCCACTACAAAAAGGTGTCCTCCTATGTGTGCTAAACAAAACCCTGTGGTTGGAAATTGGCAACTGTAAGACAGGAGAGACAACAAGCCACTTTTAGGAGAGGTTCAAAAGGTCAAAGTTGAATTACTGGCCAGCCATAAACTTTTAGGGTCCTCCCATGTGTGTACAACACAAATATGTGGTTTGGGGTTGAAGATAGTGGCCCTAGGGTGGTCAACATTGGCTCGGAAGTGAGAAAAACAGGCGTCGGAGGGCGCCGGAGGAATATAACTGGTTGCTGAGACAATTACTAGCCTCCCGCCCTTCTGTGACCTTCCTGGTGATAAAACAGAGGTATCTGCCAAAAATGAACGAAAACCGATGCAAAACGAATGTTCGGGGGCCAAAACACGTAGTTCGGGGTCTCAAAACAGCCAGCATAACCGAAGTGGCATTCGACCACGAAGTGGGTCTCTCAGGCCTCAGTGTCCCTCAAAAGGGAGTAAATGAGATGCATGCCAAAAACCGGAGCAGTCGGAGATGGTTAGGCGGTCCTGAACCAAGGCACATGGCCTGACGGCTCCGAAAACCGGAAACCGGGCTCTGAAATGGGCAAAATGACCTACGGCCACGAAATGTAGCCCATGGCCACTGAGAGATGGTCTACGGGACCTCTCCCTCCCCTAAGGAAAAGAAACAGAGAAAACCGAGTCTGGTTCGCAAACCGAGGCAAGGTACAGAAGAGGGTTCGAAAGTCCGGAGGCAGGGCTCACGGCCGCGACTCTGAGACTTCTGAACGAGCACAATATGTAACATCACCGAGCACTCAATCGGTGACGTCTGAGTCTTAAGGTCGGTCAAAAATGGGGTGTCTACAGCTATTAAAGCGGGAAATGCAAAGTGCTTGGAATAATTAATCCCACGAGTACCGTCATACAATTAATTTGCAATACAACGAGGAATAGAGTAAAAAATGTACAAATTATCACATTTATTATATATTTTTTTAATAAGATTAACTTATGCATATCTCAATTAATCATTGAAAAATTAATTATATCGTTCCCGGGGGGGCAATCCCACCGAACAAATGGGTCATACTTTTATGTTAACTCTATCTTAAAATAAAAAAAACTCACAGTTAACAACTATATTAACTTCAAATGATTTTAACAAGGCACATGATTAACACATGTCCATCTATTGAAATAATAATATTACAAATTTAGATTTAATTATTCAAAAATTATTTAAATTTTTTATTTTATAATTTAAATTTATTCTACATATAAATCTTATATTACACAAATTTAATTCTAATCGCATATCCTCATTAAGTTCATAAACTCCAGTTGAAGCAAAATTTTGCTTCTTTAATTCAGGAATCTATTGACACGACACGAAGGAGATTTTTTTTTTTTTTTTTTTTTTTGAACATGAAAAAAGGGGATCAACGGTGGAGGTCACGCCCCCCGTGAGCTCTAACCCCGGGGTAACCGGTTGCCAGCTAGGAATTAACCCCCACCATGTGGGGGACCCACCACCAGGGCACCAATGGAGGGCAGACACGCACCACAGCCGAGCCTAGGAACGAGGGGAGTAAAGGGCGAGCTCTCCACTGAGATAACAAACAGCCCCCTCCCAGGAATCGAACCTGGGTCACAACTGTGGAACCTGCTGCATCCTCCATCAGGCCACCAACCCTGGTGGTGACACGAAGGAGATTGAGATGTGTAATTATTCATTGTCGTTACCAATCAAGTAAAATCATTTATTTGTGTGAAATTTACGTAAATAAATGATTGGAATTAATTTGTAACATAGGGGTGAGCAGCGGATTTATCGATCCGTCAAAATCGACCGAACCGAACCGATCCGTCACATTTTGGACGGATGCGTGATGACGAGTGGACAGTTGCAGATTGATTTTCTCCAATCCGCCAATTTGGTGGACGGATGACGGATTTGAGATTTCTTTGGCCGCAACCGACCCGCCAAACCGCCAAACCGTGAGCACCACTAGTAATTTATACGACTTTGTGTTTTCAATTTGTTTAAATATTATGTTTGTGTTTTCAATTGAAAAGGAGTTTAAATATTCTATTGAAAAAAAGTTTTCAGCTTGAATATATTTTTTGAATTGAAAAAAATAAACGTATTATTTATCCATATTTTTTGAGTTTTAAATCTAACTCTAAAAATAATAAATAGAAAATATGATATATGCTGGTTGGTTTTTGTTTTAAAAAATATATATAGATGTAACAATACAGAGACATATAATCTCTACTACTGCTCTGTTCATGGTTTTGGTGGTTTGAATTGTTATTATATTTTAAGAACCACAGATTGTAATACTTTATGTGAATGAATCATGCTGTGATTGTAATATATGGATGAGACATGCAGTGATCGTGATATTCTAAAAATTTAAACTTTCTTTCTTTAGATAAGACATACAGTGATTGTAATACTTTTTTAAGTCATTGACTGTAATACTTTCTTTCTTTTTTTTTTTTTTTAAGAAAGTGCACAAGTTGAATTATGTTGAAAATTTATAAAATTTTAAACCGCCAAACCGATTTGCATCCATCCGCCAAATCACCAATCCGCTCAATCCACATCCGCCAGATTGGCGGACGGATGCGGATTAATTTTCTCTAATCCGCCAATCTGGCGGACGGATGGTGGATTAGAGGTTCTGTGGCCGCAACCGACCCGCGCCCACCCCTAATGGCCACTACAACATATACAGTTTTTAGAGGCCAAATATTTGATTTTTAAAAGTGAAAATTTTGTTATAAAAAATATTTAGGGACTAATTTTGATCGTCACGAGGATAGTCCTTAAAAAGTCGTCCCGAAAAGTAAAAAATAAGACTTTTAGTGACAAAATTTTGAAAATGTCACCAATAAATCGACTTTTAAGGACAAAATAATTTGGTTTCAAAATTTTTTTTTTTAGACAAAAAATTTGATCCCAAAAGGATAATAATTCATTACTAATATCTAATTTTCGTTACTAAAAATATAATAACGATACTTTTCGCGACAAAAATATTTGGTGCCAGAAAATAATTATCTTTATTTTTTTGTCTCTGAAATCTTAATTTTTGTAGTGGGCTATGAAATAAGAATCGGTAGTGTTACATGTACTAATTAGTATACTAACTAGTATATCAACACTAGTTATAACATTTTTGTTGATCTTACTTATTATACAAATTATAAATACTAAAAATATCTAAAATTATGTCACATTATCAATTAATATATTAATTGATGTATATAATATTATTTTTATGAGAGAAACGGGTTTTGAAAATAAAAAAATGAGTGAAACCCTTATTATTGGGAATCTCCTATCACTCCTAAAGTGATTTAGACCATTCATATGTATTGGTTTTTTTTTTTTTTTTTTTTGGTTAACTAGTTCAAATCACTTTGAATTTGGAGATTTTACAAAGAAAAATGTTCAGGAATTCTAAATTAAGAATTCTAGATTAGCTCTAATTTCTCTTCTTTCTCACAATGATTTGTCCTTTTCTTTTTTTCTTTTTTTAATTTATTTTTTATTTTTTTATTTAAATTTACCCTTACCAACTGTGTAAAAGCTTTACAGCTAATGGTCTCTATCACAGCCCGTTTAAAAAATAAGATATCAATTATTTCCGTTGAAACTAAATAAGTGCCGTTTTGAGAACTTTCATAAAAAGTCACGTTTTTTATCATTTTTTAAAAATGCAAGTTTCTAAAAACGCAACAAAATTGATTTGGAAATGGCTAAAAACGTAAGTGTGAAATTACAAATTAGGGCCTATGACAAGAAAATAAAAAAATATTGGGTAAGGGTATTTTGATCATTTTAATTTGATTTAACACTATAAATAAATATTAAACTAAAAAGTAAAAATTTAATTTTTTACCAACTTTCTAAATTACTTTTCAAAAAATTAAAAAACTTGATAAAAAAACTAAAAACCAACTTTTTACTAATTTTTCAAAATACTTCAAAAAGCAATGAGCCAGCTGAATGATTGTGATGTTTGGTTTAACCAACTACTCTTTCTCTTTCTTTTTATTTATTTATTTATTTATTTTTATTTTTAATTTTTTATAGGGGACCATTACTTAACAGTAACGGAGGGGAGAAGAAAATAATTATTATTTTTAAAGTAGAATAATATTTTTTTAAAATTAAAAATGAGATGAGGGTGTGAATATGATTTGTAATGCGTACAATAAATAAAACAAAAATGATTTGTCCCCCCTAAAAACAATCCCCCTAATTCCCCTAATTTCCTTTTTTGGAAAACTGTTTTCTTTTTGTTTTTTGTTTTCTTTTTTTTTTTTTTTTTTTTTTTTTTTACTAAAATAGGCATTTAGGGGGATTCGGGGTCCCCCATTTCGGGGGACCTAGCACGGCTGTAAATAAAAATGGAGAGTTTTAATTTTAAAATAAATTTTAGTGATGTGGCAAGAAGTGAAATTTATATATGATATAATGTGTGTGTTTATATTTTTATTTTTTTTCTTTTACCATATTATTAAAACTTTTTTTAAAACTTTAAAATTAAAACTTTCTGTCATTGTTAGTGTATAATTATGTGTGTGCATGTGTGAATGTGGGTGTATACGTAGGGGAAAATACTTCATAGCTTGAAAAACACTGGACTCGAAATGGCTCGAATACCTAAAACGACGTTGTTTTAGATATAATTTTTTTTCAATTTTTTCTTTCCTGTTTACAGAGAGGGGGAATAGATCTGAAACCAACAGATCAATTTTTTCTCTGAAACTGACAGAAGAAAGAAAGAAGAAGCGAGAAAGAGAAGGAGAAAAAATGGAGAGGATGAGGAAGAGAAGAAGAAGAAAAAAAAAAGATGGAGAGAAAGAGAAAGAAAAAGATTGGTTTTTCTCTCCTCTCCTCTTCTCTCTTCTTCTTCTTTCTTCCTCCTTCTCTATGGAACCTGTGAGTTATGAGAAAAAAAAAAAAAAAAAAAAACCAAAACAGCACCGTTTTGGATTTCGGGTCACTCGAGCCTCTCATCTTTTAAGCTACCTAGCGGGGTTGGTATGTAGGTGTGTATGTTAGGTGAGAGAGAGAGAGAGAGAGAGAGAGAGAGAGAGAGAGAGAGAGAGAGAGAGTGTGGCGTGAGAGGAATTATTTTTACACTTGCCACTGTTGATGTAATTTTAAAATATTTTCATCCATTCTAAAATAATAGTTCCTTTTGAAAATATTAATTTTTTTTAATAGTATAATTATTACATTTTAAAAATATTAATTTTTAAAAATTATCCTTCAATAATATATTTTTATAGAAATATCGATTGTCATAATTATATATTTTGTGTTATTAATAAATTTGAAGAAGGGTAAAATAATAATTTTATATTATTTTATTCCCCAATTTTTGAAAAGGGACTAGTATTTTAGAGTAATAAAAAATAGATTAAGGGACTAATATGTTGAAACGGAGAGTATTATATATATATATATATATATGAATTGAAAAATTTTCTATACACACATTCTTTTGGGGTATGTAACATATGCGTTAGTTATGGCTTTTGTAATATTTGATAATGACTTAGTCTTAGTTGTGATTTTGTTATGCATATTGTGGTGTTAGTTATCACTTATTGTCATGTTATTTATGATTTAAAATTTTTTGTATTATGTCTTATGTTGTGTTTGATTATGACTTTTATTTATTTATGTTAGTTATGACCTTAAAATATTCAATTATGACATCCACAAATGTCATAACTTGCATATGATAAATACCATTTTAATGGTATGTAACATAGCATAACACTCTAGGAGTAATGTTATAATAATCATATATTTTTATAATTTTATCTTACACTTTAATGTGTTAGCAATAATATTTGGGAGTTCTAATAGAACTTTAATAGTGGGTCCTATATGGTGATGTGATATTTTGACTTGCATATTATTATTATTATTATTATTATTATTTGGTTTGGTACACTACTAGAGCTAGCTCTCTATTACTAAGCTATTTCAACAATGATTAGTAGTCTAAATTTTCATGGTCCAAGTGGTTCGAATGTCTCAAAATGACGTTGTTTTGGAGGTAAAATGAGGTCATTTTAATAAATTCGAGTCATTTAAATCATACAAATTTAAATTATGAAGCATTTTTGTAGATATTTGCGTCTTATCACACACAATCAAGATGCAACATAGCTCTCAAATGTCTATTGAGTTCAATTGTTGTTCAGTTTACACATGTATGGTGGTTATGATTTCTTATTTACAAGTTGATGAGTTAAAATCTCGCACAAGAACAAATCAGAGGGTTCAAAGAAACAGTTAAGTGGATTCAATTGAAATCATTAATCACCCCATTAGATAAAATCTTATATATTTAATAAAAAAATTTGAATGTTCAGAGGGTTAACCTGAACACCCACCCTCACTACAACGTAGCGTCGCCTGTGCTTATAATTAGGATTGGACAACGTCGGGCGCAGCCAGATTGGGCTGTTCCGCATTACATAGGGTGTTGAGGAAGTGAGTTGGTTTTTTAATTTGTTTAATTAGGGGTTAAAATGTTTAGTTTAAGAAGGATTTCTTTGATTTTTTTGACATTTTGAAAAAAAAAAAGAATGTAATGATTATGGGTTAGATGTGATATTTTATCTTATTGAATTAAAAAGTTTATTTTATTTTTTTGTGACTAAAATAGCCCAAATCTTACCTAACCCTTCTTCCCAAACGAAGCCATAATAATAGATTTTGTGCCGGTCTAAATTTGGTTTAAATTCTAATACCAAGACACTATATTTATCCAAGTGTAATTTCAAAAATAATTATAAATCTCAAGTATACTCATCGGGTTATATGTTGAAAAAAAAAAAAATTAAAATATTCCAAAATTAAATTCAGTCATATATTATATTTCTTAAATAAATATATTGACATCATTGTAAATTGAAAGATTTTGTGTATAAATTAAATTTTTTTTTAAATAAATTCAATCACACATCACTACAAATGTGATTTTTAGTAAAATCAATAACGATAAAAGTCTACATCTCAATAAAATAATATATATTTTAATATATTATGAATAAATAAATAAATAATTTAATAATGGCCAGGCCTGATTAGGTTGACCCAAACCCAATCCATTAATATATCGGACTAAAAATATTAGTCTAGTCCGATCTTATGGGCTAAAATAATCTTTCTAAACTCTAAAAAATATGATTGAGCAAGACAACGAGCCGATATCCACCCATCCATACAATGAGATAACAATGCAGGTCTTACATGACAAAATTGGTGATAAATTAAAAATTGATAGACAGCATGTTACGTTATTATGAATAAAATTATGAAGTTCAAATTATACTTTTTAATCTTTTTCTTCTTAACATTTAGCAACGTTGATTAGGGGTAGTTCCTTCCCATATCCCACTGTACTTCTTTTGTTGGTTTCAATTTGTATATGCATAAATGATTTGAATCGTCTATCTTATAGATCTTATAATAAAGGTATTCATATAAAAAAAAATCAAGTTTATTGAGTAATTATAAATACATAAATAAATTACATTTTATCTTATAAAATTAATAGTTTAAAGTTTACAATCTACGAATCGTTCATGTTATAAAATAAAATGTAATCGGTTATTCTATTTATAGTTATCCGATGAAACCGATTGTTTGCATGAATAACTTTTTCTCCAAGGTCTATGTGATAGAAAGTTCAGATCATTTTTACGTGTCTAAATTAAAGTCCACAAGCGAGGTATGGAGAAGAGACATTGGTAAGGATGTGATTAAGAAATTTTATTATTTAATTTGGCTAATAAATTAATTTTAGCCTGCAATTAAGACCAATAAGGTTATTAAAGAAAGGTGGACAAGATTAGTATTTTTATTATGAAAAAAAAACTGAGATTTATAATTTTATTTATAATGACATGCATATAACATATCAATTTTAATTTGTCAAAAAATACAAACATGTAAAGTTCGATTCCCTTATCATGCCACTGTAAAAAAATTATGAATCTTCAATATTTTTCTTTTATTACATAATAAAAAAATTGAGATCCACAATTTAAATCTCCCTCGTAGGGTTCTCCATTCAATATTCAAAGCATCCCCACTATGAAAAATAAAAAATAAAAAATAAAATGGTAGATAGTCACAATTTATCCACAATAATATGACAAGAGAGTTTACATGATTGAGTTTGTGACATAAAAAATTATAGTAACGCTATAAATTCAAATTTAACTACTTAGAAATTACTCAAAATTATCATCTTATGATTGAGATTTATTCTATACATAGACCCCACACCATACACATTCAATCACAACCACACAATTCCACTTAGGTTAAATTCAGGGAAGTTATGGATGGGCACCTAGAATTATTGAATCAATTAACACATAACATACTATGTTATTGTAGATAAAATTATGAGATTTAAATTGCGGGTCTCAATATTTTTTCTAATAAAAATAGTATAATCACGTCGACCTTGGTAGATTTGGAGTGTCTGTTATGCAGAACAATCAATGTTGTGTGCCTTATGTCATATTTCAATTATTTAAATCGTTTATTTCAAGAGTATATCTAGCATCAAAAATCAAGTTAATTGAATATCGATAATCCTTTTATCAAATTATATTTGTATTTAATTTTATATTTAAAATCATAATTAGTATTCATTTTTTAGATACCAATATAGTAACGCCTTCAAAATAAATCCAACAATCATATATTCTTATCATGCTCAGACATAGGAGAATAAAGCATAAGTACATTTCATCAGAGTATTTCTTACAAATGTATCGCATGTTAACAACAAAAGCAAATGCCCTATGGGCTTACAGCTTTCCAAGTCAATACTTTGTTACAAGAAGAAGAGTTCTAACTATATACAAAATAAGCCCTTGGCTTGATTTACATGTAATACAAATGAAGTAATCACAAAAGATGACCCAGCCACTAATCCCCTCAAGCTATGTCCTTGGAGGTGGCATGCTACCTGTTCCTGAAAATGATATCCCATAAAGGGTGAGCCAACGCCCAGTAGAGATATGCTAAACATTGTATGAGCAATAATTAAAATATCAGCATTTGATAAATGTTTAATTCACATAAATCAATTCATATTTTATTTCAAATACATGACGAATGTGTCCATGTTTTTATTCTATCTCATAACCAATCTCGATTCACAACCCTAGCTCAGAATCTGGCTATATACTTTAAGTGAGATTACATCCCATATCAACAACGTTTCTATTTCAATTGAAATAACAACTCAAATTAATCATTTCATGCTTCAGAATAGATACACATTTTAGTACTGTATCCGTCTCAGACAAAACACTTCCATATTCCACATATGATACACATTTTAGTGCTGTATCAATGTTAAACAAAATACTTCCATATTCCACATATGGTACACATTTTAGTGTTGTACCAATGTCAAACGATATCCGGTTTAGAGGTCCATCCCCTATCTTTCCCTAAACTGTGGAATACATTCCCTATCTCTTCCCACACAACACAATGTATATAAACACATATCATATACATAATCCAACCAATACATAAAATTCATGCATTATATCAACGCCATATTCGATGGCATGCTCAATTGATTAGTTTTAATTTGCCTAATCATCATGCATTGTCTACAACAATCAAGACTATCCTCTACCGATAGCCCAAAGCATTTATTTCTAAACAGATAATAATTACGTTCAACAGATAAATATCAACAAATTCAAAAGTGAGCGATTAATAAATCCAACTTCACTATTCCATCTCATACTGAGCCAATTTCAATATATTCAACTCAATTTCATACTCTCATGATTTTCCCAAATTAATTATACCAATTAATTTATGCACAAATTAGGGCTTTCTCTCCCATTTCTCAATATTAACTCGAAGGTTCAAATATCAACAACTCTTCAACAAGACCATCATTTTGAGACCCAAATACATATTCAAGAATCAAAATAACAAAACCCCCTTTGTTCATTTTGAAGCCCTAAGTCCTAAAATTTCCCAACTCAAACCGTCTATACAAATAGCTCAATATTTAGTTTAAAACACATAAGAATGAGTAGGAATCCCTACCTCAAATTCGGATCTCAAAGGAAGATGATGAAGAAATTGAAGATGGTCCAAACCAAGGAACTTTCGGATCAAAATAAAGCCTTCGACGATCCCTACAACTTTTACAAAGGCCCAAGACGAGGAAACCACTCCTACTAGATCAATCCCTAGAGAGAAGGTAAGGTTTTAGAGAGAGGAGCTCTCAAATCTATGTTTGGGAAAGTAAGAGAGAGAAAGAGTGTTGAAAAAGTGATCCAAAAAGTGAAAACCCGAAGTGATATACCAGTCGCTTCGCTCGAGCGTGGAAACCCCCGCTCGAGTGTCAGACACAGACTCACGCTCGAGCTTCAAAAGCGCCGCTCGAGCGTAGATTGCACACTTCTAGAAGTTTTGCAGGCATGGTCCCCGCTCGAGCGTCAAACTCCTCGCTCGAGCGGAGGAACGAAAACAAAGGTTCACGCTCGAGCGTCAAAACTCCCGCTCGAGCGGAGAAGCAACAACAAAGGGCCCGCTCGAGCGTGAAGGCCAAAATTTGGGCATCAACTCTAGGTTTCAAAACACAACTAACCTGTTTCAAACCTGCCTAACACATCCTATAACTCAAATACAAAGTACGAAAGGATGTAAACAAGATATGAACAACTGCTAACATCCACGGAACCAAGTCCGGATCACTGTACAACAAAGGAAAAAACCCGGGATCGTTATAACCTCCCTCCCTTAAATAATTTCGTCCCCGAAATTAAGTGCAAGTTTTCAAAAGAACAAGTTTTTCTCCATTTTAAACAATGTTACATTCAACATTCAATAACTCGACCCATCCCGGTTATTCCATCTCTTGTCAAGAGGCATTTCACAACATATACATTTCAGCATGCATTTCCTTTCCATTTCAATAGTTTACAATATACATGATTCCCATTTCCATATCATATTCATTTCTCATGATATAATTCCATTTCTACAATATAATCAACATATGCAATGTTACATTAAACTTTCATTTCGAGGCAAGTTTCAAAATACTTCCATTAAACCAAAACATATACCATGTTTTATAACCTTAGATATATTCAATACTCTTAAGGTCCACTACTACAACAAAATACACAACATATACTCAAACATCCACAAATAGATCCGGATATTTCTCTCGGACCTCCAACTCACGTTCCCAAGTGGCTTTCTCCACCCCGTGATGTTTCCACAAGACTTTTACAAGGGAATGGTCTTGCCTCGCAAGACTTGATCCCATTTATCCAAGACCCGAACCGGTCTCTCCTCATACGAGGCATCCTCATCAACCGCTAAGTCGGTCCAATCCAATACATGCGATGGATCTGGTTCATACTTCCGAAGCATACTCACATGAAACACGTCATGAATTCCGGACAACTGCGGCGACAAAGCTAAACGATAGGCAACCTCGCCATTCCTCTCAAGGATCTCAAAAGGGCCAATAAACCGAGGGGATAACTTCTCACTCTTCCCAAACCTCATCAATCCCCGCCTAGGTGATGTCTTTAGAAAGACATGATCACCCACCTCAAATACCAAAGGTCGCCTCCTACGGTCGGCATAAGATTTCTGATGACTCTGGGCTATAACAAGCCTCCTACGGATAAGCTCAACTTTCTCCGTCGTTTCACTCACCAACTCCGGGCCCAACAAAGGTGCATCACCCACCTCGGCTCAACAAACATGAGACCTACACGGTCGGCCATACAAGGCCTCAAACGGTGCCATATCGATACTTGACTGAAAATTGTTGTTGTAGGCAAACTCCACCAAGGGCAAGTGCCTCTCCCACGTCCCACTAAAGTCAAGGATACAACCTCGAAGCATATCCTCAGGGATCTGAATAGTATGCTCGAACTGCCCGTCAGTCTGAGGATGATAAGCCGTGCTAAAGGTCAACTTAGTGCCCAAGGCACTCTGCAAACTCTGCCATAACCTAGCAGTAAAACGAGGATCTCTATCTGACACGATCATCACTAGGACCTCGTGCAACCTCACTATATCCCGAATATACAAGTCGGCAAGATGATCTACCGAATCTCTCACGCGCATAGGAATGAAGTGCGCCAACTTAGTCAACCGGTCTACAACTACCCAAATAGCATCACTACCCTGTTGAGTCTTCGGAAGACCTACAACGAAGTCCATAGTGACATGCTCCCACTTCCACTCGGCAATAGGCAAGGGTTGTAACAAACCCACTGGCCTCTGATGCTCGGCATTCACTTGCTGACAAGTAAGACACTTAGACACGAAGGCTGCCACATCCTTCTTCATACCCCGCCACCAAAACTGGCGACCCAAATCCCGATACATCTTAGTGTCTCCTGGATGCACCGCAAGGCGCGAATGATGAAACTCTCGGAGTATCTCCTCTTGGCAAGACTCCGGCACAAACAAATGGTCTCGGTATCTCACACTCTGGTCGGGATATACCATCAAACCCTTTTCAACCTTCCCACTGGAGATCTTCTCTTGGAGGGATTCTACCTCAAGGTCACCTCTCTGTGCCTCTAACACTCTAGTTACAAGTGTAGGCTGCGCAACAACGGAAAACAAGACCGCAGCCTCAACATATTCGCCCAGAAGCAAATCAAACTCTCCAAGTGCACCTAACATTTCCTACTCCCGGATGGCTATACAAGCTACATCACTAATGGATTTCCTACTAAGGGCATCAGCCACCACATTGGCCTTTCTCGGGTGATAGTGCAACTCAAAGTCGTAATCCTCAATAAATTCCATCTACCTCCTCTGCCTCAAGTTCAAGTCTTTCTGTGTAAACAGATATTTCAGACTCTTATGATCCGAGAACACCTCGAATCTCTCACCATAAAGGTAGTGCCTCCAGATTTTCAAGGCAAAGATCACTGCTGCTAGCTCTAGGTCATGTGTAGGGTAATTCTTCTTGTGTATTTTCAACTAACGTGAGCCATAGGCAACCACTTTCCCCTCTTGCATCAACACACAACCCAAACCCTCTCGTGAGGCATCACAATAGACTGCATAACCCAACTCTCTCTCCGGAATAATCAAGACCGGAGCGGTGGTCAACCTAACTTTCAGCTCTTGAAACGACTTTTCACAAGTCTCACTCCATACAAATTTGACTCCCTTCCGAGTCAGTCTAGTCAACAGCGAAGCTAACCTGGAGAACTCCTTCACAAATCGGCCGTAATACCCAGCTAATCCCAGAAAATTGCGGATCTCAAACACACTCTTAGGCTGTGCCCAATCTTGCACTGCCTCAATCTTGGGCGATATCAGATTAATCATGATTGCACTCCTCAATCTTGGGCAGTATCCTTGAGACTTTTTTTTGAAACCACATGGCCTAAGAACTTGACTTCTCCTAGCCAGAACTCACACTTCCTAAACTTGGCATATAGCTTATAGGTTCTAAGTAACTCGAGCACCACTCTCAAGTGTTCTTCGTGTTCCTCCTTTGAAGGTGAATAGATGAGAATGTCGTCCACAAAAACGACCATAAAGCGATCTAAAAATTCCCGAAATATCTGGTTCATCAAATCTATAAAGACCACCGATGCATTGGTGAGCCCAAATGGCATCACCAGAAACTCATAATGGCCATACCGCGTACGGAATGCCGTCTTCGGAATATCCTCCTCCCTGACCCTCAACTGGTGGTAACCTGATCTCAAGTCTATCTTAGAGAAACAATTGGACCCCTTCAACTGGTCAAACAGATCATCTATACAGGGCATGGGGTACTTATTCTTAACCGTAGCCCGATTCAACTTCTGGTAGTGGATACAAAGTCTCAAGGCGCCATCTTTCCTTTTAGCAAAGAGGGCCGGTGCTCCCCACGGCGAAACACTAGGATGAATAAAGCCCTTATCCAGCAATTCTTAGAGCTGAACCTTCAACTCAACCAACTCGGCTGGGGCAAAACGGTAAGGTGCCATAGAAATCGGCGCCGTGCCGGGCATTAGATCAATAGAGAACTCAATCTCTCGATGAGGTGGCAAACTAACGAGATCCTCGGGAAAGACGTCCGAGTACTCACAAACCACTCTCGGCAATACAATCTGGGTCTCACTACACTCACTACTCAAAAAGCTAGCAAGTAGACCACTAAGCTCACTCCGCCCTCGCGGATCATACACCGGTGGCAACACACTACCAACCCGATCCCCTAAAAAATGGAAACAATGCTCACTCAAGGTACAAACTGTGACCCTCTGGCGGTGGCAATCAATAACAGCCCTGTATGACGATAGCCAGTTCATATCCAAAATAACATCAAATGCCGACATGGGCATCACTACAAAAGGAAACGGAAGCCGGCGATCGGCGACCTCTATATCACAACCTCTACATCGTTGTTTCAAAATCAACTCACCCCCGATAGGTGACACCACACAAATAGGAGATGCTAACTGTGCTAACTCCAATCCTAGAACAGATGCAAATGTAGCAGATACAAAAGAATGAGATGCACCCGTATCAATCAATACACTAGCAACCGAGTTGCAAAACAAGAAGGTACCTCTCACAACTGATGGAGCAGGTACAAGATCCTGCGCGGTAACAGCATACACGCGCCCAGTAGGCCCCTGATCCACCTGCTCACCCCTCGGAGCATACGATTGTTATACAGACTAGGACGACGAAACTCCCGGATTGGCCCTCAAGGCCTGCACAGACTGAGTTGGCTGAAAACCCCGTGTCTGCCTAGAACTAGAAAGTGGCACTCAACTGTGGGCAAAACCTCTTCAGGTGCCCAGGCTGACCACACTGATAACAAGACAAGTGGCCGCCTGCTCGACTCTGCTCTGGGTCTAGGCCAAGATGAAGCGACTCTCGACTTCCTCCTCTCAGGCAAACCGAAGCCTTGTGGACCAGCTGACCACACTTGTAACAGGTGAAATCTTCCTGATTGCCTCCTCGAGCCTCGGACTCGGAAAGGTCGATGAAGCAACACCACCACAGAGGCTGGCGAGGTTAGCACCTCTCTGTCTCCTGCCGTCACCCTGACCATCCTAGCTCCTCTTGGAGCCCCTCTGTCCCTCCTCCTCCTGCATCATGATCTCCATATGGGTTGCAGCATCAACCAAGTACCCATAGTCTCGGATCATAGAACCCCCAACTCTCATCTTGAGGCCGCGCCTCAACCGCTTCTCAAACTTGATACAGCGGCGTTCCTCGGACGCCACAAGTTCAGGTGCGAACCTGGACAAGCTGGTAAAAGCAGCCTCATACTCGGCCACTGAAGAACTCAACTGCAAAAGCTGGCAAAACTGGTCTCTCAGCTTCTCCATGACTGCTGGAGATAAGTACTTCTCCTGAAAAGCCTCCACAAAAGTCTCCCACGTGCCAGCAATACGACCCCTCATGTATTTCCACCACTGACCCGCACCCCCTTTAAGCTGGAAGGATGCCAAGGTCACTTTTAACACCCCATTCTCGATGCCAAGCATCTCGAACGTCTTACTCATCTGCTCCAACCACTCGTCAGCCTTAAATGGCTCCTTTGGATCCCCAACAAACTCGTCCGGGCTAGACCGGAAGAACTCCCTCTTCAAGAAGGAAGGCTCTGCCTCAACAACCTGGGCCTGCACTGGAGCCTGAACTGGATTCTCAGCTCTGAGAATACCCATAGACTCCCTCAAAGCATCGACTATCCCTCGGGCTAAAGCGTCCATAGCCTCTTGACCTGCTGGCTCGGCCACATTAGCCTGGCCAACCTCCTCCTGCTGTGCCATAATATCATCCGGTAAAGGCATCTCCTGCCTACCGCGTCTGCTACGTCTACTACCTCTTCCTCGTCCTGACATCCTAATAAAGGTAATGAAGAACATTAGCATATTCATAAATGTGTCAAAACTAAACACTTGTGTCCTAATACATGGACAACTGTAATTCACTCCACGTAAGAACATAAACACATAAACACTTATGAATTTCATTTCCAGATAATGATAGTCCCGAGGTGTTACTAGAGTTCCGGTTAGAAACAGCATTGATCAAGTGCTTTTCCAACAAGACTCACAGAAACCCAAGGATCCAATCAACATCCTAGAAACTAAATCCCATACCCACATAGTCACATAAACATGTTATCAAATAAACACATAATGTCACACATAGGTCTCTAACAAGCGAGACAAACCCATTGTAATACTAATCACTTCCCACGTACCCAAAGTATTCGAACCCGGTACGCTCTGATACCAAGTTGTAATGTCCTCAAAATAAACCCAACAATCATATATTCTTATCATGCTCAGACATAGGAGAATAAAGCATAAGTACATTTCATCAGAGTATTTCTTACAAATGTATCACATGTTAACAACAAAAGCAAATGTCCTATAGGCTTACAGCTTTCCAAGTCAACACTTGGTTACAAGAAGAAGAGTTCTAACTCTATACAAAATAAGCCCTTGGCTTGATTTACATATAATACAAATGAAGTAATCACAAAATATGACCCAGCCACTAATTCCCTCAAGCTATGTCCTTGGAGGTGGCATGCTACCTGTTCCTGAAAATAATGTCCCATAAAGGGTGAACCAACGCCCAGTAGAGATATGCTAAACATTGTATGAGCAATAACTAAAACATCAGCATTTGATAAATGTTTAATTCACATAAATCAATTCATATTTCATTTCAAATACATGACGAATGTGTCCATGTTTTTATTCCATCTGATAACCAATTCTCGATTCACAACCCTGGCTCAGAATCTGGCTATATACTTTAAGTGAGATTACATCCCATATCAACAACGTTTCTATTTCAATTGAAATAACAACTCAAATTAATCATTTCATGCTTCAAAATAGATACACATTTTAGTACTGTATCCGTCTCAGACAAAACACTTCCATATTCCACATATGATACACATTTTAGTGCTGTATCAATGTTAAACAAAATACTTCCATATTCCACATATGGTACACATTTTAGTGCTGTACCAATGTCAAACGATATCCGGTTTAGAGGTCCATTCCCTATCTTTCCCTAAACCGTGGAGTACATCCCTTATCTCCTCCCATACAACACAATGTATATAAACACATATCATATACATAATCCAACCAATACATAAAATTCATGCATTATATCAACGCCATATTCAATGGCATGCTCAATTGATTAGTTTTAGTTTGCCTAATCATCATGCATTGTCTACAACAATCAAGACTATCCTCTACCGATAGCCCAAAGCAATTATTTCTAAACAGATAATAATTACGTTCAACAGATAAATATCAACAAATTCAAAAGTGAGCGATTAATAAATCCAACTTCACTATTCCATCTCATACTGAGCCAATTTCAATATATTCAACTCAATTTCATATTCTCATGATTTTCTCAAATTAATTATACCAATTAATTTATGCACAAATTAGGGCCTTCTCCTCCATTTCTCAATATTAACCCAAAGGTTCAAATATCAACAACTCTTCAACAAGACCATCATTTTGAGACCGAAATACATATTCAAGAATCAAAATAACAAAACCCCCTTTGTTCATTTTGAAGCCCTAAGTCCCAAAATTTCCCAACTCAAACTATCTATACAAATAGCTCAATATTTAGGTTAAAACACATCAGAATGAGTAGGAATCTCTACCTCAAATTCGGAGCTCAAAGGAAGATGATGAAGAAATTGAAGATGGTCCAAACCAAGGAATTTTCAGATCAAAATAAAGCCCTCGACGATCCCTACAACTTTTACAAAGGCCCAAGACGAGGAAACTACTTCTACTAGATCAATCCCTAGAGAGAAGGTAAGGTTTTAGAGAGAGGAGCTCTCAAATCTGTGTTTGGGAAAGTAAGAGAGAGAAAGAGTATTGAAAAAGTGATCCAAAAAGTGAAAACCCGAAGTGATATACCAGTCGCTTCGCTCGAGCGTGGAAACCCCCGCTCGAGCGTCAAACACAGACTCACGCTCGAGCTTCAAAAGCGCCGCTCGAGCGTAGATTGCACATTTTTAGAAGTTTTGCAGACATGGTCCCCGTTCGAGCGTCAAACTCCTCGCTCGAGCGGAGGAACGAAAACAAAGGTTCACGCTCGAGCGTCAAAACTCCCGCTCGAGCGTCTGAAGACCTGCAGACAAAAGTACTGAGAGATGGAAAATCACGCTCAAACGTCAAAACTCCCGCTCGAGCGGAGAAGCAACAACAAAGGGCCCGCTCGAGCGTCAAAAGCCCCGCTCGAGTGTGAAGGCCAAAATCTGGACATCAACTCTAGGTTTCAAAACACAACCAACCTGTTTCAAACCTACCTAACACATCCTATAACTCAAATACAAAGTACGAAAGGAGGTAAACAAGATATGAACAACTGCTAACATACACGGAACCAAGTCCGGATCACTTTACAACAAGGGGAAAAACCCGGGATCGTTATAACAATTTGATAAAAGATTATTAATATTCAATCAAATTAACTTTATTAAATATCTTTTATTGTCGGGTGTTTTGAAAAGTTGATAAAAAGTTAGCTTTTTAACTTTTTGACCTTTTTGATGACTTTCTTGGTAAAAAAACTGATTTTTTTGATAGTTTTTTTTTTTTTTTTTTTGTGACTTTTTAAAAAAAACTTGATAAAAAGTCAAAAAATTAATTTTTTTAAGCAAGTTTCAAAATGGGAAATTTGGCTATAAACCCCCTTTACCTTCCTTTCATTGTTAAAAGGACTAAGAAAAAAATTATATTTTCTAAACCCCCTCATAATTATAAAATCTTACATAAAGGACAAAATTTATTATTTAAATATTTTATATGACTATTATACCCTCAATTAAACTAAAAAGCAAAATTCCCAATCCCAACGACTCTCTCTTCGTTGTGAGTGTATACAAATAATCAACTCTGAGAAATGAAAAGGAAAGAAGAGAGAAGAGAGAGAAACCTGAGAGAGGAGAAGAGAACGGAATAAGTCGGCGAGGAAGAAGAAGGAGCACAAGAGGAAGACAGCAGTTAACCCTACCTTAGATCTGAATCTCCTCCACAAACAACTACTACTTCCTCCTAATGATCCTGCTTTACCTTTGCTTTTCATTTGCTTGATCAAATTCAATTCTAATAATTTATCTCTCTTTCTCTTTCTCTCTCTCTCTCTCTCTCTCTCTCTCTCTCTCTCTCTCTCTCAAATTCGATAGTTTTTTCTTCGAGAATCTTTGTTGTTGATGTAGAGAATGAGAGGGAGAGAGCTCAAATTCGATAGTGTTTTTCTTCGGAATCTTTGTTGTTGATGAAGAGAATGAGAGAGAGAGAGCTCAAATTCGATAGTGTTTTTCTTCGAGAATCTTTGTTGTTCGAATATATATATATATATATATATCTATATATTCCGATCTCTAATCTATATATATATATATCTATATATGTGTGTTTTGAGTCTTTAAGATCGGAGATTTGAATGATTGCACAGATTTTTCAGAGTAAACATCAAATTTCATTTGATAGAACCAGAGTAAATTTTACTCTGGTTCTATTGCTCTGTTTTTTTCATTTGACAAAACCAGAGTAAAATTTTACTTTCATACAGAGTAAAATTTTACTTTTAGTTTCACAGTATAAAATTTTACTCTCATTTAGAGTAAAATTTTACTTTTATACAGAGTAAAATTTTACTTTAGTTTCAGAGAGTAAAATTTTACTTTCATGCAGAGTAAAATTTTACTTTCATACAGAGTAAAATTTTACTTTAGTTTCAGAGTGTAAAATTTTACTTTTATGCAGAGTAAAATTTTACTTTCAGACAGAGTAAAATTTTACTCTGACATACGTAGAGAAGATGGCTTAATAGAAGAGCTGATAGATATGGGGGTAATATAGTAAAAGAAACAAGTTTTAAAATATCAGGGAGTTTTGAAAGTACTTATATAATTCTTGTCCTTTTGAAAGACAAACTAGATAGTGAGAGGACTATGGCCAAATCCCCCTTTCCAAATTGCCTCTGTACGTTCATAAAAATGAATGGCACGCGCAACAGCAGCCTCCAAATCTCAACCTTGGTTTGGTTCGTTCTAGAAGTGACTTACCAACCAAACTAAGGGTTCGTTTGGGAAGAACTAAAGTGGGCTTTTTTGGCTATTGTAGCCACAAAAGACAAAATAGGCTATTTTAGCCACAAAAAACAAAACATCACATCTAAACCATAATCATTACACTCTTCTCTCACAAAAAAGTCAAAAAAGTCAAAAAGCCAAAAAGTCCTTCCCAAACCAAGCTTTTTAGCCCAGGCTAAAATAGCCAAAAAAGTCAAAAAGACAAAAAACCAACCCACTTCCCAAACGGAGGCTAAATAATAATAACAATTTTAACACCCCATCGGCCTTGATTGTGGCTAAAATTAATTTGTTAGCCAAATTAAATAATATACTTTGTTAATCACATCCTCATCAACATTGTTAAATAATAGTAGAAAAAAAGATAGAGGCTAACAATTTAATTTTTGCAATTTTATTCATAATGATAAAATAAATTTTGTGTAAATTTTTATTTTGTTTTAAAATATATATATAAAAAAAAAACTCAAGGTTTAACCTTTTTAACAAAATAAATTCTAAATTTTTTATTTTGTCAATTTAAACTATAATATTTTAATCTGTTTTCAGTCAAAACTATATGTATGTTTTTGTTAAGTAAAATCAACTAGAAAAAATATATTTTAGTCATTAAACTCAATGAAAAATAATATTTTAGACATTTTATGTACACTAACATTGAGTTAAATGATTAAAATATTATTTTGCCTTTAATTTTATTTAACAAAAATAGATAATTAGTTTAAATTAAAATATTAAAATATAAATTAAAAAATTGTTTTATTATAAACATCAAACCCTCATTGTTTTAGATGTGTTTTGAAAAAATGATTAAAAGTTAATTTTTTAACTTTTTTTTGACATTTTAACTTTATTTTGTGAGAAACAAAAATAATTTAAAAGTTAGGAAATAACGTTTAATTCACTTATCAAAATAGGTCTTCATTTAATTTTTTCTTTAATTTATTACCAACTTAACACTTTACTATTTCTCAAAATAATAAATCAACAATTCCAAGAAGTTGCTTGTCAACTGGACTTACCTTTCCGTGCCGAATACGCAAAGCTAATTAAATTAATTAAGTCCCGTTTGGTAGAGTTGTGGAAAAGTAATTGTAACTTATAACCTAACAGCTTATAATTTATAACTATGAACATAAATTGATTTTTGACTTATAATTTAAGCTCATCCTCCCCCATTTAAAGAATAAGTTAGTTTTTGATTTACAAAAAGTTATAAGCTGTGTTGTTAAGCTGAACAAAACATATCAAAATAGCTTAAATTAAGTTAAAAGCTAAAATAAGCTGAAAATAAGCCCTACGAAACAGGATCTTAGTCCTGTTTGGTAGAACTGTGGGAAAGTGCTTATAGCTTATGCCTAAACAGCTTATAACTTATAACTATAAACATAAGTTGATTTCTGACTTAGCCTCCGTTTGGGAAGTGGGTTGGCTTTTTGACTTTTTGACTTTTTTGGCTATTTTAGCTTGGGCTAAAAAGTTTGGTTTGGGAAGGACTTTTTGGCTTTTTGACTTTTTTGATTTTTTTTGTAAGAGAAGAGTGTAATAATTATGGGTTGGATGTGATGTTTTGTTTGTTGTGGCTAAAATAGCCTATTTTATTTTTTGTGAATAAAATAACCAAAAAAGCCCCAAACCAAGCTTCCCAAACGAAGCCTTGTAAATTAAGCATTTCCTGCCCCACTCAAAGAATAAGCTGATTTCTAACTTTCAAAAAGTTATAAGCTATAAACTATAAGATAAACTAAACATATTAAAATAGCTTAAATTAAACTGAAAGCTGAAATAAGCAGCGTTTAACCTGCACCAAACAGACACCTTAAAAGAGTTGTCTATTGACGGACGCAACTGGTTTAGGATTGATTTGGCAATTGATGTCAAATAAATTTTTTAATTTTTTTTTATGATACAATTATTATATTACAAAAATTGTAATATAATAGAATTGGATGATTTGGCAATGACGTCGTTTTGGGTTTCGAGCCAATTTCGACCCAACAGTTTCGAGCCCTCAAACAATTTTCATAAATATAATAGAATTGGAAGAGTTTTGGTAATGTAATCGCAGTCTAATTTGCAACTTTATTGTAGAAGGAAATCTTGTTATAGTATCTAATTTATTTTTTACAATATGATTTATTATGTAGATTATTATATGTATATACATATAATCAAAATCTATATTTGCATAATTAAGTTTTCAAAATATAAATTTTATCATAAATCGGTATGCGTTTTGAAAGTTGTACAACTTTGAAATTTTTAAACATAAAAGAAAATAGTTGTCATATTAACATGTTGACCAAATAAGGGGAAAAATGCAATGAAAAAATATCTAATTTTTTTTAAAAAAAAAAAAAAAAAAGATCTCTTAGAATACAATTTCAAAACTGTAGGATTTTTGACATCACAAGAATTTTTATAGGATCTATGACTGAACAAGTTCTCAAAAAGGGACTTTCAACCAATTTTTTCTTAATTTTTTGATTTTATCGTTAGTGAATTTTTTTTTTAAAATTCTTTTTACCTTTTAAATGATTCTAGGTTAGAACAACTTGAAAGGAAAAAAAAAAAAAAATTTTTCTCTAAAGGCAAAAAAATTCAGTAAAAAAGATGTGATTTTTATAGTACTTCCCATGTTGGATTTTGTTATCAATTTAGCTAAGGTAATTGGCCAAATTTTCAAAATGACAATGCTACGTAACTCAAATTTTGTAGTTTAAAAGTGGCTTAAATGGCTAAAACGACGTCGTTTTGAGTACAGAACAACATAGAAATGGCCAAAACGATGTCGTTTTGGCCATTTGAGGCATTTTTGAGCCACAAAATTTGAGCTACGAGACATTTTCCTTTTCAAAAAATTTATCTAGCAAACTAGTCAAATAAAAAAAAAAAAAAACTAAAATAATTTTTTCAATAATAACTAATTATTTCTGTTGAGTCACTATTTGTCACTTAATTTTTTATTCTTAAATTACTTAGTGTTTTTTTTTTTTTTTCTCTATATAAAAGCATCAACTGAATATTTTAAAAAAAGATATCTAAAATAAAGAGCATCATGAGAATGGAAATTAAAAAACTGATTAGTTAAAGTAATAAAGTGATATTTTAGTCACCATTCTCCTCATTGTATTGCAATCCAATTGTATGGTAATGCTAGAGGGATTAGCTGTCCCAGAACTATGCATGCAACTATTTAAGCTTTAATCTAAGTTCCCTTTTTATCAACAAAAAGAAAAGAAAAAAAGGGGAATATTTTAGTTAGATATTCTGACTACTATTGAGAGAAATAATCTTAGATCAGTTCTATAATTATTTTTATTTTTTTAGTTAAAGTAGTGGATAATCACCAAATTTCTCCTCTAATTTGAAGGTAGCCATTTTAGTTTTGGTAGTTTTGAGATTATAAAAAATCATTAAAAAAACTTAATTTTATGATTTTTTTTTACTTAAAAAAACTGTAAACCCTAACCTTAAACCGTAAAAAATATTATTTCTATTCATAAAAGATTAAAATAAATAAAAATAATATTTAAATGGGATAAAATAATAATAGAGACTTTGTTGGAAAGTGTTTTTAAAAAGTTGTATAGTTAAAAACAAAAAAGATTTTTAAATTAAAATATAACAAAGATTTATTTTTTTGACCAGAATTCTCTTACTCATCTACACTATTGTATATGTAAAAGTTGGAGTTGGTATTGACGTATCATTTTTTGGATTTTTTCAAAAGATTTTTAAATTAAAATATAATAAAGATTTATTTTTTTGACCAGAATTCTCTTACTCATCTACACTATTGTATATGTAAAGGTTGGAGTTGGTATTGACGTATCATTTTTTGGACTTTTTCAAAATATCCTTATAGTAGTTATATGCTCAGTTATGTCCTAAATTCAAGAGTTTTTTTTTTTTTTAAATCTCTCAACTTTTGATTTTTTTAAGTCATTTTAAATTTCAAATTTTAAATTCAATTATATAATTTATAATCTTATTTTTTTAAATAAAATATCATATGCACGCGTATCACATGTTCCATCATTTTTTACTATATAAATGAAAGGACGCGTTTGGATTAATTCTAATGGGCTAGCAGTTTGGATGGAAGATGTTCGGATTAATCTGTTGGGTTTTATCCAATCTAAAAAACATAAATAAAAGGACGCGTTTGGAGACAAATTATGAAATTTTCAAGGAAAACGCATTACATACATCATGGTTTTAAAAATCGGATCGAACCGGCTCGTTCAACCAGTTGAACCGTCGATCGGTCGAGGTTCCGGTCTGGGTACACTCACAAAACCGGTCATAGTGAAAAACCGGCCTATTTTGAGAGAACCGGAAAAACCGACGGTCGAACTTTTTGTATTTTTTTCTTCTTTATTTCTTTCTTATTCTATATATATATAATAAAAATTTAATTGGAAACTCTCTTTTAAGGGTCTGCTCTTGTGAGGAATCCCATTGAGAGCTTGAAATTATTGTGAAAGCCTCTATCTATTTATAAAAAAAATTCTTTCAAAAAAACTCAAGAAATCTATGTGGGATTCAATCAAATTTATTGGAGGAAAACTTAAAATTTTGAGATCCTTTCAAAATTTTTGCTCTTCTTTCAATCAAATTATTTGAATTAAAATCATATAGAGGGAATATTGAATATTTGATTTCTTCTTCCAAAATTAAAATTAATAATATTTTTAAATATATTTTTATATTTTTTAATAAAAAATATTAACAGAAATATTTAAGATTATTAAAATTTTTAATTTATAATTTTATTACTTATATTTTTATTTAAATATAATTTTAATATATTTATGATGTCACGGTTCGATTCCGGTTAAACCCGACGATTGAACCCGTCCACCTGATCATTTTTCCGGTTCCCCCACCCGTCCGATTTTTAAAATATTGAGATACATCATCGCCAAAAGTAGTGAGTTGTCACCAAGGGTCATGTGGGAGCAATCCATATATTTTATGGCATTTGTGATATGGTAAATAATACTCATCTCAATTAAAATTTTAAAAAAATATAATTAGTTTTATATTTGGGAAAATTAGTCTAAAGTTTCTCTCCCATTTTTAGTAATGGAAAAGATTCACAATATTATTTTTTGATATCTAAGGTCCCTTCCATCTATCACAGAGAAATTTGATATATTTCTCATCCTCTGTTGTAAATAATACACAACATCCAATAATTTTTTTTTTTTTTTTTTGTCAATTTGTTTTATAACGTAGAAAGCATGGAAAGAACAACGAGCAGGTGAATTCTCCGGCTTCGGTGAAAATCGAAGCTTCTTTGCCGGCGACGATGACGATGCGATGCAATTATAAGAAGACGAATGGGAGTGGAGGAGACAAAATGGTCGATTTTCAGCGGAGATTCTCGTGTGAAGTGCCTCGAAGCCCAACACTTCTACCGGAGATTCGGCGATCGAATTCTGTCAACTCGCCGAAAAACTTCCGAGCTAGTACTTCGCCGTTGCCGGTACTTGTGGTGAGGCTGATGGGGCTGGAGGAGATTTCGGTGAAGGTTGCGATCGCGGAGAAGAGAAAGAAGTTATTGGGAGCGTTAGAGAAATGTGACGAAGATCTCAAAGCAATTAAGAAAATCATCGAGTTTCTGCGATCTACGAAGGAGCCGGAGCGCCTCCGATCGCCGCCGCCACCGATCAGCGTAGAGAGCAATGCGGGCGGCGGAGGCGGCAGTGGTGGAAGAGATATAATGAGGAATGTGAAGTGGTGTTCGGAATTTAATGGCGGCGAAGAGTAGAGTTTGATCTCTATGTTTGATGACTTCACTAAATGACCTTTCAACACCAGCTGCTTCTCAAAAAAACACAATATATGTAATCTTCTTTTTATTTTGGTGATGGACTAAATTTCTCTGGTTTGTATCTGTGATTATTGTGTAAATAGAAGAAGGAATTTCTCTAGAGAGAGGGAAAGCCAGAGAAATTAAATTTCTCTGGAGAGTGGTAAGGTTAAGGGAAGGTTAGAGAAATTTTTAATATTTCTCTAAAAAATTCAGAGAAATTCTTCCCAGAATTTCTTTGTTGAGATTTTCTCTATGACAAAATAGGTAGAGTTAAATTTGCTGTTCTATTGATTTGATAAACTGCCCTAGAGAAATTCTCTTAGTCCAGAGAAATTACCTTCCAACCTAGAGAAATTTACAAAAAGTCAGTGAAAATTCCCTTCTAGTCCAGAGAAATTCACAAAAACTCAGAGAAATTTGAAATTTTCTTTGTAATCTGTCCAGAGAAATTCTCTGAATCGAATTTTCTCTGAATTGATGTTAAGGGACCTTAGACATTATGAAAATATTGAGTGTCCTTTATGCTATAAAATCATAATACCAGGGACCTTAAAAAAAAACCTCAAATAAATATATATTTTAGTTGAAAAAAATAATAAGGGATGTGATTGAGACCCCTCAAATCACCACCCCCACCACCCCACACACATGTGGCGGGTGGTGATTTGAGGAGAAGGGAAAAAAAAAAAGAAAAAAAAAAAAAAACTGGCCAATCAGAAAGAGAGGGGGTCAAAGGGGTTGAGGGAAAGGGGGTTCGGATCATTTTTCAAATAATAATTATTCATACAACTAGCGAATTACTCATGAAAAATGGTCTAGATATTATGTGAATTAAAAATTTTAAAAATATCTATGTTATTATATTAAAAATGTGAGATTAATTGTATTTTTTTTTAAATCTTAAGAAATGTGAGTGTAATTTCGCTTATGCAAATGATAATTTGGCCGTCTTTTATAAAGTAAAATATTCCCATTAAAATGGGAAAAATATTTGTGGGGTCAATTTCTTGTCTTTGTTGCATATGTTTAAAATGACAACCAACAAAAAAATTTTAAAGGCTTAATATTAGTATATAAAGTAAATTACAAATACATTCTTTAAAATTTGCTTAAACTACAGATTATTTTATATGATTTTAATAATTACAAATATCTTTTTTCAAAATTTGTCATTTAATAGAGTATAAAAAAAAAAAAACCATTTGTAATTGACTTAGTGATTTATTAATAAAATAGGTAATTTGTTATACGATTAGAAATCAGAAAGGGTGGGATGTAATTTCTAAAATCACAAATAATTAATATTTTAAACAAATTTCAAGATGTATATTTGTAATTTACTCTAATATGTACTATTGAGGACCAAATATCAAAACCCAACTTGAAGGAAAACATTTTCATATTGAATTGAATGAGCATTTTTATTCAGTCTCAAAAGTTAAATCCATTTTTTAGACTTAGTGATATATTAAAAAAATGATTGGTTGATAATTATATATTCTATAATTATCAATCAATCATTTTCTTGACATATCACTGTGTTTTTTGTTTAATATATAAATTTGGTGTCATCTTGCAACTGTTTATTACCACAATCAACACAAGAATTAATATAGGTAATTTGTTATACGATTAGAAATCAGAAAGGGTGGGATGTAATTTCTAAAATCACAAATAATTAATATTTTAAATAAATTTCAAGATGTATATTTGTAATTTACTCTAATATGTACTATTGAGGACCAAATATCAAAACCCAACTTGAAGGAAAACATTTTCATATTGAATTGAATGAGCATTTTTATTCAGTCTCAAAAGTTAAATCCATTTTTTAGACTTAGTGATATATTAAAAAAATGATTGGTTGATAACTATATATTCTATAATTATCAATCAATCATTTTCTTGACATATCACTGCGTTTTTTGTTTAATATATAAATTTGGTGTCATCTTGCAATTGTTTATTACCACAATCAACACAAGAATTATTCAAAACTATAATATGGGAAAGGGTGTGCACAATATGTATCTTATAATTAACAAAAAAAGAAGAAGCATAATTTCAATTTTTTAGGTCATAACTAAAAAAAAAAAAGAAAAAATTATCATAACTAAATACAATATGAGGCATAACTAAAAGACTCATAAGTTATAAGTAAAATAATATCATAAGTAAAGAAGAAAATTGATCATAATTAAAGAAAAAAAAAATAAAATTAAAAGTACATATGATATACCCTTTTTCAAAGGGGTGTATATTACAATTTCCCTATCAAGTATATATTGGGAATTGTTAGAAAAGTAAAGAGAGAGAAAATAATATGTATTGTATTTAATGAATTAATTCTATAAAATAGAAGGTACATATATAGACCGAGAAAGAGTATCTTGTTAAAAACCCAACTATAAGAAAGAGTATCTTACAAGAAATCTAACTATGATAATACAAATATATCTAAGAGATCAATACCTAATATATCTAGAAATGTATACAACATATAAATATATATATATATATATATATTAACATCTCCCTTCAAACTCAAGGAGTATAATTTGGAGAGATAAACTAAAACTTGAAATAAAACTAAATAAAATAAAATAAAAGACAAATAGATTGTAAAGTCCGAATGGAAGCGCAAGGGGGGTTGAGATATATCAAATATTGGAGTTAATGCCAGGAGACAGTTTATGGTCGTGTTGGACCATTGTAGGAATTGGCCGGAACTAATGTTAGGACAATTTAAAAGGTCGTGCTAGATTGTTATAGAAATTGGCTGGAACTAATATTAGGATAGTTTAAGGTCGTGTCGGACCGTTGTACAAACTAACCAGAATTAATGTCGAGACAATTACGAGGTCATGTTGGATCATTGTAGGAACTGGATGTTGAGCCAGCAGATGACTAAGTGCGCCAGTAACTAGTTGTTGAACTAACAAGTGTGGCACACATAACTTATGACGTGGTGCTGAATGATGATAGCAATAGATGATTGAGTGCGCCATGATGCGGCTTGGATGGTCCGTCAAAGGGCGACTTTGGTGGTGTGCTAAGGGGCGGCTTGAGTTGTGCGCCAGAGAGGGCGACTTGGATTGTGCACTACATGAGGCAGCTTGGGTGGTATGCCAATGGGCAACTTGGGTGGTGCATCACAGGAGACGGCTTAGGTGATTTGCATGGTGCATAACCATATTCACTATGATATAGGTATAATATCCCTCTTAAACTCAAATAAGTTTGAAGATAGAAACCTATTTGAGATTGAAGTAGAGAGAAAGACAGAATGGAGTAGAAGCCAAAAAAAAAAGAAGAACATTGCGAGTAAAAAATAAAAAAAATATGATAGAAATATTTAAGGTATATATTATCAGGACTCAAAAACCAACTTGATAGAAAAAGATGATCACATAGAGTTCAATATGAATGCTAAATTTTCTGTTATTTTATTTTATTTTTTTTATTTTTATATATGTTTGTCTTATGTGTTGACTAAGACAAACAATCGGATGTTTGTAAGAAATTTCGATTTCTCCCTACACAAATTGACAATGATTTATACAAAACAAATGTCTCAATCACATCCAATACAAATTGCCATGGGAACCAACTTGATCGAAAAAGATGATCACATTGAGTTCAATATGAATGCTAAATTTTCTGTTATTTTATTTTTTATTTTTTATTGTTTATATATGTTTGTCTAATGTGTTGAAAAAAGACTAACAATCCGATGTTTGTGAGAAATTTCGATTTCGCCACATACAAATTGACAATGATTTAGACCAAAAACGAAAAAAAAAAAAGAAAAAGGAAAAAAAGACTCAATCACATCCAACACAAATTGCCGTGGGAATTAGGGGTCGGCATACATTGGGTTGGGTACATAATAAAGAATTAGAGATGAACATTAGTCCAGCCTTAATAGAGCTTTGCCTTATACCTCCAGTGGGGGTCGCACCCCCAATGAGGTGGCGAGCTCTCACTAGCCGAAACTCAAAAAAAAAAAAAAAAAAAAAACTGTTTTTTTTTATCCAATCCGGCAGTGACACCTCACTGGGGGTCGACCCCCAGTGGGGGTAGCACTACAAGAAAAGTGGGTTTATAAGACGGAACTATTTGCGACGGCACACTTGCCATCTCAAAAAGTCATTTTTTGCGACGGTAGAAAATGCCGTCTCAAAGAGAGTCTTGACGGCAATTATCTGTCAAATGAGAGTATTTGCGACGGTATTTTCGCCGTCAAAATACTCATTTTTGAGACGGCAAATTGTGCCGTCAAGAATACTGCTTTTTGAGACGATTTTCTACGCCGCAAAAGTGACTTTTGTGTTTTTTTTAGTGAATATTTTTTAAATTTTAAATATTTTTTTTAGATGCACTTTACTTAGATGTATTTAAAAAAAAAATTATGAATTTTAAAAAAAAAATTAATAAATACATAAAAATACAAAAAAATGTATTGAATTATTGTATTTTTGGTATTTAGTGAATTTTTTAAATTTTTTTTTACAATTTTTAAAATTTTTAGGTGTATTTATGTTAGGTGTGTCTAAAAATTACAAAAAATACTTAAAATATTAAAAAAATTCAGTAAAAATAATATAACACGGAAACAAAAAAGTATAATTTTCTCAAAAGAGTTTTTGAAAAACTCTAACCTAGCATAGTGATTGTGGTTTTGAGACAGCTTCATATATATACAGTCACAAAATTGTTTGAACAAATTCAACGGTATTTTTCTGTCGCAAAAAAAATTTAAAAAAATAATGTCGTCTTACTCTTTTGATATAACATTTCTCTGTTCATTCATTTTTTTATCTTCTTGTCTCTCTGTCTCTATCACTCTCTCTTCTCTTTGTCTCTTTCACTCATCACTCTTCTTTCTCTGTCTGTTTGTTTCTCTCACTCATTTTCTCTCTGTGTCTCTCGCCTATCTCTCTTCTCTATCTCTCTCATCCTGCTTTCTCTCTCTCTCTCGCTCATCTTTCTTCTCTCTCTCTCTCATTTCTTTTCTCTCTCTCTCTCTCTCTTATCTTTCTATCTCTCTCGCCCATTTCGCTTCTCTCTCTGTCTCTCTCTTTTTCCGTGTCTCTCTCTCGCTCGTCTCTTTTCGCTCTATTTCTCTCTTTTTTTTGTCTATCTCTCACTCATCTCTTGTTTCTCTCTCTTTTTCTATCTCTCTCTATCTCTTTTTCTGTCTATCTCTCTCTTCACTGTCTCTTTTTCAATCATCACTCTTCTCTTTCTCTCTCTCTCTGTGTCTACTTGTCTATTTGTCTATTTCTCCCTCACTATGTTCGCCTTACTCACTCTCTTACTCTCATCTTCTCTATTTATCGAGCTCCTTCTCGATTTATCGATCCATTATAAACAACGTCGTCTTACTCTTTTGAACATTTCTCTTTTCACCCATTTTTTCATCTTCCCATCTCTCTGTCTCTGTCTCTCTTTTCTTTCTCTCTCTTACTCATCACTCTTCTCTGTCTGTCTGTTTTCCTTTCTCTATGTGTCTCTGCTTCTCTTCTCTCTCTCTCTCTCTCTCTCTCTTATTTTTCTTCTCTTTTTGTCCGTTTCTCTCTTTCTCTCTGTGTCTTTGTCTCTCTGTCTCTCTTCTATTTCTCACTCTGACTCATCACTCTTTTCTATCTGTCTATCTGTCTGTCTCTCTCTTTTTCTCTGTGTCTCTCGACCATCTCTCTTCCCTCTATCTCTTTCATATATCTTCTCTCTCTGTCTCTCTTATTTTTTTCTCTCTCGCTTTCTCGCTCATCTCTTTCTGTCTCTCTCTCATTTATCTATTTTCGCTCTTTTTTTCTTTCTCTCTCTGTCTCTCTTTGTTTATATCTTTTTACCTATTTTTTTTATCTTCTTCTCTCTTTTCATTCTTTCTCTCATTCATCACTCTTCTCTCTCTGTCTGTCTATTTGTCTCTCTCTTTCTCTGTCTATCTGTCTCTCTTTCTCTCTCTCTCTTTCTCCATCTCTCTTCTCTATCTGTCTCTCACTCATCTCTCTTTCACCACCTATCTTCTCTACCACATTCACCACTACTACAAATGCCATTCCACTACTACCACTGTTGTCACTCCACCTCTACAACTATCATTACTACCACCATCGCTACCACTCCACTATCATTATCCCTACTTCTACCAAATAAAAAAATAATAATAATTTTTTATTCATTAAAATAAATATGAAACAAATAAATTTTTAACCTTACTAAATGAAAAAAAAAAATTCTTTAACTACAAAAAAAAAATTCATTAACTATAAAAATTATTTTAATAATTTTTTATTTTAATAAAAAATTCATTAACTATAAAATTTATAACATTGTGGGTGTGTGTAGGGTTTTGTTTGAGAACACACACACAACACAAAAACAGCTGAGCCGTCTCCTCTCCTCCTCCTCTCTCTATATCTAGGGTTTCGCCTTCCTTTCTCTCTCTTTCACACAACGACGGCGCCGATCATCCGTCACTGCCGATCCTCCCTTACCCCTGATCCTCCCTCACCGTCAGCCTCACCCACGATCCTCCTCCCTTACACGCCTCTCTCTCTCTCTCTCTCTCATAGACGACGTTGACAGTTGCTCGCCCCTCACCGCCACTCCTCCCTCGCCGGCAATCTTCCCTCACCGCCGATTTCAAAGGGCATCTCTCTCTCTCTCTCTGTGTGTGTGTGTCGGGATTTTGGATATAGGGGGGTTTTCATACACACACACACACACACACATATATATATATATAAAGATCTGTGAGTGTATATAGAGGGTTTTTGATCTGTTATATATATATATATAATCTGGTTTTTTTCTTGATCTGTTTTTTCCATGCAGATCTGCCTAGTACTACTACTCATACCAGCCTCTCTGCTGTGGACGAACACGACAGCCTTCTCTTAGAAGCAATTGGAGAGTAATTCAATTTCTATCCTTTAAACTTTACATTATACATTAGCTTAGCATACATATCCTTTCTATTTATTTATTTTAAATACACACACACACACACACACATATATATATATGAGTTGATCTTTTATTGAGTTTTTGATCTGTTACATATATATATATGATCTGGTTTTTTTTCTTGATCTAGTTTTCCTCAGTTATGGAAATTTTTATGCTTATAATAGAATCGATTGAGGATAAAACTAACAGTTTGGTCTTGGACATGGGAAACAAGGGGAGGGAAGAAGAATCACTCATTTGTTATTCACGTATATGATTTAGATTGTTAATTGCATGATGTAGACGTCCCCGAACGCATCCGGGAGGGTTAAGTCCCGTTCTATTCATATTGGGGTCACTACAGTTCGGACTCGATTGTCACGGTTCTAAATCTTGAACCAAAGAGTCCAAATCCGGCAAATCGTTTTGAAGAAAAACAGATTTTGAAAAGTAGTGCCAAACATGGACTGCTTTGCCAGATTACAGAGTCGCCACCTAAATATTTTAAAATGGGAAATTTAGGAAACCCTGACTCGGTGCCGAAGGCCACGTGTCCGTCATCACCAAAGTGGTCTTGGCTTGGGAGCTTGGGTACGATCGGGGAAGGTCAGCTATGAACACCCCCTTTCGCCCGGTCCGAAGACCGGCCTCTACTAACCGTGATATCTGTTTTTGAAAACATTACATGCTCTTATTCCAATTATTAGCCTAGAATTACTATGTTATGCGCACAGCAAACAAGTATAGACTAAATCGCCTAATTTGGAAACAAACATTGCATATCCGTTCGTTTTGAAAATGCTTTGGAATTTGCTACTCGCAAGTAGGCTAAAACACGGATTTCAATGAGTTTTCCCAACTCAAGCAATCCAACCTCCACCCACAGGCATTCAAACAGTTTATCTCACATAAGCATTTAGCCGTATGGCAATCATACTGTCATGGAAAACATTCACACGCATGTGATATGCTAAAGCGTAAAAACTTACATCGTACTCCGTGCCAAAAACAATAACCCGGTTAGCAAACATGCATGACCTAGTTCATGTTAAGTGGCTAATGCAACACAGGCATAGATGCAATCTAGAGTAGGCTCGGCTACCCTAAGCATGGCACATGAAATGCAGCAACTACCACATATTCAATTTGGAATTAAAAATTGCAATGCAGTTTGTATGATGTACCGAGCCTGGTGCATGTAAACAAATGCATGAATGCACGCATGCATTGCATAAGGTATGCTAAAATAAGTATGCCCTAATCTACCATCGAAAGCGGGTAAATAAAAGGGATAGAAAGAAATGGGGGTTTGGAAGACATACACCCACTCACACACACTTATTACAACTTTGCCCTCACTCAGAGGGACCGAAAGAATATACAAATTAATTAACTACGCAAGCTAATTAAGTATTACAAATCAACTAAATTAATTAAATAAAATAATTAATCTAATTAAACAGTAAACCGCCTCGGGATGAGGGCCAAATGCGGCACGCGCTCGGGACTGGCTCGGAACCGCACTGCCATGCACGGATTGCCTCTGTTTCCTCTGCTCTCCTCCTCAGAAAATTACCAAAGCTTCAGGAATACTTCCCTGGGCACTGGAGATCACCACCGGCTGGGGTAGGACACCATCGGCTGAAGAAGGAGGCCACCGGCACTAGATGAAGTTATCGGCTGGCAATTGACTGCCGGTCGGCACTAAATAGTGCCGGCCGGCACTTAACACCTGCAGAACCTGCAACTCACAGCAGCAGAGGACACAACTTGCACGACAATGTAATTCAAGCCATTTATGCATTATACACATCCCTTATCATGTTATTGACTCAAAGGGGCATGTGCCTCGATTCCCGGACCACCAATCGCGCATTTCTATGCATGATGGCCCTAAGAACCAAGGATGCAACTTCACTTTCAAATGCATGCAAACCAAGTAAACATGAAAGGGTGCCAAACCTCTATCATTTTCATCTCAAGAGGCCAAGCATGCATGCTTATGCAATGCAACTCTAAGCATGTTATCTAGCATGCAACATGAACAATGCGAGCAAGCTAAACATGTTAGGCATACAACCTAAGCAAAGAGGCATATAAACCAAGCAATGGAGTGGACTAAAACATGAATTAGACTACTCCTAACTGGCCTAAAATCAGTGGCCAAAGTGCCTAGAAATGGAGACTAAACACACACACACACATGCAAGTGTTATGGTCCAAACCCAAGGCATAAACATGGCAACCCTCAAGCACACTTGGAGATACCAAACAAGGACAATAAACACACATTGTAAAGCTCTAAAAATCATGCAAAACATGATGCCAAATCATGCAACAAAACAAGCCAAACAAAGCATGCAAATGGTCTAAGGTTCAAAGCAAATCAATGAGGCTTTGAACCACATTTAGCACAACCACACATGGCAATACTTAAACACTTAAAAACAGAGTTTTAACACATAAAACTAAGCCTAAAGGACCACCTAGATGGCATCTAGATGACATGAATCCAAAGGCATGCATTAAAGCCAAAACATGGAGCATTTAACACATACTCTTAAAGCATTAAAGAGGCATGCTAAGCAATCAAACAAACATGTATGAAGGACTGAAATAGCATGCAAAATGGTTCCAAACCGTCAAAAATGAAGCAAGCAAGGCATGCTACACACTCATGCTCTTAAGGCCAACAAGCCCAATGCAAAGAGGCTATATTAAACATGCTATGGTTGGCTCAAACAACATGAGACAGACCTAAAACATGGAAATATGAGCACAAAAACTTCACAAATGCAAGCCTAAAACATGCTAGAAGCTAAGGCATACAACCTAGGCATGTTAGAGGATCAAAAAGGCATTACAAGGCAACTATGCTAAGCATGCATAAGGGACCTAAACCAACTTAGAAACATGTTATATCATGGTATAATAAGCATGAAATACAGCCAAGACATGCTCAAAACACAACCAAACATGGTGTTCCTTTGGAGGCCAAAACTTGCCCTTTTCAAGGACATCAAGGAGAGGGGGTGGTCCTCCCCTTTTGGTGACTTTATGGCACCATCTCCACCACTGAAATCCTCAAGATTTCAGTGGTGGAGAACCAAGCACAAAAATCTCGGATCTCTACAAAATGGCACAAAATGGGCCTTTTCAAGGCCTAAGGGTGGTCAAACCTACCCAAACCACCATACACTCTTAATAAACAATGAAGAGGCTTAAAAAACAGAACTTTTATGTGTTATAAACTAAGCACAAAAACTGTTTTAAACTAGGCAAAAATGGAGTGCAAGAATGGGGAAAAAAAGGACTAGTTGGCTCACCCTTGTAGACCTCTTCAACAATGGTGATGTGGTTGCCTCCTTGAGCACCAAACCAGCTCCAAAGCTCCAAAACAAACCTCTGGACCCTCAAGAACTCAAGGAAGGTGAAACACTAGGTGTTTATGTGCAATAGTAAGGCACAAAACACCTAGACTAACAAGAGAGGGATAGAGATAGAATAGATATAGGATTTCTAACCTAAACCAGAGCTTCTCTCCTGTCTAAAATGGCTAAGTCTCTCAAGAACTTCAACCCTTGAGCCAAGAGAAGAGTGCTCTCCTTATAGGCAACCAAAAATTACAAGTTAAGGCAACAAAGGCTCATCCCTCCATACGTGTATGGAGGAAACAAGTGCAAGAAAGTCATGCGAAAATATCTCCAAAAACAACAAGCAAAGGTCCGGCCACAAGAGTGTCATTTTGACAAAACTTAGTGCCTGGTCGGCACAAAGAGTGCCGATCGGCACAATAAAGTGCCGATGGCAACACCAGCCAAGGTGGCCTCTAGCCACGGCCGGTGGTATGTGGGGTGCCTCACAAAGCATTCATCGCCTTCCAAGGCAAAACACAAGTGTTTGGTGCAAAACCAGACACAAAACGGTCAAGTTCGGAGGTCCTGAGGCAGGGCGCGTAGCCGAGAACTCCGGGGACTCCAAACAAACACAAACATGGATAATCACCGAGTGTTCAGCGGTGACGCCCAAGTCTTGAGGACGGTCAAAAATGGGGTGTCTCTGATTTGCCCTCTTTGTGAGAACTCGGAAGTCATAAACATGACGGAGTGAATGTCAAAGTCCGAGGCGACCCATTTTGACAAGGCGAAGACTTGGACAAACATGCAAGACAAAACAAGGTATCGCCAAGGCGGGGCAAAATGCAAGACGATGCAAGAAGCCGAGCATAACTTATGATCATGCAAAGAAAGCTGTAATGAAGCACACATGCGACAGTTATAAGCTAGCATACGCCAATCTACACTACAATGCAGAAAGGATGTAGGAGAATTATGTAATTCTCAAAACGTCTCACACGGAGGATACAATACCTGTGCGGCTCGTCCGGTTGCGCCGGCCTCAAATGAGCCGTACATACAATATCGTGCCTGCAAAGAAAGCAAACTTAACAGGTACAATATCGTTAGCCATATGAATGGTAATGCGAAATGCAAAATGGTATGCAATATATACAAAATGATGCATGAATAATGCAAATGATATGCAATGCAATTGAAACAATGCAAACTACATGCAGAGCAATCGAATCATGATTCAGTCATGAGTAGTTCGAAACCACACAAATGTCAAGTAGATTGATGGAAGTAGCAAGTCCATCTACCATAGAACGATGTCTGAACTATGAGTGATGCAAACGGACACAAGAACAAGTATTGGGTGGATTGACATAAGTGGGGTGACGACCCGCTGGGGAAAGAATAATGATCCTAATGCCGGATGCAACAATTATACCACAATGCAATATGCGATTATGGCGCGCGGGCCAAACCGTATCTCGCTTAGGAAAGGCATGCACACATACAAGCCATGTCTAACACAGGAAAGGTGCCGCAACCTCAAACCAAGTTCATCAAGGAATAGGCGCGATGCACATGAACCATGCTTTGACGTGAAAAGTAAGGGCACATACCAGACCAAGCTCAACAAGGAAAGGCGCAAGCCATAGATGGAAGATGATGCAGTGGATGCATGCAACTACGATGGATATTTACAGAAAATGCATGACATATGCACTATACTACAATGATGATGCATGACATATGCATGTTTTTTTTTGTATGTTTTTGTTTTTTGAAATGCATGACATATGCACTATTTACAATGATGCATGACATATGCAATATTTACAATGATGCATGACAATGCACGTGTTTTTTTTGTATTTTGGTTTTTTGAAATGCATGACATATGCAATATTTACAAATGATGCATGACAATGCAGTATGATGCAATGGTTGCGATTGCGATTTTCCCTATTCTATCAACAGGGCGATATACTAGGTTGGTTCGGTATCCAGAATTGAGGCGTAAACATGCCGCCTCAACCTATGGGGCTTCCATACAGATTTCAAGCCGAGGGTACACCCCCTGGGTATTTAAACCAGACTTTAGTCTCGGAAATCTCGAACCTTTGCGTTCTAGGCATAAGCCGTTCAAACTCTAGTTTTCACCGTCTCCATTGGTCTCCTAGGAACTCACCGTAAACACAGACAGGTGGCTTTACCAGACCACCGAAAGTCGTTCGGGCACGACAAATACTGAAGGAATTGCACCTTCAAAGGATTTAAGGTCTCCTAGACCGGGATGCGATGCATGACAATGCATGTTGTTTTTGAAATCTTGCGACAGCAGCGCTTCTGAATGACACAAATGAAGAAAAATTGAGATCGACGCGGTTGTTTTTGAATGCTTGCGAACGCTGCTGGCTTTTTGCACATGCGCACATAAAAATGCACGCGGGCGAGGAAGGTCTTGCACCCTCCGAGGATTCAAGGTCTCCTAGACCGTGCGTGTTTAAGGTCTCGCCAGACCCGGGGGGCAACTGATGAGGTGCACGGAATAGCGCGATGGAATGCATGCCAAATGCAATGAGGTGCACACCTTAATGCACTGAAGGTCTTGCACCTCCCGAGGATTTAAGGTCTCCTAGACCGCGCGTGTTTAAGGTCTCGCCCGGACGGGGTTTTGTGTTCAAAATGCGCGGCAATGCGCGGCTATTGAGATGATGATACATGACAATGCATGCGCCAAAGGTTTTGCACCTTCGAAGGATTTAAGGTCTCCTAGACCGTACGTGTTTAAGGTCTCGCCAGACCGGGGGGCGTATGGTGAAGGTTTCGCACCCTCCAAGGATTTAAGGTCTCCTAGACCGTACGTGTTTAAGGTCTCGTCAGACCATGGTGGCAACAAAGAGGTAACGCACATGGGATGCGTATGCCAATACAAAATGAGAAGTGGAATGCAAAACGAGGCACACGTACCTCGAGATGCAACGAAGCACGAGATGAGGCACGCATACCTCATTGAATGGATAATGGAATGCAAAATGAGGCACATGTACCTCGAGATGCAATGAAATTAAAATGAGGCACGCATACCTCATTTGAATGGAAAATGAAATGCAAAATGAGGCACACGTACCTCGAAATGCAATGAAATGTAAAATGAGGCACGTGTACCTTATTGAATGGAAAATGGACTGCAAAACGAAGCACACGTACCTCGAAATGCAATGAAATGCAAAATGAGGCACGCATACCTCATTTGATGGAAAATGGACTGCAAAACGAGGCACACGTACCTCGAGATGCAATGAAATTCGAAATGAGGCACGCATACCTCATTTGATGGAAAATGGACTGCAAAACGAGGCACACGTACCTCGAAATGCAATGAAATGCAAAATGAGGCACGCATACCTCATTTGATGGAAAATGGACTGCAAAACGAGGCACACGTACCTCGAAATGCAATGAAATGTAAAATGAGGCACGCATACCTCATTTGAATGGAAAATGGACTGCAAAACGAGGCACACGTACCTCGAAATGCAATGAAATGTAAAATGAGGCACGCATACCTCATTTGAATGGAAAATGAAATGCAAAATGAGGCACACGTACCTCGAAATGCAATGAAATGTAAAATGAGGCACGCATACCTCATTTGATGGAAAATGGAATGCAAAACGAGGCACACGTACCTCGAGATGCAATGAAATGCAAAATGAGGCACGCATGCCTCATTGAATGAAAAATGGAATGCAAAACGAGGCACACGTACCTTGAGATGCAATGAAATGCAAAATGAGGCACGCATACCTCATTGAATGGAAAATGGAATGCAAAACGAGCCACACGTACCTCAAGATGCAATGAAATGCAAAATGAGGCACGCATACCTCATTGAATGGAAAATGATGCAAGTGTGACATGCATGTCACACGAAAAATGCAAGACAGTGCAAGTCACAAGGGACGTGCAAGACGGCACGACGCGACGCACTAGACAATGCGATGGATGCGTGTAATGCACACGGGGCAATTTTGAATCTTCTAAAAGACAAAGGATACAAAAGGATACAATCTTTGCTTGAATCTGAGTGCCACGCACAGAAGACACGGTCCGAGGTCAAAACGGAGGCCGGTTGAGCATCGGGGATTCACTTTCTTGCACTTTCTTGAGCTATGAAGACCAGAAACTGCTCATTTTGCCTAAACAAGGCCTTGGAAACACCACCGGCTGGGTGGGAAGGCTACCGGCCGCCACCAGCTGCCTAAACTTCTCCACCGGCACAATAATGTGCCGACCGGCACAAAATAGTGCCGACCGGCAGAAAATGCCTGATTGGGGGCAGATCTGCCATTTCACCTCGGGCTTTATAAAATAGGGCTTCTAAACCCTATTTTCCACTTCCTCTTCCGCCGAAATCCTTCACTCTCTCTCTTTAGAGCTTTGTTCTCTCGATTTTTCGTCGATTTCCTCGTGTTTTCGCACCATTTTACCGTTGGATTCGCGATATTCTTCGCGTTTCGGACATTTCCACCCGATCGAAATCTCATTTCGGGATCTCTTTTGCTATTTTCGCCTTTTCGGGACTTGTTCCCCTCGATTTTCTCTACATTTCTGTGTATTTTCATCTTCCGGCCTTTCCGGCCATTTTCGGCCCGCTCGGGGTTGACTTTTCCAGTTGACTTTTCACATTCCGGCTTTTTAGGCCATTTTCTCACCACCATTACTATGGCAGACAATGTTCCACATGTCGGGACTCCCCCGGATCACGAGATGGATCCCGGGGTCGAGCTCCTCCCATTGAGCGAGCGCCCATTTGATCCGGCGACCTATCGCCCGGCCATTCACGTGCTTCCAGATGGTCTTCGCCATTTCCGCGGTTTTGACAGGGCTCTGGTTCCGGAGCTTCTGCTGCGCGAGCCGGCCTCTCACTTGTCCTTCGGCATTTCCGAGGTAACATTCTTGTCTTTGCTTTATTTTCCGCAATGTAGAACTGTTAACTGCCAACTGCCATAGTTGATTACAACCCTTAATTGCTTAGCTCTGATACACTGTACTGTAGTTGATTGTAGAAAAACTCACAACTAATATCTGTTTGAGACGAACACACGCACACACACTGCACTAGCCTCAAGCACTCAAACACGCGGCACACCGTATTTCACTGCAAATTCACCGATGTCCGGTACTTGTTTGAATCTGAAAACTCGCACGCATGCTAGACTCGCACTGAATCACATAGACACGCTGTAACATCACTCATTGGCAATTCACTGAAAACATCTGCACCGTGCTTGAATTTTGAAAACTTGCACGCATGCTAGATTTACACTGATCCTCACAGGAGCACTGACACGTCACAGGCCGTAGTCCACCTACTGGTACACTGAAACCTGACATTTGCTTGGATTCTGAAAAACGTACACACGTGCACCATGTTTACACTGCACCACTCAAAAACACACTGACGCATCACATATTGTAGTTTACTGTAAGCACACCGGCACCCGGTTTCTGTTTGAATCTGAAAAACGTGCACGCATGCTAGATTTGTATCGACTTTAACATGTTTCCTCAGAACTGTACATTTCATATTGCTTTGCAATTATTTGTTTGAAAACAGGGAGATTCCCATACCATCCGCGGGTATGGAAATGTTGCTGCGCGAGATTGGTACGCGGAGCTTCCCGAGGCGGTTCGACACATCGTGGATGAGGCGGGCTTCGGTTCCTTTTGCAGGGGTCTGACCCGACTTACTGCCTGCAGGCCTCTTTTAGCTGCCCTAGCAGAGAGGTGGTGGGACACCACCGATTCATTTCATCTATCCGCGGCGGGGGACATGACGATGACTCCTTACGATTTCTCGGTGCTCACCGGCATCGGGGTAGGGGGTGATCCGATCCCCTTCGACACCGACATGGATGAGTGGACCGCCGCTCAGATCCATTTACTTGGCGCGGCGCCACCGCTTGCTCATCCAGGCTTTGTCCGCTATTCCTGGTTTGAGGTGCAGTTCCGGGTGCAGCCTTTTCTTGTTGGCAGATGACCGATGGCCGTAGAAAGCGATATCTTGTGGCGGCTTCGATGTTCTTGCTAGGGACTACCCTCTTCGCCGACCGGGCGAACACCGTGCCTCTCTGCCTACTCAACGCACTGGTGGACGTTCGGGACATCTTGCGCTATGACTGGGGTGGCGCGGCTCTGGCCACTCTTTACGGGTATATGAGCTCAGTTTCCCGCGGCAGCGGACAGTTGCTTGGGGGTTACTGGCGAGCTTGGGAGGTATGTCTTCCCCTCTGCTTTTACATTTCTGTTCTGTACTTTCTGTACTCTGCACATTGCACACACTGTAGTCTGCTTTACACTTACTGTATACTGTACACACGGCACACACATACTCTGCTCAATACACTGCACAACACACGGCTCTGCTATTTCTGCTTTACTCTGTATCCTGCTTTATCTGATGATCATACTGACGTCTGTTTTGCAGTTGTGGGTCTACGCCTACTTTCCCAGGCTGGAGCCAGTGCCGGAGACAGAGACTCCTCTAGTCATTCCCTTCTCACGCCGTTATGACGGGAGGTGCACACGGCGGCCGCGGGAGACTTTTAGCTTCTTCCGCCGTTACTTTGACACCATCACCCCCGCCGAGGTATGTTTTACTTGCAGTTCATTTAAGCTTCACTTTTCCACTGTATATTTGCAATACCAGTAGGCAATAAACTGTATTTCAATTTCAGATCACCTGGCAGCCATGGGCTCCTCTGCGGCGATAGTGCGGGATCGGTTTCTTGCGCGATCGAGACCTCGCGTTCTGGGATTTTGCTAGAGGGCGATGCAGCCGGGCTTGGTACTGGTGGCGCTTCTTGCGTCGGACCTCGGGGTTACTGGCGAATAGTCGGTGCATCCTCCCGAGCATATGAGGACACGGCGTTTCACCGTGGCGGATGGCGGACTACACCATCGGTGGGAGGCGAGCAACCGAGGCGAGGCGACTACTCGAGTGCGTCCGGACCTTCATCATCACGGCGGCGAGTGGTGGTCGCCAGTGAGCGAAGAGACTGCGGCGCCGGCGGCTAGGCGAAGGTGGGAGGCGAGGCGGGATCGTCCTGAGCTCAAGCTCGTGGTAGGAGAAGTCTGAGAGGGCGAGGGCAGGCGGCCGCTCTGCCTACCATCTTGACGTCTGAGGCGAGTGGGGAGACCTACCAGATCCCTTTGCTCCTCCCCGGTGGTCATGAGTTTGTTGACATTCTGACTTGCCTCCGGTATGTACCACTTTATTTACGCATCTTGCATTGTCATTTTGATTCGATTCATTCGATGTTCCTCGAATATTGATGTATCTAATACTTTTGCGAGCTTCCTCTGAGTACACGGCGGTCATTGGGTGAATGCCTCCATGGCGGGATGTTGCGGCGGACCTTTGAGTTCTTAGCCTTCTGACCTTCCGGTATGTTTTCTCGACATAGTTCCAAACTATATACAAAGCGCCTCGCATAATCGATGCATAACACAACATCGATAAAGCTGTTCACGGCATTCACACTTGTATTCATACCTGCATTTTGCAGCGATAAAGCGCTCACGACATTCACACATTGTACTCATACTGCGCATTTTGCAGCGATAAAGCGCTCACGGCATTCACACTATGTACTCGCTGCATTTTGCAGCGATTAAAGCGCTCACGGCATTCAAACATTTCTGCGATAAAGCGCTTCATGTGTCTTGATGCATTTGCCTTTTGTACTTTTCGGCCTCCTTCCCGATTCCTCCGTGGGTGGCGGCGCTCCATCTGGACCTCCCATTTCTACTTGGGATGGCGGGATATTCCCCGCGCACAGGCGTGGCCATGTGGGGAGGCGGCTCGCGAGCTCGATTGTAGGGGATGGCGAGTCGGGCGGAGGCCTCAGGAGGAGGCCGAGGCGGCTCGGGCTCGAACTCGGCAATGACACCGGCGATGCTCTTGTGCTTCGCCGGGAAGAGGCGAGGACGGATCCCCGGCGAGGCCATTGATGATGATTCTGAGACCTGCTGTTTTTCTTTCATTTTCTTTTCTTGTACTTTTCTTTTTTTTTTTGGTAGATAGAGTACTATGTACTGCCGCAGGCAGATTTTGCTTTACTTAAAACTTATGTACTTGAAAAGATTATAAAATGGAACAAACTTTTTATCTGAAAGAGAATGTTATATCTGCACATTTCATACTTTGCACCGCATTGCATCATATTACACCTCAAATGTAAATGATATTGATCTATTGTCTGACAATTGAACACTTGCACTGTAATAATCAGATAACCAACCGACTAAACAGCAAAACAGCTTATACAAATCCCTGCTCAATCCGAACACACAGCCCATATTCTGCTGGGGACTAATCTGCTGGGGATTGATCTGCTGGGGATTGATCTGCAATTAGCCCATAACTCAGCATCTGGTTCATCCTGCACACAGCAAACCCTGGACAAATAGCCCCAATCTGACAAGACGGATCACAAAGCTGACACGGTTGCAGTTGAAACACACTCGGATGTCCCAAATTTTCCCTTTTCCTTCTCTTGCTTTGCCCGGATGTAGAGAATGGCACAGCATTCTGAGCACAAGCGATTACGTTTTGGAAGAAGATGGGTTTTCAACCGGGGTGTCGAGCCTAACACAAAACACGGCGAGACAGACTCAAACAAAGAAACAAAAGGCACACGACCTAACACAACGAGACACACTTGGAAAAGACTCAAAGCCAAAATTGAGACCGACAAATCAAAAGACACGACACACGGACATGTTTACAAAAAAGACCTCAAATCTCGAGGAGCCAAATCCTCCGGGTATTATTTCCCACCCTTTCTGATTTGTGATACTCACATCACTCGACCCTCAGGCTCGGTTTTTCTCTCAAAGCCCTTTTCTTCACTTTTCTCTCAACTTACTCCTCTCTATTCTTTATTCTCTCATTTTTCAATCCCTCCCCGGGGTGATTGACGAGTAAACGAGAGGTTGTGGGTTCACGCCCGATACAGCTAGCTTGCAGCCACTTCTTCTGGTAGATAAAGTGCCTTTCGGGCAAGTGCGTTGGCGATGAGGGGGAAGACGGGACACCCGACTCAACTGTGCCCCTAGTTCATCATTTTGACCATTTTTATTGTGTTTTCTAAAACGGTTTTGATAAAAAATGAGAGTTGGATTAACACACTTATTCGATTTTTGATTTGAAAATCATGCGAATCATGCTGTGAGCACTGAAAATTCTCCTTTTTGGGTCTAAACATGGTCTAATTTTGAAAATAAAATAGTTTTCGAGAAAATAAGTCAACCTCAGTGAAAATTTTCAAAAACTATTTTTGCAAACAGTCAATGCTCAAACGAGCGTAGAACTTACCCTTGAGATATGCAACCTCGGATCGGAGGCAATGGAAAATTGCCCTGGGCTTAAAGGGGGATAAAGGCAACGGAAAGTTGCCCCTGGTTTGGACGGTAACTTAGGGCAACTTGTGGCAATATATGGCAACGGAAAGTTGCCCCTTGTTTGGATAATGCCTCGGCACGTCGTAAGCCAGTCCTCGTTGACGACGATTGGATCCTCGGGCGTGGAGGAGGCGAAGACGGCTTGAATCAATATGTGGACACAGTCACCTGGAAGGTGTTGGTGGTTTGGCTTTAAGAGGAAGTTAATCACGTAGTTTCGGGTTGCTGCAATCGAGACATTAGATTCGGAGAGGGCAAAAGTGATCAAAACCATGACATGGACTGAGACGCTATGGGCGTTGAAATTTGGACTTCAAGATGAAGTTGCCTACATATCCCAAACATGGGAATCAAGCCTTACGTAGTTCCGGTTAAGGTACACTCGGGTATTTTAACCTTCACTGTTTAGGCTCTAATTTTTGCCAAGGCGCCCAATGCGGGTTTTCGACCTTGCGAGCTATGTTCTTCTTTTTTTTTATATATATATATATTTTCTTTTTCTTCTTCTTTTTTGCATTTTTCTTTTCTTTTCTTTTCTTTTTTTGCTTCTTTTGTATTTTTCTTTTTTTTTTCTTTGCTCTAATTTTTGCTTGGGCCGTCCTTCCGGGTTTTCGGTCCAGCAAGCCTCTCAAAGGGTAAAAGTGTAGCAAGCCCATGCCAAATGGTTTTGAGATTGAAGCCCCTCCATATCCAGGTGAACGACTGTTGTGTTGATTTGTAGGGAAGTCCATCACGGTTGCTTCTCGAGCTTTGCTTGGTGGGGTCTGATCTTCCTGATTGGACTTTGATGCCTCTTGCTCGGGGGCTGCCTCGAAATGGGCCACACAGGCGTTTCATGGCACTGATCGTTTCGAACGGATTCCGGTTTGCAACAGATGAATCAAATCTCGAGACTGGGAGCGATCCTGGGCTGCACTATCTCAAGAGCGGTTCCACACGGGTCTTCGCGAGACCGCGCAAAATGTTTTGTTTTTGAAAGTTTTTAAGAAAGCGACAAATCGCTCGTGTTGAAGATAGTGTGGAACCAGTCTGGATCAGGCCAGGGTCCTTCTCAGTACTCACGCCGACAAGCATGATTTCATTCATTAAGGGCTTAGCAGGCCTCTCTTTCTCTCAAGATGATCAAAAATTTGCAAAACCGAGAATTCCTTCCTCTTTGTTTTTATCACCAGTGTTCGAAAAGGGTTTTATGAAAAGCTTAGGTCATTGTGACGATGTTTAGGGCACAAGAGAGTGGGCGAAATGCACTGTCGTTCCATTCACATCCTCTGCACGGTACGACTCAAATAGCAACAAATGCAGAACGCGATAGCCAATTTGTTTCATTGATTTGTTGGTGTAATCGGCTCTTCGGCGACAAACAGACTCAAAAAGCAAAAGCAACTAATTACAAGACAAAACGGTGTTCGAGGCAACAACCCCGAAATCACCTGGTATACTATACAAGAGGGACTGACTCGTTACAACAAGACAGACCCCGTAGGCAAAAAGACTGACTCAATACAGAGAGGCAGATTCAAAAACAAAAGACTGACTCGACACCCAAGTCAGGATTTACAAAACTAGCATTGGCAGGTGCTCAAAAATGCGTGCCAAACGCCACATCCAAAAATGTACCGGAACCGCCCAGCGGTTCACCTTCCGATTACATACTTGCGATATCGTGTCCTCGAAATCCAACAAGCGAGTGGTGACGGACTTTCTTTGAAGTGGGGGAGGATAACCGTTATCAATCAAATCTTGCACCTCGTGGCGGGCGGAAACAATTATCGGTGGCATGGCGGTCTGGCGATGGTATGCGCCTGATCTGAGGAAGCATCATGTGTGGCCAGGAGATTCTTCGGGAGCGGCCGAGGCTCCAGGGGCTTAAGGTGTCCCCTTTCAGCAAGGATCTGCAATGCCTTGGACAATGGCATATAGAGAGCATGAAAGACCCTGCGCCCTCGGGGCAGGTATTTTGGAGTCTGAGCACTCTTGGTAGATGCACTAGCGAACGGATCGGCGGGTGCGGCCTTGGGTTTCTGATCCTTTCCGGATGCAAGGCTGGGAACGGGAAGAACTGTTCTGGCATGACGGGGCCTATCCCGATTCTCTGATTATTTGGAGCGCCCTCGGTAGTAGGAAAGCATCCTCCACGACTTTTTGTCGTAACTGCGGATATCTGTTGCTTGTTCATTCCCCCGGCTTTCAAAGCCTCTACTGCCCACAGCAGTTGTTCGATAGGGTCGGCATCTGCCTTCATCTTACCTTTGTCTCCGGCCTCAGCCTGGTCTAGAACTTGGTTTGCTGCGTCGTTGCCATAGTTGAAGGCCATTTCCGGTTGGCTGAGTTCAATTACAATTCGTCCCAGTAGCGGGGGCTCTTGGGGTATAAAGCCTCCGGCATATGGTGCAGCTGGCGGCGAAACAGACATCCCATAGGCGAGATCCGCCACGGATCTTTGAAGATCACCTATCATTCCCATTAATTCAAATGTGGTGGGCTCGCGAGCCTGATATAGTTGAGGAGTCCAGATTGGATGTGCAGCAGGAGACCTGGGTGGATGCGGCATATCAAGAGTTGCTTCGTCCTGTAGGGTGATTCCTTGACTCAACGCGGCCGTCATGACCATAATCTTTTCTGAGTTCTGCGTCATGTTCAGTCCTGCCTCAGCAAGGAGAAGACACTAGCTGTTCTGGATCAACTCTCTGAATCTCTGAACTGAAACGGAAAACAAGCAGTATTTCAGCCCCAAACAGATCAAACACGGGTGTAGTCGAACAACTGCACTCTACTACTGAACACTGTTCCCCGAAGTCACTGTCCCAAATCTGAATCTGATACCCGCAGATATAACTGATTCACAACAACACTGATACTGGTGCCCTCAGGCCTGATACCCAAATCTTGCAAACTGATATATGCGTTCCCTGCAGAGATGCATTCTAAAAGCACATAGCAGGTAAATGAGAGCCAATACACCCCTATGTTGGGGTAGGGTTTCCCTGTCCTATTTTGTCAGGAGCTAGGGTTTCACTATGCACGCGGCGGTTTCAAACAACCTAACATCGGGTAAGCAACCTGTCCTAGTTTGGAATGGTCACTATGGATCCGAATATGCACTAGGTCGAATGGTCGAAAAGGGTGCCCCAGTAAAACCGGGGTTTGTGTTCCCATGCTGTCAGAGCCCATAACCGGTTAGCCTTATGGTCATGCCTTGACAAGACAAGCCTCCGGCAAACCGTTCAGGAATGGCAGATGGCAAACACTGTGTCCTAGGCGCACCAATGCATATGCAATGCAAAGAAACACATAAGTGTAGTCAAAACAGGATATCACGAGTTCGAGTCAAGCTCTCTAAAACTCCCCAGCAGAGTCGCCAGAAATTGTAGACGTCCCCGAACGCATCCGGGACGATTAAGTCCCGTTCTGTTCATATTGGGGTCACTACAGTTCGGACTCGATTGTCACGGTTCTAAATCTTGAACCAAAGAGTCCAAATTCGGCAAATCGTTTTGAAGAAAAATAGATTTTGAAAAGTAGTGCCAAACATGGACTGCTTTGCCAGATTACAGAGTCGCCACCTAAATATTTTAAAATGGGAAATTTAGGAAACCCTGACTCGGTGCCGAAGGCCACGTGTCCGTCATCACCAAAGTGGTCTTGGCACGGGAGCTTGGGTACGATCGGGGAAGGTCAGCTATGAGCACCCCCTTTCGCCCGGTCCGAAGACCGGCCTCTACTAACCGTGATATCTGTTTTTGAAAACATTACATGCTCTTATTCCAATTATTAGCCTAGAATTACTATGTTATGCGCACAGCAAACAAGTATAGACTAGATCGCCTAATTTGGAAACAAATATTGCATATTCGTTCGTTTTGAAAATGCTTTGGAATTTGCTACTCGCAAGTAGGCTAAAACATGGATTTCAATGAGTTTTCCCAACTCAAGCAATCCAACCTCCACCCACAGGCATTCAAACAGTTTATCTCACATAAGCATTTAGCCGTATGGCAATCATACTGTCATGGCAAACATTCACACGCATGTGATATGCTAAAGCGTAAAAACTTACATCGTACTCCGTGCCAAAAACAATAACCCGGTTAGCAAACATGCATGACCTAGTTCATGTTAAGTGGCTAATGCAACACAGGCATAGATGCAATCTAGAGTAGGCTCGGCTACCCTAAGCATGGCACATGAAATGCAGCAACTACCACATATTCAATTTGGAATTAAAAATTGCAATGCAGTTTGTATGATGTACCGAGCCTGGTGCATGTAAACAAATGCATGAATGCACGCATGCATTGCATAAGGTATGCTAAAATAAGTATGCCCTAATCTACCATCGAAAGCGGGTAAATAAAAGGGATAGAAAGAAATGGGGGTTTGGAAGACATACACCCACTCACACACTGTCACACCCCAACCCAGCCCCTATAAGTTTGGGCATGACTAAAGCAGAAACAGACAGAATAACCTATATGGTATAACATTGGGGCCTGAACGGAAGCATTAAATTTAAAACGACATCCAGAAATAGCCATTGAGCAACTATCAACAAGCCAGGACCATCTGAACATTGAACATAAGGTAACATGCACACAAAATGAGGTTACATAAACATTTATAATCCAGCCCAGGTTTTAGGCATACAAAGCAATAAAAACATATCCCTGACCAGCGATGTGGATCCCAAAAACTATATTTACAAAGAAAACTGATCTAATATGTAAGGGTTTCCTCCAGTGCCTGGTTATCCTTAGGCTGACAAAATGCATGAAGTGTGCTAGATCGGCTCCTCAAGCTGGTTCCTACAGGATCAAACAAAACTACAGAATGAGACAAGCTCAGTGAATAGTAGTGCGTAATAATAAAATCACAATGTACAGTAGTATATGTATCAAAACCAAATACCGAGATAACAGATTGGTCTATTAGCCCGGATAGCCTTACGGCACAGATAGCCTTTCGGCTCAGGTAGCCTTAACGGCACAATGTAGCCTTCACGCAGATAGTCTTTCGACTCAGGTAGCCTTGCGGCACAGATAGTCTTTCGACTCAGGTAGCCTTGCGGCACAGATAGTCTTTCGACTCAGGTAGCCTTGCGGCACAGATAGTCTTTCGACTCAGGTACTCACATTTCAGTTCTAGATCAACATATAAGTTATGATCTTATCTTACAGAAAACGGATACATAAATATATGTAAAATGCACTATTACTCACAGTGTTGTGGTGGCGTATGAGTTCCTTCTGGAGTGTGCCCTACACACAACATAATTAATAAATTAGTATTCTTTTCCTTTAAAATCGATTCATATGCCTCCACACTTTTATAAAGTTATAATCTCTTAAGACCCATCAGAAAAGAATATTCTAATAGCACCGAAGAGTCAAACACAAAAAACTGAACAAAACATATTTTTCTTGCTGAAACAGTCCTACGCTCGAGCGTAGCTTTGTCCGCCGAGCGACAAGCAGAAGGCCGCCAAAATCTTGGATGATCGATTTTACGCCGGCGTAAGTTCCCGCCGGCGGACAGGTAAATTTCGAAAAGCTGCCGGAGGTGCATTTTCACGCCGGCGTACGACCTCCGCTCGAGCGGACGACTACCCAGATTCAGGGCAGCCCGATTTCAAGCCAAAATTCATCATCCAAACCCAATTTTTCATGCAATCAAGGGTGAAATTCATGCAATACTTCCACTTAACAACACCACAACATGGATGAAAGCTTAATCATGTCAATTTAAACCAAGTTAAAGGCTTCAACAAGCCAACACTTCCACAAATTCCATCCAATGTTCCAAATATATTCAAGTTCTACAAATTCAGCAAACATAGCACATAGTAGTAACATATTGGTATGGATTAATGCTATAGAAACAAAGATTGATGTCCAAAGTGTTAAGGCATCAAATCAATGAGAAACCCTAATGGATCAAACATAGATTATTCATGAATCAACACAAACATGAGATGAAATTCTTGAGAAGTTAAACTAGAAATTTGGTTACCTTAACCTTAATCTCCCAATCTTACTAATGGATGAGCTTTTTGGTGAGTCAAATTTATTTTCCCCCAATTCTTCTCCTTCAACTCTCACGTTCCTCTCTCCCTTTCTTTCTCAATGTAAGCCCACGTTTTGATCACAAGTTTTACAAGTCTTAGACATAGATATATATATATAGCAAAATATAAGAGCACAAAAGACGAAAATCAATCGCTTTATGGTGCCGAAATAAAAATTTCACAGAAAATCCCCTTATAGCTTAAAAATCATGTAGATTCCAAATATCAAATCAATTTCTGCAAATTAAATCTCTAAGATGCTCAATTTCCATTTTAAGTGATTCAAGTGTATGAATCGTTCTAATTCAACAGATAGAAACTCATATCTCTAAGTTCCATGCTCTTTTACTATATTTTCACATAGATTTTCACAATAACATTCAAAGACACAGAACAGGAGATTATAAAGACAGCAGAATCAGATATGAGGGTCGAGGTATTACACACACACTTATTACAACTTTGCCCTCACTCAGAGGGACCGAAAGAATATACAAATTAATTAACTACGCAAGCTAATTAAATATTACAAATCAACTAAATTAATTAAATAAAATAATTAATCTAATTAAACAGTAAACCGCCTCGGGATGAGGGCCAAATGCGGCATGCGCTCGGGACTGGCTCGGAACCGCGCTGCCATGCACGGATTGCCTCTGTTTCCTCTGCTCTCATCCTCAGAAAATTACCAAAGCTTCAGGAATACTTCCCTGGGCACTGGAGATCACCACCGGCTAGGGTAGGACACCACCGGCTGAAGAAAGAGGCCACCGGCACTAGATGAAGTTATCGGCTGGCAATTGACTGCCGGTCGGCACTAAATAGTGCCGGCCGGCACTTAACACCTGCAGAACCTGCAACTCACAGCAGCAGAGGACACAACTTGCACGGCAATGTAATTCAAGCCATTTATGCACTATACACATCCCTTATCATGTTATTGACTCAAAGGGGCATGTGCCTCGATTCCCGGACCACCAATCGCGCATTTCCATGCATGATGGCCCTAAGAACCAAGGATGCAACTTCACTTTCAAATGCATGCAAACCAAGTAAACATGAAAGGGTGCCAAACCTCTATCATTTTCATCTCAAGAGGCCAAGCATGCATGCTTATGCAATGCAACTCTAAGCATGTTATCTAGCATGCAACATGAACAATGCGAGCAAGCTAAACATGTTAGGCATACAACCTAAGCAAAGAGGCATATAAACCAAGAAATGGAGTGGACTAAAACATGAATTAGACTACTCCTAACTGGCCTAAAATCAGTGGCCAAAGTGCCTAGAAATGGAGACTAAACACACACACACACATGCAAGTGTTATGGTCCAAACCCAAGGCATAAACATGGCAACCCTCAAGCACACTTGGAGATACCAAACAAGGACAATAAACACACATTGTAAAGCTCTAAAAATCATGCAAAACATGATGCCAAATCATGCAACAAAACAAGCCAAACAAAGCATGCAAATGGTCTAAGGTTCAAAGCAAATCAATGAGGCTTTGAACCACATTTAGCACAACCACACATGGCAATACTTAAACACTTAAAACAGAGTTTTAACACATAAAACTAAGCCTAAAGGACCACCTAGATGGCATCTAGATGACATGAATCCAAAGGCATGCATTAAAGCCAAAACATGGAGCATTTAACACATACTCTTAAAGCATTAAAGAGGCATGCTAAGCAATCAAACAAACATGTATGAAGGACTGAAATAGCATGCAAAATGGTTCCAAACCGTCAAAAATGAAGCAAGCAAGGCATGCTACACACTCATGCTCTTAAGGCCAACAAGCCCAATGCAAAGAGGCTATATTAAACATGCTATGGTTGGCTCAAACAACATGAGACAGACCTAAAACATGGAAATATGAGCACAAAAACTTCACAAATGCAAGCCTAAAACATGCTAGAAGCTAAGGCATACAACCTAGGCATGTTAGAGGATCAAAAGGCATTACAAGGCAACTATGCTAAGCATGCATGAGGGACCTAAACCAACTTAGAAACATGTTAAATCATGGCATAATAAGCATGAAATACAGCCAAGACATGCTCAAAACACAACCAAACATGGTGCTCCTTTGGAGGCCAAAACTTGCCCTTTTCAAGGACAACAAGGAGAGGGGGTGGCCCTCCCCTTTTGGAGACTTTATGGCACCATCTCCACCACTGAAATCCCTCAAGATTTCAGTGGTGGAGAGGCCCAAGCACAAAAATCTCGGATCTCTACAAAATGGCACAAAAATGGGCCTTTTCAAGGCCTAAGGGTGGTCAAACCTACCCAAACCACCAAACACTCTTAATAAACAATGAAGAGGCTTAAAAAACAGAACTTTTATGTGTTATAAACTAAGCACAAAAACTGTTTTAAACTAGGCAAAAATGGAGTGCAAGAATGGGGAAAAAAAGGACTAGTTGGCTCACCCTTGTAGACCTCTTCAACAATGGTGATGTGGTTGCCTCCTTGAGCACCAAACCAGCTCCAAAGCTCCAAAACAAACCTCTGGACCCTCAAGAACTCAAGGAAGGTGAAACACTAGGTGTTTATGTGCAATAGTAAGGCACAAAACACCTAGACTAACAAGAGAGGGATAGAGATAGAATAGATATAGGATTTCTAACCTAAACCAGAGCTTCTCTCCTGTCTAAAATGGCTAAGTCTCTCAAGAACTTCAACCCTTGAGCCAAGAGAAGAGGCCTCTCCTTATAGGCAACCAAAACTTACAAGTTAAGGCAAAACAAAGGCTCATCCCTCCATACACGTGTATGGAGGGGAAACAAGTGCAAGAAAGCTGTCTGAAAATATCTCCAAAAACAGCTGCACAGTGTCCGGCCGGCAAAGAGTGTCATTTTGACAAAACTTAGTGCCGGTCGGCACAAAAGAGTGCCGGTCGGCACAATAAAGTGCCGATGGCAACACCAGCCAGCCGGTGGCCTCTAGCCACAGCCGGTGGTATGTGGGGGTGCCTCACAAAGCATTCCCTGCCCTTCCAAGGCAAAACACAAGTGTTTGGTGCAAAACCAGACACAAAACGGTCAAGTTCGGAGGTCCTGAGGCAGGGCGCGTAGCCGAGAACTCCGGGGACTCCAAACAAACACAAACATGGATAATCACCGAGTGTTCAAGCGGTGACGTCCAAGTCTTGAGGACGGTCAAAAATGGGGTGTCTACACATGAATGTATTTTTTATGCAGGAACATTTTTGACTTATTCCATCATTAGGTTATATATGTCCCATAAGTGGAAGTCTGGTTTATTTATTTTTTATGTCACTACAAATTGGAAAGATTAAAAAATATAAAAAAGAAAAAGAAAAAAGGTGTTTCTGTAGAGTTACAAATGCCTTATTTATCATTTGCTTTTACTATTTAGCATTTTGGAATTGTACTTATGAATCTGTATATAGGTTAATTGTATCTTTTTAAAATCTATGTTCATAGGGTTTCCTAAATCTGAATTCTTGTTGGCTTGTTAGGTGTCTACATATCTTTAAGAATTTTGTCTGTGCATTTTGTATTTCTCATATAGTCTGTGCAAAGAAAATGAGTAACATGTAATAAATTTTTTTATCTATTTATTTAGGTTGGTGCAATTGTTCTATACACCTATGTTTATCAGATGCTTGAACCCCCTCCTGAAGGTACCTTTGACATTGAGGACAGAAATCTTCCCATCAAGTACACTACTAAGGATAGCACTCCAGTGGAAACTCCTTTGCTTACGGAAGAGGTGGTACCAACAGATTCAGATGCTCCAAAGAAAGGAAATGTGAGAATCAACTATATTTGCTTCAAGATGTTGTGGCACTGTATTTTTTCTTCAGCTCCACTGAAATCATGGTTGTTTATACACCCAAAAAAAAAGAAAAAAAAATAAAGAGCAAAATGCTTTACCCTTACTGTAATGGAAGTGATATTGGCAAGGAAAGAATTAGCTTGTAAGTATCAATATGTAGATAAGTATCATCCTGACCAATTTAGTAGCAAGACACAATGAATGATCACAATTTCATCCCCTCACTATTACAACAACTTATTAGGATTAAAATGATAGAATGCATTAAAATCAGGGGGGTAGACATAGAAATGCAGCCCTCTGTCCATTTCCTGGATTTAGGAATTACATATTTGGGGGTGATCCTTCACGTGTATCCCATTGCCTGGTTAGGATTTTGGTTTACCAGTGTCAAACCACTGCTTTAGGATATGGCAAAGTTTATGCTTCATTTTTTGCTGGCAAGTTTTGATAGTTGACCTGAATGTGTACCTTTGCTGGTATGTAAGGGTACTCCTCTGAAATGTTTTTCTCCCCCTCGGGATCAAGAATGATCTAGTTGAATCAAAACTAGCTTAAAAAATGTTTAAAGAATTTGTTCGTACTGGAACTTCCTTATAGAATTATGTTTCCAAGAAGAAAGATTGCTAAAAATGAAGATTGGGTATGTGGGGACCAATAAATAACATAAATTATGGTCTAAGATAAGGAACATATTTACCAGAAATAATTAAAATATTATCGCCTTCATTCTTTTGAATTCATAGCTGGCATATTTAGCCATTACATATATAGCTGTTAAAGGAAAAAAGCATTTGGGTTAGAACTGCTAAATGACAAGTGCAAATCTAATTAATATGTAATTGGAAGTGTGAACAAGAATACCTAATGAAGATATGCAGGTTAAGAAACAGATCTTGTGTTACACAGATCTTGGTAATCTCACACATGCCATCAAAACAACCACCAATATAGTATGAAGATTCAGGCCATCTAAACAAAACCTTTTAAATGCCTTATTTTGGACCTGCTTTATGAAGCCAAATTGATATTGATACTTATAAATACCATATATATATATATAAATTGAAATTGACTATTTTCTAATATCATGTTCAACATAAGGGAGTCCTTCAATTACCATATGACATGAAATCACCCATATTTTGCTCAGTTATGATGGATTACATTTCATGTTTTAATATCTTTTTACAGCGTTATTGGTCGAGATCAAAGAAATCAGTGAACAGAAGTGCAAGGAGGATGATGTGCTGCTTGCTATTGCTGATGCAAATAAACAACCGATTATTCCACATATGGAATTTGAATATCCTGATTCAGACATCCATGAGGGTGTGGCTGAAATGGGTCCAATTGATGAAATTTTAGCTTCATTGGAGGTATGGATGAGTATAGTTTCTAGCAATAATTTCACGAAATTGGCATTCTTTGGTTATTGAGTAGGGTAACTCTAATCGGTCGAGCGTTGTTGGTTTTGGCTACTTGTATTTTACTTTGATGTCTTTCTTTCCTACCTATTTCAATGAAGTACTTAATTACATCAAATTGGGAAAACAAATGCAGTTGGTAGATATCAAGGTAAGAGTTACAGATAAAATAACTAAGGCTTAAATTTTCAGGAACTGGCATCGGATTATATTTAAGGATTTCCGAGGGTTGGTGTAGGTTAAGTTTCGCTATTTGTCATTTGGTGTATATATATATATTTTAATGTAATTTTAACACTGAAAAAAGAGGGAGATTGTGAAATCAAGTTTACAGTCTCTAGGCTGAATTTTTCTTATTAAAAAAAAAATATTGGTGAATGACCCTCTGGCCTAAAGCCTAGAAAATATTTGAATCCCTAAACTTCCCTTCCCCATCACTTCTTGTTTACACACCAATTGAGTAGTTTCTAACTTTGTAACTAATTCTACACACACACAAACACACACACACACATATATCTTCTGTGATCACTCATTAATCACATGATATTGCCTTGATCTTTCTAGTTTCAACTGAATAGGTATTAAGCCAGAAAGTTAGATATTTCTTTCACCGAAACACTGACTTTATAACTTAAGATTGTTGAAATGCTATTAATCCACAAGTTTCCATCAAGTCGTGACAGTAGGACATTCTCTTGGCCTATTGATACAAGCTGGATTTTGCTTATGAATGACAATATTGTGATTGGGATATTGATGGTCTTGATCTTTAATATTGATTTATTGTTTATTAATGTAAGATCTTTGATCATCTTTATGCTACAGGGTGGTTGTACAAGGCCAGTTTCATCTTCAAATGAGGTGATTGGGCACTTCAAAATTGAAAGAGAGGAGGGTGAATTATCTTCAAATGGAGATTTTGAGGATAATTTTGCAGCATATGGAGATAGTGAGGTGGAGGCTGCATGTAAATCCAAGGATAATTCCCCATTCTGAGATTTTTATTAAAACTGAGTTAAGTAATAGAAGTGATCATTGGTTACCTTTGTGAACTCTTGCTTTGTTTGAATCGTGAATTTATAAATGAAGAGAAAAGTAATTTATATTCATTTACATTGTGTTTATTTTTTTCATTTCTTTTATATTTTTAAATTTTATCGGAGGATAATTATGAAACATTATGTAGTGGAATAACTTTGTTGATGTGTAATTATGAATGGAAGAATATTTTAATATGAAGAAATTGTTATTTTTATACAGGAATTTTTATATTATTATGGAGAAATTTTAATATTTTTAATAATTTTATCGGATGATTTTTTTTTTCTTTTTTGTGACGATATTACACTGTCGCAAAAAATAGAAAATTTTATTATATTTATTGATTTTGTTACAAGTTTTACTTTTTGCGACGACACTAAACTGTCGCAAAAAATAGAAATTTTATTATTTTTTTAATACTTTTTATGACATTACATTACACCGTCAAAAAAATAATTTTTCATATTTTAATACTTTTTTATGACGGCACACCGTCGCAAAAACAGTGTTTTTGCCATCTCAAATGACCTTTTTAGCGACGGTAAAATAGTGTCGTTGCAAAAAGTCAAGATATTTCAAACATTATTAGCGACTGCACAATGCCGTCGCAAAAACATTAGCGACGGTACTGTGTCGTCGCAAAAACTCTTTTGCAACCCCCCCATTTGCGACCCCCTCTTGCCGTCAAGAAAGTCATTTTTGTGCCGCAAAAGTTTTTTATGACATTAGAGTATTAGCGACGGTATTTTACCGTCGCAAAAAGTCAATTTTTTTGTAGTGTAGGAAGCATTTTTCGCCTTAATATGGGATCTTTATATATGTACAGGTCCGAATAAAAAAATAATTATAAATCTCAAGCCTATTAATCAAGTTATATGTTACAAAAAATTATTAAATACATATATTGATGTCATTATAAATTGAAGAATTTTGTGTATAAATTGAAGGATTTCTTAAGTAAATGCAATCACACATCACTACAAAAGTTGTTAGAGAAAATATGTGATTCTCCACAAGTAAATCAATTAATGGGAATAAAAATTTATGCGGAAAAATTAAATCAAAAGCAACACAAGAATTTTTACGTGATTCCCTCAATATGAGGTACGTCCACGGGATCGAAATTCGATTCCACTATCAACCAAATAAGTTCCAAACGATTACAAACGAGTCTCACAAAACCACCATTTGTTGAATTCCAAATAATCACAAATAAACAAGAGGAAAGACCTCACCAAATAGATGAACAAAAATCTTCAGAACCAGAGTTGTAGAATATCCAAAATAACGAACGAAATTAACACCGAAAACGAAGCAAAGAACCACCTAAATTAATTCCACTGTTCACACACCCAAATAATTAATTTCATCAAAATAGAGTATGTGTAGCAGCCGTTCTCTTCACCTCGGGATGAGCAAAAAACAAAACCCTAAAATATTGTGAATCTAGGGTTTATTATCAAACTTTAGTTGCTTCCAAATTGGATTAGGTCTCCACAAATTAAATATAATATATAAAAATATATTATAATTAATATTAAACCAAATTAAACTCTTTTTTCAAAATCAATTGGGTCTCACACTCTAATAAGAAGGTATACCCAACAAAAATTAGTTTGAATAAAATCAAAAAAGATAAAATATAGATCTTAATAAAAAAATATATATTTTAATATATTATAATTAATTACTTAATTTAATATCGGGCTGAGTCATTAATAAATTCCAAACCCATTAACATATCGGATTGAATATATTAACACAGCCCAATCTTAGATTAAAATAATCTTTCAAATTTTAAAAAAGGAAAATGCCTCGTAGCTCGATTGCTACGAGGCTCGAAATGGCTCGAGGGAGAGAAGAGAGGAAATAGAGGAGAAAGTGAAGGGAGGGAGAGAGAGGAGAGGGCTCGTCGTGGGAGGGAGAGAAGAGAAGGGAGCTCGCCGCCGATCGTCCGTCGCAGTAGACCGTCGCCGATCGTCGCAGGGAGGGAGGAGCTTCAGACCGTCGATCGTCGTGGCCTCGCCTCCGGCCGTCCTCGCCCAGCTCCAGATCGTCACCGCCGTCCTCCCTCCGCCAGATCGTCACCGCCGCCTCCGCCTTCTCCTCCCTTGTTATTAGGGCCCCCTCCCCTCCCCCTCCTCCCCCTCCCCCTCCCCCATCTTCTTCCTCCTCCCCTGTTTTTCTTGCAACACAGACGAAAAAAAAAAAATAAAAATTTGAGACCCAAAACGACGTCGTTTTGGGTCTCGAGCCAGATTTCGAGCCTCGAATTCGAGCTACCAGTCACTGCCGTTTAAAAAAATAAAACTGAATCAGACTGATTAGACAGGCTAATGCGTCAATGCACACCCCAATGGAACATCCCGCTAGTGTTGAAACCAAAATTTTTCCAACTCATTAGTCAACATTTTTTAGAATAACATGTGGCAGCCACGTTAGAATCATATTATTACATGTAGATGAAAATCCATAAATGAAATTATTTACATACTATTTTTTTTAGTATATGAATGTGGGGGCGAGTATTGGGAGTCGTAGAGATTTCGGATAGTCAGACCTGGCAGAGTCGAAATATGTGGCACTCGGCATCGGCTCACATGCTCGAATCCTACCTTACTCGGTCAAATATTCGGTTCAACAAGGGGTCGAGTAAAGAGCGGTTTGCTACAAAATATGCCGAATAATGAATTGAAAATGGACCTAATCCCGAGGCCCAAGAAAGAAAAGATATAAATAGAAGAACATCAGCCAGAAAGAGGCATGCGAGAACCATTATATTGAATTTAGAATACAAGTAATCTTGAGTGTTGAGACTAACTTATCTGTTAGAGTGCTAATTCCGGCACCTCTGACCGGAGTATTTATTCCTTTTCAGGTGACTAGCAGAGGATCACGAGCGTCTCCTAGGATCAGAAGAGTATTTTCAAACCCCTTCTCCACAATTGGCGCCGTCTGTGGGAATACTCAAACACATCCATGGCGGGCGTAACGCAAGACCCTCCGATAGTCACTGATGAAACCACGCAGAGAGACGACCTCACTCCAACAAACATGCTTGGACCGGAGACTATCCCCGTAAGACGCGCTTTGAATTTCGCCTCATCCTCGACTTCAAAACATGAGGCAATGCAAGCGATCATGGAACAAGCAAAGCAAAACGAACAAAGGTTGGAGAAGGTGATCATTGAAAATGAACGTCTCCGTCAGGATTTGGCCCTGGAGATGGCGAAGTTCAAACAAGCTGTACGCCAAGATCCGGAACGACCTGTGAGGGCAAGAGGTCAACGATCTTGAGCCCGACAAGAAGACACCGATAAAGACTCCGACTCATTATCCTCGGAGCCCAAGAAGAAGGGACGCTCTGAAACTTTCAGTTCCTCTGAAGAGAGTCCACGAATAAGGCATAAGCGCAGACGAAACAGCTCAAATGAAGAAGACCGGCATGATCCCTTCGTACGACGGATTGCAAAGGCATTGCTACCTAAGAAATTCAAAGCACCGTCATTCACCTTGTACGACGGTAAATCAGACCCCACCGATCATATCCGCCATTACAAATAAGCGATGACGCTGCATGCAGATGACGAGGCTTTGATGTGCAGAATATTTTCGAGCAGTTTGGGACCACTAATCGTCAGGTGGTATTATAAACTGGAGCCGGCTGCGATTAAAAGCTTCCACCAACTCCAAAAATCCTTCAAGGTAAGGTTTATCACTACTGAGGTCCAGCTAAAGCAAGCCGATTCCCTCTGGGCAATGCAGATTCAACCAGGGGAAACCCTTCGTGCCTACTCGGCACGATATTGGGAATGTTTCAATCTGGTAGACGATGCCTGCAATGACTCCATGGCCATCGCCGCCTTCAAGATAGGGCTACATCCCGACAGTGCCCTCCGTAGCTCTTTGACCAGACGGCCCCCCTAAAACAGTTTGGTCGTTGATGAAGAAAGTCGAAGAATATTGTAAAGTGGAAGATGATGCCTTGAGTGTTAAAGCCGGAAATGTGACCAACAAGACGGCTCTCTCAATAAACCGTCGTTAAATCAGAAGATCCCAGAGCCGAACCACTACCACGCATCGGGCCAAACAGGACAAGAGACGGGATCCCCGCCGATCAAGCGACCAATGCTCCCACCGAGACAATGAACAGCTGCAAGTTGACAGCAGGCGCACAAGGCGCGCCGACAAGAAATATACGAAGTTGACAGAGCCGATCAGTGCAGTTATGTCCAAAATCCAACACCTTCCGTTCTTCAAATGGCCGCCGAAAATGGTGGGACCTCCCGACACGAGAAGACGAGATAGACGGTGTGAGTATCACAAGGACCATGGCCATGATACCGATAGTTGTTATGCACTGAAGGATCTCCTGGAGGAATTGGTACAAGATGGCCGGCTACAACAGTACGTCCGAAAAGGCAACCCAACCAAAGCAATAGCCTTAAGATAGGATTCACCTTCGCTCGGCGTCATCCACATGATATATAGCTTGCCAATTTCATTCGCGGTGCATACGATTCAGTCGAATCCTGACCCTCTAAACCAACTCACTCTGGCTAAACGACCCCATGAAGCTGCAAGCATTTCTTTTGATGATTCAGATTTGGCCGGTGTGACACTTTCCCACATCGATCCCTTGGTAATTGAGTTGCGCGTAAACCGATTCATAGTTGAGTGCGTACTCATTGATCCGGGAAGCACATCGGAGGTTATGTACTATAAGACATTCGCCAAACTCGGCTTCTCCGAATTGGATCTCTCCCCGGCCCCTTATCCACTATTCGGCTTCAATGCCAATCCAGAGTACCCCTTGGGAAAAATCACACTACTCATTCGAGCGGGCTCCCGCACAGTGGATGTAGAATTCTTGGTCTTCAAGCTGCCATCGCCGTACAATCTCATTACAGGGCGGACTTGGTTGCACACCATGCAGGTTGTGCTGAGTACGTATCATCAGCTGCTCTGCTTCCTAACAGAATGCGGTATTGAGCAAATCCGTGGCTCCCAGAAATTGGCACAAACCTGTTATCTCCTTGCTAAAAAAATGCCAAAACAGTTGCAGGTGAATTCTATTGAGGTGCCATATCGAGAGAGCCTCGACGATGTTGGGCGGCTCTTAAGTGAAAAGGCCACGGAAGGCTTAGACCGAGTTGAAATCAATGGAAGCCCAAACAAATTCTTCATGGTCGGCGTATCCCTGAGTCAGGCCGACAGGCAGCAGCTGATCTCTTTCCTGCTTGGCAATCTCGATGTCTTTGCGTGGACTCCATATGAGATGCCCGGTATAGATCCGTCCATTTCACACCACCATTTGAATGTTGATCCTAAGTACAAGCTGATCATTCAAAAAAGCTGGCAGTCAGCCGCAGAGCACACTGCCGCAGTTATTGAGGAGGTTGACAGCTGCTTGACGCCGGGGCAATTAGGGAAGTGACCTACCCTACATGGCTCTCTAATACAGTGGTGGTGAAGAAGAAAAATGGGATTTGGCGAGTGTGCGTCGATTTCACGGACCTGAACAAAGCCTGCCCCAAGGATTGTTTTCCCCTACCCAGAATTGACCAACTTGTAGATGTGACGGCATGCCATCAACGTATGAGCTTCCTCGATGCTTACAGAGGCTACCATCAAATAGCCATGCATCCAGAGGACCAGGACAAAACTGCATTCCTCACCCCAAGAAGAACCTACTGCTACAAGGTTATGCCTTTTGGGCTGAAGGATGCAGGGCAACCTACCAAAGACTGGTCACCGCCATGTTCAAGGAGCAACTTGGCCACACTATGGAAGTGTACATTGACGATATGGTGGTCAAGTCCAAGGAAGAGCAGAACCATATAGCCGATCTAGAAGAGACATTCGACATTCTACGCAAATATAGAATGAAGCTGAACGCTTCTAAATGTGCGTTTGGGATCGGCTCTGGCAAATTCTTGGGATACATTGTCAACCACCGAGGAATCGAAGCCAACCCAAGGCAAATCATAGCAATCCTAGAACTTGGCTCCCCTCGATTAGTCAAAGAAGTTCAGAAGTTAATGGGGATGGTCGCCGCACTCAACAGGTTCATCAGTCAGTCCACAGATTGCTGCCGATAATTCTTTCATACACTACGGCAGGGCAAGGCTTTTGAATGGTTTGCCGAATGCGAAGTCGCTTTCAACGGCCTCAAGACCTACCTCCGCTTAGTACCACTCTTGACAACACTTGCTACTGGTGACCCGCTCATTTTGTATCTGGCAGTTTCCGACAGGGCCGTTAGCGCCGTACTGATAAAGGAAGAGCTAGGGCAGCAGCGGCCAGTATATTATATGAGCAAGGCAATGGTTGATGCCGAAACACGCTACCTTCCGCTGGAAAAACTCATTTTAGCTCTAGTCATGGCGGCAAGAAAACTAATGCATTACTTCCAGGGACATAGCATTGGGGTGCTAACAGATTATCCCCTCCGATCAGTACTAAGAAGTGTAGAAGCATTAGGACGCGTTTCAAAGTGGGCTCTTGAACTTGGCCAGTACGACATTCAGTTTCTTCTGACTTTGTTGCCGAATTCACTGGGGGTCTTGCCGATTTCAAGTTCGACGAAATTCGACCGGAGCCGAACTGGAGAATCTATGTTGGGGACATTTCGCAGTTGTACTGTGATGGATCATCCAATTAGCGGGGCAGCGTGGCCGGGGTTGTAATCATGGCTCCTGATGGCACAATAATCGAGCAGGCCGTCAAGCTCAGCTTCGAAGCATCAAATAATGAAGTCGAATACAAAGCCCTTCTAGCCGGTTTGCGGAATGCACATCTTCTGGGTGCTCGGCGTTTGCTTGTATTTTTTGATTCAAAACTGGTAATCAATTAGCTAAAGGGGGAGTATGCGGCAAGCAACGACCGTATGGTGGCTTACAGGAAAACGACCAACTTCTTGCTGGCAAAATTTGACCATCATGAATTGAACTAGATAACACGTGATCAGAACACACATGTAGATGCCCTTGCTTGCCTAGCCTCCGCCATTAACTCAGAGATTAAACAAACCATCGAAGTAGGTTTCATCCCGGAGCTGAGTATTGGCCCTTCGGAGGAAGTCTAGGTCAGTGTTATAGAATCTGGACCGAGTTGGATGGATCCCATTGCTGCATTCCTGTCTTCCGAATAGCTCCCAGAAGACAAGAAATAAGCGCACAAGCTGCGAAACAAAGCCCTACGATACTACTTGGATCCACAAGGAAGGCTTTATTAAAAAATCCCTCTCTGGTCCATATTTGGAATGTGTGCACCCAGGCAAAGAAGAGGAGCTTCTGACTAAAATACATGAAGGCAGTTGTGGCGCCCATTCTGGCGGGCGGTCCTTGGCTCATCGAGCCATGACACAGGGGTATTACTGGCCGACAATGAAAGCAGATACCGAATGCTACATGAAAAAATGTGAACAGTGCCAGAAGTTCTCTCCTTTGATCCACCTGCCTACTGAGGAGCTAAACTCCATAACCAGTCCTTGGCCATTCGCCTAATGGGGACTTGACATCGTCGGACCACTGCCTCATGCCCCGGGTAACAAGCGATTTTTGATTGTCGCGACAGACTATTTTACAAAATGGGTAGAAGCGGAGGCACTAACCCACATCTGAGATACCGACGTGAAGCGTTTTGTTTGGAGAAATATCATGACACGATTCGGCATTCCAAGAGCTCTAATTTCAGACAACGGCACCCAGTTTGATTGTGGCGTCTACCGAGAGCTGTGCAGCAAGTATGGTATCCGGCCTTACTTTTCTACGCCGGCTTATCCACAAAGCAATGGTCAAGCCGAAGCCTCTAATAAATCCATCTTAGACGGCATCAAGAAAAGGCTAAAGAGAGCTAAAGGCAATGGGTCGAAGAACTACCGAGTGTATTGTGGGCTCATCGAACTACGCCGAGGCGATCTACTAGAGAAACGCCATTTGCTCTATGCTTTGGAACCCAGGTGATCTTACCCTTGGAGATCGGCCACCCAACCTTGAAATCTGAAATTTTTGATATGGGCCGAAACGATATGATGTTGGCTTTGGATTTGATTTTGATCGAAGAACGAAGAGACCGTGCCCTTGCGTCTATGGTGCGGTACCAGCAGCAGCTTGCCAAGTCATATAATCAACGTGTTTAGCTGCGTTGCTACACACTAGGAGAGTTGGTCCTAAAGAAGGTACTTCCAGCTGCCAAGAAACCGGCTGATGGAAAGTTGGGTCCAAACTGGGACGGCCCCTATCAATTTGATTCGATCGCAGGAATGGGGGCATATCGGCTCAAAGATATGTCTAGAAGAAGTCTGCCACAGCCTTGGAATTCAACGCACTTGCGTAAATTCTATCATTAAACCCGACCTGTGGGGAATGATATTGGTTTTGAATGGCCCACCATGTACACACTCCACTTTTGTAATGCAAAGATTGCTGTTTACTCACTGCCAAATCCAGTTGAAAAGCATTCTAACTAAAGTCTTCGGATTAGGAGCCCCATCAGCGTATGACGCCTTTGGGCCGATAAAGCCTCCGGATTTGGAGCGCCCTTCATGGATATCACGATTGGCCAATTAAAGTCTCCGGATTCGGAGGCCCATAGGTGCATGACGCCTTTGGGCCGATAAAGACTCCGGATTTAGAGCGCCCTTCGTGAATATCACGATTGGCCAATTAAAGTCTCCAGATTCGGAGCCCCATCAGCGCTTGACGTCTTTGGGCCGATAAAGCCTCCGAATTCGGAGCGCCCTTCGTGGATATTACGATTGGCCAATTAAAGTCTCCAGATTCGGAGCCCCATCGGCGCATGACGCCTTTGGGCCGATAAAGCCCCAGATTCGGAGCGCCCTTCGTGGATATCACGATTGGCCAATTAAACTCTGTCAAGACCTCAAACCCACCCTTAAAAGTTTGGGCATGACCCGTTCGAATACAAGCATTCAACCTGTTATATAAGGTATATGGGGCCTTATCGGAAACGTATAGCACGAACATAACAATACATAAAAACTCCATTGAGCTATATCTACATGCCAGGATCTCACATACAACACATCACTATAGAAACAAACAAGGTACCACATCATGTTTTGTAGCACTAGTAATATATATATACATACAATCCCAGCCCTGCAATTGGGCATAAACAAAATATGAAATTCTACATTCAACCTTGATTGGGTGAGTAAATTATAGCTAATGTCTTATCAGACTTTACAAAAATAAAAGGCTCTATGCTGTGCCTGGACCCTTGAAGGGTGACAAAAGGAGCAAGTATCATGGCTAGGGTTGACCACCTGGCTGGTTACCTACAGAAACAGACATAACACAGAGTGAGTTAAGCTCAGTGAATAGTAATACCTAACTAAAATAGTGCTTGGATTGAAATTTAACATGACAAAGCATAAATGATGCATGAATAGTTAGTCTGAGTCTGTATTATTTTCATGACGGCCTTAGCCCATATCTGGAACATGATGGCTTTCGACATAATTTCTTGAAACATAGTGGCTATGAGCCCTTATACGTGAGGACGCAAGGTCCTTAAACATGGTGGCATTAAGCCCTTGTACATAGTGGCACGAGGCCCTTGCATAAGTTGGCTTTAAGCCCTTGAATATACTTGTATGAACTCAAGAGGTGTCTCACACGGATTCTAGAGGTGGCTCACGTCGTAGCACTTAGTTCCATGTAGCATTTTGTTTCATAACATAACAACTTATTTTGAGTGGCCATAGGCCCAGAATCTTATAGAAGGAAGATATTTCGTCTTCCCCATTTCTTTCTTTACATACTTGCAACATTCTTGAAACATTGGTATACACACTTGGGACATCAACATAATTGCATACTTGAAACATTCACATTAACATAGCTGCATATCGTGCGTGCGTAAACAAAATGCTAATGAGAACTATTAGCCATATGTAAAGCGGATAATGATACTACTACTCACAGCGTTGAGATGACGTGCTTGTTCCTCCCGGAGTGTGCCCTGCACATATTCACAACTTACACTTTAGTTCACTATTTTCTCATCACTGAATTTCTTATTTCACTTCACTTCGAAGGTGTGTATCAATATCAAAACAACCTCAAATACATATTTCGACAATATTAGAGGATTCTACACGAAAAACGGAGCAAATAGTGTTTTTTTCGAGATGAGCCGACGTCATGAGCCACGTGCGGCAGTTGGCCCCGCACGTGCGGCCCTAAGGTCCCACACGTGCTTTTTAAGCAGAACCAAACCACAATTTTTCAGCATTTGCCGCACGTGCGGCAGTGACTCCCGCACGTGCGGCGATTGTCCAGTTGGGGTCCGAAAATTGCATCCAAAATCCAACTTTTGGGGAATGTTTTCAAAGCTCAAAGATAGATCTTTTCAATGTTAAATCTTGGTTCAAAACATGTAATTCAAGGTGTCACTTACATAATCTAACTTACATTAATCCATGAACACAACTCAATTGATCAATCAAGAATTGAAACTCATAAACTTAACATTCTTAACTTCACCTTCATCTATCACAACATAAGGTACAAAATCATGATCATATCACTTACATATAACATAAAATAGAGATACACAATCATAATCATTGGAAGGAATACCAATTTGATAAAGAAGAAGACATCTAGGTGATTGGTAGCATACCAAAACTTCAACCTACCCATCCAAAATTCTCATTCCACTCTAGATCATGCCATAATATGCCATAATAAGAACTTTTTATTTCAATTTGAGGAAGAGGTTTGGATTAGGGAATTCCATCTTACCTAGACTTCAATTCCTCTCTACTCTCCCTTGCTCTTAGCCTCTCTTCCCTTTACTCTTCCCAGGAAAGTTTTGCACTAAGTCTAAGGCTTAAGATTCAAGAACACACACATATATATACATTAGAGCTAATAAGACAAAAATCAATCGTTTAAGCATTCCAAATTGAAATTTCACAAAAATGCTTAATATTACCTAAAAATTATGCTGATCACATACATGAACTCAATTTCGGATAATTAAGCCCCTAAGGCTTCCAATTCCTACTTTTAACTTAGAAATATAACAGATACTTTTCCTTGTCAAACAGATAAGTATTCGTAAGCATGAATTTCTCCTCCTTAGCCATAATTTCTCACAGGATTTCGCAATAAAGATTTAGTAACACAAAACAGGGTTTGGAAATATATTAGAAAACATGCACGAGGGTCGAGTCATTACAAACTCTCCGGATTCAGAGCCCCATCGGCGCATGACGCCTTTGGGCTGATAAAGCCTCTGGATTTGGAGCGCCCTTCGTGGATATCACGATTGGCCAATTAAAGCCTCCGGATTTGGAGCCCCATCAGCGCTTGATGTCTTTGGGCCGATAAAGCCTCTGGATTCGGAGCGCTTTTCGTGGATATCACGATTGGCCAATTAGTCTCCGGATTCGGAGCCCCATTGGCGCATAACGCCTTTGGGCCGATAAAGCCTCCGGATTGGGAGTGCCCTTTGTGGATATCACGATTGGCCAATTAAAGCCTCCGGATTCGGAGCCCGATTGGTGCATGATGCCTTTGGGCCGATAAAGCCTCCGTACTCGGAGCGCCCTTCGTAGATGTTCGGGCCGTGCGTAATATAATTATGCCGATTAAATACTAAATGTAGAATGCTTATATCGAGCCAGCAAAACCCGTTTATACATCAAAGCATATGAACATTCGAGATGAAATGCTTAATTACGATTAACTCAGGCCGATCAATGTCTATTCAATCATCTGAGATACGTTTATTCAAACATTTATACAATAAAACAGAAACACGTGTGTGCCGAACGAAAATTACAACAAAACACATTGAAAATAAAATCTTTTTATTCGATTAACCAATAATTACATAATTTTAGACGCAATCTGTGTTTGAACATTACAATGAATATTTCTATGCAGCGTTTCCCTTATCGTCACTCTTTTTGACTTCAAAGGCAGAAAAGGGAAAATGATCACGTTGGTAGAGCGACAGCGCCGAATCGTCACCCTTTGCTTGGAGAGCCTCTGCGGCTTGAAGTGCCGCGATCCAACCGTGCCTAAAGCCTCGGTTCTCGCATCGGTAGACCTCCTCTGCAAGTTTCTCTTTCGTTTTGTCGATCCCAACCTTCCGGTCCTCATGGAAGCCTTGTTCGTAACCCATGGTCGTCGCATTCTCTATGGCGAACATGCTTGCCGTATCTTGGTCGGCGATGGCGTGACTCAACAGCCGTTGAGTCACCCTCTCCTCCACGATCGAGTTGGATTGACCCACCGCACGCTGCTCGGTGGTTTGAGCCTTCCTAAGCTCCTTGAGCTCACGTTCGTCCTTCTCCATGCGAGCCTCCAAACTGCGGATTCTTTCTTCCTTTTTTTCTCTATTTCTCGTCACACGGCGTGCAAGCGCATATTGACTTCATAAGCGGTGTACAGCCCCTTATAGACACCCCATTTTTGACCGCCCTTAAGACTTGGACGCGACTGATGGTTTACATGGTGGAGAAAGGTGTGCAGGGGAAAGGTTCAGTTTCTTCGGCAAGGAGAGAGTCAAATCTCAACTTCATACCCCTTTTTGGACCAAAACAATCTTGATTAAAATATTTTAGACCTTAAAACCCTCTCTTTTAAAACGTTTTTGGAATAAAGTTTTTACGATGTTCCGAGGCTCGCATTTTGTCAAATGTTGCGCTTTTCAGTAAACCGAGCAAGGACAAAGTGAAAATGAATGAAAGATAGATGAAATATTTGAAAAATGTTTCAAAACACCTTGTCTAGGGGTTTGGAGTTGAAGAAAAGAGGAGAAGAGAGACGAAAACTAGTTTGGGAGAGGTTCGGCATGAATTCGGGTAGGACCAAAACTGCGCGAGTCCACCGAAACGGGCATAACTCTTTACACATGAGGAATTTTGATGCGAGGTTGGCGCCATTGGAAATATAACTTTTGGGGCTTCAATGTGGCCACATGGTAAACCAGAAAATCAGATGGCCGACCAGCTTTTTTGGTCAAAAGTGGTTCAGCATGAATCCCGGAAGGAGAGAAAACATCTGCGCGGCTTCACCGAAATGGGCATAACTCTTTGCATAGGAGGAATTAAGGTATGAGGCCACCACCGTTGGAAATCTTACTTCCGAGGATTCATTTTTTACTCAAGAATCTCCTAAGAAAAAATCTAGGTGGGGGAGATATGGTTGGTTGAAGTCCGGTTGGACCGAATCTGCACGGCTTCACCAAAACTGGCATAACTTTTTGCACAACAAGAATTTTAATGCAGGGTTTGTGGCATTGGAAATATAACTTCAAGGGCTTCATGTATGACCATCTTTAGGCCTTGAACCTTTTGAACCTTGGTCAGCCGACCAGGGCAAGTGGTCGGCCGACGGTAGCAACCCTCTGTTTTGTCTCTCTTAGTGTGTTCCAGCTATGCCAGCTGTGTTCCATTTGACCCACTGTCTGAGATTTGAGCCCTTTGTTTCTCATCTTAAGCAAGCTTTGGTCCCTTTGCTTAGTTGGGAAGAGAAGTTTGACCCTTTGGCCAAGCTTCTTGAGGAAGCTTGACCCTTTTGGTTAGCTTCCTTTAGAAGCTTGCACCCTTTACTTGAGGCTTCCTAAAGAAGCCATGGCCCTTTGTCTTCTATAAGACAAGCTCTCAACTCCATTTTGCAAGGTTAGAAGCTTTGGGCTAAGATACATACATACAACCCTCCATCTCTCTACTTCAAGCCTCCAAACACCCTTGTTCTTGGCCATTTTACACTACACCTCTAAGCCTAACACCTCCACCATCCATTACATCACCTTGGAACTCATTTTCAGTGGTTCAAAGCTCACTTTCTTGGTCCAGGGTTGGCTGCATTGCTGTGCTACAAGGGCAAGTCCTCATTTCTCCCATTTTTGCATTATTTTGCTCTATACTTTAGCTCCATTTGAAAGCATTTTCAAGCCTTGGTGAAAAATGAAAATAGTCTTATTTTGAGCTCCTATTCATGTTTGATTAAGGATACTTTTCTGTTTAAGGTCTCCTACATCCTTGTATGCTTCATCTCTCTTTTAGGGCTATTTTCACATCCTAGCTTAGCCTTACTTGCAAGCATTTTTGGACTTCAACATAAACTAGAAAAAGTCTTGTTTTGATCTTCTAGACATATTTGTTTAAGGACTCTTTTCTGTTTGGAGTCATCTTCTTCCTTGCATGCTTCATTCCCCCATGCTTTGAGCCATACATGTGAGCATTTGCATTGGCCTTGTTTTGGCCTCTTAGACACTGAAATTCAGTAGATTTTCAGTGGCCTTGATGTGTCTTTGAGCTCCAAAATCATAGAGGGGTGACCCTCTCACCCCTCATTCTCTTTACTAGCATTGTTGGCCTTCCAAAGGGACTCTATTTTGCATGCATTGAAGTCATGTTTCAGGCCTCACTCTGAGGCTTTTAAGGTCTTCCTAAGCTCTGTCAAGAGCCCATTTTTCCATATTTTATGTCTATGATGCATGTGTAGAGCAATCCCATTCAAGGCCTTTCAAAGGGACCTTTCTTTGCATGTTTCCTAAACTGATTTCAGGGCCTATTTGGTGGGTTTTAGGGCTTTCATAACTTATTTTCTGAATTGGTTTTGCTTTGCTAAATGTCCATCATATATGTGTTGAGTAACCCCTTGCATGGCCCTCCAAAGGAGCCCCTCATTTTTGCATGCATTGGCTGCATTTCAGTAGTTATTTGGGCATATTTTGACATGTTTTGTTCATTGATTTTGGCTGGTTTGATGAGTTCTCATACGCTTCACATACATGCCATGTAAACCATGCTTGCTAGCCAATGTTGCATGTTGTTTTAGCCCTTCGTATTAGCACCTTTTGGCCATGCTTTAAACTAGAAATATGCATGTTTTGGGACTGCCTTGGCTCTGTATTTGTACTTCATGGCCAAATAATTCTTTCTTTACATAGTTATAATTCAATACATGTGCCTAGCTTTGAGTTTCGAGGCTTATTTCATGCATCGGGTGCCATATTTCCATGTTTTGGGACCATTGAGCATCATATTTTAGAGCTGTAAGTTGCATGTTTGTATGCCATCTTTCATCCCTTGCCATGCTTTGGTAGAGTGGTATTTCATGCCTTAGGTTCGGTCCTTGGCATTCGTGCATGTGTGCATGCATTTCGATTATCTCATTTTCATCACATGGCCACTGATGTGAGTGTGGCTGAGGTCCACTCACATTGGTATAAGTCCATCTTGCATCGAGCATGCCATGTAGTTCATGTTGTTGAATGTTTAGCCTTTGCATTGCGTATGCTAGGTTGTTAGGAGCGTTGTGCATGCCATGATATGTCATTCCTCGCATTGTGTATGCTAGGTTGATAGTCGCATTGAGTAGGCCTTAGTTCACAAGCATTGCGCATGCCATGTAGTGTTAGCATTGTATATGCTAGGTGCATGTTGGCATTTTATCCCTTGCATGCTTGCATCACTTGGTTGCATTACACTTAGGATTGCATGCTAGTCGCATTTGCACGTGCCATGCATTGTTTGTTGCACGTGCCATGCATTGCTTATTGCTTGTTACATTTGCTTGCCATGCATTGCTTGTTGCAAATGCTAGTCGCATTTGCACGTGCCATGCATTGGATGTTTCGTACTCCAAGTGATGAAACGTGCCTCGATTCTCGGTCGCCAACATTCCGGATTTCCCATGATGGAGTTTAGGCCTTAAGTGTGTATTTATGCATTCATGTCACATTAAAACGTGCAATTCGACTCCTCGGCCATCATGCATTGAGATGCATGGTTGATGGCCCGAGAACCGAGGGCCACACTTCCTAGAGCTTGTGCAAGGACGGGGAGGAATGGTCGCGCACACATATGTTGAAAATACCTTGCTTTCTCTCCTTCTTGCCTTTGTGGGTTGTGCGGCACTTCGGCCGATACCGCAAGATCCTTCCGGCCACTCTTCCCTAATCCCATCCCGGGGATGTGTTGAAGCTTGTTCATGAGGTATATTGATTGTGCGCTGACATACACCCCCTCATCAACAGCCAAGATGTTTTGCACGACTCGAGCCTCAGCCAGAGTAAACCCCGATTAGAACACCTCCTTCGTGGCGTGTTCGATTTCCAAGACTGGTGTAGACACTTCTGGCGGCGGATGGATGGATGAATTCCCAAAAACAATAGCCACCCCCTTCCCGTGGGGGTATTTCAACGTCTGGTGCAAGGTGGAAGAGACCGCCTTTACCTGGTGCAACCACGGTTGCCCCAAAAGTAGATTGAAGGTTGCGGGAACGTCCAGGACATGAAAGTCAATCTCGTGTTGTCCCGGACCAACCTGGGTCTAAATTTTCATGGTCCCCATCACCTCCCTGCTTGTGTTATCATATGCCCGAATCACCTGGGCTGTTGGCACGAAGTCCGCGGGCTTTAACCCAATTGCATATGCCGTCCTTGACGGGCATACATTAATGGCGGATCCCGTGTCGACAAGAACTACCGGTATCCATTTGCTCCTACATTCCACAGAGATATAGAGTGGTTTGTTATGATTCGCGCCCTCAGGCGGCAGTTTTTTGTCAGAAAAGGTCAACGTCCGGGAACCTCCTCCCGGAAAGACCAATCCCACCAACTGTTTAGGCGTGGTGTCTATTGAGAGCTTAGCCTCGTCCATGGTCGATAGAATGGCCTGTTTGTGAACACGTGAAGCCATAAGCAGTCCCTAGATGGAGATGTCTGCTTGTATCTTTTTCAACTGTTTCAGCACGGCCTCTTCTCCAAGTAGCTTCTCTTTCTGTCTCTCTGACTCCCTGTCCTTCCCGGGCGCTTCTGGCTGATCTTGGTGTGGGGGCTTGAAATATCGCCCACTCCTAGTCATATGGTCAACTTCACCAATGTACCAGGTATCATCCGGTTGATTGCTTCCCTTGTCCTCATCCGTGTGGGCAAGACATAGATCATCGTCTTCCCACCACATTCCATCGGCAGCTGACAGACACCTGTCCGGCTTCGTTACCATTGTCCTTGTACTTATGGTACCTTCTGTCCATATGCTCGCAACATCCTTTGTCATTGTGCACACGACACTTTTAATCCCCGCGGTGGCCTCGGCTTTTCTGGCACTCTCAGAGTCTTCAATTCCTTCTTGTTCCAACTGTGCTAGTATAGTTTGCTGTTCATCATTCCCTGTATTCAAAATGCCCAAATCCCGAGTGAAATTCTTGGCACCGGCGCTCTCCGGCGATGTATTCTGATCCCCGGCCCTTCTGGCCACAATTGATGTCCTTGCCCTTGACGGGCCCTTTTCTAGTTGAGATTCTTCAACAATATCTGGTTGGTCGTCAAGCCACCCTGTGACCTCTGCTGACTTCTCAAAAATCGAACCAGTTGACTGTCATGTCCCCCGGATCTTGTTCGTTGAAAATCTGGAGGTCAGCGATGTCCCCTTCTAGAACTGCGAAATCATCTCTCCTCTGATCAAGCCCATCCCTCTGTAGTACACAAATTTCTACCTCCACTAGCAATTCCACATTTGGCCTAATTTGACCCGTTGATGCAATATAGCCACTTGGATTGTACACCTCCTCAGCAAAGCTCACAACTTCCTCAGACTCTAACTCAACAATCCCATTCTCCTCCGAAGTCATCCCTGTTCCATCTTCGATGGTCACCACCATTAGTTCAGGTTGGGCTTGGGAGATGTCCAACATGCACAAGTCAGTGCTGTCGGGAAGGAACACCTCTAGCTTGGGTAGGTGAGAAGGAGTGATATAGATGCTAGGATTGTAAGACACGACCCCAGTCTGGATAAAGTTGATGCATTTGGGAGGTGGAGCTTGGTTGTGTGGTGGGAGAGGGTTGGTTGTGACATTGGCTTTCTCTGGAGGCACAATCACCCTATTATCAATGAGATCTTGATTCTCATGACGTAATCGGAAGCATTGATCAGTGTCATGACCGTGCTGTTGTTGGAAAGTGCAGTACTTGGATTGATTATGGAAGGGAGGGAGCTTTTCTGGTAACGGCCGCGGCTCTAGGGGCTTTACATGCCCTTTCCTAATCAAAACTCCTAAAGCCTTGGACAAGGACATATATAGTGGAGTGAAAGTTCTTTGGTTTTTGGGTGGGTAGCTAGCTGTTTGCGAACTACTACCGGACGCACCGGTGAATGGCATAGCTACAAGGTTTCTTGGGGGATTGGTGGTGACCATGCTTACTTTTGAGGCTCTAAGAGTTGCGGCATTGCTTGTCCTTGTATTGGTGTTGCGGTTGAAGGTTCTCTTGGGTTGCTCTCTGTCTTGGTCGATCAGACCCTGTTTCATTGCATCCTCAATTTGTACCCCCATCTCATGTAGATCTGAAAAGGTAGGGAAAGGGAGCACGATCATTTTCTGCATCAGTTTGGGTTGGAGATTGCGCACAATCATCCTAATCTGATCCTTGTCATTGGGCCTAGTGGTCATCATTGAGGCCTTAGCCCTCTAGCTGGTTACGAATTCAGAGAAACTCTCCTTAGGCTCCTGCCTTGTTGTCTCGAGATCACGGGTGGTAATCTCGATTTGTGTGTTATAGGAGTACTGTGTAATGAAAGCCTCGGCTATCTCGTCCCAGTTCCACTTGACATCGTCTTCCAATTTTGTGTACCAGATGGCCGCCACACCCGACAGGGTCCGGCCAAATAATGAAAGCTTCTGTAGTCTGGTGAGGCCCCTCGGCCTTAGTATGTCCGAAAACAAACGTAGATGCACCATGGGATCCCCGGACTCGTCGAAGCGGTCGATCTGTGGCATCTTGAACCGGTTCGGCAACGTCACAGCTGCGTTGGTATACCCGTCCTCAATGTCTGGGATGGACTTTACCCCTTGGGATTTCTTGAACAACTTCTCTAGCTTGCTCAACTTCAACGCTGTAGGGTCCACCTCGAACTCAAAGGGAGAGTCTGGTTGATTGATAGGTGTAGGTGCCTTGGATAGTTGAGGTAGAATCGGGGGCGGAGGTGGCCCGTTGGGATGTCTGTATCCTCTTGGACATTCTAGACATTTGCCGCCTCCTCGGGCAGTGGGACCCTTGGTGGGGGAGGAGCTTGGTGTGAAGCTGATGCTCCGGCTTGCTGCTGTAGCCGGGTAATTAGTGCTGCCTGTTGGGCCATGACAACGGCCTGCTGTTTGGAAAATTTTGCTTGACGAATAGCGTCCTCCTGCATGGTTCTCATGCTCTCTTGGAGCTGGCACATCATTTCTTCGATTCCTGCCATATTGCCCTGATCTAGCCGTATCGCCGGTATATGTTCCCTCTCTGCAGGAGAAACAGGACAATGATCCCTACTATACTCAGGCGGGGTAGACAAAGCCCTTTGAACTGACTGGTGAACTGATATCCTTTGCCTAACTGCCCTCCGTCTGGTAACTGGGGGTAGAGAATGAAACACTGGTTGTCCGTCTACTAGATCCTCAGATCGATGGAGTCGACAACCTTTAATCTAGAATGCTTGGGGGATATCGGCTTAGTCTGAAGCAATTGTGCTAAACTACCTAGCAAAAAGATAAATAAAGTAGTAATAAGGAAATAAACAACCAGACGAACGGACATTATAACAGCGTAAATAAACACAACAAATAGTTGGGCATCACAACATGCAGTTGATAAGCTGAATAGACTGTTCTCAAATACTGATCATTGTTCCCAAATCACTGCCCCCAAAACTGAATCTGATACCCGCAGATAACTGATTCCCAAAATACTGAACTGGTGCCTGCAGGCCTGATACCCAAACTTGTAAACTGATACATCCATTCCTGTAGAGACGCACTCTAAAGCACATAGCAAACAAGTGAGAGCTAAAGGACCCCTATGGTGGGGTAGGGTTTCCCTGTCCTATTTTTTCAGGAGCTAGGGTTTCACTATGCACACAGCGGTTTCAAACAACCTATAATCGGGTAAGCAACCTGTCCTAGCTTGGAATGGTCGCTATGGATTCCGAATATGCATTAGGTCGAATGGTCAAAGAGGGTGCCTCGGTAAAAATCGGGGTTTGTGTTCCCATCGTGGCAGAGCCCGTAATCGGTCAGCCTTATAGCATGCTTCTCAAAGCAAGCCTTCGGCAAACTGTTCAGGAATAGCAGACGGCAAACACGGTGTCCTAGGCGCACCAATGCAAATGCAATGCAAAGAAATACATAAGTGTAATCAAAACAAGATACCATGAGTTCGAGTTAAGTTCTCTAACTCCCCAACGAAGTCGCCAGAAACTGTAGACGTCCTCGAACGTCCCGAGAGGGAATCCCGTTTTGTTCATTGGGCTTACTACTGTTCGGACTCAAATGTCACGGTTCTGAATCTAATCCCGCAAAGTGCAATGCGAGACCGATAAATCACCAAAGAGTCCAAATCCGGTAAATCGTTTTGAAAAATAGATTTTTAGAAAGAAGTGCCAAAAATGGACTGCTTTGCGAGGTACAAAGTCGACACCTAAATATTTTATTTTGGGGGAATTTAGGAAACCCTGACTCGTGTCTAAGGCCACGTGTCCGTCATCACCAAAGTTGCCTCGGCTCGGGATCTTGGGTACGATTGGGGAAGGTCATCTCATGAGCACCCCTGCTCGCCTGATCCGAAGATCGGCCTCTACTAACCATGATATCGAGTTTTGAATACATTATGTGCTCTTATTCTGGTTTATTAGCCTAGAATTACTATGTGATGCACACAACATACAAGTATAGACTAGATCGCCTGAGTTGGAACAAAACATTTCATGTTTGTTTATTTGAAAATGGTTTGATGATGCTACTCGCAAGTAGGCTAAGACGTGAATTTGCCACCCTCGAGTGGGCTTAGAAAACATGATTTTGCCACAATCAAGTGGGCTTAAAACTCGCATTTCAATGAATTGTTCCAATTCTAGTAATCTAACCTTCACCCACAGGCATTCAGGCAGTTATATCATATAAGCACATAGCCTCATGGTAAGTATGCTATCATGACAGTCACTCACACACATGCAAGGATGCTAAAGCATAAACACTTACCGAGTACTCCAAGCCAAAGAAAGAAGCTAATTAGAAAACATGCATGAATCCTAACTATGCTGAAAATGCCTAATGCAACACATGCAAAAATGCAACTACAATAGGCTCGGCTATTCTAAGATGGCATATGAGATGCTACAGATAACATGTATTCAACTCGGAATTGAAATATAATGCAGTTAGTATGATGCGCCGAGCCCGGTGCATGCAATACAGATGAATGAATGCAAACATGTGAGCATAAGTATGCTAATTGAAACATACCCTAAAACTAACCATCATAAGCTGGTAAATAAAAAGGGGGAAAGACGTGGGGTTAGAAGACATTCACACACGCACGCACACTTATTTACAACATTGCCCTTTCTCGGAGGATCCGAATAAATAATTACAGATCGAATAAATAATTAACTACTCTAGCTAATTAAATATTACAAAACCCTAAATTAATTGGCAAATTAGTTACAAAGGGAGGCCACTGTAGCCCCGCCTCAGAATGCTTGGATGATGTTTGCTCGATTCGCCTCGCTTGGAATCCTGTCGCCATGCCACTGTTGCCTCTGTTTGCACTGTTCTGCACCTCTGAGAACTGTGAAAATACTTGTGATGCTTTTGGAACACTCCCACAGCATTGTGGGATGTCACCGGCCATAATGCAAGTCCACCGGCCACTGGAATACAGTTATCGACGAAAAGTGGGACCATCGGCTAGACTTTGGTAGCCAGCCAGGACTAAAAGTGGCCGACCGGCCATTTCTTCTTGTAGAGCACTAGTTTTGCTGCAGCAGAGGACAGACAGTGCATGGCAAAGCATTTTCAAGACAATGTGTGCATAGCCACTCTCCCTATCATGTAATGAACTCAAGGTAGTATGGCCCTCGGTCCTCGGGCCACCAATCATGCATTTCGATGCCCGATGGCCAAAGGTGCCAAGTTTGCAAATCAATGTAAAATGAATGTAACGCAAACAAATGAATGCTACGCACTATATCATGTTGGGATCAAGAGTGTCGGCGACTGAGGATTGAGGTGTGTTTCGTCACTTTAAGTACGAACACACCTCATTCCTCATGTTTGGTTTGACACCCCAAACCAAACACAATGCAATGCATGTATGCAATATGGCTCAAATATGCAAAATGGCTCATGTATCTAATATGAGTTTAATTTAGCAAAGCATGCCAAATGTAATGCACCCTAAACATGCAAATGTACAATGTGCTGAGCACGCAAGATGCAATGCAATGCGACCTAATATGCAAGCTGAGCTAATGTAACACAAACACACCAACTATGCAACAAGGTTATGTGATGCAACTAGCTAAATGACATGCAATATAATAAACACGCAAACATGGTATAATGCAAGCATGCAACAACACACAAATGCAACATGTCAAACATGCAACTATATGCAAAGATGGGCTTAAACCGAAATGGGAAGACCTTAGCCAATCCCAAAACAGTGGCCAAAATACCAAAAATAAGGCACCAAAATGCAAGATAAACATGCACACATGTTGGTCCATCAATTAGGCCACAATGCACAACCTTCAAACATGAGCGAGATGTGATAAATATGAGATTATGGCATTACAACAAACTCTGAAATCACATGAAGAATGATGCCAAATCGACTACACAATGCAAACATGGCATGTTAATGGAGTTAAAGCTCAAAGCTAGCTACGAGACTTGAACCATGACTATGTCAACCAAGCCCCAAATGGTCAAAGTGACTCAAAATAGTCCCGAGGCAGGCCAAAATGAAGCTAAAACTCATATGGAACAAAGCCAAAACATGCTGTAAAGAAGGGCACGAAACAAGACGCATAGAAGGCCCAAAAGGGCAAATGCACTACACCTCTTACAACCGAACATGACGTGACTTAGGCAAATAAAATCAGAGTTATAATACACCAAAACAAACCCCAAAACCCAATGAGAAGGTCTTCCAAAGACCAAATCATGGAGGCACATGCAATGGTCCAAATAAGGAGCATGAGACAACAACTCTCCAAAGTATAGAATAGGTGATAAATGCAAGTGTGTGGCCACGAAACATAGACTGAAATATGATGACAAGTGATGCCAAATCACTGAAATTGCTCAAATGAAGCTTGCTAATGACTCACACACCCGAAGCCAACAAGCTAGAATGCGAAGAGGCTATATAAAGCATGGCAAGCATGACCAAATTGACACCAAACAGAACTTAAACATGTTAAAACATGACTAAAAACTTCACAAAGCTAAGTCAAAACATGCAAGCATGGTGGTCTAAATGCATGATGCATTTCTAAGCAAAATAGAGGAATGCAAGGCAAGTGTATGGTGCATGCAAGGGGTCAACAAACCAACCTAAAACAGAGGTAAACCATGACCAAATATCAGTAAATACCCACTGAGATGGAGCCAAAATCGACTAAGCATGCATGCTATCCTTATGAGCCAAAAACACAAGCATATGAGACACAAAGGGAGAGAGGTGTCCCTCCCCTATACAAGACCTCAAAACCACTTCACCACCACTGAAAATCCTCTAGATTTCAGTGCTGAGAAGGCCAATACACGAAAGTTCCAAAGCTCAACAAAGAAGGCACAAAAAGAGGCCAAAGAAGGCCTAAGAGGGGGAGGACGACCCCCAACACCAAAATGACCTTAAACAAACATCGTAAGTATGAAAATACCAAACTTTTATCAGTTATACAATAATCTCAAAACAACATGCAAGATAGGCTAAAAGCTAGTGCAAAAATGGGAAATATAAAGCAATAGTGCTCACCCTTGAAGAACACTTCAAGAACAGCAACTCCAGCCCCCTCCTTCTGATCAAAACCAACTCAAAACTCCAAGAACAAAACTCTCAACACCTCAATAACCAAGGTATAGTGTAACACTAGGTGCTTTAGTGCAAAAATAAGAACAAAACACACTTTTGAACACTATTCCACACACAAATGTAGAGAGAGAGAGAGGAAGATATAGAGAGGGAGTGATATATGTGATATATATCTTTGATTTGCTCAACCTCCCTAAAGGAGAAGGGAGGACCTCTTTTATATAACAAAACAAGGGCCTAAGCTTCTTGGAGAAGCTAAGACAAAGGGGTCAAGCTTCTTCAAGAAGCTAGAACAAAGGTCCAAGCTTCTTAGGGAAGCGAAGACAAAGGTTCAAGCTTCTTGAGGAAGCTAGAGCAAAGGGTTCAAGCTTCCTCAAGAAGCTATAGCAAAAGGGTGCAAAGGGTGCAAATCCTCCATACACGTGTATGGAGGACAGGCCTGTGTGCTCCAGCTGGCCCATCTGGCATGCACAATGCCTAAAAAAAGGCAAAAAAGAAGTCCCAGCCAGAAAATATGGCCGACTGACCAAACAAACGGCCGGCCGACCAAAAACAATGCCGACTGGCCATCACCAATGGCCGGTAGCAGTAAAATAGGGCCGGTGGCCTCAGGCCAAAGCCGGTGAGGTGTGGGGATGACCAAAAAGCCATTCTCTACCCTCATAAGCAAAAACAAACAAGTTCTTGGTCCACAACCAAGCAAAGAATAGGCAAGTTAAGAGATCCCGAGGCAAGACGCGCGACCAAGACCTTTGAGAACTCAAAACAAACACGAACATGGATGATCATCGAGTGTTCAAACGATGACGTCCAAGTCTTGAGGGCGGTCAAAAATGGGGTGTCTACACTAGCCCTTGTTCAAGGGCGTTTGGTTGAGCGGAAAGAAAAGGAGGAGATGGAAACGGTGGCGGTGGAGTCAAAAAAGGTGGAGGAAGAGCTGGGCAATGCTCGGGCTCTACTGGGTCAAACTACAACTGACTTGGAGATTGCACGGTGTAGAGTAGTGACCTTGGAGGTTGAAACAATGGCTGAGCAGAAAAAGAACGCTTAAACCCAAAGAGCTTGCTTAGTGCTGAAAGAGCAATTGGAAGAGGCTTCTGTCAACAATGAAGAGCTGTATGAGCTTGCTCAGAGGGAGAAGGAGGAGAAGGACAGGCAGATTGCAGAGTTGATAAGAAGTGTGGTTGTGGAGAAGACCACCCTAGAGATAGAGGGGGCCAAGAGTGCTGAACTTGCACAAACTATGGCCTCTGAACGAGCTGCCTACCACGACCTTTACACCGCGGTAGTTGGAGGGAGGGGGATGATGGTGTTGGCCTTTCTAGATCTAGTGTCGCAAAGATGATAAAGAGCCATACAAAGGCCCAAATACTTGAGAACTTCCAGTGGTCAGATTACTTCAAGCATCTGCTCAACAAGTACTGGGACAGTGGTTAGGTAAAATATAGACAGAGAGGTGGGCTGACCTTTCCCAACATCAACTTCAACCTCGTCCAACCTGGAGATGCAGATGCTGCTTGTATGCCATTAGATGAAGGGGTGGACGAGGAGGACTTGATCTCATCAGAGGAAAAAGGAGATGGAGGGGGGCTGAACTGAGCTTTCTCGTATGATGTGTAATTGTAGTGCTTTATTTTCTTTTTGCTATAACTTGTCCTTGCAATAATGTACAGAAACTTTGACTTGTAAATTTTGTAATAAAGAAGTGTTCTTTATAAAAGGTTTGTTAATTTGAACAAAAATTTGTTTGGGTTATGGTCTTGCATACTTAAATATCTTGTTCCTAGGATGACCCTTAAATCAAGTGGGAGTAAAAATTGAATTTGAGCAAATTTGAAGTGGAGGTAATGACTGAGTAACTTGGTAAATTGGGAAGTGGGTATCTTTTTAACACCAATGATCTAAGCAATCACTGGGAATAGAAGTAAAATCAAAGCGACCAAAACAAAAGTAAATTGGTAAATCATAGCGACTAATACCAAAAGTGCATCATATGAAGTTCCTGGGCTTATAGAGCTGACCCTCAATGGGGGGACTAATTTGAGAAAATATAATTATAAATGGAAGAAGCGGTAAGCTGACCATTGGGTAGACAAATAGAACTGCCAAGATTGGTAAAGGTGTAACCTAGAAAAATTTACTTGAATTAATGTTTTCACTTGTAAAAATTTGCTATGAGATTTTATATGGAGGTGAGAATCCTTGTGTTGGTTGGTCAAGTCCTTCTGGACTTAAGGAAGGTCTAACGATTGAAAGGTGGGTCGGTCGAGCAAAGGTCTTCATGTTTTGTCTGGTTGAGGTTTTATGAACTCAGTGTTGCTGAGGTGTTCATGCTCAGTCTGGTTGAGGCTTTATGAACTCAGTTTGGCTGAGATCTTCATGCTCAGTGTGACTAAGACTTTATGAACTTAGTCTAGTTGAGGTCTTTATGCTCAGTCTGACTGAGACTTTATGAACTTAGTCTGGCTGAGGTCTTCATGCTCAGTGTGGCTAAGACTTTATGAACTAAGTCTGGCTGAGGTCTTCATGCTCAGTATGGCTAAGACTTTATGAACTCAATCTGGCTGAGGTCTTTATGCTTAGTTTGGTTGAGGCTTTATGAACTTAGTCTGGCTGAGGTCTTCATGCTCAGTTTGGCAGAGACTTTATGAACTCAGTCTGATCAAGGTCTTCATGTTCATTCTAGTTGAGACTTTATCAACTCAATCTGGCTAAGGTATTTATGCTGAGTCTGGCTGAGGCTTTACAAACTTTGTTTGGTTGAGGTCTTCATGCTTAGTCTGGCCGGGACTTTTTTGTTTTAAAACTTACAAAATAGGCAACATAGATAACAAAAGTTGAATATATTTCTTATTAAGATGAAGTCCTGCCAAAGTCAGCTTATACATTGTGTTGAAAATACAAAATATAACAAACGATCTGGGTTGAACAGGACAGTAAAATAAATGAGTCATGAGAGAAAGGCTTCATTTTATTGAAAATACTGCTTTAGGTACTCAACATTCCATGGGTGAGGGAGATTTCTGCCTTCCATATCTTGTAAACGGTAAGTGCTTGGGCATGACCAAGATTTGACAATGTAAGGCCCTTTCCAATTAGCTGCTAGCTTGCCCTCGACTGGGTTTTTGGTGGCCAGAGTTGCCTCCCTTAGAACTAAGTCGCCCACTGCGAATTTTCTGGGTCTGACTCCGTTGTTATAGTGCTGCTTCATTCTTTGCTAGTATGAAGCTAGCCTGATAGCGGCTGAGTCTCGCAGTTCTTCAATGAGGTCTAGGTCAGCCCTCCGTAGCTCTTTATTCAACTCTGGATTGGGGTGCATTATTTGAGGGGTCGGCAGGTCGATTTGCACAGGAATGACCACTTCGGCACCATATGTTAAGCGAAAAAGGGTCTCCTCTATAGGGGTTCATGCTGTCGTCTGATATGCTCAAAGTATTGTAGACCGCCCGAACTCGCTCCGCAAGCCCCCCTTTCAGAAAGGGCGCGAATTATGTTCTAGCTACTACAGTTTGGACTCCTGTCACGGTTCTGAATCTAATCTCACAAAGTGCAATGTAAGACTGATAAATCACTAAAGAGTCCAAATCCGGCAATTGGTTTTGAAAAATCAATTTTGAATCGAAAAGCACCAAACATGGACTGCTTTGCCAGATTTCAAAGTCGCCACCTAAATATTTTGTTTTTGGGGAATTTAGGGAACCCTGACTCGTGCCTAAGGCCACGTGTCTGTCATCACCAAAGTTGTCTCGGCTCAGGAACTTGGGTACTAGAGGGAAGGTCCTGAAATGAGCACCCTCACTCGCCCGATCAAAGATCAGTCTCTACTAACATGATATGTTGTTTTTGAAAACATTTATGTTCTTATTCCGATTATTAATCTAACTTACTACGTGATGCGCATAGCATACAAGTATAGACTCAATCGCAAGAATTGGAACAAAACATCTCATGTTTGTTTTTCGAAAATGGTTTGAAAGTGATACTCGTAAGTAGGCTAAATTGCAGATTTGCCACCCTCAAGTGGGCTTAGAAAGCAACATGATTTTGACACTCCACAAAGTGGGCTTGAAATGCACATTTTGATGAATTGTTCCAGTTCAAGTAATGAAGCCTTCATCCACAGGCATTCATGCAGTTATAACAGTTAAGCAAATAGTCTCATGGCAAGCATGCTATCATGGCAGTCACTTACACACATGCAAGAATGCTAAAGCGTAAACACTCACAGTGTACTCTGAGCCAAAATAGAAGCTAGTTAGAAATCATGCGTGATCCTAGCTATGTTAAGATGCCTAATGCAACACATGCAAAAATGCAACTAAAATAGGCTCGGCTATCTAGAATGGCATATGAATGCAACACTTGATAACATGCTCTGAAACACGTATTCAAGAAAGTGTATTGAAATACAATGCAGTTTGAATGATGCCCCTCCTTTTGTAGATATTTTTGTGCAGCTGGCATGCACTTTCACCCCCTCCATACACGTGTATGGAGGGATTTCCCTCTTGTTAGCTTCCTTTGGAAGCTTTACAAGACAAAATTGTCTTTAAAGGAGGGGCTCTTCTCTCTTGTTTAGAGGTTAGACAACTTAGACAACATTTTCAGAGCTTGAGCTTTAGGGTTAGGGTTTACATATATCCTCTATCTATATATATATATATATCTCTCTCTCTCTCTCTCTTGTGTTTAGTGTGTGTTTAGTCTTATTTTTGTGCACAAACACCCACCATCACACCTTTTCTTGGTTGCTGAGGTACCAGAGGTCTTTCCTTGAAGCTTTCAGACTGGTTTGGAACTAAAAGAGCTGCTGGAACATTGTTTTTGAAGAGGGTCTACAAGGGTAAGACTTTTGTCCATTTTTACCCCATTTTTGCAAAGCTTTTTAGCCTATCTTGCATCTATTTTTGAGCTTAGCAGATAACATATAAAAGTCTTTTTTTTGTCTGCTCTAAATAGTTTGTTAAGGGTGTTTTAAGCTTTGGGGTTGTTTGACCCCTCTTAAGGCTTGTTTGGCCTTTATTTTGTGCCATTTTGGTTGAGCTCCAGGACCATTGTGTTTGGGCCTCCTCACCACTGAAATCTTGAGGGATTTCAAAGGTCATGATGGTTCCTTGAGGTCCTAGGAAGGAGAGGGCCACCCCCTCTCCTTGTTGTCTTTCAAGAGGGCCATTTTTGCGTCTCAAAGGAGCATCTAGTTTAGGCTCATGTTGACCATGCCTCGTCTGATATTTATGCTTATTTTTCCATGAAATAGCATTGTGTTGAGTTGGTTTTGGTACACCATGCTTGCTTGGCATACATGCATAGCATTTAAACTACCATGCTCATGTATTTTGCCCAAGCTTTGTGAAGCTTTTATGCATATTTTAGTGTGCTTGAGGACTATTTTTGGTTGTTTGGGTCATCCATGATTTGCTTTGTATAGCTACCATGCAACCCCTCTTGTATGCCTTAAGCAATGGCCCCTCTAGCATGCCATCCTTGCTTTGTTTCAGTGGTTTGGAATCACTTGGTATGTTATTTCAGATCTCATGATGTGCTTATATGCTTGCATTTGATGTCCCTTTAATGTTTCATAAGGTTGTCATCTCATGCTCCATGTTTAGGCCTCCATGCATGCCATCCTGTTTAGGCCCCTAGGATGCCGTGTGTAACAGGTCCGCGAGGGAACTCACGGGTTACAGTTCGGACTCCCTTTTTTGTTTGTTGCGGTTCTAAATCTGAACCAAAGAGTCCAACTCTGGCAAATCGTTTTGAGAAAAACAGATTTTGAAAAGAAGTGCCAAACATGGACTGCTTTGCCAGATACAGAGTCGCCACCTAAATATTTTTTAATGGGGGAATTTAGGAAACCCTGACTCGGTGCCGAAGGCCACGTGTCCGTCATCACCAAAGTGGTCTTGGCTCGAGAGCTTGGGTATGATCGGGGAAGGTCAGCTATGAGCACCCCCTTTTGCCCGGTCCGAAGACCGGCCTCTACTAACCGTGATATCCGATTTTGAAAACATTGTGCGTTCTTATTCCGGTTATTAGCCTAGAATTACTATGTTATGCACACGGCAAACAAGTATAGACTAGATTGCCTAATTTGGAAATAAGCGTTGCATATTCGTTTGTTTTGAAAAGGCTTTGGAATTTGCTACTTGCAAGAAGGCTAAAACACGGATTTCAACGAGTTTTTCCAACTCAAACAATCCAACCTCCACCCATAGGCATTCAAACAGTTTATCTCATATAAGCATTTAGCCACATGGTAAGCCTACTGTCATGTTGACATTCACACGCATGCGATATGGTAAAGCATAAATACTTACATCGTACTCCGTGCCAAAACAATAAACTAGTTAGCAAACATGCATGTCCTAGTTCATGTTAGAGTGACTAATGCATCGCATACATAATGTGATTAGGATAGGCTCGGCTAACCCTAAAATGGCATGTGAAATGCAATCATTTGATGCAGGCATTCAAGTTAGAAATTGAAGATACAATGCGGTTTGCATGATGTACCGAGCCCGGTGCATGTCAACAAATGCATGGATGCACGCATGCATTGCATAAGGTATGCGAAAATAAACGTGCCCTAATCTACCATCGTAAGCAGGTAAATAAAAGGGAGAAAGAAATGGGGGTTGGGAGACATACATACCACTCACCCACACTTATTACAGATTTGCCCTCGCTCGGAGGGACCAAAAGAATAATACAAATTAATTAACTACGCAAGCTAACTAAATATTACAAATTAATTAAATAAACAAATTCACTAAGCTATGGAAAGCAGTAAAAGGCCTCGGGAAGAGGGATGCACGCATGCTCGAATTTGCTTCGCCCAGAAATTCATTGCCATGACACATGTTGCCTCTGTTTTCACTGTTTGGCACCTCAAGACCACAAGTCCCAAGGTATGCTCTCTGACACCGTGGAGTGCCACCGCTAGGAGGAATGTCCATCGGCTATGGGAATGGTCACCGCATTGATGAAGTTATCGGCCATTGATGAATTGCTTGGCCTTTGTATGTAGCCGACCGCCAAAACTTCTGCTTAAACCTTGTTTGATGACAGAGAGAGGGAAAACAAGGCATGGCAATGTATTTTCAAAGCAATGTTTGCACCACCACACTCCATATCATGTTTAAGACTCAAGGGAGTGTGGTGCTCGACCCTCAGGCCACCAATCACGCATTTCGATGCATGATGGCCAAAGAGTCAAGTATGCATTTCAATGTCAAATGCAATGCACACAAAACATACAAGGGACCCAACCTCAATCATGGTTGATCAAGAGGCAAGGCAATGCACAACAATGCACATGCGACCTAAGCATGCAAGCAAGCATACAAACATGCAATGCAACTACATGGCACACACAATGCTAACAACATAACATGCACAACGCATTGTAACATGGCATACACAATGCACAATGGACTTACACCAACATGAGTGGACCTCAGCCGCACTCACATGAGAGGCCATTAGATGAAAACAAGACACCTCGAGATGCGTGCATGCGTGCACGCAAACCGAGGATGGGCCTTCAGGCACCGAAATGCCACTCTAATGAGACATGGCAAAGACATGGAATATGATATGCAAATGTGCAAAAATCAGTGGCAAAATGAGGGGCAAAACAGCCCCGAATCATGGCGAAATGGAACCCGATGCATGAAATGATCCCGAAATGCGAAGATAAGTGCACGAAATGGCTTACAGCTATACAATACATGCATAATTTGAACATGACATGAAAAAACAGAAGCAAGGAAGCCCTGAGAAAAGAATTTTTACAGTAAAAAACATGGCCAAACAGCAATCACGAGTAGGGCTAAAATGGCATACAAAAATGGCTCCGCAAGGGAGGCAATGAAGCAACTAGTATATACAGTGCCCAAACAGAAAAATACCCTTCTAAAAAACTGAAGAGGGACAAAAAATATGCACATTTACAGTTTATGACAACCCCCAAATCAGCATGAAAACATGCTCGAAATGCCATGCGAGATTGAAGCCAACAAAGGCTATAATATGAGGTATACAAAAAATGCATCAAACAGCAAAAGACCCTTCATGGGACATGGATAGAGGGTCAAAATAAGACCCCTTCTAGTTATGATGATGGCCCAAAAATAGAAGCAAGATAGGCTAACAAAGCATGCAAAAATGGGGGCCAAGAGGGGTATAATGGTAAGTACCACATGGAGACCCCCAACAGTGTTGAGCCCTTCTTCAACATTGAAGAGGGGCTCAAAATAATCCTAAATTAAATTCATGACATGCTCCAAAACAATTTATATGTAGGCCAAACAAATCATGCAAAATTACGGTAAATAGAAGAGATTATGAAGCAAGTGCAAGATAGGGGTCCCAAACAGGGTTGAGCCCTTCTTCAATGTTGAAGAAGGGCTCAAAATGAGTTTACTAAGAGTTTACATTATGCTCAAAAACAGATCACACATAGGCTAGAAATTTCATGCAAAAATGTGGCATACCAAGGAGTATTGAAGCAAGTGCACTAGGGAGGGCTCAAATAGGGTTGAGCCCTTAAACAAACATGAATAATGGCTCAAAAGAATGCCCCTTTCAGTTAGGGTTGGAGCCAAAAACAGTAAGCAAATAGGCCTAAGCAATGGTGCAAAAAAAAGTGCTACAAAAGAGGGAAAATGGTCTTACCCTTGAAGATCACTTCTTTGCTACCTCTTGGACCAAGGAATGTTGCTTCTAAGCCTCTAAAAAACCCCTCCTTGCTGCTGGAAATGGAGTGGTGATGGTGGTGCTTGGTAGTGATGAAGAAAAGGCCCAAGAACAAGGGTGTTTAATGGTTGAATGGAAGAGATATATTGAGAGATGGAGGGATATAGGTGTATATATCAGATATGTATGTCTATATCTGATTTTTTGCTCCAAAAAAATCCAACCTACACCAAGGAAGAGGAAGAGGGCTGAAATTTTGCTTTGAAATTTCTAGAGAGAGAGAGGTTTTTTGGAGTGAGAAGCTCCTAAAACTTCACTTTTTGTTCTAACCTAAGCCATATGAGATATAAGGCCCTATATATGTCAAAATAAGAGCTTTTGGTCGAAATATCCCAATTGAAAATATCTGCCACAGTGTATTGATAAATATCTGTCAAAAATCTGAGTTTTGCGCACTTTTGGCCGGCTGACAATCTTTTGTGCCGGTCGGATAAATTGAGTACCGGTAGGCAGCCGGTAAGATCAAAAAGTGCCGGTGGATGTCCAGATTGAAGCCCCGGAAGTTAGCTTTCCAATGGTGCAAACCTTGCATTAAAATTTCTCCTGTGGAAAAAGTTATGCCCTTTTTGGTGAAGCCGCGCAGATTCGATCCAACCGGACTGATCCCCTATTTCAACCAACCATATCTCCCCCACCCGGACTTGGATTTGAGAGATTCTTCAGTGCAAAATGAAGCCCCAGAAGTCTTATTTTCAACGATGGTGGCCTCATAGCTTAACTCCAAGTGTATAGATAGATGAGCTTGATTTAGCGAGTACTGCTCGACTCTCTTCTACCCGGATTCATGCCGAACCTCTTCTCCAACTTGTTTTCTCCCCTCTTCTCCTCTTATTTTCAACTTCAAACCCCTAAGTAAGATGTTTTGAAAGATTTTTCAAAGATTTCATCTCTCTCTCATTCATTCTCCACTTTATCCTTGCTCGGTTTACCGAAAAACGCAACATTTACCGAAATGCGAGCGTCAGAACATCGTAGGAACTTTATTTCAAAAATGTTTTGAAAGAGAGGTTTTTAATGTCTAAAAACCATCAAAAATAATTTTGGTCCACAATGGGGTATGAAGTTGAGATTTGCCTCTCTCCTTGCCGAAGAAACTGAACTTTTCCCCTACACAGTTCTCATCACCGAGCAAACCATCAGTAGCGCCCAAGTCTTGAGGGCAGTAAAAAATGGGGTGTCTACACCGTGTCATTGTGTTTTTAGTTATGTTTCAACATCTTAAACCTCTAATTCTGGTCATTTAATTCATGCCATGTTGGGTTTTGCTAAGGGTAGTCCAATACCTCCTTAGTTTGCCTTGAGTTTTGGACCTCTAATTGCATGCTTATGCTTGTCTTGTTGGCTTGGTTTGGCACCATTTTAACATGATTTTCAGAGCTCATGTGCATGCCATTAGTCCATGTTTGCATTTTCTTAAGTGTGCTTGAGAGTTGCTCTTTGTGCCTAAGTGATGGATCATGATTATATGCTTGTTTGTATGTGCATTTGGCCTTATTTCCTTAGTTGTTGGCCACTGTTTTGGACCTAGTTTAGGGCTGTCCAGTTAGTGTAAGTCCCTCCCTTAGCATGTGTTGCATGCTTACCTTGTGTGTTGTTGCATGCTTGGTCCTATTTGTATGATGTTGCATGCCTTGCATACTTGTTAGTTGCATTGTCTCATGCCTTATGTCTTGCAAGACCATTGTATGCCTTGTATGCTTCTTAGCATTGTCCATGTTGCATACTAGTCAGCATGCTTAGGATTGCATTACATTGGCGTGCATGCTTTACCTCTTGAATTGCTTGTGATAGAGGTTGAGTTCAATTTGCTTGATTATGTGCATTGCATTCCAATATCAAACTGCACACTTGATTCTTTGGCCTATCATGCATGGAAATGCGCGATTGGTGGTCCGAGAATCGAGGCCCATCCTCCTTTGAGTCATTCACATGATAAGGGGTGTGGTTGGTGCATACATAGCTTGAAATGCATTGCCATGCCAAATTTTGCCCTCTGTTGCTGTCAACATAGATTCTGCAAGAAGATTTGGCCAGCCGGCCATCTGCAGTGCCGACCGGCCATCCATAAGTGGCCGATAACTCAATATTTGGCCGGTGACCATTCTCTATGGCCGGTGACCAATTCCCTCAGTCGGTGGTGTTCCACAGTGTGCAAAGAGCATATCCCGGGACTTGTGTAGTCTTCAGAGGAGTAGAACAGCCAAAGCAGAGGCATCTTGTGCATGGCAGTGGCCTTTCGAGCAGAACCGAGAGCGCATGCAATGGACCCTCTGCCCGAGGCTGCTGTTTGCTGCTTTCTTAGATTAGTTAATTTGCTTAGCTAATTTAATTTATTTGTAATATCTAATTAGCTTGTAAGTTAATTAAATTGTATTATTCTTTCGGCCTCTTCGAACGAGGGCAAATTTGTAATAAATTTGGGTGAGTGTGTGCATGTCTTCCAACCCCACGTCTTTCTTCCCTTTTACTTACCTGCTTTCAATGGTTAGCACTAGGGCATATTTAAATTAGCATCCTTATGCTATGCATGCGTGCATTCATTCATTTGTCTTGCATGCACCGGGCTCGGGACATCATGCTAACTGCATTGTATTTCAAATTCCAAATTGAATATGTGTTATTTGTAGCATCTCACATGCCATCTTAGATTAGCCGAGCCTATTCTATATGACATTCTGTATGCGATGCTTTAGCCACTGTAACATGAACTAGGATCACACATGTTTGCTAACTAGTTTACTGTTTTGGCACGGAGTACACTGTAAGTATTTTATGCTTTAGCATCTCGCATGAGTGTGAGTGTTGCCATAATAACATGCTTAGCATGCGGCTAAATGCTTATTTGATTAACTGCCTGAATGCCTGTGGGTGAAGGTTGGATTGTTTGAGTTGGAACAACTCATTGAAATTTGTATTTTAGCCTACTTGCGAATAGCAAATTCCAAAGCGTTTTCCAAACAAACGGATATGCAATGCTTCGTTCCAAATTAGGCGATCTAGTCTATACTTTTATGTTGTGCGCACCACATAGTAATTCTAGCTAATTAACTGGAACAAGAACACAACGTTTTCAAAACAAGATATCACGGTTAGCAGAGGCCGATCTTCGGATCTGGCGAGCGGGGGTGCTCAGAGCTGACTTTCCCCAATCGTACCCAAGTTCCCGAGCCGAGGCAACTTTGGTGATAACGGACACGTGGCCTTTGGCACCGAGTCAGGGTTTCCTAAATTCCCCCATAAAAAAAATATTTAGGTGGTGACTCTGTATCTGGCGAAGCAGTCCATGTTTGGCACTTCCTTCAAAATCTGTTTTCTCAAAACAATTTGCCGGATTTGGACTCTTCAGTTCAAGATTAAGAGCTGTGACAATTTGAGTCCGAATTGTAACCCATGAGGCACCTCGCGGACTTGTTACAGGTTCTGGCGACTCTGCTGGGGATTTAGAGAGCTTGACTCGAACTCGTGATATCCTGTTTTGATTTCGCTTATGTATCTCTTTGCATTGCATGTGCATTGGTGCACCTAGGACACCGTGTTGGCCATCTGCTATTCCTGAACGGTTTGCCAGAGGCTCGCTTCGAGAAGCGTGCGATAAGGCTGACCGGTTGCGGGCTCTACCAGTATGGAAACACAAACCCCGGTTTTACCGGGGCACCCATTTGACCATTCGACCTAGTGTATATCGTAATCCATAGTGACCATTCCAAACTAGGACAGGTTGCTTACCCGATGTAGGTTGTTTGAAACTGCTGCGTGCATAATAAAACCCTAGCTCCTGACAAAATAGGACAGGGAAACCCTACCCCAACATAGGGGTGTTTTGGCTCTCTTTTACTTGTTATGTGCTTTTAGAGTGTATCTCTACAGGAACGCACATATCAGTTTGCAAAGTTTGAGTATCAGGCCCGAGGGCACCAGTATCGGTATTTGTGAGAATCGGTTATATCTGTGGGTATCCGATTCCGTGTTTGGGGCAGTAATTTTGGGAAACAGTGATCAGTAGTAGAGTACAGTCATTTGGCTACACCTGTGTTTGGACCGTTTGGGCTGAAATGCTGCTTGTTTTCCCTTTCAGTTCAGAGAGTTGATACAGAATAGTCAGTGTTCCCCCTTGTTGAGGCAAGATAGATATCTGATCCATCAGTCACCGTTCAGTACAACAGACTTATGATGACGTAGAATTCAGAGGAGATTGTGGTGATGACAACTGTATTAGATCAAGGAATCACTCTACAAAGTGAGACCAATGTTGATGTACTGCATCCACCCAGGTCGCCTGCTGTGCGCCCGATCTGGGAACCCCAGTTGTATTAGGCTCGTGAGCCCACCACATTCGAGTTGATGGGGATGATAGGTGGCCTCCAGAGGTCCGTGGCGGATCTCGCCTACAGAATGTCAGCTTTACTACCAGCCGCACCATATGCCAGAAGTTTTGTACCACAGGAGCCCCCGCTATTGGCACGAATTGTGATCGAACTTAGCCAACCTGAGGTAGCCTCCGGCTGTGGCAATGACGTATCAACATCAACCCAAACCCTCGATCAGGCTGAGACTAGAGGTAAGGACAAAATAAAGGCAGATGCCGATCCCATTGAACAACTGTTATGGGCAGTCGAGGCTTTGAAAGCCGGCGGGATGAGTAAGCAACGAGTATTCACAGTCCTGACCAAGGTTGTGGATGATGTTTTCCCCTACTCGAAAGGCGATTACCGGTCGAAAATCGGGATAGGCCCGTCATGCGGAAGCAGTTCCTTCGCACCCAACCCTGCACTTGGGAAAGATTAGAAAGTCAAGGCAGTGCCTGCCGACCCGTTCGCTAGTGCCTCTAGCAAAAATTCTCAGACTTCGAAGTATCTGCCCCGAGGGCGTAGGGTCTTTCACGCTCTTTACATGCCTCTGTCTAAGGCACTCCAGATCCTGGCCGAAAGAGGGCACCTTACCCCTTGGAGGCTCGGCCTCTCCCGAAGAATCTCCCTCCCACACATGATGTTGCCTTGTACTGCGCGTACCACCAGCAAACAGGTCATGCTACCGATAATTGTTTCCGCCTTCGTCATGAGGTGCAAGATTTGATCGACAACAAGGTTATCCTCTCGCCCACCTCAGCCAAGTCCGTTACTACCCAGCTATTGGACTTTGAGGATACTGATACTGCGAGTATGTAATCAGGGAATGAACCACCTACGGGCGGCGCTTGGTGTATTTCTGGATATGGTGTTTGGCACGTATTTTTGAGCATCTGCGATTGCTAGTTTTGTAAATTCTGGCTTGGGTGTCGAGTCGGTGTTTTGTTTTGAGTTTGTCTCATTGTCTTGAGTCAGTTCTTTTTGCTTAAGGGTCTATCTTGTTGTAGTGAGTAGTCCCCTTGTATAGAATGTCAGGTGATTCCGGGGTTGCTGCCTCGAACACCGTTTTATTTTGTAATTACCCTTTTGTTTTCCTTTTGAGTCTGTCTCTGTTGTGGAGCCAGTTACAACCAGGAAATCTAAATGAAACAGTTACGGCTATCATGTTTCTGTGCTTGTTGCTATTTTGGGTTGGTTGTGCCAGAGGATTTGAATGGAACGACAGCATATTCCACATGCTCTCTTATGTCCTGAAAATCATTATAATGACCTGAGTTTTTCAAAATCTTTTTGAACACTGTGGTGATGAAAATGAAGAGGAAGGAATTCCTCGGGTTTTACAAAACTTTGATCAGTTCGAGAGAAAGATAGGCATGCTAAGCCTTTAATGAATGAAATCGTGCTTGTTAGCGTGAGTACTGAGAAGGACCCTGGCTTGATCTAGATTTGTTCCGTACTATCTTCAGCGCGAGCGATTTGTCGCTTGCCTAAAAACTTTCAAAAACAAAATGTTTTGCGCAGTCTTGTGAAGACTTGTACGGAATCGCTCTTAAGATTGTGCAGCCTGGGATCGCTCTTAGCCTCAAGATTCAATCCGTTTGTTTTCAAGCCTGGACCACAATTCAGAACGTTCAACGATCAACCATCAAGTGAGGCCTGTGTGGTCAGGTTTGAAGTAGCCCTCGAACAAGAGGCACCAAAGTTAGATCAAGAGGTCAGACATCGTCAATGGAAGCTTAAGCTAGGGGTAGAAAATAAAAGCACCCCTAAAACTAGGTAGAAAAAATGAAGTCGTATGCGGCGTCGAAGAGCCAAAGATGGATCCTACTGCAAATCAATACAACAACGACTCTCTTAGATACAGAGGGCTTCAATCTCAAAACCATTTGGCTTGGACTTGTTACACTTTTACCCTTTGAGAGGCTCGCTGGGCCGAAAGCCCGGAAGGGCGACCCAGGCAAAAGTTAGAGCAGGAAAAAAATATTTACAAAAGAAAAGGAAAGAAAAAAGAAATACAAAAAAAAAAGATGCGAAAAAGAATATATACAATACGAAGATAGGAAAAAAAAAAAGGAAGAAGAATTGACAAAAGAAAAGAAGAATAGAAGCTCGCAAGGTCGAAAACCTGCAACGAGCGCCTTGGCAAAAGTTAGAGCCTAAAATGTGAAGGTTAAAGTACCCGAGTGCACCTTAACCGGAACTACGTAAGGCTTGATTCCCATGTTTGTGATACGTAGGCAACTTTGTCCTGAAGTCCAGCCCCCAACGCTTTCATAGCGTCTCAGTCCATGTAATGGTTTTGATCACCTTTGCCTCCTTTGAATCCGATAGTTCGGTTGTGACAACCGGAACTACACAGTCAACTTCCTCTTGAAGTCTAGCCACCAACGCTTTCACAGTGACTGTGTCCATATATTGGTTTTGACCGTTTTCGTCTTCTCTGTGTTCGAGAGTTCGTTTGCAATCATCACTGATGAGGACTAGTTTTCAGCATGCCACGGCATCATCCAAACAAGGGGCAACTTTCCGTTGCCATGCACCCCTTTCAAGCTAGGGGCAATTTTCCATTGCCTCCGGTCCAAGGTTGCGCATCTCGAGGGTAGGTTCCATGCTCGTTTAGCATTGGCCGTTTGCAAAAATAGTTTTTAAAATTTTTTACTGAGGTTGACTATTTTCTCGAAAATTATTTCATTTTCCAAAACTGGACCATTTCTGGGACCTAAAAAGGAAAATTTTCAGTGCTTGTAGTCTAACTTGCATGATTTCAAATCAAAAATCGAACAAGCATGTTAATTTAACTCTCATTTTGGTCAAAACTTTTTTAGTAGAAAACCAAAAAAGGGTCAAAGTGATGAACTAAGGGGCACAGTTGAGTCAGGTGTTCTGTCTTTCCCCCGTCATCAACATATTTGCTAGAAGGGCACCCTATTCGCCGGAAGAAGGCACAGCTAAAACTGTCTGTAAAGGGCTGAAAGCTCTCAATATCCTCCAAACAGCGAGGTATGAAGTCAAGTGCGAAGCACAAATTAGGACAGATCAAGATACACCATTTCCTGTCTAGAACATCGACTAGACGTCACCGGAAGAAATAGCCGCGAGCTAATAGTGTTGGGCGTAAACCCGTAACTTCCTATTCATCTGTCAATCACCCTGGGGAGGGATGGAAAATGAGAGAATAAAGAATAGAGAGGTGTAAGTTGAGAGAAAAGTAAGAAAAGGGTTTTGAGAGAAAAACCGAGCCTGAGGGACGAGTGATGTGAGAATCACAAATCAAGAAGGGTGGAAACTAATACCCGGAGGAACTGGCTCCTCGTGATTTGAGGTCTCTCATTTTTTTAACACGTCCGTGTGTCGTGTCTTTTGTTTTGTTTACCTCAACTTTTGTTTTGGGTCTTTTCCAAGCATGTTTCATTGTGTTTAGGTCATGTACCTTTTGCTTGAGTCTTTCTTGCTGTGTTCAGTTGTAGACTCGATACCCCGGTTGAAAAACCCTTTTTCAACATTCAAAAACCGTTCGTGCTCAGAATGCTGTGCCAATCTCTACATTTATGCGAAGCAAAAGAAGAAAAGGAAAAAATTGGGGCATCTGAGTGTGCTTCAATTTCAGTCGGTTCCACCTTCGTATTCTGTCTTGTCAGATTGGACTACTTGTTCAGAATTTGTCATGTGCAGAATAAACCGAATGCTGTGTTACGGGCTGTATGCAGATTAATCCTCAGCAGAGTATGGGTTGTGTGTTCAAAATGGGACAGTAGGTTGCTTGAGTTGTTTTGCTGTTGGCCGATTCGTTATCTGGTTATTACAATGCAAGTGTTCAATTTTCAAACATGCATATTAATCCCATTGCTATGTGGTGTTGCATGATGCAATGCAGTGCAAAGTATGAAATGTAAAGACGTAAACACTTTTTCAGATAAAAAAAAAAACGTTTGTTTCATTTCATCATCTGTTTCAAGTACATAAGTTTTGGAAACAAAACCTGCCTGCGGCAGTACAAAGTATCCTAGCTACCAACCAAAATGGAAAAAGTATAAAAAAGAAAAAAAATTGCAAAAATCTGTATCAATGTCCAGTGGCCTTAGGGATACCGGTCCGTCCTAGTCCTCTTTCTGGATGAAGGTCCAGGAGCATCATCAGCACTGTTATCTGAGCCCGAGTCCGAGCCATCTCTGATCTCCTCCGACGACGACTCTGCTTCTGCCTCTGCCTACGCCTACGCCTCGGACTCCTCCTCGTCATCATCATCAGGAACTGGAGCTTGTGAGCTACTCCTGATATGAGTGCACCCCGCTTTGGTGCGGGGGTATACTCTGCCCTCCCCATCTCCTCCGGCAGGAACAGAAGGCCTGGCTGGAACACCTCCTACGGTGGGAATCTGGAAGGGAGGCTGAAAAGTACAAAAGGCAAATGCATCAGTATACTGTGAGCAGTTTATCAGTGCAGAATGCAATGTATGAATCTGATATGTGAATCTTGTGGCGATTTATCGATCACGAGAATGCAATGTATGAAGTCTGATGTGTGAATGTTGTAAGCAAATCACGATGTATGAAGTCTGAGGTATCGAATATTTGTGAGATCAGTGTGTCAAGTGTTGAGTTGTGCATCAGATTATGTGAAGCAGTTTATGTATGGTTTGAGACTGTGGTTGAAGAACATACCAGAATACTATAAAGGGCCAGGAGGTCGAAGGTCCGCTGTAGCACCCCCATCATGGAGGCATTCAACTCTAGGGACTGTCGGGTGTACTTGGAGGAAGCCTGCAAAAGTATCAGATGCATCAGTATTCTGCAGAATATCAAATAAAATGAAATGACAATGCAAGACGTAAAGTGCAGTAGTGCATACCAGAGGCAAGTCGTGGAAACCGACTAACTCATGATCAGCCAGAGGAGGAGCAAAGGGGATCTGGTAGGTCGCCCCACCCTGCCCTCTGTATGTCAGCGAGGTGGGCAGTGTAGGCCAGCCAGCCCCCCGCCCTCTCTGAGCTCCACCCATGCCACAGACCCGGGTTCTCCTCGATGCTCCTGCTCCAGCCACCGCTCCAGCCCTAGCTGCTGGCGCCACGGGCCTCTCTCCCTCAACTCGACGACCACCGCTCAAAGGCCGCATGATATACGTCTGCACGTACTCTCTGTAGTCGCCTATGCCTCTAAAGCGGATCGCGTCCCAGTCGATCGTGTAGTCGGCCATCTGATCGGCAGTGAATCTCTCGGTCTGCCTCATATGCTCAGGAGGGTGAACCGGGACTATCTGCTCTGGTAACTCTAGGGTCTGGCATAAGAAATGCTCACCTAGGTACCATGCTCGACAGATTGGGCCCTCCAGCAGAATCCGGAAACGCGAGGTCTCCTCAGCGCTGGCAAATCGATCCCGAATCACGGCTGGCAACGGAGCCCAAGGCTACCAGGTGATCTGAAAATGAAATACAGTTTGTTATCTATTGTTATTGAAAACACAATGCAAAGCGAAGCTTAAATAAACTCTGAAGTTGAACATACCTCTGCGGGAGTGATGGTGTCAAAATAGCGGCAGAAGAAGCTAAACATCTCCCGAGGCCTCCACGCGCACCTCCCGTCGAAGCGGCGCGAGAACGGGACGACGAGAGGGGTCTCCACGTCTAGCACGGGGGCAAGTCTCAGAAAGTAGGCATAGACCCACAATTGCAGAGTAAATACCAGTATGCTTATCAGATAAAGCGGAATCACGAATAAGCGAAATAATGCCGTGTATCATGCGATGTATTGTGCGATTGTATTGTGAAGAGTGTGATGTGGCGATGTACACGGTCGATAAGCGAGTATATGTGTGCCGTGTATGCGATATCTGATCGGCGTAAGCGAACACGGTGTATGCGATGTCTGGTCTGAATAATGAAGCGAGAAAGTAAAGTAGAAAAAGAAATGTACGTCCCAAGCATGCCAGTAGCCCCTGAGCAACTGTCCGTTGCCACGGGAAGCCGAGCTCATGTATCTGTAGAGTGTGGCCAGAGCGGCGCCTCCCCAGTCATAGTCACGAGATCGTGTGACATCCACTAAGCGCGAGCAAGAGAGCCGCAGTATTCACCGATCGGCGAAAATAGTCATCCCAGCGAAACATCGAAAAGCAGCGCCTCTTGCTCCACCACCCCCTGGGTCATCGGAGCCTCCTCGGTCAAAATTGGTGGACCACTGGCAGACCTCGAACCATGAATCTGGGACGAAGCACGGGCCAGCGAGGGGTGGCACCTCGTCAAGCAGATATATCTGAGCGGCCTCCCACTCATCCATATCGATGTCGAAGGATCGGATCACCCCTACCCGATGCTGTGAGCATCGAGAAATCATAAAGTCATCATCATGTCTCCTATCGCGAGAGAAGGTGGAATGAATCGGTGGTGTCCCACCACCTCTCGCTAAGCGGCGAGAGAGCTGCTCGTGGTAAGTCTGGATAGTCCTTCTGAGAATGCGTGGCGGCTGATCCACGATGTGGCGAACCGCATCGGGTAGCTCTGCGTACCAATCTCGAGCAGCAATGTTCCCATACCCCCGAACAGTATGCAAATCTCCCTGTTTTGAAACAAACAGTTGTGAAGCAATGCTAAATATACCAGTTTTGAAAGGCATTTAGAATTAAGGCAAATCTGACATGTGTGCATGTTTTTGACTCAAGCAGTCTGGGTGCCGGTGTGCTTATAGTGAACTACAACGTGTGATGTGTCAGAGTGTTTGGGTGGTTCAGTACAGATACAGCATGTGTGCATGTTTTCAGATTCAAACAGATATCGGGTGCCGGTGTGTTTGCAGTGAAATATGGTGTGTGCCGCGTGTTTGAGTGGTTCGGGGTTAGTGCAGTGCGTGTGCACATGACAGTTTCGAACAGATATCGGTTGCAGGTGTATTCACAATTAACTACAGTATACAGTACGTCAGTGTATCTGAGCTAAGCAGTTAAAGAACATAATCAGCTGTGGCAGTTGGCAGTTAAGTGTTCTACGTTGCGGAAAGTAAAACAGGGGAAGGAATGTTACCTCGGAAACGGCGAAGGACAGATGAGATATAGGCTCACGCAGGAGAAGCTCTGGAGGCATCGCCCTGTGAAAACTCCGAAACTGACGAAGACCGTCAGGAGGTAGCACGTGAATCGCCGGCCGGTAGGTCGCTGGGTCAAATGGACGGACACTAAGAGGGAGAAGCTCGATCCCGTGATCCATCTCATGATTCGGGGGAGTCCCGCCCCGTGGAATATCGTCCGCCATGCCAAATGTGATGAGGAAATGGCCGAAGAAGGAAAATCGGGCTAGAATACGAAGGGTCAACCGAAAGTCAACCCCGAGAGGGTGGAAAATGGCTGGAAAAGCTGGAATGTGGAAAATGTGGGGAAACCAAGAAAAACTTGGTGGAAACAAACCCCAAGAGGCAGAAATTGAAAAAACTACACCGAAACGAAGTTTCGATCGGATGAAAGTGTTCGAAACGCGATGAACTTCGCGAATCGAACGATGAAACGGGGGCTAAAACACAGGAAAATAAGAGAATAAGGCACGAGAAATGCTCTAGAGAGAGAGAGGATGAGTTTTCGGCTAGGGGAAGTGAAGAAACTAGGGTTTGAAACCCTACTTTAAAAGACCCAAGGTGAAAAGTCAAAACTGCCCCGAATCAGGCATTTTTGGCCGGTGGGCTACATTTTTGGTTGGCCGGCCAAACATTTGGCCAGTGATGTTTTTTGGTGGCCGGTGGATGGCCGGTGACTTCCCCTTCCGGCCGGTGAGCCTCCTACAACCTTGTTTGGGTCAAATGAGTGGTTTGGGACCTTCATTGTTCAAGTTAGTACAAGAACAGTGCATTTCCGAAGCTCAACCGGCCTCCGTTTCAACCTCGGGCCGTGTCTTCTATGCATGGCACTCGCATTCATGCAAGGTGTATCCTTTCCGTATCCTTTTGTCTTTGGCCAAGATTCGAAAGTTGCCCTATGTGCATTTCAAATCCATCGCGCTGTTTTGCGCATCGCATTGCATTTTGCATGCATTCAATCGCGCTATCCTGCGCACTTCATCGCGCTGTTTAGCGCATCGCACTGTCTTGTGCATCGCAACTCATTGCATTTTCCATGCATTCAATTGCGCTATTTTGCGCATCACACCGCAGTGCGGTGTGCGGCGAGACCTTAAACCGCTTCGGTTGCATACCCTCGGTTGCATTGTCATGCATTTCAAAGTCACGCGTTGTCACGCATTCTAAGTTCACTTGCATTATTATGCATTTCCCCAGCAGGCAGTCTAGGAGACCTTAAATCCTTGGAAGGTGCAAGACCTTCGGTGCATTGGTGTGCACAGTTCATTTGCATTGTCATGCATTTCAAGCAAGCGACTTGTAAATCATGCATATGTCATGCATCATTAGATAATGCATATGTCATGCATCATTGTAGATAGTGCATATGTCATGCATCATTCCATTGAATACTGCATATGTCATGCATCATTCCATTGTATATTGCATATGTCATGCATCATTGGATATTGCATATGTCATGCGTCATTGTAAATATAGTGCATATGTCATGCATTTCCATCGTATCTATCCATTCCATTGCATATTGTAAATATCGCATTGTCGCTTGCATGCATTCACTGCATCATCCCCTTCCATCCATGGCTTGCACTTTTCCATGTTGAGCTTGGTTTGGTATGTGCTCATACTTTTCACGTCGAAGCACAGTTCTGCATGTGTACGCGCCTATTCCTTTATGAACTTGGTTTGAGGGTGGCGGCACCTTTTCTGTGTTAGACGCGTTTCGTTTGTGCGCATGCCTTTCCTAGGCAAGATTTGGTTTGGCCTGCGTGCCTTATCCATCGTATCCATTCCATTCCATTCCAGTGCATATTGCAGTGTAGCTTGCATGGATCCATTGCATCACCCCCTCCACCTATGGCTCGCACCTCTCCTTGTTGAGCTTGGTTTGGTATGTGCTCATACTTTTCACGTTAAAGCACAGTTCTGCATGTGTATGCGCCTATTCCTTGATGAACTTGGTTTGAGGGTGGCGGCACCTTTTCTATGTTATACATGGCTTGTATGTGTCCATGCCTTCCCTAGGCAAGATTTGGTTTGGCTGCATGCCATATCCACTGTATATATTACATTGTAGTGTAATTTTTGTATCCGGCATTAGAATCATTGTTCTTTCGTTAGCGGGTTGTTTCCCCACTTATGTCATTCCATCCAATACTTGTTCTTGCGTCCATCTACATCACTCATAGTTCTGCATGTGTACGCGCTTTGAGGGTTGCGGCACCTTTTTTATGGTAGACAGACTTGTTACTTCCATCAATCTATTTGACATTTGTGTGGTTTTGAACCGCTCATGATTGGATCATGATTCAATTGCATTGCATTTCATTTGCATTGTTTCAATTGCATTGCATTTCTATTTGCATTATTATACATATTTTTGTATATATTGCATATCATTTTGCATTCATTTTGCATGTTATGCATGTTGCTAACAATATTGTACCTGTTAAGTTTGCTTTCTTTTCAGGCACGATATTGTATGTACGGTTCATTTGAAATTTGGTGCAACCCGAGAACACGCAGGAGTATTGTATCCTCCGCATGAGACGTATTGAGAATTGCATAATTTTCTTACATCCTTTCTGCATTGTAGTGTAGTTTGGTGTATACAAGCGTAAAACTGTTGCATTGTATGTGCTTCGTTACAGCTTTCATTGCATGATCATAAGTTATGCCCGGCTTTGTGCATTGTCTTGCATTTTACCCCTGCCTTTGGGCGCATATCTTGTTTGCCGCTTGCATGTTTGTCTAAGTCTTCGGCCTTGTCAAAAATGGGTCGTCTCTGGGCTTTGACAATCAATCTCGTCATTGTTATGACTTTCGAGTTCTGTCAAAGAGGGGCAACTGTAGACACCCCATTTTTGACCGTTCTCAAGACTTGGACGTCATCGCTTGAACACTCGGTGATCATTCATGTTTGTGTTCGTTTTGAGTTCCTGGAGGTCTCGGCTACGCACCTTGCCTCAGGATCTCTTGACTCGACTGTTTCGTGTCTGGTTTTGCACCAAACACTTGTGTTTCGCCTTGGAGGGGCAGGGAATGGCTTTTGAGCCATCCCCACACTCCACCGGCCATGGCTTGAGGCCACCGGCTGTGTTTTGTTGCCACCGGCCAAATGTTTGGCGGGCCGGCTATCTTTCTTTGGTCAATTGCATTTTTGGCCGGCCGACTACTGTGCATCTGCTTTTGCAGACATTTTTGTGCAGTTGGCATGCACTTTCATCCCCTCCATACACGTGTATGGAGGGATTTCCCTCTTGTTAGCTTCCTTTGGAAGCTTTACAAGACAAAGTTGTCTATAAAAGAGGGGCTCTTCTCTCTTGTTTAGAGGTTAGACAACTTAGACAACATTTTCAGAGCTTGAGCTTTAGGGTTAGGGTTCACATATATCCTCTATCTCTATCTCTCTCTCTCTCTCTCTCTCTTGTGTTTAGTGTGTGTTTAGTCTCATTTTTGTGCACAAACACCCACCATCACACCTTTTCCTGGTTGCTGAGGTACCAGAGGTCTTTCCTTGAAGCTTTTGGGCTGGTTTGGAACCAAAAGAGCTGCTGGAACATTGTTTGTGAAGAGGGTCTACAAGGGTAAGACTTTTGTCCCTTTTTACCCCATTTTTGCAAAGCTTTTTAGCCCATCTTGCATCTGTTTTTGAGCTTAGCATATAACATATAAAAGTCTTGTTTTTGTCTGCTCTAAATAGTTTGTTAAGGGTGTTTTAAGCTTTGGGGTTGTTTGACCCCTCTTAAGGTTTGTTTGGCCTTTGTTTTGTGCCATTTTGGTTGAGCTTCAGGACCATTGTGTTTGGGCCTCCTCACCACTGAAATCTTGAGGGATTTCAGAGGTGAGGATAGAGCCTTGAGGTCCTAGGAAGGAGAGGGCCACCCCCTCTCCTTGTTGTCCTTGAAAAGGGCCATTTTTGCCTCTTAAAGGAGCATCTAGTTTAGGCTCATGTTGACCATGCCTTGACTGATATTTATACTTATTTTGCCATGAAATAGCATTGTGTTGAGTTGGTTTTGGTACACCATGCTTGCTTAGCATACATGCCTTGTAATGCCATGATTTGCCTCAATACATGCATAGCATTTAGACTACCATGCTCATGTATTTTGCCCAAGCTTTGTGAAGCTTTTATGCATATTTTAGTGTGCTTGAGAACTATTTTTGGTTGTTTGGGTCATCCATGATTTGCTTTGTATAGCTACCATGCAACCCCTCTTGTATGCCTTAAGCAATGGCCCCGCTAGCATGCCATCCTTGCTTTGTTTTAGTGGTTTGGAATCACTTGGTATGTTATTTCAGACCTCATGATGTGCTTATATGCTTGCATTTGATGTCCCTTTAATGTTTCATAAGGTTGTCATCTCATGCTCCATGTTTAGGCCTCCATGCATGCCATCCTGTTTAGGCCCCTAAGATGCTGTGTCATTGTGTTTTTAGTTATGTTTCAACATCTTAAACCTCTAATTCTGGTCATTTAATTCATGCCATGTTTGGTTTTGCTAAGGGTAGTCCAATACCTCCTTAGCTTGCCTTGAGTTTTGGATCTCTAATTGCATGCTCATGCTTGTCTTGTTGGCTTGGTTTGGCACCATTTTAATATGATTTTCAGAGCTCATGTGCATGCCATTAGTCCATGTTTGCATTTTCTTAAGTGTGCTTGAGAGTTGGTCTTTGTGCCTAAGTGATGGATCATGATTATATGCATGTTTGTATGTGCATTTGGCCTCATTTCCTTAGTTGTTGGCCACTGTTTTGGACCTAGTTTAGGGCTGTCCAATTAGTGTAAGTCCCTCCCTTAGCATGTGTTGCATGCTTACCTTGTGTGTTGTTGCATGCTTGGTCCTATTTGTATGATGTTGCATGCCTTGCATACTTGTTAGTTGCATTGTCTCATGCCTTATGTCTTGCATGCCCATTGTATGCCTTGTATGCTTCTTAGCATTGTCCATGTTGCATACTAGTCAGCATGCTTAGGATTGCATTACATTGGCGTGCATGCTTTACCTCTTGAATTGCTTGTGATAGAGGTTGAGTTCAATTTGTTTGATTATGTGCATTGCATTCCAATATCAAAATGCACACTTGATTCTTTGGGCCATCATGCATGGAAATGCGCGATTGGTGATCCGAGAATTGAGGCCCATCCTCCTTTGAGTCATTCACATGATAAGGGGTGTGGTTGGTGCATGCATAGCTTGAAATGCATTGCCATGCCAAGTTTTGCCCTCTGTTACTGTCAACACAGATTCTGCAGGAAGATTTGGCCGACCGGCCATCTGCAGTGCCGACCGGCCATCCATAAGTGGCCGATAACTCAATATTTGGCCGGTGACCATTCTCTATGGCCGGTGACCAATTCCCTCAGCCGGTGGTGTTCCACAGTGTGCAAAGACCATGTTCTAGGACTTGTGTAGTCTTCAGAGGAGCAGAACAGCCAAAGCAGAGGCATCTTGTGCATGGCAGTGGCCTTCCGAGCAGAACCGAGCGCGCATGCAATGGACCCTCTGCCCGAGGCTGCTGTTTGCTGCTTTCTTAGATTAGTTAATTTGCTTAGCTAATTTAATTTATTTGTAATATCTAATTAGCTTGTAAGTTAATTAAATTGTATTATTCTTTCGGCCTCCCCGAGCGAGGGCAAATTTGTAATAAGTGTGGGTGAGTGTGTGCATGTCTTCCAACCCCACGTCTTTCTTCCCTTTTACTTACCTGCTTTCAATGGTTAGTACTAGGGCATATTTAAATTAGCATCCTTATGCTATGCATGCGTGCATTCATTCATTTGTCTTGCATGCACCGGGCTTGGTACATCATGCTAATTGCATTGTATTTCAAATTCCAAATTGAATACGTGTTATTTGTAGCATCTCACATGCCATCTTAGATTAGCAGAGCCTATTCTATATGACATTCTGTATGCGATGCATTAGCCACTGTAACATGAACTAGGATCACGCTTGTTTGCTAACTAGTTTACTGTTTTGGCACGGAGTACACTGTAAGTATTTTATGCTTTAGCATCTCGCATGAGCGTGAGTGTTGGCATAATAACATGCTTACCATGCGGCTAAATGCTTATTTGATTAACTGCCTGAATGCTTATGGGTGAAGGTTGGATTGTTTGAGTTGGAACAACTCATTGAAATCCGTATTCTAGCCTACTTGCGAGTAGCAAATTCCAAAGCGTTTTCCAAACAAACGGATATGCAATGCTTTGTTCCAAATTAGGCGATCTAGTATATACTTTTGTGTTGTGCGCACCACATAGTAATTCTAGCTAATTAACTGGAACAAGAACACATAACGTTTTCAAAACAAGATATCACGATTAGTAGGGGCCGATCTTCAGATCGGGCGAGCGGGGGTGCTCATAGCTGACCTTCCCCAATCGTAGCCAAGTTCCCGAGCCGAGGCAACTTTGGTGATGACGGACACGTGGCCTTTGGCACCGAGTCAGGATTTCCTAAATTCCCCCATAAAAAAATATTTAGGTGGCGACTCTGTATCTGGCGAAGCAGTCCATGTTTGGCACTTCCTTCAAAATCTGTTTTCTGAAAACGATTTGCCGGATTTGGACTCTTTGGTTCATGATTAAGAACTGTGACAATTTGAGTCCGAACTGTAACCCATAAGGTCCCTCGCGGACTTGTTACCGGGCCCAAGAAGGTTGAAAAACATGCTAACTTGGTAAGCCAATAACACATGCAAACAAGGTTCAAAAGGGGGGAGGGGGACCATCCCCATCTATTTTGTGTCCCAAAACACACTTTCCACCACAAAAATTCCTCTGGAATTTAGTGGTAAAGAGGCCAAACAAAGGTGATCTCAAAGGCCTTAGGAGATAGTACAAAGCAAAGCAAAACAAGGCACACAAGAGGGTAAAACACCTCCAACACCAAAGAGGTCTCAAACAACCACCTAAAGCACTTAAAAACAAAAGTTTTTGTAGTTGCAAGTTAGGCCTAAAACATCATGCAAATAGGGCCAAATAAGTAATGAAAACAAAGCTTTAAAGAGGCTATTACTCACCCTTGAAGCACAACTTCAAAACAAACTTCAGAGGCAAAAACCAAGCCAAAACCACTCAAATACAACCTCCAAGAACCTCTGCTCAAGAGTGAAGGTGTTTCACTAGGTGTTTAGTGCAAAAGTGTGAACAAAACTCACTTTAAGGCACAAAATAGCACAAATATATATAGAGAGAGAAGGATATGTTTAGCGCTAAGCAAATTTTTCTGAACCTTGAAGAAGAGGGAGGACACTCCCGTATATAGAATTTCATGCCTCAAGCTTGTTAGACAAGCTAGAGGCTTGAAGCAATCCCTCCATACACGTGTATGGAGGATGCCTTTTGTGCCCAACAACTGGCACAGCTGGCAAGGAAAATATCTACAAAAAATGCAGAAAGGCCACCGACCAGTTAAGGTGGTCGACTGACCACTCTCCCTAGTCAAATGACCACAAAAAGTGGTCTACAGGGAATAAAACTAGTCGGCAAGGGAGGAAGAGGGTCTGCAGATAGAGTAGAAGGTGGTGGCAGGCTGCTGACCACCTTAGGTGGTCCACAGACCACCCACCCTGGCTGGCCGACCACCAAAAGTGGTCTACAGGGGAGGAAAAGTGGTCTACAAGGGGGAAAAATGGTCTACACCCCTGTTCCACCCTTTAGGCAAAGGATAACAAGATTTGGTTAAAAAACAAATCAAAAAGGAAGCAAGACAAGAGTCCGCAAGGTGAGGCACATAGTCGGAAGCCCCGAAAACTAGTCTATGGGCCACTACAAGTGGCCTACAGGACTTTGTCTCCCTCTAGGCAAAGGCAGCAAGGCATGGTCCAAAAACTAGGCCAAGAGAAGAAAGTTAAGAGGTCCCTAGACAAGGCACTCAGCCGAAGGCCCCGGAAACTCAAAACGAGCACAAACATGCACAATCACCAAGTGCACAAACGATGACGTATGAGTCTTAAGGTCTGTCAAAAATGGGGTGTCTACAAGTACATTTGGTAGCTCTTCTACCCAAAGACCCTTAGCTGCCTTTAACTTGATCTTGATAATTTGTAACAGAGAGCAGTTGGTGACTTCAACCTGCCCACTAGCTTGGGGATGATGTGGTGAGAAAAAACATGTCTTGATACTAAGCTCCTCTCAGAATTCCTTGAATTTGGCATTGTTAAACTGTTTGCTATTATCTAATATGATGGCCTGAGGAACTCCAAATCTGCATACAATGCACTTCCAGATGAATGTAGTGGTATTCCGCTCTGTGATCTTGGCAAGAGGCTTTACTTCCACCCACTTAGTGAAGTAGTCAATCGCAACCACTGCGAACTTGACCTGGTCTTTCCCAATTGGAAAGGGACCTATTAGATAGATTCCCCATTTGGTGAAGGGAAAAGGATTGCTAAGTGTAATTAGTTTAGTTGGAGGGGCATGAGGTATGTTAGCAAAGCGCTGGCATTTGTCATATTTGAGTACGAAATCATTGGAATCTTGGCTGAGGGTAGGCCAGAAGTAGCCCGTGCGAATGATTTTATGGGCCAAGGACCGTCCTCCAGAGTGGTTTCCACAAATCCCTTCATGTATTTCTCTCATCACATAGGTGGCTTAACTAGCATTTTAAACATCTAAGGTATGGCTATGAAAATCCCCGCTTGTATAAGATGCCTTCAATGATAACATAATTGGCAGACTGAGCTCTGACCTTGTCTGCCTCCTTCTTATCTGCTGGAAGCACCCCTTGTTCTAAGAACTGGATAATGCATTGTGCCCATAGGAGATGTTCGTTCTGAAGTAGGTGGACGTCATGTTGATCTTGTGAAATTGGTAGGTGTGCCAAGTATTCTATTCTGACTCAGCAACTGAGGTGTGACGGGTCTGCCGAAGCTAATTGGGTCATTTCATCTTCTTGGGAATTCGTAGACCGTGGGATATGTTTGATGTGGAAACTGTTGAAGAGACGTGTGAGGGGTAGAGCGGTGTCCCTGTATAATCTCATTTTTTTTCTCTTTTACAGCAAAATCCCTATTTATCTGTCTGGCGACCAGTTGCGAGTCACTGAGCACTTGACTGTGATCCACCCTAATATCTGTAGCCAACCTGAGACCCACTATCAAAGCTTTGTATTCTACCTCCTTATTACTTGCTTCAAACTGAAAATGGAGGGCACATTTGAAATCTTCACCTTTTGGGGTAATGAGGATTAGCCTAGCCTCGCTTCCTTTTTTTTTTTTTTTTTTTTTTTTTTTCTAGATGAGCCATCGATGTTTAGAGTCCAGCAGTAGGGGTTGACCTTCTCAGGAAATGTGTTGACCGACAAGTGAGGCTCAAGGGGGTCGACATTGGTGAATTCTAGGATGAAATCCATAACGGCTTGGCCTTTGATAGCTATGTGAGGTTGGTAGGAGACTTCATATTGACTGAGTTCAACAGTGTCACGCCCAGAATAATTAACACAACATAGATTCATCAATCTCCAATTGCATTATCTTGTTTCCCAAAGCAACCCTTCTAATGCTTAACATATATAAGGAATATATGGTCTCAACATAGACATCATCATCAACCTATATCATGTGTATTCATTTAACTCCAGAGATTACAAAAAAAATTCTACATGCGAGTATATATTCAACATTCCTAGAATATGAATATATAGCATGTGGCACTATAAGTCAATACAAATTAATGCCCTCAAGGACTACAAATTCCAAGGCTTAAGCCTAGTTACACAAAAGTGGTTTTTGAACCCATACATATAAAGCCCTTGGCTTGCCAAAATAATTACAACAAAATAAAAGAGTCTTGTGCTTTCAAAATATATTCCACGTTTTTTAACTTGACTTGATCACCACATCCTTTCTTGCACAAAATCCCATAGGGTGAGCACAAAACCCAGTAGGAAAATCTCAAAAAAGTATATACATTTTATACAATCTCCAGAGATGAATGCATATGCCATGCCATGTTCAAAAACATATACCTCTATTTTTTTGAACTTTTGTGCACACTGAAATTTTGAGATTTTAACAATTCAATAACTTCCATGTAGTTCAAAGGGGCAGTAAATACGACTCAGGTAATCTCTAGGTTGGTGTCTGCAAGTAGACATAACAAGCACTACCAATCTCCACTTTACCGGTTGCTAACCGGAAGGCATGTGGTACTTCCTCTACGCATATTTTTGGTCGTTCACCATAGATACGCAGGCCAACTTAACCAATACCAACTACACCCCCTATCCGGACTTACGAATGTATTTACCCCAAAACAAATCCAAAATGATCTTGTTTCATAAACAATTTCCTTTCTCAAAATAATACATTTCCAATGCAAGATTCAAAATCAATTGCAACCATGATAAAATGGAATAGCGATGCAAAATGTACAATGCAATAATATAGTTCATTTTCAATTTCACCACACAATTCTCCATTGTGATCTAATTCCCACATCTCTTGTCATTATAACATCATAATACACTTACAAGAGATAAAATAATACAATATCAACCTTCATGCATTTTCAATATAATAATCATCATTTTTAGCATTAGGTCTTTTAAAAACAACAACACAAGCTATTCCTCAAGCTTCCTAAATCAACAATTTATCATTTTCTCATGAAATTTCTCTATTTGATACGACTATAGAAATTTCCTCCATCATTTACTTACATAACAAATTATCGAGCATCAATTTCACAATATCTTAACTTTTTTCCCAAATCCCCAAATTCTAGGGTTTCCACCAAAAATAAGATTTTTGTTCCATTTTTGAAAATATTTTTCTAAAACAACACCCACACCTTAGAACATAGCTCATATTCTCAAAGTTTTGGGAAAAATAGATAAAATCATCTTCTAACATCATCTAGGGTTCAACAACCCAAAATCATAACTCACACATATAATAAATGCTTCAAACAAGCATAATCTTGCATATATATATATATAACTCAAAGATTATCCATACCTCAAGCTTGAGAGATGAAGAGAAAGAAAATCCTAGAACTCAAAGTTAGTGAAAACACGATCCAATCAGTTATAAATGTAGCCCTAGTCGCCCTCTTCAATTTTGGTTTAAAAAGTCCCCTTAAACTCTTGAAGATTTGAGCTGAATCTTAGAGAGAAGTTGAATTTGGGTGTGTTTGTAGAGATAAATGAGAGAAAAGATGAGTATAGAGAGAGAGAAGTGAAAAATCCATTCAAAACACTTTTTGGCATCAATTTTGAGGAAAAGAGCACAAAATTCAAGATAGACCCATTGAAATCCACATGAGTGGTTTCTATTTCGCACGAGCGGAAATTTTTGCGTCATGGCTGGTTTGCTCCAGAGAGCTCCCTGGAATATTCATCAAAATTTGCTCGAGGGGGACCCAAAATCCGCTCAAGTGGTTTTCTATCCAGAAAACTCTGAAATCCTGTGTTGATCCACTCAGGCAGTTTTCAATTCCGCACGATCGGTTTTGCCCAAAAACCTAGAGTTTGATTTTGCAATCCAAAACAAGTTCCAATGCTCAAAGCTTAAATTTTAACTCGGAAAAGTTACAAGAGGTTAAGTAAGAGTAGAAAAGAAATATCAATGACCCAAAACGATAAACAAAATGCCGAAAGCAATGCACACAACTTACTACTCAATGCTAGTCAAGTCCAACACCAGAGACATCACAGATAGACCAATGCATAAGCCTGCCAGAGGACTCCGGTTGGCCTCAATTCTCTTGTGGCTAACCATGAAACCCAAGAGTTTTCCAGACCCAAAGCCAAAAGCATATTTCTCTGGATTTAGCTTCATTTTTTACTTACACAAGGTCTGGAAAGTCTCCCGCAAGTTTGATAAGTGATCTGAAGCAAGCTTGCTTTTAACGAGCATATCATTACATAGACCTCCATATTCCAACAGATCTAGCTTTTGAATATTGCATTGACCAGCTGTTGATAAGTGGCCCTTGCATTCTTTAGACCAAACGGCATCACTCGGTAATGGTAAGTCCCCCGGTCAATAATGAAACAAGTATGTTCTTGGTCTACTGTGTGCATAAGGATCTAGTTGTAGCCCGAAAAAGCATCCATAAAACCGAGCATTTGATGGCCTGCCGTCACATCAACCAGTAGATCTATTATGGGAAGTGGATAGCTGTCCTTTGGACATTCTCGGTTGAGATCGGAATAGTTGACGTAGCGTCTCCACTTGCCATTGTTTTTGCAGACCAAGACCACATTGGATAACCATTTGGTATAGATCACATTTTTTATGAACTTGGCCTTCAACAATTTGTCCACTTCTTTAGCGATGAGATTGTTGCACTCCAGATGGAAAATGCGCTGCTTCTGGCGGACTGGTCAAAATTGGGGCTCGATGCTAAGACGATGACTAATAATAGAAGGGTTGATGCCTGACATGTCCTCATAAGTCCAAGCAAGGACATCGTTGTGCTTGGTTAGGAGAGCTGTAAGGTCGGCCTTGGCCTAAGGACTTAGTTGGCTGCCAATCTTAATTGTCTTCTTTGGGTCGGTGGGGTTAATGGGTACTTCGATTAAATCTTCCAGTGGTTCCCCCCGAATCAGTTCCTTTTCGTCTCTAACATCAAGGCCTTCAATGATCATGGCCTCTTTTACCTTCACCTTCACCTCTTTCAATGAAGCAACGTAACATTCTCTGGCTACAGTCTGCTAGCCCCTCACAGTGTTGACCCCATAGTCGGTTGGAAATTTCATTACCAAATGGTACGTGGACATCACAACTTGGAAAGCATTGAGAGTTGTATGCCCAAGTATATTAATTGTAAGTAGAGGGGCAGTCAACAACCAGTAAGGTGAGGATTTTCGTGGTCTACCTTGGGTACTTGCCAATAGTGATTGGAAGATCGATGGATCCTATAGAGATTACCCGATCACCTGTGAAACTAACTAAGGGGGTTTGCAGGGGTGATAACTTTTCTTCCCTGATCTTGACCTGCTTGAAAGCATTGAGGAAGATAATATCTGATGAGCTGCCATTGTTGATGAGTACACACCTGACTTTGTAGTTTGAGAGAAGAGAGGAAATGACCAGAGGGTCGTCATGAAGGTATCAGACTCCTGTACAGTCTACATCCGTAAGGGTGATCGGCTTTGACCACTGTTTGGGCTGCTTGTAGGGTCGGTCGACCGTTGTGACTTCTTTTTTCTGACCCTTGTTTGATCCTTCGGAGCTCGGCTCGCTGTGTAGATCGAGATAGTCCACCACACGCGAGTCCTCCTACAATGGGGGTGTTTGTTTCAGCTTTTCAAAGCTAACTTATAGCTTTTAGCTTTGAAAAAGTTATTTTGGACTGTTTGGTTAAACTTATTTCAAACAACTTCTGATTCTAACAGCTTATTTTAACTCAAAAAAGTTGATTCTGAGAAACTGCTCACCCCTTGCTTCTGATTACCAGCTTCTGTTGTGAAGATGTTAATTTATGGTTATACTTTTAGATTTTTTTTTATTTTTTTATTTTTTAAAAATAGAAAAAGACCTAAATGGACTATAGATTATTATTATTTTTTTATAAGAAATGTGGACAATTATTAAATAACAAAAAATAAAAATTAATTGAAAAAGCTATTTCACAGTTTATTTAACAAACACTACTCAGCAACTTAAATCTATAATCCAACAGCTACACCAAACAAATTAATAACTTATGATTAAAGTCATAATCTATAATTTGTTAAGCTATAATCTATTAGCTATTTTAACAGTTACACCAAACGGGGCCAATATAACCTTGATTTCTCCCAGTAGGGATGCGAGTCCTCCTTGAGTTAGAGGTTGTTGTTGGGCTCTATCATCACTCTGCCTAAGCTGGTCGGCTTGCCTTGGTGGAGTGCGTCTGTCGTTCCACCTTGGGGTATCGACTTCGGCTTTTTGGTGTGGTCGGGTTGTGGTGAACCGATTTAAACACCCTTGACGTATCAGTTCCTCAATCTGATCCTTAAAATTAATGCACTTCTCGGTGTTATGGCCATGGTCATAGTGGAAGTGACAATATTTGGATTGGTCTCGTTGGTTAGTGGGAGACTTTAAAGGTTAGGGCCATTTTAGATTATAGTCATATTGGATTTGGTTTAAGACTTACTCCACGGGTGAGTTGAAAGGGGTATGCTGCTCAAAACAATCAGATGGACGGGAAGGGGCCGATCGGTCGGAGCGTGGGAGTCAGTCGAAATATTGGGGAGGGGGGGTCGGTGAGTATATTGAGAGTGTTTGGGCTCGAGCTCTTTTCTCTTTTCTTTGGATTGTGGGGGTTTGGATGTAGAATCTTGGTAAGCTGCCAAAGAATCTTCAGCGTTCATGTATTTCTAGGCTTTGGTGAGGAGGATGGCCATAGTCGTTGGAGGGTTTTTGGAAAGGGAAAAAAGGAAATCAGACGGGCATAAACTGGCCATGAAGGCTATTAAAATGACCTTGTCATCATTCTTCTCAACCTGTAAGGTTTCTATATTGAAGTGAGTGACAAAGCTACATAGTGACTCCCCTTCTGTTTGTCGAATATTTAGTAATTGATTCGCTGGGTGTCGTTGACACTGAGCGCCAATGAAATGGCTCAAAAAGGATTCACTCAGCTAGTTAAAAGAAGTAACAGAGTCTGGCTGGAGTTGACCAAACTAGAGTTGCGTCGACGCCTTAAGTGTAATAGGGAAGGCCTGACACATGATCTCATCAGGAAAGGCATGGAGGATCATGAGCATCCTACATGCTTCCAAGTGGTTAACCGGATCAGTTGTACCATCGAAGGTGTCGATCGATGGCATTTTAAACTTAGGGGATAGAGGTTTATCTCTGATAGAAGTGGAAAATTGGGAGTTGGTGGTGGAGGAAGGTTTGTTCTGGATGACCCCCTGAAGTTAGAGTTTCATGGCTCGCAACTTCTTTTCCCAAATGGGAACATTGTCTCCTCTGGCATGAAGTGGGGGTTGAACACTGCAAGCTTGTCCTTTATGGACGGCAGCCTAATGTGGTGGATGGCGATTATGGAAGAGTTGAAGCCCCTCCTAATGAAGCTGCGAGCCCTAAGGAGGGGGATGCAGGCCTTCCAGGTTTGACGACTGAGCTTGTGGTATGAGGGGTAGGAGACGTGGCCCTTAGGACACACATGGATGGAAAGGGTAATGATGGTGGGCCTGTTCTTGGATTGGAGGAATGTCTTGCGGTAGGAGAGGAGGAGGAGCAGGTAGTTGTAGCTCAATTTTTATGCTCCTTTCGGAAGACGACTAGCTCTACAGTGTCGGACTCTTGAGGTTTTGAATTTGATGTCACAAGTGCAATGTGAAATAGATAAACAACAAAGAGTCCAAATCCGGCAAATCTTTTGAAAAATCGATTTTGAATCAAAATGCCAAAAATGGACTGCTTTGCCAGATACAGAGTCGCCACCTAAATATTTTTGGGAAGTTTAGGAAATCCATGACTCGTGCCAAAGGCCACGTGTCCGTCATCACCAAGATTGTCTCGGCTCGGGAACTTAGGTACGAGAGGGGAATGTCATGAATTGAGCACCTCCGCTCGCCCGATGAAAGATCGGCCTCTACTAATCATGACGTGATTCTTATTTACATTATATGCTCTTATTCTGATTTATTAGGCTAACTTACTATGTGATGCACACACAAGTATATACTATTTTGCCAAAATTGGAACATTTGATTTCGGGTTTGTTTTTGAAAAGAATTTGTGAATGTGCCACTTGAAAAAGTGGGCTCAAATGTACACTACTCAAATTATTCCAATTCAAGCAATTAGTCTTTATCCACAGGCATTCAAACAGCTTATCATTTAAGCACTTAGCCTCATAGTGAACATGTTTTGACATGGCAACACTAATATACAATGCAATATGCTAAAACAAACAAAAGGTCACCTAGTACTCCAAGCCAAAAAATAAAAATAAAAAATGACAGCGTTACAATAATGCATGATCCTAACTATGTAATATGACCAATGCAACACATACAATGTGCAATTACTAGGCTCAGCCACTAATATGGCATACAAATCAATTTGATAGCATGCGGTCTAAGCATGTATTCAAAGAAGACATAAACTACAATGCTTGTTAGAATGATGGACCGAGCCTCGGTGCATGCAATATAAGTGGATGCAAACATGAGGTATGATAACAGAAACATGATGTTCTAAACTACCCATCATAAGCAAGTAAATAAAAGGGAGAAAGATGTGAGGTTAGAAGACATACACATTATTACAACTGTGCCCTCGCACAGGAGGGTCTGAATAAACTAACTAGCTAAGCTAATTAACTAGATTGTAAAAAACGAATTAAGTAATTATTACAAACCGAATAAACTAACTATGCTAGCTCGTTATTACAAAACCAATAATTAACTATTCTATGAAACTAACTAATTAATTACACCAGTTAATTAATTACAAATTAGAATTAACTAATTAATTACAACATGAATACAACATGAAAGAAGTAACTAAGCTAACTAATTAGCCCCAGGAAGCAAGGAATGCTCGTGCATGCGCGGATTCCCACCCGAAAATCCCACTATTTTGTTGCCAGAATACCTTTGTTGCATAGTTAGAACATCTTTTCAACTCAACCTTTGCTCTGTTCTATTCCAAAAAGTTGCTACTCAATTTGACAAAAGTGGCCGGCAGGCCAAAAGTAGTGGCTAGCTGACCACAAATAGTAGCTTGCCGTCTAGAAAAAGTGGCCTGCCGGCCACTAAAACCTGGTTCCTCCTGCTACAATAGAAAGCATACAGAGCACAAACAAGGTATTCTCAAGGTATGTTTGTACACCTTACCCCTCCTTATCATCAAACAGCGCAAAGGAGTGGCAAGCTCAATTCACAAGCCATCAATCGATACAATTTCATTGCATGATGGCCTATGAACCAAGGTGTACAATTTCAATAAATACATAATAAAAGGCTCTCAAACCTCCTCTCTATTATGAATTGATCAAGGGAAGTGGTTGACATTGACTCTTGAACCATTTACATCACTAACAAGTATGAAACGACTCAAGACTCAATGGGTTCAATTAACGTCTGATTGAACCCAAGTTGATTTTATTATCTTGCATCACTGTTAGTCCCAATTTTATTAATTCATTTTAATTACCATCCATTCCTTAATCAATTGAGTCCAAAAGTGATTTTTAAGTCCTCTAATAGAAAGGAGTACCAAACCAAATGTTGTTATAGGCATGAGAGAAGTGTCATGCCGTTGGTAATGAACCCTTAAAGGGATTAAACTATTAAGCACAAGACCTCGATCTCAAGCTTAAACAAACATTTAATTTGAAACAACTTTCAAAGCAAAGAAAAAGCCAAGAAAGGAGGGAGGTTGCAGAGTTAATTAGATATGAAAACAAGTATGGAAAGCAAGAAATAAAGACTATCAACTCAAATAGGTTGGTGGCTAAGGCCTAAACCACCAAGCCTATGAGGACAATTACACTACAAGGATACTATACAAAGCTCAAATGCAATGAACCACAAAAAACAGTTCTAAAACAGTGCTAAAATAGTTCTAAAACATGCTGGAATTAAGACAAAAATAGCTAAGACAATAAGCTACAATGTGGAGCAAGGTATGCGAGTAAGCAAGCACAAGAAGGGGAGGCTACCCCCTCCATATTTGGGACTTCAAAACATGATTTTAGCCACTGAAAAAGCTTTGAGATTCAATATTAAAAAGCTCAAAAAAAGATAATAGAAAGGTGGGAAAGACAAGGACAAAGGCCTAAGAAGTTTGGTGCAAAGAAGGGTGATCCACCCCTCCACCCTTAATGGCCTTAAACCATAAGTTTCAGTCCAAAAAAATAGTATAAACAACCTAAAAATAGTCCAAAAATAGTAGGCAAAATAGAAAATAAATTAAAGAAACAAGCCAAGACTTATACCTCTTGAAGAGGAAAACCCTTTCCAAGTGACAAACCAACACTTACACACCTTCAAGAGCTCAAAGTAAGCTCAAAAGTACCTCAGCTCCAATACCACAAGGTTTGGTTTAGAGTGTATAGGCAAAGGCTTAAGAATTTGCAAAAAAGAGAGGGAATTATAGAGAGAGAGATAATTTTCCTCCAAATTTTTTAACCCTCAAAAGTGGAAGGGGAGGTCTTCTATATATAGAAAAATATGAAAGTCCATAAGAAATATCCATACATACACGTGTAGGCAAGTGCATACATCTGTAGAAACAGCTGGCCAAAATATCTACAAAAACACACAAGTGGCCGGCAAGCCACACAAGTGGCCGGTAACACACCTGGTTTTTTAGGCTTGAAAAACTGTGGTTTTGGTCCAAAACAAGGCAAAAGGTGTGTAGGTTTTGAAGGCTCAAAGTTGTGGCATTCTGCTGAGGACTTTGAGCACTTGACGAGCATATACAAATTCATCATTAGGTGCACAAGCGGTGGCGCCAAGTTGTAAGGGCGGTCAAAAATGGGGTGTCTACAATAGTTCACGCTGGAACAAAGCGTTAATCAGAGCTTGGTTTTGCTCAACCAAGTGTTTGATACTATTAGTAAGTTCTACGAAATAAGGAGGTGGGTTGTTTGGGTTAGAGGACTTAGCTTGAGGGTTTTCAACATTATGCTGCAAAGCCATGGATCTCGTCATAACCATTCACTTCGATGATCAATGTTGGTGAGGAAGAAATTGTTTCCGAAAATAATGAACATAACTGTCTACTGAGGTAACTTCTCATATACGGTGCCAACTCATAATGTAGTTTGGTTGGCAAGATATGGGTTGGACTGATCCAAGCACTTCACAGGTTAACTTTCCTTCGTCTTCTTGATCACACCTGTAATGAGTCCAATAGAAAAGTTCTGAAATGGGGATGATTTCTTCCTGTGGACCTTCCGACGATCAAGTTAGATGGAAACGTGGTTGGAACGATAACTTAGAGAGAAAGTTGGGAGTTATGTGAGTGAGTGAGAGAGAGAGAGGGTGTTCCTTGTTACGAAAATGTTCCTCAAAAGCTTCTGTGGGGAAGTGGATTGGAAATACTCTTCGAATCCTGGGAGACGCCAATGACCCTCAGCTAGTCACCTGAGAAGATACAAAGACTTGTAGGGATGACGGAATTAGCACTCCGACGTACAGATTAGCTCGTCCCCCGCGAGTGAGCTTGCTTCCTCAATCTTTAGTAGTGATCCTTTTCTTACTCCTTTTTTTTCTTTTTTTTTGTTTAGTCTGTTGTCACTATATTTATACTCGCCTCCTCTGACCCTCGGGATCAGGGCCTACTTTTTCAATCATTACCTTTTCTACTACTCGGCTATAGGGACGGACCCTATTCGGCCCCCGACCCTATTCGGGCCCTTATCCTTGTGTGTGAGAGGCTATCGTCTAGCCTCGAAATGTACCTCCCTATGTTTTTCAACTATTCGGCTACCACAATTGCCCTCCGAACCCCTATTGACTGGTAGTCAATGGCGTGTTTGGTTGAGTCGGAAGCTTATCATTCTGGCTCGCGTTCCCCAATGCATGTCAGGGGGCACGCGCTTCTTTGTCCATCATGACGCTTTCCCGCTCTATTCATGCGTATATCAGCATTTATTGCGATTTGAAATTTTGGTCCTTTCGAATTCAAGTTTGGTTGATTTTCTGCGGCCTTTGGAACGCCAGTGCGTATCTCTCCGCGACTCGCATTTTTCTGCAACTTCTTTCCCTCGCCTCCTCTGCTCTTCGTAAGTCTCCTCATCCCTTCTTTGTGATCCTATTTTTTTTGTTTGCTTATTTAGCTTCGGCAAATATTTAGTTCTCCTCTAAGATGGCCAAACATTTGAAAGACCTCCTTTCTGAGGATCGTGTCTCCGGCTTCCGGCGGCATTTTTTTATTCCTGACGATGTCCATTTATCCCTAGTAACGGACAACGCTCTCGACATGGAGAGGGAAGATCAAAACACGATTGTGTTCCCTCTTTTATCCATTGCTGAGGGCGGGGTTCGTTTCCCCCTGCACCCACTTCTTAGGGCCGTTCTCCGTTATTGGGGCTTGATTCCTTCTCAGCCCAATGTAAATTTCTTGCGGATCATCATGGGGGTTATAGAGTTGAATCGGCGCCTTAGGGTTAACCTTGGGATTCGGCCATTAAACCTTTATTACGCCTTAGCCAAATCCTCCGATTAAGTGGGGCGATATTTCCTCGAGCCAAAGATCTTGATCATCACTTAGTGACTATGCTTGCGGCTACGGTAAGCGGGTTGGCAACGTGATGGTCAACGTCGAAATGGCAGGAGTTATTTGAAGGAGGATCGCTTGGACCCTATTCGAACATAAGGGTGACCCAGTTGCCACGCAATACCTTATATTTGTTGATGCATCTCTTATTCGGCTCTTTTCTAAATCGCTTTTTATCTTCATGAGCAATAGTTTGAAAAAGTCGATTTGATTGACGTGGTTCTTGGGGAGATCAAGGCGTACTTAGTTATTTGACGCCCGAACTTGCAAAAACAAAGGCGGGCGCCCATATTCTCCTTGATGCGAGCCCACTTACACCACGTTCTCATTGCAGATCACATTCGATTCGATCGGCAATCAACAACTCTCGGCCCTTATCTTCCCCTTCATAAACCTTAGGCGGATCGGTTTAGCGGCCTCGATTGAGGGAGACGAACGAGTTGTTGAGGTGATTGCCGATCGGTAGGGATTCTTGGCGATTGTAAAAGGCGGCGAGGCCGTCGCTCATCGTTCGAGGCCACCGAGTCAGTTCTCGACGGCGGAACTTCTCGGGGATATTTTTGCGAACTTGGAGGATCTACGGCGATTTCCTTGAGGTATGGCGAAGAAAGCCCTAACGCAGATGGCGCGTAGAAAGAATGCGGCGGATAGCCGCCCGAAAAGAAGGCGAATCTCGTATCGGACCCTATCTTGAGTAAGCCCTTCGTGCCCGTTTATGAGGGGCCGGTGGAGGTTGCTGCGTCTGAAACGGAAAAAAGGGGAGAACAAGCCGGCGAGCGGCTAAGTCGAACAAGGCCAAAGCCGTGATCTTGGGGAGAGGAGAGTCTGGGCCCCGATTAGAAGCGCCTCGGCGAAGAACCGGACGTGGTCGCTCCGTTAAATCATTCGCCAAAGATCGAGGATATGCGATTTTATCGAACGCTTGACCATCGAGGATCCGGCGGTGGCTCGAGCTGGCGGCTTCAATCTCTGCGGTGACAACGCAACCTTTGGTGGCGTGCACGATGTTTTGGCGTTGCCCTAGGCGCTCAATCGGCATATCTGGTAAGCTACATATTGGTCTTGTTTGTTAGGCGCGTCTAATTGGTCTTGTTTGTTAAACCGTCTAATCGTACCACCTGGTTTGCGAGCGGTCGGAAGGATTGCCGACTTGGGCGCCGCTGCGTGGTGCTCTCGAAGTGACCATTTACCAAGCAATTTGGAGAATCGAGAAAAGTAGGGCGAGTTTGAAATTATGAGAGCCGAGATGGAGGCCTTGGGCGAAGCGGAGAAAGAAAGGGCTCGGTCGCCGAGCAACCGTGTTGATCTTTGAGGAAGGGCAAGTCTTGGTGAGAATCGCTCGATCTTTCCAAGAAGGCACTTCTTTGAGCGGAAGCTTCGATTAGAGAGGAGCTTAAAGTCTCATGAAAAGTGTCGAAGGCCTTTGAGGCGGGGAGGCGCTCGGCGGAATATCTTTGAAGAAGTATCTAAATTTGAGAATCGCGGGTTCAAACATGGGTGGCTCAAAGCCCTCGGCTTCTTTGAGGCTACATTGGATTTGCCAATCCCCTCTGGCGGTGGATGTTGAGCCGCTTGAATCCGATGTCGAAGAATGATCTGGAGCAAGCGTTCTTGGCGTCTTTTTGTTTTGTTCTTGTTTTCGGTTTGGGGTAGTTTTCATGTATAAATTGGATGACGTTTGTGAGCAATTTATTAATGAAAATTTCATATAAATTTATTAATGAAATTTATTGTGCACTTTGTATGAAATTTATTGTGTGCACTTTGTATGAAAGAGTTACGTGGGTTAATTTTGATCGTGTAATTTTTGTTATTACCACGCACTTGGTATCAAAGAGTTACGTGGTTCGATGCATTTAGTAAAGCGGCATTGCATATCTTGTAGAAACCACGATTTGTGAATCTGCCCTTGCCCAATGAGTTCGTAAAAGATGACAAAGTGAGACCGACTTGTGGTAATTTGGGGTACTTGGTCGAAACGGATCAAGCGTGGTAGGATAACTTTACTGTGGCACGAATGATTTTATCTAGAATTTTTACGTAGAATATCGTCTGTCCAAACCTTAGTTGGATTTTATCTAAAGAATTTATCCGGAGTCGCCAACCGCTGAGGGTAGAGAGGAAAAGATTGTTCAATATGTGAGTTCCTGCGGATTCAGTTTATGTTCCATCAAGATCACCATTTGCAATTTCGCTGCCTATTGATCCTGAGCCCTTAGATTGACAAAGGGATCAATTAGTGAGCCGGCTGGGGTAATTTGGCCGAACAGATTGATGTATCTGCCCTTGCCCGTACCAGCTTGTCCTGCCGTTAATTTAATCGGCGCCGGGCGCTTGGGTTTTGCGATTAATGAACCTGCCTCGATCGTGCTGCCTCTGCAAGTGTTAAATGGTCAAGGGTACAGTTTTTAAGAGTTTGGTAGGTGTCTGTGTGAGACTTCTAAGAGAAAAAATCTGTTGTGCGAATGTCAAATAAGCTCTTCTTCAACAGCAAAGGGGAAGCCAAGACGCTGGCTGAGCTTGGCGGTGATATGCCACGAGGTGAACACCGTGGAGTGCCCTCGCGGGGTGCGAATAAGAGTTCTATGGGTCGAGAGAGGCGCCAATCTCCTCGACGTCGTAGTAGGTCGCCCAGACGGGATAAGCGATCCCAAGGAGATCGCCACACGCCCAAGTCGCAAGGGATCGAGGCGAATCCGAGCCCGTTAAGTTTTGCGATATTTGTGAAGAATAGGCCCATGAGCGGACTCGGTCGTTCGAGATCGAGATGTGGCGGTCGAGTTCGCTCGACAAATATTTCCTCGGAAGTTCGGAATCTATGGTTGGTCGTCGAGGACTACGAAGTGTTTAGCGAGGGCATTCACGGGCGGTGAAGGGCTCTATCGGCCTATAAGTAGGCATGCGATTAGCGCCACCCCGAGAAATGGAGAAAAAGGATGAGCGTATCCGTAGTTTGGAGGCTCGTGTGGGCGGTGAGCGTGAGTTAAAAAGATCAAAAGCAGCGCCCGGCACAACCGTGAGGCGGTGAATCAATAGTGGAAGAGCGGGTTCTGAGTCGGCTTATAAGCGGCTTGCCCTTGATCGAGCTTGGCGAGCATGTTCGCATTGGAGTCCGCCAAGGGAGGTCTTATGAAAAAGGTTTCACGAAGGCGCTTGGTTGGGATCCAAAAGACCAAGGAGAAGCTTGCTTAGAAGGTTTGCCGATGTGAAAACCGTGGGTTCGGGCATGGTTGGATCAAAGCAACTCAAGTTGCGAATCTCTTCGCTTGTCGGGCATAAATTCGGCGTCACCTCTCTACCCTGATGGGATTTTCCGTTTTACGCTTTCGAAGTTGAGAAGAAGCGAGGATGAGGGTGACGCCGTATGACTTTAATTGTAGTATGACTTTGATTATTGTAAGGTTCGAAATTATGTAATTTCTCGATTTTCTGAATAAAAGACGCTTTGTTGAAAGTATTAAATTGTCTCCCGCGTTCGGCGTATGGGTGTTTAACTTTATTGCATGGATTGTTTGGATAGACGTGAATACATCAATCAGACTCAGCATATCAAATCGGAACGCCGATTATTTGGAGAGATCGGCCTACATGCGTAGGCCGTTTATTTTTGTATAAAGCCGTTTTGATGTGTTGAAATTTAAAGAGGCCGTGGGTCAGGGGTCGGAGATGATACGGATTTGGCTCGAATGTCGAGTGTCTAGCCGATTGGGCAAGGTAATGTTTGCCCTTGCGTATTCTCTGCGGGTTTTAGCCAACCGCTGAATGACTAGGTCACGGAGAATGTTGACCGACGCCTGTTTCGTGGGGTTTGGTGTTGATGAAATCATTTCGAGATTTGGTTATTGAGATTGGGGCCATTACTGAGAATAAAAGCGGCAGGTGCCTTATGCAGTCGAATATATTTGCGGGGGATAGGCTAGAGTTCTCATCATCAGATGGTGATGATAGTTGCAGGAGCTCAAGTTCGGCCGACCTGGCGCTTGAGATGGTTTCTTGGCGGAGGATTCTCCGATGTGGGCGGTGGACGCTAAAAGGCTGGAAAATTGTCGACTTCAAGTCGTTGAAGCAGATCGCCCGAAAGGAGACATAGCGACCGCCCCTAACCTCCTTGTCTTGGATCTTGGCCTTGTCGTTGTCGATGGTGTCGGGGGCTCGTCGACATGCCGGTTCCGGCGCGGTTAGATCGATCGTTTTGAACGCAATGGTTGCTCAAGTGATGGGTTGATTTGTCTTGAAGTTAGAGATAGATATTGTAATGTTCGAACGCGGATTGCGTCTGTGTAACATTTTATTTAAATTGAATAAAAAAGTTTATTTCATATAGTACTCTTTAATAGTTTGATCTGAGTCTCTTGTATGGTTTGATTTATTTCATATAGTACTCTTTAATAGTTTGACCTGAGTCTCTTGTATGGTTTGATAGCTTGCTATTGGCCCTTGCCTTAGGCGGGGTACGAGTTGCACAATGCATCGTACTCGTGGGCGGCTCGAACTCAGCCGGACCTATTACTTAACAAATGATCCGGGGGTCTGTGAGACCCTATGGTGACCTGAACCAATGGGCTCTCCGTGTCCGGAGGCTTAATTTGGAGAATCGTGGTGTCCACGAAGGCGCTCGAATCGGAGGCTTATTCGCCCTATGGTGACTGCACCAGGCGCTCGAATCCGGAGACTTGATTTTGCCAATCGTGGTATCCACGAAGGCGCTCGAGGTCGGAGGCTTATTGACCCTATGGTGACTGCACCAGGCGCTCGAATCCGGAGACTTGATTTGTGTCGTGGTATCCTGAAGGCGCTCAGTCGGAGGCTTATTACCCTATGGTGACTGCATGAGCGCTCGAATCCGGAGACTTGATTCGCCAATCGTGGTATCCTGAAGGCGCTCAGTCGGAGGCTTATTCGGCCCTATGGTGACCTGCACCAACGGGCGCTCCGAATCCGGAGACTTGATCTGGCCAATCGTGGTATCCACGAAGGCGCTCAGTCGGAGGCTTATTGACCTATGGTGACTGCACCAGGCGCTCGAATCCGGAGACTTGATTGTGCCATCGTGGTATCCACGAAGGCGCTCGAATTGGAGGCTTATTGACCCTATGGTGACTGCACCAGGCGCTCGAATCGGAGACTTGATTTGTGTCGTGGTATCCACGAAGGCGCTCGAATCCGGAGACTTGATTTGTGCCAATCGTGGTATCACGAAGGCGCTCGAGTCGGAGGCTTATTGACCCTATGGTGACTGCACCAGGCGCTCGAATCCGGAGACTTGATTCGCCTGTCGTGGTATCCGAAGGCGCTCAGTCGGAGGCTTATTCAGCCCTATGGTGACCTGCACCAACGGGCGCTCCGAATCCGGAGACTTTAATTTGGGCCAAGAGGCTTGGAAGAGTGACAAAGAAAATCGACTTCCATTAAAATGTGGTACCAGTACAAGCATCAGATCCCAGAAGTCGGGTTCGGGGATGGATATTGACAAAATCTACGTTCGCGCAGAGTGCGGCGAGCCTCGGATCTCCTCAATGCATGATCGGTCGGGAAGCGCATAAGGCGATGGTAGGTGCTAGGGGCGGCCTTCATGGCGTGCGGCGAGCGCCCATAATGGCGTTATCTGGCGGCGGAAGCTTCTAGCGAAGAATCCCGTCTACGGTCTTTGAGCTGCTTTCGGACCGGTATACGACTCTCCAGCGGGTACTCTGGATTCGTGTTGAAGCCGAGCGATGGGCTGAGCGATGGAGGCAGTCCGACTCTTTGAGGCCGAGTTTAACAAAAGTTCCGTAATACAAGATCTCGAAGTGCTTCACGGGTCTATAAGAATCGTTCAACGCTAAAGCTGGCGTCTGGCGTGTCGGACGATCGAGAGGATCGGCGTGGTGGCCTTGTTAGATGAAGTCGAGTCATCGAACTTAATTGCCGAACTTGATGTATGTCGCGTGACATATCATCTTTGCGGGGTATTGGGCGCGTTTGGATCGTATGCTGCGGTCGGCGGCCGTGGATTACGTGGATTACACCAAGTGGAGGCGAGTCTGCCTCAAGGCTAATGCTTTGGTTGGCTTTGCCCTTGCCACGTCTTGATCTGGCCGACCATCTTGCACCGGCTCCAGATGATCCTTTAGGGCATAACAGTTCTCGGTTCGTGGCGTGATCTTTGTGGTATTCACATCGCTTGTCCCTCCTCCGTGTGTCGGAGGGCCCACCATATTTGGACCATTTGAAAAAGCGGAAGGTGTTGGACCTTGGTCATTATTGTCGCGATCGGCTCCGTCAACTCCGTATACTTCTTATCGGTTCGCCTTGGCGTCTGCTGTCGACTTTATGACGTTAGATTCGTGCGATAGAACCTTGATAAACAGTCGGCGAAGTCCGCCTTTTGTCTCGCTTGGTTCGTTCTTTGGGGTTGAGGGCTTTGTGGCGGGGCGGTGATTGGTCGAAACAATTTCGGGTGAGCCGTTTCTTTGGATATTTGTCTGCTTTGATCCTCGGGCATCGTCTTCCACTTTACAATATTCTTCAACTTTCTTCATCAATGCCCAAAGCTGTTTCGGGGCCTCCGGGTCGAGGCTATGCGAAACCTTGTCGGGATGTAGACCCATTTTGAAAGCGGTGATGGCCATGGAATCGTTACTAGCGTCGTCGGCGAGGTTGAAGCACTCCTAATGTCGTCTGCGAAATGCGCTCTGGCGTCTCTCCCGGATCTGCATGGCCCCGGAGAAGTCGGCTGTTCGGTTGTACCTCGTTGGTGATGAACACACTGAAGGATTTGCGGTTGGCGGAAACTCTTAATTGAAGGCGCTCCAACTTGTAATACCACGGACGGCTAGTGGGCCTAGGGCGCTAGGGAATATTCGGCACATGAGGGCTTCATTGTCTGCGTCTTGGCGTCATGGCCTTTGTTGTAATAGCGGATATGATCGTGGGATCGATTTGCGTCGTAAGAGTAAGCGAGACTTTGAATTTCTTAGGCGAGGGCGCCCTTGCGATCCGTCGAACAAAGGATCGTCTTTGGTCTTCCTCGTTGGAGCTACTTCTCCTGCGCTTGTTCCTTGTTCGCGGATCCATCATGGAAACCTTTTGGAGGCTTCAGGTCGTCCCTTTGCGACGGACTCTGTGGATAATGAATTGGAGTTGTTATCGGTATCCTTTGGTCGGGCCCGAGGTCTTTGTCCGTCTACCCTTGGAAGTTGTTACGGTTCTGGCGCATGGCCTCTCTAGATTTTGCTACCTCCAAGGCCAAGTCTTGGCCAGTCGTTCGTTCTCGGCGATCATGTTTTCGAGCCTTTGTTAGATTCTGTTTTGCTTGTTCCATGATAGCTGCATTGCTTCTTGTCTTTGAAGTTGTTGGCGAATCAAAGTTCAAAGCGCGTCGTGCGCGATGGTTTCTTTCGAGCATGTTAGCGGGGTGAGGTTGTCTTCCGTGCGATCTCGTCGATGGCTATCGGGGATCTTGATCCGCCTTCCATGGATATATTTGAGTATTCCCACAGACGGCGCCAATTGTGGGGAAGTGGATTGGAAATACTCTTCGAATCCTGGGAGACGCCAATGACCCTCAGCTAGTCACCTGAGAAGATACAAAGACTTGTAGGGATGGCGGAACTAGCACTCAAGCGTCTGAATTAGCTCGTCCCCCGCGAGTGAGCTTGCTTCCTCAATCTTTAGTAGTGATCCTTTTCTTACTCTTTTTTTTTCTTTTTTCTTTGTTTAGTCTGTTGTCACTATATTTATACTCGCCTCCTCTGACCCTCGGGATCAGGGCCTACTTTTTCAATCATTACCTTTTCTACTACTCGGCTATAGGGACGGACCCTATTCGGCCCCCGACCCTATTCGGGCCCTTATCCTTGTGTGACAGAGGCCGGCTATCGTCTAGCCTCCGAAATGTACCTCCCCTATGTTTTTCAACTATTCGGCTACCACAGCTTCTATATCTTTTATTAATCATTTCCTTGTCTATTCATGTTGTCCCATTGGCCGAAAGTCTGTCACCTGCTTATTGTCGGCTATGGCCATTTCACCATGCTTTATAGTGAGAGGTCTTATTGCATTTAATGCCTTGACAGTCGCCTTTAATGCTTGGCACGTGGGTTCAACATCTTTGTAGAATCTTTGTCAGCCACGTGGCTAGGCTCTTGCTTAACACATGTCCAGCTGGTACTTGGGCTTGACTATTGTGAGTTCTCTATTGGGCTTGGTGTTGGGCCTGTTCTACTAGGCTTTATGATAACTAGTCAAATAATTGTTTGGAAAACCTATAGCAACCATGGGTTGGGCCCTTCTGGGCTCTGCCCCATCAGTTAATATAATTCAAGCCCTTTAGATATTACATAAGGCCATGTTGTTAGGACTTGGTTCTCAATTGTAATTATTTTTATTAAATGTAATTATACTCATATATATATATTAATTCTTCCTAAATAGAGTAAAACTGAGATCAAGTGATGATAGACCAAATGGTAATAACATATGTAGTGAAGTTATGGCCACAACTCAAGCGGTGGTCCAGTGGTTATCTAGTGGTGATTCACACTTCGTTAGATTTTAGAGACTGTTTTAAAGTACTAGACAATTGAATTCACCACTCAAGCGGTGATGAAATAGTTTGAGCAATCTAAGTCAATTTAGATAGTTACATAAGCACAAATCTCGATTAGATTTAGATCAAAGTCCTTAGTTTCTCTCTATAGATATGCAAAAACTCCGCAGAATTGATCTAGAGAGAGAATTCATCAATCCTTGATAAAAAAGTAAACACTTGATCATCAAGCATTGATCGAGTATCTTCAAGGTGTTTCTTCATCAAAATCACATTCCATAAAAAAGACCTTTGGATGATACGAAAGGCAAGAGTGTATGTAGATTCTAGAGTCAATTTAATTGTTTATTTAAAAAGTGAATTATTTTGTGTTTGTTGGCACGTAATTTTCATCTCAATTAGTGTCATGACCCAAACCCGCACCTATAGGTTTAGCATCGTAACTGGCCAGTAATTCGTGATTACCAAAGGCCTGCTTAACTGTAATAACAGTAATACAATAATAAGGGCCGGCGGAAGCTTGTAAATAATAAAATATTGCGTCCAATGAGTTGTGAGGACTTAAATGAACAACAACTTTGATATATACATAAACATGTAAGTCCATAATACACTTATATACAAAATGAAAACATCAGTTAGGGAATTAAATCCCATTACCAAAACAGTAGCAACAAAAGTCATAGAACATTCACATCATTTAAAGACAATGCCAAAAGAGTGAACTTAGAACCACCCAAAAAGCCTTAACACTTGATGGTTTGGAACCTCGAGGTGAGGCACAGTAGTTGGCTTAACAAAACAGGGTTCGGGTTGATGCCACTAAGATCGATCGGGTGCTTGATCACCTACATACATATAATAAACAGTGAGCTAAAGCCCGGTGAAAAACAATTGTGTAAAGGGGTTTATGAATGATGTCCTTATAACAGCTCAAAATAGTCAGTTTCAGTAGTGATTCAATTTTCAAGCAGAATTTCATACATTTTAGAGTCATATGAAATCATAGCAGTCATACGTCTTACATTGAATAGCAAAACAGTACAGTAGGTTTTAAAGACTGAACAGTCATTTGATGGTCATCAATACAGTAACAGTAGTTCCAAAGATTGCAACTGACAGAGATCTCTGTAACAGTAATAGTAACAGCAGCAGCAACAGCAAAAATTGACATAGATGCCATGAGTACAGTTCACAAAATAGGACAATCATTCATTCAATAAATAGTATCATTTCAGAAAACATTGGAAAACAATCCTTGGGGCAAGCCTTGTTTAAGTTTGTGAAATCTACACAAACATGCTAGGATCCATTTTTCTTCTTGACAACCATGGTATTGGACAGCCATGCTGGATAAGTTACTTCGTGAATTGCCCTGGCTTCGAGCAATCTGTTAACTTCGTCAACAATGGCTGAAGTATGCTTCGCAGCCGACCGTCGACTTTTCTGAATAATTGGTTTAACCTTTGGGTTAATGTTTAAGCGGTGCTAGGCTACTGTAGCACGTCTGCGAGGGACCTCGGCTACAGTTCGGACTCGATTTGTGTCGCGGTTCTAAATCTGAACCAAAGAGTCCAAATCCGGCAAATCGTTTGAGAAAACAGATTTTTTTGAAAAGTAGTGCCAAACATGGACTGCTTTGCCAGATTACAGAGTCGCCACCTAAATATTTTAAAATGGGAAATTTAGGAAACCCTGACTCGGTGCCGAAGGCCACATGTAAAATCATTACCAAAGTGGTCTTGGCTCGGGGAGCTTAGATACGATCGGGAAGGTCGACTATGAGCACCCCCTTTCGCGGTCCGAAGACCGGCCTCTACTAACCGTGATATCCAATTTTGAAAACTTTATGCGTTCTTATTCCAATTATTAGCTTAGAATTACTATGTGATGCGCACAACACAAAAGTATAGACTAGATTGCCTAATTTGGAAATAAACATTGCATATCCGTTTTGTCTCGAAAAACGTGTTGTTTTCTTTTGCTACTCGCAAGTAGGCTAAAATGCGGATTTCAATGAGTTGTTCCAACTCAGGCAATCCAACCTCCACCCACAGGCATTCAAACAGTTTATCACAGGTAAGCAATTAGCCGCATGGCAATCATACTGTTATGGTAAACATCCACACGCATGCGATATGCTAAAGCCATAAAAACTTACATCGTACTCCGTGCCAAAACAGAAACCCGGTTAGCAAACATGCATGACCTAGTTCATGTTAAATGGCTAATGCAACACAAGCATAAATGCAAGCTAGAGTAGGCTCGGCTAACCCTAAACATGGCATATGAAATGCTTCAAGTAGCATGTATTCAGTTTGGAATTGAAAATTGCGATGCAGTTTGCATGATGTGCCGAGCCCGGTGCATGTAAACAAATGCATGAATGCACTCCTGCATTGCATAAGATATGCTAATTTAAGTATGCCCTAATCTACCATCGAAAGCGGGTAAATAAAAGGGATAGAAAGAAATGGGGATTGGAAGACATACACCCACTCACACACACTTATTACACATTCGCCCTCGCTCGGAGGGACCAAAATAATAATACAGATCGAAAAAAATAATTAACTAAACTAGCTAATTAAATATTACAAATTGACTAAATTAATTTAAACAGATTAATTAATCTAATTAAAGCAATGAAACGCCTCGGGATGAGGCGGATCTGATGCATGCAGGACTCGCTCGGAATCCATTGCCATAAGTTGCCTCTGTTTACCTTGCCATACTCCTCAAAAATTGCCAAAGTTCTGGATTGCTTCTCACGGGTCTTTGTGGAACACCATCGGCTAAGGGGGATGGCCACCGGCCAAGGGATATGATCACCGGCTACATGTTATGCTATCGGCCAGTCATTCTTTGCCGGTCGGCACTTAACAGTGCCGGTCGGCCAAAATTTGGCTGACAAAGAGAGGACAAGCAGTGTATGGCATGGCAATTCAAAGCATGTGTGCACCAAACACATCCCACATTATGTTGAAGGCTCAATGGGGCATGTGCCTCGATCCTTGGACCACCAATCGCGCATTTCTATGCGTGATGGCCCAAAGGACCAAGAATGCAACTTCAATGTCAAATGCATGCAATGCAAACAAGCAAATAAAGGTGCCAAACCTCCATCATACTTCACTTCAAGAGGCCCAACATGCATGCCAATGCAACAAGGCCCTAAGCATGTTATCTACTATGCCATATGGACAATGCGAGGCACTTATATAAGCATACAAGCAGGCGTACAAGGCAAGTATGCAAACTAAGCAATGAGATGGACTTACACATGAATTGGGCAGCTCTAACAAGGCTCAAAACAGTGGCCAAAGTGCCTAGAGATAGAGACTAAACACACGCACACACATGCACATGTTAAGGCTCAAGACCTAGGCATACAAAGTCAACTCTCATGCACACTTAAGAGACACAAACATGGGCTAATAGCATGCATAAAAAAACTCTGAAATCCATGTTAGGCATGATGCCAAAACATGCAATGAAGCAAGCCAAATATACAATGAATGGCCCAAATCTTGAAACAAGCCATGTAGGCTTAAACCAAGGCCAAGTCCGCCAAGCCTCACACGGCTAAGGGGACTCAAAAGCAGTCTAAGCAGACCTAAACAAAGCCTAAGGAGTACCTAGATGGCATCTAAGAAGCTCAAGTACAAAGGCATGCAACATGACCAAAACATGGAGCATCCAACACATGCTTTTAAAGCATTAAAGAAACAACTAAAGCATGCATACAAGCACACCCAAAAGTCTGAAATAACATGCTAGATGGTTCCAAACTATCAAGAATGAAGCAAGCATGGCGTGCTATACACTCATACTTTCAAGGCCAACAAGCCAAATGCAAAGGAGCTACATAATGCATGATGGGATCAGCCCAAATGGCTATGGGCAGAGTTAAATCATGGCAAAATAAGTACACAAGCTTCACAAACACAAGTCTAAAACATGTTAGAAACTAAGGCTAACAAGCTAGTCATGTTAAGGCAATATTAAGGCATTACAAAGTAACTATGCAAATCATGCAAAGAGTACTAAAACCAACTTGAAATCATGTTATAGCATGGCAATATAAGCATGGAAAACAAGTCAAACATGCTCAACACACATTCAAGCATGGAGCTCCTTAAGGAAGCAAGATTTGTCCTTTTCAAGGACATCAATGAGAGGGGGTGGCCCTCCCCTTTTTGAGGCTTCAAGGCATGCTCTTCACCACTGAAATCCCTCAAGATTTCAGTGGTGAAGAGATCCTATCACCAAAATCTCGGATCTCTCCAAAATAGCACAAAATGGGGCCTTTTCAAACCCTAAAGGGGGGTCAAACTTCCCCAAACCACAAAACACTCTTAATATACAATAAAGAGCGTCAAAAATCAGAACTTTTATGTGCCAAACACTAAGCCCAAAAACTGTTCTAAACTAGGTAAAAACAAGATGCAAAAATGGAAAAAAGAGAGCTAGTTTCTTACCCTTGTAGCCTTCTTCAACAAAGATGGAGGGATGGCCTCTTTGAGCTTCAAATCAACCAAAAACAGCAAGAACCAACCTTTGGAACCTCGAACCAAGAAAGGTGGAACACTAGGTGTTTTAGTGCAATAGTAAGGCACAAAACACCTAGATTTCAAAGAGAAAGAGAGATAGTAAGTATATCTATTCTAACCTAAAAAACCAGAGCTCTAACTCTCTAACAATGGTTAAGTCTCTCAAGAAGCCAACCCTTGAGCAAAGGGAAGAGCTTTCCCTCTTATTGGCCAAAAGCTTACAAGCTTAGCCACTAAGCAAGCTCATCCCCCCATACTCGTGTAAGGAGGGAAGACAATGCACAGGTATGCGAAAATATCTCAGAAAGCAAGTGCACAGTGTCCGGCCGGCATAAAATGTCATTTTGACAAAATTTAGTGCCGACCGGCACAAAAGAGTGCCGATCGGCACAATAAAGTGCCGATGACAACTCCGGCCAGCCGATGGCCTCTAGCCCCAGCCGGTGGTGTGTGGGGATGCCTCACAAACAATTCCCTGCCCTTCCAAGGCAAAACACAAGTGTTTGATGCAAAACCAAACACAAACGGTCGAGTTCGGAGGTCCTGAGGCAAAGCGGCCAGATCTCAGGAACTCCAAGCGAACACGAACATGGATAATCACCGAGTGTCCCAGCGGTGGCGTCCAAGTCTTGAGGACGGTCAAAAATGGGGTGTCTCTGGTTGCCCTCTTTGTGAACTTCGAAGTCATAACAATGACGGGAGTGAATGTCAAAGCCTAGAGACGACCCATTTTGACAAGGCCGAAGACTTGGACAATCATACAAAGACAAATAAGGTATGCGCCCGAAGGCAGGGGCAAAATGCAACTGAAAATGCAGGAAGCCGGGCATAACTTATGATCATGCAAAGAAAGCTGTAATGAAGCACGCATGCGACAGTTATAAGCTAGCATACACCAGACTACATTACCATGTAGAAAGGATGAGAATTATGCAATTCTCAAACGTCTCACGCGGAGGATACAATACCTGCGCGGCTCGTCCGGTTGCACCGGCCTCAAATGAACCGTACATACAATATCGTGCCTGTAAAGAAAGCAAACTTAACAGGTACAATATTGTTAGCAATATGCATGTCATGCAAAATGAATGCAGGATGATATGCAAAATGATATGCAATATATACAACTAATAATGCAATGCAATTGAAACTATATGCAATGCCGACTACATGCAGGGCAATTGAATCGTGATTCAAACCGGAACGGTCCGAAACCACACAAATGTCAAATAGATTGATGGAGGTGACAAGTCCGTCTCCCATAGAACGATGTCTGATCTATGAGTACTTCGCACGGACACAAGAACAAGTATTGGGTGGAATGACATAAGTGGGAAGCGACCATTGGGGCGAGAATAATGATCCTAATGCCGGACGCAATGACTACACTATAATGTAATGGAAATGGATACAATGGATATGGCACGCGGGCCAAACCGTATTTTGCCTAGGAAAGGCATGTACGCATACAAGCCGTATCTAACACAGAAGCGGTGCCGCTACCCTCAAGGCTCGGACACAAAAGCTCGACAACTGTGTTTTGACACGAAAAGTGTGGGCACATACCAGACCAAGCTCAACAAGGAAAGGTGCAAGCCATAGATGGAGGTGATGCAATGGATGCATGCAAGCTACAATGCAATGGATATGGATACAATGGATATGGCACGCAGCCATCGTATGGCATATTTTGCCTAGGAAAGGCATGTACGCGCAAGCCCGTATCTAACACGCGAAGGATTGCCGCTACCCTCAAGGCTCGGACACAAAAGCTCGACAACTGTGTTTTGACACGAAAAGTGTGGGCACATACCAGACCAAGCTCAACAAGGAAAGGTGCAAGCCATAGATGGAGGTGATGCAATGGATGCATGCAAGCTACAATACACTGGATATAGATATTTACAGAAAAAAAAAATGCATGACATATGCACTATACTACAATGGAATGCATGACATATGCATGTTTTTTTTTTTGTTTTTTTTTTGTTTTTGAAAATGCATGACATATGCAATAGTATTAATGATGCATGAGATGCATGTTTATGCAATGGCTGCGATTGCAGTTTTCCCTATTCTACCAACGGGGCGATATACTAGGTTGGTTCAGTATCTAGAATTGAGACGTAAACACGCCGCCTCAATCTATGGGGCTTCCATACAGATTTCAAGCCGAGGGTATACCCCCTGGGTATTTAAACCAGACTTTAGTCTCGGAAATTCCGAACCTTTGCGTTCTAGGCATAAGCCGTTTAAACTCTAGTTTTCACCGTCCCCATTGGTCTCCTAGGAACTTACCGCAAACACAGACGGGTGGCTTTACCAGGCCACCGAAAGTCGTTCGGGCACGACAAACACCGAAGGAATTGCATCTTCAGAGGATTTAAGGTCTCCTAGACCGTGCGTGTTTAAGGCCTCGCCAGACCAGGGGGCAACGATGAGATGCGCAAAACAACGCTATGGAATGCATGCAAAATGCAATGAGGTGCATCTTTTACCGAAGGTTTTGCACCTCCCGAGGATTTAAGGTCTCCCAGACCGTGCGTGTTTCAAAAGATGGAAAATGGAGTGCAATGAGGTACGCGTGCCTCAAAGGATGGAAAATGGAGTGCAATGAGGTACGCGTGCCTCAAAGGATGGAAAATGGAGTGCAATGGGGGTGCGCCAAACGGCACGATGAGATGCATGCCAAATGCAATGAGGGGCAACTTTAGTGCACCGAAGGTCTTGCACCTCCCGAGGATTTAAGGTCTCCTAGACCGTGCGTGTTTAAGGTCTCGGCGGACGTCGCCGCATGGGTGCCGGGAATGGCTTCAAGATGCGCGACAATCTTGGCGAGATGATGATACATGACAATGCATGCGCCAAAGGTTTTGCACCTTGAAGGATTTAAGGTCTCTGGACCGTGCGTGTTTAAGGTCTCGCCGGACAGGATCAAACTACGAGGTCTTGAAATAATAGCGATGGAATGCGAAATGCAAGATGAAGCACGCGAGGTAGTACACCTCACGTGGATCAAAATGAAACACGTGAAGTAGTACACCTCACGTGGATCAAAATGAAATGCAAGACGAAGCACACGTACCTCGAGATGCGACGAAATGCAAAATGAGGTACGCATACCTCATTTGATGGAAAATGAAATGCAAAATGAGGCACACGTACCTCGAGATGCAATGGAATGCGAAATGAAACACGTGAAGTAGTACACCTCACGTGGATCAACATGAAATGCAAAATGAGAGAGTATGACACGCATGCCATACGATAATGCAAAACGGCACAAGTCGCAAGGGACGTGCAAGATGGCGCGATACGATGCGCCGGACAATGTGATGGATGCGCGCGACGCACACGGGGCAACTTTTGAATCTTATGAAAGACAAAAGGATACAAAAGGATACAATCTTCGCTTGAATTTGAGCGTTACGCACAGTAGAGACGGTCCGAAGTCAAAACGGAGGCCGGTTGAGCATCGGGGATGCACTTTCTTGCACTTTCTTGAGTTATGAAGACCAGAGACTCCTCATCTTGCCTAAAAACATCCTTGGGAGCACCACCGGCTGGGTGGGGTGGTCACCGGCTACCACCGGCTGCCTAAACTTACCCACCGGCACAAAACAGTGCCGACCGCCAAAATAGTGCGATCGAGAGCCATTTCATTTCCTTGGGCCTTTTAAAATAGGGCTTGAAACCCTATTCTTTTCACTTCCACGCCGAAAACTCTTGCTCTCCCTCTCCAAAGTGTTTTCCCTCACTTTTCATCGATTTCGTAGCGTTTCACGCTTGTTTTCTCGTCGGATTCGCGATTTTCGTCGCGTTTCGGATATTTTCGACCGAACAAAACTTTGTTTCGGTGCATTTTTCGCCATTTCCCCCTTTTCGGGACTTGCTCCCCTCGATTTTCTCTTCATTCGCGTGTCTTTTCACACTCCGACCCTTCCGGCCATTTCCGACCCTCTCGGGGTTGACCTCCTAGCTTGACTTTTCGTATTCCACCCCGGTTTTCATTTTCCGGTCATTTTTCACCACCATTACCCATGGCAGACGATGTTCCACATGTCGGGACTCCCCCGGACCATGAGATGGACCTCGGGGTAGAGCTCCTCCCGTTGAGCGAGTGCCCATTTGATCCGGCGACCTATCGCCCGGCCATCCACGTGCTACCACCCGATGGACTTCGCCATTTCATGGCTTTGAGGGACTTTGGACCGGAGCTTCTGCTGTGAGCCGCCTCCCACTTGTCTTCTGGCGTCGCCATGGTAACATTCTCGTCTTTTATTTTTTACGCAATGTAGGATTTCACATCAGCCACTTAGCTAATCGAACCCATTAAGCGCTTAGTTTTGGTGTCTTTGTCTTGTAGTTGATTGTAGACAAACTCATAGCGACATTTGTTTAGGACCGGCCTTTTATGCACACACACTTTGCGGCCTCAAGCACTCAAACACGGCACACCTTGCTTGCCACTTCGCCGACACCGGGCTTATTTGAATCTGAAAACTTCGCACATGCTAGATTTGCACAAAACTACACCAACAGCTGACACATCTGCGTTGTAGCTCACTGCAAACCTCGATGACGGCTTCTGCTTGAATCTGAAAAATGCGCACCATACATATCTGTATGTCATTTCTCACAAAACACCGACACATCACAGTAGTAGTCCACCCAGATATCGAAACGACATTTGCTTGCATCTGAAAAATGTGCACACATGCACCAAGTTTACCTTGGAGCATCTAAAATACACCGACGCATCGCATTGTAGTTCTTTGTAAACACCGGCACCGGTTTTTTGAATTTTAAAGATAATCTGCCGCGCATGGGATACGGTTACACCAGCGCATATCTTCATATGGCTTTGCAATTTCTTGACTCTGAGGAGACTCCCATACTCTCGCGGGTATGGGAGCGTTCTGCTTCGCGAGTGAATGCCGCAGCTGACGCCGTTAGCCGCATTGTGGATCGGGCCGGCTTCGGTACCTTCTGCAGGGGACTCTCCAGGCTTTCTGCTTGCAGACCTCTTCTTGCCGCTCTGGCGGAGAGGTGGTGGGACACCACCGATTCTTTTTCATTATCGGCGGCCGGGGACATAGCGATGACCCCTTATGACTTCTCGATGCTCACCGGCATCGGGGTGAAGTGATCCGATCCGCCGACCTGAACATGGGCGAGTGGATTGCCGCTTCGAGTTCATTTGCTTTCGGCGCCGCCGCTTGTTAAATCGAGGTTCGTCGCTACTCTGGTTCGAGTGCGATTTAGTCACGGACCATCTTTGGTGGGCCAGCTCAGATGACCAGAGGCGGCGAGAGATATGCAGCGGCTTCCTCATGTTCTTCTTTGGGGACCACCTGTTTGCCGGCCGGGCGAACAGTGCCCTCTGCCTTTCGGCGCCTTGGTGGATGTCGAGAGGATTGTGCGATATGGTAGAAGCGCGGCTTTAGCCACCCTTACGGTTATATGAGCTCGATCTCTCGTGGCGGTGGGCCATTTGCTAGGAGGCTCTTGGCGAGCTTTGGGAGGTATGTCTTCTTCTCTGCTTTTCATTTACGCTCTGTACTTTCTACGTAATACGTACCTGCACACCTTGTGATGCCTTTACAATTCTTGTACCTTGTACACACGGCACACACATATACGCTTTATCTTGTTGTACTGCTTTATTCTGCTGTATACTCTGCTCAATACCTTTGCACAACCTGCATCTGCTATTTACGCTTTAATACGTGATACCTCTTGACAATCATCTTGGCCTTTGTTTTGCAGTTGTGGGTGTATGCCTACTTTCGCAGCTAGAGCGATTGGGAGCGGAGACCCCTCTGGTCGTCCCCTTTTCTCGCCGCTACGATGGGCGATGTGTCCGGAGGCCCCGGGACACTTTTAGCTTCTTCCGCCGTTTCTTCGACACCATCACCCCCACCGAGGTATGTTTTACTTACAGTCCGTTTAAACTTCGCTTTCAAGCGTATATTTCTATATCAATAGATAATCAACTGTATTTCATTTCAGGTCACCTGGCAGCCGTGGGCTCCACTCCCAGCGGTGATACGAGATCGGTATGCCGGCGCCATCGAGACCTCGTGCTACCGGATTCTCCTGGAGGGCCCGGTCTGTCGAACTGGTACAGGTGGCGTTTCTACGCCGGACCATAGGATCGGGGCGAATAGTTCGATCCATCCTCCGGCGCATGAGGCGAAATCTGACTTCCGGCGGATGGAGGACTACACCCTTGGTGGGCGCGTGGACGTGGATGCCCGAAGCGATGGCGACTATTCATCGTCCGGACCTTTATCATGCGGCCTCTGGCGGGGCTCCCGAGGTGATCGGCGAGACTGCGGCGCCAAGCCAGGCGAAACGAGGCGAGGCGGGGCCGTCCTGAGGCTCGGGCTCATGGCGGAGGAGTCTGAGAGGGCGAGGGCGGCTGCCTGCCTACTACTATGTTGACTTATAGGGGCGAGTGGGGAGTCCTACAGATCCCATTTGCTCCTCCTCCATTTGATCACGAGTTGGCGGTATTCTGACTTGCCTCCGGTATGTATTACTTTATTTGCATCTTGCATTGTTATTTCATTTCATTCGGATATCCCACGAATCTTGATATATTTAATACTTTTGCGAGCTTCCTCAAGTATACCGTCGATCTGTGGAGTTGAATGCCTCCTGATGGGGATCTTTGCGGCGGACTCTCGATGCTTTGGCCGTCTCTGACTTGCGGTATGTTCTCGACCTGATCTCAAATCATACTCTGTTTTACAATCTGCTATCTTGCACAAAAATCGATAAAGCGCTCACGGCTTTCATACACTATTCGCCTGCTTGCATCTTCTTGGCGATAAAGCGCTCACGGCATTCACACCTTGTACTCATACTGCTGCATTCTTTCTTGATAAAGCGCTCACGGCATTCACATGCTTGTACTCATACTGCTGCATTCTATCTTGATAAAGCTGCTCACGGCATTCGATGTGTTTGTTCTTTATATTTTTTGACCTCCTTTCCGATCCCTCCGATGGGTGGTCTTTGCTCAGTGGGCCTCCCTTTCCACCGGGATGGCGGGATATTCCCTCGTACTAGAGGGGCGTGGTCATGTGGGGAGCGACTCACGAGCTCCAGTTCGAGGCGGTGAGTCGGGCGGAGGCCCGAGTCATTCTGCGGAGGCGGGGATAGCTTCGGGCTCGGGCTCTGGCAGCGGCAGCTCAAGCGATGCTTTGTGCTTACGCCGGAAGAGGCGAGGTGACCCTTAGGCATGAGGCCTACTACTGATGATGATTTTTGCTGCTTCTTTTCTTTATTTCTTTTCTTGTACTTTTCTCTTTTTTGGTAGATAGAGTACTATATCTTTGCCATGACGATTTTGCTTTCTTCAAAAGTTTGTACTTTGAAAGAGATTATATAAAGCAAACTTTTTATCTGAAAAGTGTTATGTTTACATATCTCCTACTTCGCACTGCATTGCATCATATTACACCTCAATGTAAATGAAATTTTGATTTGTTGTCTGAAAATGGAGCATTTGTACTGTAATACACGGATAACCAACCAACTAACAGCAAGCAACCCAGACAAATCACTGCTCAAACTTGGCAAATGGCCCGCATTCTGCTGGGGATCATTCTGCACACAGCTCACAACTCAGTATTTGGTTCATTCTGTACACAGCAAACTTTGAACAAACAGCCCAATCTGACAAACCGGATCACAAGGCGACGGTTGCGAAATTGAAACACACTCGGATGTCCCAAATTTTCCATTTCTTCTCTTACCTCGCATGGATGTAGAGAATGGCACGACATTCTGAGCACGGACGATTTTGAGGTAAAGAGAGGTTTTTTTTTTTTTAACCTGGGTATCGAGCCTACAACTGGACACCGCCGGAGAACTCAAGTACAGAAAGTAAAAGGCTCACGACCTAAACACAACGAGACACACTCGGAAAAGACTCAAAACTGAGTTGGGACTAACAAACCAAAAGACACGACACGGACGTGTTTGAAAACAAAAGACCTTGAGGAGCCAATTCTTCTGGGCAAGTTTCCCACCCTTTCTGATTTGTGTGATTCTCACGTCGCTCGGCCCTTCAGGCTCGTTTTTTTTTTCTAAAAACCCTTCTCTCACTTTTCTCTCAACTCACACCTCTCTATTCTTTAATCTCTCATTTTATATCCCTCCCCTGAGTGGTTGATAGATGGATAGAAAGCGAGGGATTCGTGCCCGATACAGCTAGCTCGCGGCTATTCCTTCTGGGAGTCAGTGTGCCTTTCTGGCGAGTGCATTGGTGACAAGGGAGAGACAGAACACCTGACTCGACTGTGCCCCTAGTTCATTACTCTGACCATTCTTTGTTTTCTAAAACAGTTTTGATCAAAATGAACGCCAGATTAGCGTGCTTGGGCAATTTTTGATTTCAAAATCATGCAAGTCAGGTTGCAAGCACTGAAAGTTTTTCTTTTGGGTCCAGACATGGCCCAATTTTGGAAAATGGAATTGTTTTCGAGAAAATAGTCAACCTTAGTAAAAACAAATTTTCAAAAACTATTTTCGCAAACGGTCAATGCTCAACAAGCACAGAACCTACCCTCGAGATACGCAACCTCGGATCGGAGGCAACTTGGGAAAATTGCCCCTTGCTTGAAGGGGCGCATGGCAACGGAAAGTTGCCCCTAGTTTGGGCGGCAGCTCAGGGCAATCTTTATGGCAATGCGAGGCAACGGAAAGTTGCCCCTAGTTTGGACAATGCCGCAGCATGCTCTCAGCGATCTCGACCGGCTCGGACCGGGACACGGAGAGGATGAAAGCGACCAAACAATATATGGACATAGTCACCTTGAAGGCGTTGGTGGCTGGGTTTTAGGAGGAAGTTGATCACGTAGTTCCAGTCATTGCAACCGAGACATCAGATTCGGAAGAAGGCACAAGTGATCAAAACCATGACATGAACTGAGATGCTATGAAAGCGTTAAGGGCTGGACTTCAGGATGAAGTTGCCTACGTATCCCAAGCATGGGAATCAAGCCTTACGTAGTTCGGGGTTAAGGTACACTCGGGTATTTAACCTCTCCTTTTTATGCTCTAACTTTTGCCAAGGCGCCTATTGCAGGTTTTTGACCTCGCGAGCTTCTTTTTCTTTTTATTTTTAATTCTTTTTCATTTTTCTCTTTTTTTTTTCTTTTTCTTTTTAGGCTCTAACTTTTGCCAAGGCGCCCGATGTGGGTTTTCGACCTTGCGAGCTTCTTTTTCTTTTTCTTTTTCCTCTTCTTTTTGTATATATATTTTTTGTATGTATTTTTTGCTTGCTCTAACTTTTGCCTGGGTAGCCCTTCTGGGTTTTCGACCCAGCGAGCCTCTCAAAGGGTAAAAGTATAACAAATCCATGCCAAATGGTTTTGGGATTGACGCCTCCCCTTTTCCGGGAGAAAGCCGGTTGCAGTGCTCTGCAGGAGATTCCATCATGGTCGCTTTGCAAACTTCTTTTGGTGAAGTCTAATCTTTTGCTCGGATTTCGGTGCCTCTTGATCGAGGGCTGTTTCGAGTCTGGCTTCGCAGGCCTTGCATTAATAACTAAATTCTGGATGCCGGTCCAAGGTTTGGAAAATCAAAGGTCGAGTTTCGAGGCCGAAGCGATCTAAGTTGCGTAATCTCAAGAGCGATTCCACACAGGTCTTCGCAGGACTGTGCAAAACATTTTGTTTTTGAAAGTTTTTAAGGAGGCGACGAATCGCTCGTGCTGAAGACAGTGTGGAACCAGTCTGGATTAAACTAGAGTCCTTCTCAGTACTCACGCGGACCAGCATGATTTGAATCATTAAGGGCTTAGCATGCCTCTCTTTCTTTCAATCGATCAAATTTTTGCAAATCCCAAAGAATTCCTTCCTCTTCGTTTTTCACCGCAGTATGCAAAAAGGTTTTGAAAAACTTAGGTCATTGCAATAACTTTTAAGACACAAAAGAGCAGGTGGAATGCACTGTCACCCCATTCGAATTCTCTGGCACAACTAGCCCAACATGATCAATAAATATGGAAACACGGTAGCCACGGCTGTTTTGTTCAAATTTCCCCGGATGTAAATTGGCTCCAGCAGAGGCAGACCCAAAGAGAAAGCAAAAGAAGTAATTACAAAACAAAGAGGTGCTTGAGGCAACAACCCCGAAGCCACCTGGTATCCTATATAAGAGGGACTGACTCATTACAATTAGACAGACCCTTAAACAAAAGGACTGACTCAAAACAATGAGACAGACTCAAGACAAATCAAAAGACTGACTCGACACCCAAGTCAGGTTTTACAAAACTAGCATCGGCGGGTGCTCAAAAATCTGCGCCAAGCGCCATATCCAAAAATGTACGGATATTGCCCTTGACGGTTGAATCCCAATTACATACTCATGATGTCGGTGTCCTCGATATCTGTGTCCTCACAATCCAAGAACTCAGTAGTGGCGGATTTGGCGAGGTAGGCGGGAGGATGACCTTGTTATCAATCGGATCTGTACTTCATGTCGAAGGCGGAAACAATTGTCGGTAGCATGGCGGGCGGTGTTGATGGTACGCCTGATCTTGAGTGGCATCATGGCTTTCTTTGGAAGGGGTTTGGGGAGTGGCTTAGGATCGAGGGTGTAAGATGCCCTTTTTGGTCAAGATCGGAGTGCCCTAGACAAAGGCATGTAAAGAGGATGGAAGACCTGCGCCCTCGGGCGGTACTTTGGAACTGAGCATTTTTGCTAGATGCACTAGCGAGCGGTCGTGGTGCGGCCTTAGATTTCTGATTCTTCCCAAATGCAAGGCTGGGAGCGGTGAGAACTGTCTTGGCATGACGGGGCCTGTCCCGATTCTCTGATTGACTGGAACTGCCCTCAGGCGGAGTGGGGAAAACATCGTCCACAATTTTGGTTACAATCGCGGATACCTGTTGTTTGCTCATTTCTCCGGCTTTCAAAGCCTGGACTGCCCACAGCAGTTGTTCCACGGGGTCGACATCTACCTTCACTTTGTCTTTGCCTCTGGCCTCAGCCTGATGAGAGGTTTGGGTTGGTACTGGTACATCACTGTTGTGGGTGGAGGTTATCTCCGACTGATTGAGCTCGATCACGATCCGTCCCAGTATCGGGGGCTCCTGGGGTTCGAAATTTCCAGCATATGGTGCAACCGGTGGCGAGGTCGACATTCCGTAAGCGAGATCCGCCACGGACCTCTGGAGATCGCCTATCATCCCCATTAACTCGAATGTAGTGGGCTCGCGAGCCTGATAGAACTGGGGGGTCCAGATTGGGTGTGCAGCGGGTGACCTAGGCGGGTGCGGCATGTCGACAGTAGCCTCATCTTGTGGGGTGGTTTCCTGACTCAACGCGGCTGTCATGACCACAATCTCTTCCGAGTTCTGCATCATGTTCGGTCCTGCCTCAGCAAGGAGAAGATACTAGCCGTTCTGACTTAACTCTCTGAATCTCTAAACTGAAACGGAAAACAAGCAGTATTTCAGCCCCAAACGGATCAAACACGGGTGTAGTCGAACAACTGCATTCTACTCTGAACTCTTGTTCCCAAAATCATCATCCCAAATCTGAATCGATGCCGCGAGATATAACTGATTCTCAAAACACTGATACTGATGCCCTCGGGCTTGATACCGAGACTTGCAAATTGGTATGTGCATTACCTGTAGAGATACACTCTAAAAGCACATAGCAAGTAAATGAGAGCCAATACACCCCTATGTTAGGGTAGGGTTTCCCTGTCCTATTTTTGTCAGGAGCTAGGGTTTCACTACGCACGCAGCGGCTTCAAACAACCTATGATCGGGTAAGCAACCTGTCCTAGTTCGGAATGGTCACTACGGATTCCGATATGCACTAGGTCGAATGGCCAAAAAGGGTGCCCCGGTAAAACCGGGGTTTGTGTTCCCATACTGGCAGAGCCCGCAACCGGTCAACCTTATGGACATGCCTTGACAAGACAAGCCTCCGGCAAACCGCTCAGGAATAGCAGATGACCAACACGGTGTCCTAGGCGCACCAATGCACATGCAATGCAAAGAAACACATAAGTGTAGTCAAAACAGGATATCACGAGTTCGAGTCAAGCTCTCTAAACTCCCGGTGAGTCGCGAAGCGTCATGCGTGAGGACCTCGCTCTGATTCGGACTCGATTTTGTCAGCGGTTCTAAATCTGACCCAAAGAGTCCAAATCAAACCGTCGTTTGAAAAGCAGATTTTTGAAAAGTAGTGCCAAACATGGTGCTTTGCGGATTCTGAGTCGCCACCTAAATATTTTAAAATGGGAAATTTAGGAAACCACGACTCGGTCAAGGCCACATAAAATCATTACCAAAGTGGTCTTGGCTCGGGAGCTTGGGTACGATCGGGGAAGGTCAGCTATGAGCACCCCCTTTCGCCCGGTCCGAAGACCGGCCTCTACTAACCGTGATATCCAATTTTGAAAACTTTATGCGTTCTTATTCCAATTATTAGCTTAGAATTACTATGTGATGCGCACAACACAAAAGTATAGACTAGATTGCCTAATTTGGAAATAAACATTGCATATCCGTTTTGTCTCGAAAAACATGTTGTTTTCTTTTGCTACTCGCAAGTAGGCTAAAATGCGGATTTCAATGAGTTGTTCCAACTCAGGCAATCCAACCTCCACCCACAGGCATTCAAACAGTTTATCACAGGTAAGCAATTAGCCGCATGGCAATCATACTGTTATGGTAAACATCCACACGCATGCGATATGCTAAAGCCATAAAAACTTACATCGTACTCCGTGCCAAAACAGAAACCCGGTTAGCAAACATGCATGACCTAGTTCATGTTAAATGGCTAATGCAACACAAGCATAAATGCAAGCTAGAGTAGGCTCGGCTAACCCTAAACATGGCATATGAAATGCTTCAAGTAGCATGTATTCAGTTTGGAATTGAAAATTGCGATGCAGTTTGCATGATGTGCCGAGCCCGGTGCATGTAAACAAATGCATGAATGCACTCCTGCATTGCATAAGATATGCTAATTTAAGTATGCCCTAATCTACCATAAGCGGGTAAATAAAAGGGATAGAAAGAAATGGGGATTGGAAGACATACACCCACTCACACACTTATTACATTTTGCCCTCGCCGGAGGACCAAAATAATAATCTGATCGAAAAAATAATTAACTAAACTAGCTAATTAAATATTACAAATTGACTAAATTAATTAAATTAATTAATTAATCTAATTAAAGCAGTAAACCGCCTCGGGATGAGGGCGGATCTGAGTGCATGCAGGACTCGCTCGAATCCACTGCCATAAGTTGCCTCTGTTTACCTTTGCCATACTCCTCCAAAATTGCCAAAGTTCTGGATTGCTTCTCTGGTCTTTGTGGAACACCATCGGCTAAGGGGATGGCCACCGGCCAAGGATATGATCACCGGCTACATGTTATGCTATCGGCGATCATTCTTTGCGGTCGGCATAAATGCTTAGCTGAACAGTGCAATTTGACGGCCAGAGGACAAGCGATGTATGGCATGGCAATTCAAAGCATGTGTGCTTCAAACACATCCCACATTATGTTGAAGGCTCAATGGGGCATGTGCCTCGATCCTGGACCACCAATCGCGCATTTCTATGCGTGATGGCCCCAAAGGACCAAGAATGCAACTTCAATATCAAATGCATGCAATGCAAACAAGCAAATAAAGGTGCCAAACCTCCATCATACTTCACTTCAAGAGGCCCAACATGCATGCCAATGCAACAAGGCCCTAAGCATGTTATCTACTATGCCATATGGACAATGCGAGGCACTTATATAAGCATACAAGTAGGCGTACAAGGCAAGTATGCAAACTAAGCAATGAGATGGACTTACACATGAATTGGGCAGCTCTAACAAGGCTCAAAACAGTGGCCAAAGTGCCTAGAGATAGAGACTAAACACACGCACACACATGCACATGTTAAGGCTCAAGACTTAGGCATACAAAGTCAACTCTCATGCACACTTAAGAGACACAAACATGGGCTAATAGCATGCATAAAAAACTCTGAAATCCATGTTAGGCATGATGCCAAAACATGCAATGAAGCAAGCCAAATATACAATGAATGGCCCAAATCTTGAAACAAGCCATGTAGGCTTAAACCAAGGCCAAGTCCGCCAAGCCTCACAAGGCTAAGGGGACTCAAAACAGGTCACAAGCAGACCTAAACAAAGCCTAAGGAGTACCTAGATGGCATCTAAGAAGCTCAAGTACAAAGGCATGCAACATGACCAAAACATGGAGCATCCAACACATGCTTTTAAAGCATTAAAGAAACAACTAAAGCATGCATACAAGCACACCCAAAAGTCTGAAATAACATGCTAGATGGTTCCAAACTATCAAGAATGAAGCAAGCATGGCGTGCTATACACTCATACTTTCAAGGCCAACAAGCCAAATGCAAAGGAGCTACATAATGCATGATGGGATCAGCCCAAATGGCTATGGGCAGAGTTAAATCATGGCAAAATAAGTACACAAGCTTCACAAACACAAGTCTAAAACATGTTAGAAACTAAGGCTAACAAGCTAGTCATGTTAAGGCAATATTAAGGCATTACAAAGTAACTATGCAAATCATGCAAAGAGTACTAAAACCAACTTGAAATCATGTTATAGCATGGCAATATAAGCATGGAAAACAAGTCAAACATGCTCAACACACATTCAAGCATGGAGCTCCTTAAGGAAGCAAGATTTGTCCTTTTCAAGGACATCAAGGAGAGGGGGTGGCCCTCCCCTTTTTGAGGCTTCAAGGCATGCTCTTCACCACTGAAATCCCTCAAGATTTCAGTGGTGAAGAGATCCTATCACCAAAATCTCGGATCTCTCCAAAATAGCACAAAATGGGGCCTTTTCAAACCCTAAAGGGGGGTCAAACTTCCCCAAACCACAAAACACTCTTAATATACAATAAAGAGGGTAAAAAATCAGAACTTTTATGTGCCAAACACTAAGCCCAAAAACTGTTCTAAACTAGGTAAAAACAAGATGCAAAAATGGGAAAAAGAGAGCTAGTTTCTTACCCTTGTAGCCTTCTTCAACAAAGATGGAGGGATGGCCTCTTTGAGCTTCAAATCAACCAAAAACAGCAAGAACCAACCTTTGGAACCTCAGAACCAAGAGAAAGGTGGAACACTAGGTGTTTTAGTGCAATAGTAAGGCACAAAACACCTAGATTTCAAAGAGAAAGAGAGAGATAGTAAGTATATCTATTCTAACCCTAAAAAAAACCAGAGCTCTAACTCTCTAACAATGGTTAAGTCTCTCAAGAAGCCAACCCTTGAGCAAAGGGAAGAGCTTTCCCTCTTATAGGCCAAAAGCTTACAAGCTTAGCCACTAAGCAAGCTCATCCCTCCATACACGTGTATGGAGGGGAAGACAATTGCACACAGCTGTCTGAAAATATCTCAGAAAGCAAGTGCACAGTGTCCGGCCGGCATAAAATGTCATTTTGACAAAATTTAGTGCCGACCGGCACAAAAGAGTGCCGATGACAACTCCGGCCAGCCGATGGCCTCTAGCCCCAGCCGGTGGTGTGCGGGGATGCCTCACAAAGCATTCCATGCCCTTCCAAGGCAAAACACAAGTGTTTGATGCAAAACCAAACACAAACGGTCGAGTTCGGAGGTCTTGAGGCAAGGCGCGCGCAGCCGAGATCTCCGGGAACTCCAAACGAACACGAACATGGATAATCACCGAGTGTCCCAACGGTGACGTCCAAGTCTTGAGGACGGTAAAAAATGGGGTGTCTACAGCTACACTCGGATCCACCCCTGGTATCTTATACGGCGTCCAGGCAAATACATTGATATTGTTGGGTAAGAAGGAAACCAGCTCTAGTCTTTCGGATGCATTCAGGGAGGTGCCGATCGTGAAGAACTTGTTAGGTTCCCCTTCGATTTCGATCTGATCGAGGTCTTTGGTTGCCTTATCAGTAGGGGTTTTTCTAACGTCCTCGAGCACTTCTCGAACCAGGACTTCAATCGAGTTGACTTCCAGTTCGTCTGGCTTCTTTGCCAAAGCGATAATGTAACATGCCTTTGCCAACTTTTGAGAATGTCGAATTTGCTCGATGCCATGTTGCGTTGAAGAGCGGAGTAATTGATGGTAGTTACTTGGTATGGCCTGCATTACGTGCAACTAGGTTCTCCCCATGATGAGATTGTACGGTGATGGAAGTTTTACGACTAGAAACTCCACATCGATTGACTTGGTGCCTGCATGGACCGGTAATGTGATCTTGCCCAAAGGATACTCGGGGTTGGCATTGAAGCTGAACTGGGAATAGTCAGCCTGTAACAAATTCGAATTTGTGAAGCTAAGTTTAAGAAATGTTTTGTGATACATTATCTCCAAGGTGCTCCCTTGATCGATCAAAATACGTTCGACAACGAATCTATGTATGCGCAACTCCACGACAAGGGCATCATCGTGGGGGAGCATTACCCTTTCAAGATTAGTGTCATCGAAGCTGATTTTGTCGGTTTCATAAGGCCATTTGGCTGGTGTAAATGGCTTGGATGGGCTGAGTTGTGACTGAATTGTATGTACCTGAGTTGGTGGTGACAGACTGTATATCATGTGAATCACACCAAGTGGAGGTGAATCCGGCCATAGAGCTACCGTGTTTGGTGGATTATTCTTTAGAATATATTGCGTTAGTCGGCCGTCTTGCACTAACTCCTCCAGGTGGTCATTCAGTGCATAACAGCTGTTAATGTTGTGGCCATGATCCTTGTGATATTTACATTGCATGTCCCTTGTCCTAGTATCAGGGGGTCCAATCATCTTAGACGGCCACTTAAAGAACGAAAGATGCTGGACTTTGGGTAAGATCTTATTGATCGGCTACGCCAACTCCGTATTCTTCTTATCTGAACACACGGTGCACTTGCTATCCACTTGATACTGTTTGTTGGAACGGCGCAAACACTGCTCGCTTGATCGGTGCGATTCATGCCGGCTGTCTCGTTTAGCCCTACAAGGTTCAGGGCTCCTTGGCAGTATGGTGCTTATCAGCTGAACCAGACCAGATGGAGCCCACTTCACGACTTTCTGTTCGACCTTGACGCAAAGGGCATCGTCTTCCACCTTGTAATACTCTTCAACTTTCTTCTTTAGTGCCCAAACTATTTTGGAAGGCCATCTGGTCAACAAACTTCGAAGAGGGCTATCGGGGTGTAACCCCATTTTAAAGGCTGTAATGGCCTTGGAGTCATTGCAGACATCGTCCACGAAGTTGAAACACACCCTGTAGTGCGCCGAATACTCTCGGAGGGTCTCTTCAGGTTTAATTTGCGTTTCCCAGAGAGAGTTAACTTGCTTTAGCTAAACGTCGTTGGTGATGAATCTTGCCCTGAAATATTTTTGGAGTTGATGAATGCATTTTATTGACCCGGGCTCCAGTTTGTAATACCACCTGATGGCCAATGGTCTTATACTGCTTGGAAACATTCGACACATGAGGGCTTCATTATCAGCATGCAACGTCATCGCTTGTTTGTAATGACAAATATGATCTATAGGGTTTGACTTACAATCGTACAAGGTGAACGTTGGTGCTTTAAACTTTTTAGGCAATATAGCCTTTACATTGCGTCATACGAATGGATCATGTTTATCTTCTGTATTTGAACTATCATCTCTTTTTCCTTGCTTGTGCCGGACATATAGACTTCCCTTGGATGAGCTGTAGATGTCAACTCACCCCCTCTTCTTGGGTTCCTGAGACAATGAGTCAGAAGCACTGCCACTACCATGTTTTCGATGCTGACGCTGTCGATCATTATTCTTTTCCTCTGGCGACTGACCCCGATTACGATGTAGCGCGGTTGGTTGGGATTTGGCCAACTCAAGGGCTAATTCATTACGCAAACGTTCATTATCAGCCACCATGTCTTCCAGACGTTCTTTTTGCTTTGTTTGATCTATGATCGTCTGCATGGTTTCCAATATAGAGGTTGATAGCAAAGTTTGAGCCACTGGGTCGAAGTCTAGGGCCCTTCGCGATATGATATTCTCCGAACCAAGCATGGTTCTTAGTGTAACATCATCTCTGTGTGTAACATCATCTGCAACAAGTGAAGGATCGTTCGTTATGTCTGCCATGAACGTGTTTGAGTATTCCCACAGACGGCACCAATTGTGGTGAAGGGGTTTGGAAATACCATTTGGTTTTAACAGACTCTCTTAATCCTCAAACTAATTCCTGAAATGGGGGTATGAACTCCGATCGGAGGTGCAAGAATTAGCTCTCCGACGTATCAGTTAATATTTTTTTTCAGGTTTTTTCTTTTGTCACAAGTTATCTCCCTCTTTTTGGTTGATGGTCATCTTTTTTTATATTGCTCTCTACGGGCTCACTTTCTATTATGGACACTCTGCCCTCACAGCCAGACCCCCAGGTGTTTCCACAAGATCTGTGGCCTATTCGGGCTTACGAACAAGTTCTAATCAGCCACGGCCCTATTCATTACTATGTATTCGGCGGTCTTGTGGATAAAGCCCAATTTGGGCTTATTTAAACTTGGCCCCCACACATCCATTAGAATGTTAATTGCCATTGCATCTTTGTATAATCTAGAAATTCATCAAATGGATATGAAAACCACTTTCTTAAATGGTGAGTTAATGAAGAAATTTATATGGAACAATGTAGCTTGACTTTTCCGCGCCCCATTTCGGAAGGCGAATAAGCCCTACAGTATCAGGCTCCCGCAGTTTTGAATATGATCTCACAAGTGTAATGTGAAATAGATAAACATCAAAGAGTCCCAATCCGGCAAATCTTTTAAAAAATTGATTTTCAATCAAAAATGTAAAAAATGGACTGTTGCCAAATATAGAGTCGCCACCTAAATATTTTTGGGAAATCTAGGAAACCCATGACTCGTGCCAAAGGCCACATGTCCGTCATCACCAAGATTGTCTTGGCTCGGGAACTTAGGTACAAGAGGGGAAGGTCATGAATTAAGCACCCCCACTCTCCCGATCAAAGATTGGCCTTTACTAATCATGATATGAATCTTATGTACATTATATGTTCTTGTTCCGATTTATTAGGCTAGCATTATTATGTGATGCCCACATACACAAGTATAGACTAACTTTGTAAGAATTCAAATATTTCGATTCATGTTTGTTTTTCGAAAAGTGTTTCGAAATATGTACCACTTAAAAAAAGTGATCGTATATAAACATTACTGTAGACACCCTATTTTTGACCGTCCTCAAGACTTGGACGTCACCGCTTGAACACTCGGTGATCATCCTTATTTGTGTTTGTCTTGAGTTCCCGGAGGTCTTGGCTACGTCCCTTGCCTCAGGATCTCTCGGCTCGACTGTTTTGTGTCTGGTTTTGCACCAAACACTTGTGTTTTGCCTTTGAGCGGCAGGGAATGGCTTGTTGACCATCCCCACACATCACCGACCATGGTTTGAGGCCACCGGCCACTGGTTTGTTGCCACCGGCCAAATGTTTGGCCGACCAGCACTCTTTGTAGTCGACCGGCCATCTATTTTGGTCAAATTACATTTTTGGCCGGCCGACCACTGTGCATCTGCTTTTGCAGATATTTCTATGCCAGCTGTGCTAGCTGGCATACACCTTTGCTCCCCTCCATACACCTGTATGGAGGGATTTCCCTCTTAACTAGCTTACTTTGGAAGCTTTGCAAGAGGGAATTGTCTATAAGAGGAGGCCTCTTCTCCCTCCCTTAGGGTTACAAAATTTTCAGAGGAGCTCTGATATTAGGGTTGGAGTTTGTATCTATTCCATCTCTATATCTCTCTCTTTTCCCCTTGTGTGTGTGTTTAGTCTTACTATTGCACACAAACACCTAGTCCTACACCTTCTCTTGGTTGCTGAGGGACCAGAAGGCTATTCTTGGTGTTTTTGGGTGGTTTTGAGCTTGAAGAAGCTGCTGGAGCATCATTCTTGAAGAGGGTCAACAAGGGTAAGAACTTACTCCTTTTGTTCCCCATTCTTGCTTAGCTTTTTTGCCTACCTTGCACCTGTTTTCGAGCTTAGTATATAACATATAAAATTTTTGTTTTTACTTGCTTAAAATAGTTGTTTAAGAGTGTTTTGTTGTTTGGGGTTGTTTCACCCCTCTTAGGGCTTGTTTAGCCCCATTTTGTGCTATTTTGGTTGAGCTCCAGGACCACCTTGTTTGGGCCTCCTCACCATTGAAATCTTGAGGGATTTCAGTGGTGAGGATGGTGCCTTAAGGTCCTAATAAGGAGAGGGCCACCCCCTCTCCTTATTGTCTTCAATGGTGGCCTTTTAAGCCTCATGTGTGAGCATCTAATTTAGGTTCATGTTGGCCATGTCCTAGCTATTATTTGTGCTTATTATGTCATAATATAGCTCTATTTTTACTTGGTTTAGACACACCTTGCATGCCTTGCATACTTGTCATGTAATGCCATGTTTTAGCCTTAACATGCTTTGTGCTTTGAGCCTTGTTCTAGCATGTTTTTGGCTTAGCTTTGTGAAGCTTATATGCATGTTTTGATGTGCTTGAGGTCTGTTTTTGGTCATTTGGGTCGTCCATGATTTGCTTTGTATAGCTACCATGTAATCCCCCTTATGAGCCTTGAGTGTTGACCTCTCTAGCATGCCATCCTTGCATCATTTTGGTGGTTTGGAACCACTTGTCATGTCATTTCAGTCCTCATTATATGCTCGTTTGCTTGCATTTGATGCCCCATTCATGCTTTAAAAGGTTGGTGTTTCTTGCTTCATGTTTGTGCCATTGTGTATGCCTCTAGGATTGGATCATTTAGATGCCATCTAAGTGGTTTTTGGGGCTTACTCTTGCATGATTTAGGATTGTCTTAGTTCATTTTGGTCATTTGCTTCATATGTCATATGGCCATGGTTTAAGTCCTTGGGCTTGGTGGCATGCCTAGCTTGCATTGTAGATTGGTTTGGCACCTTCTCTAACACGATTTTCAGAGCTTATAATGCATGCCATTTGTCCATGTTTGCATCCTCTTAAGTGTGCTTGAGAGTTGTTTCTATATGCCTAAGTGTTGGTCCTTGTGTGCATGCATGTTTGCATGTCATTTTGCCTTCATTCTTGAGCATGTTGGCCACTGTTTTGGGCTTAGTATAGAGCTGCCCAAATTAGTTTAAGTCCATAGTTCGCATGTTGTTGCATACTCACCTTGTGTGTTGTTACATGTTTAGGTTGTTTAACATGTTTGTTCCATGTATTGTGGCATGATTGAATGAAGTCACATGCTTGCTTGCATGCTTGAACATCCCCATTGTATTTGGCATACTTATTGGTTAGCATGATTGTCACATGCCTTGTATGCTTGTTCGTATTGGTCATGTTGGATACTAGCTCATATGTCTAGGTTGCATTGCATTGACATGCATGCTTAGCCTCTTGAATTGAGTATGATAGAGGTTGAGCTCCTTGTTTGTTTATGTGCATTTCATTTGAAATCAAAGTGCATAACTTTGTTTCTTGGGCCATCACGCATGGAAATGTGCGATTGGTGGTCCGAGAGTCAAGGACCATACCCCCTTTGAGTCACAAACATGATAAGGGATGTGTTGATGCACACATTTGCTTGGAATGCATTGCTATGCCTTGTTTTGCCCTCTGCTACTGTCAAAATAGGATTCTGCAGAAAGATTTGGCTGGCCGTCCATCTTTAGTGCTGACCGACCAACAATTGGTGGTCGATAACTTCACCAGTGGCCGGTGATCATTTCCTTTGGCCGGTGACCATTTCCCTTGGCCGGTGGTATCCCACAGGGTTCATAGAGTGCACCTTGGGAATTTGGCAATGATTAGAGAAGGAAAACAGTGTGGACAGAGGCAACTTGTGCATGGTAGTGGACTCCTGAGCGGAGCCGAGCACGCATTGCATTGGGCCCTCTTCCCGAGGCAGTTTACTATTTTATTAGATTAGTTAATTTGCTTAACTAGTTTAATTAGTCTGTAATAGTTAATTAGCTTGTAAGTTAGTTAAATCTATATTATTCTTTTGGTCCCTCTGAGCGAGGGCAAATTTGTAATAAGTGTGGGTGCGTGTGTGCATGTCTTCCAACCCCCACTTCTTTCTCCCTTTTACTTACCTGCTTTTGATGCTTAGTATTAGGACATGTTTAATTTAGCATCCTTATGCTATGCATGCGTGCATCATTCATCAGTATTGCATGCACCGGGCTTGGCACATCATGCTATCTGCATAGTATTCTAGATCTAACTTGAATACGTGCTACTTGTTGCATCCCACATGTCATCCTAGGATTAGCCGAGCCTATTCTAGTGACATTATGTATGCATTGTATTAGCCACTTAACATCGACTTGGATCATGCATGATTGCTAACATGTTCTTTGTTTTGGCTCGGAGTACAATGTAAGTATTCATGCTTTAGCATTTTGCATGAGTGTGAATGTTAACATGACAGCATGCTTACCATGTGGCTAAATGCTTATTTGATTAACTGGCTAAATGCCTGTGGGTGAAGGTTGGATTGTTTGAGTTGGGACAACTCATTGAAATCCGTGTTTTAGCCAACTTGCGAGTAGCAAATTTCAAATCACTTTTTTTCAAAAAACAAATGGATATGCAATGCTTCGTTCCAAATTAGGCGGTCTAGTCTATACTTTTGTGTTGTGCGCATCACATAGTAAGATTAGCTAATTAATCGGAATAAGAACGCATGTGTTTTAAAAAACGAGATATCATGGTTAGTAGAGGCCGATCTTCGGATCGGGCGAGAGGGGGTGCTCGTAGCTGACCTTCCCCAATCGTACCCAAGTTCCCGAGCCGAGGCAACTTTGGTGATGACGGACACGTGGCCTTAGGCAAACGAGTCAGGGTTTCCTAAATTCCCCGATTAAAAAAAATATTTAGGTGGCGACTCTATATCTGGCAAAGCAATCCATGTTTGACACTTCTTTTCTAAAAATCTGTTTTCTCAAAACGATTTGCCAGATTTGGACTCTTTGGTTCAGATTAAGAACCGTGACAAATTGAGTCCGAACTGTAGCACTGAGGCCCTCACACGGGGCGCGTCTACAATTACTCAAATTATTCTAATTCAAGCAATTAACCTCAATCCACGGGCATTCAAGCAATTATAGCACTTAAGCAATTGGGCTCATGGTGAGCATACTAGACATGGCAACATCAACACTTATGCAATTATGTTAAAGCGAGTAAAGGTTCACCTAGTACTCCAAGCCAAGAGAGAAATGAGTTAGAAAAATACATGATCCCTAACTATACAATATGACTAATGCGACACATGCAATATGCAATTTACTAGGCTCAACTACTAATATAGCATATGAATCAAGTTGATAGCATGCGATCTAAGCACGTATTGAAAAATTGTATTTAAACGAACAATGCGAGTTAGAATGATGAACTGAGCCTCGGCGCATGCAATACAAATGGATGCAAACATGAAGTATGCTAAACAAAACATGATGTCTCTAAACTAACTATCATAAGCTAGTAAATAAAATGGAGAAAGACGTGGGGTTGAAAAACATACACATTATTACAAGTTTGCGCCCTCACAAAGGAGAGTCCGAATAAACTAATTAGCAAACTAATTAAAGCTAAGCTAACCAATTAACTATTACAAACCCAAAAGAATAATATAGCCAAACTACTTAACTAATTATTACAACAAATTAATTAACTAATCTAGCTAATTAAAATAATTACAACATGAGACGAATTAGCTATTCTAACTAATTAATTACAAAGCCACTATTTTAAGCACAACACTAATATATACAACACAGATCTCAAGGATCGATGGAAGGCTCATGCATGAATGCGGTTTCCACTTGAAAATGCCTCTGTTTCTGTTGCTGAATGCCTCTGTTGCACAGTATAACACTTGCATTGATTTCCACCTCTAGATCAACTCTGTTCTGCTTCAAAAGAACAATGCTTGATTTTGCACTGGTGGTCGACAGAGGGCCTACCGTCCACTTAAGGTGGCCTGCCGGCCACCAATAGGAGCTTGCCGGCCACTGATGACATAACTTCCCTGCTGTAACAGAGAGTAGATAGAGCAAAGACAGTGTATTCTCAAGGGTTTGTTTGCACAATTTACCCCTCCTTATCATGAACAGATCAAAGGAGTAGTAAGCTTGGTTCACAAACCATCAATGCATGCAATTTTATTGCATGATGGCCTATGAACCAAAGGGTGCAAGTTCAATAAATGCAATAAAACATGACTCTCAAAATCATCTCCTTATCAAGAATGATCAAGGGAAGTAGTTGACAATGAATCTTGAAACGTTTTCATCACTAATGAGCATGAAACGACTCAAGACTCAAGGGTTCAATTAACGTCTGATTGAACCCAAAGCAAATTGTTATCTTGTATCATTTTTAATCACCAATTTTATTAATTCATTTTAATTACTTTTCAATTCTTTAATCAATTGAGTCCAAGGGTGAATTTTTGTCATGACCACAATCCGCCCCTATGGATTAGGGTCGTAACCGGCCAGTAATCAAGGGATTACCTGCAGCCTCAAACCAAATAAAACATATTTTATCAGAGTTAAGGGGCCAAAACGGAAGCAAACGTATGAATTGTCCATAGAGCTGTGCTTACATGGCTTAACCAAACGTTCTTATATACTCATAATAACTCACACCATAAGCATATTCACAAAAGTATGTCATACATACATCCAGGATTATTCGACCAGTGTTAACAAAAAATTCAGATTCTATACATGGTCGGTCAAGGTTGTATCACATGACCACAAAAAGGCTCCAAGAGTAATAAAACAAAAGCAAAGCCTCTGCATGAGGTGACCTTGGACGACCTCACAAAACTTGGTTTCTCCACACTCACTGGGACTGGGGTTGGACATCCTGCTGCTCACCTACATACATATAAATACAAAGTGAGCTGATGCCTAGTGAATAATACCAGAGTAAAGAGGTTAATGAATGAGATTCGTTCATGAATAAGTTGTACGTATAATTTAAACATTTGAACTACTAGTTCCACTTGTATCAAATGCATAGACAGTAATGTACGGAACGACCTCGAGTCCAACATATCATATCCATGCACAAAACGACCTCAGGTCCATTGCACTCAAAACGACCTTGGGTCCACCTGTACAAAACGACCTTGGGTCCAATACTATTTATAGGCCAACTTTAGGTCTAATGGATCCATGTGGCGAGGACCACCAGTCCTCCTTATCACATTAGAAAACGACCTCGGGTCCAACATTCTCATATTCATGGTGATGCGCCTTTAATCACAGTCGCATCTGTATTCACCCTTAAAACGACCTTTGGTCCATTTATCAATTATGCAAAATGGGCTTAGGCCCAATCTACATCTTTGTCAAATATACCGAACGGCCTTAGGCCCATTTTCTATTTTCATAACATTCATTTTACAGGTACGAACGGATAGAATACTCATTCATAGTACAATTTCACAAATTTAGAAATTACCACATTGGCAACATTTAGGAAGTAATGCGTATACAAAAATATCTTTACTAAGATATTACTCACAGTGATCCGGTGCTTGATTCTACCTTGCACTCGACCCTACATAATTCATAACACAATAGGTCATAGTTATTCAATCCGTTCTTAACTTATTATTTCTCTTAGGCTTCTTTCTTATCCCTTTAGGTCATATACAAAGCCCAATGCATGCCTAAGAGTGCTTAGAAATGAAAGAGAACAGAAAATGAAACATGAAACATCTTTTCAAAATTTTTGAAACCAGGCTCGGTGCTCGAGCGCAGGTTTCCCCGCTCGAGTGGACCCCTTTGGTCTGCAAAAGTATTGGTTACCTCATTATTACACTCGAGCGTGACTTCGGACGCTCGAGCTGAATGTCAAACTACATGGCTTGACGTTCAGCGTGAATCTTCCCGCTCGAGCGGACACCAATGTCTACAAAAGTTCTGGAAGCTAACATTTCACGCTCGACCGGCGCTTTTCCCGCTCGACCGGACATGCCGAATTCCAGAATTTCCAGAATTGTTCTTGGAGTTCAAACTCAATGTTTAAAGATTCAAAGCTCATGTTTTGGACACAAAAACAAGGAAACATATTACATAACATGAGGACAACAACAATATGAGGTCAATTGCTCAAATTCATGGTCCCACTTTTCCAAAATCATTTTGAATTCTCTTCATAATTCCCAAAACATGTGTACTTAACTTCATACCAATTCCATGTCTTCATCAATCATGCATGCAAGTCAATTCTGGACTCCAATTCTATTCCAAATGGTACAAATGAAACTTACTATCATGAAACTCATGAAAATCATGCATGCATGTGAGATTTGGTGCTCAATTCTATTTGTTCTACATAGTTCATGCTCAAATATGCAAATTCATAGCCAATCTATGCATGCATGTACATATAGCTTTAATTCTTCAATTTCACCTCAATTTATGTTCTTGATTACCATCTATATTGAATTCACAAAATTACAACATCAAACTTATAAATTCATAACCAATCACTCACCTAGAAGCTCAAATCTTCCAAATTATGGTTAATTCTTGAGTTAATCTTCAATATTTCCAAGCCTCTTGATCAAAGCTTTAATGGCCTTCACTCTTTCTCTTTAACCGACCCTCTCTCTCTCTCTCTCTCTCTCTAGAGTGATGTCAGCCAAAGGAGTGGAAATGAGCTCAAAACATTGCTCATAAATACAAATAGGCCAGTTATATATGTTGGCCTAATCAATTATGATTTAAGCTAAGTAATTGAGCTTAATTAATCGTTTTGAATCTAATTATTATGATTTGAATACTTTTTCAATTAAATTTTACCATAGGCTCTAAAAATTACGCTAATCACAATGGTGTAGCTGATTTCAGTTTCGGTGGCCGATAAGGCCTTTAATTTAAATTCCAAAGTAGAGAATCAAACAGATTTTCCCTAGGGTGAACAGATAGAAATTCAAAACCACATATGATCATATAAATGGCACTCAGGATCATGTTAAACACATAATCACAATCATAATTAAGATCAATTAGCATAATATAGAACAGGGTTATCACAATCTTCCCTCCTTTAAGAAGTTTGGTCCTCCAAACTTATTTTACCTTCGTCGGGAAACAAATGTGGATAGCGTAGTCGCATTTCATCCTCTTTTTCCCATGTAGCGTCCATCCCATAGTGTTCTTTCCATTCCATTTTCACCATCAGGATGGACTTGCTTCTCAATTGTTTCACTTGACGGTCAATGATTCGTTCTGGCCATTCTGCGTATTTCATATTCTCATCAAGAGCTATCTTGTGATAATCAATCACATGAAGCAAATCTCGGAGATAACCTCTCAACATCGACACGTGGAACACATTGTGCATTTGTTCAAATCTCGGTGGCAAGGCAACTCGATAGGCAACTGGACCAAGTCTTTCTAGAATTTGAAACGGCCCAATATACCGGGGCGACAATTTTCCTTTCTTATCGAATCTTACTTGGCCCTTCATCGAACTCACGTGAATAAATACATGATCACCAACCTCATATTCAAGAGGTCTCCTTCGAACATCTGCATAATTCTTTTGTCGACTCTGAGCTGTTTTGAGCCTTTGTCGAATAATTTTGATCTTCTCAGAAGTGTCTTGCACAATTTCAGGCCCAAGTAGAGCCCTATCTCCAACTTCTGTCCAACAAATTGGTGATCTACACCTTCTACCATATAGAGCCTCGTACGGTGCCATACCGGTGTTGGAGTGGAAGCTGTTATTGTATGCAAATTCTGCTAGTGGCAAATAATCTTTCAACTCCCTTGAAAATCCAAGGCATACATTCTTAGCATATCTTCCAAGGTCTGTATTGTCCGTTCTGATTGCCCGTCTATCTGTGGGTGAAATGTGGTACTAAACCTCAATTCTATCCCCATAGCTTTTTGCAAACTTTTCCACAATCTAGACCCAAATTTCGAGTCCCTATCTGAGACAATAGATATCGGAACTCCATGTAAACAAACAATCTCATCAACATATATAGTAACCAGTCTATAAGCATCAAATGTAGTTCTGACAGGTAGAAAATGTGCAGATTTAGTCAGCCTATCAACTATAACCCAGATAGAATCCATACCTCGAGGAGTTCGAGGTAGACCAACAACAAAGTCTATAGTCACATGCTCTCACTTCCATTCAGGAATAGGGAGAGGTTGAAGTAGACCGCCTGATTTTTGGTGTTCAGCTTTAACTTGCTAACACTGAAGGCACTTGGATACATACTCTGCAATTTCTTTCTTCATTTTCGGCCACCAATAGCTTTGCTTCAAATCCCGATACATTTTGTTATTACCCGGATGCATAGCAAATACTGATTTATGGGCTTCATCTAGAATTCTCTTCTTTAACTCGGGAATGTTTGGAACACACAATCTGTTTTGGAATTTCAGCATCTCATTTACCACACTATATCCCGGTCTCGGATTCATTTCAAATTCATCAACTATCTTTTTAAGGAATTCATCCTCCCCCTGTTTCTGTTTAATCTCATCAATGATTGCCGGTTCGGCTGAAATGGTGGCCATCAATCCGCCCTGTTCACACACTACTACTTTAATCTCGGATTTCTCAAGATCTTGCAAGATCTCTTTCTGTTCAGTGAATAAACAAGCCACACTCCCCATTAATTTCCTACTCAAGGCATCAGCAACTGTATTGGCTTTCCCAGGGTGGTACTGAATCTCAAGGTCATAGTCCTTTATCAATTCGAGCCATCTTCTTTGCCGCATATTTAATTCTTTCTGTGTAAAGAAGTACTTTAGACGTTTATGATTTGTATAGGTTTCATATTTTGCCCCATACAAATAACGCCGCCAGATTTTTAAAATGACTACGACTGCGGCCAATTCTAAATCATGTGTTGGGTAGTTCTTCTCGTGTGGCCTCAACTGCCGGGAGGCGTAGGCAATCACCCTTCCATTCTGCATTAATACGCAACCCAAGCCTTTATAAGATGCATCACTGAATATCACAAAGTTTTTCGTACCTGATGGTAGTGTCAAAACTGGTGCAGTGGCCAATCTCATTTTCAGTTCATAAAAGGCAGATTCTCTTTCATCATTCCATTCAAACGGTTGCCCTTTGCATGTCAGTTGCGTAAGTGGCACAGCTATTTTCGAGAAGTCCTTCACAAATCTTCTCTAATACTCGGCTAAGCCCATGAAACTGCGGACTTCTGTTACGCTTGTCGGCGTTGGCCAATTCACAATTGCCTCTATTTTCTGTGGGTCCACTGAAATCCCGTCTTTGTTGATAACATGCCCTAAGAAAATAACTTCATGCAACCAGAACTCACATTTATTCAGTTTAGCAAATAATTTCTTTTCTCTAAGTGTTTGCAAGACATTTCTCAAGCGATGTTCATGTTCAAGTCTGTTCTTTGAATATATCAAGATATCATCAATGAATACTACAACAAAGTCATCAAGGTAGGTCTTAAAAATTCGGTTCATTAGGTCCATAAATACTGCAGGAGCATTAGTTACCCCAAATAGCATAACAAGAAATTCATAATGACCATACCTTGTTCGAAACGCAGTTTTCTCAACATCTTCTGCTTTCACCTTCAGCTGGTGATACCCGGATCTCAAATCAATTTTAGAAAACACTTGTGATCCTTGTAACTGGTCAAACAAGTCATCAATACGAGGTAAGGGATATTTATTCTTTATTGTCACCTTGTTCAATTCTCGGTAGTCAATACATAAGCGTAAGGTCTCGTCTTTCTTTTTCACAAATAACAATGGTGCACCCCATGATGAGGTACTAGGTTGAGTAAACCCTTTGTCAAGTAGATCTTGCAATTGTTCTTTCAATTCTTTCATTTCAAGTAGTAGCCATTCTGTAGGGAGTTTTAGAAATAGGTTGAGTGCCTGGCATAATTTCAATAGTAAACTCTATCTCCCTGTCTACTAATTCCCCTGGTAATTCATTTGGAAACACATCTGGAAATTCTCTAACAATAGGAATACTGTTCAATTCAACACTCTCAGATGGTTCAGATAGCATACAACATAAATAACCCTGGCACCCTTTCCTAATCAATTTACATGCTTTCATTGTAGATATCAGATAAGGTGAAGGCACTACCCCATTACCTACAAATTCAAACTCATCATGCCCTTGCAGTTTAAACACAACCCGCTTTGTATACAATTGATAGTGGCAAATATTTCGATAGCCAATCCATGCCCAGAATTATATCAAAGTATCGAATATCCAAGGGTAACAAATCCACGTACAAGATAGTATTGCCAATTCGTACATCGCAAACACGATACATAGAGGTACATAACACAGATTCCCCAGATGGAGCAGATACACATAGCAAATATGGTAATGACTCTAGGGGTCTAGTCAATCTAGGTGCAAATATAGCAGACACAAAGGAGTGCATAAAGCCGGAATCAATTAGCACAAAAGCATCTTGATTACACACAAAGATAGTACCTGAGACAATGGCTTCGGTATTTCGTGTGTCACCCAGGACAAGTGCAAAGACTCTTCCCTGTCTCATTGTATCTTTGGTGGCAGTGGGACTCGTAGTATTGCCTGGTTTTGGGATGGATCTGGTCGAACTAATAGCTGGTCTTCCATCTTGTTGTTGTTCAGTTCAGTTGTAATCCCTTGCCATATGCCCCAATTCTCCACATCTGTAACACGCCCCAGAAATACGATAACAAACCCCACAGTGCTTCTTACCACATTGAGTACATGTTGGTGTTGTATTTCGGGTGGAGTCCGAGGTGCTTGAAGACCCTGTGTTTTGTTTCTTTGATTACTTCTTTCCCACAAAAAAGCCTTGTCTTTTAACCTTCCAGTCGGCTGGTGGCCTACCTCGGCTGGTCTTGTTTGTTTCTGACATTAGGGCTCTGTCTAACACATCAACATAGGTGGGTAGTTTCAGTACATTTACTCTTTCCCGAATGTCATTACGAAGGCCACTTTCAAACTTCCTTGCCTTTTTGTAGTCGGTTTGCACCATGTGTGGGGCGAATCTAGCCAATTCAGTAAACTTGGATTCATATTCTGCCACGGTTATATTGCTTTGCCTTAACCCTTCAAATTCTGACACCTTTCTATCATGAACGCACTGAGGAAAGTATTTCTCAGAAAAGAGTGCAAGAAATTGTGTCCAATCAATGCCTTTGTTATTATCGCGGACCAACATCCACCATCTTCTTGCTTCATCCTCTAATGTGAAAGTAGCCAACTGTACTTTCTCTGTTTCCAGACATGGGAACACTTCAAATAATTTCTCAATGCCTAGGACCCAAGCTTCAACCTTTAACAGATCTACACCCCCATGGAACTGTGGTGGTTTTATCTTCTTGAACTCCTTAGTAAGGGCTATTGTTTGGTTGTCATTTTGCACATCTGGTACAGGTTGCACCGAAAGTGGAGGTTGTGGGCGTTGCCACTGTTGTTGCCTCAATGTTTCTGCCATTTCCTGAATCAGTCTTTCTATCCTATCCATTCTGGCAGTAGAGGACTTTTCTATCTCATCACCTCTTTTTCTCACCATCTAATTAGACTTGCATTACTCTTTATACAAAAGTTTCACAAGTATGCATATACTAAAGAGTATACGTATTCACAAAATTCGCAATGCAAGTAAATCACAAACATATAACAGATAATCTTTTACCTCAAAGCATTTAAGCATATTCCCAATGTTTACAAATTCGTACTCATCACATGAATGCAACTTAGATCTTTTCTAGATATTCTATTGCTGTTTTGGACAAGTGTGTGAGTTATTACTCGTGCTCTGATACCACTTTGTCATGACCACAACCCGCCCCTATGGATTAGGGTCATAACCGGCTAGTAATCAAGGGATTACATGTGGCCTCAAACCAAATAAAACATATTTTATTAGAGTTAAGGGGCCAAAACGGAAGCAAATGTATGAATTGTCCATAGAGTTGTGTTTACATGGCTTAACCAAACATTCTTATATACTCATAATAACTCACACCATAAGTATATTCACAAAAGTATGTCATACATACATCCAGGATTATTGGACCAGTGTTAACAACAAATTAAGATTCTATACAAGGTTGGTCAAAGTTGTACTACATGACCACAAAAAGGCTCCAAGAGTAAGAAAACAAAAGCAAAGCCTTTGCATGAGGTGACCTTGGATGACCTCACAAAACTTGGTTTCTCAACGCTCACTGGAATTGGGGTTAGATATCCCGTTGCTCACCTACATACAATTAAATATAGAGTGTGCTGAGGCCCAGTGAATAATACCAGAGTAAAGAGGTTAATGAATGAGATTCGTTCATGAATGAGTCATGCGTATAATTTAAACATTTGAACTACTAGTTCAACTTGTATCAAATGCACAGACAGTAACGTATGGAATGACCTCGAGTCCAACATATCATATCCATGTTCAAAACGACCTCAAGTCCATGTCATATCTAAGTACGAAACAACCTCAGGTCCATTGCACTCAAAACGACCTTGGGTCCACCTGTACAAAACGACCTCGGGTCCAATACTCATTCATAGACCAACTTTAGGTCTAATGGATCCATGTGCCAAGGACCACCGGTCCTCCTTATCACATTACAAAATGACCTCGGGTCCAACATTCTCATATTCATGGTGATGCGCCTTTAATCATGGTCGCATCTTTATTCACCCTCAGAACGACCTTTGGTCCAATCAGTTCTATATTCAAAATGACCTTTGGTCCATTTATCAATTATGCCAAATGGCCTTCGGCCCAATCTACATCTTTGTTAAATATACTGAACGGCCTTAGGCCCATTTTCCATTTTCACAACATTCATTTTACAGGTACGAACGGATAGAATACTCATTCACAGTACAATTTCACAAATTTAGAAATTACCACATTGGCAACATTTAGGAAGTAATGCGTATACAAAAATATCTTTACTAAGATATTACTCACAGTGATCCGGTGCTTGATTCGCCCTTACACTTGACCCTACATAATTCATAACACAATGGGAGTTATTCAATCCGTTCTTAACTTATTATTTCTCTTAGGCTTCTTTCTTATCCCTTTAGGTCATATGCAAAGCCCAATGCATGCATTAGAGTGCTTAGAAATGAAAGAGAACGGAAAATGAAACACGAAACATCTTTTCAAATTTTTTGAAACGGGGCTCCTCGCTCGAGCTGACCCCTTTGGTCTACAAAAGTACTGGTTACCTCATTATTATGCTCGAGCATGACTTCGGACGCTCGAGCAGAATGTCAAACTACATGGCTTGACGCTCGAGTGTGAATCTTCCCGCTCGAGCGGACACCAATGTCTGTAAAAGTTTTGGGAGCTAACATTTCACGCTTGAGCAGCGCTTTTCTTGCTCGAGCGGACATGCCGAATTCTGGAATTTCCAGAATTGTTCTTGGAGTTCAAACTCAATGTTTAAAGATTCAAAGCTCATGTTTTGGACACAAAAACATGAAAACATATTACATAACATAAGGACAACAACAATATGAGGTCAATTGCTCAAATTCGTGGTCCCTCTTTTCCAAAATCATTTTGAATTCTCTTCATAATTCCTAAAACATGTGTACTCAACTTCATGCCAATTCCATGTCTTCATCAATCATGCATGCAAGTCAATTCTTGACTCCAATTCTATTCCAAATGGTACAAATGAAACTTACTATCATGAAACTCATGAAAATCATGCATGCATGTGAGATTTGGTGCTCAATTCTATTTGTTCTACATAGTTCATGCTCAAATATGCAAATTCATAGCCAATCTATGCATGCATGTGCATATAAGCTTTAATTATTCAATTTCACCTCAATTTATGTTCTTGATTACCATCTATATTGAATTCACAAAATTACAACATCAAACTTATAAATTCATAACCAATCACTCACCTAGAAGCTCAAATCTTCCAAATTATGGTTAATTCTTGAGTTAATCTTCAAGATTTCCAAGCCTCTTGATCAACGCTTAAATCGCCTTCACTCTTTCACTCTAACCGACCCTCTCTCTCTCTCTCTCTCTCTCTCTCTCTAGAGTGCTCTCAGCCAAAGGAGAGGAGATGAGCTCAAAACATTGCTCATAAATACAAATAGGCCACTTATATATGTTGGCCTAATCAATTATGATTTAAGCTAAGTAATTGAGCTTAATTAATCGTTCTGAATCAAATTATTATGATCCGAATACTTTTTCAATTAAATTTTAACACAAGCTCTAAAAATTACGCTAATCACAATGGCGTAGCCAATTTCAGTTTCTGTGGCCGATAAGGCCTTCAATTTAAATTCCAAAGCAGAGAATCAAACAGATTTTCCCTACGGTGAACAGATAGAAATTCAAAACCACATATGACCATATAAATGGCACTCAAGATCGTATTAAACACATAATCACAATCATAATTAAGATCAATTAGCATAATACTTAATAGGGTTATCACAATTTTAGTCCTCTAGAGGAGAGAAGTATCAAACCAAGAGTTGGTTTAAGGCATGAGAGATATGTCATGCCGTTGATAATGAACCCCTAAAAGGGATTAAACCATTAAGCAAGACAATCTCAATCTCAAGCTTAAGAGAACAATAAGTTTAAAACAATTCTCAAAGAAAAACAAAATCCAAGAAAGGAGGGAGGTTGCAGAGGTGATTAAAAGTGATCACAAGTATGGAAAGCATGAAATAAAAGCTATCAACTCAAACAGGATGGTGTCTAAGGCCTAAATCACCAAGCCTATGAGGATAATTACACTACAAGCATGCAATACAATGCTCAAATGTAACAAGAAACTAAAAAAATTCCTAAAATAGTACTAAATAAGTCCTAAAACATGCTGGAATTAAGATAAGAATAACTAGAACAATAAGCTAAAACATAGAGGTATGTAAACTAGTGAACATGACACAAGGAGGGAGGCTAACCCCTCTAATTTTTGACTTCAAGAAGTGTTTTTAGCCACTGAAATAACTCTGAAATTCAGTATTTAAAAGCTCAAAAAAAGGTGACAACAAGGTGGGAAACACATGGGTAAAGGCCTTAGAAGATAGGTAGAAGGAATGGTGAGCCACCCCTCCACCCTTATTGGCCTTAAACCACGAATTTCAGCCCAAAATTTCAGGGTTTAGATAGTCTAAAAACATCCCAAACACAGTATAAAAATGTGCTGGAATGAAGACAAAAGTAGCTAAAATAATAAGCTAAAACATGGCGCAATTTAAGCTAGTAAACAAGCCAAAGGAGGGGTGGCTAACCCCTCCATTTTTGGGACTTCAAAACCACTTTTTTAGCCTCTGAAAACCTCTAAAAATAAGTGGTAAAAATCTCAAAAAAAAGTTGATGAAAGAATGGAAAACACAAGTGTAAAGGCTTAGGAAACAAGGTGTAAAAAAGGGTGGTTAACCCTTCTACCTTTAATAGCCTTGAACCACAAGCTTCAGCCCATAAAAATAGTCCAAAAATGGTTAAAAAATAGCAAGAAAAGATGGGAGAGAAGTAGTGTAGAGATGCTCAAAATTATACCTCTTGAAGCAAGGTTACTCTTTTGTTCATAAACCAACAAGTTTTCACTGTCAAGGGTCGAAATTTGGACTCAATAATCTCAACAAGGAGAGCTCCAATATTGGTTTAGGAAGTGTAGAGAGAGGGTGTATAGGTTGCAAGATAGAGCTAGAGAGAGAATTTCAAGTTTTGGAACTTTTTGTATTTTTTGTAACCTTAAACCAGTAAGGAAGGTCCCCTATATATAGAAAAACAACCCCTCAGGTCGAAAATATCAAGCCTTGAACAGCTGGACGTTTTGGGGGATAGCTGACCAAAAATGTCTATGTTTTTCACCAGTGCCCGGCAGGCCAGAAGTGTGAATTGCTGGCCACCAATGGTTGTCGGCCACCAATCTGCCAGCCACCAAAAATCTGCTTCCAGACCCGACTTCAAACAGGCATATCTCCCTCATCTTGACTCGGTTTTAGGTCATTCTTGAGTCTACATTGAAGACCCGAAAGTATACTTTCCAATGGTGGTAGCCTCACATCTAAATTCCAATTGTGAAAATAGATAAGCCTATTTTAGTGAAGGTTGCTCATTTTTATCTTAACCGGATTGATGCCTAACTTCAAGCAACAATATCTCTCTCATCTGGACTCGGCTTTAGGGGATTCTTAAGTCTAAATTGAAGATCCGGAAGTCCAATTTTTAATGGTGGTGGCCTTACAACTAAATTCTAATTGCACAAAGAGATAGGCCTAATTTAGTGAAGGCTACTCAGTTCTCTCTTAATGGTTTGATGCCTAACTTCTTCATCAACTAGTTTTCTTCTCTCTCCTCTAATTTTCTTCAACTCCAAACCAATAAATAAGAGGTTTAAAATATTTTTCAAAGGGTTCACCTCTCTTCCATTTATTTCCACTTTGTCCTTGCTCGGTTTACCGAAAAGTGCAACATTTAACGAAATACGAGCCTCAAAACATCATAGAAACATTTTCAAAAATATTTTGAAAGAGGGGGTTTTAAGTTCTAAAATTGTTTTGGTCAAAATGGGGTGTAAGGTTAGGATTAGAAGCTCTCCTTGCTGAAGAAATCGAACGTTCGCACAGTGTATCTTTCATTATCGAGTGATCAACCTGAGGCCTCCAAGTCTTGAGGGCTGTCAAAAATGGGGTGTCTACAAACAACCAGAAGGATTTTCTGTTCTAGGAAAAGAAAAGAAAATGTGTAAATTGGTTAAATCATTATATGGTTTAAAACAAACGCCAAAGCAATGGCATGAGAAGTTTGACAAAGCAATAAGGTCAAATGGATTTAAAATTACTGAATCTGACAAATGTGTTTATATTAAAAACACAAACAAAGGTTATGCTGTAGGATGTCTTTATGTGGATGAGGTAGCGATAATAACATGATTAAAAATACCAACCAAATATTGAATAAACATTTTGACATGAAAGACATGGGGATTGCTGATGTAATTCTTGGTATGGAAATTACCAAAACATCATAAGGATACGCTTTGTCACAATCACATTACATTGAGAAAATACTCAAGAAATTTAGCAAAGATGATGATCATCTTGCTAGAACACCTGTGGATATTAATTTGTTTCATTTTAAGAATGTACAGGAATGTATTTCTCAATTAGAGTATACCCAAATTATTGGAAGCTTAATGTACTTGATGAACTGCACTCATCCAGATATAGCTTATGTAGTAAGTAAATTAAGTAGATATACGAGTAATCCAAGTGTAGAACACTGGAAAACTATTATAAGGGTTCTAAGATATCTCAGATTTACTCTTAACAATGGGCTAAATTATACTACATATCTAGCAGTACTTGAAGGATACTGTGATGCAAACTGGATATTAGATACTAGAGACTCAAAATCCACCAGTAGGTATGTTTTTACTCTTGGTGGTGCGGCTGTATCTTGGAAATCTTCCAAATAGACTTGCATTGCTAGGTCTACTATGGAATTAGAATTTATAACTTTAGATAAAGCTGGGGAAGAAGCAGAATGGCTTCGTCACTTCCTTGAAGATATTCCAATGTGGCCAAAACTGGTGCCTGCTATATGCATATATTGTGATAGTTAATCGGCAATAGGTAGAGCACAGAGTCATATGTATAACAGTAAGTCACGACATATTCGTTATTGACATAACACTGTGAGACAACTACTCTCTGATGGAGTTATTTCTATTGAATATGTGAAGTCTAAAGACAAAATAGCAGATCCACTGACCAAAAGGTTGGCAAGAGAGTTAGTTGACAATTCATCGATAGGAATGGGACTTAAACCTATTAAATAAGAGTTACTACAACGACAATCCAACCTAGTTGACTGGAGGTCCCAAGATCTATGTTCAAAGAAAAAACCGGGCTGTGTATGACTCATAAGAATCATCGGAGAGTCAAACTCCTACCCATTTCTATGATGAAATAGTGATGTCTACAGCGGTTTAGGTTAAGTATTATATCTAGGAATATCTAGTGGAGTATGGCAGGATACTCTTCATAAGAATCACCTATATAAATATGAACTGGGCCGGTTCTATGAGATTTATGAAACTCTTCAATTCTCTAAAGTACTCGTGAAAGACTAGGTTGTTTAGGGCCAAAATGAACGCAATAGTGAGAACTAAACTGTGTTTGGTAATATACTGCGTGAGTTCTATTGTCTTGGTTTACAAAAATGGTTGAACAGTTCAAGACATCATGTTCACTGGTTAGTTAATAAATCTAATAGTGTCTTACAAGGGAAGGTTCAAAGCCAAAAGCTGCCTATCCTTTGCAGAATATCTCCGATTTCTATATTCTCTATAATCAGATCATGTTGTTGCATTTTCTCTCCGTCAATTCCATTTATGTGGGGGATTGTTGGAAATTATAGGTTTTATAGGCTTATTTTGGGCCAACTTTGAGCCCAAATTTGAGTGGGGCCTACACGTCTTTTGGGGTGGGTCCAAAGAAGTAACGTGTTCGTTGTCGCATGGCAAGTCACACAGTGCAGATGGTTTGTCAAAATCGTTTATGAGTGAATGGCAAGTTGACGTCATTTTTGGGTTCATGGAATGGGATGTTGACGTCGTTTTCGGGTTCGTGGAATGGGAAGTTGAAGAGTCAAATGTGGGTTTTCTTAAATTGGTTGTCCCACATTGAAACTGTAAAAGAGCTTATGTGAATATATAAGCTCTAGGTGAACGTATTTGGGTTGGGCCCCAAGGGGCACCCCAAGTTTTGTGGAAGGGAGGAGTTATGGACAAAGTGGGCTTTGGCTTAAACCACCACACATGCACACCGTCCGTCCGTCTGTCCAGCCAGGTGCGGGTGCAGGTTATGGGTTAGGTCCTAACATTAATTTTTGGACAAAATGCATTTGAATTTTTTTGAATTCTTGCGGAAAATTATTTGAATTTCTAAAATTAATTGAAATTTTGAGCCAAATTTGAATTTAAATTTTCTATCCAAATAGTGCCTCTTCCAGTCCGTAATTCTCTTCAATTTTCTAGCAGATCAAACTGTTTTCAAACAGATTTGAATTTTGCACTTGTTCAGTTCAATTTGCACCTATTTGGTTCTATGTTAGACCTATTTAGGTCTTCCGAAAAGGCACCACTTTGCCTATAATTTCAGACCCTCTTCCCGTGGTTTAAACATATCTAAAATTCTCTTGTAGTCTTCTGTTTTGTTCTCTTGCATATATATATATGTATATATATATTCTTCATATTAATTTTAGACAAATTTTTGAAAGTATAGAACACAAGTTTTGGTTCGCCGAAACATATTGTTTCTAGTGCTAATACAATCTGTGAAAGATCATTGTATCCTGGGATATAGATACCATTATTCTGTAAGAACCTGAGCGGGGCAAATCTGTCTTAAGAATAGAGTGTCACACACTTGACTTGATCATTCTTGTTCTTAAGTTGTTTTGGTAAATAAATTTTGTAAGTAATTTATTTTGTTTATATGATTTGTTTCAAGTTATTTATTATACACAACAGATTGTTGTAACAGAGATTTCAATGAAGATTGTGGATTCTTCTTCAACCATTCGCAGCTAATCATTTATTTTATGAATTAAAAAATATAAATGAACCGTACACTATAGGAAATCGTATTTTTGCTGACTAAAAATTTAGTCGGCAAAAGTTATCTGCGACTAATTTTTTTGGTTGCCACTTTGGTTGCCAATTGAGGATTGGGAAAAGTAATTAGTGACTAAAATTTTTTTAGTCGATAAAAAATTATATTTGCCAACTAAATTTTTTGTCGCTGAATGTTACATTACCGCGACTAAACCATTTTGTTGCTAAAACACTTTAGTTGCCAAAAGTGATATTTTCCCGACTAAATATGTTAGTCGCCAATTGTCTCATTCTCCAACCAAAAGTGTTATTTGCCAAAAGTAACGTTTGTGCGACTAAAACTTTAGTCGGCAATAGACCTATTCACGACCAAACACTTTGGTTGCCAAAATAAATAATTTTGCCAACTAATTATTTATTTTCCAAATGTACCATTTTGCCTACCAACCTTTTGGTCGCCAAATGTGAATAGTGAAACACCGAATAATCACTTGGTCGCCAAAAGAGGAAAAACCAAACCCAATTTTTGTCACCAATTCAAATCGTTTTGTTTACGAAAATAGAAATAAAATATAAAAGAATTCCATTTGACCTGTATAATATATAATAATCCATCTAAATCATTCAAACCAACCAAATCAATTGAATCATGAACATCCAACAAAATACATAAATCAACCAATACTTAACCTGTTTAATTAAAGTTATCAACTATTATAAGTTTGCATCCACAAGTAATTCCAAACTAGATAACCATCCAATTAAAATGGTCATGTAATCTTTATAATTATCCAATTCACATCCATCTAGTGTAAAAATTTAACACATAACAAGTAGTTGTTATCATATTTTAAATTTTTGTCCATATGCATCTATCCAAAAATATAACAAGTAGTCTATCCAATACTTTTCGCTCACATCTATCCTAAAATATATAATCCTTCAAAAAAGGTAACAACTGCCAAATAGTTTTGTACAATTCAGCTTTGTACACGAGTTCATCCATTTGTACAAAAGAAAAAAAAAATAATGTTAGGTAATTTGTTTTATGAAAATATTTGCATATCATTCGGAGTATTATGATTTCAAGCAAATGCAACCCCTAAACAAAAACAACTAATCTAAGAGCTAAAGTACTTGTAATTTGAAAGATTATAATATTGTATAAAAAAAAAATAAGAATAACGATTGTGCATTTTCTTGTATTTTTTACTTGTCTCTTTGCTTTGAGAATCAGCAAAAATACTGCCACTATTTTCTAGACTTTTAAAAAATAAAGACATAAAGGATGTCTCAAATTTCTTTTGACTAAAAAATTTGTAGAGCGGGAAAGCTTAGAAATATTTTCATAAGTATAGAAATCTTCAACTTTGTAATTTCTAGGTGTTTTTGTATCTTTGACAGTCATTAGATGATTAGAATTTGCTTCATTGCAAATAATAAAGCAAAATTATGATATAAGTAACACAGATTAATGACAATCATCAGTTGAATTCAAAATATCACCCTCTTTGCTCAATTGTTGCTCTGAAATTAAGATGACTATAAAATGATACTAATTCATTTTAGCATGAAAACAGATTAAACGCTTGTTATTTTAACACCTTGGCATTCTCTATGATTATTCTGAGGTTGTTGATTGGATCCAAAAGTTAGTAATTATTCTATATTTATTCTACAAAAATTCCCAATCATAATTATTCAAGATAAATTAATTTTGATTGCTCCTTTTTTCACAGAGGAGGATTGTAACTACCAACCCTCTCCCGGCCCACAATCAAGTTTCTCCACCTCAAAATCTAAACCTAATCCGTATACTGGCCATCCCCTACAACCCCAACGTATATATTACCTCTTCCCACCTACCCAGACCGACGGTGTTCATTCTTGAAAGCACAGACTTGTGCATGATGGATACATCCGTACTACAACCTAAGCCTGTGGTGGTGGCAGTTGCAGTAGAAGGGAGGTTGGCCTTAAAGGAAAGTATGAGTCCGTTGCCTGAGTGCTCTGAGGACTTGTCTAAGGGGGTTTACGATCCAAGCTACTACATTGTGCCGATTGATCAAGCCAAGCCAGATGTGATATTGCCAACTATAGCGGAGTTCAATGTGGTTAGAGAGGATGGCCCGAGCCAAGGTTTGGATGATTTGGCAAAACTTGAGGAGGACTTAGATAATCTGCAATTCTTTGACAAATAGCATCAAGGGGATGTGTAGATTGACTGGTTCAATTTGAATGGATCAACAGACAACTCTGGGTGGTTGAGTGATGAACCAGATAGAGAGGAAGGAACTGAAACGAAATCGGAGGGGAAGGAAGTAGGAATTGCTGTAGTGGCCAGAAGGGCTGATGAAAAGGATAAACTACCAGAGAACACTAGCGTGGAAAATTCAGCTCAAGAACTGGGCACTGTGAGCATTGTGGACATAGAACAGGAAGCTACGCTGAAGTAGTTTGAACAAGAAAGGATTGAAGACAACCAAAAAGCAGTATTGGCCCAATACCCTATGGGGGATGCTTGTGAGGTGAAAGGGATCCAAACGGAGCTAGACAACTGTTTATCAGCTACTGGAGGTGTATGGTGGGAGGATGATGATCTACATCTGGCTTACACTGATGAAGACTGGGGTGAGTGCCTTCTAGACAAGACGTGGTACATGGAAGAGAGAAGTGAGTGGTATTTGAAGCCACCGCACTTAGATCAAGTTGAGGCATTTGGGAAAGATAGAGAGGTTGAGAAACAAAAAGAGAAGTAGCTGGAATAAGAGGCAGTATTGAAGCAACTGAAGAAAATCCAAGATGACATCTCAATTTAGGGTCTTCTCATGGCCTCCTAGGTACATCACAGGCAGTACTGTCAGCAGTGGACAAAGCTAAATTGTCTATTGACACTACCCTTGAACAACTTGTGGGATTAGCCTTCCCGGGTGGTACCGGGCCAACCATAACCTTTTCTGATGAAGAATTGCCACCGGAAGGCTCAACTCACAACAAATCCCTGTACGTATCCATTGAGTGCAAGAGAAAATGGGTACCGGTGGTGTTGATAGACACCGATTCAGCTATCAATGTCTATCCTTCCTGCACAGCTTATGCCATCGACCTTAGGCCGACAGACTTTGTGTCCACAGCCCAAGTAATTCGGGCATATGATAATATGAGCAGAGAGGTTATGAGCACAATGCAAATTAGAGTCCAAGTAGGCCTAGCTCAGCAAGATGTCGTGTTCCATGTCCTGGATGTCCCAGCCACCTTCAACTTATTACTAGGGAGGCCCTGGCTACATCATGTGAAAGTTGTCTCCTCCACCCTTCACCAAGTGTTGAAGTACCCCCAAGGGAAGGGAGTGGCGATTGTTTTTCGGAATTCATCTATCCATCTCCCACCAGAGGTCACTACACTAGTGTTAGAAATTGTTCATGGTAAGGAGCATGTATTTCTCCCAAGGTTCACTTTAGGCGAGGCCTAGGTAGTGCAGACCATTCTAGCCGTTGATGAGGGCATGTATGTCAGCACCCAATCTATCTATGTCATGAACAAACTGCAACATGTGCCAGGAATGAGACTTCGAAGAAATGGCCGGAAAGGCATCATAACATTGGCAGACGTATCGCACAATCCGTATGCCTTTGGTTTGGGTTATGTATCCACCAAAGAGGATTGGATCAAGAAAAGGGAAGAGATGACAGGTAGAGCCAGAGCCAAGCAGACCGGGAAACATTATGAGCTCATTCACAGGCCAATCCGGGGAACGCTGAATGGCCGTTTCATTTGGGAGGGAGAAGATTTCCCCTTTTGCTGCTTTCCTGAGCCTTGAATGAATTCTGTGAAGCAGCGTGTTCCTGGGTTCGACATCTTCTTTGACTTGCAGTTACAAGATAGCGATCCTGAGGAAAAGGCTGAACCAAGTACTGAAGCTGAATAGAGCACGGAAAGTGACTTGGATAATAGTGAGCTTGGAGTAGGGATAGCACTGGCATGTCACCTTACAGATCTTGCGGCTAACTTAGAGAACTTGGGGGATAACCTTACCATCTCCGTGATCGGGGACCAACAGGGTATGAACCCATCCAGCACTATCTTTTACCTGGTAGCTGGAGAAGGGCTACCTGTCTAGTTCTGAGTCGGGTGATGAGCTAGAATCTAATTCCACTGAGTTTGTGGAGTTGGAATTAGATTTTGGTTCTTCTGAGTCTGAGTCTGGTATTCCTGGGGGTGATAACCCGGATGCCAAGGTCTTGTCCAAGTCCTCTTTTTCTTTTGCTTTTGAGTCTGTTGTAACCGAAGAGCTAGACCTTATGAATGAGCGCTGTTGATTCTGAGTATTTCTCTATGTCGCTTATTTATTGTATTGACCAAGATTTTCAGAATTTTAATGAAAATGAAGAGGAAGGAATTCCTCTCGTTTTGAAAAACTTGATTAATCGAGAGAATGAGAGGTTTGCAAAACCCTGCGCTGATGAAATCATTGCTATTAATGTTGGTATTGAGAAGGACCCACGTCTGGTCCAGACCGGGTCCACGTTGTCTTTGGAAGAGTGCGAGCGCTTAGTTGCTTTATTAAAAGATTTCGAAGATGTTTTCACGTGGTCCGACGAATACATGCCTGGAATCGATCTTGAGATGGTATAGCATTAGATCTCTCTTGACCCCGAGGCCTGACCCATCAAGCAGAAGTTGCGTAGAATCTGCCTGGATTGGGCATTGAAAATCAAAGAAGAAAGGTCACCAAGTAGATTGAGGAAGGTTTCTTGTTAGTATTTGAGTATCCGACTAGGTTGGCCAACATCGTCCCAGTGTCGAAAAAGGATGGTAGAATCTGGTTATGTGTGGACTTCAGGGATTTAAACAAAGCCAGTTTGAAGGACGACTTTCCTCTGCCGCATATTAATGAGTTAGTGGATTTCATTGCATTGTTATCCTTTATGGATGGGTTTTTAGGTATAACTAGATTTTGATGGCGCTTGAGGACAGAGAGAAAACTACATTTACTACGCCATGGGGTACCTACTACTACTAGGTTATGCCGTTTGGGTTGAAGAATGCTGGGGCTACTTATCAGAGGGCTGCGACCACTATTCTGCATGATATGATCCACAAAGAGGTTGAGGTGTACGTGGACAACATGATTGTCATGTCCAAAGAAAGGGAGGGCCACTACACCGCCTTGGAGAAATTCTTTCAACGGATTAGAGAATATAGGCTAAGGTTGAATCCGTAGAAATGTACTTTCGACGTAACAGTAGGGAAAATGCTAGGATTTTTTATCACACAAAGGGGCATCAAAGTAGATCCTTCCAAAATCAAGGCCATCCTAGAAATGCCACCACCAAGGATTGAAAAAGAGTTGCGAGGCTTTCTAGGTAAAGTGCAATTCATAAGAAAGTTTATTTCCAAATTAACCATGACTTGTGAACCACTTTTTGGTCTTTTGAAGAAAGGAAAGAAATTCAATGAGATGATCGATGTCAATTCGCCTTTATGCAGGTTAAGCAGTACCTCTAGAATTCGCCTATGTTGTCGCTGCCAGAGCCGGGGAAGCCATTGATTTTGCACCTATCAGTGACAGACACGACTATGGGATGCATGCTTGCTCAGGAATCTGAAGATAGGGTGGAGAAAGCCATCTATTACTTGAGCAAGAAAATACTGGATTATGAGACCCGCTATACTCCGTTGGAGAAAGATTGCCTCGACTTGGTATGGGCTACCAGGAAGTTGAGGCACTACTTGTTAGCTGACTCTGTAATCCTGGTTTCGAGATTAGATCCCATCAAATATCTCTTTGAGAAACTAGCGCTTACGGGTAGGGCAGCTCGTTGGTTGCTTCTTCTCTTCGAATTTGATCTCAAATACGTCACCCAAAAGTTGGTCAAGGGAAGAGCTATAGTGGAGTTCCTGGCAGATCACCCGGTAGAAGGGGATGAGGTGGTGGAATACTTGTTCCCAGATGAAGCCATTCTGCAAGTTGAGGAGGAGACTTGGACCATGTATTTTGACGGAGCGTCCAATCAATATGGCTATGGGATAGGTGCATTGCTAATAGCACTCGAAGACTCCCATATACCTTTAGCCTTCAAACTCTGGTCCAAGGTGTCTAATAATGAAGCAGAATATGAAGCGTGTATTGCTGGTTTAGAAGTCGCCCTGGAACTAGGGGCAAAAAGGCTGGATGTTGTCGGGGACTCGAACTTAGTTGTTTCTCAAGCAAATGGAGACTAGAAAGTCAAAGAAGAAAAGATGAAGGTTTATCATCAGACTGTGGATGTTCTGATTCCTATGTTTGAAAAACTGACTTTCACGCATCTACTGAGAGAGAATAACAGGTTCGTTGACGCTTTAGCAACTCTATCTTCTATGATAGACATCCCACTTGGAGTTCGGATGCGTTCGATTATCATTGAGCAGAGATACATACCGACTTATGAAAGTGACGCCGCAATAGATGAAACGCAAGACAAAAACCCTTGGTACTATGATATTTGGAACTTCTTAGAAAATGAGATTTATCCACAAGGGGCAAATGCCAAGGACAAAAGGGGAATACGGCGCATGGCCATCCAATTTATCATCTGCAAAGGTAAACTGTATAAAAGAGGTCATCTGGGAATACACAAGTCGTGTGTCGAAGAAGAGGAATCAAAGCGCCTGATGGAGGCCATCCATGGAAGAGAGTGCGGAGCGCACATGAACGGAGTAATGCTACCTTGGAAGATTTTTAGGCAAGGTTACTACTGGTCCACCATGGAGAACGATTATATTGGTTTTGTTCGGCGATGCCATAAATGCCAAATTCATGCTAATCACATGAATATCCCGCCGTTAAAACTATACAACATGACTTCGCCATGGCCTTTCTCAATCTGCAGAATCGACGTCATCGGTGCAGTCACGCCAAAAGGATCAAATGAGCATGAATATATCTTGGTGGCAACTGATTACTTTGCAAAGTGGGTGGAAGCTTAATCCTATGCAGTGTTGAAAGCATCGCATGTGGCCAAGTTCATCAGAAACAATATTATTTGCCAATATGGAGTCCCAAACGAGATCATATCAGATAATGGCTCCCACTTCAAGAAAGAGGTGATAGACTTGTTGGAAAAATACAATGTGGCTTTTCATAAGTCATCTACATATAGGCCGTAAACCAATGGAGCTATTGAGGCTGCCAATATGAACATCAAGAATATCTTGTAGAAGATGGTTGAGACCTATAGGGACTGGCTAGATAAATTTCCATTCGCACTTTCGGGCTATAGAACTTCAATCTGGACGTCTACAGGGGCAACTCCTTATTCTCTTGTCTACGGAATAGAGGCTGTTTTGCTAATTGAAATAGAAGTCCCGTCGCTACGAGTTATAGCTGAGTGTTAGATAGCAGAGACGGACTAGCAACAAAGCAGATTTGAGGAGTTGATGCTCTTTGATAAGAGAAGGCTGAAAGCATTGTACCACGTTCAGGGCTACCAACGTAGAATTGCTAGGGTTTTCAACAAGAATGTTAAGTCCCAGAATCTCAAGGAGGGAGATATGGTGCTAAAAGACAACTGAGCTCCCATTCATGATGCTAGGGGCAAGTTCAGACCTAATTGGACTGGTCCTTACATCATCAAAGCTATCTGGTCGAGTTGAGCTATTATTCTTATGGACCTGGATGGCCTGGAGTTTTCACAACTGATCAACATGGACAAGTTGAAGAAATACTATCCCTAAGAGGCTCGCTAGGCCGAGAACCTAAAAGGGTGACCTAGGAAAAAGTTAGAGCATGAAAAGTTAGAAATAAAGCAAAATTGAGCTCGTAAGGTTAAAAACCCTGAAGAGCGACTTTGGCAAAAGCTAGAGCACAAAAGGAGAGAGTAAATACTTGAGTGAACTTGAACCGAACTACGTAAGGCCTGATTCCCATCTTTGGGATACATAGGCAACTTTATCTTGAAGTTCAGCCGTAACCACTTCCAACTCATCTGTCCTGCCATGTGTCTGATTAGGCCATCTTTCTCTGTCCTTTACCTAAGAGTTAGGTTGTGATCTTTACTCTGAAAGAAGAGTTGGGTATAATGCAGAGCAGTACTATTCAATCAGGGGCATTTCTGGTCTTTTGATTCGGGGTTGTACATCTTGAGGATTGATTTCGTGCATGTCAGGTGGTGATACTTTTCGAAAATGGTTTTGGAATGTTTTAATAAAAGTTGATTTTGTTCAAAATTTTACCTTTTACAACTTAAACCATTTTTGGACCAAAAGAAAAAAATTTAATGCTTATAACTTTAATTTCATTGATTTCAACATAAAAGTTCTCCAACTCTCTGATACAAATCAAGGTTGCTTTTATTACATCGAAAAAACTTGAAAAGAAAAGTCAAAGAAATAAACTATGCGCATAGACGAGTCAGGTGCTCCTGCGTCCTCCGCTCGTGCTTGTGAAAGCTTCTGAAGCCAAAATGGGCCTGGTTTGTGCCTCATCCTCGAGCCAAGCCAAACACTCACCAGAAAGAGCATAAATGAAATTAGGGGTAGGTGCTAGAAGCTCTCTCGTCTTCCAAGTAGTGAGGTACCTAGCCAAGTGCAAACCACGGATGGAGATCATGCCCAAACTGACGTTCGAATTGGAAGAGAAAGTAGAACACACAATGCGTTATTCGATCAACTGTATGCCAAGTTGCCGAGCCATGATGTTACTCATCTCGGTCAGATTAAGCCAGGGGCAACGCCAAGCTATGTCAGTAGCAGACTTGTTGCGCATCTAGTCGCATCACCACCTCTCGTTGGGAAAATCCATTAGTTGGTGGCGGAAGAAATAGCCTCGAGCTGAGTACTCAGAGCAAGAGTCCACTACCTTTAGCTTATCCATAAGCTGCACTTGGGAAGGGATAGAAGAATAGAGAGATGTACATTGAGAGAAAAGTGAGAAAAGGGCTTTGAGAGAAAAATAGAGCATGAGTGCTGAGTGATGTGAGAAACACATATGAGAAAGGGTGGGAAACAATACTTGAAGAAGTAATGGACTTCCCGCAAATCTGGTAGTCTCTCGCCAATGAAAGGCATCTAAGCCTATCAAAGTCTCGGCCAGTGCCAAACCAATGCAACTCATGCTTTCTTTTAGACCTTGAGCCACTTTAATCAACCGAATGCTGGATTCGCCGAAACTAGGGGTAAGAAGGAAATGTGTAAGCATACATAAGCAGAGGCCATGTTGCAGAAAACTTCGCCAGAGAAGGTCGCCCCGATCACTAATGTCGGAAAATTGATGAATCAAGCTGGGAATGTCCAGCTCTGCGTTGTGGGCCAAAGATCAAGCCTCATGTAGAGTGAGCCCACACATCTATCCCAAAGCTTGGGTGTGGCCAAAATGGGACTGAGGCATGATTTTCTCATCGCGCCGGGATTCTATTAGTGCTTGAAAATCTTCAATTGTTGGGCATATTTCTTGTTCCCCGAAGTGAGAGACATGTGTAATTGTGTTCCAGTATCGAGCCGTGACATGTAGGAATGGAAAACAAAGTGCAGTATGGCTCAATGAAAAAAGTGTATTTATACCAAAACCCCAGAAATTTACCTTTTCCATGCTGTCTAAAGTCGCTATCCAATTTGAGAGCTTTTTGACAAAAAAATGGCTCCATTTTTGGAAAAAATTGCAGCTGAAATGAGGTTATGAAGAGAAATCACGAAGCTGAACCTTTAGTAGAAGATATAGCTATGAGTGGAAGCTAGCTGTCAACAATCTAGAGGTTACTTACACTGGTGGCCGGCAAGCTCTATCTTTGGCCGACAACCTTCTTTTCAAGCCTGCCATCCACCTATGTGCTGAGCAGTGCTGGAAACATGTGTTTTGTTTTGATCTTTGTGTGTTTTAAAGTCTTGTTTTGAGTCTTTTTGGTTTTAGCAAGTTTGTTTATTTGTATTTGAGTTGTTTTTTCTTTGTTTATCGAGTTGCATTTTGTATCTTGTATTTTGGTTGTTGGTTGACTGATTACCCGATTAAGAACGTCGTGCCAATACAAGTGTTCAGTTTCTGTTTGCAAATTCGATTCCATGTCCATTTCATGCAAAAATGGTACTCGTGATGGAAAAATAACAACATTTTTTTATAAAAAATTGCAAAGTTTTATTCCGATCATTGTTTTTACAAAAGAGGAGTACAAGTTTTAAAGAAAAATAAAACCTATATGAAGCTATACAATGTGTTAATACTACCAAACAAAAATAAATTAAAAAAAAAAAAAAAAACAGTGCCAGTCACCTCAGGCCCGAGAGACCCTCTACTTGGGGGCACTATCTCTATTGACACCGCTGTTAGAATCAAACCCAGAACATGAGCTGGTGTCATCTTCGCTTTCTGCCTCAGTGCCCGCCTTGGCAACACCTTTGCTCTTGAAACCTGAGCTAGCATCATTGTCTCTACTCTCGGATGACTCAGAACACTGACTCGTTGCCTCCTCGAAGTCACTAGTCTCAATATCGTCATTGCTGAAGATGGGCTTTGAACGACTGCTATGGCCTCGAGCACCCCTATCTCTGCCCCGACCGCGGCCCACATCTGGGCCGTAAGCTGGGGCCTGTCTCTCTTTCCTCCCTACTACTAAAGGATGTACTATCGGTGCTGGTGCTGGTGTTAGTGCTGGTGTTGGTGCTGTCACCGGAGCCGTTGGTGTAGGTAGAATATGGAAGAAACAGTTGTTAACATATCAGCCACAGTGTGTGTATCAGATACAATATGAGTACAATGTATGGATGCCAGTGTAGTGTATTAGATATAGTGTATCAGTGTAGTTTAGGAAAGACTACAGTTGAAATGCTAGTGTATCAGTGGAAAGATGATAGCATGAAGTGTAAATTAAAGAAAATTACCTGGATACTGTGGAGACCAAGCAGTGTCTCCCTTCTCTGCACCATGTCCACCAAGGAGGCCACCAGCTCAAGACAGCTCGCCGTGTACTCTATAGATGCCTGGAAATGCATTTGAATGATAAGTGTTCGCAATAAACATATCTAAAATGAAATGTGGGATGCAAATTGTAAAGTATGGTCTATACCTAGGATGAGCCTCGCACTCCAACAAGCTCGTGTCCAACCTCTGTCGGCTCAATCGGGATCTGATTAGCAGTCTCGGTAGCCCTCCAGCATATGAGTGCGGTGGGAAGCTCTGGCCAATGGGTGTTCTACTCCTCAGGAGGAGCCCCTCTAGTATGGGCCCTAGTCACCTCTCTTGCCTCATGAGCCCTCACTCCCTCACCTCTGTGAGCGCCTGTAAGAGGTGGCATAAGGTGGGTCTGAACAAAGGTCGTGTAGTCGCCCTCATCTCTGAAGTAATCAGTATTCAAGCCCACCATAAACTGTGTAACTGCATCAACAGATAGGCTATTTGTTGACCTCATAGACTTCAGATGTGGCATCGAAACGATCAGATCCCACAAGCCTACAGTCTAGCAAATGAATCTTTCGCTCAAGAACCAGGCTCGATAGACTGGGCCCTTCAGCAAGATCCGAAAACACGATGTCACTCACGCTTTTGCGTACTGGTCTTGTACCCCAGCCGGTATCATGGCCCAAGGCTGCCACGTGATCTGCAAACAGAGAATATACATATTTTTAGTTGCTGTCAGTTGCTAAAATGTGAATTAGAACAGTTGTAAAGCAAAATGACTGTGTTTTGGGTAACCTTGTGGTGGCCACAGTGTCAAAGTAATGGTAGAAGAAGGCAAAGAACTTGCAACTTCTGCCCTAACATCGGCTATCATATCGCCTTGAGTAAGGGACCATTAGGGGAAGCTCCTCCATGGGCTTTGGGGCAAGAGCCGAGAAATATGCATAAACCCATAGCTGCAAGGAAAGTGCAGTGATATGTGATCCATAGAGTATGAATAGATGTATAAAGTGCAAAGAAGAAAGCACAGGTGTTGAACAGATGTAAAGCAGAAAGTGTAAAGTGCAAAGAGGGAACTGAAATCCATACCTCCTAGGCTCGCTAGTAGCCTCCGATCCACTCTTCCCTCAGGTGAGAAGTAGAGCTCATATAGCTGTACAGGGTGGCAAGGCTAGCTCTGCCTTAGTCGTACAAGCATACCCGGGGAAGGGTAACCGGGGCGCTCAACAGATATAAGCCCATGGTGTTCCACCTGTTCGAAAACAAGGTGCTACCGAGGTCAAACATCAGGAAGCCTCTGGCATATTGCTCTATCTCCTCCAATGTCTCGGGCTCGCTCCCAGTAGGTCAATCTAGGCGGCCTCCTACTCTCCCATGTCGGTGTCAAAGGGGATCGGATCACCCCATACTCCTAAGCCCGAGATCATGGCAAAGTCGTAGGGAGTCATCGTCATCTCCTCGGCAGTAGAGAAGTGAAAGGAGTTGGTGGTGTCCCACCATCTTTCAACAAATGCTCCTAGAAGAGGATGGCTCGCAATGACCCATGTTAGGTCAGAGCAGAAAAGGCCAAAGCCGGTCTCATCAACACTGTCACGGACTCTAGCAGGGAGCTCGTCATACCAATCTCTCGCTGTTGTAGCTTTGTACCCCCTGTAGGCACAAGTCTTCCCCTGTGGCAAAAGAACAGATGAATTAGAATAGGCAGTAATGAAAAAGTATAGTCAGATGAAGGGCAATGCAAGAAATGTAGTGACAAGACAAGTAGGAATGCATAAAAATAGAGTTCATACCTTAGTGGCTCTAGATGAAAGGTGGGAGTCCGGCTCTCTCAAACTATGAGTAGAGTCGCTGAACCGCCTAATGCTTCTGGGTGGCAATAGGTGCGTGCGGGGATGATATCTTGCCGGATCAAAAGGCCGTACTCTCAATGGTTGCGACTCTAGCTCAAACTCAGGCTCAAATTCCGCCTCGAGGTCGGCCTCAATACCCTGTGCCGCCTCGCCAGCCTCGGGAACGGGTGGGAATGTAGCCGGAACCTCAGGAGGAGCCCTGTCATGTGGGATCTCATTTGCCATCTGAAAAATGGGTGAAAAATGAGTGAAAAGTGGGTGAAAAATGAAAAACAAAATAGAGAAAAAAGCGGAAACTTAGAAAAAGTCAATCCTAGGAGAGAGAAAATGAGAGAAAAAGTCAAAGCTTGGAAAAGTTTACGAAACCCGAGAGAAACTTGAGGGGAACAAGCCTAAAGTGGTGAAAATCCAAGAAAAACGTCGAAATCAAAATTTGATCGATTCAAAATGTTAACAATCAAGAGGGTTTTACGAAAAACGTTTGTGTGGGGCATTGGAAAAAGCGTATAAAGTGCAAATCTAGAGAGAGAAGGCACCTAGAGAGAGAAGAAGAGCAATTTCGGACCTAGGGTTGTGTGGAAATGAAGTGTTATGATGTATATTTAAGACCCATGGGTGAAAAGTCAAAAAAGCCCCGATCTGCCATTGGTGGCCGGCAAGTTGTTTTGATGGTGGCAGGTGGCCGGCACTCTTCTCTTGTGGCCGACAAGTGGCTGGTGGTCTTCTTCTGTGTCCTGATGTTGTTTTGTGTTTTTGTTTCGTAAGAGGTGTAGCGAAAGGTTATCGTTGGGTATAGATTGTTTCTAAGGGAGCTCAAAACTATGTTTTAGCGCACGATGTTCCTCACTTGCCAACTTGAATGAGGTGTATCCTTTGTGAATATGTTGCAACATCTTCGAGAGGTAAATTGGAGGTCATCACTGAATATTGGTTTTCGTCATCTTGTTGAATTACATATTTATGCTTTTTCATTGCATAGAATGCACATGTCACATATACGATGCTGTATGCCTGTCTTGCATCATTTATGATTCATGCATGGAATATGTTGCCAATTTTGCATAGAATATGCTCTCGCTTCTTGGATGGAATATGCTTTTGTTTCTTGCATAGAACATGCTTTCAATTAATATCATACGTTGGTTGTCTATCTTGCATTGAATATGCTTTGTGCATCTATCGCACTTGTTCACTTTGTGCATCTATCACACTTGTTCACATTTGTGCGTCTATCACACACCTCTCTGTTTTATCTCGAGATGCGTGAAACACAAGCTTGAGCAATTTTTCTAGTATCTCAAGACACGTGACTCGCGACTCTGGGCTTGTTTTTATCTCGAGATGCATGAAGCACGAGCTGGAGCGGTTTTTCTTTTATCTCAGGACATGTGATGCACGGCTCTAGGCGTGTTTCATCTCAGGACGCATGAAGCGCGAGCCCGAGTAGTTTTCTAGTATCTCAAGACGCGTAACGTGCGGCTTTGGGCATGTTTTATCTCAGGACATGTGAAGCGAGAGCCCAAGCTATTTTTCTCCTCTTCTCACGATTTTGTCAAAATGGGTCATCTTCGAGCTTTAACATTCACTCACGTCATCTCATGACTCCGAGTTCTGTTAAAGATGGGCAACTGTAGGCACCTCATTTTTTACGGCCCTTGTGATTGCTGTGCCAGCTATTTGCATAGATGTTTGCATCTCCTCCCACGTGTATAGTTCGATGTTTATGAGAGAAATTCATGTTTTCTATATATAGATGACCTCCCTCTCATATTTGGAGGTTAGAAAAATTTTGGAGCAAAATTTTTCCTCTCTCTCGACAATTCTCTCTCTCTCTCTCTTACAAATTTCTCAACCTTTGCCTATACACTCTTCACCTTTGCCTATACACTCTAAACCAAACCTTCTCATCTTTGAGCTGAGGTACTTTTGAGCTTGGTTTGAGCTCTAGAAGGGTGTGTTTGTCTTGATTTGTTGCCTAGAATTGGTCTTCTCTTCAAGAGGTATAAGGCTTTGCTTGTTGCTTTGTTTTATTTGCTATTATTCCTACTGTTTTTCCACTATTTTGGGGTTGTAAAAACTCTGTATTTTTGGGCTGAAACTTGGGTTTTAAGGCCAATAACGGTTGAGGGTTGGCTCACCCTTCTTTATACCTTACTTTCAAGGCCTTTTTCCTTGTGTTTCCCATCTCTTCACTATCTTTTTTTGAGCTTTTAATGTAATACCCCGACCCTCATATCTGATTCTGCTGTCTTTATAATCCCCTATTCTGTGTCTTTGAATGTTATTGTGAAAATCTATGTGAAAATATAGTAAAAGAGCATGGAACTTAGAGATATGAGTTTCTATCTGTTGAATTAGAACGATTCATACACTTGAATTACTTAAAATGGAAATTGAGCATCTTAGAGATTTAATTTGCGTAAATTGATTTGATATTTGGAATCTACATGATTTTTAAGCTATAAAGGATTTTCAGAAATTTTTATTTCGGCACCATAAAGCGATTGAATTTCGTCTTTTGTGCTCTTATATCTTGTTATATATATATATATATATCTATGCCTAAGACTTGTAAAATTGTGATCAAAACGTGGGCTTACATTGAGAAAGAAAGGAAGAGAGGAACGTGAGAGTTGAAGGAGAAGAATTGGGGGAAACTAAATTTGACTCACCAAAGAAGCTCATCCATTAGTAGGATTGGGAGATTGAGGTTAAGGTAACCAAATTCCTAGTTTAACTTCTCAAGAATCTCATCTCATGCTTGTATTGATTCATGGATAATCTATGTTTGCTCCACTAGGGTTTCTCATTGATTTGGTGCCTTGACACTTTGGACATCAATCTTTGTTTCTATAGCATTAATTCATACCAATATGTTACTACTATGTGCTATGTTTGTTGAATTTGTAGAACTTGAATATATTTGGAACATTGGATGGAATTTGTGAAAGTATTGGCTTGTTAAAGCCTTTAACTTGGTTTAAATTGGCATGATTAAGCTTTCCTCCATGTTGTGGTGTTGTTAAGTAGAAGTATTGCATGAATTTCATCCTTGATTGCATGAAAAATTGGGTTTGAATGATGAATTTTGGCTTGAGATCGGGCTGCCCTGAATCTGGGTAGTCGTCCGCTCGAGCGGAGGTCGTACGCCGAGCGTGAAAATGCACCTCCCAAATGTTTTTGAAAATTTACCTGTCGCCCGCCGAAGGATAACTTTACGCTCGAGCATAAAAATCGACCATCCAGTATTTTGGCAGCACTACACTGTCCGTTTGGGCGGCCAAAGCTACGCTCGAGCGGAGGACTGCTTCAAAGAAGGAAAATATGTTTTGTTCGCTTTTTGTGTTTGACTCTTGATTGCTAGTAGAATATTCTTTTCTGATGGCTCTTAAGAGATTATGACTTTATAAAAGTGTGGAGGCATGTGAATCGATTTTAAAGGAAAAGAATACTAATTTATTAGTTATGTTGTGTGTAGGGCACACTCCAGGAGGAACTCATACGCCACCACAACGCCAGTGAGTAATAGTGCATTTCACATATATTTATGTATCCGCTTTGAAGATAAGATCATAACTTATATGTCGATCTAGAATCAAACTCGAGTCGAAGACTATCTGCGTGCGCAAGGCTACCCGAGTCGAAGACTATCTGTGCCGCAAGGCTACCGAGTCGAAGACTATCTGTGCCGTAAGGCTACTCAAGCAGCCGCAAGGCTACCTGTGCAGCCAAGGCTACCCGCCGAGAGAGGCTATCTGCCGCCAAGGCTATCTGCCAATAGGCCAATCTGTTATCTCAAGATTTGGTTTTGGTTACACATACTCAGACATGGTGATTTTATTACTACGCACTACTATTCACCGAGCTTGTCTCATTCTCAGAAGTTTTGTTTGATTCTGAGGAACCAAACTTGAGGAGCCGATCTAGCACACTTCATGCATTTTGTCACTTAAGGATTACTGTGCATCGAGGAAACCCTTACATATTAGATCGCTTTCTAAATGTAATTTTTGGTATCCACATCACGGGTCGTGGTTATGTATTTATTGTTTTGTATGCCTAAAACCTGGGCTGGATTGTAAATGTTTATGTAACCTCTTTTTGTGTGCATGCTACGTTATGTTCAATGTTAAGATGGTCCTGGCTTGTTGATAGTTGCTCAATGGATATTTCTAGATGTCGTATTAAATTTAATGCTTCCGTTCAGGCCCCCAATGTATACCATACAGGTTATTCTGTCTGTTTCTGCTTAAGTCATGCCCGAACTTATAGGGGCTGGGTTGGGGTGTGACATTTAAACACTGATTTTCAGAGTTATTTCAGTGGCTAAAATCATGGTTTGAAGTTCAAAATTGGAGGGGTTAGCCTCCCCTCTTTGTGTTTTGCTTACTAGTCTATCATGCTCCATATTCATGCATTCATGTTTTGGGTGGAAACCGCATTCATGCATGAACCCTTCCATCGATCCTCGGGATCCATGTTGTAACCATATTAATGTTGTGCTTGAAGTAGTAGCTTTGTAAATTAATTAGTTAGAATAGCTAATTCGTCTTGTGTTGTAATTATTTTAATTAGCTGGATTAGTTAATTAATTTGGTTTGTAACAATTAGTTAAGTAGTTTAGCTACTTATTCATTTGTTTTTGTTGATTAATTAGCTTAGCTTTAATTAGTTAGTTAGCTAATTAGTTCATTCGGACCCTCCTGCGTGAGGGCACAAACTTGTAATAATGTGTATGTCTTCCAACCCTACGTCTTTCTCCCTTTTATTTAACTGCTTATGATGGTTAGTTTAGGTGCATCATGTTTTGTTTAGCATACTCCATGTTTGCATCCACTTGTATTGCATGCACTGAGGCTTAGTTCATCATTCTAACTTGTATTGTTAATTTTAATACTTTTTTGAGTACTTGCTTAGACTGCATACTCAAATTGATTCATATGCTATATTAGTAGTCGAGCCTATTAGTTGCATATCGCATGTGTTGTATCAGTCATATTCCATAGTTAGGAATCATGCATTTTTCTAACTCATTTCTTTTTTGGCTTGGAGTACTAGGTGAGCCTTTATTCACTTTAGCATAATTGCATGAGTGTCGATGTTGCCATGTTTAGCATACTTGCCACAAGGCTAATTACTTAAGTGTTATAACTGTTTGAATGCCTGTGGATGAAGTCTAATTGCTTGAATTGGAATAATTTGAATAATGTTCATATGCAATCACTTTTTCAAGTGATACATATTTCAAAACAATTTTACTAACAAACACGAAATCAAATGTTTCAATTCTTGCAAGTTAGTCCATTCTTGTGTGTGTGTATAGTAATGCTAGCCTAATAAACCGGAACAAGAGCATATAATGTACATAAGATTCATATCATGATTAGTAGAGGCCAATCTTTGATCAGGCGAGCGGGGGTGCTCAATTCATGACCTTCCCCTCTCGTACCCAAGTTCCCAACCTGAGATAAGCTTGGTGATGACAGACACATGGCCTTTGGCACGAGTCATGGGTTTCCTAAATTTTCTAAAAATATTTAGGTGGCGATTTTGCATCTAACAAAGTAGTCTATTTTTAGCAATTTGATTCAAAATTGATTTTCCAAAAGATTTGCCAGATTAGGACTCTTTGGTGATTATCGATTTCACATTGCACTTGTGAGATTAGATTCAGAACCGCGGGAGTCCGATACTGCAGGGCTTATTCGTCTTCCGAAAGGGGGCGCGAAAAAGTCAGGCTACACACACAGTCTTCCCTTGAATTTCAACACTTGAGTTTCCAAAGCAAATCCCGGTCTCGACTTTGTTTCTATCTCTTCATATACTTTCTTGAGAAATTTGTCTTCCAATTGTCTTTGTTTAATTTCCTTAATAATAGTCAGTTGTGCTGCCATTGCGGCTAACATTCCATCTCGTTCATGTAGCATGATTTCCACTTCCATTATTTCCAAGTTGTGAAATAGTTTATTTTGCTCCATAAGCAAACATGCCAAATTTTCCATTGACTTCCTACTAAGAGCATCCGCTACTGTGTTGGATTTGTTGGGATGGTAATGGATCTGTAAGTCATAATCTTTGATGAGTTCTAACCACCGTCTTTGCTGCATATTAAGCTTCTTTTGAGAAAAGAAATATTTTAGGCTCTTGTGGTCAGTGTAGACTTCACATGTTGCTCCATAGAGATATTGCTGCCATATTTTGCATGCAAATACCACTACACCTAATTCCAAATCATGCGTAGGATAATTCTTTTCATGCGGCTTCAATTGTCGAGATGCAAATGTAATCACTCTCCCATTTTGCATAAGTACACACCCCAATCCCTTATGAGAAGCATCATTATAAATAACAAACCCTTCAGTACCTGATGGTAAAGCAACGACCGGTGCTATTGAGAGCCTTATCTTTAATTCTTGGAAGGCGAACTCCCTTTATTTTGTCCACTCAAATGGAACACCTTTTTGAGTCAACGGGGTAAGCGGCATTGCAATCTTGGAGAAATCCTTAACAAATCTTCGACAGTAACCTGCTAAACCCATAAAACTGCATACTTCCGTAACATTGGTAGGAGTAGGCCAATTCATAATAGCTTCTATCTTTTGTCGATCGACACACACTATCCATGTTAATTACATGCCCCAAAAACACAACTTCATTCAACCAAAATTCACATTTCTTAAATTTAGCGTATAACTTCTTGTCCCTAAGTGTTTGAAGAATTAATCTCAAATGTTTTTCATGTTCCTCCATACTTTTCGAATAAATAAAAATGTCATCAATGAATACCACCACAAACTCATCCAAATACGGTTTGAAAATCCGATTCATTAAATCCATAAAAGCCACTGGTGCATTCGTAACCCCAAATGGCATGACTAAAAATTCATAATGGCGATACCTAGTTCGAAAGGCTGTCTTCTCAACATCCTTTGCTTTGACTTTCAACTGATGGTATCCGGATCTCAAATCAATTTTTGAAAACACTTGTGCCACCTGTAATTGGTCAAACAAATCATCAATCCGTGGGCAAGGATATTTATTCTTCACCATTACCTTATTAAGTTATCAGTAATCAATACATAACCAAAGGGTCCTGTAGACGTCCCCGAACGTCCCGGGAGAGAAATCCCGTTTTGTTCATTTGTGGGTCTACTACAGTTCGGACTCAAATTGTCACGGTTCTTAATCTGAACCAAAGAGTCCAAATCCGGCAAATCGTTTTGGAAAACAGATTTTGAAAGAAGTGCCAAACATGGATTGCTTTGCCAGATATAGAGTCGCCACCTAAATATTTTTTTATGGGGGGATTTAGGAAACCCTGACTCGGTGCCAAAGGCCACGTGTCCGTCATCACCAAAGTTGCCTCGGCTCGAGAGCTTGGGTATGATTGGAGAAGGTCAGCTATGAGCACCCCCTCTCGCCCGATCCGAAGATCGGCCTCTACTAACCGTGATATCTTGTTTTGAAGACATTATGCGTTCTTATTCCGGCTATTAGCCTAGAATTACTATGTTATGTGCGCAGCAAACAAGTATAGACCAAATCGCCTAAATTGGAACAAAACACTTCATGTTTGTTTTGAAAATGATTTGCTACTCGCAAGTAGGCTAAAATGTAAGTTTTGCCACCCTCGAGTGGGCTTTAGAAAAGATGGTTTTGCCACTATCTAGTGGGCAAAAAACTCACAGTTTTAATGCATTATTCCAATTCAGGTAATTCGACCTCCACCCACAGGCATTCAAGCAGTTATATCACATAAGCAGTTAGCCTCATGGTAATCATGCTATTATGGCAACACTCCCACGCATGCGGTATGCTAAAGCATAAAAGCTTACCTAGTACTCCAAGCCAAAACAGAAACTAGTTAGTAATCATATGCATGACCCTAGTTCATGTTAAGATGGCTAATGCAACACATGCAGGATGTAGCTAGAACAGGCTCGGCTACCCTAAAGATGGCATGTGAAATGCTGCAACTAACAAGTATGCAACTTGGAATTTGAAATACAAGTGCAGTTAGCATGATGTGCCGAGCCCGATGTATATAAGACAAATGTATGGATGCACGCATGCATAGCATAAGGTATGCTAAAATAAACATGCCCTAGTACTAACCATTGAAAGCGGGTAAGTAAAAGGGAGAAAGAAGTGGGGGTTGGAAGACATACACACACTCACCCACACTTATTACAAATTCACCCTCGCTCGGAGGGACCGAAAGAATAATACAGTCTGAATAAATAATACTAAATTGTTACAAAACTCCTAATTAATTAACGAATTAAATAAAAAATTAAAATGGCCACAGCCCCACCTTCGAAATGTTTGGATGATGCATGCTCGATTCGTACTGCTTGGAAACCCGTTGCCATGGCACTGTTGCCTTTATTTACACTGCCTTGCCCCTCTGAGGATCATACAAACTTCCAGACCTACTTTGAATTACTCCCTGAGTGCTCTGGATTGCCACCGGCCAGAACAAAAGGCCACTGGCCATGGTAATTGGAGTATCGGCCAAAACTTGAATCACCGGCCAGCCATTGATGGCTGGTCGGCACTATATATGGCCGGCCGGCCATAACTTCCTGCAGAACCCTGTTTTTTGACAGCAACCAAGGACAGACAGTGCATGGCATGGAATTTCAAGCAAATGTAAGCATAGCCACTCTCCCTATCATGCAATAGATTCAAGGGAACATGACCCTCGAGCCTCGGGCCATCAATTATGCATGATGGCCTAAGAGGCCGAGTTTGCCATTCAATGTAAAGATGCATGCAACAAAGAGGAGATGAATGCCAACACCTTATCAGGTTGAGATCAAAGGTATCGGTGACCGAGGATTGAGACGTGTTTTGTCACTTGAAGTACAAACACTCCTCACCCTTCAAGTTTGGCTTGGCACCCCAAACCAAACAATGCAATGCATATACACCAACTTGGCTTGAAGATGCAACATGAAGCTAAGTAAGCAAGGCATGCCAAATGCAATGCAAGCTAAAACATGCTAATGTATAATGTACTAAAGCATGCAACATGCAATGTAGTAAACATGGACGAATACGCAATGGGACTAGCATGTGGTAACACATAATGAGCCAAATATGCAATAAACATATAACAAACATGTAATGATGGACTTAAACCATAAAGGGCAGACCTCAGCCTTGCCATAAACAGTGGCCAAAAGTACCAAAAATGGTGGACAAGTGCTCATGCAATCAAGCACACTAATGAGCCAAAGACCCAAGCATGGAAGGCTACTCTTAAGAAAACTCAAAGGTGGTAAGTATGGGTACTAAACACTCATGTTAATTTCTAAAAAAAAGTGTGAATGATGAGGCCAAGCATGCTAGAGAATAGATGCAAAATGAAAGGCATTCAAGGCTACAAATGGGAGCATTACTTAACACCCACCCCAACCACTCATGGCATGGACTAAACAACCAAAAATGGAGTTTTAGCATGCAAAAGGGACCCCCAAAGTCCACTGATATGACAGCTCAAATGACTTAAACACAAGGCATGCATTATGACCCTTTCCAAGGCGCAAAAGAACAACCCTTCAAGGCATGAAAGTGATGATGAATGTAAGCATACAAGCATGGATTAGGGACTGAAATGGCGTATGAAATGACTCCAAAGCATTGAAACAACCTAACTAAAGCATGCTTATAACTCACACACTTAAGACCCACAAGTCCAAATGCAAATAGGCTATACCAAACATGGCAAAGATGGTTAAAACAACATCTAATAGACCTTAAGCATGGAAAAATCGGACTAAAAACTTCACAAAACTAGGCAAAAATATGAGGGCATGGTAGGCTACATGCATGATGCATTTCTAGGCCAAGTAAGGGACTACAAAGCAAGTATATTAAACATGCACGGGACCATTAATCCGACCAAAAACAGAGGCATAATATGACCCAACAACACTCAAAAACCTCTGAAATGAAGCCAAGAACAACTAATCATGTATGCTACCCTTATGAGCCAAAAACAAAGGCAAAAGAGAGACAAATGGAGGGGGTGTCCCTCCCCTATGCAAGACCTCAAAACTCCTTCTTCACTACTGAAAATCCACTGGATTTTAGTGGTGAGAAGGCCAATACACAAGAATAACCAAAGCTAAAAAAGGAAGGCACAAAAAGGGCCAAATAAGGCCTAAGAGGGGGAGATCGACCCCTAACACCAAAACAACCTTAATGAAGTATCTCAAGCATGCAAATACAAGACTTTTTTCAGTTATACACAAAGCTTAAATCAATATGCAAGATAGGCAAAAATCTAGTGCAAGATTGGGGAATCTAAAGTGAAAAGATTACCTTTGAAGAACCCTTGATGAACAGCAAGGCCAGCCACCTTCCTCTGGTCAAAATCAGTCCAAAACTCAAAAACAAACCCTCAAAGTCTCTCAAGGTCAAAGTATGGTGTAATGGTGTGTGTATTAGTGCAAAACCAAGGTCAAAACACACTTTTTGGGCTTTCAAACACACACAAAGGATGAGAGAGAGAGAGAGACATAGAGAAAGAGACAGAGTATATGACAGATGTATATATGTATAAGCTTTGGCTTTTTGTTCTAACCCTAACAATGGAGAAGGAGGAGGCCTTATATAGGCCATGCCAAAGCTTAAAGCTTCTCAAAGAAGCTAAATAAGAAAGGGGCAAAGGGGGCAAGAAGGTCAAGCTTCTGGAGGAACCTAGGACAGTTGGCAAGCTTCTTGAGGAAGCTTTGACAAAGGGTCAAGCTTCCTCAAGAAGCTAGACCAAAAGGGTGCAAAAGGGGCAAAACAGCCACATGCATGCCCCGGGGCAGGTTTGAAAGGTGCTGCCAGCCAGAAAAGGAGGTCACCGGCCAAAAAAAGTGCCGGTCGGCCACATAAAGTGCCGGCCGGCCATTGGTATCAAGAAACCATGGCCGGTGGCAACAATGAATGGCCGGTGAGGCAAAGGGAAGGCCGGTGGGGTGTGGGGATGGCCAACAAGCCATTCCCTGCCCCCTAAAAGCAAAAGCACAAGCATTTGGTGCAAAACCAAACACACAACAAATGAGTTGAGAGATCCTGAGGCAAGGCGCGCAGCCGAGGCCTCCGGGAACTCAAAACAAACACGAACATGGATGATCACCGAGTGTTCCAACGGTGACGTCCAAGTCTTGAGGACGGTCAAAAATGGGGTGTCTACAGGTCCCATCCTTCTTCTTCACAAACAAAACGAGTGCGCCCCATGGCAATGTACTTGGCCGAATGAACCATTTGTCAAGCAATTCTTGCAACTGTATTTTCAATTTCTTCATTTCTGCTGGAGACATTCTGTACGGAGCCTAAGAAATTGGTTGAGTACCCAGTACAATATCAATGACAAATTCAATCTCACAGTCAATCAAGTCCCCTGGAAATTCTTTGGGAAATACATCCGAAAACTCAATGACAATCTGAATATTTCAACACCTACGTCGGTTGTCTCTGCATGCAAAATGCTACACAAATAACCCTTACAACCTTTCTAAAGTAGTTTGCAAGCTTTCATAGCCAATATCAAATAGGGTGGAAGGACTACCCCATGTCCCACAAAAGTAAACTCATCTTGACCCGATGGGTGGAAAACAACTTGCTTAGACACACAATCGATGGTTGTATGATACTTAGCTAACCAATCCATTCCCAAAATTATATCAAAGTGTACCATATCAAGAGGCATCAAATGAGTACATAATGGAATATCTCTAAGTAAAAGCTCACATGCAGGATACATAGAAGCACATAACATATAGTCCCCAGATGGGATAGACATACACAACACATAATTCAAGGGTTCCATAGATCAATTCAAATTAGGAGCAAATGTTTTCGAAACAAAGGAATGAGTGGAACTGGAATCAAGTAGCACATGAGCAGGTTGGCTATTGATGGAAAGCATACTTGAAACCACAGCATATGAATTCTGGACATCACCTGGAACAAGAGCAAAAACTCTCCGTTTCCTAACATTATCTCTAGAAATAGTAGGCCTTGCTAGGGTCTTTGTTGCAGTAGTGGAACTGGCTAAATTAGCAATTGACCTATTCCCTTTTTGTTGCCCAAACATAGGACAATCTCTCATGATATGTCCCTTCTTTCCACACTTAGAGCAAGCTCCTATTGCTCGATAGCAAACCCTTCGATGTTTCTTCCTACACTCCAGGCAAGTTGGTGGTAAATCATGGTTAGACCCTGCGGTGTTGGAAGTTTCCAAATTTTGCTTCTTATTTTGTGAGGATTCCGACCCTTTGTGCACATTAGAGCCTTGCCTTTTGCCCTTCCAATTTGAGTACTAGTTGCGGTTGGCCTGGTTACCTTTCGTTATGATGGTGCTATCCAATACATCCACATATTTCTGTACCTTCAACACATTAATCTTCTCAAGAATGGAGTCTTGGAGACCTCCCTCAAATTTCCTCGCCTTTTTGTAGTCTGTATCGACCATATGCAGTGCAAAATGATCTAGTTCGGTAAACTGTGCTTCATACTCCGCTACGGTTTTGTTCCCTTACTCAAGTTTTCAAACTCTGACACCTTTCTGTCTCGGATACTCTGTGGGAAGTACTTTTCATAGAAGATTTCCAAAAATTAAGCCCAATTCCTTCCTTGATATTCCTCTCGGATAAGCATCCACCAACGGCGTGCCTCATCTTCCAGTGTAAAAGCAATAAGCTAATCTTTTTGTCCCTCTGTACATGGAAAGACTTCAAACAGTTTCTTTATGCCAAGCACCCATGCCTCTACCTTCAATGGATCGATTGCCCCTTTGAACAATGGTGGTTTCATATTCTTAAACTCCTTTGCGAGAGCAAAAGTTTGGTCATCAGCTTGGTGGTCTTGCACTATAGGTGTTGGCATCGGCATTGGTGGCGGTGGTGGTTGCTGTTGCTATTGTTGTTGTTGCCAAAAAGCCTCAGCCATGTCCATAATCATTGCCTCCATCCTATCAAGTTGTGCGGAGGTTGAATCCTTCCCATCTTCTACCTTTCTTCTCACCATGATCTAGAGGACCATACATTATAACTTTCACAAATAGTATGCACATAAGTCACATATACAAATGCACATTTTCATGTCATACCTAATTATGAATGCATTATAGATGCAACTTAAACCTTTTCTAGACTCTTATTGCTCACATAGACTCTGTGTGTGAGATATTAACTCGTGCTTTGATACCACTCTGTCATGACCCGAACCTGTCCCTAAAAATTTGGGTCATAATCGGTCAGTAATCCGTAAATTACCGAAGTCCTCAAATGACCATACAAAAAATTTATGCTAATGGGGCCATAAATAAAAGCATATAATGATGAGAAGTCCATTGAGTTGTGCCAGTCATGAGCAAAAATATAAAGTTAACCTCATAACACATTCAAACATTTACATGTCCAAGCAAAATATAAGTACCATAGGAAATTTGTACATATTGTTTACAAGCCAAGACCATAATAACATAAACAAAATAAGGTCAAGTTATGGTGTGAGTCAAAGACAAAACTCCATCTCGGTGGCATGACTTGATTGGGTCACAAAATAGCTCTTGAAGCTGACTTTAGGGGTGGGCTCCATACTGCAGATTACCTACATGTGCATACATAATAATTGGGTGAGTGAAGCTCAATGAGTAATAATACAGTAAAGCAGTGTAAATAGATGATCATAAGATTCTCACAATATCCATAATCAAATAAACAGAATGGCCTTAGGTCCAATCATAGGACAAGCGGCCTCGGGTCCAATCATATAACAAGCGGCCTCGGGCCCAATCATATTACTAGCGGCCTCAGGCCCAATCATATAACAAGCGGCCTCGGGCCCATCATATAACAAGCATCCTTGAGCCCAATCATATAACAAGCGGCCTTGGGCCCAATCACATATTCAAACGGCCTCATGTAGCTTGGCTTTTCGTGCTCTTTTCAGATACGACTAGCCCTACAGTTCGGACTCCCATGGTTTTGAATCTAATTCCACAAGTGCAATGTGAAATAGAAAACACAAAAGAGTCCAAATCCAACAAATCTTTTGGAAAATCAATTTTGAATCAAAATGCCAAAAATGGACTGCTTTGCTAAATACAAACCTAAATGTTTTTGGGAAATTTAGGAAACCCATGACTCGTGCCAAAGGCCGCGTGCCCGTCATCACCAAAATTGTCTCGGCTCGGGAACTTAGGTACGAGAGGGAAAGGTCATGGATTGAGCACCCCCGCTCGCCCGATCAAAGATCGGCCTCTACTAATCATGACGAGATTTTTATTTACATTATATGCTTTTGTTCAGATTTATTAGGCTAACTTACTATGTGATGCACACATAAGTATAGACTATTTTGCCAAAATTGGAACATTTGATTTCATGTCTATTTTTTAAAAGAGTTTGTGAATGTGCCACTTGACAAAGTGGGCTCAAATGTACATTAATCAAGCTATCCCAGTTCAAGCAGCTAGCCTTCATCCACAGGGATTCAAACAGTTTATCACTTAAGCACTTAGCCTCATGGTGAACATGCTTTGACACGGTAACAACCACACTCATGTGATATGCTAAAGCAAATAAAAACTTACCTAGTACTCCAAGCCAAAAAAAGGTGACAGAGTTAGAATAATGCATGATCCTAACTATGCAATGTGACTAATGCAACACATGTGATATGCAATTACTAGGTACGGCTACTAATATGGTATATGAATCAATTTGATAGCATACGGTCTAAGCAAGTATTCAAAGAATGTTGAACTAATGATGCGAGTTAGGATGACGCGTTGAGCTCAATGCAGATGCAAGGCATGAGAGATGCTAAACGAGACTTGATGTCCTAAACTAACCATCATAAGTAGGTAAATAAAAGGGAGAAAGATGTAGGGTTGGAAGATATACACATTATTACATATTTTGTCCTCCCGCAGGAGGGTCCGAATAAACTAACTAGCTATTACAAAACAAATTAACTTATTACAAAACGAATAAACTAACTATACTAGCTAGTTATTATAAAACCAATTAATTAACCTATTCCATGAAAACAACTAATTAATTATACTAATTAATTAATTACAAATTAGAATTAACTACTTAATTACAACATGAATATAAGATTAAAGAAGTAACTAAGCTGACTAGTTAGCCCCGGGAAGCGAGGGATGCTCATGCATGTGCGGATTTCCACCCGAAAACCCCACTGTTCTACTGCTAGAATGCCTTTGTTGCATAGTAGAACATCTTTTCACCTCACCTTAGCCTCTGCTTTGTTCCAAAAAGTTGCTGCTCGATTTGACAAAAGTGGCTGGTAGGCTAGAAGTGGTGGACGGTCAGCCATAAATGGTAGCCTGCCGTCCAGAAAAGATGGCCTGCCGGCCACTGGAGCTTGGTTCTCCCTACTACAACAGAGGACAAGCACTGCACAAATAAGGTATTCTCAAGGTATGTTTGTACACCTTACCCCTCCTTATCATCAAACAGCTCAAAGGAGTGGCAAGCTCAATTCAGAAGCCATCAATCGATGCAATTTCATTGCATGATATCCTATGAACCAAGGTGTACAATTTCAATAAATGCACAATAAAAGACTCAAACCTCCTCCCTATCATGGATTGATCAAGGGAAGTGGTTGACATTGACTTATGAACCGTTTACATTACTAACAAGTATGAAACAACTCAGGACTCAATGGATCCAATTAATGTCTGATTGAACCCAAGTTGATTTTATTATCTTGCATCACTGTTTCCAATTTTGTTAATTCATTTTAAATACCAACCATTCTTTAACCAATTGAGTCCAAAAGCGAGCTTTAAGACCTCTAATGGAAAGGAGCACCAAACCAAGAGTTGTTTTAGGCATGGGAGAAGTGTCATGCCATTGGTAATAAACCCCCTAAAGGGATTAAGCAATTAAGCACAATACCTCAATCTCATGCTTAAACAAACAACTAGTTTGAAACAACTTTCAAAGAAAATAAAAAGCCAAGAAATGAAGGAGGTTGCAGTGGTGATTAGATATGAAAACAAGTATGGAAAGCTTGAAATAAATACTATTAACTCAAATAGGTTGGTGGCTAAGGCCTAAACCACCAAACCCACGAGGACTATTACACTACAAGCATGCTATACAAAGCTCACATGTAATGAACAACTAAAAGCAGTCCTAAAACAGTTCTAAAACAGTCCAAAAATATGCTGGAATCAGGCTAACAATAGCTAGAATAATAAGATAAAACATGGAACAAGTTAGACTAGTAAATAAGCACAAGGAAGGGAGGCTACCCCCTCCATTTTGGGACTTCAAAACATGGTTTTCGTCACTGAAAAAGTTCTGAAATTTAGTATTTAAAAGCTCAAAAAAAGTTGACAGAGAGGTGGGAAACACAAGGGCAAAGACTTAAGAAATGAGGTACAAAGAAGGGTGATCCACCCCTCCACCCTTAATGGCCTTAAACTACAAGTTTCAGCCCAAAAATACAGAGTATAAACAGCTCAAAAAGGGTCCAAAAACAGTACGTAAAATAGCAAATAAAGCAAAGAAATAAGTCAAGGCTTATACCTTTTGAAGAGGAGAACCCTTTTCTAAGTCACAAATCAACACTTACACACCCTCAAGAGCTCAAAGTAAGCTCAAAAGTACCTCAGCTCCAATACCACAAGGTTTGGTTTAGAATGTATAAGCGAAGGCTTAAGAATTTGAAAGAGAGGGAAGGAATTCTAGAGAGAGAGAGAAAATTAATTTTGCTCCAAAATTTCCAACCCCCAAAAATGGAAGGGGAGGTCTTCTATATATAGAAAAACATGAAACTCCCTAAAAAATATCAATACGTACACGTGTAGGCAGGTGCATGTATCTGCAAAAACAGCTGGCACAACTGGGCAAAATATCTACAAAAATACACAAGTGGACGGCAGCCCACACTAGGGGGCCGGTAGGTCCACAAGGTTTTTAGGCTTGAAAAGCTACTTCTTTGGTCCAAAAACAAGTCACAAGGTGTTTAGGGTTTGAAGGCTCAAAGCTGTGGCATTTTGCTGAGGACTTTGAGCACTTGACATGCATATATATAAATTTATCATTGGGTGCGCAAGCAGTGGTGCCCAAGTCGTAAGGGCGGTCAAAAATGGGGTGTCTACACCCATATTAAAAAAGATTTCATAGAAAATGTTTTGGACGAATTACACTAACAGTCTCTATAGTTTGGGACTTGTGTCACTTTAGTCCCTGACTTTTCAATTATTATATATTTAACCCTGAATTTTGAATCTTATTCCAAATAATGACAATTAAAAATGTTACCTTTGTAAACGGTCCATTTCAAGGGCAAAATCGTCATCCAACTTATTTTGTATTGATTAACTTGTATGTTGTTTGAAATGTAATGATCTTTTTTCTTAATAAATAATACTAGAACTTTCTTGATTTTAAAGCTCTTTTTGATTTGTTTTTCAGAATTTATTTTCAAAATTTTTTTCTAAGAAACTAAAATTTAAATTGGTGAAAAAAAGGTTAAAGCACATCATTTTTATATAATTTTATATTCTGGGATGGTAGAAATAATTTTTTGGGCAAACTTTACTTTACCCCCTTGTGGTTTGGGCCGGGTGCGGATTACCCTCTAATATTCGGAAATCACCACATAAACCCCCATGTTATTTTTGAACTTAAATGCACACTAACTTTTGTTAACAGAACGTGTAAATTTACCTTTATAGCCCTGTCTTCTTTCTCTTCTCTCTTTTAAATTAAACCTACAAATATACATACATACATATACATACATATTTATACACACACCGATTTTCTTTCTTCTTCCTTCCATGCTACTTACTCTTAACAAATTTCATTCCAACTATAAGAAATCTAAACGACACACACATGTCTTCACCAAAAAATTAGTCACTCATTCTCACCACTCATCAACAGTAAATGCACATATATAATTTGTATATATATAACCTGTAAATGCATATATATTACCCAATCATTCAATATTCTACAAATCAATTTAAAATCTAAATACTAAATTCCTAAAATCATTCACAGTAGCTAAGGTCTGTCACTATTCCTTAAAAAAAAAAAAAAAAAAAAAAAGTTTGTCATTCGACATCAAATTATATTGGCGCAATTTGCTTATCCATTAATTGAAATTAACTATGTAATAACTCAGAATGTGAATATATACTTTTTTTTTTAATCCTAAAAGACTCTTTATCTCTTCCATCGCCACTCAACAACCCAAATTTCATTCGTATATACATATGTAGTGTAAATATATACACAGAACCTAAGGTCCCTTCTGAAGATAGATCTCGTTGATCAGCAGATATTAATTTTTAGTTTCAAAAAATTTTAATTGATGCAAACCCAACATTTTTCTTCCAAGCTTTATTATTTTTCTTATTAACTTGAAGTGGCCATGTGTAGACGCGCCCCGCGAGAACTCCCCAATATCCGCGTCTGCGAGAGGGCATGCGCAAATCTCGTTTTGTTCTCTAGGCTACTACAGTTCTGACTCAATATCACGATTTTGAATCTAAATCTCACAAAGTGCAATGTGAGACCGATAAATTACCAAAGAGTCCAAATCCGACAAATCGTTTTGGAAAGCTGATTTTTATAAAGAAGTGCCAAACATAGATTGTTTTGCTAGATACAGAGTCGCCACCTAAATATTTTTTTGGAGGAAATTTAGGAAACCCTGACTCGTGCCTAAGGCCACGTGTCCGTCATCACCAAAGTTGCCTTGGCTCGTGAACTTGGGTACGAGAGGGAAAGGTCATGCAATGAGCACCCTCGCTCGCCCGATCAAAGATCGGCCTGTACTAAGCATGATATTTTGTTTTTGAAAACACATGTGTTCTTATTCTGGTTATTAACCTAGAATTACTATGTGATGCGCACAACATATAAGTATAGACTAGATCGCCTAAGTTGGAACAAAACATTGCATGTTTGTTTATTTGAAAACGGTTTGCTACTCGCAAGTAGGCTAAAAATGCAGATTTCAATGAATTGTTCCAATTCAAGCAATCCAACCTTCACCCACAGGCATGCAGACAGTTATATCAAATAAGCAGTTAGCCTTATGGCAAGTATGCTTTCATGGCAGTCAATAACACACATGCAGTATGCTAAAGCGTAAACACTCATAGCGTACTCCGAGCCAAAACAAAGAACTAGTTAGAAATCATGCATGATCCTAGTTCATGTTAAAATGGCTAATGCAACATATGCAAAAATGCAACTAAGATAGGCTTGACTATCTAGAATGGCATGTGAAATGCAACATGGTACATGCATTCAAATTGGAATTAAAATACAATGCAGTTAGTATGATGCGTCGAGCCCAGTGCATGCAAAACAGATGAATGATGCACGCATGTGAGCATAAGGTATGCTAAACAAAATATGCCCTAAAACTAACCATCGTAAGCGGTTAAGTAAAAGAGAGAAAGAAATGGGGGTCGGAAGACATGCATCACACACACTCACGTTTATTACAATAGTTGGCCCTCTCAATGGAGGGACCGAATAAGAAGCTAACTAGCTAATCTAAGCTAATGAAACTAATTATTACACAACAAAGCTAATTAACTAATCCTAGTTAACTAACTATTACAAAACAATTGAATAGTTAACGCATTAACTAATTAGGTACAAACCAAAGCATAAACTAGCTAAGCAAATTAGCTAAGTAAAGCAGTAAATCAGGAGCCTCAAGGCGAGAAGAATGTATGCATGTCCGGTCGCCTTGTTCGGAAATCCAATGCGATGCCCCAATTTGCCTCTGTTTTCGTTTGTTCTCAAAAACTTGCACCAAGCTCCAGGTAGCTTCCAATACATTGACCTTCAATTCAACAAAACTAACCCAATTTCATGTCAAGCTTACTCTTGATTACCCAACTAGCTTGAATACACAAAATTACAACTAGAATCCATGAAATACTCACCTAGGAGTTTAATTCTCCCAATCTATAGCAAAATCTTGAGTTTAATCCTCCAATTCTTCACAAACTTGAGCCAAACACAATTCTTCTTCTCTCACCCTCTCTAGCCGACCCTCTCTCTACTCCTAGAGTCAAAAATCAGCCAAAATAAACTAAAGAGGGAGTTTGAGTGAAAGTGGCCCACTAAAAGCTCTTTTAATCAAAATTCTTAATATTAAAAATAATTGAGCACCAATTTACTAATTTAATCAATTTAATCTGATCCGAATCAATTTCCAATTAAATTTCACCGTAGGCTCTAAAAATTACGCTAATCACAATGGCGCAATCAATTTCGGGTTCTGTGGCCGATAAGGCCTCCAATTTAATTTCCAAAGCAGATAATCAAACAGATATTCCTACGGTGAACAGATAGAAATTCAAAACCACATATTTTCACATAATGGCACACAAAATCATATTAAACACGTAATCATACTCATATTAAGGACCAATTAACATATTACGGAATAGGAATATCACAGTCTTCCCCCCTTTAGGAAGTTTGGTCCTCCAAACTTATTTTACCTTTGTTGGGAAACAAATGTGGATAGCGTAGTCGCATTTTCTCCTCTTTTTCCTATGTGGCATCTGTCCCATAATGTTCTTTCCATTCCACTTTCACCATTGGGATGGACTTGCTTCTCAATTGTTTCACTTGCCGATCTATAATTCGTTCCGGCCATTTGGCGTATTCCATATTTTCATCAATAGATACTCGGTGATAATCAATCATATGAAACGGGTCTCGTTGGTAACCCCTCAACATCAGCACATGAAACACGTTACGGATTTGTTCGAATCCCGGTGGCAAAGCAACTCTATAGGCAACTGGGCCAAGCCTTTCCAGAATCTAAAACGGCCCAATGTAACAGGGCGACAACTTGCCCTTCTTTCCAAACCTGACTTGGCCTTTCATCGGAGATACACAGATGGACACATGGTCACCAACCTCATACTCAAGAGGTCTTCTCCGAACATATGCATAATTCTTTTGCCGGTCCTGAGCTGTTTTGAGCCTTTGTCGAATGATCTTGATTTTCTCAGAAGTGTCTTGCACAATTTCAGGCCCAAGCAAAGCTCTATCCCAACTTCCGTCCAACAAATAGGTGATCTACACCTGCTACCATAGAAAGCCTCGTATGGTGCCATACCGATGCTGGAGTGGAAGCTGTTATTGTATGCAAACTCTGTAAGTGGCAAATAATCTTCCCAACTTCCCTGAAAGTCCAAAGCACACATTCGAAGCATATCTTCCAAAGTCTTTATTGTTCGTTCTGATTGCCCATCGGTCTGTGAGTGGAATGCAGTACTGATTCTTAGTTATGTCCCCATAGCTTCTTGCAAACTCTTCCACAATCTAGATACATATTTTGGATCTCTATCCGACACAATGGATACTGGAACTCCGTGTAAACGGGCAATCTCATCAACATAAATGGTAGCCAGTCTATAAGCATTAAACGTTGTTCTAACTGGTAGAAAATGTGCAGATTTAGTCAGTCTATCAACTACAATCCAAATAGAATCCATACCTCGAGAAGTCCGAGGTAGGCCAATAACGAAATCCATAGTCACATGCTCCCATTTCCATTCAGGAATAGGGAGAGGTTGAAGTAGATCGCCTGGTTTCTGATGTTCAGTTTTAACTTGCTGACATTGAAGACACTTGGACACATATTCTGCAATTTCTTTCTTCATTTTAGGCCACCAATAGGTTTGTTTCAAATCCCGATACATTTTATTCTTACCCGGATGCATAGCAAATACGGATCTATGGGCTTCATCTAAAACCCTCTTCTTTAGTTCCGGAATATCTGGGACACACATTCTGTTTTGAAATTTCAATACTGAACTCTGCCTTCAGACTTGTCTCAAATTCATCAATCGCATTCTTGAGGAATTCATCATCTTTCTGTTTCTGTTTGATTTCATCAATGATTACCGGCTCGGCTGTAATAGCGACTATCAATCCGCCCTGTTCACACATTACCACTTCAATTTCAGACTTCTTAAAATCTTGCAAGATTTCTTTCTGTTCAGTAAGCAAAAAAGCCATACTCCCCATTGATTTTCTGCTCAAGGCATCAACAACTGTGTTAGCTTTCCCGGGGTGATACTGAATCTCTAAATCATAATCCTTTATTAATTCCAGCCATCTCTTCTGCCGCATATTCAACTCTTTCTGTGTGAAAAAATATTTCAAACTTTTGTGATCCGTGTAGACTTCACACTTTGCTCCATACAGATAATGCCGCCAGATTTTCAAAGCAAAAACAACTGTGGCCAATTCTAGGTCATGTGTTGGATAATTCTTCTCGTGTGGCCTCAACTGTCGGGAGGCGTAAGCAATAACCTTTCCGTTCTGCATTAACACACAACCCAAACCTTTATAAGGCGCATCATTGAAAATTACAAAATTTTCCATACCTGAAGGTAGTGTCAAAATTGGTGCAGTGGTTAATCTTGTTTTCAGTTCGTGAAAGGCAGCTTCTCTTTCGTCGTTCCATTCAAATAGTTTCCCTTTTCGTGTCAATTGGGTAAGAGGCATAGCTAATTTCGAAAAGTCCTTCACAAACCTCCTGTAGTACCTGGCCAAGCCCATGAAGCTGCGGACTTCTGTCACATTTGTCGGTGTAGGCCAATTCACAATTGCCTCTATTTTCTGTGGGTCCACTGAAATTCCTTCCTTGTTGATCACATGCCCTAAGAAAACAATTTCATCCAGCCAAAATTCACATTTCTTTAGTTTAGCAAATAATTTCCTTTCCCAACGTATTTGTAGGACAGTTCTCAAATGATGTTCATGTTCAAGTCTATCTTTGGAATATATCAAAATGTCATCAATAAAAACCACAACAAATTCGTCCATAAATGCGGTTTTAAAAATTCGGTTCATTAAGTCCACAAATGAGGCTAGAGCATTAGTCACTCCAAATGGCATAACAAGAAACTCAAAATGTCCATACCTCGTTCTGAATGCGGTTTTCTCAACATCTTCTGCCTTAACTTTCAGTTGATGATACCCGGATCTCAAATTAATTTTAGAAAACACATGTGATCCCTGCAACTGGTCAAATAAGTCATCAATATGGGGTAGGGGATATTTGTTCTTTATTGTTACCTTGTTCAATTCCCGATAATCGATGCACAAACGCAAAGTTCCATCCTTCTTTTTCACAAACAATACTGGTGCACCCCAAGGCGAAGTGCTAGGTCGAATAAACCCCTTGTCAAGTAGGTCTTGTAACTGTTCTTTCAATTCTTTCGTTTCGGCAGTAGCCATTCTGTAGAGAGTTTTAGAAATGGGCTGGGTGCCTGGCACAGTTTTAGTAGTGAACTCTATCTCCCTGTCTACCAATTCCCCTGGTAATTCATTTGGAAACACATCTGGAAATTCTCTAACAATAGGGATGTCATTCAATTCAACATTCACTGTTTGTTTAGACAACACATAGCACAAATAACCCCTGCACCCTTTCTTGATCAGTTTACATGCTTTCATTGCAGATATCAAACAAGGTGGAGGCATTACCCCATTACCCACAAACACAACCTCTTTCTATTCTGGTGGTTGAAACACAACCCGTTTTGTCACACAATCAATGGTGGCACAATATTTGGTCAACCAATCCATGCCCAAAATTACATCAAAATGTCTAAAATTCAAGGGCAACAAATCCACATATAGAATAGCATCCTCAACACGCATATCACAAAACCGGTATATAGATTCACACAATACAGATTCCCAGATAGAGCAGACACACATTGCAGATATGGCAGTAATTCTAAGGGTCTTTTCAGTCTAGACGCAAATGCATATGTCACAAAAGAGTGTGTGGATCCGGTGTCAATTAACACAAAAGCATCCTGATTACATATAGAAATAGTACCTGAGACAACTGCGTTGGCATTCCGTGTATCACCCGGAACAAGTGCAAAAACTCTCCCCTGTCTCACGGTATCCCCGGTGGTAGCAGATCTCAAAGAATTTCCTGGCTTTGGGATCGATGCGGTGGAACTAGCAGCTATCTTTCCACCATTCTGATTACAATCTCGTGCCATATGCCCGTGTTTCCCATATTTGAAACAGGCTCCTGATGCATGGTAACAAACTCCATGGTGCCTTTTGCTATAAATGTTGCACATGGGAGCTGTGTCTCAGGAAGAATTCAAAGTATTTGAGGAGCCCGTGTTTTCCTTTTTCAGAAATTTCTTCTTTGAAAAGAAGCCTTGCTTTTTGTTGCCTTTCCATTCTGTCGTTGGCCTAGCCTGTCTAGCTATGTTAGCCTCTGATATGGTGGCCTTGTCTAGCACCCCAATGTAGGTTTCTAGCTTCAAAACATTCACTCTTTCTAAAATGCCGCTTCGAAGCCCACCTTCAAAATGCCTCGCCTTCTTATAGTCCGTATCAATCACATGTGGTGCAAACCTGGCCAATTCAGTGAATTTGGCCTCATACTCAGCTACGGTCATACTGTCTTGCTTAAGTTCCATGAACTCTGCTACTTTCCTGTCCCGAACACACTGCGGGAAGTAGTTGTCATAGAAAATCTCCAAAAATTTCACCCAATCAACATCCTTGTGATTTTCTCGCATTAACATCCACCATCTTCTTGCCTCGTCTTCTAGCATAAAAGTGGCCAGAAGCACTTTCTGTGTCTTCGAGCAAGGGAACACTTCAAACAATTTCTCAATGCCGAGAACCCATGCCTCGGCTTTCAACGGATCTAATCCACCATGGAACTGTGGTGGTTTCATCTTCTTGAATTCTTTGGTGAGAACTATTATCCGATCATCATTCTGATTATTTGGCATGGGCGGTGCCGGAGGTTGAGGTAGAGGATGTGGTTGTTGCCACTGTTGTTGCCATTCCTGTTGTTGCCTCAATGCTTCTGCCATTTCCTGAATCAACCTTTCCATTCTATCTATTCTGGCAGTAGAGGACTCTTTTATCTCATCACCTCTTGTTCTCACCATCTGATTAAACTCACATTATACTTTGTACAAAAGATTCACAGGTATGCATATATTAAAGAGCATACATATTCAAATAATTTGCAAAGCAAGCAAATCACAAACTTATAACACATAGTTCTTCACATTGAAACATTTAGATGCATTCTCGATACTATCAAAGTCATACTTATCACATGAATGCATTATATATCTTTTCTAGACGCTTATTGCTCTTTTGGACAAGTGTATGAGTTATTAACTTGTGCTCTGATACCACTCTGTCATGACCCAAACCCGCCCCCGTGGGTTAAGGACATAACTGGCCAGTAATCATGAGATTACCTACAGCCTCAAACCAAACCAAACGTATTTTAACAGAGTTAACATGGGCCAAACGGAAGCAATTTAAAACTTTGTCCATAGAGCTGTGCTTATATGGCACATCATAACAAACCATCCATATGCATATTAATAACTTACAGCGAAATATGTACTACATAAGGTTCTGTACATATAGGATCGTATAAGTCTAAGTCAACCCATCACGACTATATACAACATATGCAAAGTCTTCGCCAACATGACAGAATATAAATACATAACAAAGGGGCTAAGACGGGTCTCGTGCGTGAGACACAAGGCTGATTCTCCCAAAACCTTTGTTGTTCCATATAGACTTCACTGGGGCTGGGTTTGGACTTCTCTGGGCTCACCTACAAACACATGAATGAGCGTGAGCGATAGCCCAGTGAATAATATCAAATACAGAAGTTATACAAACGATATGTAGAACAACGTACTTCAAACGGCCTTGGGCCCAATTCATATTTCTATTTAACATATATACACAATTTAGGTCAAGTGACTGCGGTTCCGAACAAATTGGCCTTTGGCCCATTTAAACTTTCATTTGTGTCAAAACGGCCTTTGGCCTATTCAGATGACAAGCTGGCCTTTGGCCCATTCATTCATTCATATCAAAACGGCCTCCAGCCCATTTGTTCATGTCAAAACGGCCTCCGGTCCATTCTTTCATGTCAAAACGGCCTCTGGCCCATTCATTCATGTCAAAACGGCCTCCGACCCATTCATTCACGTCAAAACGGCCTCTGGCCCATCCATTCCTGTCAAAACGATCTCTGGCCCATCCATTCATGTCAAAACGGCCTCTGGCTCACTCATTTGGTATAGCAAACATTGTCTACCAATCGAATCAATGAACTTATAAAACTTACATAGAAGTAAGCAATTCGACAACAACATATTTCAGATATCTTTGTTAAGATATTATTCATAGTGATCGGTTGGTTGGTTTGCCCCGGAGCTCGACCCTACACATTCCATGAACACAAAAGGGTCACAAACAATTCAATCCGTTTCAAATTCACATTTTCCTCTTTATACACATAATGTCTTTTCAAAATTTCAAGAAACAGGGTCCCCACTCGAGCGTGGAGTTCCCGCTCGAGCGTACCCTTGAGGCCTGCAAAAGTACTGGATACATCAAATTTACGCTCGAGCTTGAAGTCTAGCACTCGAGCGGAAGGCCTCACTACATGGCTCCCCGCTCGAGCGTGAAATCACCCCGCTCGAGCGGACACCATGTCTGCAAAAAGTGCTGGACGTATCAAAATTACGCTCGAGCGTGAAGTCTGGCGCTCGAGCTGAAGGTTTGTCTACATAGCTCCTTGCTTGAGCGTGAACTTCCCCGCTCGAGCAGACATCCAAGTCTGTAAAAGTACTAGGAGCACGAAATTCACGCTCGAGCGGCGATTTCCCTGCTTGAGCGAACATCAAAATTCTGGAAAATCCAAAACATGTTCTTGAGCTTCAATTCGACATTCTAACCAACATTTCTTGCATGCAATAGCTCAAACTTCAAATACACTTGTACTAACATGGTATAAACCCCAAATTACAACCCAATGAAGCTCAATTTCACCAATTAATCACATGCATGTCCCAATCTACACCAAATTCACCTCCAACATAACAATTTCATGCATTCAAGCTCATATTCTTATAAATTGTACATGCATGTGAGATATAACTCTCCTTATCAACTCAAGTGGTGCAAATGGTGATCACAAGCATGAATTCTAACCAAAATCTTACATGGATCATACATTTTCTAGTCAAACATGCAAATCCAAAGCAATTACACATATGCATGCATACATTGACCTTTAATTCAACAAAACTAACCCAATTTCATGTCAAGCTTACTCTTGATTACCCAACTAGCTTGAATACACAAAATTACAGCTAGAATCCATGAAATACTCACCTAGGAGTTTAATTCTCCCAATCTAAGCAAAATCTTGAGTTTAATCCTCCAATTCTTCACAAACTTGAGCCAAACACAATTTTTCTTCTCTCACCCTCTCTAGCCGACCCTCTCTCTACTCTTAGAGTCAAAAATCAGCCAAAATAAACTAAAGAGGGAGTTTGAGTGAAAGTGGCCCACTAAAAGCTCTTTTAATCAAAATTCTTAATATTAAAAATAATTGAGCACCAATTTACTAATTTAATCAATTTAATCTGATCCGAATCAATTTTCAATTAAATTTCACTGTAGGCTCTAAAAATTACGCTACTCACAATGGCGCAATCAATTTCGGGTTTTGTGGCCGATAAGGCCTTCAATTTAATTTCCAAAGCAGATAATCAAACAGATATTCCTACGGTAAACAGATAGAAATTCAAAACCACATATTTTACATAATGGCACACAAAATCATATTAAACACATAATCATACTCATATTAAGGAGCAATTAACATATTACGGAACAGGAATATCACACCCTATCATTTCATAAGCTCAAGGGAGTGTGGTTCTCGACCCTCGGGCCACCAATCGCGCATTTCGATGCGTGATGGCCGAGAAGTGAAGTTCATAATTCAATGTAAAATGAATGCACAAGTAAACACATAAGGCCTAAAACTCTATCATGTATGATCAAGAGCGTCGGCGACCGAGAATTGAGGCACGTTTCATCACTTCAAGTATAAAACGTCTCTCGTTTCCCGTGTTTGGACTAACACCTATTCCAAACACAATGCAACACAAGCAAGGCATACACAATGTGACTCAAGCATGCAAACATGCAATGCAATGAAACAAGCATGTGAACAAGATGCGAGGGACAAGCATGCAAACATGCAATGCAACATGAACAACCTAACAAGGCTAATGGCATGCACAATGCACAATGCTAAGAACAACAATTAGCATACACAATGCTAAATGACAACTAGCATATGCAATGCATTGAACATGGTATACACAAATGTAATGAAACAACATGGCATACACAATGCGATGAACTACATGGCATACACAATGCTCAATGGACTTAAACCAAAAATAGATAGACCTCAGCCATGCCCAAATTAGTGGCCATAGCACCAAAATAAAGGCACACAATACAAAGCATGCATGCACAATGCATTGGCCAATCAACTAGGCCTAAGAGCACAACTCTCAAGAGTACTCAAGGAGTGATAAACATGGAAGTGTGCAACACTAAACGCACTGAAATAAGGTATGAAATAATGCCAAATCATTCAAACAACACAAGCATGGCAAGCAAAGGTCCTAAAGCATGAAGGCTAATAAAGGGGACTATAAAGGAGGCATGCAATACATGGCCAAAAAATGCATGAACCAACCATAAACAGAGCTGAAATAGGTCAAGACAATGACCAAAACATGCTAAGTTAGGGGCTCAAAGGCCTAGGCAAGATGGCATACATGCTAGGCCACAAACTAGGCAACAATGCACAACCCTTAAAGGCATTCAAAGCATGAAAGAAGTGGGAACATGACAATGCTACATGCTCTGAAATGAAGTATTAAATGATGCTAAATCATCTAAATAGCTAAAAAATAGCATGCATGAGTCATCAAAACACGAAGCTAGCAAGGTCGATTGCTCTGCAGCTATACAAAGCATGAGATATATGGCAAAGGCAACCCAAAATAGTCCTAGAACATGTCAAAATGATACTAAAACATGCATGGAAGGAAGCCAAAACAAGCTAGCATGAAGGGCATAAGGCATGATGCATACAAGGCAAATAAGGTAGATTACACTACACCTATTAAGACCAAGCATGGGATAACTTAACCAACAAAAATCAAAGTTATTTCATGGCAAAATAACCCCAAAAACACATTGAAATGATGGCTCGCAAGCTAAGGCATGAAGGCATATGCAATGATTCATGTTAAGGCATAAAGGGCAAACCCTCCAACGCATTGAATGAGTGATAAATACAAGTGCATGGACATGAAACATGGACTGAAATCATGTAATAAATTATGCCAAATCATTCAAATAGTCCAAGTAAAGCATGCTAGTGGACTTGATGCACAAAGCTAACAAGCTAGATTGAACCATGGCTATACAAAGCAAGTCATGCATGGACCAAACAACCAAAATTAGAGCTAGAGCATGCTAAAATATGGACAAAAGCTTCTTGAAGTTAAGCCAAAAACATGCTAGAATAACATGTTAAAGCATGATGCATGTTAGGCTAATTCAAGGAAATGCACTACAAGTGCATGGAGTATGCAAGAGGTGACGAAACCAAACCCTAACAGAGGTATGACATGGCAAAACATCACCAAAAACATGCTGAAATGGAAACAAAACAAGCTAGAATGACATGCTACTTCATGAAGCATACAAGACTAGTTTGTGTGATTTACACTACAAGTGTATACGGCATGCACGGAGTGGCAAAACCAAGTAAAAAAAGATCTGAGGCATGCTGAAATAACCCTAAATACATGGTAAGATATGGCCAACATAAGCTTGACAAACATGCTCACACATGAGGCATTCAAAGCAAGTATTGAAGACATAAGGAGAGGGGATGACCCTCTCCTTTTTGGGACCTCAAAACACCCTTCCCACCACTGAAATTCCTCTAAGTTTCAGTGGTGAGAAGGCCAAAACAAGGTGGTCCAAAAGGCTCACAAAGAAGGCACAAAAGCAAGGCCAAACAAGGCCTAAGAGGGGGTAAATAACCCCAAACACAAAAGTGACCTTAAACAAAGATCTTAAGCACCAAAATTCAGAACCTTCTACAGTTAAGAGTTAGTCCTAAAATAGCATGCAAGTAAGGCTAAAAGCTTATGCAAAAATGTGGGTTTAAAAGGTTAAAGGCTCACCCTTGAAGACCACCTTCAAAAACTGCAACTCCAGTAGGTTTTTCAAGCTTAAACCAAACCAAAAACTCCAAAACCAGCTCCTAAGCATCTCAGCAACAAAGGGATGGTGCTTGAGTGTGTGTTTGTGTGTTAAAGTATGGAAAAACTACACTTTAGGGCACAAATATGAGACCAAAAGAGAGATATAGAGATATATGTGTATCTATATCTCAAGCCACCAATTTCTCAATATGGAGGAGGGAGGGGGAGCCTCTCTCTTATAGAGAGCAAACGCACAAGCTTCTCTAAGAAGCTAAGGCTCAAGGCCATCCCTCTATACACATGTATGGAGGATGGTTCTTGTGCTCTCCAACTGTGCCAGCTGGCCAAAAATTTCCAAAAAGGTGACAAAAAGCAGTCGACCACTTAAAGTGGTCAGCCAGCAACTTTAAGTGGTCTCCCAAGAAGACAACTGGTCGGCCATGGCGAGAGATGGTCAGCAGCATAAAAGAAAGCAAAAAGGTGGGGTGGCCGGCCAGAAAAGGTGGCCCAAAGACCAAGCAAACTAGTTTCCTGGCTAGAAAACTGGCTGGCGGGAAGAAAAGTGGTCTCCAAGGGGAAGAACTGGTCTCCCACCCTTGTACCACCTCCCAATCAAGGAAAACAAGGTTTGTACTGAAAACAAACCAAATCGGATGCAAGACGAAAGTTCGGGAGGCAAAGCACGCAGCTAGGAGCCTCGAAAACTAGGGGACGAGCACGAAAAGTGGTTTATGACCACAAAAGTGGTCTCCCAAACCACAGTGGTCCTCTAGGCCAAGGAAACAAGGTGTGGTTCAAAAACCATGCCAAACGGAGAACATTAAGCGGTCCTGAGTCAAGACGCGTGGCCGAAGGCTCCGAAAATCGAAAATTGGTCTCCAAATGAGAAAAGTGGTCTACAACCACGAAGAGGTGGTCTACCAGACCACTTACTCCCTCCACGAAAAAGAAACATGGTGCGGTCGACAAACCGAGGCAAAGCACAAAGAGTTCAGAGGCTCGGAGTCAAGGCTCTCAGTCAAAACTCCGAAACCTCGAGACGAGCACAACATGCGCAATAACCGAATACTCGATCGATGACGTCTACGTCTTAAGGTCGGTCAAAAATGGGGTGTCTACACCATGGAGTTGCAGAGAAAGACGCGAGTATAGCCATGTGAATGGAAGGGAAATAAGGTATATGGTGGTACAGGAAGGGAAGATTGGTGAGGGAAGAGAAAGTTGGTGTGGTACAGTGGGTTGGAGTTAAAAAATATAAAGAGAAATAGTAGAGAGAGAAGGAGGACGAAGCATGGCATGTCTTTGCAAATTTAAAGAAGTCCAAGAGATATTTTGGTCTTAAAATGTAACTTACTCTCTTTATGGGCATTTGAATTACACAGTTGGTTAACTTCGATGGGAAAGTAGACCGTGTGTTTTAGTCCACAAACCACATGGGGGTTATGTGATGATTTCCGAATGTTAGGGGTAAAGTGGAGTTTGTCCTAATTTTTTTAATTAAATTTTTTTTTTGATATTTATTTTCGTTAAATTAGTTTCTATTTTTCAAAAGTCAAATATAGCAACAATTTTGATGTCATTATTAAACTAATCCATTAAATCAAAAAATTCAAAACTAAAAACATTTCATATATTAAATATATTGATTACACATTAGAAGTTTAGTAACCATTTATTACATGATAATCATCTAAAAATATCTATTAACAACAAATAGAACCATCTATTACATTATAATCATTCAAAAAATCAACAAAAACAACTAACTATTACATGATCATCATCCAAACACATACTAAAAATTAATTTGGTAAAAAAAAAATAAAAATGTAAGAAATTTGTCTTTTTTTATGTAATTTTATCTTTAGTGGGCAGAAATAATTTTTAAAAATTAAAAAATAATTTTTTGAAATTTATTTTTGTCAAACTAGTCTATATTTTATCAAATTGATGATTTTGTCCTTGAAATAGAGCAATGGTATCTTCAATTGTCTTTATTTGGAACGAGATTCAAAATTCAAAATCAAATCTATCACAATTGAAAGATTAGGGGCCAAAGTAACAAAAGTTTCAAATTATAAGGACCGTTAGTGTAATTTATCCAAATATTTTCAAATGAACAGGATCTTCCAATCTTTTTTTAAAAAAAAAAAAAAAAAAAGAAAAAGATTTAGATTTCTAAAGTACTATTTTCAAATAACTTTTTCAAACCAAACACGGAAAAAAAAAATGAAAATTATTTTTGGATAGCGAATCAACAGAAGCCTAGTCAAAATCATTTTTTTTAGTCCTTTTATTTATTTGGTTGGATCCCTAAAGTAGTCAAGGATCCTCTAGAGTGAATTTTCCTAGAGTGATCCCTAAAGTGCAGATCCAACGGCACAAAAGCCACCATCTATATAATTTGAAAAATAAAAAATAAAAAAAATATTCAAACTTTAATTTTGTGCCGTTGGATCTGCACTTTAGGAATCACTCTAGGAAAATTCACTCTAGAGGATCCTTGGTGGAAATATAAACTCCATTAAACTAGTGACGGCAGATTGGTTACCAGCCATCTTCTTATTTTCCACTATGAAATCATTTTGCAAAATAATTATTTATTTATTAAATTGTAATAAAAATATATTTATTAATTATCAATTACTTTCTTTCTCTTTGTATACTTGATTCAATTAATGGTGATGGTTGGTTATTATTTTTATTTTTTAAATTTTGAAGTGTAAAACTGCGCGGATTTTTAGGTGTAAAAATGCCGAGACTAGGACTATGATTTTAAATTACTTGGATTACTATTTTTGTAGATTATATTAGTGGACTTGGTGAATAATTTCATATGATAATGATTACTATTTTTGTGGATTATATTTTTGTCGACTTAATTTAAGTATTTTATATTGTTAATTTATTTGATTAAATTCTTAACTTTATATATTCACTTAGATAAATATACGGGGTTGGTGACAATATATACATTAAATATTAAAAATATATAAAACAATGGGCTCGGCATGACAATATATACATTGAATATTAAAAATATATAAAACAATGGGCCCTCTTGTGAGCGGAAAATTTTAAGCGTGTCCAACTTACCTATCGATCGAGATACTAGTGATCATATTTGATGCTTCATCATGGAAAATGCTTACCATCAAGTTTACTTATAATAACGCCACTTGGTTCAATTTTTTAAGGGATGAAGCAAATTATTGATATACCAACCTTTCAATCAATTTCATGCCCACAGATCAGCCTTTTTCCCTCACGAAACCGGCAGACTATTATTAAACAACAATGCTAGAGACCTCTAAAAACACATCTCTAAACACACCTCTAATGAGGTGGAAAAAGAAAAAAAAAATAAAAAAAAAATAAGACACATGATTGGTTGTGGCAGTGGTGGGACCCACTGCCACATCATTAGTGGTACCTCTAATTAGAGGTCCCAAGCATTTTTCATTTTTAAAGGTGAAAATTTTTAAAGATTTTTAATATTAAGATTTTATAAGATAAATAATATATAATATTTTTATAATAGTTAGAATTTCTCAATATTTTCATAATATTTAGAATACTTTAATATTTTTACAGCGAAAATTTGATTTAGAAAATTTTCTAACCGTCTCAGATAAATACACCACTCACATCTGGAAAAAAGTACACTAAGATCCTTTTTATTTGTTCTGCATTAGTCACTTTTGGAAAATGTAATACATTCAAAAAAAAAAAAAATAATAATAATAATAATAAAAAGAAAAGAATGAGCCCAACAATCAACAGGATCAAAAACATTTTAATATGACACATTAATATATTAAATAAGATTTCATAAAAAATATTTTCAAATGAACAGAATCTTCCGACCTAATTTTTTTTTTTTTTAATAGCATATAGATTTCTGAAATACTATTTCAAATAATTTTTCCTAACCAAACACCGGAAAAAAAAATGTGAAATTTATTTTTGGGTAGCGAATTAACAGAAGCCTAGTCAAAGCCATTTTTTTTTAGTTCTTTTATTTATTTGGTTGGTAGAGGTGGAAATGGAAATATAAACTCCATTAAACTATAGTGATGGCAGATTGATCACCAATAGGGGTGTAGAAATGGCTCGAGGCCCGTGATGGGTCTGGCCCGTTTAGGCCCGGGCCCGAGTCCAACCCTGTATATTGGACCTGGGCCGTTCACTTTGGGGCCCAGCCCGTTAGCTCAGCCTGTAGCCCGGCCCACCCATGCAACCCTCTTTATATCAATATTCAATGATCAAATTTTAAAAAATAAAAAATAACTTGTAATGATTAAATAATTAAAAATAAATAAATAAAAATATTGATATAAAGAGGGTTGGATGGGCCAGGCCGGATCGAGCCATTATTACACCCTTAATCACCAACTTTCTTTTTATTGGTTTGTTTTTTTTATTGATGCATATCATTTCTGACAACTGTCGGCAAAGATCCGTCATGAAGAAGTAATTAAATGCATATTTTTCTTTCTTCTAGTATGGTTGATCAGATTAAACACATGGACTTGCCAATTTTTGTTGCTATTTTTTCAATTTATAGGTTGATGTTATTGCAAGGATGGACCTGACTTTGTGAAATTTAAAAAGATATTTTTAGTTTAAGATTTCAGATATTATGATTTTATAAGATAAATAATTTATAATATTTTCATAATAGTTAGGGTTCTTTAATATTTTCATAGAGAAATTTTGACATAAAGAAATTACTCTTCATAAAAAAATTTCAATTTTTATAGAGAAAATTCTTTAATACAATCACAGAGAAATTTTATTGAGAAACCTTAATTAATAAAAAAAATATATTAGACATCTTCTACTACTCAGAGTCAGAGATTGATGTTTCACTAATTTTCTCAAAAAAATAGTATAAATTATATCATTAGTCTTTGTAATTTAAGTAAAGTATTATTTTAATTTCCGTAATTTCAATTTAAATAATTTAATCTATACATTTTTAGTTTCTTTGCAATGTTCTTCTCATCATTTACTGCTATAATTTGAAACGGAAAAGGCAACAACAAGCACATCAGAAGCTTTCTCTTTGGTTAATTTTCTCATCATTTTTACCAAATGTGAGAACTCATTATAATAAGATGTACATTCTAGCAAAAAACCACTATTTCCCTCGAGATAGGGCAGTTCAACCCAAAATGGTGCTGTCCTCGATGTCCAAGAAAATTGTAGTGTGCAAGTATTTGCACCTTGATCGACAGAAATTGTTTTCAAAATTGAGAAAACTAGTAACACCAAAGTTGAGATCAATAAGGATTGTCGTTTTCTCTATAAGTAGCCATGTTATGCTTTAGTTTGACTATTTACATTTGTCATTTTTTTTTTTCCCGATCATCAAGGAGAAAATTTTTATTGATGAATATCAAAGAGGTGTTACATGTTTAAAGTAAATGATTACAAAGTAAAACGAAAAGAAGAGGGTGCAAAAAGTATCAAAATTAAATAAATTCATCATAATTAGAGGTGTGTGTGGTGCGGTTCGATATAATTTGAAAGTAAAATTATAAATCAAACTGCAAATTCAAATTGCGAATGGTGAATTGACAAATAACCAAAATACGGTTTGCACGGTTTCAATTTGTTAGTTGATTGAAGGATAATATTAAACAATTATAAAGTATTTTCATAACTATAATACTAATTTGCGTAATATTTTTCATATATAATACTAACTAATTTTACATAATATTATATATATATATATAAAACATTAATTTGCAATAAATTTCACATCTTAAATCTATCTCACACTTATTTTTACTTTGATAGTTCATTAGAGATTAAAAAATATATATGTATTAATTGTAATGGAGTTGGGCGGTTTCAAAGTTAGATTATAAATTTTAAACGGTGGATGAAATTAACCTCTGATTAATTGGCAGATTGGTGCAAATTGGCTAATTTTAACAAATTAGATAATATTTTGCACAGTCTTAATCCCAACCATGTAAGTGTAAATAAATAAATAAATAAAAGTATAGTCATTTGCAAACACTATCCAAAAAATCAACAGGCAAATTACATATACCCCCTCGAGGTTTAGCTAAATTATAGATACGTCCCTGAGGTTTGAGAAATTATAAATTCTCCCGTGAAGGTTAAATTTGCATAACAATTAGGGGGCAATTTGTTATGAAAATATAAACTTCAAGGGACAATTTGTTATGAAAATATAAACTTCAGGAGGCGGGATGTAATTTCTGAAATCTCAGGAGGATATCTGTAATTTAGCTAAATCTCGAGGGAGGTACATGTAATTTGCCCAAAAATCAGCTGGTTGAAAGGATCCAACCAAAGCCACCAAGAACCGCCAAAACAGAACAATAAGCACACCAAAAAAAAGGAGCACACAGCAACAGCAACAAAAGGACCAAGAGAGACTTGGCACCTCCCAGAAAACAAGTCCAAATAAGCCATGAAAAACACAGTCCAAAGACTCCTTTACTCACACTAGACCTAGAGATTCGTCCAAAGCAACAAATCATAAAGACAACACACTTCATATAGCAGCCATCAAAACATTATCCACACAAAAAAAAGCCATCAAAACACAACCAACTCAAAAAATATCAAGCTCGAGCAGTAGAAAATCGAATTTGCTGCAAGTTTGAGACAAAATCATGCACCGAATATATTATCCCAGATGAATGAGATTTGATCCACAGAGCAATTCTGACTTTAACCAGCTCACTAACACTCCGTTTGGATTGTGAAGGGAGGTGAAAAAAGAAATAATTGTGGTTTTCTTATTTAAGTGAGAAAAGAAAAGAAATAATTATGATTTCTCACTACTGTGTTTAGATAAATAAAAGAGAATAGAATGTGGAAGAGAAGAGAATTTGGTTTCTCATCTATCTTGTTTTGGTAGAGTAAATAATAGAAAAAAAGGGGAAAGAGTTGTATTTCATTTTACTAAAATAACTTTCCATATTAATAAGTCATATTTTTTCATAAAAGTAATTTTGGTATTTTAAAAAATATTCGTTAAATCCAACACCGTTTGTGAGAAACAAAACTCAAGTTTGGTGAGAGTCATTTTCTAAACATTTCTTACCACTGTTCACCTTCTTTCTTTCTACTTAACCATCCAAATAACTGAGAGGCTTTTCATTTTCACAATTTCTTTTTTTTTCTTTTCTCCCCAAACTTTTTCATCCAAACGGAGTGTAAGCTCCTCTACATTAGGCTGAATCCCATTGAAAACTCAATCATTTCTAGCCAATTGGATAATCTTCCAAATCATTCTATCCAATTTCTTGAATCTAAATCCAACCCACCAATTAAGAAGTTCCTCCATCGTTGCAGGCATGACCCATTGTAATCCCCCCCGTATCATTTAATGTGAGACACTTTATTATTATTGATCTATTAATTCTTACATACATAACATAAAATAATAATGAAATAATCAAATATATGTTTATATATGGGGGTGTTCCTAATTATAATTTTCTCTTTTCTTGCTTTACTGTAATTTTTTTTTCCCCCTAATGTAGTTTTTTCTTATTTTTTTACTAGGAGTTATTACTTTTTATATAAGTAGGGGGTTTGTGAATGAGACTATTAATCACGAGGTGAGAATGTAATTTTCAGAACGTCAGGAGATGAGACGTAATTTGACTAAACCTCGAGAGGTGTCAGTGTAATTTATCCTTAAATTTTTGGTTAAGAAATTTATATATTTATTATTAAAATATGACTAATATCTTTACATCTAAAAAGTTATTCTGGATCACATCGAGCTAGCCCATGATTTATGTTTTTAGCTTAGAACTTAGTTTAGAGGAGTGATCTGTTAATTTATAAAAATATTTGTTGATTATTAATTAAAAATTTTCATTTAGAAGTTTACAATTTTTTTTTTAAATGTTTATTTCAATAGGATTAAGACGATTGTAATTGAATTTACAACCATTTGATAAATTACGATTTATATCTAAAAGTTTCATTTAGATTTTTCATTAAATATTTTCAATTTACATAAGAATAAAATTACATTTAGATTTTCATTTTAAATGTAAAATTAGATGTAATTTAGATATGGTTAAATTCATTTTCTTTTTACAACTAATTAGATATAACTAATTAGATTACTGTTTTATCCTATTATGATATGGTTAAATTTTAAAATTTTAAGACATGTATTTTTTTAGTCGTACCAAAAAAATAAAATATAAATAATTAATATTTTGAAGTAAATATTTTAAAATTGTGGCTATTTTGAAGTAAATTTTTTTATTAATATTAATCAAAATTTGAAATAAGTATTTAATGATGACGCGTCTTTGTTAATGTGGCTATATATTTTGTAACAGACCTATCGCAGTCTAACATGTGGATCATAATGGTCAAATTGGGGAATCAGTGAGAGTTTGCAATCATCAATAGACACGTGTCAACTTATAGCAAAGACAATGGATCCGCAAGACATAGGAACAGCCAAGGTGCCCAAGGTGACGTGGCCAAAATGGTTGCTTACAGTTTAAATTCAAATTTAAGAGAGAAGCCCGACCATGAGAGTGGAATAGTGAAAGCAAAATGTTCAGAACCACACTCAGTGATCATGGAGATCATTTCGACAGTTTTCACCTACTTCGACGGTTGTCTTCAGAGCCTATAAATAGAGGAGAATGCTGATAATGCAGAGACCCAGAACTAGATCTAGAAACCAGTTTATTTACTTTATATTTTTCTAGTCCTTTTAAATTCTAGTCTTTACATTCCTGTACTGCACTTCAAATTCCTAGAAGTAATTCTAAGTTCGTTTGTTGCTGTAATCCCGTTCGAAGCTGTGAAAGTGTGAATGTACTATTGTAAGCTCTTGTTTATTTAATGAAGCTTCATCTCTGCAACTGTTTTGCTTCTTCCATTACTTCGATTAAGTCTTCTTAAATTTCTCCTCACAAAGCTAAGCCACCAGTAAAGTCCTCTTCATTGAGGCTGAGAGAACTTCGAAGCAATCGTCTGACTAATTGGTTGGCATTTATTAATTTCTGTAAGGACTTCTTGATCCTTTCTAGCACGCTCGAATTACATTTCTAACATTTGAAATTCAAAAAAGCCAACATATATTTTTGACACGCCCAGTGAGACATTTATAATGGCTAGACGTAGGAGACCAGGAGAAAATGAATGCCTCGAAGAAGGTGTAGAAGGAGATGTAGAAGCACCTAACCCATAGGATAATGTAATATCACATCCTATGGATGTGCTTGTCTTAGCAGATCCTCCACAAATGGTCGAACAGACTACCACTTCAGAATATGCAACATATGTCCAAAATATTAGATAGAGCCATGAAACTGGACCATCAACTGCCCCTTCTATCCAACCAATGAATCCATAGGGAGGGTTAGTTGATGGTATGGGATAGCAATTAATGTATACAATGGAAAGATGCGCATCTTCCTTTTTGGATCGAATGAGCTCTTATCAACTACCCGTCATAAGGCAAGCTGAAGAAAACATGAATTTTCTTTAATCTAGATTGGCTCGAGATAAGCAGCCTATGCAAAATAATGGTCAGACTAGTGGTCAAATTAATAATCAAAATCATGAGAGGCCATCACCTGTCTTAGTCATGGTATGAAGCTTCTTCTAGACCACTGGCAAGTCAAAATGCACCGATGCCTAATAGTGAAACTATACAAATTGGTGGGTCTGGACTGACACAAGGAAATGGCATGTGAATATTCTCAAATCCTATGTTTGAACCCATGCCTGGCACACAGGTGTTCACCAATCCTATGTTCAAATTCATACCCGGGGGGTTAGAAGGAATCCCTGTGATTGGAAGAGAAACAACACGTGTTCCTCCTCCTATAGCTCATTTCCCAGTACCTTTCGCAGGGCAGGTACCTGCCCCAAGAAGTCAGTCATACCCTCAACATCAACCAGCACAACAAGGACAACCAGTCCTAAATGTGCCTTTATATGGACCCTGAAGGCCTAAAGCACATGAAGTTCCTTCAAACCCAGTGTTTGCTCCTCCAATAATGGCCCAACTACCATAAAATATGGTACCTAGGGACCAAATTACTGATATCATTAGAGAGATTTGTGGACCCATGGCCCGGGAGGTCTAGACCCCTATTTACAGAAAGCCTTACCCAGAATGGGTTGATATGTTACATGAATATCCAAGGGGATTTAGGATACCAGACTTTGCCCTCTTTTATAGAAATGGAAACCAATCAACTGTTGAACACATTGCCCGATTTATAGGCCAATGTGGTGAATTTACCAACAATGATTACATGAAATTAAGACTTTTTCCAAACTTTCTAACTGGGCCAGCTTTTGTATGGTGTACAAACCTTACACCTGGTTCTATCCAGACTTGGCGACAAATGGAAGAGGCGTTTCATACCTAGTTTTTCCAAACAGAACCTGAAGTGTCTATGGTAGACTTGGCAAGGTTGAGCCAAAGGCCTGATGAGAAGGCTGCTCAATTTATTTCCAGATTCAAAAGAGCAAGAAACAAATGCAGGGTTGTACAACCTGAACCTGAATTTGTAAGGTTGGCCCAAAATGTGCTAGAGCTCAGGCTTCAAAAGAAGTTTGACTCAACAGAGTTTAAGACCTAGTAGAACTAACTTATAAATTTGCTAGATATGAAACTCTCCTTGAAGAAGAACATGATTGAAGTAATGCATCTTACAGGACCTATTATAGGAACCCTAATTTTGAAATTGTATGAAGTAGAGATTATAGGACAAGAACTGTAGACACCTCATTTTGATCACTTGCAAGACTTAGGCGCTTGGTTCGATACACTTGATGATGAAAGTTAAATTGTGTGCTTTGAATTCACAACGATTTAGATTCAGTCAGGCTCTCGAAATAACCTCAAATCGTCAACATTTATCTTGTTTGAATCTCTGAGTCTCATTTTTTGACCTTTTGCCACCCTGAGCTGAGTTTGAACCTAAAAACAGGGGAGGGCATGAATGCCCGGCTGTGCCTCAGTGAAGGCCAGCCGTGGCTATGAATGGCCGACCGTGCCTTGGTGGCGAGAAACACTATTCTGGGTGGGAGCCCGCCAATTGTCCATTTTTGAAGATATTTATCACATTTTGAGCTCAAATTCTATAAAAATGTGGTATAGCATCTATTTTGGAGGTTGACAAAAATTCTAGAAAGCTTATATAAACCTTGAGAGCTCTTCCTTCCCCATTCTTCCATAGCAAGCAACCTTTGAGTTAACCTACCTCCCTTGTGTCATCTCCATACACCATAAACAATCTTGTCTCACCATCTTAGAGCCATGGTTGATCTTTGAGAAGCCTAATTCAAGCTTGAGGGTGTGTTGATACTTAGCTTGGATCACAAGCAAGAGCTCACTTCTTTAAGAGGTATAAGCTTCTTCTTCCCTCTTGCTTTCAACTATTTCATTTGCTATCTAGTTCTTATCATTTTGTGTTGTTTTGATCCTATTTTAAGTGTTTAAAGTTTGGGTTTAGAGTGCTAGCAAAAGAGTAGAGAGAGTTTGCTCTTTCTACATCTTTACCTATGACTCAAACCCTTACTTTTCCACTCTTTTCCTTTGCTCTCTACACTGATTTTCAGAGTTAAAAGAGAGCTAAAATCATGTTTTTGGGGTTTCAAAAATTGAGGGGTTAGCCACCTCTCGTTCTTATTTACTAGCCTTGTTTTCTCTTTTGTTGATTAGCTTCTTTTTGGCTCTTTGTGAAGGCTTTAAACTTTTTTTTTTTTTGGTGAGCTTTAAGCCTCTGATTTTCATTTATTAAGGGTTGTTTTAGGGCTGTCCGAGCCTTTTAAATTGGTTCAAGCTTTGGTTAGTTCCTTTGTTGTCTCATGAATTGGCATACATAACTTGTGGTTCATGGCATACATATCTTGTGGCATGTTGTTCCAAACTTTTTTTTTACTTAATTTTCATGTTAAGAGTCTCACTCTAACAAATCATCTAACCATCTATCTCTTTCATTCTTGAGAATGATTTCAACCGATTGAGGTTGCTCAAAACATGTAAGGGAGACTTCTACTTAATGGCTTAATCTTTTCGAAGATTCATTGTCAACGGTATAGTCTCTCTCTCATGTTTTAGAAGAACCTCTCGTTTGACTTTACTTCTTGTTTAGCGGACTTTAACATCACCACGGACAAATGGACTAATGAATGGCAATGACTAAACAAATTGGTTTAAAATTGGATCAACGCATATAAAGAAAATGGCTTAAATTGCTTAGACTTGGCCGGACGTTATGCCAAATTTATTGAGTCAAGAGTGATCAAGCGCTAATTCATGGCATTTTGATGATTCTTAAAGCGTCTCTACCACCATCTTTGAGTTCACTGCATGACAACAGGGAAGGGTGGTCATATTTATTACATTTCATTGATTTTTGTCCAAAATTGTATTCGAAATCATCAGGCAATCAATTTTCTCATTGATGGGTTTGGAATCAGTCTCAACCTTCTCTCGAGGCTTTCCCATGACAGAGAAGAAAGAAAGTGACAAAAAGAGCTTGAACAACTCTGTCTGCACTTATTTCACACCAGGACACAAAATAAAGAGTTGCACAAACTTGAGGCACGGCCGACCTTCTCTATGCCCGGCCAGGTGTAGACACCCCATTTTTAACCGTCCTCAAGACTTGGTTGTGCTTGTAGGTACACCCAACGGCTGGTTCGATTGCTCGCCCAGCATTCGACTGTCGCGGCGGAACGTCACTGGTTCGGGTTTCCCAAACCTTGTATCCTTTTTGTCTCATTTTTGGACCCTGACTTGGTCCTTTCAGGGTGGCCCCTGTGGTGCACTGCCGGCCATGGCTTGGCCCCTGCCGGCTACTTGTGAACACCTGCTGGCCATCAGTGTGGCACTGCCGGCCATTGCTGATGGCCGGCACCCCCCTATTTCAGCTGGTTTCTGGGAAGATCTTTTGTACCTGCTGGATTCCTCATATCTGCCCTCCATACACGTGTATAGAGGGATGAAACTCTTGCCAAGCTTGTTCAAGAAGCTTTAGCTTTGCATTCCTCTATATAAGCAAGGGGCTCCTACATTTCAAAAGGTTCTGAGTTTTTGAAGGGCAAAAAGCTTTCTCTCTCTCTCTCTCTCTCTCTCTCTATATTGCTTGTGGTTAGAGCTTGGAAGTTGGATTTCTTTGCATTTTTGCACTATACCTCATAGCACAAGACCTCCATCACTCATTCAAACACCTTGAGGCTGTCTCTCAGAGGTTGGAAGCTCAGATTTTTGTACCAAAAGCTGCTGGAAAGATTGTTCTTCAAGGGTAAGCACACTTTTCCCCTAAACTAGTCTTTTCTTGCTTCATTTGTAAGCTTTCCTTTCAAGCATTTTTGGGCTCCGACCCAAACTAGAAATGATCATATTTTGAGCCCCTTTTCATTTTTGATCAAGGGTCTTTCTCTGTTTGAGACTTCCTTCTATCACTTTCCTCTTTAACTCTCTTTTAGGCTTTTTTTTTTCTTTTTTTTTTTTTTTTTTTTTTTTTTTTTTTGCATAGTATTTTAAGCTTATTTGTGAGCTGTTTTGGGTTTGTTCATAAACTAGAAAGAGGCTTGTTTTGAGCCCCTCTTCAACTTTTTTGAAGGGCTCTCCTTTATTTGAGGACAGCAGCTACCACTTGTCTCTATTCTCACTTTTAGGGCCATTTTTGCATGATAGATTAGTCCTATTTGTATTCATTTTTGCGGCATGTTGTAAACTGGAAAGAGGCTTTTTTTGACATCATCTTCATATTTTATTAATATTTCATTTTTTTTTTAAGGTCACATGCTATCTTGTATGCTTGGTTGCCTCCCATTTTGAGCTTTATATCCTAGCCCTTGTTGCATGCCTTGTTCGGCCTTCTAGCCACTGAAATCCAGTGGATTTTCAGTGGCTTGGCCATTGTTTTGAGCTTTCAAATCAGAGGGGGGTGAACCCCTCTCTCCTTGACTTGTTTGGTAGTCATTTTGGCCTTCCAAAGAGGCCCTATCTTGCATGCTTTGTTGACTGATTTTGGGGCCAATTTGGTGAGTTTTGGGACTATCATATTTGATTTTCAGAGTTGTATATGCCAAGTCACTTGTCTATCTTGTATGTGCCTAATAACTCCTTGTATGTCCATCTAAAGGAGCTCATCATTTTTGCATACCATGGTTGCATATCAGTGGTTATTTGGGCCTATTTTCACATGTTTTATTCACTGATTTTCGGCAGTGTGGTGAAATTCCATGTGCATCATACACTTGCCATGTAAACCATGTTTGCTAGTCAAAATCGCATGCTACTTTAGTCCATCTTGCTAGCACTTTTTGGCCTTGCTTTAAACTGGAAAAGTCCATGTTTTAGGACTGCCTTGACTCTATCTTCATGCTTCATGTTCAAATAATGCATGCTTTGTATAGCTGTAAGTTATTTTATGTGCCTAGTTTTGAGTTTCGGGTCTCACCTCATGCATCGGGTGCCATGTTTTCATGATTTGGGGATTTTTAGCATCATATTTTAGTGCTGAAATTTGCATGTTTGCATACCATGTCCCATGCCTTACCATGCTTTGGTAGAGTGGCATTCGTGCCTTAGGATTCGGTCCCCAGTTTGTGTGCACGCGTGCACGCATTTTGAGTGTCTCATTTTCATCTAATGGCCACTTATGTGAGTGTGGCTAAGGGCCACTCGTGTTGGTGTAAGTCCATTATGCATTGTGTATGCCATTTCATTTCATAGCATTGTGTATGCTAGGTTGTATGTTAGCGCATTGTGTATGCCATTTCATAGCATTATGCATGTTAGGTTATATCTTAGTTGCATTCATGCATGTCATGCATCTTGCATTGTGTTTGGGGGTAGGAGTTAGCCCAAGCACGGGAAACGAGGGGCGTTTCGTACTCCAAGTGATGGAACGTGTCTCAATTCCCAGTCACCGACACTCTGGATTATCCATGATGGAGTTTAGATATTGTTATATTTTCATGTGCATTCGTTTCATATCGAGTTGTGCAAATCGACTCCTCGGCCATCATGCATCGATATGCGTGATTGGTGGCACGAGGATCGAGGACTACACTCCCTGAAGAGTAGTCAAGCGTACATATGTGAAAATACATTGCCATGCCCCTTTCTCTCGCTAAAGAAATCAAGAATCGACCTTTACGGGCTTGGCACGCATTCCAAGAACAATTGCAAACAGAGGCTAATTAGGGCATCGCAATGGATTTCCGCGCAAGGCAACCCGACCATGCATCATTCATCATCCGGAGCAGAGTTGAGGCAGTCCCTGGCTTGCATGCCAATTTACCGCTTTCCTAGATTAATTTGTTAATTAATTAGTATTTTGTATTTATTCGGACTGTATTACTTATTTGGGACTGTACTATTTATTCGGACCCTCTGAACGAGGGCAATGTTGTAATAAGCGTGCGTGCATGTGATGTATGTCTTCCAACCCACGTCTTTCTCCCTTTTATTTACCAGCTTACGATGGTTAGATTAGGGCATGTTTCAATTAGCATACAGTATGATAGCATGTTTGCATTCATTCATCTGTTTTGTATGCACCGGGCTCGGCGCATCATACTAGCTGCATTTGTATTTTAATTTCAAGTTGAATACTTGTTATCTGTAGCATTTCATATGCCATGTTTAAAATAGCCGAGCCTGCTATAGTTGTATTTTTGCATGTGTTGCATTAGGCATTTCTGTATAGTTAGGATCATGCATGGATTTCTAATCAGCTTCTGTTTTGGCTTGGAGTACTCGGTGAGTTTTTACACTTTAGCATCCTTGCATGCGTGTGAGTGACTGCCATGATAGCATGCTTACCATGAGGTTATATGCTTATGTGTTATAACTGCCTGAATGCCTGTGGGTGAAGGTTGGGTTATCTGAATTGGAGTAATGCATTGATTGTGAGTTTTAAGCCCACTAGATAGTGGCAAAACCATATTTTCTAAGCCCACCTGAGGGTGGCAAAATCTGCATTTTAAGCCTACTTGTGAGTAGCAAACCATCTTTCAAAAACAAACATAAAATGTTTTGTTCCAATTTAGGCGATCCAGTCTATACTTGTATGCTGTGCGCATCACGTAGTAAATCTAGGCTAATAACCGGAATAAGAACACACAATGTTTTCAAAACTTGATATCATGGTTAGTAGAGGCCGATCTTTGATCGGGCGAGAGGGGGTGCTCATAGCTGACCTTTCCCAATCGTACCCAAGTTCCCGAGCCGAGGCAACTTTGGTGATGACGGACACGTGGCCTTAGGCAACGAGTCAGGGTTTCCTAAATTTCCCAAAAACGAAATATTTAGGTGACGACTCTGTATCTGGCGAAGCAGTCCATGTTTGGCACTTCTTTCTAAAAAATTCTGTTTTTCTCAAAACGATTTGCTGGATTTGGACTCTTTGGTTCAAATTAAGAACCGTGACATTTGAGTCCTGAATTGTAGTAACCCCAAAAAGAACAGAACGAGACTCACCCTCCCCGGGCGTTCGGGGACGTCTACACCAGGCTTCATTGAGGGTTGGTCGGCCCTCAAAGTTTGAACAGCAATGTATTTTTTTGCAGAAAACAAAGGGCAGTGGTTGAGCTGAAACAAGGCAAGCTTGGGGCAGACGGAGCTGTTCTTAAGCACCGTGCATGTGCATGCATGCAATTCTTGCGCATCCTCGCTTATATTATGAGTATTGTAATTAATTAATTTAATATTGTTTATTGCAATTAATCTCATCATTAATGCGTTGTAATTATTATTGTCCATTTATAATTGTTGTAGTTAATTAGCTTAGATTGCTAGTGTTTTTAGCTTAATTATCCTTGTTGTAATAGCATAGTTAGCTAGTTAATTAGCTTAGCCTATTCTATTCATTTGGTTCAGTTTTGTAATAGTTAGTTTAATTCGGACTTTCGAACATTGATTTGTGTGGAGAAGTGGTTTGGAAATACTCTTCCGATCCCGGGAGGACGCTAGTGATCCTTTTCTAGTCACCTGAAAAGAAATAAACACTCTGGTCGGGCGTGCCGGAATTAGCACCCTGACGGGCAAGTCGCCAATTGTGGTGAAGTGGTTTGGAAATACTCTTCTGATCCCGGGGGGACGCTAGTGATCCTCTTCTAGTCACCTGAAAAGAAATCAATACTCCGGTCGGGGGTGCCGGAATTAGCACTGTGACGAGCAAGTCAGTCTCTAATCTCTGAATTGCTTATATTTTAAGTAAAGTGTGATAGTTCTCACATATCTTTCTCTGATGGGTGATCCCGTATTTATTGTATTTTCTTTAGGCCTTTGGGTTGGGCCCATCCTTGTTCCATCACATGTACCTATACTCAGCGTTTGTTCTACTGGCTGGATACTGATTATTTTATTCGGCTCCTTGATTGGCTGGGGTATATGCCGAATAGAGGTTTCGTTTCAGACCGGATACACTCATCCGTCCCTATGGATCTAATAAAATTCGACTCCCACAATTGCCCCCAAACACCCTACTAGTATCAATTAGTCGGCGTGTTTGGCTCTTAGCCTGGGAAATCGAAAATTCGGCGGTTAACCCTCTTCCCAATGCGTGTCAGAATGCGCACACGCTTCTTAGTCATTGTAGCGCTTTCCTGCCCCTTCGTACACTGCTTCCATTTAATATGATTTGAAATTCTCTTCGAGTGTATGTCCTGAATGTTTAAAAGATATCTTCCTCGCCCTCAAGTGCAACTCTATCTCTTCGTGGCTTCTACAACTCCTTATTTCTCGCTTCTCCCTTTATCTCCTGTAAGTCTTCTTCTCCTTCATTTTTGATCCCGCTTCCTTATTTGCTTTTAACTTTCGATAATCCTTGGGTTTGGCTTAAAAAGAATGGCAAAACATCTGAAAGAGCTCCATTCGGCGGATCGAATCTCGGGCTTTTGATGCCATTTCTCCATCTCTAATGACGTCTATCTGTCACTTTTGGCAAACATCATCACCGATATGAAGAGAGAAGATGAGAGCACAATCGTCTTTCCTCTCCTATCAATTTCTGAGGGTGGAGTCCGCTTTCCTCTTCACCCACTTTTGAGGGCCATTCTTAGATACTGGGGTCTAATCCCTTCCCAGCCCAACGTCAATTTCTTTTGCATCATAATGGGGATCGTAGAACTAAATCGTCGTCTTAGGACCAACTCTGGTATTCTTGCCATTCGGCACTGTTACGCCCTAGCCAAATCTGCCGGTCGGCTAGGGCGCTACTTTCTTAGAGCTAAGGATACTAATCATCACTTAGTGACTATGCTCGTCAGCTCTGGCAAGCGTGTCGACAATGTAATGGTCGTTGTCTGCGGTAACTGGGAGTTCGGCGTAGGCGAAGATCGCCTAGACCCAGTGTCTAGAAAAAAAGGTGAACCAGGTGGCCGATTAGATCACTTAGCTTTTCATATTTGCATGTATATGTATTCGGCACCATGTTCATCTTTTTGTTTTATTTGTGCAGGCAGAGATTTGAAGAGAGTGTTGGTTTCAGACAACAACGTCGTGCTCGCAGAAATCAAAACTGCACTACTATTCGTCAGCCGTCCAAACCTTCAAAAACAAGGAAGGGCAGCCCACATTCTCCTGCGGTACGAGCTGACTTACACAACGTCCTCGGTGGCAGACAACATTCCGATCGCGCGAAGCGACAATCAACTTGCTGCCCTCATCTTTCCCAGCTTCAAAAACTTGAGGTAGATCAGTTTAGAGTCATCTGATTCTGAACATGTGAAAGAACAGGTGGTCGAACCAATCGCCAAGGATTCGGACCGGTTGGCCGCGGAAGTTGACGAAGCGATTAATTCGGCCTTTGAGGAAGCTGAATTAAACTCTTCTGACCCTCCATCTACACCAGGCCAAAGGGACGCCTTCGAATATATTTTTTCAAACTTGGGAGACCTTCCTAGCGATTACTCTGAAGATATGGCTGGGGAAAATCTTATGCAGATGGTGCAGAAGCGGAACACTGAACGCATGGCCGCCTGAAAAAAGGCCGAGGCCATCTGTTGCATACTTGTCCCGACTGAATCTGTTCAACCTACTGTTCTGCAACATACTGTTGTAGAGGAATCAGCTCAAGTTGTCGTCGCCGAGACGGAAAAGGATGTCGAGCGCCTGGTTACAGAAGAGCGGCCGATTCCAGAGGAGCGAGGCGAAAACAGAAGCACCGAGGACAAGGACGGCTCCAAAGAGAGCCCTGTTGATAAGCGGCCACGCTTAGAGGAGTCAGCTGTGGTTGCTCCTTTCATCATTGAACCAAAGATAAAAAAACATGCCGATCTCCCCTAAAGTGTCGGCTTTGAAAGATCCAGCTGTGGCATTGAGCTTGGCCGCTACGGTCTCCTTACCGGCTAACAAGGCGACCTTTCGTGCCAATCCGGACTCGGCAACGGTAGCATTAGCTGCTCAGTTGGCTTTTCTGGTATGTAGTTATCCTTGGAATGTGACAATCTTTTGGTTTGCATTTGATGTTTCTTGGAATGTGATGATCCTTTGTTTTGCAGATAGTTGGAAGGATCGCCGAATTAGGCCGACGCCATCATGACGCTGTCGAGAGGATTGGCCGTTTGCAATCGGAAGTCGATGGCCAAAGGAGCAGGGCGGAGTTTGAGGCAATGAGAGCCGCAATGGAAAGTGCACGGGCGGAGGCTGAGAAGGGAAGGGCCAGAACTGCTGATCAACTCAGGTCTGACGCAGAGGAGAGAGAAAACATGAGCGAGGAATCGCTCAAGTTAGCTAAGGAGGCGCTTGCGAAACTGGAGGCCGAATTGGAAGGGTTGAAGCAGGCCAAGGAAAAAGCCGAATATGAGGCTTCCTCGGCGTTCGAGGCTTGGAAGAGCGCCGCTTTTAATTACTACATAGAAGAAGTCTCCAAATTTGAGAATCGGGGATTCAGACATGGCTGGCTCAAAGCCCTTGCTGCCGCTGGAGTTACATTGGCCATACCAATTCCATACAAGCAAGTGGATGTTGAGCTGCTTGAGTCTGATCCTGAGACTTGATTTGGTTGACATTCTAGTTTTGTTAGGCTTTACTCAATTTCAATGTATGTTTTTTGTTTGTTGGCTTTCATCTTTTTTGGATTTTCATATGTAAAATGTCCGCTGCTAGCCCAATTTATGAATGAAAATTTTATATGCTTTCAAATTATTTCTCGTATTGTTTGCTGTATGAGTATATAGTTAGGAGAATCAGCAGTTAGAACAAAATGTCAAGATTACGTGAGACGGCAGACTTAACAGTCAATTAAAATTAGGGATCTGATTTAATCATAGACCAAATGAATTTATGACTACTATACAGATCAAGTGGTTCGTGGAACGGCTGGGGCACTCAAGCCATCTAGATTGATGAATCTGCCCTTGCCCAAGCTAGTTCACGAACGTAGAACGCCGAATAACACGTTAATTATGATTCTTGTATTGGAGAATCGTTAAGTGGAACGGTTGGGGCACTCAAGCCGTCTAGATTGATGAATCTGCCCTTGCCCCAGCTGGTTCATGAACGTAGAACGCCGAATAACACGTTACTTATGAATCTTGTACTGGAGAATCGATTCGTGGAACGACTGGGGCACTCAAGCCGTCTAGATTGATGAATCTGCCATTGCCTCAGCTGGTTCATGAATGTAGAATGCCGAATAATACGTTACTTGTGAATCTTGTACTAGAGAATCGACTCGTGGAACGGCTGGGGCACTCAAGCCATCTAGATTGATGAATCTGCCCTTGCCCCAGCTAGTTCATGATCGTACAACACCGAATATCGGTGGTTGATGGGGCTATTAGGGCATATGACTCAGTTGGTGCTAGGTTGTTGACGCTTCAATATTAATGAGATTGCCTTGGAGGTGCTGCCCTCGTAGGGAATAAATGGGCATGTACTTCGTGAACGAGGGTCCTATTTATGTTCTCAGTCAGCAACTTAGTCCAGCTCTTTGAGGAAGATTAAACAAGTGCGAATGTCAAATAAGCTTTTCTTCAATAGCAGAGGTGAAGCAAAGACGCTAGTTGAGTTGAGAGGCGCCATGAGTCGAAGCAATGAACCTTCACGCACGGGCAGTAGGACTTCAAGGGATCGGGAGAGACATCAATCTCCTCGTCGTCGAAGTAGGTCACCTAGGAGGGACAAACAGCCACAGCGTAAGTCTCCTCAACCCCATCCTAAAAGGGAATTGTAGACACCCCATTTTTGACTGTCCTCAAGACTTGGATGTCACCGTTTGAACACTCGATGATCATCCATGTTTGTGTTCGTCTTGAGTTCTCGGAGGTTTCGGTCGCGCGCCTTGCCTCAAGACCTCTTAACTTGCTTGCTTTGTGTTTGGTTATGTACCAAACACTTGTGTTTTTGCTTCTGAGGGCAAGGAATGGCTTGTTGACCATCCCTACAACTCACCGGCCATCCTTGAGGCCACCGGCCCTGTTTTCTTGCTATCGGCCAAGAGTTTTGGCCGGTAGGCACTATATTTGCTCGACCGGCCCCTTTTGTTGGTCAATCGGCCATTTATCCTGGTTGACCCATTTCCATATACTTTGGGCAGATATTTTATGCCAGCTGTAACAGCTGGCATCCACAATACACCCCCTCCATACACGTGTATAAGGTTGTTTTGTTCATACTTTTGCACTTGGACACCTAGCATTACACCGGCCTTGGGTTGCTGAGGCATTAGCGGGTGGTTGTTAAGGTTCTTGAGCTGATTTTGATCAGAGAAACCTACTGGAGCTTTGTTCTTGAAGAGGTTCTACAAGGGTGAGTTCCTTGCTTTAGATTTCCCCTTTTTGCACAAGCTTTTAGCCTATCTTGCATCTGTTTTTAAGCTTAACTTATAACTGATAAAAGCTCTAATTTTAAGTGCTTAAAATAGTTGTTTAAGATCACTTTGGTGTTTGGGGTTGTTTACCCCTTCTTAGGCCTTGTTTGGCCTCTTTTTTGTGCTTTTTTTTGTGAGCTCCGGGACCACCTTGTATTGGCCTTCTCACCACTGAAATCCAAAGGGATTTCAGTGGTGGGGATGGTGTTTTGAGGTCTTAAGAAGGAGAGGGCCATCCCCTCTCCTTGTTGTCTTCAATGCTTGTCATATTTGCCTCATATGTGAGCACCCTTTTTAAGTTCATGGTGGCCATGACTTAGCTGGTATTTGTGGTTTTTTTGCCATGGTATACCTCTGTTTCAAGTTGGTTTAGACATGCCATGTATGCTTCATCCACTTGTCTTGTAATCCCATGTTTTGGCCTTAATATGCATCATGTTGTAACATGTGTTTTTAGCATGATTTTGGCTCAACTTTATGAAGCTTTTAGGCTTGTTGTAGCATGCTTAAGCTCTATTTTTCATTGATTTGGCCATGCTTGCATTTTTTTTATAGCTACCATGTAATCTAGCTTGTTAGCTTTGAGTGTCCAAGTCATGAGCATGCTTTATTTGGATCATTTTAGTGGTTTGGCATCACTTAGAATGTTATTTCAGTCCATGTTTCATGCTCAAACACTTGCACTTATCACTCCTTTAATGCCTTGGATAGTTTGTGTTTTATGCCTCATAAACATGACATTGTGTATGCCATTGTGTCTAGGCATTTGGGATGCCATCTAAGTGGGTTTTTGGGCTCATTTTAGCATGACATATCTCTAATTTTGGTTGCTTAATTCATGTCATGTTTGGTTGCATTAGGTGTAGTGTAACACCTCTTTGATGGCCTTGCGTGTTTCATGTTTTCGCCCCTTTGTTTTGGCTTGTTTCGCCCTGGTCATTGCATGTTTAGGTTCATTTTGGCATGATCTAGGACTGTTTTAGGTCATCCTTGCCATATGCTTCATGTTTCGTATGACCATAGTTTGAGCCCTTTGGTTAGTCTTAGGCCTTGAACCTTCTTGCATGCTTGGATTGCTTTACTTGGTCGATTTGGCATCATTCCTAGCATGTTTTCAGAGCTTAACATGCTTGTCATTGGTCCATGTTTATCCTCTTTTAAGTGTGCTTAAAAGTTGCCCTTTTATGCTTGAGTGTTGGACCATTATACATGCATGTTTGTATGTGGTTTTGTCTTTCACTCCATAGCATTATGGCCACTGTTTTGGACCTATTAGAGAGCTGTCCATCTTGGTGTACGCCCATCTTTTGCGTGTTGTTGCATGCTTGCCTTGTATGTTGTTGCATACTTGGTCCATTGCATATTGTTGCATGCTTAAGTTACATTTTGCATGCTTGTTAGCTTGCATTTTGTCATGTGTTTGATATGATGTCGTATGCTTGCATGTTTGCATGCTTGTTCACATGCTCATATTGCATTAGTTTGCTTGCATGTCTAGGTTGCATAGCATTGTGTACGTTTGCATCCCTTGCTTCTTGATAAACCATGATAGAGGTTGGAGGTACTTCATTTGTTTTGTGTGCAGCTCATTTGACATTAAAATGCACACTTGACACTTTGGGCCATCATGCATTGAAATGCATGATTGGTGGCTGAAGGGTCGGGAGCCACACTCCCTCGAGTTCATAACATGAGAGGGAGGGTGGTCGTGCATACATTGCTTTGAAAATGCATTGCCATGCCTTGTCTGTCCTCTGCTGCAGCAAAACAGGTTTCTGCAGGAATTGATGGTCGGTTGACCATCTTTATTGCCAGTCGGCTATAAATGTTTGACCGAGGGCATCATTTTTGGTCGATGACCAGTATCCCATGGCCGGTGGTGTTTCCTCTTGGTCGGTGACCTCCCACAGTGTTCAGGGAGCAGTTCAGAATCAACCTTGGGACTTGGGCAGTCTTCAGAGATTGCAGAGGAGTGTAAACAGAGGCAACATGTGGCATAGCGATGGATTTTCCGAGCGAAGTCGAGGATGCATGCATTCGTCCCTCTTCCTGAGGCTGTTTTACTGCTTTCAGTAGTTTAATTAAGTTGTTTAATTAATTAAGGGTCTGTAATATTTAATTAGCTTGTTAGTTAATTAATTTGTATTATTCTTTCAGTCCCCCCGCGAGAGGGTGAGTTTTGTAATAAGCGTGTGTGTGTGTGATGCATGTCTTCCAACCCCCATTTCTTTCTCCCCTTTACTTAACCGCTTACAATGGTTAGTTTTAGGGCATATTTCATTTAGCATCTTAATGCTATGCATGTTTTCATTCATTCATTCGTATTGCATGCACCGGGCTTGGCACATCATACTAATTGCATCGTATTTCAATTCCAAGTTGAATACGTGTATCAAGTTGTCACATTTCACATGCCATTCTTAGGATTAGCTAAGCCTATTCTAGTTGCATTTTGCTTGCGATGCATTAGCCATTTTAACATGAACTAGGATCATGCATGATTCCTAACTAGTTTCTTATTTTGGCTCGGAGTACTAGGTAAGCTTTTTATGCTTTGGCATCTTGCATGAGTGTGAGTGTTTCCATGATAACATGCTTGCCATGAGACTATGTGCTTATGTGTTATAATTGCCTGAATGCCTGTGGGTGAAGGTTGGGTTGTTTGAATTGGAATAATTCATCGAAATCCATGTTTTGGCCTACTTGCAAGTAGCAAAATTCGAAACCATTTCCAAACAAATGGATATGCGATGCTTTGTTCCAAGTTAGGCGATCTAGTCTATACTTGTGTGGTGTATGCATCACATAGTAATTCTAGGCAAATAACCGGAATAAGAACACATAATGTTTCAAAACTCGATATCATGGTTAGTAGAGGCCGATCTTTGATCGGGCGAGCGGGGGTGCTCATAGATGACCTTCCCCAATCGTACCCAAGTTCCCGAGCCGCGACAACTTTGGTGATGACGGACACGTGGCCTTAGGCAACGAGTTAGGGTTTCCTAAATTTCCTAAAAACAAAATATTTAGGTGGCGACTCTATATCTGGCAAAGCAGTCCATGTTTGGCACTTCTTTCTAAAAAAATCTGTTTTTCAAAACGATTTGTCGGATTTGGACTCTTTGATGATTTATCGGTCTTGCATTGCACTTTGCGAGATTAGATATAGGACCGTGACATTGAGTCTTGAACTGTAGTAAGCCCCAATGAACAAAACGAGATTTTCCCTCCCGGGACGTTCGGGGACGTCTACAATTTCTGGCGACTCTGTTGGGGACTTAGAGAACTTGACTCGAACTCATGAGATGTTGTTTTGATTACACTTATGTGTTTCTTTGCATTACATTCGCATTGGTGCGCCTAGGACACCGTGTTCGCCATATGCTATTCCTGAACGGTTTGCCGAAGGCTCGCTTTGAGAAGTGTGCCATAAGGCTGACCGATTACGGGCTCTGCCACGATGGGAACACAAACCCTGGTTTTCACCGGGGCACCCTTTTTCACCATTGGGCCTAGTGCATATTCGGAATCCGTAGTGACCATTCCAAGCTAGGACAGGTTGCTCACTCGATTGTAGGTTGTTTCAAACCGCTGCGTGCGTAGTGAAACCCTAGCTCCTGACAAAATAGGACAGGGAAACCCTATCCCAACGTAGGGGTGTTTTGGCTCTCGTTTGCTTGCTACGTGCTATTAGAATGTATTTCTACAAGGTTGTGCGTATCAGTTTGCAAGTTCGGGTGTTAGACCTGCGGGTATTAGTACCAGTATTTTTGAGAATCCGTTATATCTGCGGGTATCAGATTCAGTTTTGAGGCAGTAATGTGAGACCCCTAACTGTTGTAAACCTTATTAGGTCCCAAAATTTTGAGTTACTATAACAAAGCCTTTAATTCATTAATTGCTCGCAAATTAAACCCTAGAGCCGAAAACATATCATGGACGAACCCATACAAACCCAAATCGACCCTGGAAGCTTAGAATCATAACACTCTAATATTAATTATTTAACTCTCAAATTTTAGATTAATTGCTCTAAACCCTGACTTCCGGTTTTTACAGTCTTCATTCAGTTATTTACCTTTAAATTCAAAGCAAGATAATACAAACCGAATTATTTTTCCTAAACCCTAATTTATTAACTCTTCACTTGAAATAGATATTTTAATTGAGCCCAAGCCCTCACATTTTTATTAAATCACAAATTGACCTCAAACAAGTAACCATTATATATTTATATATACACTTGAATCTTTTTTTTAACATTATGTTTTACAATTTCCAAGATTTGTACACAAAATAAATAGGGAAATCTCCCCAAATCTCGAGGACATGACTAGCCATCATCATTATACTTTAGTATAAACAAATCCGTTGAATCTTGGAACAATAATGACTTTAGTACCAATAAAGATTTGCTATGAGTATTTAAATTAGCCCTAAACCTAACTAGATCATAAGTAAATACATAAATAAGGTTTCAATACATGAGTTTAATTCCAAGCCCTCATTTCTTTTATTAAGAATTACCCAAAAAATAGTATATGTACCCTAATACTATTAGTACCATCAATCAATTGAAATCTATATATATGCATACATTGAGAACTGTGCCCCTAATACCTAAAATCATTAAAATAATAACCCCATCACCCTTCCCTATGCCTAGCCTTCCTAGGAGAAAGTGAGAAACCAATTTCCAAGAACCACCATCATGAAATTCTAGAAAACACAACCTACTACCCTAGACCTAGGATACAATTCTCAATGCTAGTTACTTTTCAACTAAGAGCCAACTAGATGATGCCTAATCCTATGATTTAACACCTTAATGACTCCTATCCCATTACATTCCAAGCAAAACTCTAAACTTTCCATCCATTTTCAACTAGAGGGCCTTTTTGTCTTTTTACACCAAATTGTCTATAAATACCCACACCCCCTAGCTTGCAAACACACTCACTCACACACACATTTCGGTTAGAGAGAGGGAGGAGAGCAAGGAAGAGAAGTCTAGAGGAGAAGAAGGAGGAAGAAGAGAGCATTCTTGTGCAAAATTAGCAAGTAAGCCACAACACAACCTTCTCTTTCATTTTCCTTTTTCAAATACATGTTCTAAGGGTTCTAAATAATGTTTTCAGATCTGTTATTGATGAGTTACTTGTGTTAAAAATGCTAAAAGTTGAGCATTGATTCGATCTCTCTTGTATTTTCCCCATTTTGGCACAAAACCATCTTCTTTTGTACCAATCTCTCAACTTTTCAGGAGCACTCTTTCAAACAAATTTTCTGAGTTAAACATGTGATACTTATTATATTTTCTTCACAAAAGAAATGAAACTTTCCCTTGGTGGAACCCCTTTTTCATAAATCTTCTTGTTTTGGGCAAAGCACCTTAGGATCTGTTTTTGCAGCCCATTTCCAGAAATTCTATAAACACGTATAAAATTATGCTAGACCTATATTTTATGTCAAAACCTTCCGTAAGGAGTTATCTTTCAACTAAAATTGGTTTCATCGAAAAACATTAAGCGGGTTGCAAGAAAATCAAATTTCCGTAACGATCGACAGATCTGGACAGATTTTGGACAGCGCTGGAATATTTTCTAAATAACTTAAAATCTGGAAAAGCAATCCCATTTCCAAAAAATGTTCTAGAAACTAGATCAAATTCTCTACCAACTATAGGAAGACCGAGTCTGGTGGAAGATCTAAAATAGTCCTTTCATTTTAATCTTTATGTGATATTAAATCTGGAAATTTTGTTATGTATGGATGTTTTATGCCCTTGTATTCATGAAAATGATTAATAGCTTATGATCATATCTTGGCATGATATTGTATGTGTTATGTTATGCTATTTATCTTTCTCATCTTAAGGATGCATGCTTATGTGGATATTATTATCTTGTAAGTTGGACTAACCTTGTCTTAAAACATTTAACTCAACGGGAAACCTAATTGGGAGGGTATTGGGTTTTCGAGCACCTGAGTCATGAAAAGATGAGAATATGTGATATATGGATTTTTGGGATGCGTTGCCTATTTGAAAGTTAAAGTCCTGCACAAGCAGTTGTCGCGTAAACCCTGGAATGGAACGGACGTATTCGGACTCCTTGCGACGGTTTGAATGGTGAGATAAGGTTGGGTCCGGATGGGACATTCAGGATGATAAAACTTTTTTTGGAAGGATGAGGTTGGATTCAGGAGATAAAATTTTTTCTTTTCGCTATCCCTTTTGAGGCCCTGCGGTTGGCACTACGCGGTATATAACCGTTGGTAGACATCCGAGGTTAGTTCTGCAACAAAGCAGCAAAAGGAGGAGTTCTGAATAGTCTAGTGTCCAATTCTTGTGGTTGGGAGGACGAAATCTCTTTGGGGGATTTCTAGTTTACTAAGATCTAACTTGTAACCCTTTGTTTATTTGGTTGAGTATCATGCTTTACTATTTGATGTTATATTTGTGATTGTGTATTGGACTGGGAAAAAGGGATGGGGTGTGTGTATATTACTAGGCATTCAAAGCTCACGGCATGTCGTGCCAGGTGCCGAAGAGGAGCTTATAGCTGGAGACGACAAACCTGAAACCTTCAAAGACTTTTGGCTATCTTAGAAAAGTTAGAAATTCCTTTTGATATTTTGTAAGACTCATATGAAGATTTAAGCTTTCTCTTGGAATGTAATGTAATGGATCAAGCCTTTGAAATTAATGATATTTGTGGTTGTTATGTACTTATATTTTTATATTTATATGTATGAACCTTATCGTTGCTTATGAGACCTTGTGTCAATACTTTTTAAGATCTGTCAAAAGGGTAGTGCGTTGCCTAAGAAAGTCGGACTTAGAAGGGAGGTTAATTTGACTCCTCCGGCGATCTGGGATCTTACTTGGTTATTGACCATAGGACTCATTAGTGACTCTCCCTTGAGTGCAACCAATAGTGTAGATTTAGGGCGTCACAAGTAATTTAGGGAACAGTAATTCAGTTATATCTGGGGGTATCTGTCTTTGTAAAATTGAGCTGACATGTTGCCTACTTTCTCTTTCAGTTCAGAATTCAGTTTGGAGCAGCCAGCATTCTCCTTTGTTAAGGCAAGACCAGTCAAGGCTTACTAGTTCACCTGCTCCGTCAGTCACCAATTATATCATCTCCATTCAGTTCAACGGACTTATGATGACACAAGATTCAAAGGAAATTGTGGTTATGGCAGCCGCATTGGATCAAGGAATCATCTTGCACGATGAGACCAATGTTGAAATACCACATCCACCTAGGTCGCCTGTTGCACACCCGGTCTGGACGCCCCAGTTGTTTCAAGCTCGTGAGCCCACTACATTTGAATTGATGGGAATGATTGGTGATCTTCAGCGATCTGTGTCTAATCTCGCCTACGGAATGTCGGCTTCGCTACCAACCATATCCTACGCCGGGAATTTCGTACCTCAGGAGCCCTTGCTACTCAGGTAAATTGTAATTGAGCTCAGCCAACCTGAGGCTGTCTCAAGATATGGCCATGACATGTCAACAACAACCGGGTTCCACTCTGATGTAGCAACCCAAACCCTCGATCAAGCTGAGGCTAGAGGTAAGAACAAAGTGGGAACAGATGCTGATCCCGTTGAACAACTGTTGTGGGCAGTCGAGGCTTTGAAAGCCGGAGGATTGAGTAAACAACAAATATTCGTAGTTATGGCTAAAGCTGTGGATGACGCTTTCCCCGCTCCGACCAAGAGCAGTTCGAGCCAGGCAGAAAATCGAGATAGGAACCATCATACCAGAACTGTTCCCTCAAACCCTAACTCTGCACCTGGAAAGGATCAGAAAGCCAAGGCAGCACCTGCCGATCCTTTTGCTAGTGCATCCGGCAAAAGTCAGCAAACCTCAAAGTATCTACCCCGAGGTCGCAGGGTATTCCACGCCCTTTATATGCCTTTGTCTAAGGCACTCCAGATCCTTGCCGAAAAGGGCCATCTTAGACCCCTTGAGCCTCGGCCTCTCCCAAAGAATCTCCTTTCCTCACATGATGCTACCTTGTACTACGTGTACCACCAGCAAACCGGTCATGGCACCGGCAACTGTTTCCGTCTTCGTCATGAAGTACAGGATTTGATCAACAATGAGGTCATCCTCCCACCTACTTCAACGAAGTCTGTCACTGCTGAGTTGTTAGATTTCGAGGATACTACAAGTATGTGATCAGAAGTTGGTCCACCTGCGGGCGGCGCTCAGTTTACTTCAGATGTGGCATATGGCACGCACTTTGGAGCATTTGCGAATGCTAGTTTGCACTTTCTGACTTGGGTATTCAGTCAGTTTTGTTATCTTGTATATAAGTAGTCTTTTTGTACTATGTCGGTCGGGTCTGTCTTGTTGTGTCAAGTCAGTCCTGTTGTACAGAAGTTTGGTGATTTTAGGGATGTTACCTCGGATATCACTATTTTATTTTGTGTTTATCTTTTGGCTTTCTCTTGAGTCTGTTTCTGCTATGGAGCCAGTTGCAACCCAAAAATTTGAATGAAACAGCTGTGGCTGTCATGTTTTTGTGCCTATTGCTACTTTGAGCCTGTTGTGCCAGCAAGTTTAGAATGAAATGACAGCACATTTCACCTGCTCTTTTGTGCCTATAAGTCATTGTATTGACCTAAGTTTTTCAAAAAATTTTGAACATTGAGATGAAAACTGTGGGAGCTAGAAAATTATAGGTACTAGCTTATTGGGCCTAACCCAAACAAAGCCTACAAAGGTCCAGCCCAAATAAATATCACATCCCCCATCTATATAAAGGGGGGGCATCCCAAGTGAAAGGTATGTCTGTTCTCCCTCCACCACACACACACACCCCTTCTAATATACATATACACTATTTCTTGATTCAGGGACTGACTTCATCATCGGAGTACTCCCGGCCGGCAACCCCGGTTGGGTGGCACCGACTATGTTCCTCATTGCAGATCTACAGGGATGAAGCTCTTCTCTTCGTTGGATCTCTACAACATCCATGTGAGAGGATATTTCATGGTCTCACAATTGACGCCGTCTGTGGGAACGACTGAATGAGATCAACGAAGAACACAACAAATATACTGCTATAAGTAAACATATATGGGTTGCTTTGAGGTTAGTACACTTTCCACAAAAGCAAAATCAATCCCAAGTAATACGGCCCACGGCTGGGTCTCATTTTCATTTTGATTCAACTTGATTCACAATATCCATATCTACGTACATATAATATCATATATATTTGTGATGTAAGTAAATGTGTATTGGTGGGTTGTTTTTTGAATATCAATTTTTGCCTGCTAAAACCAACAAGAACAAAATTAGAGTAGAGCATCTTTACTTTCTCTCTGTAAAAGTTTATTAATCAGGATATTCGGCACCACTATCTTCTAAGCGGGATCGAAATGAGATCGAAATAAACTGTTAAAACTGAAAGGCTCATTTAATTTGGCACTTTATTTAGCTTGTCTATTAACTAACTCAGCAACAATAAACTCTTTATTGGGTTGTTTGTCAACTCTCTTGTTATTCTAAATCTCATTTCTATATTGATGCTCCTAGATTTGGTCCAAACATTTGTTTAATATCTATGTCGACATTCTGAGAAGAGTAGTCGGCACATATTATGTGGATCTACTTTTATATCTCCATTTTCTCTTTCTAAAAATGGTTTTCACACTTTTATTGGTACGAACATCTTTTCGGCAATTCAATAAAGTTATTCGGCTACATTAATACATGCGTCTATCTATTTATTTATTTAATCTTTGTTTCACAAAACATATCTTGAAGTTGATTTTTCATATATATGCACGTATACCTATGCTAAACAAGTTGGGTTCACTTTTTCTCTAATGGCTTACGTTGATGCCAACTAAAATCTCGACAAAACTGAAGATCAAAGGTGTTGCATGCATAAAGAAGTCTTGCCGACCACATTCTTAGCAACACCAAATACAAAGAGTTGCCAACCAAGAGTTTCGGTATATCGAAAAGCCCCTACATTCCGGGAAGAAATTGATTGGCACCCATAACAAACTTGCTCAGTCATCCACAAAATCTTTATGTAGTGATCATCAGCTTACAAACTCAAGATCCGGCTATTACAACTACGCCTACTCGGCAACGTCTTGGCAGCCGAATGACATTGATAAATCCCAACGATGACAACACCTTTTGGTGACTTCACCATAGTTCACTCGACAATGCCAAATAATTATCAACTTGCCCAATTCACACTATTTCCATCACCAAGCTCATCGGCAACGATAATCATGTATTTCACCAAGTTGCATAGACGACTAAGCAAGAATCAAGCTCTCACTTTGTTGAGTATCTACCAACTCCCCAACTAACGTGATCTATAAACACAAGGATAAGAAGAATGGCGCCACTACGAGCCAAATATCATGCACAAGTTATTCGCATTTGAAATTGGCGTCCAAATCACCCGCTTGTTACTTCAATGCATCATGGTTTACTTCATTCACAAGACATCACGAATTACATACTGGGTCAATACTTTACATCAATACATTGTTATCGGTGACCAAATGATTCGGCAAATCAAAGTGCCAAAATCTGCCTTCCAACCATTGCGCAACCATACCACTAATTACTCCGCAACATTGCCAATCTGAACACAAATGAACACAAAATGGGTTGATCAATCTTACTTTTGGTCAACTTTCGGAGGTCCAATGGCATCCAACCTAGGGCGGAACGACGCATCTGAATAGTGGAACGCACACTAGGCCGAGTGATGAATCCAACGCCGCGAAAATATGGCCAATCGGACTTCAAACAAGGAAGATACAAGGGCTCAAAGTCAATAGTTTGAATCTACAAAATCTGCATGTTCATGACCTGTTCGGCTTCGCACCATTTGGGCCATTATCAATTCATCAATATTATTCGACAGTGCACCAAACTTTATTCGGCAACATTATTTGGCACCATTTTTAGCACCATGATTAATTCATCATTTGGCACCATTTTTAGCACCATCATTTTCAACATTACTCGGCGTCCCTCCCATCTTTATCGGCATCAGCACAACTCATCCAAGCTGCCCACCGGTACAACACAACTCGACATCTCTACAACCCAGTTTAGTTGCGGCGAACCTTCATGATTACAGTGGGTCTTTATTTCATCTATTAGCAAGGTTTTTTGGTCAAGTAAAGCACCAAGAAATTACCCACCAAGATCGGGCCCCTCCACTTCGTTGAATGCAACAAATTCGGCACTGACGGAATTATAAGGGCCGACTCATAATTCAAACCAAACCCAAATTTTCGACACCTCGACATCGAGTTTTCTAAAAATGATGGTATTATTTACTCGGCGTCACCATGGGCCCATCAACTTGCTAGTTCACCTCTGCCTTTGAAGTACGGCGCTAGCACTCCAATTAAATTATTCGGTAACATCAAATAACCAATCAACCACGTTGCAAAAATAAAGAGACCAAAGTATTGCTAGGAATTTATGGTACTAGGAATTTTATTAAGCCGCCACCGTACATTCTAAGCTGACACCGAAGCGAAGAACGCCAACTAAATGTTCCAAAACATCCAAATGTACAATCCCAGCTCGGCAACTTACTCAGCAAGAATTCAAAAGCGTTATTCCTCAACATTGATTATTCGGCAACGTTGCTTGTCAAACTCCGTAAATTCGGCAAATCATTCAGCTCCAAAGTCTCGCCATGAAACTAACATCTCGGCTTGCTGAAATCCACATCTAACATTACCAAATGATTCGTGTCGACTTAAGGAGCCCGAGGCCACTAACCAGAGGAGCAAAAAATTGACCGACACTTGCCGATAATTGCGCAACAGTCCATAATTTCAACAAACTGCAATTCTCAGCATTCTCAAAACCCAATTTCGACCACACCAGTGTCAACTACTCTTTGAGACGAGTCCAACGCAAAAAACGGCGTCAAAATCGGACTTAAAACGAAGGAGATACAAGTCCTCAAAGTCACGAACTCAAAACTTGAACTCTGCCTTTCACGACATGCAGCATGAAGGTGATGAAATAAGAATTTATCATGCGCTTCTCGGCACAATGTGCTCCGTTGCATCTCACCGTATTCCAGTCAATCGGATGGTCCAGTAATTTTGAGGACGCATACCCTCTAGTCTTTTGCTGTGTAGAATCCATTTTTGAGGTCCAATTTTATGAATTTCGAGTCTTAGCTTGGGATCAATCAACTGGCAAATCGGGGACGTTAAATGACAGCTCAATGGTCAAATCATGTCCGAATAGCATGCAATTTTAATAGCAGGCTCCAGGAGCTAGGCCATAATTATCCATCTTCACCGATCATTCATACCATCTACTGTTGGGGCAAGTCCCACAACTTGAATTTCTTTTATTCGGTCACAATGTTTTTGCAATATATCTCCTTAAAAGGTGCTGACTTTCAGAGTATATATGAGCATCAAAAATTTATTCAGCACCAAGATCCATTCGGCACCAAGCGGCACATCCATTCAACTAGAGAAATGCCGATTACTTGGCCCAAGTTTTCCGCAGTAGAGTAACATTATTCGGCAGATCATACCTTTATTTGGCAAAAACAATCTGCATTGATTATTCGGCAACTTACTCGGCATATTAGCAACTACATTCGCATATTATCAACTCAACTTATTCGATATATTATCGCTGCCATCCACAGATCATCCAGCGCATTATTAAGAGCGAATTAATATATACTTTGCATTATCTCACTTGGACAACTTGTTCGGCACTACGATTCGATATAAAACTAGCATCTCGGCTTGCCGAAATCCACATCTGAACATACCACATGATTCGTATCGGCTCAAAGAATCCAAACCCACCAACCTGAGGACTCCCGAAGTAACCAAAGTTTGCCAAAAATTGCGATACGGCTCACACTTTTTGACAACTGAAATTTCCAAAGCTGTCAAACCCAAGTTTTGCCTATACCAATGTGAAGTACACATTGAGATGAGTCCAACGCAACAAACCGCGTCAAAATCAGAGCTCAAATGAAGCCGTACGGGCCACTCAAAGTTTGCCCAAAAAATGAATTCTTTCACTGGAGAAGATGATCTAGCCAGGTATGAAGAAATAATCATGTGCTTCGTGGTTGCATTACACCTTGTTGATCTAAGCCGTTAAATCTATTTTGGCTATAATTACGCCATCAGGAGTTTGATCACAGCAATCCAATAGCCTTTTCTAGCTATTTGACGCATTTTGGGTCCATTCGTACAGTCAAAATTTGCAATTTCAGCTCACAAGAATATATATATATAAATAAATAAAAATAAAAATAAATTGCAGATTTGATTCCGATATCACCAAGTACCCTACTTTGTCTCGGCTTCATTCTGATTTCACCACGGCATCGACCAGGGGCACAGAATCCGTTTCAAATCATTATCGGCCTACTCGGCAACTTTGACCGAAGTCAATTTTATTCCTTCCGAATAACAAATCTTATTCAAAAGCAATGGGGCAAATATATATTGGACAAGACGCTCAACTTCACTAAATTGGCAACCATTGGCAACCAAGTTCTTCGCAAAACTAACTCCGAAGGAATGCCGACACACCGCGAAGCTAAGAAAAATCGCCGACCAAACGACGGGCACAGTCACCGACCCAAGTGTAAACGGACACCGATGTTTTGACACTAGTCACTCGGCAGTGCATCAACTTTACCCGCAACATTGGCCACAATATTCGGCAACTTTATTTGCCTAACAACATTATTTGGCAAAACAATTGCCCACTGGGACATCAGTCAAATTTCCGCTTCCCAATTGGGGCACATCAGCCGATCATCATCTCGGCAGCTTTGATATGCATGCATACTTGTCGAACTTGGTGCAAACATTACAACGACGTTTACTTGAGTTACAACTCCCACTCCTTCTCACACAGCTTGAAGCAAGCGCCCGTTTTGGGGTAATACATTACACGCTTGGCAGTCGGCAGTTTGCATATTTTTGCGCACCGTCATTTTACCAAAGCTGAATCTTCCCTGCAACATAGGGGAATGGGAATCTACATTCCTTCCGACTAACACCTGTCATTCGAAAGCAATGGGGCAAGTCTACCTCAGACTAAACGCAAACCGAGCAACTCGACAATTAAATAGTTGGCCCAATATCTACTTGGCAATTCCATACAAGCGAAGCAATATTATTGGTGATTAACACGTCCACCTTATTCGGTACAGGATACATTATTCAAAGTCCTTGCCATATTGGCACTCGATGCCACTTAAAATCAATAAAGTCTCCGAGCATGTGTAATCTTCACTTTTCGGCATGGAGCACCATCAGCAAAGGCCTACACCCATACCCGGGGGTTAGAATACCATGGCCTATACCTACACCCTCACCCGAGGGTTATAATACCGCAGGTTTACACCCTCACTTGGGGGTAATAATACCGTGGTTCATTTTTTGATTGATATATCTACTTTATTTAAATCTGTCTTACTTGATTCAGGCAATCATGTCCGTGCTCGGCATATAGAAATATTTCTAGCCCGGCATGAAAGTCCATATTTGGAAGCAATCTTTACACTCGACAATATATTACACCCTTACCCGAGGTTATAATACTACGGCCTACACCCATGCCCAGGGGTTAGAATACCGTGGCCTACACCCATGCCCAGGGGTTAGAATACCGTGGCCTACACCCGTGCCCGGGGGTTAGAATACCGCGGCCTACACCCTCGCCTGGGGGTCATAATACTGCGGCCTATAGCCCTTGTCCGGGGGTAACAATACCGTGGCCCATCGTTATGATTTGTTTGTATTCCTTTCTAGATTTTAGCTCAACCCCCCTCATCTTATGATCAACATATATCCATTTATACATACATTCAAGACATACGTACATTTATATGTACATCGTACATTTATACATACATTCAAGCATACATTCACGCATACATGCAGTCATCCATTTATACATTTTATTCATTTATCCAAAGCGTTCTTTATCCAAAAAAACCTAACAGCTATTTGAATAGCGTAACTTGGCAAGAAAAAACTCTCATTCCATCTACCGCAGACAATGAAAGTTTTGGGGCAATTATGGGAGCCAGAAAATTATAGGTACTAGCTTATTGGGCCTAACCCAAACAAAGCCTACAAAGGTCCAGCCCTAATAAATATCACATCCCCCATCTATATGAAGGGGGGGCATCCCAAGTGAAAAGTATGTCTGTTCTCCCTCCACCACACACACACACCGCTTCTAATATACATATACACTATTTCTTGATTCAGCGACTGACTTCATCATCGGAGTACTCCCGGCCGGCAACCTCGGTTGGGTGGCACCGACTTTGTTCCTCATTGCAGATCTACAGGGATGAAGCTCTTCTCTTCGTTGGATCTCTACAACATCCATGTGAGAGGATATTTCATGGTCTCACAAAAACGAATAGGAAGGAATTCCTTAGGATTTGCAAAAAATTTGAGAGAAAGAGAGGCGTGCTAAGCCCTTAATGAATGAGATCATGCTTGTTAGTGTGAGTACCGAGAAGGATCCTGGCTTGATCCAGATTGGTTTCACATTGTCTTCAGCGCGAGCGATTTGTCGCTTTCTTAAAAAAATTTCAAAAAAAATGTTTTGCACTATCCTGCGAAGACCTTTGCAGAATCGCTCTTGGGATTATGCAACTTGGGATCGCTCTCAGCCTCGAGACTCGACCCCTCTTGATTTCAAACCTTGAACTTGGATTCAGAATGTTCCAAGGCCAATCATGATGTGAGGCCCGTGTGGCCAGATTAGAAGCAGCCCATGAACTAGGGGCAAGAATATTAGATGTGATCGAAGGAGGCTTACGAAGTTAGATCAAAAGCAGCCCTTGAACTAGGGAAAAAAAATGTCAGATGCACTCGAAGAGTCAAAGACGACGACTGGCAAGAATGCCAAATCCTAGAAGGGAAGAAAGAAGAAATTTTTGCTGAAGGACAACCGAGTTCCTATCTACAACACTAGGGGCAAATTTAGCCCCCCATTGGATGGACTCCTGCATCGTCAGCGAACAGCAGCCATTCTCTTGGATTCAGATGGCTCTGAGATCTCAAACCATTCAACATGGACAAAGCTACACTTTTACCCTTGAGAGGCTCGCTGGGCCGAAAACCTGGAAGGGCGACCCAGGCAAAAGTTATAGCAAGAAAAAAAAAGAAAAGAATGAAAAAAGAAAAAAAAGAAAAGAAGAAAAATAAAGAAAATGAAAGGAAAAGATGAAAAACAAAAAAGAAGAAAAGAAATAAAAAGAATTGAAAAGAAAAGAAGAACAAAGCTCACAAGGTTGAAAACCCCGAAAGGGCGGCCTTGGGAAAAGTTAGAGCACAAAAGGAAAAGTTAAATACCCGAGTGTACCTTAACCGGAACTGCGTAAGGCTTGATTCCCATGTTTGGGATACGTAGGCAACTTCATTCTGAAGTCCAGCCATAAACACATCCAAATCGATTGTGTCCATGTGATGGTTCTGATCATCTTTGCTTTCTCTGTATCCAAGAGTTCGGTTGTGATCTTCACTATGAGAGCTGGTTACAATATGCTACGGCACTATCCAGACAAGGGCAACTTTCTGTTGGCATGAGTTGCTGTTCAAATAAGGGGCAACTTTCCGTTGCCGTGAAGTGTCCTTCAGATAAGGAGCAATTTTCCATTGTTATGGATCCGAGGTTGTGCATCTCAAGAGTAGGTTATATACTCGTTGAGTAGTGGCCTTTTACAAAAACAGTTTTGAGATTATTTTTTATTGAGGTTGACTAATTTCTCGAAAATTATTCCATTTTTCAAAACTGGACCTTTTCTTGGACCTAAAAAGGGAAAATTTTTAGTGCTCATAGCCTAACTTGCATGATTTCAAATCAGAAAATTGAACAAACATGCTAATCTAACTCTCACATTGATTAAAATTGTTTCAGTAGAAAGCAAAAACAAAAAATGGTCAAAATGAAGAATTAAGGGCACAGTTGAGTCAGGCTTCCTGTCTTTTCCCCACTGTCGATATACCTACCAGGAAGGGCACTCTACTCGCCAGAAAGGGCACAACTGAAGCTAACAAGCAAAGGGCTGAAAGCTCTCAACATCCTCCAAGCAACGAGGTATCAAGCCAAGTGCGAAGCACGAATTCGAGTGGATTAGGATACTCCACTCCCTTATCCGAGGCATCGACTAAATGTCATCGGAGGAGTAGCCATGAGCTGATAATGTTGGGCATGAACCCACAACTTCTCGTTTATCCGTCAACCACCCAGGGGAGGGATTGAAAAATGAGAGATTGAAGAATAGAGAGATGTGCGATGAGAGAAAAAGTGAGAAAATGGCTTTTTTAGAAAAATAGAGATTGAGTGCCAGAGTGATGTGAGAATCACAAATGAGAAAGGGTGGGAAACAATACCCGAAGAAACTGGCTCCTTGTGACCAGGAGGTCTCTTCTCTTTGTAACACGTCTGTGTGTCGTGTGTCCTGTTGTTTTGTTCATCTCTTGTTTTGAGTCGTCTCGAGTGTTTCTCGATGCATTTAGGTTGTTTGCCTTTTTTGGGTTGAGTCGTCGTGCGCCGTGGTCAGTCGTAGGCTCAATACCCGGTTAAAAAACTCGATTTCAAAACAAAGCCATTTTGTGCTTAGAGTGCTGTGCCATTCTCCACATTTGTACAAAACAAGATTTATTCTTTCATAAAACCGCAGGGTCCAACCCAGGTCATATGAGAACAGTGAATATTTGTGTTCTGGATTGCGAAGCAAAAGAAAAGGGGAAAATTTGGAGCATCTAAGTATGTTTCAGCTTCTGCCTATTCCACCTTTGCATCCTGTCTTTTCAGATTGGACTGTTTGTCCAGGATTAGCCATATACAGGATAAACCAAGCGTTGTGTTATGGGTTGAATGTTCAGAATGAGAAGTGTGTTGTATGAGCTGTGTGCCGAAGGAACCAAGCGTTGTGTTACGGGCTGTGTTCAGAATGGGCAATCTATGTGTTGAACATGTTGGGAACTTGTGATTGGTTCCACTTCCAGTGCCTTCCGGTGTTGATTCTACAAAGTCACACCTGGTGTCACTTCCATTTGCTTATCGAGTTGTTGCTCATTTGCTTATTGAGTTGATTGCTCATTTGCTCATCAAGTTGTTACCCATTTGCTTATCGAGTTGTTACTTATTTGCTTATCGAGTTGTTGCTCATTTGTTTACCAAGTTGTCGCAATTTTGTTTATCGCGTTGTTGCTCTTTACTTATCGAGTTGTAAACTTGTCAATGTTTTATTATTACCTGTTGAGCCAATTTATTACGTTGGTTCACTACCTGACTTGGTAACACATGCATGTTCAATTACCATTCGATTACATTGTTATGTAATATGATGCGATGCAATGCAATGCGATGCGTGAAATGGTAAATGTAACACCCTTTTTTAGCAAAAAAAAAAAAAACTTGTTTCATTCCATCATCTTTGCAAAGTATATAGTTTTGAGAAAGCAAAATTTACTTGAAGCAGTACAGTGTGCTCAAAGAAAAAGAAAGCAAGAAAAAGAAAAAAGGGCAATGAAAGCCTGAATCAGCATCAATCATCTCAGGCATGAGAGTCTGTCCTCGTCCTCTTCCTGTACGAAGGTCCAGGAGCATCGTCGTCGGCTCCACCATCTGAACCCGAGCTCGAGTCATCTCTGGTCTCCTCCTCAGACGACTCCGCCTCTACCTCTGTCTCGGACTCATCATCGTCCGGAATCGGTGCTCGCGAGCTACTCCAAACATGAGTACATCCCGCTTTGGTGCGGGGGTGTACTGCGGTCCCTCGCCCTTCTCTCCCTCCTCCTCGGGCAGGTGCAAATGGTCCCGCTGGAGCACCTCTTGCAGCCGACATCTGGAATGGGGCCTGAAAAGGACAAATGGTGAATGCATCAGTTATGCTACGCAAGGCAGAATATGAATACAGAATACAGTGTATGAGTATAGTGTATGAAAGCCGTGAGCAGTATATCAGTGCAGAATGTAGTGTATGAGTACACTGTATGAAAGCCGTGAGCAGTATATCAGTGCAGGATGCAGTGTACGAGTACAGTGTATGAAAGCTGTGAGTAGTATATCGCTGCGTAATGCCGCGCGAGCATGCGGAATGAATGTCAATGTAAGGTGTGTGTCAAGACATACATATGGCGTGCGCTGTGAACAATCTGTGGGTTATAGTGTATCAAAGCCGTGAGGGCCACGTACCAAGTGCTATGTTGACAATGCGATGCATCAGATTATGTGTAAAACAAATTATGCATAGTTTGAGATTGTGGTTGAAAGAGCTTATCGGGATACCGTAAATGGCCAGCAGGTCAAGGCTCTGCTGTAGCATCCCCATCACGGAGGCGGTCAACTCCAGAGACTGGCGAGTGTACTCAGCAGAAGCCTGCAAAAGTGTTAGAAGCATCAGTATTCTGCGGAATATCAAGAGAAATGAAATGAAATAACTGTACAGGATGCAAAGTGCAGTAATACATACCGGAGGCAAACCGTGGAATTTGACTAGCTTGTGATCAGCCAGAGGGGGAGGATTGGGGATCTGATAAGTCTCCCCACCCTGCCCTCGGCATGGCATCATCGTAGGTAACGCTGGCCACTTGCCTCTCTGCTCTCTCCGAGATCCGCTCCTGCCACGGGCCCGAGCTGCCCTCTGTGCTCCTACTCCGACCGCTGGCGCCGCAGGCCTCTCCCTCTCAGCTCGGCGAGGACCGGTCAAAGGTGGCATCAGATAAGCCCGAATGTACTCGGCGTAGTCACCCTTCTCCCTGAAAGGCTCAGAGTCCCAGCCGATCGTGTAGTCTATCATCTCCTCGAGAGTGTACCTCTCGGTATGCCTCATATGAGTAGGAGGTGGCTGCAGAACTATCTGCTCTGGCACACCTAAGGTCTGTCGTAAGAAGAGCTCCCCCAAGTACCAGGCGCGGCAGACGGGCCCTCTAGTAGAACTCTGAATCGGGCTGTCTCTCGGGCACCAGCATACCGGTCCCGAACTGCATCAGGCAATGGGGCCCATGGCTGCCAGGTAATCTGCAAATAAAACACAGCTTGTTACCTACTGATATTGAAAGAGCAATGTAAAGCGAAGCTTACATGAACTGTAATGTTTGACATACCTCGGCTGCGGTGATGGTATCGAAGTAGCGACAAAAGAATATGAAGGACTCCCGTGGCCTCCGCTCACACCTCACGTCGAAGCGGTAAGAAAATGGAACACCGAGAGGAATCTCCTCATCTGGCACTGGGGCAAGCCTCGAGAAATAGGCGTACACCCACAACTGTACAGTGTAATAGAGCAGACATGAGCAGGCTTATCAGATAAAGCAGTGTACAGATAGAAGCAGAAATCAGAGAACAGGGTGCAGTGTATTGTGCAATGTGTGCAGCGTGTTGTGCAGTGTATGCAATGTACAGTCAGTGTGAAACAGATTGCGTGTGCGCAGTGTGTATGGTGTACGGATAATGTAAAGCAGAAAGGGAATATGTACCTCCCAGGCTCACCAGTAGCCTCCAAGCAGCTGCCTGCTGAGGCGGGAGGATGAGCTCATATATCCATAAAGTATGGCCAGGCCAGCGTCACCCCAGTCATAGCCGTGGATCCAGGTCATGTCAACCAGTGCACTCAACAAACAAGGGGGCACGGTGTTCGCCCGATCGGCGAAGAGAGTGGTCCCCAGCAGGAACATAATAAAGCCACGAGCATACTGCTCCTCCTCCTCCCAGGTAGTAGGCGCCTGGATCCGGAAATGATCCTCGAACCATGAGTATCGCACAAACCCTGCTCGAGCGAGAGGTGGCTGAGTGCCGAGCAAGTAGAGCTGAGCGGTGTCCCACTTGTCCATGTCTGTATCAAAGGGGATCGGATCACCCCCCATTCTAATGCCTGTGAGCACGGAGAAGTCGAAGGGAGTCATCGTCATCTCCCCGGTGGCGGAAAAGTGGAAGGAATCGGTGGTGTCCCACCACCTCTCCACCAAGGCAGCAAGAAGAGGCCTGCTCACAGTGAGGTGCGAAAGCCCCATGCAGAAACGCCCAAAGCCAGCCTGGTCAACGATTGTCAGGTAGCTCCATGTACCATCCTCGAGCGACGGTATTCCCATACCCTCGGAAGGCATGGGAATCTCCCTATTTTCAGAACAAATGGTTACGAAGTAGTGTTATAAAAGCAGTGTTGAATGCGCTCAGAATCAGTGAAAATGTAGTGTGTGTGCACGTATTCAAATTCAAACAAACACCGAGTGCGGGTGTGCTCGCAGTGAACTACAGCATATGATGTATCAGTGTGTTTGAGTGGTTCAGTAAAAATACAGTGTGTGTGCACGTATTCAGATTCAAACAAACACCGGGTGCGGGTGTGCTCGCAGTGAACTACAGCATATGATGTATCAGTATGTTTGAGTGGTTTAGTAAAAATACAGTGTGTGTGCACGTATTTAGATTCAAACAAATATTTGGTGCGGGTGTGCTCGCTGTGAATTACAGCGTATGATGTGTTAGCGTATTTGGTTCAAGCAGTTGAAGAACAAGTTCGACTATTGCAGTTATATGTTCTACATTGTAGAAAATGAAACAGAGAAGAGTGTAACTCAGAAGCGCCGAAGGACAGATGTGACTCTGGCTCGCGCAATAGAAGCTCCGGTGCCACGCCCCTCGCAGTTATTGGCGGCAGATGCCGCCCGAGGCAATATGAAGAGGCATCGACCTCAGAGGTCGCCGAATCAACGGGCCGAATGAAGAGAGGCAGAGCTGCTAGGTCCACGTCCATCGCTGGAGGACTCCCACCAATTGGAATGTCATCTGCCATCTCAAGAATAGTGCGGGAATGGCTGAAAATGCAGAAAATGAGCAAGAATGCGAAAAGTCAACTGAAAAGTCAACCCCAAGAGGGTGAAAAATGGGCGGAAAGGTCGAAGTCCAGAAGGGGCACAGAGATCGAGGAAAACTTGGGGGAAACAAACCCCAAGTGGTGGAAATCAAGAAGGAGGCACCGAAAATGAGTTTTGTTCGGTTCAGAATGTTCGAAACGCGAAGGGTTTCACGAATCAAACGATGAAAAGGGCGCTAAAACACGGGAAAAGTACGAATCGAAGGCGAGAAAATGACCTAGAGAGAAAGGGGGAAAGTTTTCGAGCTAGGGCAAGTGACAAAATAAGGGCTTGAAGCCCTATATTTAAAGACCCATGGCCAATTGACAAAACTGCCCCGACATAGCAATTATTGGCCGGTTGGCCAAATATTTGGCCGGTGACCTTATTTCTTGGCCGATGGATAGCCGGTGGTCTTCCTTTGAGGCCGGTGAGCCTCCCACACCCTTGGTTTGGTCATTTATGGGGTTTGGAACCTTCATTTATCAAGGCAGTGCAGGAAAGTGCATTTTCAAAGCTTAACCGGCTTCCGCGTTGACCTCGAGCCGTGTTTTCTATGTGTGGCACTTGATATGTACGAGGTGTATCGTTTTCGTATCCTTTGGTATCTTGCGAGATTCAATAACCGCTTTAAATGCGTTACATTGCATGTTTTGTCTTGTTTATGATAATCATACATAGGTTGCATCGTTATGCACATCTACACGCGTTGTAACGCGCACAACTTGCATTGTTATGCACTGTTCATTTGCATTGTCATGCATTTCAAGGCAAACATGCGTTGTCACGCATTTGAGTTTATTTGCATTGTTATGCATTTCAAAAGACAAACGTGCGTTGTCGCACATTTGAGTTCATGCATTGTCATGCGTGTCTCATGCATTATCATACATTTCAAATACATGCATTGTCATGCATTTCAATAAATCACGCATTATCATGCATTTCATTTGCATTTTCATGCATTTCAATAAATCATGCACTGTCATGCATTTCATTTGCATTGTCATGCATTTCCTTAAAACATGCATTGTCGTGCATTTCTTTACTTTGCATTGTCATACATTTTCCACCCGCATTGTCATGCACTCTTCACTTGCGTCGACACGCATGTTTCGCTTCCACCCGCGTTGTCGTGCACTCTTCACTTGCGTCGACACGCATGTTTCGCTTCCACCCGCATTGTCGTGCACTCTTCACTTGCGTTGACACGCATGTTTCGCTTCCACCGGCATTGTCATGCACTCTTCACTTGCGTCGATACGCATATTTCGCTTCCACCCGCATTGTCCTGCACTCTTCACTTGCGTCGACACGCATGTTTCGCTTCCACCTGCCTTGTCATGCACCCTTCACTTCCGTCGACACGCATGTATCGCCTCCACTTGCATTGTCATGCATTTCGCTATTTACATTTACTGCATTATCCATCTATGGCTTGCGCCTTTCCATGTTGAGCTTGGTCTGGTATGTACCCATACTTTTCACGTTGACGCACGGTTATGATATTATGTCTATGCACCTAGTGTTGAGAGTGACAGCACCATTTCCGTGTTAAACGTGGTTTGTTTGTGTCCATGCCTTTCCTAGACAAGATATGTTTTGGCCGCACGCCTTATCTATTACATTCCATTGCATATAGAATATATATTGCATTGTAGTTTGCATGCACTACATTATCCATCTATGGCTTGCGCCTTTCCATGTTAAGCTTGGTTTGGTATGTGCCCATAGTTTTCACGTTGACGCACGGTTATGATATTATGTGTATGAACCTAGTATTGAGGGTGACGACACCATTTCCATGTTAGACGTGGTTTGTTTGCGTCCATGCCTTTCCTAGGCAAGATACGGTTTGGCTGCGTGCCCTATCCATTACATTCATTGCATTGAAGTGCAGTGTGTTGCATCCAGCATTTAGGATCACGATCTTTCCTCAACGGGTCATTCCTCACTTGTATCATGCCACCCAATTACTTGTATTTTGTGTTTCATCTATACACACATAGTTCTGCATGTGTACGCACCTATTCCACTGATGGGATTGTGGTTTGAGGGTGTCGGCACCTTTTCTATGGTAGACGGATTTTGCATCTCCATCCCTTTATGATATTTGTGAGGTTTTTGTACTTCTTTGGTTTGATCATCTCAAATACACTGCATATCACTTGCATTGTTTATTACATTGTTTTGTAAATATTGCATATCGCTTTGCATCATACCCCTATTGTTATGCGTCACACTCAGGTTACATTGTTTTGCATCATTTCTGCATTGTTTTGCGTCGTCCTTAGGTTGCATTGTTTTGCATCCCTCCACTCGCGTTGTCACGCAGTTTTAAATTGCATTGTTATGCATATTTCTAACGATATTGTACCTGTTAAGTTTCTTTCTTTTATAGGCACGATATTGTATGTACGGTTCATTTGAAGCTGGCACAACCAGATGAGCCGGACAGGTATTGTATTCTCCATGTGAGATGTAGCGAGAATTGAATAATTCTCTTACATCCTCTCTGCATTGTAATGTAGTTTGGTTTATGCTAGTTTAAAACTGTTCCATGTTATGCTTCGTTACAGCTTTCTTTGCATGATCATAAGTTATGCTCGGCTTGGTGCATTGTCTTGCATTTTTCCCCTTCCTTCGGGCGCATATCTTTGTTTGTAATTTGTATGCTTTGTCTAAGTCTTCGGCCTTGTCAAAAATGGGTAGCCTCGGGGCTTTGACATTCACTCCTGTCATTGTTATGACTTTCGAGTTCTGTCAAAGAGGGACAACTGTAGACACCCCATTTTTGACCGTCCCCAAGACTTGGACGTCACCGTTTGAACACTCGGTGATCATCCTTTTTGACCGTCCCCAAGACTTGGTCGCGCGCCTTGCCTCAATACCTCTCGACTTGTTTGCTTTATGTTTGGTTATGCACCAAACACTTGTGTTTTTGCTTCTGAGGGCAGGGAATGGCTTGTTGACCATCCCTACAACTCACTGGCCATGGCTTGAGGCCACTGGCCCTGTTTTCTTGCTATCGGCTAAGAGTTTTGGCCGGTCGGCACTATGTTTGGTCGACCGGCCCCTTTTGTTGGTCAATCGGCCATTTATGCTGGTCGACCCTTTTCCATCTGCTTTTGGCAGATATTTTATGCCAGCTGTAACAGCTGACATCCACAATACACCCCCTCCATACACGTGTATGGAGGGATTTGCCTCTTGTTTAGCTTCTCTTAGAAGCTTTGCAATTTTGGAATTCTATAAAGAGGGAGCTTCTCCTCCCTCCTCAAGGGTTCTAGAGGTTCTAAAATTAGGGTTAGAAAGAGTTGTATCTATCTATCTCTATATCTCCCTCTCTTTGTATATTTGTGTGTGTATAAGGTTGTTTTGTTCATACTTTTGCACTTGGACACCTAGCCTTACACCACCCTTGGGTTGCTGAGGCATTCGAGGGTTGTTGTTAAGGTTCTTGAGTTGATTTTGATCAGAGAAACCTGTTGGCGCTTGGTTCTTGAAGAGGTTCTACAAGGGTGAGTTCCTTGCTTTAGATTCCCCTTTTTTGCACGAGCTTTTAGCCTATCTTGCATATGTTTTTAAGCTTAACTTATAACTGATAAAAGCTTTGATTTTAAGTGCTTAAAATAGTTGTTTAAGATCACTTTGGTGTTTGGGTTGTTTACCTCCTCTGAGGCCTTGTTTGGCCTCTTCTTTGTATTTTTTTTGTGAGCTCCATGACCACCTTGTATTGGCCTTCTCACCACTAAAATCCAGAAGGATTTCAGTGGTGGGGATGGTATTTTGAGGTCCTAAGAAGAAGAGGGCCATCCTCTCTCCTTGTTGTCTTCAATGCTTGTCATATTTGCCTCATATGTAAGCACCCTTTTTAATTTCATGGTGGCCATGTCTTAGCTGGTATTTGTGGTTGTTTTGCCATGGTATACCTCTGTTTCAAGTTGGTTTAGGCATGCCATGTATGCTTTATCCACTTGTCTTGTAATCCCATGTTTTGGCCTTAATATGCATCATGTTGTAACATGTGTTTTTAGCATGATTTTGGCTCAACTTCATGAAGCTTTTAGGCCTGTTGTAGCATGCTTAAGCTCTATTTTTCATTGACTTGGCCATGCTTGCATTGTTTTGTATAGCTACCATGTAATCTAGCTTGTCTGCTTTGAGTGTCCAAGTCATGAGCATGCTTTATTTGGATCATTTTAGTGGTTTGGCATCACTTAGAATGTTATTTCAATCCATCTTTCATGCTCAAACACTTGCACTTATCACTCCTTTAATGCCTTGGATAGTTTGTTCTTTATGCCTCATAAATATGACATTGTGTATGCCATTGTGTCTAGGCATTTGGTATGCCATCTAAGTGGGTTTTTGGGCTCATTTTAGCATGACATATCTCTGATTTTGGTTGCTTAATTCATGCCATTTTTGGTTGCATTAGGTGTAGTGTAACACCTCTTTGATGGCCTTGCGTGTTTCATGTTTTCGCCCCTTTGTTTTGGCTTGTTTGGCCTTGGTCATCGCATGTTTAGGTTCATTTTGGCATGATCTAGGACTGTTTTAGGTCATACTTGCCATATGCTTCATGTTTCGTGTGACCATAGTTTGACCCCTTTGGTTAGTCTTAGGCCTTGAACCTTCTTGCATGCTTGGATTGCTTTACTTGGTCGATTTGGCATCATTCCTAACATGTTTTCAGAGCTTAACATGCTTGTCATTGGTCCATGTTTATCCTCTTTTAAGTGTGCTTAAAAGTTGCCCTTTTATGCTTGAGTGTTGGACCATTATACATGCATGTTTGTATGTGGTTTTGTCTTTCACTCCATAGCATTATGGCCACTGTTTTGGACCTATTAGAGAGCTGTCCATCTTGGTGTAAGCCCATCCTTTGCGTGTTGTTGCATGCTTGCCTTGTATGTTGTTGCATACTTAGTCCATTGCATATTGTTGTATGCTTAAGTTGCATTTTGCATGCTTGTTAGCTTGCATTTTGTCATGTGTTTGATATGTTGTCGTATGCTTGCATGTTTGCATGCTTGTTCACATGCTCATATTGCATTAGTTTGCTTGCATGTCTAGGTTGCATAGCATTGTGTACGTTTGCATCCCTTGCTTCTTGATAAACCATGATAGAGGTTGGAGGTCCTTCATTTGTTTTGTGTGCATCTCATTTGACATTAAAATGCACACTTGACACTTTGGGCCATCATGCATTGAAATGCGTGATTGATGGCCCGAGGGTCAGGAGCCACACTCCCTTGAGTTCATAACATGAGAGGGAGGGTGGTCGTGCATACATTGCTTTGAAAATGCATTGCCATGCCTTGTCTATCCTCTGCTGCAGCAAAACAGGTTTCTGCAGGAATAAATGGTCGGTCGACCATCTTTATTGCCGATCGGCTATAAATGTTTGGTCGAGGGCATCATTTTTGGTCGATGACCAGTTTCCCATGGCTGGTGGTGTTTCCTCTTGGTAGGTGACCTCCCACAGTGTTCAAGGAGCAGTTCAGAGTCAACCTTGGGACTTGTGCAGTCTTCAGAGATTGTAGAGGAGTGTAAACAGAGGCAACATGTGGCATGGCGATGGATTTTTCGAGCGAAGTCGAGGATGCATGCATTCATCCCTCGTCCTAAGGCTGTTTTACTGCTTTCAGTAGTTTAACTAATTTTTTTAATTAATTAAGGGTCTGTAATATTTAATTAGCTTGTTAGTTAATTAATTTGTATTATTCTTTCAGTCCCCCCGCGAGAGGGCGAGTTTTGTAATAAGCGTGCGTGTGTGTGATGCATGTCTTCCAATCCCCATTTCTTTCTCCCTTTTACTTAACCGCTTACGATGGTTTGTTTTAGGGCATATTTCATTTAGCATCTTTATGCTATGCATGTTTGCATTCATTCATTCGTATTGCATGCACCGGGCTTGGCGCATCATACTAATTGTATCGTATTTCAATTCCAAGTTGAATACATGTATCAAGTTGTCGCATTTCACATGCCATTCTTAGGATTAGCCGAGCCTATTCTAGTTGCATTTTGCTTGCGATGCATTAGCCATTTTAACATGAACTAGGATCATGCATGATTCCTAACTAGTTTTTTATTTTGGCTCGGAGTACTAGGTAAGCTTTTTATGCTTTGGCATCTTGCATGAGTGTGATTGTTGCCATGATAGCATGCTTGCCATGAGACTATGTGCTTATGTGTTATAACTGCCTGAATGCCTATGGGTGAAGGTTGGGTTGTTTAAATTGGAATAATTCATCAAAATCCTTGTTTTAGCCTACTTGCGAGTAGCAAAATTCAAAACCATTTCCAAACAAATGGATATGCGATGCTTTTTTCCAAGTTAGGCGATCTAGTCTATACTTGTGTGGTGTGTGCATCACATAGTAATTCTAGGCCAATAACTGGAATAAGAACACATAATGTTTTCAAAATCTGATATCATGGTTAGTAGAGGCCGATCTTTGATCGGGCGAGCGAGAGTGCTCATAGATGACCTTCCCCAATTGCACCCAAGTTCCCGAGCCGAGGCAACTTTGGTGATAACGGACACGTGGCCTTAGGCAACGAGTCAGGGTTTCCTAAATTTCCCAAAAATAAAATATTTAGGTGGCGACTCTGTATCTGGCAAAGCAGTCCATGTATGGCACTTTTTTCTAAAAAATCTATTTTTCAAAACGATTTGCCGGATTTGGACTCTTTGATGATTCATCGGTCTTGCGTTGCACTCTGCGAGATTAGATATAGGACCGTGAAATTGAGTCTTGAACTGTAGTAAGCCCCAATGAACAAAACGGGATTTTCCCTCCTGGGACGTTCGGGGACATCTACAAGAATCCAACGCGACTCATCGCCCATTGAGTTTCGCGGTCTTCGTGGGTAATAGACCAATGACAGAGGTGGATTCGATCATTCAAGATCCAAACGTGGCAGTCAAATTTGCTCGACAGATTTTTCCATCTGAAGTTTAGCTGTCGATGGTAGTTCGGCCGAACTTCGAAGTGTTTCATGAAGGCATTCACGAGGCGGTAAGGGGACTGTACACGGCTTATGAGATTGGCATGCGTCTCCACGCCACTCGCCACAACATAGAACAGAGAGATGAACGCATTCAGAAGTTAGAAGCTCGCGCCGAGAAGGCCGAGCATGAGCTGAGGAAAATCAAGTCTACCGGGCCCCAATCAACCAGCCACCCCAACTCGGTTGTCGAAGAGAGGGTTACTCAAAGGCTGATTAGTGATGCGATTGCCGATCGTAGTATGGCTAGCATGTTCACGATTGAGACTACGAGAGCCGTGGCCTATGAAAAAGGCTTCAATGACGGCCGACTGGTCGAAATTCAGAAGACCAAAGAGAAATTCGCCGAAGAAGTTTGCCAATGTGAAAATCGTAGCTTTAAGCATGGTTGGATCAAGGCATCTCAAGCCGCGGAAGCTCTGCGAGTGTCGGGCATTGATTTGGCATTGCCACTCTACCAACGTAATCATTTTCCGTTTTCCGCCTTTGAAGTTGAGAAGAGTGAGGATAAGGGCGATGCTGTATAAAAATACTATGTAACTATGTAATTATTGCCTGATTGAATAAAACGTCCTATTTTAAATGTTTCATTGTAACTTGCATTCGGCACACACGTGTTTGCATGTGTTTCATTGTATAAACATTAACCGGCCCGAGTCAACTAGGCATTTAATTCCGAACGGTTATATGCTGGCCTCTCATGAGCATTCATTAAATATATATTTGGCATGCGTGTCACGCATGGTCAAGACGCCGATAAGGCTCCAAATTCGGAGGCTTTTATCGGCCCAAAGGCATCATGCGCCGATGAGGTTCCGAATTCGGAGGATTAATCGGCCCAAACGTGTCATGCACCAGGGGCTCCGAATTCAGAGACTATCAGCCCATCAATAATTTCCGTTTAGAGAATTAGGCCATTTTAACTCCAAAAAACTGAAAATTAGTACATGGAGTGGTTGTGGCCAATATCGATCGGCGTCCGTCTTTTGGAGTTTAGTGTTTAATGAAATTGCCTCGGGGTCATTGCAAGGATTAGAAATAAATTGTCTCGGACTCTTCGTGCCAGTAACTTTTCTTACTATGTTCAGACTCGATTTAAAACAATTTTGCTGCATGGGGTTAGATAAGTGTGAACACCAAATGGAGTTTTCTTCAACAGCAGAGGAGAAACTCGAGATCTGGCTGAGCTTGATATTGTAATGAATCGCAACAGAGAATCCAGCTATGTGAGAGGTAGGGCGTTCAAAGAATGGGAAAAACGTCAACCTCAAAGTCGTCGTAGCAGATCACCCCAAAGGGAGAAACAGTAACGGGGAAGTTCTCCGCAACCGTGACCGAGAAATGAGGCCGACGTAGTGCCATGACCGTAGAGTTTTACTATTTTCGTGGGGAATTCCTTTCTTGTCCTAGATCTTGGCCATGACGTTGTCTATGGTGTCAAAGCTCTCCGCCTCGAGGGTGATTGTCTCGCCGGTGTGAACATCGTTGATTCAAGAGCGGTCAGATCAAAGCATTTAAAGCTACAGATGCTCTTCGAGCAGCGGGCACTGATTCAGCGCTGCCGCTGTACCAACACGACCACTTCCCCCTTTTTTGCCTTTGAAGTTGTGAAGGGTGACGAGGGCGACGCCGTATGAAAATAGATATTGTAATGCTCGAACGCGAGTTGTGTTTTTGTAATTACTGTTTAATCAAATAAAATGTTTTATTTTAAAAGTTTATCTCATTCTGAATTTTTATATGCTTAATGAAGCATCTTACTTTGAATGTTGGCACGTTTTGTTTTGTTCATGCTGTTGTGCTGGCTCAACTTACATATCCCTGCTTTGATGTGTAAATGTTTTTTCATTCTGGAGGGCGCTCCAAATTAGGAATATTACTCGGCCCTTGAGCGTCGCCCGGTGGAACACTATTTGGTCAGCCGAATTTGAAGGCTTTATCGGCCAAAAACGTTATGCACCGATGGGGCTCCGAATCCGGATACTGGCTAATCATGATATCCACGAAGGGCGCTCCGAATCCGAAGGCTTCTTTGGCCGAAAGACATCATGCGCCGAAGGGGCTCCGAATCCAGAGGCTTTTTGGCCAATCGTGATATCCACGAGGGGTGTTTCGAATCCGGAGACTTTTTTGGCCAATCGTGATATCCCTGAAGGGCGCTCTGAATTCGGAGGCTTTTCGGGCCCAAAGATGTCATGCGCCGATGGGTCTCCGAATTTGGAGGCTTTTTGGCCAATCGTGATATCCGCGAGGGGTGCTTCGAATCCGGAGGCTTCTTCGGCCCAAAGACGTCATGCGCCGATGGGGCTCCGAATCCAGAGGCTTTTTGGCCAATCGTGATATCTACAAAGGGCGATCCGAATCCGGAGGCTTTTTCAGCCCAAAGACGTCATGCACCGATGGGGCTCCGAATCCGGAGGCTTTTTCGCCAATCGTGATATCTGCGAAGTGCCCTCCGAATCCGGAGGCTTTTTCGGCCCAAAGACGTCATGCACCGATGGGGCTCCAAATCCGGAGACTTCTTGGCCAATTATGATATCCACGAAGGGCGCTCTAAATCTAGAGGATTTTTCGGCCCAAAGACGTCATGTGCCGATGGGGCTTCGAATCCGAAGGCTTTTTGGCCAATCGTGATATCCACGAAGGGCGCTCTAAATCCGGAGGCTTTTTCGGTCCAAAGATGTCGTGTGCCGATGGTGCGCCAAACCCGGAGTCTTTTTGGCCAATCGTGATATCCACGAGGGGTGCTCCGAATCCGGAGGCTTCTTCGGCCCAAAGACGTCATGCGCCGATGGGGCTCCAAATCTAGAGGCTTTTTGGCCAATCGTGATATCTACAAAGGGCGATCCGAATCCGGAGACTTTTTTAGCCCAAAGACGTCATGCGCCGATGGGGCTCCAAATCCAGAGGCTTTTTGGCCAATCATGATATCCACGAAGTGTCCTCTGAATCCGGAGGCTTTTTCGGCCCAAAGACGTCATGCACCGATGGGGCGCCAAATCTGGAGACTTCTTGGCCAATTGTGATATCTACGAAGGGTGCTCCAAATCTAGAGGATTTTTCGGCCCAAAGACGTCATGTGCCGATAGGGCTTCGAATCCGGAGGCTTTTTCGCCAATCGTGATATCCACGAAGGGCGCTCCAAATCTGGAAGCTTTTTCGGCCCAAAGATGTCATGCGCCGATGGCGCTCCGAATCCAGAGGCTTTTTGGCCAATCGTGATATCCATGAGGGGTGCTCCGAATCCAGAGACTTTTTTGGCCAATCGTGACATCCACGAAGGGTGCTCCGAATCCGGAGGCTTTTTCGGCCCAAAGACGTCATGCGCCATTGGGGCTCCGAATCCGGAGGCTTTTTGGCCAATCGTGATATCCACGAGGGGTGCTCCGAATCCGGAGAATTTTTTGGCCAATCATGATATCCACGAAGGGCGCTCCGAATCCGGATGCTTTTTTGGCCAATTTTGATATCCACGAAGGGCGCTTCGAATCCGGAGGCATTTTTGGCCCAAAGACGTCATGCGCCGATGGGGCTCCGAATTCGGAGGCTTTATGGCCAATCGTGATATCCATGTGGGGTGCTCCGAAGCTGGAGACTTTTTTGGCCAATCGTGATATCCATGAAGGGCGCTCCGAATCTTCAGCCTTTTTCGGCCCAAAGACGTCATGCGCCGATGGGGCTCCGAATCAGGAGGCTTTTTGGCCAATCGTGATATCCACGAAGCACGCTCCGAATCCGGAGGCTTTTTGGCCAATCGTGATATCCACAAAGGGCACTCCAAATCCGGAGGCTTTTTCGGTCCAAAGACGTCATGCACCAATGGGGCTCTGAATTCGGAGACTTCTTGGCCAATCATGATATCCACGAAGGGCGCTCCGAATCCGGAGGCTTTTTCGGCCCACAGACGTGATGCGCCGATGGGGCTCCGAATCCGGAGGCTTGTTGGCCAATCGTGATATCCATGAAGGGCGCTCCGAATCCGGAGGCTTTTTCAGCCCAAAGACGTCATGCGCCAATGGGGCTTCGAATCCGGAGACTTCTTGGCCAATCGTGATATCCATGAAGGGCGCTCCGAATCTGGAAGCTTTTTCGGCCCAAATACGTCATGTGTCGTTGGGGCTTCGAATCCGGAGGCTTTTTGGCCAATCGTGATATCCATGAAGGGTGCTCTGAATCTGGACGCTTTTTCGACCCAAAGGCGTCGTGCACCGATAGGGCTCCAAATCCGAAGGCTTTTTTCATCGGAGCACTTTTTAACTAGATTTCGCAGTGGGTGAGACTACAACTTTTCAACAAGAACCCTTGCATTACAAAAGTGGAATCTGTACATGGCGAATCATTTATAACTAGGATCATTCCCCACAAGTCGGGTTTAATGACAGAATTTTCACAAGCCGTGGCAGACTCCTTCTTGACATATTTCTGAGCTGATATGGAATCTATCCGATAATGGCCGTCTCAGTTAGGATCCAATTTTCCATCAATCGGCTTCTTGTCGTCCGGAAGTACCTTCAGGCTTAACTCTCCCGGTGTGTAGCGGCGCAGCTGAACGCGTTGACTATACGACTTGGCAAGCACCTACTGGTATCGCCTAGGGCTTCCGTGGCTTTTCACTTGGGAGCCGTCTGACATCGTCGAGGCTATTTCGATTCGGGACTTCCAGAAAGGAGATAGCATGCTCGTGCAGATTGCTGGGAACCACGGATTTGCTCAATGCCGTGTTCAGTCGGGAAGCGTAGCAGCTGATGATAGGTGCTTGGCACGGCCTGAATAGTATGCAACCAAGTTCGCCCCATGATGAGATTATACAGCGCAGGGAGCTTGACGATGAAGAATTCCACATCCACTGTTTGGGAGCCCGATCGAACGGGTAATGTGATTTTTCCCAACGGGTACTCTGGATTTGCAATGAAGTTGAATAATTTATAAGGAGCCGGAGATAGGTCTGATTTGTTGAAGCCGAGTTTGATGAAGGTCTCGTAATACATAATCTCCGAAGTGCTCCCCTAGTCTATGAGGACGCGTTCAACGATAAATCGGTTTATGTGTAGTTCAATGACCAATGGATCAATGTGGGGGAGTGTTATGCCAATGAGAACGGAATCATCGAAGATAATACTCGGAGCTTTGTGGGGCCGTGTCATTGGTGTACATTGCTTCTGGGGGGCTGACTGAATTGCGTGTATGGTAAGATGCGTTGGAAGGCTGTATATCGTATGAATGACGCCGAGCGGAGGTGAATCCTGCCGAAGGGTAACTGCTTTGATTGCACTCTTTCGGACATGTTGCTGGAGCCGACCATCTTGCACCAATTCCTCAAGGTGGTCTTTCAAGGCATAGCAACTGTCTGTATCATGACCGTGATCTTTGTGATATTCACACCGTCGGTCCCGCCTTCTCGTGTCAGGAGGTCCCACTATTTTGGACGGCCATTTGAAGAATGGAAGGTATTGGATTTTGGACATAACCGAGCTGATTGGCTCCGACAGCTCCGTATATTTCTTGTTGGCGCGCTTTGTGCACCTACTATCAACTTGCAGTTGGTCATTTGCTCGGTGTGAGCATTGATCGCTTGATCGGCGAGAATCCCATCTCTTGTCTCGTTTAGCCCGCTGTCGTGGTTCAGGGCTCTGAGGTGGCGCAGAACTTATTGGTTGAGCAATTTTAGGAGGGGCCGTTTTGTTGGCCATGTGTCCGACTTTAACCCGCAAGGCGTCATCTTCCACTTTGCGGTATTCCTCTACTTTCTTCATCAACCCCTAGACTATTTTGGGGGGTCTTCTAGTCAAGGAACTGCGGAGGGCACTATCTGGATGTAATCCCATTTTGAAGGCGGTGATGGCCATGGAGTCGTTGCAAGCGTCATCGACAAGATTAAAGCATTCCCAATATCGCGCCGAATATGCTTTTAGTGTTTCTCCTGGCAGGATTTGCATTGCCCAGAGAGAGTTGGCTTGTTTCGATTGGACCTCGGTGGTGATGAATCTGGCCCTGAAGGATTTTTGTAATTGGTGGAAGGTTTTGATCGAAGCCGGCTCTAGTTTATAATACCACCTGACAGCCAATGGTCCCAAACTACTGGGAAATATTAGGCACATGAGGGCCTTGTCATCTGCATGCAATGTCATGGCTTACTTGTAGTGGCGGATGTGGTCGGTGGGGTCTAATTTGCGGTCATACAAGGTGAATGACAGTGCTTTGAATTTCTTGGGTAGCACTGCCTTTGCAATCCGTCATATGAAGGGATCGTGTTGATCTTCGTCCGAACTGTTCCTTCTTCGCTTGTGCCTTATACGGGCACTTTCTTCAGAAGAACTGGTCGTTTCAGGTTGCCCCTTCTTCCTGGGCTCCGGGGATAACGAGTCAGAGTCGCTATCAGTGTCGTCTTGTCGGGCTCGAGGTCGCCGACCACCTGCCCTCACAGATCGTTCCGGACCTTGGTGTGCAGCTTGTTTGGATTTTGCCACTTCCAAAGCCAAATCCTGACAGAGACGTTCGTCCTCTGCGATCATGTTCTCCAATTTTTGTTCGTTTTGCTTTTCTTGTTCCATGATCGCTTGCATTGCTTCATGCTCTGGAGTCGAGGGTGAGGTAAAGTTCAGAGTGCGTCTCGCGGGGATGGTCTCTGGTCCAAGCATGTTTGATGGAATGAGGTCATCTCTCTGCGTGGTTTCATCAGTGACTATCGGAGGGTCTTCCGTTACACCCGCCATGGATGTGTTTGAGTATTCCCACAGACGGCGCCAATTGTGGAGAAGTGGTTTGGAAATACTCTTCTGATCCCGGGGGAACGCTAGTGATCCTCTTCTAGTCACCTGAAAAGAAATAAACACTCCGGTCAGGGGTGCCGGAATTAGCACTCCTACGGGCAAGTCGCCAATTGTAGAGAAGTGGTTTGGAAATACTCTTCTGATCCCGGGGGGGATGCTAGTGATCCTTTTCTAGTCACCTGCAAAGAAATAAACACTCCGGTTGGGAAATACTCTTCCACTGTTTTATCTTATTATGATATGGTTAAATACTCTACTGTTTAGATTTTCATTTGCCTCTGTTTTCATTTGTTCTCAAAAACTTGCACCAAGCTCCAGATAGCTTCCAATACATTGACCTTCAATTCAACAAAACTAACCCAATTTCATGTCAAGCTTACTCTTGATTACCCAACTAGCTTGAATACACAAAATTACAACTAGAATCCATGAAATACTCACCTAGGAGTTTAATTCTCCCAATCTATAGCAAAATCTTGAGTTTAATCCTCCAATTCTTCACAAACTTGAGCCAAACACAATTCTTCTTCTCTCAACCTCTTTAGCCGACCCTCTCTCTACTCCTATAGTCAAAAATCAGCCAAAATAAACTAAAGAGGGAGTTTGAGTGAAAGTGGCCCACTAAAAGTTCTTTTAATCAAAATTCTTAATATTAAAAATAATTGAGCACCAATTTACTAATTTAATCAATTTAATCTGATCCGAATCAATTTCCAATTAAATTTCACCGTAGGCTCTAAAAATTACGCTAATCATAATGGCGCAATCAATTTCGGGTTCTGTGGCCGATAAGGCCTTCAATTTAATTTCCAAAGCAGATAATCAAACAGATATTCCTACGGTGAACAGATAGAAATTCAAAATCACATATTTTCACATAATGGCACACAAAATCATATTAAACACAAAATCATACTCATATTAAGGACCAATTAACATATTACGGAATAGGAATATCACAGTCTTCCCCCATTTAGGAAGTTTGGTCCTCCAAACTTATTTTACCTTCGTCGAGAAACAAATGTGGATAGCGTAGTCGCATTTCCTCCTCTTTTTCCTATGTAGCATCTGTCCCATAATGTTCTTTCCATTCCACTTTCACCATTGGGATGGACTTGCTTCTCAATTGTTTCACTTGCCGATCAACAATTTGTTCCGGCCATTTGGCGTATTCCATATTTTCATCAATAGCTACTCGGTGATAATCAATCACATGAAATGGGTCTCGGAGGTAACCCCTCAACATCGACACATGAAACATGTTACGGATTTGTTCGAATCCCAGTGGCAAAGCAACTCTATAGGCAACTGGGCCAAGCCTTTCCAGAATCTGAAACGGCCCAATGTAACAGGGCGACAACTTGCCTTTCTTTCCAAACCTGACTTGGCCTTTCATCAGAGATACACAGATGAACACATGGTCACCAACCTCATACTCAAGAGGTCTTCTCCGAACATCTGCATAATTCTTTTGCCGATCTTGAGCTGTTTTGAGCCTTTGTCGAATGATCTTGATTTTCTCAGAAGTGTCTTGCACAATTTCAGGCCCAAGTAAAGCTCTATCCCCGACTTCTGTCCAACAAATAGGTGATCTACACCTTCTACCATACAAAGCCTCGTATGGTGCCATACCGATGCTGGAGTGGAAGCTATTATTGTATGCAAACTCTGTAAGTGGCAAATAATCTTCCCAACTCCCCTAAAAGTACAAAGCATACATCCGAAGCATATCTTTCAAAGTCTATATTGTTCGTGATTGCCCATCAGTCTATGAGTGGAATGCAGTACTGAATCTTAGTTCTGTCCCCATAGCTTCCTGCAAACTCTTCTACAATCTAGATACAAATTTTGGATCTCTATCCGACATAATGGATACCGGAACTCCGTGTAAACGGACAATCTCATCAACATAAATGGTAGACAGTCTATAAGCATTAAACGTGGTTCTAACTGGTAGAAAATGTGCAGATTTAGTCAGTCTATCAACTACAACCCAAATAGAATCCATACCTCGAGAAGTCCGAGGTAGGCCAACAACGAAATCCATAGTCACATGCTCTCATTTCCATTCAGGAATAGGGAGAGGTTGAAGTAGACCGCCTGGTTTCTGATGTTCAGCTTTAACTTGCTGACATTGAAGACACTTGGACACATATTTTGCAATTTCTTTCTTTATTTTAGGCCACCAATAGGTTTGTTTCAAATCCCGATACATTTTTTTCTCACCCGGATGCATAGCAAATACGGATCTATGGGCTTCATCTAAAACCCTCTTCTTTAGTTCCAGAATATCTGGGACACACTTTTTGTTTTGAAATTTCAACACTTCATTTTCAATACTGAACTCTGCCTTCGGACTTGTCTTAAATTCATCAATCACTTTCTTGAGGAATTCATCATCTTTCTGTTTCTGCTTGATTTCATCAATGATTGCCGGTTCAGCTGTAATAGCGGCTATCGATCCGCCTTGTTCACACATTACCACTTCTATTTCAAAATTCTCAAAATCTTGCAAGATTTCTTTCTATTCAGTAAGCAAACAAGCCATACTCCCCGTTGATTTTCTACTCAAGGCATCAGCAACTGTGTTAGCTTTCCCGGGGTGATACTAAATCTCTAAATCATAATCCTTTATTAATTCCAGCCATTTCCTCTACCGCATATTCAACTCTTTCTGTGTGAAAAAATATTTCAAACTTTTGTGATCCATGTAGACTTCACACTTTGCTCCATACAGATAATGCCGCCAGATTTTTAAAGCAAAAACAACTGCGGCCAATTCTAGGTCATGTGTTGGATAATTCTTCTCGTGTGGCCTCAACTGTCGGGAGGCGTAAGCAATAACCTTTCTGTTCTGCATTAACATACAACCCAAACCTTTATAAGACGCATCACTGAAAATTATAAAATTTTCCGTACCTGAAGGTAGTGTCAAAATTGGTGCAATGGTCAATCTTGTTTTCAGTTCATGAAAGGCAGCTTCTCTTTCGTCGTTCCATTCAAATAGTTTTCCTTTTCGTGTCAATTGGGTAAGAGGCACAGCTAATTTCGAAAAGTCCTTCACAAACCTCTTGTAGTACCCGGCCAAGCCCATGAAGCTGCGGACTTCTGTCATATTTGTCGGTGTAGGCCAATTCACAATTGCCTCTATTTTCTGTGGGTCCACTGAAATTCCTTCCTTGTTGATCACATGCCCTAAGAAAACAACTTCATCCAACCAAAACTCACATTTCTTTAGTTTAGCAAATAATTTCCTTCCCCAAAGTATTTATAGGACAGTTCTCAAATGATGTTCATGTTCAAATCTATCTTTGGAATATATCAAAATGTCATTAATAAAAACCACAACAAATTCGTCAAGGTAGGTTTTAAAAATTCAGTTCATTAAGTCCATAAATGCTGCCGGAGCATTAGTCACTCCAAATGGCAAAACAAGAAACTCAAAATGTCCATACCTCGTTCTGAATGCGGTTTTCTCAACATCTTCTGCCTTAACTTTCAGCTGGTGATACCCAGATCTCAAATCAATTTTAGAAAACACCTGTGATCCCTGCAACTGGTCAAATAAGTCATCAATACGGGGTAGGGGATATTTGTTCTTTATTGTTACCTTGTTCAATTCCCGATAATCGATGCACAAACGCAAAGTTCCATTCTTCTTTTTCACAAACAATACTGGTGCACCCCAAGGCGAAGTGCTAGGTCAAATAAACCCCTTGTCAAGCAGGTCTTGCAACTGTTCTTTCAATTCTTTCATTTCGGCAGTAGCCATTCTGTAGGGAGTTTTAGAAATGGGCTGGGTGCCTGGCACAGTTTCAATAGTGAACTCTATCTCCCTGTCTACCAATTCCCCTGGTAATTCATTTGGAAACACATCTGGAAATTCTCTAACAATAGGGATGTCATTCAATTCAACATTCACAGTTTGTTCAGACAACACATAGCACAAATAACCCTGGCACCCTTTCTTGATCAGTTTACATGCTTTTATTGCAGATATCAAATAAGGTGGTGGCACTACCCCATTACCCCCAAACACAATCTCTTTCTGTTCTGGTGGTTGAAACACAACCCGTTTTGTCACACAATCAATGGTGGCACAATATTTGGTCAACCAATCCATGCCCAAAATTACATCGAAATGTCTAAAATTCAAGGGCAACAAATCCACATATAGAATAGCATCCTCAACACGCATATCACAAAACCGGCATATAGATTCACACAATACAGATTCCCCAGATAGAGCAGACACACATAGCAAATATGGCAGTAATTCTAAGGGTCTATTCAGTCTAGATGCAAATGCATATGTCACAAAAGAGTGTGTGGATTCGGAGTCAATTAACACAAAAGCATCTTGATTACATATAGAAATAGTACCTGAGACAACTGCGTTGGCATTCCGTGTATCACCCGGAACAAGCGCAGAAACTCTTCCCTGTCTCACGGTATCCCCGGTGGTAGCAGATCTCAAAGTATTTCCCAGCTTTGGGATCGATGCGGTGGAACTAGCAGCTATGTTTCCACCATTCTGATTACAATCTCGGGCCATATGCCCTTGTTTCCCACATTTGAAATAGGCTCCTGATGCACAGTAACAAACTCCACGGTGCTTTTTTCTATAAATGTTGCACATGGGAGCTGTGTCTCAGGAAGAATTCGAAGTATTTGAGGAGCCCGTGTTTTGCTTTTTTAGAAATTTCTTCTTTGAAAAGAAGGCTTGCCTTTTGTTGCCTTTCCATTGTGTCGTTGGCCTAGCCTGTCTAGCTATGTTAGCCTCTGATATGATGGCCTTATCTAGCACCCCAATGTAGGTTTCTAGCTTCAAAACGTTCACTCTTTCTAAAATGCCGCTTCGAAGCCCACCTTCAAAATGCCTCACCTTCTTATAGTCCGTATCAATCACGTGTGGTGCAAACCTGGCCAATTCAGTGAATTTGGCCTCATACTCAGCTACAGTCATACTGTCTTGCTTAAGTTCCATGAACTCTGCAACTTTCCTGTCCCGAACACACTGCGGGAAGTACTTGTCATAGAAAATCTCCAAAAATTTCACCCAATCAACATCCTTGTGATTTTCTCGCATTAACATCTACCATCTTCTTGCCTCGTCTTCTAGCATAAAAGTGGCCAGAAGCACTTTCTGTGTCTTCGAGCAAGGGAACACTTCAAACAATTTCTCAATGCCGAGAACCCATGCCTCGGCTTTCAACGGATCTAATCTACCACGGAACTGTGGTGGTTTCATTTTCTTGAATTCTTCAATGAGAACTATTATCCGATCATCATTCTGATTATTTGGCACGGGTGGTGCCGGAGGTGGAGGTGGAGGATCGGTTGCTGCCACTGTTGTTGCCATTCCTGTTGTTGCCTCAATTCTTCTGCCGTTTCCTGAATCAACCTTTCCATTTTATCTATTTTGGCAGTAGAGGACTCTTCTATCTCATCACCTCTTGTTCTCACCATCTGATTAAACTCACATTATACTTTGTACAAAAGATTCACAGGTATGCATATATTAAAGAGCATACATATTCAAATAATTTGCAAAGCAAGAAAATCACAAACTTATAACAAATAGTTGTTCACATTGAAACATTTAGATGCATTCTCGATACTATCAAAGTCATACTTATCACATGAATGCATCCTATATCTTTTCTAGATGCTTATTGCTCTTTTGGACAAGTGTGTGAGTTATTAACTCGTGCTCTGATACCACTTTGTCATGACCCGAACCCACCCCCGTGGTTTAAGGACATAACCGACCAGTAATCATGAGATTACCTACAGCCTCAAACCAAACCAAACGTATTTTAACAGAGTTAACGGGGGCCAAACGGAAGCAATTTAAAACTTTATCCATAGAGCTGTGCTTACATGGCACATCATAACAAACCATCCATATGCATATTAATAACTCACAGCCAAATATGTACTACACAAGGTTCTGTACATATAGGATCATATAAGTCTAAGTCAACCCATGATGACTATATACAACATATGCAAGTCTTCGCCAACATGACAGAATATAAATACATAACAAAGGGGCTAAGACGGGTCTCGTGCGTGAGACACAAGGCTGACTCTCCCAAAACCATTGTTGTTCCACATAGACTTCACTGGGGCTGGGTTTGGACTTCTCTGGGCTCACCTACAAACACATGAATGAGCGTGAGCGATACCCTAGTGAATAACATCAAATATAGAAGTTATACAAACGATATGTAGAACAATGTGCTTCAAACGGCCTTGGGCCCAATTCATATTTCTATTTAACATATATACACAATTTAGGTCAAGTGACTACGGTTCCGAACAAAATGGCCTTTGGCCCATTTAAACTTTTATTTGTGTCAAAACGGCCTTTGGCCCATTTAGATGACAAACTGGCCTTTGACCCATTCATTCGTTCATGTCGAAACGGCCTCCAGCCCGTTCGTTCATGTCAAAACGACCTCTGGTCCATTCTTTCATGTCAAAACGGCCTTCGACCCATCCATTCATGTCAAAACGGCCTCTGGCCCATCCATTCATGTCAAAACGGCCTCAGGCCCACTCATTTGGTATAGCAAACATTGTCCACCAATCGAATCAATGAACTTATAAAACTTACATAGAAGTAAGCAATTGGACAACAACATATTTCAGATATCTTTGTTAAGATATTACTCACAGTGATCGGTTGGTTGATTTGCCCTAGAGCTCGACCATACACATTCCATGAACACAAAAGGGTCACAAACAATTCAATCCATTTCAAATTCACATTTTCCTCTTTAGGCTTCATTCTTATCTCTTTAATTCAATTACAATGCTCAATGCATGCCTAAGAGTACTTGGAAGTGAAAGAGAACAGAAAATGAAACACAAAATGTCTTTTCGAAATTTCAGAAAACAGAGTCCCCGCTCAAGCGTACCCTTGAGGCCTGCAAATGTATTGGATGCATCAAATTTACGCTCGAGCTTGAAGTCTAGTGCTCGAACGAAAGGCCTCACTACATGGCTCCACGCTCGAGCGTGAAATCACCCCGCTCAGGCGGACACCATGTCTGCAAAAAAAGTTGGGCGATATCAAAATGCTCGCTGCGTGAAGTCACGGCCTTTAAGGTTTGTCTACATAGCTCCTCCTCGCCGAAAATGAACTTCCCTGACATCCAAGTCTGCAAAAGTACTGGGAGCACGAAATTCACGCTCGAGCGACGATTTCCCTGCTTGAGCAGACATCAAAATTCTGGAAAATCCAGAACATGTTCTTGAGCTTCAATTCAACATTCTAACCAACATTTCTTGCATGCAATAGCTCAAACTTCAAATACACTTGTACTAACATGGTATAAACCCCAAATTACAACCCAATGAAGCTCAATTTCACCAATTAATCACATGCGTGTCCCAATCTACAGCAAATTCACCTTCAACATAACAATTTCATGCATTCAAGCTCATATTCTTATAAATTGTACATGCATGTGAGATATAACTCTCCTTATCAACTCAAGTGGTGCAAATGGTGATCACAAGCATGAATTCTAACCAAAATCTTACATGGATCATACATTTTGTGGTCAAACATGCAAATCCAAAGCAATTACACACATGCATGCATACATTGACCTTTAATTCAACAAAACTAACCCAATTTCATGTAAAGCTTACTCTTGATTACCCAACTAGCTTGAATACACAAAATTACAACTAGAATCCATGAAATACTCACCTAGGAGTTTAATTCTCCCAATCTATAGCAAAATCTTGAGTTTAATCCTCCAATTCTTCACAAACTTGAGCCAAACACAATTTTTCTTCTCACCCTCTCTAGCAGACCCTCTTTCTACTCTTAGAGTCAAAAATCAGCCAAAATAAGCTAAAGAGGGAGTTTGAGTGAAAGTGGCCCACTAAAGGCTCTTTTAATCAAAATTCTTAATATTAAAAATAATTGAGCACCAATTTACTAATTTAATCAATTTAATCTGATCCGAATCAATTTTCAATTAAACTTCACCGTAGGCTCTAAAAATTACGCTAATCACAATGGCGCAATCAATTTCGGGTTTTGTGGCTGACAAGGCCTTCAATTTAATTTCCAAAGCAGATAATCAAACAGATATTCCTACGGTGAACAGATAGAAATTCAAAACCACATATTTTACATAATGGCACACAAAATCATGTTAAACACATAATCATACTCATATTAAGGACCAATTAACATATTACGGAACAGGAATATCACACCCTATCATTTCATAAGCTCAAGGGAGTGTGGTTCTCAACCCTCAGGCCACCAATCGCGCATTTCGATACGTGATGGCCAAGAAGTGAAGTTCATAATTCAATGTAAAATGAATGCACAAGTAAACACATAAGGCCTAAAACTGTATCATGTACGATCAAAAGTGTCGGCGACCGAGAATTGAGGCACGTTTCATCACTTCAAGTATGAAACGTCCCTCGTTTCCCATGTTTAGACTAACACCTATTCCAAACACAATGCAACACAAGCAAGGCATACACAATGTGACTCAAGCATGCAAACATGCAATGCAATGAAACAAGCATGTGAACAAGATGCGAGGGACAAGCATGCAAACATGCAATGCAACATGAACAACCTAAAAAGGCTAATGGCATGCACAATGCACAATGCTAAGAACAACAATTAGCATACACAATGCTAAATGACAACTAGCATATGCAATGCAATGAACATGGTATACACAAATGTAATGAAACAACATGGCATACACAATGCGATGAACTACATGGCATACACAATGCTCAATGGACTTAAACCAAAATAGATAGATCTCAGCCATGCTCAAATTAGTGGCCAAACACCAAAATAAAGGCGCAAAATACAAAGCATGCATGCACAATGCATTGGCCAATCAACTAGGCCTAAGAGCACAACTCTCAAGAGTACTCAAGGAGTGATAAACATGGAAGTGTACATCACTAAACGCACTGAAATAAGGTATGAAATAATGCCAAATCATTCAAACAACACAAGCATGGCATGCAAAGGTCCTAAAGCATGAAGGCTAATAAAGGGGACTATAAAAGAGGCATGCAATACATGGCAAAAAAATGCATGAACCAACCACAAACAGAGCTGAAATAGGTCAAGACAATGACCAAAACATGCTAAGTTAGGGGCTCAAAGGCCTAGGCAAGATGGCATACATGCTAGGCCACAAACTAGGCAACAATGCACAACCCTTAAAGGCATTCAAAGCATGAAAGAAATGAGAACATGACAATGCTATATGCTCTGAAATGAAGTATCAAATGATGTCAAATCATCTAAATAGCTCAAAAATAGCATGCATGAGTCATCAAAAAACGAAGCTAGCAAGGCCGATTGGTCTACCGCTATACAACGCATGAAGGATATGGCAAAGGCAACCCAAAATAGTCCTAGAACATGTCAAAATGATACTAAAACATGCATGAAAGGAAGCCAAAACAAGCTAGCATGAAGGGCATAGGCATGATGCATACAAGGAAAATAAGGTGGATTACACTACACCTATTAAGACTAAGCATTGGATGACTTAACCAACAAAAATCAGAGTTATTTCATGGCAAAATAACCCCAAAAACACATTGAAATGATGGCTCGCAAGCTAAGGCATGAAGGCGTATGCAATGATTCATGTTAAGGCATAAAGGGCAAACCCTACAACACATTGAATGAGTGAAAAATACAAGTGCATGGGCATGAAAAACGGACTGAAATCACATAATAAATTATGCCAAATCATTCAAATAGTCCAAGTAAAGCATGCTAGTGGACTTGATGCACAAAGCTAACAAGCTAGATTGAACCATGGCTATACAAAGCAAGTCATGCATGGACAAAACAACCAAAATTAGAGCTAGAGCATGCTAAAACATGGGCAAAAGCTTCTTGAAGTTAAGCCAAAAGCATGCTAGAATAACATGTTAAAGCATGATGCATGTTAGTCTAATTCATGGAAATGCACTACAAGTGCATGGAGCATGCAAGAGGTGACCAAGCCAAACCCTAACAGAGGTATGATATGGCAAAACATCACCAAAAACATGCTGAAATGGAAACAAAACAAGCTAGAATGACATGCTACTTCATGAAGCATACACGACTAGTTTGTGTGATTTACACTACAAGTGTATACGGCATGCATGGAGTGGCAAAACCAAGTAAAAAAATATCTGAGGCATGCTGAAATAACCCCAAATACATGGTAAGATATGGCCAAAATAAGCTTAACAAACATGCTCACACATGAGGCATTCAAAGCAAGTATTGAAGACATAAGGAGAGGGGATGACCCTCTCCTTTTTGGGACCTCAAAACACCCTTCCCACCACTAAAATTCCTCTAAGTTTTAGTGGTGAGAAGGCCAAAACAAGGTGGTCCCAAAGGCTCACAAAGAAGGCACAAAAGCAAGGCTAAACAAGGCCTAAGAATGGGTAAATAACCCCAAACACAAAAGTGACCTTAAACAAAGATCTTAAGCACCAAAATTCAGAACCTTCTGCAGTTAAGAGTTAGTCCTAAAATAGCATGCAAGTAAGGCTAAAAGCTTAAGCAAAAATGGGGGTTTAAAAGGTTAAAGGCTCACCCTTGAAGACCACCTTCAAAGACTGCAACTCCAGTAGGTTTTTTAAGCTTAAACCAAACCAAAAACTCTAAAGCCAGCTCCTAAGCACCTCAACAACACAGGGATGGTGTTTGAGTGTGTGTTTGTGCGTTAAAGTATGGCAAAACTACACTTTAGGGCAAAAATATGAGACAAAAAGAGAGATATAGAGATATATGTGTATCTACATCCCAAGCCACCAATTTCTCAACACGGAGAAGGGAGGGGAAGCCTCTCTCTTATAGAGAGCAAAAGCACAAGCTTCTCTAAGAAGCTAAGGCTCAAGGCCATCCCTTCATACACGTGTATGGAGGATGGTTCTTGTGCTCTCCAACTGTGCCAGCTGGCCAAAAATATCCCCAAAAAGGTGACAAAAAGCAGTCGACCACTTAAAGTGGTCGGCCAGCTACTTTAAGTGGTCGGCCGACCACTTTAGGTGTTCTCCCAAGAAGACAACTGGTCGGCCATGGTGAGAGATGGTCAGCAGCATGAAAGAAAGCAAAAGGTGGGGTGGCCGGCCAGAAAAGGTGGCCCAAAGACCAAGCAAACCAGTTTCCCGGCCAAAAAACTGGCTAGCGGGAAGAAAAGTGGTCTCCAAGGGGAAGAACTGGTCTCCCACCCTTGTACCACCTCCCAATCAAGGAAAACAAGGTTTGTACCAAAAACAAACCAAAACGGATGCAAGATGAAAGTTTGGAAGGCAAAGCGAGCAGCTGGGAGCCTCAAAAGCTAGGCGACGAGCACAAAAAGTGGTTTACGACCACAAAAGTGGTCTCCCAAACCACAGTGGTCCTCTAGGCCAAGGAAACAAGGCGTGGTTCAAAAACCACGCCAAACGGAGAATGTGAAGCCCCCAAAATATGTATTCACTTTAAAAACCCTAATGTTGAATTATTTTCTTAAAGCCCTCGATTACTTGAATTATTTCGAATCTTGTCGATTAGCAATTTTATTTTCTTATTTTCAAAACAGGAATTTTTGTAGCCAGATTAGGTTCCCTAACCTAATTTAATTCTACATAAATTACATGTATTTAACACCAAGCCCTTACTTCTTTATTAATTTCAAAATAAACCACAAAAACTAGTACATGTACCCTAATATTATTAGTACCACCAATCTTGTAATATATATATATATGTATACATCTTGAAGAGTGTACCCTAGGACATAAAATAATAAAGAATTTGCCCTCCACACTTCCCTATGGCTGGCCCTTCCTTGGAGAATGTGAGAAATCTATTTCTAAGACACACCATCATGAGATATTCTAGGAAATCCAAACCTAGTGACCTAGACCTAGGTTGCAAATCTCAAGACTAGTTACCTTTCAACTAAAAATCAACTAATTGATGCCAAAACCTATGATTTAGCACCTTAATTACTCCTATCCCTATTGACACCAACCAAAATCCTAGCTTTCCATCCAATTTCAACTAAAGGGATTTTATGTCCTTTTACCCCAAATTGCCTATATATACCACACCCTTCCTAGCTTGCAAATACACACAACACACTCACTCACACACACATTTTGGTTAGAGAGAGGGAGGAGAGCAAGGAAGAGAAGTCTAGAGGAGGAGAGGGAAGAAGAAGAGAGTTTCTTGTGCAAAGCTAGAAGGTAAGCCACAATACAACCTTCTCTTTCATTTCCTTTTTCAAATACATGTTTCTAAGGGTTCTAAATATTGTTTTCAGATCTTTTGTTGATGAGTTCTTTTGTTAAAAATACTAAGATTTGAGTATTGATTTCATCTCTCTTGTATTTTTCCCATTTTGGCACAAAACCATCTTCTTTTTATACAAATCTCTCAACTTTTCAAGAGCACTCTTTCAAACAAATTTTCTGGGTTAAACATGTGATAGTTAGCATATTTTCTTCACAAAAGAAATGAAACTTTCCCTTGGTGGAACGCATTTTTCATAAATCTTCTTGTTTTGGGCAAAGTACCTTAGAATCTATTTTTGCAGCCCACTTCCAGAAATTCTAGAAAAATGTACAAACTTATTATGGACCTCTATTTTATGTCAAAATCTTCCTTAATGAGTTAGCTTTCAACTAAAATTGTTTTCATCGAAAAACATTAAGCGGTTTGCAATAAAATCAAGTTTTTGTAACGGTCGACGGATCTGGACAGATTCTGGACAGCGCTGGACTATTTTCTAAATAACTTAAAATCTGGAAAAGTAATCCCATTTCTGAAAAATGTTCTAGAAACTAGATCAAATTCTCTACGAACCATAGGAAGACCAAGTCCGGTGGAAGATCTAAAATAGTCCTTTCATTTTAATCTTTATGTGATGCTAAATCTGGAAATTTTGTTATGCATGGATGTTTTATGCCCTTGTATTCATAAAAATGTTTATTAGCTTATGATCGTATCTTGGCATGATATTGTATGTGTTATGTTATGTTCTTTATCTTCTTCACCTTATGGATGCGTGCTTGTGTGGACATTTTTATCTAGTTAAGTTGTCTAACCTTGATGTAAAATATCTAACTCAACGGGAAACCAAATTGGGAGGATATTGGGCTTTCGAACACTTGAGTCTTGAAAAGATGACAATATGTGATGTATGGATTGTTGGGATGCATTCCCTATTCGAAAGTTAAAGTCTTGTGTGAGTGGTTTTCGGAACCCTTGAACGGAGCGGTTGTATTTGGACCCTAGGTAGCTTGGTGTGACGAGGGATTTGGGCAACGCCCATTATTACCATCTCTTTTGAGGCCCTGCGGTTGACGCTACGCGGTATATAACCATTGGTAGGCATCCGAGGTTAGTTCTGCAACAAAGCAGCAAAAGAGGGGGCATACCGAATAATCCGCGTCCGATTCTTGTGGTTGGGAGGACGAAATCTCTTTGGGGGATTTCTAGATTACTGACATCTAACCTAACCATTTATTTATTTATTTATTTATTTATTTATTTATTAGAGTATCATGCTTTACTAGATGTTATATTTTGTGATTGTGTATTTGACTGGGAAAAAGGGGTGGGGTGTGTATGTGTGTTAACTGGGCATTCAAAGCTCACGACGTATCATGCCAGGTGACGAAGCGGAATTCTTAGCTAGAGATGACGAGCCCGAAACCTTCGAGGATTTTTGGCTATCTTAGGAATAATAGAAATTTCCTTTTTGTTATTTTGTAAGAACTCATGTAGAGTTTAAACTTTCTATTGGGATGTAATGTAATGGAACAATCTTTTAAATTAAGTGTAATTGTGGTTGTTATGTATTTATAATCCTTGTATGAACCTTATCGTTGCTTATGAGACCTTGTGTCAATACCTCTTAAGACCTGTCAAAAGGGTAGTACGCTGCCTAAGAAAGCTGGACTTAGAAGGGAGGCTATTTTGACTCTTCCGGTGATTTGGGATCTTACTTGGTTATTGACCATAGGACTCATTAGTGACTCTCCCTTGACTGCAACCAATGGTGTAGAATCGGGGCGTCACAATATGGTATCAGAGCCTAGGTTCAACCCTTACCCACGCGTTTCGACCTGCAGTTAGAGACTACATTCCCCGACTATGTTTGAATCTTTTTTGACCTATCTTAGGGAATTTCTTTGAATTTCTGGCATGCTAACATTAACTCATGAGGACCTACTTCAGGATTGTGAAATGGTTTTAACTTTGAGTGCGGCCTCACATCGTGCAGTAGGGGGTACTATTAGTTCTACGCGTCTTCTATCGATTGTCGTACCCTCATCTTGTATTCGTAACCTTTATTCAATGTCATCCTTTTTCAAGATTAAGCCTTGTTCTTCTAGTCCTTTTTTATATACCACTATTTGTAAATTTGACCTCCTTGACCCTTGAATATTTTATTTAGCTCAAGACTTCTTGTAAATAATTTCATTTTCTTTACTTAGTGACGAATCTTGGATATTTAGTTTGAAACGCGGATGGCCAACACAGTTTCAAGTTAAATATCTAATGTAGTCACTACATCTATAACCTTGATCACATTGAAGTTCGAAACCATAACATCATACCATTCATCCATATTCCAGTTAATCCTGATGTTATCACCATAACTGCTTCATATTCTTCGTCTCCACTTCAATCCAATTTTAGGAATCTCGTAATTATTATTATGTATATGAAGTTGTGTTGTGCGAACACCCTAGGATAATTAAACTCTAAATTAGGAATTGCCTCTGTAGTTAGAATTTGACTTACGCCTCAACCCATTCAAAGAAAAACAAATAGTGGACCATACTTCGAGACAAGTAATAACCAATGTTTTGAAACCCGGACCGGTGAGCGAACCGGAAAAGGAACCCGGTGGATGGGTCACCGGTTCAACCGCCGGGTCTAAGCGGTCGAACCGTGACGTCATTATTACATCATAAATATATTAAATATATATATTAAAAATATAAATGAAAAAAAAATTAAATTCAACAAAATAATAGAATTTTCAAATATCATTCACAATGAACTTGTAATTTGCAATAATAATGTGACATACCTTATTTTATTTGTTGAAGACCTTTCTCTAAATGGATTGCTCAACACTTTGACAAGCAAAAATTACTTCACAATCTACATATATATCAAAGTTAGAAAATAGAACATATTATAAATACAATCATAATAATGAAAACAATAAAAGCATTATACTAAAAGCAATTAATATTACCTATTTGCCAAATAAAAACACAAACATAATCAAATAAAAATACTATAATTTACTACATCAATTAAGAGTCAAATCTCAAACACAAACATAAACCAAACAAGCATAGAGATAAGATCTATAATTCCAAATCTTAAAACACAATAATAAACATCCATCCTTCCTAAATGAAAGTAGGTAAATAAAAAAAAAAAAAAAAAAAAAGGTTCAAAACCAATCCACTACAAACAAACACATCATGCCACAAAAACATTGTTTTTTTTGCCTAATTGCTTGGCAAGCCCTCCATTAGCCAAGCATCGTCATCCTCATTTTCATTGTTGCTTGTGCCAACTCCACCACTTTGAGCATTAGATCTATCATCCATGTTGACATCACCAAATGATCCAAGGTCAATGTCATCTCCAACCTCTAGGACCATATCATCCTCGTCGTCTTCTATAATAGTTACAACAAAATCAATAAGTAATCAATTTAATAATAACAAAAACATCGTTATATAATAATGAAATAATTAATTACTAACCATCACGTAGACCATGACATTGCCTCTTATTTTGTGGAGCCGGACTTTCTTGATAAAGCATTTGTTCCAACTCATCAAAATCAAGAAGAGGAGGCTCTTCTTCATCTTCAACAATCCAAAACTCAGTTTTGTCAATACTTTCAATGTCAACCAGATCATAGTTCTTCATTTTGTTGAAATGCCTATAATTTTCACTTAAAAGTAAGACTACTTGAATAAATATTCTATTAAAAAATGCGTGACAAGGTAAATGGTTCATTTACCTATTCTTCAACCGCAAATTATAATGAATGTATACAAGATCATTAAGCCTTTGATGTTCCAATCTGTTCCTCTTCTTCGTATGTATACGTTCAAAAACACTCCAATTCCTTTCACATCCAGAAGAGCTACTAGTTTGGCTAAGAATTCTAATAGCCAACTTTTGCAAATTTGGAGCACTATGACCAAATAACCTCCACCATTCATCTTATTATTAAAAGAAAAGAAAAAAATAAATAAATTAGATCTAATATTACACTCAAAGAATTACTAAGCAATCACAATGAAAAAAAAAAACAAATATAATACATAATTTTACCTGGTTGTGTTGTCTTAGATGTAATAGTAGCAAGCACACTTGCCATAACCTCTGGTTTTTTGCAAAATGATGATTGATTATATTGAAAAGCCGGATTCAACCAATAAGCCGTAGCATGGATATTTTTGCGTAATGTCCTATCCCACCGATCTTTGATAATACTTGTATAAGGCTTGTACAATCGTTTTTTCTTCATGAAAACATTCTTAATTGCTATTCTTGCCCTATACATGCCCTCATATACATATCCCATTGAAGGTTTTTTTTATCTCCATCAACAATTCGCAACAATTTCATGAGTGGTTCAACAATCTTAACAATGATCAAGCAATCATTTGAAAACTTACCATCTAAAATGATAGCAACAACTTCTTTTGCCTTCTTGTCTTTTGCATGCCTTGAATCGACAAAATCCTTACTTGTCACTAAGGCTTTCAAATCATGCATATGTTTTTGGATACTATGCAATGCAATGAAAGTAGTGGCAAAACGGGTTGCTCCTGGGCGCACAATTTCAGTCCATCCCTTCCTTTTCCTCAACCAAGCTATCAACCATGGGCGATTGTAAATAAATCTTGTCACACTTGATGCTCTAGAGGCAAGCTCTTTCACATGATTCAACTTGGAAATATCACTTAACACTAAGTTCAAACAATGTGCTGCACAAGGAGACCAATTAATATTCTTGTAAGTTTGACTAACAAGTCTTCCAGCAGCAACATAATTTGCCCCATTATCTGTCACCATGTGCACAATATTGCTCACTCCCACCCACTCAATAATTTCTTCAAACAATTTAAAAAGAAGAGGAGCATCTTTTACAACATCAGAGGCATCAACGGATTTAACAAAAGTGATTCCTCTAGGACAATAGACAAGAAAATTAATGAGAGTTCTATGTCTACCATCAGTCCAACCATCACCCATAATTGTACACCCAGTATCAGCCCAAGTACTCTTTATATAGTCAATCCATAATTGAAGCTCTTTCTTTGAGTCATTCAATAACGGAACTCGAACTTCATGATAGGTAGGAACTTTATATTTTGGACCAATGGCTATTGCAGTATCAAACATGGACTGAAAGTATATGGAATTGACAACATTCATTGGAACACATGTATCATACAAAAATTTTGCCACAATCATATGTGCCCTATGTACAGCTTCTTTAGTAGCAAGGGCTCTTTTGATAGTTGGTTGAGAGCCCGGAGTGGTCCTTGGTGCAAAAAAATTATCAATTTTTGTAGATTCCTTTCCTTTTCCTCTTTGTGTCATTCTTGCCTTACTTTTATTCATACTACCACCACCTTCATTAATTGAGATGCCTTTATTGTGTTGTGGAACTATTTCTTCAATTTCAACATCATCCTCAAATTCAAAAACAGCCCGACACTACAAAAAAACGTGTTTTTTGCAACGGCAACCGGCCGTCGCAAATGCCCCTCACGCCGTCGCTAATAGTTTTTGCAACGGTAAATTGGTTTTTTGCGACGGCAAGCGGGGGTCGCGACAGAGAGGGTAGCAAAAGGTCTTTAGCGACGGTAACGGCCGTCGCCATTGTTTTTTGCGACGGGAGGGTGCCTTTTTTGCGACGGCACTTTTCCTGTCGCCAATAATGGATAAAAATATCAGTTTTTGCGACGGTAACAAATTCCCGTCGCTGAAGTGGGTTTTTTGAGACGGCAACTTGACCGTCGCTAAAAGGGTTGTAGCTTATAACCTTCGGCGACGGCAAGCTGAACCGTCGCTAAAGGTCTGTTTTCCACAAAAATTTACATAGCTTTTGCGACGGTATGGGTGCTGTCGCAAAAGCCTCGTACTGCTTTTTGCGACGGCTTGTCATGCCGTCTCAAAAAAAAAAAAAAAAAACCTATTTGGAAATTATTAAAAAAATTAAAATAACCTGTATTAAATAAAAAATAACTATAAAAAATTTAAAAATTACATAATAATATAAATACATACATAAACAAAAGTTGACAAATAATTAAAATTCATATTGTTGTTCCATTCATAACAATACATAAATAAAAATTCATAACAATAAAAATTATGCCAGTACATAACGTCGCATAATACATACACAATGTTGTTCACAAATTTAAATAACATAAATCAAAACCAAAAGTTTTCGTCGTGATTCGTTCGTGGGTTACAAAAACAAAAGTTTGTCACAATCTTTATACGCCCGCATTCCACAAGAAGCAAACTGTTACTCAGGAAATATCAGAAAAAAACAAGATAAAAATAATTAAAAATCATATAATGGTGTTAATATTTTAATTACAGAAAAATATAAAAAAAAAAATTGACTACTATATAATTACAAAGATAGTTTAGTAAATAATTTTGACTGGACCGAAATCCGACTCTAACTCCTAAACCGGGAACCCGATTCGAGCCCCGTCTTCTCCCACAAGTCTCTCGTGCCTAGGAGGTCGTCTGTGCAAAATTTCGTGCTACACCGACACGTTTTGGTGATTTTGGGGCGTTAACGCCTCAGATTCAAGTTTCTTAACGAAGTAGTTTGCCTAAAGTGAAATCCGGCTCTAACTCCCAAACCGGGAACCTGATTCGAGCCCCGTCTTCTCCCACAAGTCTCTCGTGCCTAGGAGGTCGTGTGTGCCAAGTTTCGTGCCTAAACGACGCCGTTTGGGGATTTTGGGGCGTTAACGCCTCGGATTCAAGTTTCTTAAGGAAGTAGTTTGGCTAAAGTGAAATCCGGCTCTAACTCCCAAATCGGGAACCCGATTCGAGCCCCGTCTTCTCCCACAAGTCTCTCATGCCTAGGCGGTCGTGTGTGCCAAGTTTCGTGCCTAAACGACGCCGTTTGGTGATTTTGGGACGTTAACGCCTCACATTCAAGTTTCTTAAGGAAGCAGTTTGCCTAAAGTGAAATCCGGCTCTAACTCCCAAACCGGGAACCCGATTCGAGCCCCGTCTTCTCCCACAAGTCTCTCGTGCCTAGGAGGTCGTGTGTGCCAAGTTTCGTGCCTAAACGACGCCGTTTGGTGATTTTGGGGCGTTAACGCCTCGGATTCAAGTTTCTTAAGGAAGTAGTTTGCCTAAAGTGAAATCCGGCTCTAACTCCCAAACCGGGAACCCGATTCGAGCCCCGTTTTCTCCCACAAGTCTCTCGTGCCTAGGAGGTCGTGTGTGCCAAGTTTCGTGCCTAAACGACGCCATTTGGTGATTTTGGGGCGTTAACGCCTCGGATTCAAGTTTCTTAAGGAAGTAGTTTGCCTAAAGTGAAATCCGGCACTAACTCCCAAACCGGGAACCCGATTCGAGCCCCGTCTTCTCCCACAAGTCTCTCGTGCCTAGGCGGTCGTTTGTGCCAAGTTTTGTGCCTAAACAACGCCGTTTGGTGATTTTGGGGCGTTAACGCCTCGGATTCAAGTTTCTTAAGGAAGTAGTTTGCCAAAAGTGAAATCCGGCTCTAACTCCCAAACCGGGAACCCGATTCGAGCCCCATCTTCTCCCACACGTCTCTCATGCCTAGGCGGTCGTGTGTGCCAAGTTTCGTGCCTAAACGATACCGTTTGGTGATTTTGGGGCGTTAACGCCTCGGATTCAAGTTTCTTAAAGAAGTAGTTTGCCTAAAGTGAAATCCGGCTCTAACTCCCAAACCGGGAACCCGATTCGAGCCCCGTCTTCTCCCACAAGTCTCTTGTGCCTAGGCAGTCGTGTGTGCCAATTTTTGTGCCTAAACGACGCCGTTTGGTGATTTTGGGGCGTTAACGCCTCGGATTCAAGTTTCTTAAGGAAGTAGTTTGCCTAAAGTGAAATCTGCTCTAACTCCCAAACTGAACCCGATTCGAGCCGGCTTTCTCCCACAAGTCTTTCGTGCCTAGGTCGTGTGCTAAGTTTCAGGCCTAAACGACGCCTGGTGATTTTGGGGCGTTAACGCCTCGGATTCAAGTTTCTTAAGGAAGTAGTTTGCCTAAAGTGAAATCCGGCTCTAACTCCCAAACCGGGAACCCGATTCGAGCCCCGCTTTCTCCCACAAGTCTCGTGCCTAGGCGGTCGTGGTGTGCCATGTTTCGTGCCTAAACGACGCCCGTTGGTGATTTTGGGGCGTTAACGCCTCGATTCAAGTTTCTAAGGAAGTAGTTTGCCTAAAGTGAAATCCGACTCTAACTCCCAAACCGAACCCGATTCGAGCCCCTCTTCTCCCACAAGTCTCTCGTGCCTAGGCGGTCGTATGTGCCAAGTTTCGTGCCTAAACGACGTCGTTTGGTGATTTTGGGGCGTTAACGCCTCGGATTCAAGTTTCTTAAGGAAGTAGTTTGCCTAAAGTGAAATCCGGCTCTAACTCCCAAACCGGGAACCCGATTCGAGCCCCGTCTTCTCCCACAAGTCTCTCATGCCTAGGCGGTCGTTTGTGCCAAGTTTCGTGCCTAAACAACGCCGTTTGGTGATTTTGGGGCGTTAACGCCTCGGATTCAAGTTTCTTAAGGAAGTAGTTTGCTTAAAGTGAAATCCGGCTCTAACTCCCAAACCGGGAACCCGATTCGAGCCCCATCTTCTCCCACACGTCTCTCGTGCCTAGGCGGTCGTGTGTGCCAAGTTTCGTGCCTAAACGATACCGTTTGGTGATTTTGGGGCGTTAACGCCTCGGATTCAAGTTTCTTAAAGAAGTAGTTTGCCTAAAGTGAAATCCGGCTCTATCTCCCAAACCGGGAACCCGATTCGAGCCCTGTCTTCTCCCACAAGTCTCTCGTGCCTACGAGGTTGTGTGTGCCAAGTTTCGTGCCTAAACGACGTCGTTTGGTGATTTTGGGGCGTTAACGCCTCGGATTCAAATTTCTTAAGGAAGTAGTTTGCCTAAAGTGAAATCCGGCACTAACTCCCAAACCGGGAACCCGATTCGAGCCCCGTCTTCTCCCACAAGTCTCTTGTGCCTAGGCAGTCGTGTGTGCCAATTTTTGTGCCTAAACGACGCCGTTTGGTGATTTTGGGGCGTTAACGCCTCGGATTCAAGTTTCTTAAGGAAGTAGTTTGCCTAAAGTGAAATCCGGCTCTAACTCCCAAACTGGGAACCCGATTCGAGCCCCGTCTTCTCCCACAAGTCTCTCGTGCCTAGGCGGTCGTGTGTGCCTAGTTTCGTGCCTAAACGACGCCGTTTGGTGATTTTGGGGCGTTAACGCTTCTTAAGGAAGTAGTTTGCCTAAAGTGAAATCCGACTCTAACTCCCAAACCGGGAACCCGATTCGAGCCCCGTCTTCTCCCACAAGTCTCTCGTGCCTAGGCAGTCGTGTCTGCCCAGTTTCGTGCCTAAACGACGTCGTTTGGTGATTTTGGGGCGTTAACGCCTCGGATTCAAGTTTCTTAAGGAAGTAGTTTGCCTAAAGTGAAATCCGGCTCTAACTCCCAAACCGGGAACCCGATTCGAGCCCCGTCTTCTCCCACAAGTCTCTCATGCCTAGGAAGTTTCGTGCCTAAACAACGCCAAGCAGGATTTTGGGGCGCGCCTCGGATTCAAGTTTCTTAAGGAAGTAGTTTGCTTAAAGTGAAATCCGCTCTAACTCCCAAACCGAACCCGATTCGAGCCCCATCTTCTCCCACAAGTCTCGTGCCTAGGCGGTCGTGTGTGCTAAGTTTCGTGCCTAAACGACGCGTTTGGTGATTTTGGGGCGTTAACGCCTCGATTCAAGTTTCTTAAAGAAGTAGTTTGCCTAAAGTGAAATCCGCTCTAACTCCCAAACCGAACCCGATTCGAGTCCCGCCTTTCTCCCACAAGTCTCGTGCCTAGGCGGTCGTGTGTGCCAAGTTTCGTGCCTAAACGACGCTTTGGTGATTTTGGGCGTTAACGCCTCGGATTCAAATTTCTTAAGGAAGTAGTTTGCCTAAAGTGAAATCCGGCACTAACTCCCAAACCGGGAACCCGATTCGAGCCCCGTCTTCTCCCACAAGTCTCTTGTGCCTAGGCAGTCGTGTGTGCCAATTTTTGTGCCTAAACGACGCCGTTTGGTGATTTTGGGGCGTTAACGCCTCGGATTCAAGTTTCTTAAGGAAGTAGTTTGCCTAAAGTGAAATCCGACTCTAACTCCCAAACCGGGAACCCGATTCGAGCCCCGTCTTCTCCCACAAGTCTCGTGCCTAGGCGGTCGTGTGCCAAGTTTCGGCCTAAACGACGCCTTGGTGATTTTGGGGCGTTAACGCCTCGGATTCAAGTTTCTAAGGAAGTAGTTTGCCTAAAGTGAAATCCGCTCTAACTCCCAAACCGAACCCGATTCGAGCCCCGTCTTCTCCCACAAGTCTCGTGGCTAGGAGGTCGTGTGCCAAGTTTCGTGCCTAAACGACGCGTTTGGTGATTTTGGGGCGAACGCCTCGGATTCAAATTTCTTAAGGAAGTAGTTTGCCTAAAGTGAACTGCACTAACTCCCAAACCGGAACCCGATTCGAGCCCCGTCTTCTCCCACAAGTCTCTCGTGCCTAGGCGGTCGTGTGTGCTAAGTTTCAGGCCTAAACGACGCCGTTTGGTGATTTTGGGCGTTAACGCCTCAATTCAAGTTTCTTAAGGAAGTAGTTTGCCTAAAGTGAAATCGGCTCTAACTCCCAAACCGGGAACCCGATTCGAGCCCCGCCTTTCTCCCACAAGTCTCTCGTGCCTAGGCGGTCGTGTGCTAAGTTTCAGGCCTAAACGACGCCAAGCAGGATTTTGGGCGTTAACGCCCGGATTCAAGTTTCTTAAGGAAGTAGTTTGCCTAAAGTGAAATCCGCTCTAACTCCCAAACCGGGAACCCGATTCGAGCCCCGTCTTCTCCCACAAGTCTCGTGCCTAGGCGGTCGTGTGCTAAGTTTCAGGCCTAAACGACGCCATGGTGATTTTGGGGCGCGCCTGGATTCAAGTTTCTAAGGAAGTAGTTTGCCTAAAGTGAAATCCGCTCTAACTCCCAAACCGAACCCGATTCGAGCCCCGCCTTTCTCCCACAAGTCTCTCGTGCCTAGGAGGTCGTGTGCTAAGTTTCGGCCTAAACGACGCTGCAGGTGATTTTGGGGCGTTAACGCCTCGGATTCAAGTTTCTTAAGGAAGTAGTTTGCCTAAAGTGAAATCCGCTCTAACTCCCAAACCGGGAACCCGATTCGAGCCCGCCTTTCTCCCACAAGTCTCGTGCCTAGGCGGTCGTGTGTGCCAAGTTTCGTGCCTAAACGACGCCGTTTGGTGATTTTGGGCGTTAACGCCTCGGATTCAAGTTTCTTAAGGAAGTAGTTTGCCTAAAGTGAAATCCGCTCTAACTCCCAAACCGAACCCGATTCGAGCCCCGCCTTTCTCCCACAAGTCTCGTGCCTAGGCGGTCGTGGTGTGCTAAGTTTCGTGCCTAAACGACGCTGCAGTGATTTTGGGGCGCAACGCCTGGATTCAAGTTTCTTAAGGAAGTAGTTTGCCTAAAGTGAAATCCGGCTCTAACTCCCAAACCGGGAACCCGATTCGAGCCCTGCTTCTCCCACAAGTCTCGTGCCTAGGCGGTCGTGTGTGCCAAGTTTCAGGCCTAAACGACGCTTGGTGATTTTGGGGCAACGCCTCGATTCAAGTTTCTTAAGGAAGTAGTTTGCCTAAAGTGAAATCCGCTCTAACTCCCAAACCGGGAACTCGATTCGAGCCCCGTCTTCTCCCACAAGTCTCTCGTGCCTAGGCGGTCGTGGTGCCAAGTTTCAGGCCTAAACGACGCTGTTTGGGATTTTGGGGCGTTAACGCCTGATTCAAGTTTCTTAAGGAAGTAGTTTGCCTAAAGTGAAATCCGCTCTAACTCCCAAACCGGGAACCCGATTCGAGCCCTGACTTCTCCCACAAGTCTCTCGTGCCTAGGTCGTGTGTGCCAAGTTTCGTGCCTAAACGACGCCATGGTGATTTTGGGCGTTAACGCCTCGGATTCAAGTTTCTTAAGGAAGTAGTTTGCCTAAAGTGAAATCGGCTCTAACTCCCAAACCGAACCCGATTCGAGCCCCTGCCTTTCTCCCACAAGTCTCGTGCCTAGGCGGTCGTGTGTGCTAAGTTTCGTGCCTAAACGACGCCGCAGGATTTTGGGGCTAACGCCTCGGATTCAAGTTTCTAAGGAAGTAGTTTGCCTAAAGTGAAATCCGGCTCTAACTCCCAAACCGAACCCGATTCGAGCCCCTCTTCTCCCACAAGTCTCTCGTGCCTAGGCGGTCGTGTGCCAAGTTTCGTGCCTAAACGACGCCGCAGGATTTTGGGGCGTTAACGCCTCGGATTCAAGTTTCTAAGGAAGTAGTTTGCCTAAAGTGAAATCCGCTCTAACTCCCAAACCGAACCCGATTCGAGCCCCTTTCTCCCACAAGTCTCTCGTGCCTAGGCGGTCGTGGTGCTAAGTTTCGTGCCTAAACGACGCTGCAGGTGATTTTGGGGCGTTAACGCCTGGATTCAAGTTTCTTAAGGAAGTAGTTTGCCTAAAGTGAAATCTGCTCTAACTCCCAAACCGGAACCCGATTCGAGCCCCGCCTTTCTCCCACAAGTCTCTCGTGCCTAGGCGGTCGTGTGTGCCAAGTTTCAGGCCTAAACGACGCCATGGTGATTTTGGGCGTTAACGCCTGGATTCAAGTTTCTTAAGGAAGTAGTTTGCCTAAAGTGAAATCCGCTCTAACTCCCAAACCGAACCCGATTCGAGCCCCGCCTTTCTCCCACAAGTCTTCGTGCCTAGGCGGTCGTGTGTGCTAAGTTTCGTGCCTAAACGACGCCATGGTGATTTTGGGGCGTTAACGCCTGATTCAAGTTTCTTAAGGAAGTAGTTTGCCTAAAGTGAAATCCGCACTAACTCCCAAACCGAACCCGATTCGAGCCCCGCTTTCTCCCACAAGTCTCTCGTGCCTAGGCGGTCGTGTGTGCCAAGTTTCGTGCCTAAACGACGCTTTGGTGATTTTGGGGTTAACGCCTCGATTCAAGTTTCTAAGGAAGTAGTTTGCCTAAAGTGAAATCCGGCTCTAACTCCCAAACCGAACCCGATTCGAGCCCCGCCTTCTCCCACAAGTCTCTCGTGCCTAGGCGGTCGTGTGCCAAGTTTCAGGCCTAAACGACGCTGCTTGGTGATTTTGGGGCGTCAACGCCTCGGATTCACGTTTCTTACGGGAGGAATTTGCCTAAAGTGAAATCCCGCTCTAACTCCCAAACCGGGAGCCCGATTCGTGCCCCCTCTTCTCCCATAAGACTCTCGTGCCTAGGCGGTCGTGTGCCTAGTTTCGTGCCTAAACGACGCCGCAGGTGATTTTGGGGCGTTAACGCATTCAAGTTTCTAAGGAAGTAGTTTGCCTAAAGTGAAATCTGCTCTAACTCCCAAACCGAACCCGATTCGAGCCCCGTCTTCTCCCACAAGTCTCTCGTGCCTAGGCGGTCGTGTGTGCTAAGTTTCAGGCCTAAACGACGCCGCAGGTGATTTTGGGGCGAACGCCTCGGATTCAAGTTTCTAAGGAAGTAGTTTGCCTAAAGTGAAATCCGGCTCTAACTCCCAAACCGAACCCGATTCGAGCCCCGCCTTTCTCCCACAAGTCTCTCGTGCCTAGGTCGTGTGTGCCAAGTTTCGCCTAAACGACGCCGTTGGTGATTTTGGGGCGCACCTCGATTCAAGTTTCTTAAGGAAGTAGTTTGCCTAAAGTGAAATCCGCTCTAACTCCCAAACCGAACCCGATTCGAGCCCGCCTTTCTCCCACAAGTCTCTCGTGCCTAGGCGGTCGGTGTGCCAAGTTTCGTGCCTACACCACGCTGTGTGGTGATTTTGAGGTGTTCACGCCTCGGATTCAAGTTTCTTAAGGAAGTAGTTTGCCTAAAGTGAAATCCGCTCTAACTCCCAAACCGAACCCGATTCGAGCCCCGCCTTCTCCCACAAGTCTCGTGCCTAGGCGGTCGTGTGTGCCAAGTTTCGTGCCTAAACGACGCTGCAGGATTTTGGGGCGTTAACGCCTCGATTCAAGTTTCTTAAGGAAGTAGTTTGCCTAAAGTGAAATCCGGCTCTAACTCCCAAACCGGGAACCCGATTCGAGCCCCGTCTTCTCCCACAAGTCTCTCGTGCCTAGGAGGTCGTGTGTGCCAAGTTTCGTGCCTAAACGACGCCGTTTAGTGATTTTGGAGCGTTAACGCCTCGGATTCAAGTTTCTTAAGGAAGTAGTTTGCCTAAAGTGAAATCTGGCTCTAATACCTAAACCGGGAACCCGATTCGAGCCCCGTCTTCTCCCAGAAGTGTCTCGTGCCTAGGAGGTCGTGTGTGTTAAGTTTCGTGCCTAAACGACGCTGTTTGGTGATTTTGGAGCGTTAACGCCTCGGATTCAAGTTTCTTAAGGAAGTAGTTTGCCTAAAGTGAAATCTGCCTCTAATTCCTAAACCGGGAAACCGATTCGAGCCCCGTCTTCTCCCACAAGTCTCTCGTGCCTAGGAGGTCGTGTGTGCCAAGTTTCGTGCCTAAACGACGCCGTTTGGTGATTTTGGGCGCGCCTGGATTCAAGTTTCTAAGGAAGTAGTTTGCCTAAAGTGAAATCCGCTCTAACTCCCAAACCGAACCCGATTCGAGCCCCGCTTTCTCCCACAAGTCTCGTGCCTAGGAGGTCGTGGTGCTAAGTTTCAGGCTAAACGACGCCAAGGTGATTTTGGGGCGTAACGCCTCGATTCAAGTTTCATAAGGAAGAAGTTTGCCTAAAGTGAAACCGGGCCCTACCCCCCAAACCGGGAACCCGATCCGACCCCCGCCTTCCCCCACAAGTCCCCCGTGCCTAGGAGGTCGTGTGTGCCAAGTTTCGTGCCTAAACGACGCCGTTTGGTGATTTTGGGGCGTTAACGCCTCGGATTCAAGTTTCTTAAGGAAGTAGTTTGCCTAAAGTGAAATCCGGCTCTAACTCCCAAACCGGGAACCCGATTCGAGCCCCGCCTTTCTCCCACAAGTCTCTCGTGCCTAGGAGGTCGTGTGTGCCAAGTTTCGTGCCTAAACGACGCTGCTTGGTGATTTTGGGGCGACGCCTCGGATTCAAGTTTCTAAGGAAGTAGTTTGCCTAAGGTGAAATCTGGCTCTAACTCCCAAACCGGGAACCCGATTCGAGCCCCGTCTTTCTCCCACAAGTCTCTCGTGCCTAGGCGGTCGTGTGTGCCAAGTTTCAGGCCTAAACGACGCCATGGTGATTTTGGGCGTTAACGCCTCGGATTCAAGTTTCTAAGGAAGTAGTTTGCCTAAAGTGAAATCCGCTCTAACTCCCAAACCGAACCCGATTCGAGCCCCGTCTTCTCCCACAAGTCTCTCGTGCCTAGGCGGTCGGTGTGCCAAGTTTCGTGCCTAAACGACGCCAAGCAGGTGATTTTGGGGCGCACCTCGGATTCAAATTTCTTAAGGAAGTAGTTTGCCTAAAGTGAAATCCGGCACTAACTCCCAAACCGGGAACCCGATTCGAGCCCCGTCTTCTCCCACAAGTCTCTCGTGCCTAGGCGGTCGTGTGTGCCAATTTTCGTGCCTAAACGACGCTGTTTGGTGATTTTGGGGCGTTAACGCCTCGGATTCAAGTTTCTTAAGGAAGTAGTTTGCCTAAAGTGAAATCCGGCTCTAACTCCCAAACCGGGAACCCGATTCGAGCCCCGTCTTCTCCCACAAGTCTCTCGTGCCTAGGCGGTCGTGTGTGCCAAGTTTCGTGCCTAAACGACGCCGTTTGGTGATTTTGGGGCGTTAACGCCTCGGATTCAAGTTTCTTAAGGAAGTAGTTTGCCTAAAGTGAAATCCGGCTCTAACTCCCAAACCGGGAACCCGATTCGAGCCCCGTCTTCTCCCACAAGTCTCTCGTGCCTAGGCGGTCGTGTGTGCCAAGTTTCGTGCCTAAACGACGCCGTTTGGTGATTTTGGGGCGTTAACGCCTCGGATTCATGTTTCTTAAGGTAGTAGTTTGTATAAAGTGAAATCCGGCTCTAACTCCCAAATCGGGAACCCGATTCGATCCCTGTCTTCTCCCAGAAGTCTCTCGTGCCTAGGCGGTCGTGTGTGCCAAGTTTCGTGCCTAAACGACGCCGTTTGGTTATTTTGGGGCGTTAACGCCTCGGATTCAAGTTTCTTAAGGAAGTAGTTTGCCTAAAGTGAAATCCGGCTCTAACTCCCAAACCGGGAACCCGGTTCGAGCCCCGTCTTCTCCCACAAGTCTCTCGTGCCTAGGCGGTCGTGTGTGCCAAGTTTCGTGCCTAAACAACGCCGTTTGGTGATTTTGGGGCGTTAACGCCTCGGATTCAAGTTTCTTAAGGAAGTAGTTTGCCTAAAGTGAAATCCGGCTCTAACTCCCAAACCGGGAACCCGATTCGAGCCCCGTCTTCTGCCTCAAGTCTCTCGTGCCTAGGCGGTCGTGTGTGCCAAGTTTCAGGCTAAACGACGCTGGTGATTTTGGGGCGTTCACGCCACAGATTCAAGTTCCTTAAGGAAGTAGTTTGCCTAAAGTGAAATTCGGCTCTAACACCCAAACCGGGAACCCGATTCGAGCCCCGTCTTCTCACACAAGTCTCTCGTGCCTAGGCGGTCGTGGTGTGCTAAGTTTCAGGCCTAAACGACGCCATGGTGATTTTGGGGCGTTAACGCCTCGGATTCAAGTTTCTTAAGGAAGTAGTTTGCCTAAAGTGAAATCCGCTCTAACTCCCAAACCGAACCCGATTCGACCCCGCCTTCTCCCACAAGTCTCTCGTGCCTAGGAGGTCGTGTGTGCCAAGTTTCAGCCTAAACGACGCCGCAGGTGATTTTGGGGCGTTAACGCCTCGGATTCAAGTTTCTTAAGGAAGTAGATTGCCTAAAGTGAAATCCGCTCTAACTCCCAAACCGAACCCGATTCGAGCCCCGTTCTCCCACAAGTCTCGTGCCTAGGAGGTCGTGTGTGCCAAGTTTCGGCCTAAACGACGCCATGGTGATTTTGGGGCAACGCCTCGGATTCAAATTTCTAAAGGAAGTAGTTTGCCAAAAGTGAAATCCGCACTAACTCCCAAACCGAACCCGATTCGAGCCCCGCCTTCTCCCACAAGTCTCTCGTGCCTAGGCGGTCGTGTGTGCTAAGTTTCGTGCCTAAACGACGCCATGGTGATTTTGGGGCGTTAACGCCTCGGATTCAAGTTTCTAAGGAAGTAGTTTGCCTAAAGTGAAATCCGCTCTAACTCCCAAACCGAACCCGATTCGAGCCCTGCCTTTTCCCACAAGTCTCGTGCCTAGGCGGTCGTGTGTGCCAAGTTTCGCCTAAACGACGCCTTGGTTATTTTGGGCGTTAATGCCTCGGATTCAAGTTTCTTAAGGAAGTAGTTTGCCTAAAGTGAAATCCGCTCTAACTCCCAAACCGAACCCGATTCGAGCCCCGCCTTCTCCCACAAGTCTCGTGCCTAGGCGGTCGTGTGTGCCAAGTTTCGTGCTAAACGACGCTTTGGTGATCTTGGGGCGATCACGCCTCGGATTCAAGTTTCTTAAGGAAGTAGTTTGCCTAAAGTGAAATCCGCTCTAACTCCCAAACCGAACCCGATTCGAGCCCCGCCTTTCTCCCACAAGTCTCTCGTGACTAGGCGGTCGTGTGTGCCAAGTTTCGTGCCTAAACGACGCCGTTTGGTGATTTTGGGGCGTTAACGCCTCGGATTCAAGTTACTTAAGGAAGTAGTTTGCCTAGAGTGAAATCCGCCTCTAACTCCCAAACCGAACCCGATTCGAGCCCCGCCTTCTCCCACAAGTCTCTCGTGCCTAGGCGGTCGTGGTGTGCTAAGTTTCGTGCCTAAACGACGCCAAGGTGATTTTGGGGCGTTAACGCTCGGATTCAAGTTTCTAAGGAAGTAGTTTGCCTAAAGTGAAATCCGCTCTAACTCCCAAACCGAACTCGATTCGAGCCCTGCTTCTCCCACAAGTCTCTCGTGCCTAGGCGGTCGTGTGTGCTAAGTTTCGTGCCAAAACGACGCCAAGCAGGATTTTGGGGCGTTAACGCCTCGGATTCAAGTTTCTTAAGGAAGTAGTTTGCCTAAAGTGAAATCCGGCTCTAACTCCCAAACCTGAACCCGATTCGAGCCCCGCTTTCTCCCACAAGTCTCTCGTGCCTAGGAGGTCGTGTGTGCCAAGTTTCGTGCTAAACCGACGCTGCTGGTGATTTTGGGCGTTAACGCTCGGAGTCAAATTTCTTAAGGAAGTAGTTTGCCTAAAGTGAAATCCGGTTAACTCCCAAACCGGGAACCCGATTCGAGCCCCGCCTTTCTCCCACAAGTCTCTCGTGCCTAGGCGGTCGTGTGTGCCAAGTTTCAGGCTAAACGACGCCAAGGGATTTTGGGGCGTTAACGCCTCGGATTCAAGTTTCTTGAGGAAGTAGTTTGCCTAAAGTGAAATCCGGCACTAACTCCCAAATCGGGAACTCGATTCGAGCCCCGTCTTCTCCCACAAGTCTCTCGTGCCTAGGTGGTCTTGTGTGCCAAGTTTCGTGCCTAAACGACGCCGTTTGGTGATTTTGGGGCGTTAACGCCTCGGATTCACGTTTCTTAAGGAAGTAGTTTGCCTAAAGTGAAATCCGGCTCTAACTCCCAAACCGGGAACCCGATTCGAGCCCCGTCTTCTCCCACATATCTCTCGTGCGTAGGAGGTCGTGTGTGCCAATTTTCGTGCTAAATCCGGCTCTAACTAGTCCTGTCTTCTCCCACAAGTCTCTTAACTTATAATGTAAAGAATGCAAAGATACATTTTAGCTTAGAATGCAAAGATACATTTTATACCTGATCTTCTGGTGGTGGTGTATATGGATTCTCATAGTCTGCAGATTCCCTAAATACCCGGTGGCCACTCGATGCATTAGGAACCTATGTTAGTCAATGCATAATGTGTTAATCATATTCGGATTTTATACATAATCTTGAGTGAAAATTGAACTATCAAACAATTTAATTTATATGGAACCTGTCTGTTGTGATCCACACTCGGCCCCTGTGACACAAGGGTCATCATCTCAGCTCTCATCTGCTGCAAATGTGTAGAGAACTCTGCTCGCAGCTCCTCCCCCAACTCATCCCTTAGCTCTGCACGAACCTTCTGCGTGATCTGATCAATAGTCGATGGCTGGGGTGTTGACTGTGATGGCCCAGCACCATCTCCATACACCGCTCTCCGAGGCACAATTCTCCAGATAAAGTGCATAATATCCATGTCCGTCATGACCCATCAACTCATGGAATATGGCATTCCTAGCCTCCAAAGTCCCACCATCCTCGTGTAGCATAGAGAGTTGACGATTAAACTCATCCTCAGATTCAATAAGACATACAAGTATATGCCAAATTAAGATGGTTGACACACAAAAATAAACTTTAAATACAATCAAAGGTGTTTGAAAACTACCAAGGTCCGATAACCTCTGGGTCATCTACTCTACGTGTCATAAGCCAAACATTCATTTTATCAAGAGACTCCTCATCGTCATCTACATTTTTTTAGACATATGAAAATTAGAATCCAAATAATTTGCAAATATACAATGTTTATTTATATACAAAAATAAAACAATAAAATGTAAACCTCATGCCGTATCTGAGAGAGAGTAGTACGCCCTGTGGTATGAGCTATGCCGTGAGCTTGCCGATTTTTAGCGTTCCTACTTGCAATTTTCTATAACAAGTTCAACAAATGTAAGTATGTAAATATGATTTGTATGTTTACATATCATAAATATAACGTAATTGTATACCTCAAAGATCTAAGTACGCCAATACTCCACAAGTTGTTCCCACTGGCTTGGCACAATGTTCATGGGAACATCATCCTTCAGATTAGGATCAGAGCTTCTAGGCTTGAAATACTTAGCCTTAAGCTTGTTCTTGTGATCCTTCCATATGCTGTTGCAGTTTTTCATGCAGATTGGCTTGTACTCCTCTGGACATATATTCAAATTGTCCTATAAAACACAATTTCAAAGTTTAAGGCTAAGTATAACACAAATTTGGAATTCGAATTTGTGAACAAAAATATACTTTTACCTTCACATCCTTCCAGATAGCATCAACAATATCATCAGGCACATTGTTCCAGTCAAGAAAAGTAAGAGGAACAATGTTACCATTCCGCACAATAATGCCAAGTTGAGTAGTTAACTTTGCCACGTTATCCCCTATTGGGCAGTAATTTCCATCAAATTGTATGTCCAGCTTTTTACCAGTACCCCACTCTTTAATGCCCTTGGCACATCCTCTACCACGCCTAGTCGAGGTTGATGAAGAACTAACATGACCTGTGATATACAATAATAATAAACAATACGCAATGGTAATAAACAAATGCAAATTTAAATAATGTGAATATAAATCATATCAAATAAACCTGAGGTGGGCTGTGAAGAAGTCGAAGGGTCTGCAAAATACAATAAGAATAAACAAGTTATATATAATAAGTATAAATAAATGTATGTGTAAATAATTTTCATACAAATCAAAGCAAATTTATATACCTGCAGATGGCTCATAAGCTGATGATGATAGCTGCTGTAGTGCCACTGATGGTGGACGCACCGATGGTAGGCGTGGAGGCTGAGTACATGGTAGATGCTCAGATGGTGGTGGCACTAATGGTAGGTGCGGTCGATACGGTGGTACTAATGGCCCCTCAGATGGTGGTGGCACTAATGGCCCCTCCGATAGTGGCCGATGTGATGCCTCATCTGATGGTGGTGCTACTGATGTCCGGTTATGTAGCACATCAGACATAATGCGCCGGGGATGATCAGGCTTCCTCTTCCTTCCCATAATAATCTGCAAGCAATATAACATTAATTGACATTAGAAACATAGACAATGGTTTGTCATCAACTATAATATGACATTAATTGAACTAATACAATTACAAAGACAAAGTAAATTCAGAAATTGATGATTAACTACAACCTTAGCCTTAATTGAATTACTAATGTTGATTAAATATCAGCCTATTTGAACATCAACTGTATCCCCTTCTACGGCTTCCCTCACCCAACCAACTTCTTCATCACGAAGCATTATATTTTCTTCCAATTGTTGGCTCATGTATGGGTCGATTTGTGGATCAGTCGAACTCATATCAAATAAACCTCTTTGAGACATCTTCACCACGACTTGCCACCGTTGTAACGGGTCCGCAACATACCAAACTTGCTCGCTTGGGACACCAAGATGATAGGTTCCTTGCTAATTCGATCATCTCGGTACAACAAATGATTGAAGTTCACCAACGTGAAATTGAAGACATCTTCTTTCTTTCCGTGAATGTTGTCAATCCAATCACACTTAAACAACACATGTTTCTTCTCATTGGAATATCGAATCTCAACAATATCTCACAATTGTCCATAATAGTACATGCATCCCACACGAGGATTCTTGTCTTTTCGACTAGCATAACTTATGGTATCTCCTTCAAAGCTACACCACAATTTTGTGTGGCTCGACGATCATCCATGGCCTTTACTCGACAATCAAACCCATTCAAGATATACCGTTGAACCTCCTTGCCAGGTTATGAGGACCATTTGCCAATAGAATAATCTCTTTAGAAAATATGACATCAGTAGTCCTTCGCAAAGTTTGGACCTATTTAACACGAAAATGTAAAATTTAAAATGTATATCGACGTAAGTAACTAGAATCTATAGAGTTAAATACATACATGTTCCTTGAACCAAATGTGAAAATTTTCAAAATGTTCACGCCGAAGTTGGTGATCGTCGACACGAGGCATTTTGAGCTTAAGTACTTCAAGGTGTTTGCTGTGTAGATTGAAATTTTAGCAATACAAAAAATTTAGTTGAAAATTCAATACAACATAATAAAATATTGAGTGAGTGACTTAACCTACTTTATGAATGGTTGAACCGCGCTTGTATTGCATAAGATGTACCGATGAGCTTGTACCCAAGAAGTATTATCAAGATAAAAGCTTGTGTTCTCACCAGTAGCATGACCCAAATTATCAAGACCACTATAGTTCCTCACGGTCGACTAGATTTGGTTTCCACATCATTGAGATATTGTGCACAAAAATTCATGCATTCTTCCATAAGATATCCTTTAGCAATTGATCCTTCAGGTTGAGCTCTATTACGCACGTATTGCTTCAAAGTAAGAAGATACCTCTCAATTGGATACATCCATCTAAACCTAATCGCTCCACCCAATAAGGCTTCATCAGCTAGATGTACAGGCAAGTGCTCCATTATATCAAAAAAACTCGGAGGAAATATTTTCTCTAGATGACAAAGTGTTATAGCGATACGATCTTGAATATATTGCAAATCCGTCGCACGATTCACTTTCGAACACAATTGTCTAAAGAAATTGCTCAATTCAATCAAGGGTTCAATTACATTCTTCGGTAACGATCTTCGAATAGCCAATGGAATAAGTTGTTGCATCAGAATATGACTATCGTGGCTCTTAAGACCCCCAATGCTTCTATCATGTAAGCGCACACGACGTGATATATTGGATGAATACCCGTCGGGAACTCTTACTTCCTTCAACACTTTCAAGAACAAATCTTTCTCATCCTTGGTCATCGTGAATTGTGCTGGTGGTAAATAGGCTTTATTCGACCCTCTTAACTGTAAATGTAGGGGTTTTCTAATATTCATATCTTGTAAATCACGCCGAGCATTAACACCATCCTTCGATTTTCCTACAACCCCTAATATTGTCCACAACACATTGTTACAAACATTCTTCTCTATATGCATCACATCGAGGTTGTGTCTTATTAGATTGTGCTCCCAATATGGCAATTCATAAAAGATACTCTTTTTCTTCCAACTATGGGTGCGATGTCCAGCTTTCTCCTTCTCTACCTGTCTCCTATGCCTCTCCTTAAGGTCATCCCTCTTGTATTGGGTTAAAACACCCTCAGATTGTAATTGTAGCAACATCTCAGTTCCAGACAACAAATTTGGTTTGAGTCTAACTTCCCGACTACCATCAAATGATACTTTATCCTTCCGGAATTTATGGCCAGTAGGTAAAAATCTGCGATGACCCAAGTATGATTGTTTCCTACTATGCTTCAACCAATACGATGTAGTTTGCTTATTGCAACAAGGACATGCATATTCGCCTTTAGTGCTCCATCCTGACAATTTTGCATATGCAGGAAAATCACTAATTGTCCACAAGAAAGTCAAGATGCATTTGAAACATTTGATTTGTTGATGCATCAAATGTTGACACACCCTCATTCCATAGTTCTTTCAACTCCTCAATCAACGGTTGCATATACACATCAATCTTGTCACCAAGTCCTTTCGGGCCGTCAGTAAGCACAGATAAAATTAGAAATGGTTGCTTCATGCACATCCATGGTGGCAGGTTGTATGGAATGAGCACAACAGGCCAAGTGCTATGAACTATGTTCATCGTCCTGAATGGGTTAAAACCATCAGATGCTAAGCCAAGCCTTACATTTCGGCAATCATTACTAAAGTCAATATTCCGATGGTCAAAATCTTTCCATGCAAGGGAGTCAGTAGGATGCCTGAAGACACCATTATCAGTTCGTTCCTCTGCATGCCATCTCATTAACTTGGCCGTCTTCGATGACATAAACAACCTCTGCAACCTTGGCTTTAAAGGAAAATACCTCATCTGTTTTGCAGCTATTTGTTTGCCACCTTTGTTAGGACCATTTGAACCACCATCACCATTTGATTTCCATCTAGAACTGTTGCATATGACACATTTATCAAGATTGGCGTCCTCGTTTCGAAACAACATGCAACTGTTGGGACATGCATCCCACGTCTCATACGTGAAGCCCAAATCTGTTGTGACCTTTTGAGCTTTATAATATGAGTCCGGGAGTTTCACACCCAACGGGAATGCCTCATTCAATAACTCAAGCAACATGTCAACAGACTTGTTCGTCCATCGATTAAGCACCTTCAAATGTAGAAGTCGCACAATGAATGACAAAGATGTGAACTTCGACAACCGGATACAATTCACTTTGTGCATCTTGAAGAAGTTTGAAATACTTTGCGCTCTCAGATTTGGATCGAGCTGGGTTCAGATGCATGGGGATCAGCCCTGTGGTTCATCACCCTCAAGACTTGTACCGGCATGTGGATTTCCCATAGCCCCTTGTATCATTCCAATCATATCATCCCCAATGTCTGAATTAGCTAATGTTTTATTCTCTCTATTACCATGCAGAGATACGTAAGATTCCCCATGATTAATCCAATGTTTGTATTTTTTAAAAAAACCATTCAAAATCAGATGCTCCCGTACACCGTCTCGTACAAAATAGTATCGATTCTCACACTTCCTACACGGACAACTGATCATCGAACCTTCAACCCTATTGGTGTAGGCAAACACAAGGAATTAATCAATCCCATTAATGTATTCGCTCGACATCCTATTTGGCAAATCAATCCAACTCTTATCCATCATCTGTACACATCCACAAAAATATCTCATCGAAGTAACTCTAAATATAATACCTTTAACTCAAACCTATTCGAAAAAATACTCAAAACTCATCTATTTAAGTTTGACTAAGAAATTCTTCGCCGATTGCCAACTGTCATGTTTTTATTTGTTGCATGATGACATTTAAAATTCCTAGAAATTATATTCAATATATTTCTCAATTTCAAGTCTGATTCATGATTTGATTCACAAATGGAAGGTTTAATCTTTATTTACTTGCTGCTAACAGGTTGAAGGAGCCTTTGTACAAGGAGTTGGATTTTTTATGCTTGAAGAATATCTCACAAACTCTGATGGATTTTTTATACTAATCTGAATTTTTTGATTTTTTAATTTTACTCAAAAGTCTAAAGTCACATTTCAAATTGTTCCATTCCATTTAGTCCGCTTTTACTCAACTAACAAATTGTGATTATTTCGGCAATATACATCTTCTTAATACAATTTTCAGAATATTTTATAGACAAACATACTACTGTTGTTGTAACAATTTAAATCATACATCTTATAAATTTATGTATATATTATTTTTAAAAATAATAATAAATTGATTTGTTAATTATATGCCACAAGATTTTATTGACAAGCATGATTTTAAAATTTTATCATTTACCTTTTACGATAAATAAGATGAAATAATATAAGTAGGATAATTGAACCAATATAATTTTTTGGGAAATTTATTTTTCAGTAATGAAAAAATAATCTCATTTTCATAGTGGTACAAGTCTCCTATGTACATGGTGTAAGCCTATTTCTATGCTTGGTGCAAATTTTTTGTGTATCAGAATTGCACTATTTCACTAATTTATAATTTTTTCATGAAAAATTTACAAATAAATTTTTAGAAAATAAAGGATTAAAATCATTAAAATAAGATCAATAAGGGTTCCGTGGGCCAAACTAGACCTCTGTAATTTAACCCAAGAATGGAGAGAAATTGGTCCCTTCCCTATATTTAAATGAAATGAAATAAAAATAAGGATTGGAGTTTTATGGAACAACTATCACTTTCGATTGAATATAGCAGGTTATTACCCAAATGGAGAACAACAAATGTATTTGTGTATTGTTCTCCAACAAAAAAAAAAAAAAAAAACATGTATTTATGTATTTATGTGTTCATAGAAATAGGCTAATACATACATATATATATATATACAGAGAGAGAGAGAGAGAGAGAGAGAGAGAGAGAGAGAGAGCATATGGTCTCGACGAACTCGCCGCCCACCGCCGCCGCCAAGACCACCGCTTCCACTCGCTCGCCGCCACGGCAGAGATGCCAAGTTCGTCGCCCTCGAACAATTAGGGATTTCGAAGATTTTGGGATGATCCAAATATTGGAGCGCGAAGATGAAAAGCAGAGGGGGAAAAAATTTTTTACTTTTTGCGACGGTAAATTATACACCGTCGCAAATGATAAATTATTTATCTAAACGACGCAGTTTTGATAAGTTTTTTAGGCGACGGACCTTTTTGCCGTCGCAAATGCTCCACTATTTGCGATAGCCAACGCACGCCGTCTCAAAAAAAAAACTTTTAGCGACGGTAAAAAACGCCGTCGCTAATAGTGGCACACTTTTTCCACTATTCGCACAGTTTTATTTGCGACGGTAAAAGGCCGTCGCTAAAGGGATTATTTGCGACGGGTTAATCTACCGTCGCAAAAGGTCATTTTTTGCGACGGGAACGCGCACCGTCGCAAAAACTTCCGTGTTTATACCCCCTTTTCTTGTAGTGCGACCAAAGGGATTAGATTCCTCACTTCGTTTATTTTTCTCAATAATTGCTTTCAAGGCCTCTTCCATTCGATACCTAACATCACCTGGAACTTTCTTACATGGTCCAACCTCGCCAGACTTTCCTGCAAGATGTTGCTTCATTCTATTAATCCCTCCACCTTTGATAGTTTTCCCACAAAACAAACATGTTAAAGTTTTCTTCCCATCAGAAGCTCGCCCCTCAGTTACATGGTCCCATGCTGGATCAGATTTACCTCTTGTTGATGATGGGGCATTAGAGTGTGCTGTTGAATTATGGCCAGATGAATCCATTTCACCTAAAACAACACTATTATAACACATTTACTAATATTTGAAATATAATACATTATGGCCAAATGGGGCATTAGAGTGTGCTATTGCTATATACTTGAATTATAACACATTTACTAATATTTGAATTATGGCCAGATGGGACCATTACATGAAATAAACCAATTACATAATAAACCATTTACTAACGCATTAGAGTGTGCTATATAATAAACCAATTACAAAAACCAATTACATGAAATCAATTACATAAACCAATTAAAATTTTATAAACCAATTACATGAAATCAAAATTAAAAAATTGCATGGAATGGAATAATTAAGTCAAGAATCACATAAACCAATTACATCAAGAATCACATAAACCAATTGAATAATTAAGTGAAAAAATTAATCTAGAAAAATCAAAACCATTACAAATTAATTTTGATTTCAAATTAATCAAATTAATCTAGCAGAATCAATTACATAAACCAATCACATAAACCATTACAGGGACTCATCTAAGAAGCTTAACCAGAATCAATAAGGAAAAGAAGGAACAAATCAACCATTGTTTACAAACCAGTAGCTCAACATTTTTTTTTTTCTGTTCATAATTTTTTTTTGAAGCTTAACAAACCAGTAGCTCAACAAATCAATCAATCAATTTTTTTTTTTCTGTTCAATAAGGAAAAGAAGGATCAAATTTACCTTTTTTTTTCTTTTTTTTTTTTCAGCTGCAATACAGTGCTCTATATAGATGTGAACACAGCAATATAAGTCCCCCTAAGATGAGAAGAGAACATTTCTTGATAATCAAAAGTACTGAAAGGTAATTAAACAATTTCTTGTCAAGGCAAGAAGCTTAGAAGGTAGAAGATGGAAGGTACAGAGTCAAAACAAAAGTAAATGAGGAGAATGGGAGCAGAGTTAGAGTTTGGAGTTTGGGAGGGAGTTGTTGCAATCTAATCGTTGGCTATGCTTAAACAAACAAAATTTCATCATAAAATTTATATATATTTGTAATCAAAGAGGAATATAAGGCTCAACTCAAATCAGACCAGAAAAAAAAAAAGAAAAAAAAAAAAAACAAACAAACAAACAAACAAACAAACAAAACCAGCAAAAAAAGGCAAAGAAGAAGAGAAAGGGGAGAGAAATAGGACCAAACAGCCACCACATCCACAGCACTGCAGAAGAGTAAGAGAAAGAGAAGCAGCTCACCGGATTTGTGTCCTCCGATCACCAACGATCTGCGGACAGGAACACCATCATCAAACGCCGTTTTGAGTTGAGAGAGAGAGAGAGAGAGGAGCTGAATCTGTTTGGAACCCTAGAAATTAGATTTTATTAGTGTTATATATAAGTGCAACAGACCCGGACGGTTTCTCAAAACTCGGCCGGTTCACCGGTTTTTCCGGTTGAACCGGCGGTCCATCCGGTTCTCACGATTATGAACGGTTTTACGCCTAGAACGGGTTTGCAGGTTTTGCTGGACCGGAACCGAGCCCGGGTCCTGGTTCGACCGGTTCGACCGGTCAGTCCAGTCCGGGTTTGTAAACATTGGTAATAACATGAGCTGGCAAGCAACAATAGAAATGCGGTACCAATTGAAACCTTAAGAATGGACTAGTAATCGTGGCTAAAATCCCGAACCCTATGAAGAATCAAATATTGGAGGAGTCTTACCATCTTCGTGGAAATAATCGGCACAACATTGACTTCAGAATGGAAGGAGGTAGAATCCAATAGGATTTGGAGCTTGTGGAAAGGAAACTCAACTTCATGAAGATACCCTACTCCGACCTCATCTTAAAAATAGATTCGTTACTTAGTTACCAAAAGAATGAGACGACTTACCCATCCAATGGAGCACGTTTCCAGTTTAAGGGGGATAGACAAGACCCCATCGTTTCAACAAAACATCAGACGCAGTGGCGCGATCAACTTGCGAGTAGAATAGCAAGTCTGATTCTAAATGAGGAAGGCCAAGGGGAAATAGAACTCCCGCGCGTAGTATGCGACTATGCAGATGTATTTCCTATGGAACTACCAGGATTGCCACCAACCCAAGAGATAGACTTTAGTATCGAGCTACAACCTGGAACTACCCCAATATCCATGACTCCGTATCGCATGTCACCAGTAGAACTATGAGAATTGAAGGCACAACTACAGGAAATTGCTCGAGAGAGGATTCATTAGGCCAAGTACTTCGCCATGGGGAGCACCCATGTTGTTTGCTAAAAAGAATGATGGATCATTAAGGCTATGCATCGATTATCGTCAACTCAATCGAGTCACGATTAAGAACCGGTACCCACTCCCAAGTATTGACAACCTTTTTGACCAACTTAGAGGCTCAAGGTGCTATTCAAAGATTGATCTCAGGTCAAGTTACCACCATCAACTGCGAGTCAAGGAGGAGGATACACCAAGAACTACCTTTCGTACTAGATATGGCCACTATGAGTTTGTAGTAATGCCCTTCGGACTAACTAATGCACCGGCAGTATTCATGAGTTTGATGAATAAGATTTTTAGACCATACCTTGACCAGTTTGTAGTAGTGTGCATTGATGACATCTTGGTATATTCAAGGTCTGAAGAAGAGCATGAGTAACATTTAAGGACTGTCCTCCAAGTTCTTAGGGATAATCGGTTATATGCCAAGGCGAGTAAATGTGAGTTCTGGTTGAATGAAGTAAAGTTCTTAGGGCATGTGGTATCAGAGAATGGGATTGCGGTGGATCCAACCAAGGTGGAGGCCGTATTAGATTAGAGACAACCAAACCGTGTCAGAAATCTATAGCTTCTTAGGATTGGCCAGTTATTACCAGAAGTTCATCCAAGATTTTTCCAAACTAGCTAAACCAATGACTCGTTTGACGTAGAAGGAAGTAAAGTATGAGTGGGACGAAGCTTGTGAAAAATCCTTCCAGGAGCTAAAGAAGAGGTTAACTAGTGCGCCAATTTTGACCATCCCAGAACGAGAAGAGGGGTACACTGTGTATTGTGATGCGTCTAAAGAAGGATTAGGTTGTGTGCTCATGCAAAATGGAAAGGTAGTCGCATATGGATCTAGGCAGTTGAAACCTCATGAGCGCAATTACCTCACACACGACTTGGAGCTAGAGGCCGTAGTTTTTTCCCTAAAGCAATGGCGACATTACCTGTATGGGGAACAATTTGAGATTTTCACCGATCACAAGAGTCTGAAGTATCTATTCACACAGAAGGACCTTAACTTGAGACAGAGACGATGGATGGAGTATCTTAAGGATTTCCAGTTCACTCTTTCATGTCACCCCGGTAAAGCCAATGTAGTAGCAGATGGTCTAAGTCGCAAGAGCAGAGGGATGATGGCTAAGATCTCTGTCAAAGAATGGGATATGGTTAAGACACTCAATGAGTTCAGGATCCAAGTAGAATCTCAAGATACAAAAGCATATCTTAGTACGCAGGAGGTGATGCCTAAGTTGACGAATGAGGACGTGGAGGCCCAGAAGCATGCTCAAGAGGTAGCCTATATCAAGGGACGTCTGGAATCAGGAGAGCCCATGCACGATTGAGTAATTCACCCCGATGGGAGTTTAAGATACCAAGGCAGATTGTTTGTACCAAGTGACGAGTTACTTAGAGAAAAGGTACTGAAGGAATGTCATCATTCTGCATTTGCGGTACATCCAGGAGGGACTAAAATGTACCAAGATTTGAAGAGACAATATTGGTGGAATGGAATGAAGAAGGAAGTGGCTAAATTTGTAGTGAGATGTCTTACATGCCAGCAAGTGAAGGCGGAACATCAAAAACCAGGGGGAATGTTGCAACCTTTACCAATAGCCGAATGGAAGTGGGAGTACATGACAATGGGTTTTGTGACAGGGTTGCTAAGTCACCTAGAGGGCGCGACGCTATATGGGTAATAGTGGACCGTCTCACCAAGTCAGCACATTTCTTACCCTATAAGATGACTGACACCTTAGAGTCTATGTGCAGACTCTACATTGGGGAAATCATTCGACTGCATGGAATTCCGGTATCTATTGTGTCAGATCGTGATCCACGATTCACCTCTCGATTTTGGGAGCATACAGGAAGCTCTTGGTACCGAGTTATGTTTTAGCACCGCCTTTCACCCGCAGATAGATGGAAAATCTGAACGCACTATCCAGACGCTCGAGGCTATGCTGAGAGCTTGCGTAATGGATTTTCAAGGAAGTTGGGAACGACACCTACGCCTAATTGAATTCGCCTACAATGACAGCTTCCAAGCTAGCATCGGTATGGCACCCTTTGAAGCATTATACGAACGACCTTGTAGATCACCGATTTGTTGGACAGAAGTGGGTGACGCAAATCTGGTGAGACCTAAACTTGTCCTAGAAACTACTGAAATGGTCAAATTGATCCGACAACGGTTGAAGACTACTCAGGACCGTCAGAAGAATTATGCAGGAAGGAGGAGGAGACCGTTGATGTTTGAAGTAGGCAGCCACGTATTCCTAAAGGTGCAACCCAGGCGTGGAGTCGTACGTTTTGGGAGAAAGGGGAAGCTGTCGCCTCGATATATTGGACCTTTTGAGGTATTGGAAAGAGTGGGCAAAGTAGCATATAGATTAGCTCTACCCCTACAGTTAGCAGGAATACACAACGTCTTCCATGTATCTATGTTGAGAAAATACATCGCCGACCCGACACACGTCCTCAAATAGGAAGAGATCAGTCTTGATAAAGGTGTTACGTTTAAAGAAGGACCGGTAGCAATACAAGATTGTCGAGAGAAGAACCTTAGAGGCAAGACGGTTCAATTGGTGAAAGTGCTATGGCGTCATCAGGGAGTTGAGGAATCTACTTGGGAACGCCAGGATTGGGTGAAGGCAAACTACCTTGAGCCTTTTGTAGATAGTATGTAGTTGAATTTCGGGGACAAAATTGTTTTAAGGGGGATAGTTTGTGAAGCCCGCAAAATATGTATTCACTTTAAAAACCCTAATGTTGAATTATTTTCTTAAAGCCCTCGATTACTTGAATTATTTTGAATCTTGTCGATTAGCAATTTTATTTTCTTATTTTCAAAACAGGAATTTTCCTAGCCGGATTAGGTTCCTTAACCTAATTTAATTCTATATAAATTACATGTATTTAACGCCAAGCCCTTACTTCTTTATTAATTTCAAAATAAACCACAAAAACTAGTACATGTGCCGTAATATTATTAGTACCATCAATCTTATAATATATATATATATATGTATCCATCTTGAAAAGTGTATCCTAGGACATAAAATAATAAAGAATTTTCCCTCCACACTTCCCTATGGCTGGCCCTTCCTTGGAGAATGTGAGAAATTTATTTCCAAGACACACCATCATGAGATATTCTAGGAAATCCAAACCTAGTGACCTAGACCTAGGTTGCAATTCTCAAGACTAGTTACCTTTCAACTAAAAATCAACTAATTGATGCCAAAACCTATGATTTAGCACCTTAGTCACTCCTATCCCTTTTGACACCAACCAAAATCCTAGCTTTCCATCCAATTCCAACTAAAGGGCTTTTATGTCCTTTTACCCCAAATTGCCTATATATACCACACCCTCCCTAGCTTGCAAATACACACAACACACTCACTCTCACACACATTTTGGTTAGAGAGAGGGAGGAGAGCAAAGAAGAGAAGTCTAGAGGAGGAGAGGGAAGAAGAAGAGAGTTTCTTGTGCAAAGCTAGAAGGTAAGCCACAACACAACCTTCTCTTTCATTTCCTTTTTCAAATACATGTTTCTAAGGGTTCTAAATATTATTTTCAGATCTGTTGTTGATGAGTTATTATGTTAAAAATACTAAGATTTGAGTATTGATTCCATCTCTCTTGTATTTTCCCATTTTGGCACAAAACCATCTTCTTTTTATACAAATCTCTCAACTTTTCAAGAGCACTCTTTCAAACAAATTGTCTAAGTTAAATATGTGATAGTTAGCATATTTTCTTCACAAAAGAAATGAAACTTTCCCTTGGTGGAACCCCTTTTTCATAAATCTTCTTGTTTTGGGCAAAGCACCTTAGAATCTGTTTTTGCAGCCCACTTCCAGAAATTCTAGAAAAATGTACAAAATTATTCTAGACCTCTATTTTATGTCAAAACCTTCCTTAATGAGTTAGCTTTCAACTAAAAGTTTTTTCATCGAAAAACATTAAGCGGTTTGCAATAAAATCAAGTTTTCGTAAAGGTTGACGGATCTGGGCAGATTCTGGACAGATTCTGGACAGCACTGGACTATTTTCTAAACAACTTAAAATCTGGAAAAGTAATCCCATTTCTGAAAAAATGTTCTAGAAACTAGATCAAATTCTCTACGAACCATAGGAAGACCAACTCCGGTGGAAGATCTAAAACAGTCCTTTCATTTTAATCTTTATGTGATGCTAAATCTGGAAAATTTGTTATGCATGGTTGTTTTATGCCCTTGTATTCATAAAAATGTTTATTAGCTTATGATCGTATCTTGGCATGATATTGTATGTTTTATGTTATGTTCTTTATCTTCTTCACCTTATGGATGCAAGCTTGTGTGGACATTTTTATCTGGTTAAATTGTCTAACCTTGATGTAAAATATCTAACTCAACGGGAAACCAAATTGGGAGGGTATTGGGTTTTCGAGCACTTGATTCTTGAAAAGATGATAATATGTGATATATGGATTGTTGGGATGCGTTCCCTATTCGAAAGTTAAAGTCTTGTGTGAGTGGTTTTCGGAACCCTTGAACGGAGCGGTTGTATTCGGACCCTAGGTAGCTTGGTGTGAGGAGAGATTTGGGCAAGGCCCATTATTGCCGTCTCTTTTGAGGCCCTGCGGTTGGTGCTACGCGGTATATAACCGTTGGTAGGCATCCGAGGTTAGTTCTGCAACAAAGCAGCAAAAGAGGGGGCATACCGAATAATCCGCGTCCGATTCTTGTGGTTAGGAGGACGAAATCTCTTTGTGAGATTTCTAGATTACTAACATCTAACCTAACCATTTATTTATTTATTTATTTATTGGAGTATCATGCTTTACTACTTGATGTTATATTCTGTGATTGTGTATTGGACTAGGAAAAATGGGTGGGGTGTGTGTGTGTGTGTTTGTTTACTGGGCATTCAAAGCTTACGGCGTGTCATGCCAGGTGACGAAGCGGAATTCTTAGCTGGAGACGACGAGCCCGAAACATTCGAGGATTTTTGGCTATCTTAGGAATAATAGAAATTTCCTTTTTGTTATTTTGTAATAACTCAGCTTTCTATTGGGATGTAATGTAATGGAACAATCTTTTGAATTAAGTATAATTGTGGTTGTTATGTATTTATAATCCATGTATGAACCTTATCGTTGCTTATGAGACTTTGTGTCAATACCTCTTAAGATCTGTCAAAAGGGTAGTATGCTGCCTAAGAAAGCTGGACTTAGAAGGGAGGCTATTTTGTCTCCTCCGGCGATCTGGGATCTTACTTGATTATTGACCATAGGACTCATTAGTGACTCTCCCTTGACTGCAACCAATGGTGTAGAATCGGGGCGTCACAGAGAACATTAAGCGGTCCTGAGCTAAGACGCGTGGCCAAAGGCTCTAAAAATCGGAAACTGGTCTCCAAACGAGAAAAGTGGTTTACGACCACGAAGAGGTGGCCTACCAGACCACTCCCTCCCTCTACAGAAGAGAAACAAGGTTCGGTCCATAAACCGAGCAAAAGCACAAAGAGTTCTGAGACCCGGAGTCAAGGCTCTCAGCCAAAACTCCGAAACCTCGAGACGAGCACAACACGCGCAATCACCGAATACTTGATCGATGACGTCTGAGTCTTAAGGTCGGTCAAAAATGAGGTGTCTACACCATGGAGTTGCAGAGAAGGACGCGAGTATAGCCATGTGAATGGAAGGGAAATAAGGTATATGGTGGTGCAGGAAGCGAAGATTGGTGAGGGGAGAGAAAGTTGGTGTGGTACAGTGGGTTGGAGTTAAAAAATATAAAGAGAAATAGTAGAGAGAGAAGGAGAACGAAGCATGGCATGTCTTTGCAAATTTAAAGATGTCCAAGAGATATTTTGGTCTTAAAATGTAACTTACTCTCTTTATGGGCATTTGAATTACACAGTTAGTTAACTTTGATGGGAAAGTAGACCGTGTGTTTTAGTCCACAAATCACATGGGGGTCATGTAATGATTTCCGAATGTTAGGTGTAAAGTGGAGTTTGTCCTAATTTTTTTAATTAAATTTTTTTTGATATTTATTTTCGTTAAATTAGTTTCTATTTTTCAAAAGTCAAATATAGCAACAATTTTGATGTCATTATTAAACTAATCCATTATATCAAAAAACTTAAAACTAAAAACATTTCATATATTAAATATATTGATTACACATTAAAAGTTTAGTAACCATTTATTACATGATAATCATCTAAAAATATCTATTAACAACAAATAGAACCATCTATTACATTATAATCATTCAAAAACATCAACAAAAACAACTAACTATTACATGATCATCATCCAAACACATATTAAAAATTAATTTGGTAAAAAAAAAATAAAAATGTAAGAAATTTGTCTTTTATTATGCAATTTTATCTTTAGTGGGCAGAAATAATTTTTAAAAATTAAAAAATAATTTTTTGAAATTTATTTTTGTCAAACTAGTCTATATTTTATCAAATTGATGATTTTGTCTTTGAAATGGAGCAATGGTATCTTCAATTGTCTTTATTTGGAACGAGATTCAAAATTCAAAATCAAATCTATCACAATTGAAAGATTAGGGGCTAAAGTAACAAAAGTTTCAAATTATAAGGACTGTTAGTGTAATTTGTCCAAATATTTTCAAATGAACAGGATCTTCCAATCTTAAAAAAAAAAAAACAAAAAAAACAAAAAAAAAAAAAACAAAAAGATTTTATAGTATATAGATTTCTAAAGTACTATTTTCAAATAACTTTTTCTAACCAAACACGGAAAAAAAAATGAAAATTATTTTTGGGTAGCGAATCAACAGAAGCCTAGTCAAAATCATTTTTTTTAGTCCGTTTATTTATTTGGTTGGTGGAAGTAGAAATATAAACTCCATTAAACTAGTGACGGCAGATTGATTACCAGCCATCTTCTTATTTTCCACTATGAAATCATTTTGCAAAATAATTATTCATTTATTAATTTGTAATAAAAATATATTTATTAATTACCAATTACTTTCTTTCTCTTTGTATACTTGATTCAATTAATGGTGACGGTTAGTTATTATTTTTATTTTTCAAATTTTGAGGTGTAAAACTGTGCAGATTTTTAGGTGTAAAAATGTCGAGACTAGGACTATGATTTTAAATTACTTGGATTACTATTTTTGTGAATTATATTAGTGGACTTGGTGAATAATTTCATACGATAAGGATGGTTCATTATTTATGAATTCTGGTATTATGATAATTAACGATTTAATTTAAGTATTTTATTAAGAAAAGTCCTAATCTTATATATTCACTTAGATAAATATACGGGGTTGGTGACAATATATACATTAAATATTAAAAATATATAAAACAATGGGCTCGGCATGACAATATATACAATGAATATTAAAAATATATAAAACAATGGGCCCTCTTGTGAGCGGAAAATTTTCAGCGTGTCCAACTTACCTATCGATCGAGATACTAGTGATCATATTTGATGCTTCATCATGGAAAATGCCTATCATCAAGTTTACTTATAATAACGCCACTTGGTTCAATTTTTTAAGGGATGAAGCAAATTATTGATATACCAACCTTTCAATCAATTTCATGCCCACAGATCAGCCTTTTTTCCCTCACGAAACCAGCAGACTATTATTAAAAGGGAAATTTTTTAAAGATTTTTAATATTAAGATTTTATAAGATAAATAATATATAATATTTTTATAATAGTTAAAATTTCTCAATATTTTCATAATATTTAGGATACTTTAAAATTTTTAGAGCGAAAATTTGATTTAGAAAATTTTCTAGCCGACTCAGATAAATACACCACTTACATCTGAAAAAAGTACACTATGACCCTTTTTATTTGTTCTGCATTAGTCACTTTTGAAAAATGTAATACATTCAAAAAAAGAAAAAATAATAATAAAAAGAAAAGAATGAGCCCAACAATCAACAGGATCAAAAACATTTTAATATGACACATTAATATATTAAATAAGATTTCATAAAAAATATTTTCAAATGAATAGAATCTTCCGACCTAATTTTTTTTTTCTTTTTTTATAGTATATAGATTTCTGAAATACTATTTAAAATAATTTTTCCTAACCAAACACCGGGAACAAAAAATGTGAAATTTATTTTTGGGTAGCGAATAAACAGAAGCCTAGTCAAAGCCATTTTTTTTCAGTCCTTTTATTTATTTGGTTGGTGGAAGTGGAAATGGAAATATAAACTCCATTAAACTATGGTGACGGCAGATTGATCACCAATAAGGGTGGAGAAATGGCTCGAGGTCCGTGGTGAGCCCGGCCCGTTTAGGTTCGGGCCCAGGCCCAGTCTTGTATATTGGGTCTGAGCCGTCCACTTCGGGACCCAGCCCGTTAGCCCAGCCCGGGGCCCGGCCCACCCATCCAACCCTTTTTATATCAATATTTAATGATCAAATTCTAAAAAATAAAAAATAACTTGTAATGATTAAATAATTAAAAACAAATAAATAAAAATATTGATATAAAGGGGATTAGATGGGTCAGGCTGGACCGAGCCATTATTACACCTTTAATCACCAACTTTCTTTTTATTGGTTTGTTTTTTTTATTGATGCATATCATTTTTTACGGCTGCCGGCAAAGATCCGTCATGAAGAAGTAATTAAATGCATATTTTTCTTTCTTCTAGTGTGGTTGATCAGAATAAACACATGGACTTGCCAATTTTTGTTGCTATTTTTTCAATTTATAGGTTGATGTTATTGCAAGGATAGACCTGACTTTGTGAAATTTAAAAAGAGATTTTTAGTTTAAGATTTTAGATATTATTTTTTTATAAGATACATAATTTATAATATTTTTATAATAGTTGGGATTTTTTAATATTTTATAGAGAAATTTTGACATAAAGAAATTACACTTCATAAAAAAATTTCAATTTTTATAGAGAAATTTCTCCAATATAATCACAAAGAAATTTTATTGAGAGACCTTAATTAATAAAAAAAAATATATTAGACATCTGCTGCTACTCAAAGTCAGAGATTGATGTTTCACTAATTTTCTCAAAAAAGTAGAATAAATTATATTATTAGTCTTTATAATTTAAGTAAAGTATTATTTTAATTTCCGTAATTTTAATTTAAATAATTTAATCTATACATTTTTAGTTTCTTTGCAATGTTCTTTTCATCATTTACTGCTATAATTTGAAACGGAAAAGGCAATAACAAGCACATCAGAAGCTTTCTCTTTGGTTAATTTTCTCATCATTTTTACCAAATGTGAGAACTCATTATAATAAGATGTACATTCTAGCAAAAAACCACTCTTTCCCTCGAGATAGGGCTGTTCAACCCAAAATGGTGCTTTCCTCGATGTCCAAGAAAATTGTATTGTGCAAGTATTGCACCTTGATCGACAGAAATTGTTTTCAAAATTGAGAAAACTAGTAACACCAAAGTTGAGATCAATAAGGATTGTCTTTTTCTCTATAAGTAGCCATGTTATGCTTTAGTCTGACTATTTCCATTTGTCATTTTTTTTTTTTCCGATCATCAAGGAGAAAATTTTTATTGATGAATATCAAAGAGGTGTTACATGACTAAGGTAATTGATTACAAAGTAAAATGAAAAGAAGAGGGTGCAAAAAGTATCAAAATTAAATAAATTCATCACAATTAGAGGTGTGTGTGGTGTGGTTCGATACAATTTGAGAGTAAAATTATAAATCAAACTGCAAATTCAAATTGAGAATGGTGAATTGACAAATAACCAAAATACCGTTTGCACGGTTTCAATTTGTTAGTTGATTGAAGGATAATATTAAACAATTATAGAGTATTTTCATAACATATAATACTAATTTACGTAATATTTTTCATATATAACACTAACTAATTTTACATAATATTATATATATATATATAAAACATTAATTTGCAATAAATTTCACATCTTAAATCTATCTCACACTGATTTTTACTTTGATATTTCATTAGAGATTAAAAAAATATATATGTACTAATTATAATGGAGTTGGGTGGTTTCAAAGTCAGATTATAAATTTTAAACCGCGGATGAAATTAACCTCTAATTAATGGGCAGATTGGTGCAAATTGGCTAATTTTAACAAATTAGATAATATTTTGCACAGTCCACTACAACAAAAAGCACCAATGGCGACAAAAAGCACCAATCTTAATCCCAACCATGTAAGCGTAAATAAATAAATAAATAAAAGTATAGTCACTTGCAAGCACTATCCAAAAAATCAACAGGCAAATTACATATATCCCTCGAGGTTTAGCTAAATTAAAGATACGCCCGTGAGGTCTGACAAATTACAAATTCTTCCCTGAAGGTTATATTTGCATAACAATTAGGGGATAATTTGTTATGAAAATATAAATTTCAGGTGACAATTTGTTATGAAAATATAAATTTCAAGGAGAGGGATGTAATTTCCAAAATCTCAGGAGGATATATGTAATTTAGCTAAATCTCGAGAGAGATACATGTAATTTGCCCGAAAATCAGCTGGTTGAAAGGATCCAACCAAAGCCACCAAGAACCACCAAAACAGAACATTAAAAAATAGGAACACACAGCAACAACAGCAAAAGGACCAAGAGAGACTTGGCACCTCCCAGAAAACAAGTCCCAATAAGCCATGAAAAACACAGTCCAAAGACTCTTTTACTCACACCAGACCTAGAGATTCATCCAAAGCAACAAATCATAAAGACAACACACTCCATACAGCAGCCATCAAAACATTATCCACCCAAAAAAAAGCCATCAAAACACAACCAACTCAAAAAATATCAAGCTCGAGCAGCAGAAAATCAAATTTGCTGCAAGTTTGAGACAAAATCATGCACCGAATATGTGATCCTAGATGAATGAGATTTGATCCACAGAGCAATTCTGACTTAAACCAGCTCACTAACACTCCGTTTGGATTGTGAAGGGAGGTGAAAAAAGAAATAATTGTGGTTTTCTTATTTAAGTGAGAAAAGAAAAGAAATAATTATGGTTTCTCACTATTGTGTTTAGACAAATAAAAGAGAATAGAATGTGGAAGAGAAGAGAATTTGGTTTCTCACCTATCTTGTTTTGATAGAGTAAATAATAGAAAAAAAGGGGAAAAAGTTGTATTTCATTTTACTAAAATAACTTTTCATATTAATAAATTATATTTTTTCATAAAAGTAATTTTTGGTATTTTAAAAAAAAAAAAAATCGTCAAAGCCAACACCTTTTGTGAGAAACAAAACTCAAGTTTGGTGAGAGTCATTTTCTCATCATTTCTTACCACTGTTCACCTTCTTTCTCTCTACTTAACAATCCAAATAAGTGAGAGGCTTTTCATTTTCACAATTTCATTTCTTTTCTTTTCCTACCAAACTTCTTCATCCAAACGGAGTGTAAGCTCCTCTACATTAGGCTGAATCCCATTGAAAACTCTATCGTTTCTAGCCAATTGGATAACCTTCCAAATCATTCTATCCAATTTGTTGAATCAAAATCCAACCTACCAATTAAGAAGTTCCTCCATCGTTGCAGGCATGACCCATTGTAATCCCCATCGTATCATTTAATGTGAGACACTTTATTATTATTGATCTATTAATTCTTACATACATAGCATAAAATAATAATGAAATAATGAAATATATGTTTATATGTGGGGGGTGTTCCTAGTTATAATTTTCTCTTTTCTTGCTTTATTGTAATTTTTTTTCCTCCTAATGTAGTTTTTTCTTATTTTTTTACTAGGAGTTATTACTTTTTATATAAGTAGGGGGTTTGTGAATGAGATTATTAATCACGAGATGAGAATATAATTTTCAGAACGTCAGAAGATGAGAAGTAATTTGACCAAACCTCAAGAGAGTGTAATTTATCCTTAAAATTTTGGTTAATAAATTTATATATTTATTATTAAAATATGACTAATATCTTTACATCTAAAAAGTTATTCTGGATCACATCGAGCTAACCCATGATTTATGTTTTTAGCTTAGAACTTAGTTTAGAGGAGTGATCTGTTAATTTATAAAAATATTTGTTGATTATTAATTAAAATTTTTTATTTAGAAGTTTACAATTTTTTTTTAAAATATTTATTTCAATAGGATTAAGACGATTGTAATTGTATTTACAGCCATTTGATAAATTACGATTTATATCTAAAAGTTTCATTTAGATTTTTCATTAAATATTTTCAAATTACATAAGAATAAAATTACATTTAGATTTTCATTTTAAATGTAAAATTAGATGTAATTTAGATATGGTTGAATTCATTTTCTTTTCACAGCTAATTAGATATAACTAATTAGATTACTGTTTTATCCTATTATTATATGGTTAAATTTTAAAATTTTAAGACATGTATTTTTTTAGTCGTACCAAAAAAATAAATTATAAATAATTAATATTTTGAAGTAAATATTTTAAAATTGTGGCTATTTTGAAGTAAATCTTTTTATTAATATTAATCAAAATTTGAAATAAATATTTAATGATGGCGTGTCTTTGTTAATGTTGGCTATATATTTTGTAACAGACCTATCGCAGTCTAACATGTGGATCATAAAGGTCAAATTGGGGAATCAGTGAGAGTTTGCAATCATCAACAGACACGTGTCAACTTATAGCAAAGACAATAGATCCGCAAGGCATATGAACAACCAAGGTGCCCAAGGTGACGTGGCCAAAATGGTTGCTTACAATTTAAATTCAAATTTAAGAGAGAAGCCCAACCACGAGAGTGGAATAGTGAAAGCAAAATGTTCAGAACCACACTCAGTGATCATGGAGACCATTTCGACAGTTATCACTTACTTCGACGGTTATCAGCCACTTCGACAGTTGTCTTCAGAGCCTATAAGTAGAGGAGAATGTTGATAATGCAGAGACCCAGAACTAGATCTAGAAACCAGTTTATATACTTTACATTTTTCTAGTCCTTTAAATTCCAGTCTTTACATTCCTGTACTGCACTTCAAATTCCTAGAAGTAATTCTAAGTTAGTCTGTTGCTGTTATCTCCTTCGAAGCTGTGAAAGTGTAAATGTACTATTGTAAGTTCTTGTTTATTTAATGAAGTTTCATCTCTGCAATTGTTTTGCTTCTTCCATTACTTCGATTAAGTCTTTTTAAATTTCTCCTCAAAAAGCTAAGCCACTAGTAAAGTTCTCTTCATTGAGACTGAGAGAACTTCGAAGCAATCATCTGACTAATTGGTTGGCATTTATTAATTTCTGTAAGGACTTATTGATCCTTGCTGGTATGCTCGAATTACATTTCTAACCTTTGAAATTCAAAAAAGCCAACATATATTTTTGATACGCCCAGTGGGACTTTTATAATGGCTAGACATAGGAGACCAGGAGAAAATGAACGCCTCCAAGAAGGTGTAGAAGGAGATGTAGAAGCACCTAACCCATAGGATAATGTAATATCACATCCTATGGATGTGCTTGTCTTAGCAGATCCTCCACAAATGGTCGAACAGACTAGCACTTCAGAATATGCAACATATGTCCAAAATATTAGACAGAGCCATGAAACTGGACCATCAACTGCCCCTTCTATCTAACCAATGAATCCATAGGGAGGGTTAGTTGATGGTATGGGATAGCAATTAATGTATACAATGGAAAGATGGGCATCTTCCTTTTTGGATCGTATGAACTCTCATCAACTACCTGTCATAAGACAAGCTGAAGAAAACATGAATTTTCTTTAACCTAGATTGGCTCAAGATAAGCAGCCAATGCAAAATAATGGTCAGACTAGAGGTCAAATTAATAATCAAAATCATGAGAGGCCATAACCTGTGTCTCAGTCATGGTATGAAGCTTCTTCAAGACCACTGGCAAGTCAAAATACACCGATGCCTAATAGTGAAACTATACAAATTGGTCGGTCTGGACTGACACAAGGAAATGGCATGCGAATATTCTCAAATCCTATGTTTGAACCCATGCTTGGTACACGGGTGTTCACCAATCCTATGTTCAAATTCATACCCGGGGGGTTGGAAGGAATCCCTATGGTTGGAAGAGAAACAATACATGTTCCTCCTCCTATAGCTCATTTCCTAGTACCTTTCACAGGGCAGGTACCTGCCCCAAGAGGTCAGTCATACCCTCAACATCAACCAGCACAACAAGGACAACCAGTCCTAAATGTGCCTTTATATGGACCCCGAAGGCCTGAAGCGCATGAAGTTCCTTCAAACCCAGTGTTTGCTCCTTCAATAGTGGCCCAACTAGCATAGAATATGGTACCAATGGACCAAATTACTGATATCATTAGAGAGATTTGTTGACCCATGGCCCGGGAGGTCTAGACACCTGTTTACAGAAAGCCTTACCCATAATGGGTGGATATGTTACATGAATATCCAAGGGGATTTAGGATACCAGACTTTGCCCTCTTTTATAGAAATGGAAACCAGTCAACTGTTGAACACATTGCTAGATTTATAGGCCAATGCGGTGAATTTACCAACAATGATTACATGAAATTAAGACTTTTTCCAAACTCTCTAACTGGGCCAGCTTTTGTATGGTGTACAAACCTTACACCTGGTTCTATCCAGACTTGGCGACAAATGGAAGAGGTGTTTCATACCTAGTTTTTCCAAATAGAACCTGAAGTGTCTATGGCAGACTTAGCAAGGTTGAGCCAAAGGCCTGATAAGAAGACTCCTCAATTTATTTCCAGATTCAAAAGAGCAAGAAACAAATGTAGGGTTGTACTACCTGAACCTGAATTTGTAAGGTTGGCCCAAAATGTGCTAGAGCTCAGGCTTCGAAAGAAGTTTGACTCAACAGAGTTCAAGACTTAATAGAAGTAACTTATGAATTTGCTAGATATGAAACTCTCGTTGAAGAAGAACATGATCGAAGTAATGCATCTTACAGGACCTATTATAGGGACCCTAATTTTGAAATTGTATGAAGTAGAGATAATAGGACAAGAATTGTAGACACCTCATTTTGATCACCCGCAACACTTTGGCGCTTGGTTCTATACACTTGATGATGAAAGTTGAATTGTGTGCTTTGAATTCACAGTGATTCAGATTCAGTCAGGCTCTCGAAATAACCTCAAATCGTCAACATTTATCTTGTTTGAATCTCTGAGTCTCATTTTTTGACCTTTTGCCACCCTGAGCTGAGTTTGTACCAAAAAACAGGAGAGGGCATGAATGCCCGGCCGTGCCTCAGTGAAGGTAGGCCGTGGCTATGAATGGCCGACCATGCCTTGGTGGCGAGAAACACTGTTCTGGGTGGGAGCCCGCCAATTGTCCAATTTTGAAGATATTTATCACATTTTGAGCTCAAATTCTATAAAAATGAGGTCCAGCATCTGTTTGGGAGGTTGACAAAAATTCTAGAAAGCTTATATAAACCTTGAGAACTCCTCATTCCCCATTCTTCCATAGCAAGTAACCTTTGAGTTAACCTACCTCCCTTGTGTCATCTCCATACACCATACACAGCCTTGTCTCACCATCTTAGAGCCATGATTGATCTTTGAGAAGCCTAATTCAAGCTTGAGGGTGTGTTGATACTTAGCTTGGATCACAAGCAAGAGCTCACTTTTTTGAGAGGTATAAGCTTGTTCTTCCCTCTTGCTTTCAACTATTTCATTTGCTATCTAGTTCTTATCATTTTGTGTTGTTTTGATCCTATTTTAAGTGTTTAAAGTTTGGGTTTAGAGAGCTAGCAAAAGAGTAGAGAGAGTTTGCTCTTTCTACATCTTTACCTATAGCTCAAACCCTTACTTTTCCACTCTTTTCCTTTGTTCTCTACACTGATTTTCAGAGTTAAAAAAGGGCTAAAATCATGTTTTTGGGGTTTCAAAAATGGAGGGGTTAGCCACCCCTCATTGTTCTTGTTTACTAGCCTTGTTTCCTCTTTTGTTGATTAGCTTCTTTTTGGCTCTTTTTGAAGGCTTTAAACGTTTTTTTTTGGTGAGCTTTAAGCCTCTGATTTTCATTTATTAAGGGTTGTTTTAGGGCTGTCCGAGCCTTTTAAATTAGTTCAAGCTTTGGTTAGTTCCTTTGTTGTCTCATGAATTGGCATACATAACTTGTTGTTCATGGCATACATAACTTGTGGCATGTTGTTCAAAACTTTTTTTTACTTAATTTTCATGTTAAGAGTCTCACTCTAACAAATCATCTAACTATCTATCTCTTTCATTCTTGAGAATGATTTCAACTGATTGAGGTTGCTCAAAACATGTAAGAGAGACTTCTACTTAATGGCTTAATCTTTTAGGAGATTCATTGCCAACGATATAGTCTCTCTCTCTCTCTCTCTCTCTCTCTCTCTCTCTCTCTCATGTTTTAGAAGAACCTCTCGTTTGACTTTACTTCTTGTTTAGCGGACTTTAACATCACCATGGACAAATGGACTAATGAATGGCAATGACTAAACAAATTGGTTTAAAATTGGATCAACGCATATAAAGAAAATGGCTTAAATTGCTTAGACTTGGCCGGACATTATGCCAAATTTATCAAGTCAAGAGTGATCAGGCACTAATTCATGGCGTTTTGATGATTCTTAAAGTGTCTCTACCACCCTCTTTGAGTTCACTCCTTGACAACAAGGAGGAGAGGTCATATTTATTGCATTTCATTGATTTTTGTCCAAAATTGTATTCGAAATCATCAGGCAATCAATTTTCTCATTGATGGGTTTGGAATCAATCTCAACCTTCTCTCGAGGCTTTCCCATGACAGAGAAGGAAGAAAGAGACAAAAAGAGCTTGAACAACTCTGTCTGCGCTTATTTCACATCAGTACACAAAATAAAGAGTTGAACAAACTTGAGGCACGGCCGACCTTCTCTATGCCTGGCCAGGCTTCATTGAGGGCCAGTCGGCCCTCAAAGTTTGGTCAGCAATGTATTTTTTTGTAGAAAACAAAAGGCAGTGGCTGAGCTGAAACAAGGCAAGCTTGGGGTAGACAGAGCTGTTCTTAAGCACTGTGCATGTGCATGCATGCAATTCTTGCGCATCCTCGCTTATATTATGATTATTGTAATTAATTAATTTAATAATGTTTATTGTAATTAATCTCATCATTAATACGTTGTAATTATTATTGTCCCTTTATAATTGTTGTAGTTAATTGGCTTAGATAGCTAGTGTTTTTAGCTTAATTATCGTTGTTGTAATAGCATAGTTAGCTAGTTAATTAGCTTAGCCTATTCTATTCATTTGGTTCAGTTTTGTAATAGTTAGTTTAATTCGGACTTTCGGACATTGATTTGCACCCTCTTGCGTGAGGGATCAAATGTTGTAATAATGTGTATGTCTTCTAACCCCACGTCTTTCTCCCTTTTACTTATTTGCTTACGATGGTTAGTATAGAACATCATTTTTCAAATTAGCATCTTTATGTTTTGCATCCATTTTCCTTGCATGCATATACGGTTTGGCTCATCATGCTAACCCAATATCAATGTCCAAATTCATTTCTTGAATACGTGCCTTATCCCATGTCTTGAATGAAATCATATGCCATGTTTATAGCCGAGCCTATAAAAATACATAATGTGTCTATTGTATTAGCCATAATCGCATAAGTTAGGAACATGTATCTTTTGCTAACTCGTTCACCTTTTTGGCTCTGAGTACTAGGTGAGCTTTTTATTGCTTTAGCATCTTGCATCGAATGTTTGTGTTGCCATATCCAAAGCATAAATACCATGAGGTTAATTGCTTAAATGATATAATTGTTTGAATGCATGTGGATGAAGGTTAGTTGCTTGAATTGGGATGGCTCGTCTAATGTCCATTTTAGCCCACTTTTTTAAGTGGCAAAAATCACAGAACAATTTTGAAACAAAACATAAGATCAAGTGTTCCAATTCCTGCAAACTAGTAATGTAATGCTAGTCTAAATAATCAGAACAAGCGCATATAATGTAGATAAGAAACACATCATGATTAGTAGAGGCCGATTTTTGATCGGGCAAGTGGGGTGCTTAATTCATGACCTTTCTCTCTCATACCTAAGTTCCCGAGCCAAGACACTTTGGTGATGATGGACTAATGAGCTTTGGTACGAGTCTTGGGTTTCCTAAATTTTTCAAAAATATTTAGGTAGTGACTCTAAAATCTAGCAAAGTAGTCCATTTTTGGCATTTGATTCAAACATCGATTTTCCGAAAGAATTGCCGGATTTGGACTCCTTTTGTGTTTTCCCTATTTTACATTGAACTTGTGGAATCAGATTCAAAATTACAGGTAGAGTCCGAACTGTAGGGCTATTCACCTTCTGAAAGGAGCGTGAAAAGCCGAGCTACAGTTTTTGGCGACTATGCTGGGGACTTAGAGAACTTGACTTGAAATTCATGATGTGACTTTTTATTTACACATATATGTTTCTTTGCATTTGCATTTGCATTGGTGCGCTTAAAGTCACTGTGCTTGCTGACTGCTATCCCTGGACGGTTTTCCAGAGGCTTGCCTGAAAGGCTTGCCAAAAGGTTGACCGGTCATGGGCTCTGCCATGTTGGGAACACAACCCTTGAATCTAGACTAGTGCTATACCGTTTGATCCTCGTTTCACTTCTCAGTGTTAGGTGTGAGAGATATATTAGGTAATCTTGCCAAGGTATCCTTTTGACCATTCGACCTAGTTGTATATAGTGAAGCTATAGTGACTATTCCAAATTAGGGCAGGGTGCCACCCCTATGTAGAATGTCATGAAACTCGTTGTTTGAAATAGTGCAGCCTAGATCATGCCAAAAAACTAGGGCAGGGTAACCCTACCCCCCTCATAGGGGTGTTTTGGTTCTTTTTACTTGATATGTGCTTTTACAGTGAGATTGTACAGGATGGTTCATATCAGTATGGGTTTGAAAACAGAGTTCAGTGGGGATTACAGTTCAGCTATGTGTCTTGATTGTTGTGAATTGGGGCCGAAGTGCTGTCTGATTTTGATTTTTTTTTCTTCATTTCTTTTTGCTAGGTAGTTTACCATTACAGCTTCAGAAAGAGCCAATATTCCCCAAGTTGTGGAGACTTACTTCGGCAGGCTGTGTAAAGCTCGAGACCTTGTTGGTGGTCAGCCCGTACTAGTCTCGCTTCCTCCAATCACTCGACGGAGAAGGAACAAACAATCAGTAGATTCAGTACAAAGCACTCTATAAACGCCTACCTATTCTCAATCAATCAATTCACCAACATCTAGTTCACCTGGGTTAGCAATGGCATAGAACACAACACCAAATGCAGAGGAATTCACTGCCATGATGATTGCCGTCTGAAGGACTATGGACACTGTAAACTAAAAGGATGGCTACACAAGATGAAGTCATTGCCGATCTGCGACGTACATCTAGGGCATCAGTGTCAACTGTGCACCCGATCCTTACTACTCAGCCAAACCCAGATCTATCCTCACCAGTAGAAAATCTACCAGTCCCAGATCCTCAAGACATGTTTCCCCCAGCTCCAGCTTATCGTCCTCCGGTTCAACCTCCTCCAGGGATTTTTTCCTTTCGATAGTGATGAAATTGATACAGCCTTGGTCAAGATTGCCAGATTGGAGAAAGCATTAAAGAAATCTCAGGGCTTCAACTCCATTCCAGATATCGAAGATGGGTACACTGAGGCTTCAGTCAGATTACCAAAGACATTTAAGAAGCTCCACATTGAAAGATTCGATGGAAATGGAGATATAATCGTACATGTTTGATTGTTTTCGGATGTATTGAGGCCCATGGGTTTGTCTCGGGCGCAAAAGTTTTCGTTGTTTGGAAGGACCCTGTCTGATATGGTGGCCATCTAGTACGCTAAATTGGAGGACTCTACAAAATGGAATTGAGAGGAGCTATCTGAGGCATTTGTCAATCTGTACTCATATAACACCCAAATATATGTAACCATAAGTGAGAAAGAGGCTACAACCCAGAATGCCAAAGAATCATTTATCGATTTTGTCACCTAGGGGAGAGCCAAAGCAGCCTGAATGAAAAATAGGCCTGTCGAGAGAGAACAAGTCCATCTAGTGGTCCAAAACCTAGAGCCAAACATGCTGCAGAGAATGATAGTGGCACCATTGTCCACGTTTACTTCCTTACATGAGCTGGGGGTCCAGATCGAGAGTGCTTCAAAAAGGGTATCATCCATAGAACAAGCGAACCTGTAAGAAGGCCATTCTCTCGGAATACCAATGCTAGCAGTAGCACTATTCGGCGGCCTACACGTGTCAGCAATGTCGTCAAAATGGCCAAAATGGCTGAGCCTTTTGCTACTGCCACAACACAACCTTCACAAAATACCAGTCCACCCCGAAATCGTTGAGTCTTTACCCCCTATATGATCCCAACTCAGGCCCTCAAGTTATTATTGTGAAAGGGGCACCTCAAGCCTCTCGATCCTTGTCCACTTCCAGACCCATTGCCACCCAAACATGACCCTACCCAGTGCTGTATCTTCCATCAACAACATGGCCATCCCACAGACATGTGCTACCGCCTACGTCATGAGATCCAAGATTTCATCGACAACAAAGTCATTGCCCCACCCGTAAAACCAAACATAACAACCAACCCACTTCTTGCACATAACCAAGTCCCCTCGCCTAGAAACATTAACTACATCCATACACTATTGCCCACCTTCAACCCTAGCATATACATTACCTCATCTCACCTACCAAAATCGGAGGTGGTCATTCCAGAAGGCATAGATACGTGCATGATGGATTTAACACCACAAACCCTACCCAGGCCTGTGGCAGTAGAAATACAAACCCCACCCAAGCCCGTGGCAATAGAAATGGAGAAAGAGAAGAATGCACTAAAGATAGGGTCGCCTGATACCCGTGTCATAGAAAAGAGAGTCTTGCTTACGGAGGAGTATGATCCCAGCTTATGCATTGTGGCCATCGATCAGCCATAACCAGTGGTCATACAGCCGGATTTTCTCAGCATTAACGCTATCAGGGAAGACCAAATGGCACAAAATTAGAATGAGTGGCCCGAGCAAGGCCTACATGACTTAGCAAACCTAGAGAAGGATCTGGCAGAATTAGAAGAGGATCTGGAGGATCTTTACTTTTTTGAGAAAGAAGACACAAGTTGTGTATAGATGGGATGGTGGGACCCGAGCTAGCCAGAAACTAGTAATGGATGGTTGAGTGAGGAAGAGTCTGATGTGGAGGAATAGACATGAGAGATCGGGGGAGAAGAGGAAATTGTCAGTTAAGATCGGTAAGTTGCACCTCTTCTTGAAAGGAACGAACCTTTGCAACAGTTTCAAAAGGAAAAGATAGAGGAAATCCAAGCGAAAATAGCTCTGAAACAAGGCAAAGGAAAAGGGAAAGAAGAAGCTGAGTCCACAACCGGCAGCGTTCAAAACACTAAGAAAACATAATGGGATCCCAAGGACTGAAAGTGGATGTTGAGGAAACTCAGAAAGTATCGGGATGTTGAAACCTGAGTTGTGGTGGAAGAAGAATGATATGACGATGGAGCGCGTGATGTTAATATGCTCTAGATAGAGCCTGATGCAAGGCCAGCCATGACTGCAGCAGAGTGGTGGGAAGACAACAACCTGAGTCATGCATACACTGACACAGGTTGGAAAGCTGATACCCTAGATGGCACTTGGTATATTGATGAGATCAATTATATGACCCGAAGTGGTTGGTACTTCAAACTCGCAGCGTTAAACCAGCCAAAGACCTTTGGAAAGGAGGCCAAGAAAGCAAAAAAGAGAGATGTGGAGGAGAACATGGTCTTGAAATAGCTCAAGAAGATTCAAGTCGACATATCTATTTGGGGACTGATAATGGCGTCTCGAGAGCATAGGCAAGCCTTGCTCGAAGTAATGAATCGAACAAAACTGCCCATTGACACCACTGCTGACCAATTGGTGTTGTTGGTTACCTCTAGGGACGTTATGCCAGTAATATCCTTCACAGATAAAGAATTGCCTCCTAAGGGGGCCAACGATAACAGGCCTTTGTATGTTACCTTGGAGAGTAAAAAAAAGTGGATTCCGGTGGTATTAGTAGATACTGGGTCAACGATCAATGTATGCCAAGTCAGAACTGCCTATGCCATCGGTTTGAGGCCAATTAACTTTACACCTATGACCCAAGCTGTCCGGGCTTATGATAATACAAGTTGGGATGTCATGGGAACGTTCAAGAGCAATATCCTGATCAGCCCGTCATAACATAAGGTAGAATTCCATGTCATGGATATTTTGACCACATTCAACCTACTACTAGGAAGGCCCTGGCTCCATCAGATGAAGGCTGTGTCATTAACAGTCCATTAGTTAGTGAAGTACCCCTTCAAAGGCGGGATCACCACTGTGTATGGTAACTCTGCGATCCATCCTCCCCAAGGAACCACTACACTATTATTGGAAATCATACATGGGGAAGAGGATGTGTTCCTTTTTGGCTTCTCTCTGGCAGAAGCCCGGTTGGTCCAAACCATTATTGCAGAGGGCGATGAAGATTATGTGAGTGCCAATCCATATACATGATGAACAAACATGGGCATATGCCCGGGTCAAGATTAGGTTGAAGTGGCAGGCAGGGAGTTACTGTTGCTAAGAAGCTGAGTTATAACCCCCATGCTTTCGGGCTAGGATATAAACCTACCACAGCAGATTGGCAAAGGAAATGGCAGGAGTTGAGAGAAAGGCTGAAAGCAAATAGGACTGGGAAGCAGTATACAGACGCTTTGTCCGCCAAGGGGAAGATTTCCCATTCTATGGATTCCCGGAACCATGGTATGCTTGGGAGACAAAGACTAGGTATCCGGGGTTCGAGATCTTTTCGGGCACCAGTTACCAGAAGAGGAGAATGAACAAGAAGATCTAAGCACTAGTACGGATCAAGGAAGGACTGCAAACCTGGACATTGAAGAGGAGGAGCTGTTAGGAAAAGCACTCGCTGACTTACTGATGAGTTCCATTGCTGGAGCTAAGACCACCAACTTGGGGGATAGTTTTACTATCTCAATGATCGAGGATACCCTAATGGCGGATTTCTCCAATCTTATTGTGGACGCATCTGAGGCTTCACGCCTGGTTTGGAAGTTTGAGCAAGGCATCATCAACAGTTCTGAATCAGGTAGTGAGTCTAGATTTGATTCCATTGAGTGTATGGAGTTGGAGTCAAATTCGAGTTCCTCTGAGTTTGGTACTTTTGGGAGTGGTAACTCGGATGCCAAAGTCCTATCCAGGTCATTTTTTAGTTTTTTCTTTGAGTTCACTATAACCTAAGATCCAAACTTTTTGAATGGGAATGCTGTGAGTGTTGCCTACTTCTCTGTGCCTTTGGTTTGTTGTACTAATCTTAATTTTTAAAATTTTGACATAAACGAAGAGGAAGAAATTCCTCGAGTTTTGAAAATTTTGGTTGATCGTGAGGAGGAGAGGTCTGTCAAGCCCTGTACAGATGAAATCATATCAATTAACATGGGTACTAAGGAAGATCCTTGCTTGGTCCAGATCGGGTCCACACTGTCTTCGAAGGAATGCGAGCCTTTAATCGCTTTATTAAAAAAGTTCAAAGATGTTTTCGCATGGTCCTACGAAGACATGCCTGGAATCGATCTTGAGATTGTACAGCACCGGATCCCTCTTGACCCTGATGCCTGACTAGTTAAGCAAAAGCTACGTAGAGTTCGCCCAGATTAAGCTTTGAAGATTAAGGAAGAAGTCACCAAATAGATTGAGGCAAGGTTCTTGCTTGTATCTGAATATCCGACGTGGTTGGCTAATATTGTTCCAGTCCCAACGAAGAATGACAGAATCAGAGTCTGTGTTGACTTCAGGGATCTGAATAAAGCTAGTCCAAAGGATGATTTTCCACTACCATATATTGATGAGTTGGTAGACTTAACCGCGGGCCATGCATTGCTCTCGTTTATGGATGGATTTTCTAGGTATAACCAGATTTTGATGGCACCCGAGGATAGGGAGAAGACCACTTTCGCCACTCCGCGGGGCACCTATTGTTACCAAGTCATGCTATTTGAGTTGAACAATGCTGGGGCCACTTATCAGAGGGCTGCAACTACCATTTTGCATGACATGATCCACAAAGAGGTTGAGGTGTATGTAGACAATATGATTGTCAAGTCCAAAGATCGAAAGGGCCATTACACCGCCTTAGAGAAATTCTTTTGGTGGATTAGAGAGTATAGATTGAGGTTGAGGAAGAAGAATCAAAGCGTACAAAAGAGGCCATCTGGGAATGCATAAGCTATGCATTGAGAAAGAAGAATCAAAGTGCCTTATGGAGGCCATTCACGGAGGAGAGTGTGGAGCCCACATGAATGGTGTGATGCTCGCCCAAAAAATCCTTAGACAAGGTTACTACTGGTCAACCATGGAAGATGATTGTATTGGTTTTGTTCGGCACTGTCACAAATGCCAGATTCATGCTAATCATATGAACATTCCGCCGTCAAAGCTCTACACCATGACTTCACCATGGCCATTCTCTGTTTAGGGGATAGACGTTATCAGCGTAGTTACGCCAAAAGGGTCACACGGCCATGAATTTATTCTGATAGCAATTGATTACTTCACAAAATGGATGGGAGCCCAATCTTATTCTGTACTGAAAGCATCGCAGGTGGCTAAGTTCATCAAAAACAACATCATATGCTGGTATGGGGTGCCCAATGAAATTATCTCCGATAATGGAACGCACTTCAAGAAAGAGGTGATAGATTTGCTCAAAAAATATAACGTGGCTTTCCATGAGTCATCAAACTATAGGTTGCAGACTAATGGGGCTATTGAAACTGCTAATAAGAATATCAAGAGAATTCTGTAGAAGATGGTGGAAACCTATAGAGACTGGCCACATAAATGCCATTTGCGCTCTGGGGCTACAGAACCTCAATCTGAACATCTACATGGGCGACCCCCTATTCTCTTGTCTATGCGATGGGGGCTGTTATGTCGATCAAATTGAAGAGCCCTTGCTACGAATTATGGCTGAGTGTCAGATAGTAGAGGTAGATTGGCAACAAAGTAGATTTGAGGAATTGATACTGTTTGATGAGAGAAGATTAAGAGCATTGTATAATGTCCAGGGCTACCAATGTCGATTGCTAGGGCTTTTAACAAGAAGGTTAAGTCCTGAAATCTCAAGGCAGGGGACATGGTGCTGAAAGACAACCGAGTTTCCATTCATGACCCTAGTGGCAAGTTCAAACCTAACTGGACTGGTCCTTACATCATCAAGTCAATCTGGTTAGGAAAGGCAGTTATTCTTATGGACTTGGATGGCTTGGAGTTCTCATAACCAATTAACATGGACAAGTTGTAGAAATTATACCCCTGAGAGGCTCACTAGGCCGAAAATCCGAAAGGGCGACCTAGGCAAAATTTAGAGCACAAAAAATTAGAAATAAAGAAAAACTGAGCTCGCAAGGCCGAAAATCCTAAAAGGCGGCTTTGGCAAAAGTTAGAGCGTAAAATCATAGAGTTAATACTCGAGTGAACCTGAATCGAACTACGTAAGGCTTAATTTCCATTTTTGGGATATGTAGGCAACTTCATCTTGAAGTTCGGCCCTAATTATCTCCAATTCAACTGTCCTATCTATTTTCCTAATCAAGTCATCCTTGTTCATCATCTATTAGTTCAGTTGTGCTACGTGTTTCGAGCAGAAAAGCTGAGTACAGAACAACAGTAATGATACTCAGCCAAGGTCAGTTATGATTTCTTTTGATTTTGGATTGTACATCTTGAGGATCGATTCTATGCATGTCAGGTGGTGATCGCTTCTGAAAATTGTTTTGCAAAGTTTTAATAAAAGTTGATTTTGTTCAAAATTTTACCCTTTTACAACTTGGACCATTTTTGGGACCGAAAGGAAAATTTTTAGTACTTACAACTTTAATTTTATTGATTTCAACACAAGTACATTCTGCAAACTCTTTGATTCAGATCAAAACTGCTTTTTACATCTTAAACTTGAAAAGAAAATATCAAAGCAGTAAAACTAGGGGCACAGTTGAGTCAGGTGGCTCTATGCCAAAGATGGTCCAACCTCTGCCTCCTCTTCAAGCCAAGCTAAACACTCCTCAGATAGGGTGTAATTGAAACTAATGGCAAGGGCTAGAATCTCTCTTGTCCTCCAGGCTGTGAGATACCGGGGCAGATGCGAGGCTTTAGCCAGAAATGAAGCTGTGTATTCCATTCCCTCATCTGGACGTATCTGATCATGCCCAAATTGGCTTTGAAATCAGAGAGGAAAATAGAACACATAATGTGTAAGGCCAATTAACTCTACGCCCAACTGTCGGGACATGTTGTAGCTCATTTCAACTAAATTAAACCGGGGGCAATGCCAAGATATATTAGCCACAGACCGCCTGCACATCCAGTCACACCATAAACCTTCTGAAGGGAAATCTATTAGCCGTTGGTGAAAGAAGTAAGCCCTGGCCGAGTATTCAGGGCAAGGCCTACTACTTGTAGTTTATCCATCAACCATACCTAGGGAGCGATGAAAAATAAGAGAGATTAAAGAATAGAGAGGTGTGCATTGAGGGAAAAGTAAGGAAAGGGTTTTGAGAGAGAAAAATAGAGAATGAGTGATGTGTGATGTAAGAATTATAAATTAGAAGGGTGGAAAATAATACCTGGAGAAATAGTGGGCTCCCTGTAAAGCGAGTAGTCCCTCCCAGACGGAAAGCATCCAAACCCATCAAAGTTTCGGCCAGCGCTAAACCTATACAGCTCTTGCCCTCTTTCAAGCCTTGGGTCACTTCGATCAACCAGATGCTGGCTCCGCCAAAACTAGGGGCGAGGAGGAATTGTGCAAGAAGGCATAAACAAAGAGCATGTTGTCGATGGTTGCACCAGAGAAGGTCCCTCATATCTCCAATAGTGGAAAACCAATGTACTAAACTGGGGATGTCCAGCTACCCATCATGTGCAAAAGACCGAGCCTCGTGCAATGATAATCCACACATCCGTCCCAAAGCCTGGGCATGGCTAAAACGAGGCTGAGGCATGATTTCTTCGTCGTGCCAGGATTCCATCAGTGCTTGAAATTCTTCGAGTGTTGGACACATTTCTTCAGATCCTAATTGAAATAAATGTGTGACCGGGTTCCAACATTGAACCGCGACATGGAGGAATGGAAAGGAAAGAGAAGTGCAACTCAAAGGAAAAAGGGCGTTTAGGCAGAAACTGCGAAAATTCATTTTTCCGAGCCATCCAAAGTGGCTATCCTGTCTCAAAGCCTATTGACAAGTAGTATCTCCATCTTGAGAGCAAAATATCAAAGACTTACGACTTGGACGTCCTTGCAGGCACACCTGATGATGAGCTTATATGCTCGCCAAGTGCTCGAAGTCCTTAGCAGAATGTCACAACTTTGAGCCTTTCAAACCTTATACCTTTATTGTCACAGTTTTGGACCAAGCCTAGCTTTTCTAGTCTGCAACCTCTGGTGGCTTATTGGCCACCCCTTTTGGGCTGTCGGCCATCACTTTTAGGCTATCGGCCACTGATATGGCTTGCCGGCCACCAGTGATGGCTGGCCGGCCACCAGTGTATTTTGCAGATATTTTATGCCAGCTGTGCCAACTGTTTGCACAGATGTATACATCTATCCCCACATATAGGGCTGGATCTCTTTGTGGGAATTTCATGTTTTCTATATATAGGAGGCCCTTCTCTCATGTTTTAAGGTTAGAAAATTTTAAGATAAAAAATTTTCCACTCTTTCTCTCTACAATTCTCTCTCTACCAAATCTCTACACTTTTGCCTACAAATCTTCAACCTTTACCTATACACCCTTAACCAAATCTCACCATCTTTGAGCTGAGGTACTTTTGAGCTTGGTTTGAGCTCTAGAGGGTGTGTTTACTTGGTTTTGTTGCTTGGAATTGCTTCTTCCTTCAAGAGTTATAAGACCTTACTTGTGGCTTTGTTTTATTTGCTATTATTCCTACTATTTTTCCATTGTTTTGGGATGTCCAAACTCTGTGTTTTTTGGGCTAAAGCTTGGGTTTAAGAGCATTAAAGGTTGAGGGGTTGATTGCCCTTCTTTATACCTTATTTTGGAGGCCTTTGCCCTTGTGCTTCCCACCCTTTTACTATCTTTTTCCAAACTTTTAAACATTGATTTTTAGAGGTTTTTCAGTGCCAAAATCATGTTTTGAAGTTCAAATTTGGAGGGGGTTGCCTCACCTCCTCGTGTCTTGCTTACTAGCCTAGTTGGTGTCATGTTTTAGCAAGTTAATCTAGATTTTTTTAGGTCAATCCCAACATGTTTTTAGACTATATTATACATGTTTTAGCACTATTTTGGGCTGTTGTTTGCATTTGAGCTTTGTTTTGCATGCTTATAGTGTAATAGTCCTCATGAGCTTAGTGTTCTAGGCCTTAGACACTATCTTGTTTGAGTTGATAACATTTATTTATGCTTTTCTCACCCATTTTCAACACTTAATCATCTCTGTAACCTCCCTAATTTCTTGGCTTTTTTCATTTTTCTTTGAAAGTGGTTCAAACAATTTGTTTGTTTAAAGCATGAGATTGAGATGTCATGCTTAATGGTTTAATCCCTTAGGGGGTTTATTACCAACGGTATGATGTCTCTTTCATGTCTACAACAACTTTTGGTTTGTGTTCTCTTTCCATTAGAGGATTTAAACTCACCCTTGGACTTAATTGGATTAAAGGATGGAAAGGTAACTAAAATGGAGTAACTAAAACTTGGAGTTAAAAGTGAGCAAGATAATAATTTGGTTGTGTTCAATCGGATGTTAATTGAACACATAGAAACTTGAGCCATTTCATACTCATTAGTGATAAAATGATTCAAGGTTCCAAGGTCACCACTTCCCTTGATCATTAATGAAAGGGAGGGGGTTTGTGTCTTGTTTTTCATTTATTAAACGTGCACACTTGGTTTCACAAGCGATCATGCAATGAAATTGCATCTATTGATGGTTTGCGAATCGAACTTGCTACTCCATTGATTTGCTCATGAAAAGGAGGGGTGAGTTGTGCAAACAAACCCTTTAAATACCCTGTATATGCTCTGTTTGTCTTCTATTGCAGCAAGATAAACCTGTGCAACAGTTGCCGGCAGGCCACTTTCCATGGCCGACAGGTGGTTGGTAGACCACTTTTGATGGCCGGCCAGCCATCATTGGTGGCCGACATTCCTCATCATTGGCTGGCCGGCCACTGGGGCAAAATTGAGCAGTGAGTTTGCAAGGCAGAGTAGAGTGAGCAGCAGTGTTGGTGTTCTATTGTGCAACAAAGGCTTTCTGGAAGCAAAATAGTGGTCTTTTCGGGTGGAAACCGAGCATGCGCATGAATATCCCTTGTTTCCCGAGGCGTAGTAGTTAATTACTTATTTTAATTGTACTTGCACTATAATTGTTTAATTAATTAGTTAACTAGAGTAATTAGTTAATTCAAAGTGTTGTAATAGTTAGTTAAGTAGTTTAGCTAGTTTCATTTGTTTTGTAATAGTTAGTTTAATTAGCTTTAGCTTAGCTTAGTTAGTTAATTAGCTTAGTTCATTTGGACTCTCCTTCGTGAGAGTGCAATATTGTAATAATGTGTATATCTTCCAACCCCACATCTTTCTCCCTTTTATTTACCAGCTTATGATGGTTAGGTTAGGGACATCACATTTTAATTAGCATACCTCATGCATGTATTCATTTGTATTGCATGCACCGAGGCTCGATTCATAATTCTAACGGCATTGTTAGTTCAATACTTCTTTGAATACGTGCTTGGACCGCATGTTATCAAACTGTTTCATATGCAATGTTTAGTAGCCGAGCCTATTAATTGCATATCGCATGTGTTGCATTAGTCATATTGCATAGTTAGGATCATGCATTTTTCTAAACTCATATCTTTTTGGCTTGGAGTACTAGGTGAGCCTTTACTCGCTTTAGCATATTGCACACGTGTGATTGTTGCCATGTTTAGTATGCTTGCCATGAGGCTAAATGCTTAAGTTCTATAACTAGTTGAATGCCTGTGGATGAAGGCTTGTTGCTTGACTTGGAATAATTTGGGTAGTGTTTATATGCGATCACTATTGTGAGTGGTACATATTTCAAAAAAAAATTTCAAAAACACAAACATGAATCAAATGTTCCAATGCTTGCAAAGTTAGTCTATATCTATGTGTGTGCGCATCACATAGTAATGCTAGCCTAATAAATTTGAACAAGAGCATATAATGTTGATAAAAATCATATCATGATTAGTAGAGGTCGATCTTTGACCGAGCGAGTGGGGTTGCTCAAATGTATTCATCGCAAGATCAAAACCCTTGGTACTATGATATCTAGAACTTCTTAGAAAAGGAGATTTATCCACCAGGGGAAAATGCGAAGGACAAAAGGGCAATATGGTGAATGGCCATTCAATTTATTATTTGAGGAGGTAAACTGTACAAGAGAGGTCATCTTGGAATGCACAAGTTGTGTGTCGAAGAAGAAGAGTCAAAGCGCCTGATGGAGGCTATCCATGGGGGAGAGTGCGGAGCACACATGAACGGAGTGATGCTGGCTCAGAAGATTCTCAGGCAAGGTTACTGCTGATCCACCATGGAGGCGGATTGTATTGGTTTTGTTCAGCGATGTTATGAATGCCAATCCATGCTAATCGCATGAGCATTCCGCCGTCAAAACTGTACAACTTGACTTCACCATGGCCTTTTTTAGTCTGGGGAATTGACGTCATCAGCGCAGTCACACCAAAAGGGTCGAATGGGCATGAATACTTTCTGGTGGCAATTGATTACTTCACAAAGTGTGTGGAGACTCAGTCCTACGCACTGTTGAAAGCAATGCATATGGCTAAGTTCATCAGAAACAACATCATTTCCCGTTATGGGGTCCCAAACGAGATCATTTCAGATAATGGCTCCCACTTTAAAAAAGAAGTGATAGACTTGTTGGAGAAATACAACGTGGCTTTTCATAAGTAATCTACATACCGGCCGCAAACCATTCGCACTCTGGGGTTATAGAACTTCAATCTGGACATCTACAAGGGCAACTCCTTATTCTCTTGTCTATGGGATGGAAGCTGTTCTGCCAATCGAAATAGAAGTCCCGTCGTTGTGAGTTATGGTTAAGTGTCAAATAGCGGAGGCAGATTGGTAGCAGAGCAGGTTTGAGGAGTTGATGTTGTTCGATGAGAGAAGGCTGAAAGCATTATATCATGTTCAGGGCTACCAGTGCAGGATTGCTAGGGCTTTTAACAAGAAGGTTAAGTTCCGGAATCTCAAAGAGGGGGATTTGGTGCAGAAAAGACAACTGAGCTCCCATCCATGATCCTAGGGGCAAGTTCAGACCCAATTGGACCGGTCCTTACATCATCAAAACTATCTGGTTAGGTGGAGCTGTTATTCTCATAGACTTGGATGCCCTAGAATTTTTCCAACCGATCAACATGGATAAGTTGAAAAAATACTATCCCTGAGAGGCTCGCTAGGCCGAAAACCTAGAAGGGCGACCTAGGCAAAAGTTAGAGCATGAAAAATTAGAAATAAAGAAAAACTAAGCTCGCAAGGTTAAACACCCTAAAGGATGACTTTGGCAAAAGTTAGAGCGCAAAAAGAGAGAGTTAATACTCGATTGAACCTGAACCGAACTACGTAAGGCTTGATTCCCATCTTTGGGATACGTAGGTAACTTCATCCAGAAGTTCGGTCGTAAACACCTCCAAATCAACTATCATGTCCATGTGTCTGATCAGGTCATCTTTGTCTATTTTTTACTTAAGAGTTCGGTTGTGATCTCTGCTCTGAGAGAAGGGCAAGTTATAATGCTAAGCAGTGTTACTTAATCAAGGGGCAATTTGTGACCTTTTGATTCATGATTGTACATCTTATGGATTGATTCTGTGCGTGTCAAGTGATGATCCTTTTCGAAAATGGTTTTGGAAAGTTTTAATAAAAGTTGATTTTGTTTGAATTTTACCTTTTACAACTTAAACCATTTTTGGACCAAAAGGAATATCTTTAGTGCTCACAACTTTAATTGCATTGATTTCAATACAAAGTTCTCCAACTCTCTAATACAAATCAAAGTTGCATTTATTACATCAAAAAAACTTGAAAAGAAAGGTCAAAGCAATAAACTAAAGGCGTAGATGAATCTGGTGCTCCTGCGTGCCCCGTTTGTGCTTGTGGAAGCTTCTAAAGCTAAAGTGGGCCTGGTTTGTGCCTTATCCTCAAGCCAAGCCAAACACTCGCCAGAAAGGGAGCAAAAGAAACTGGAGGCAGGGGCTAGAAGCTCTCTCATCCTCCAAGCAGTAAGGTGCCAAGCCAAGTGTGAATCTCGGATAAGGAATGAAATCGGGTACTCTACCCCTTCCTCCAGGCAGATCTGATCATGCCTAAATTGATGTCTGAACTAGAAAGGGAAGTAGAACACACAATGTGTGAGGCTGATCAACTAAATGCTAGGCTACTGTTCCATGCTATAGCTCATCTCGATCAGGTTAAGCTAGGGGTAATGCCAAGCTATTTCAGCAGCAGATCTGTTGCACATCCAGTGGCACCACCATCCATCATTCGGGAAATCCACTAGTCGATGGCAGAAGAAATAACCACGAGCTGAGTATTCAAGGCAAGAGTCCACTACGTTCAGCTTATCCATAAGCCACACTTGGAAAGAGATGAAAGAAAAGAGAGATTAAAGAATAGAGAGATGTATGTTGAGAGAAAAATGAGAAAATGGCTTTGAGAGAAACGCAGAGTATGTGTGTCGAGCGATGTGAGAAACACATATGACAAAGGGTGGGAAACATTACCTGAAGAAGTAGTGGACTCCCTGTGAATCTGGTAGTCTCCCGCCTATGAAAAGTGTCTAAGCCCATCAAAGTCTCGGCTAGCGCCAAGCCAATACAACTCTTGCCTTCTTTCAAACCTTGGGCCACTTCGATCAATAGGATGTTGGATCCGCCAAAACTAGGGACAAGAAGGACACGAGCCAGCATACATAAGCAGAGGGCATGTTGCTGAAAACTGCGCCAAAGATGGTCGACGCGGTCACCAACGTTGAAAAATTGATGAATCAAACTGGGAATATCTAGCTTTTCGTTGTGGGCCAGAGATTGAGTCTCGTGCAGAGTGAGCCCACACATCTGTCCTAAAGCTTGAGTGTGACCAAAACGGGAAAGAGGCATGATTTTCTCATCGCCCCGGGATTCCATTAATGCATGAAATTCTTTAATTGTCGGGCATATTTCTTGTCCCCTGCAGCCAAAGACATGTGTAATCGGGTCCTAGCACCTAGCCACAGCATGAAGGAACAGAAAACAAAGTGGAGTTCGGCTCAACGAGAAAAGTGCATTTATGTGGAAACTTCAGAAATTTACTTTTTCTGAGCTGTCTAAAGTCGCTATTTAATCTGAGAGTTTTTAAGCAAAAAATGGCTTCATTTGTGAAGAATTTGCAGTTGAAATGAAGTATTCCCGAAGTTCAACATTTTGTAGAAGATAACGCAGTGAGTGGAAGCCAGCTGTTAACAATCTGGAGGTTCTGCGCATTGATGGCCAGCAGGTGGCTGGCAAGTTCCTTTTCCGCCCAGCAGCCTTCTTTTCAGCCTTGTTATCCACCTTTGTGCTGAACAATGCTGAAAGCATGTGTTTTGTTCTGCTCTTTGTGTGTTGTAAGGTTTGTTTATTTGTATTGAGTTGTTTTAGCTTTGTTTAACGAGTTGTTTTTGCTTATCGAGTTGTCTGTTGCTTTTTGTATTTTGGTTGTTGGTCGGTTCATTACCCGATTAAGAATTTTGTTTCAATCAAGTGCTCTAGGCCATTTCAATTCCATGTCCATTTCATATTAATATGGTGCTCACGATGCAAAAATGACAAACACTTTTCATAAAAACTGTGAGGTTTTATTCTGATCGTGCCTTTTTACAAAAGAGGAGTACATGTTTTAAAGCAAAATAAAACCTATCTGGAGCTATACATGTGCTAATGCTACCAACAAAAAGAAACTAAGAAAAAAAATCACAAAAACCAGTGCCGATAGGCCCTTTTCGTCATCTTCCTTGGAGGAGAAGACTCTAGTTCACTATCTCCATCGGCTTTGCTGTCTGAATCTACCTCTAAGCTGGAACTAGAACCGACATCGTCTCCGCTCTCTACTCTAGAACCCTCCTCAGTATTGTTGCCTCCACTCTCGGAACCTGAGCCAGCGTCAATATCTCCACTCTCAGACGACCTAGAGTGCTAATTCACTGCCTCCTCCGAGCCACTAGTTTCAGCATCGTTGTCCCTCAAGATGGGCTCAAGAGGACTGCTTCGGCCTCAGGCACCCTTGTTTCTACCTCCCCCCCTGTTCTTTGGAGGAGAGTCTTGCCGATCTTTGGCTGCTGCATTATCTTTAATAGTTGCACCTGGTATAGCTAGGATTTGAAAAAGACAGTTTTCACATATCAGTTTCAGTGTGTGTATCAGATGCAAGCATAGTATGTAGTGTGTGTATCAGATGCAAGCATAGTATGTAGTGTGTGTATCAGATGCAAGCATGCAATGCAGAATGAGTATATGCAAAAGTCAGATATAATGTGTAAGTACAGAGTGTGAATTTAGTGTACCAATGTAGTGTATTAGTTTAGTTTGGGAAACTACAGTTGAAATGCTAGTGCATCAGTGGAAATTTGATAGCGTGAAGTGGAAACTGAAGAAATTATCGAGATGCCATGGAGACCAAGTAGCATCTCTTTCCTCTGTATCATACTTATCAAGGAGGCTATCAGCTCAAGAGCGCTCCCTATGTACTCAATGGATGCTTGCAAATGCATTTGGATGATCAGTGTTCGCAGTGAATATATCTAAAATGAAATGTGGGGTACAGGTGGTAAAGAGTGGTATATACCTTAGTTGGGCCTCTAACCCCGACAAGTTCGTGCCCAGCCGCTGCAGGCTCAATTGGGACCTGGTAAGCATCCCTGCTATGCTGCCAGCATGTCAGTGCAATGGGAAGCTCTGGCCAAGAGATCTCTTCCTTGCCCGGGAAGCCCCTCTAGCACAGGCCCTGGTCGCCCTGGTCACTCTAGGCACCTCTCTCGTAGCAAGAGCTCTCTCTCCCTCATCTCTAAGAGCACCAGTGGCATGAGGTATGTTTGAATGAAGGTCGCATAGTCGCCATCTCCTCGAAAGTAGTCAACATCCAAGCCCACCATAAACTGAGTGACCTCATCAATGGATGGGTTGTCTATTGATGATCAGGTCAGGCAGGCCCATAGTCTGGCGCACGAACCACTCGCTCAAGAACCAGGCTTGATAGACTGGGCCCTCACGTAGAATGCGAAAGCGAGAAGTGGCCCAGGCCCTAATGTACTGGTCTCGAATCCCAGCCGGCATCATGGCCCGTGGTTGGCATATAATCTGCAAATAGAGGTTGTACAGATTATTAGAAGCTCTCAATTGCTAAATGTGAATCAGAACAGTTGCAAAGCAAAAATGACTGTTACCTCATGAGCAGCTACTATGTCGAAGTAATGGCAAAAGAATGTGAAGGTCTCGTGGGTCCTACGCTGGTGCTGGTCGTCATACCTCCGTGAGTAAGGGACTGCCAGTGGGAGCTCCTCTATGGGCTCTGGAGCCAGAGTTAGAAAATAAGCGTACACCCACAACTACAGAGAAAATGTAGTGATATGTGATCAATACAGTATGAATAAATACAGAAAGTGCAAAGCAGAAAGCACAATGTACGAACAGATACAGAAAGTGCAAAGTAGAATGCAGAATGCAGGAACAAATATAGAAAGTGCAAAGTAGAAAACACAGGTGTTGAATAGATGTAAAGCAGAAAATGTAAAGCAAAAAATGTAAAGTGCAAAGAGGGAACTGAGATGCATTCCTCCTAGGCGCGCTAGTAGCCTCTGATCAAGTTACCTCTCAGACAGGAAGTCGAGCTCATGTATCCATATAGGGTGGGAAGGCCGGCTCCGCCCTAATCATAGAAGCGCACCCATGGAAGGGTTACTAGAGCACTCAGCAGATATAAGCCTACAGTGTTCCACATGTTTGAAAACAAGGTGGTACCGAAGACAAACATTAGAAAGCCTCTGCGTATTGCTCCATATCCTTTATTGTCTCGGGTTCACTCCCTCTGAACTGCTCGGCGAACCAAGTATATCTGGCCATGCCTGTCTGGTATACGGTTGGACGATCTCCCAGTAGCTCAACCGAGGCCACCTCCTACTATCCCATGTTTGTATCAAACTAGATTGGATCACCCCCTACGTCTAAGCCGGTGATCATGGCGAAGTCTTACGGAGTCATCGTCATCTCCCCCGTAGTGGAGAAATGTAAGGAGTTGGTGGTGTCTGACCATCTCTCCACAAGTGCGCCTAGAAGAGGATGACTCGCGATAACCCGCATCAGGCCGAAATAGAATAGGCCGAAGTCGGTCTCATCTACGATGTTGCGAACTCCTGTGGGGAGCTCGTCGTACCAGTCTCGCGCAATCGTGGCTCCATACCCTCTAAAGGTACGAAACTCTCCTTGTGGGAAATAATAAATGAATCAGGTTAGGCAGTGATGAAAGTACAGTCCGAAAATGCAGTGCAAGAAATGCAAGTAAAGACAGGCAAGAATGCATGAAAATGGTGCTCATACCTGAATTGCGACAGATGAAAGTTGAGAAGTAAGTCGGCTCCCACTGGAGGAGATCCTCCGGCACACCAAGAACGAAGTCGCTAAAGCACCTAATACCACCGGCTAGCAAGATATGTGTTCAGGGATGGTACCTCTCCGGATCAAATGGTTGTACTCTCGCTCGTAGTGGCTCTGGCTCAGGCTTATGCTAGAACTCTGCCTCGAGGTCGGCCTCAATACCTCCAGCCGCCTCGACAATAATTGACTCAACCACCTCGGGAATAGGTAGAAATGCAGGGGAAACCTCTGAAGGGGTCCCGTCGTGTGGCGAACCATCTGCCATCTAGAAAATGGGTGAAAAGTAGGTGAAAAATGAAGAAAAATGGAAAAGAGAGGGTAAACTTGGAAAAAGTCAACCCTAGGAGAGAGAAAATGGAAGAAAAAGTCAAAGCTGGGAAAAATGCACAGAACTCGAGAGAAACTCGAGGGAAACAAACCTAGAAGGGTGAAAATGAGGAAAAAAAGTGTCAAAATCAAATTTCAATCGGTTCAAAGTGAAGAGAACTAAGAGGGTTTTGCGAATAAAGTTTGCGTGGGGTTTTGGAAAACACATAAAAAACCCAGATCTGGAGAGGGAAAGCACCTAGAGAGAAAGGGAGAGAAATTTTTGATGTGTGGTGGTGAGTAAATGAAGGGCCTTCACTTATATTTAAAGATTTGAGGCGAAATGTCCAAAAAACCCCTGAGCTACCATCGTTGGCCAGCAGGTGGCCGGCAAGGTTCTTCCATGGCCGGCAGGTGGCCGATGGCCTTCTTTTGTGTTTTGATGCTGTTCTGTGTCTTTGTTTCCCAAGAGTTGCAAGGGAGATTCTCTGTTGGGTCCAGATTGTCTCTATAGAAGCTAAAAATTGTGTTTTGGTGTATGACATTCATCATTTGTCAACTTGAACGGGGTGTATCCTTTTAAACATGTTGCAATTCTTCTGGGAGGTAAACTAGAAGGTACCATCGAATGTTGTTTTTGAACGTTTTATGCTTTTGTTCTCTTTTTCATAGAATATGTTTTTATGAATGTTGCATGCGTGTCTTGCATCATTCGTGATTCATGCATAGAATATGCTATCAATCTTGCATAGAACGATAGAATATGCTCTTGTTCTTGCTCTTGCTCTTGCTCATTATTTCATGCATAGAACATGCTTTTATTTCATGCATAGAACATGATCTCGGTTAATGTCATACGTCGATTGTCCATCTTGAACTGAATACTTTGTGCATCTATCGCACGCATTCACTTTGTGCAGCTATCGCACTTGTTTCACTTTGTGCATCTATCACACACGACTCCTGTTTCTTGGGACGTGCGAAGCACGAGCCCTAGCGGTCTTCTTGTTATCTCAGGACACGTGACATACGGCCCAGGTGGGTTTTATCTCGGGACGTGCGAAGCATGAACCCAAGCGGTTTTTTTGTTAGCTTAGGATGCGTGACGAGCGACCCTAGGTGGGTTTCATCTCAGGACATGTGAAGCCCGAGCCCGAGATGTTTTCTTGTTATCTCAAGATGCGTGACACGCGACCCTAGGCAGGTTTCATCTTGGGACGTGCAAAGCACGAGCCCGAGCGATTTTCTTGTTATCTCAAGATGCGTGACGCGCGACCCTGTGTGGTTTTCATCTCGGGATGTGCGAAAAAATGAACCTGAGTGGTTTTCTTGTTATCTCAGTATGCGTGATGCATGATCCTGGGTGAGTTTTATCTCGGGATGTGCGAAGCCCAAGCCCGAGTGGTTTTCTTGTTATCTCAAGACGCGTGATGCGCGGCCCTAGGCGGGTTTCAACTCGGGACGTACGAAGCATGAGCTCGAGCGGTTTTCTTATTATCTTAGGACGCGTGACATGCGGCCTTGGGCAGGTTTCATTTCAAGATGTGTGAAATGCGAGCCTGAGTGGTTGTTCTTGTATCTCGGGAGGCGTGAAACGTGAGCCCAAGCTGTTTTTCTTGTTTCTTGGAACGTGTGAAACACGACCTTGAGTGGTTCTCTAATTTTCAGGGATGCGTGAAATGCAACCCTGAGTAGTGTTTTCTTTCCTCATCCTGTGTTTTGGCATGTTTAAACATGAAACTTGTGTTGGTTTTAAGCTTGAAGCCGCTCATTCGTATGTTGTTATCTTGCTTATCGCATTTGTTATTTCTTGTTACATCATCTCACATGATCATGAGTTTTCAAAATAGTCGGCTTCGCGAAGTGTGTGAGTCCAGCTTTCAAAGGTGCATTGTGCATATCATTTACACCTTGCCCCAGAACTACGCTGGTTTGATTCCTTGCAAAGGGATACGTAGGCATCCTGCGGGCGCAACCATTTCTTTCTGTCTCAATTGTTTGTCCAAGTCTTATGGCCTTGTCAAAATGGGTCGTCTTCGGGCTTTGACATTCATTCACGTCATTTCATGACTCCGAGTTCTATCAAAGAGGGGTAGCTATAGACATCTCATTTTTGACGGCCCTTATGACTTCGACGTCCTTGCAGGCACACCCGATGAGTTTATATGCTCACCAAGTGCTTGAAGTCCTCAGCGGAATGCCGCAACTTTGAGCCTTTCAAACATTGTACCTTTGTTGTCTAGTCTTGGACCAAGCCTAGCTTTTCCAGCCTGCAGCCTCTGGTGGCCTACCGCCACCCCTTTTGGGCTATCAGCCATCACTTTTGGGCTGCCAGCCATTAATGTGCCTTGCCGGCCACCAGTGGAGTTTGCAGATATGTTATGCCAGCTGGGCCAGCTGTTTGCACAGAGGCATGTATCTATCACCACATGTATGGCTGGATCTCCTTGAGGGAATTTCATGTTTTCTACATATAGGAGGCCCCTCTCTCATGTTTTAAGGTTAAGAAATTTTGAGATAAAAAATTTTCCTCTCTATCTACAATTCTCTCTTTCTCTACCAAATCTCTACACTTTTGCCTACAAATCTTGAACCTTTGCCTATACAGCCTTATCCAAATCTCACCATCTTTCAGTTGAGGTACTTTTGAGCTTGGTTTGAGCTCTAGAGGGGGTGTTTACTGGGTTTTGTTGCTTGGAATTGCTTTTTCTCTTCAAGAGGTATAAGACTTTGCTTGTAGCTTTATTTTATTTGCTATTATTCCTACTATTTTCCCATTGTTTTGGCCTGTCCAAACTCTGTGTTTTCTGGGCTAAAGCTTGGGTTTAAGGCCATTAAACGTTGAGGGGTTGATAGCCCTTCTTTATGTCTTGTTTTGGAGGCCTTTGCCCTTGTGTTTTCCACCATTTTACTATCTTTTTGCAAGCTTTTAAACACTGATTTTAAGAGATTTTTCAGTGGCTAAAATCATGTTTTGAAGTTCAAATTTGGAGAGGGTAGCCTACCCTCCTTGTATCTTGCTTACTGGCCTAGTTGGTGCCATGTTTTAGCATGTTAATCTAGACTTTTTTAGCTCAATTCTAGTATGTTTTAAGAATGTATTATACTTGTTTTAGCACTATTTTGGGCTTTTGTTTGCATTTGAGCTTTGTTTTGCATACTTATAGTGTAATAGTCCTCATGAGCTTGGTGTTCTAGGCCTTAGACACGATATTGTTTGAGTTGATAACATTTATTTATGCTTTTTTCACTCATTTTCAGCACTTAATCATCTCTGCAACCTCCCTCCTTTCTTGGCTTTTTTTATTTTGCTTTGAAAGTGGTTCAAACTATTTGTTTGTTTAAAGCATGAGGTTGAGATGTCATGCTTAATGGTTTAATCCCTTAGGGGGTACATTACCAACGCTATGATGTCTCTTTCATGCCTACAACAACTTTTGGTTTGAGTTCTCTTTCCATTAGAGGACTTAAACTCACCCTTAGACTTAATTGGATTAAAGGATGGAAAGGTAACTAAAACTTGGAGTTAAAAGTGAGCAAGATAATAGTTTGGTTGTGTTCAATCGGAAGTTAATTGAACACATGGAAACTTGAACCATTTCATACTCATTAGTGATGAAATGATTCAAGGATCCAAGGTCACCACTTCCCTTGATCATTCATGAAAGGGAAAGAGTTTGTGTATTGTTTTGCATTTATTAAACTTGCACACTTGGTTTTACAAGCCATCATGCAATGAAATTGCATCTATTGATGGTTTGTGAGCCGAACTTACTACTCCTTTGATTTACTCATGAAAAGGAGGGGTGAGTTGTGTAAACAAACCCTTGAAATACCCTGTATCTGCTCTATTTGTCCTCTGTTCAACAAGATGAACCTGTGCAGCAGTGGCCGGCAGACCACCTTTGATGGCCGGCTGACTATCACTAGTGGTCGGCATTCCTCATCATTGGCCAGCCGACCACTGGTGCAAAATTGAGCAGTGTGTTTGTAAGGCAGAGCAGAGTGAGCAGTAGTGTTGGTGTTCTATTGTGCAACATAGGATCTCCGGTTGCAAAACGTTGGTCTTTTTGGGTGGAAACCAAGCATGCGCATGAACATCCCTTGTTTCCCGAGGCGTAGTAGTTAATTACTTATTTTAATTGCACTTGCGTTGTAATTATTTAATTAATCAGTTAACTAGAGTAGTTTAGCCAGTTTCATTTGTTTTGTAATAGTTAGCTTAATTAGCTTTAGCTTCATTAGCTTTAGCTTAGCTTTGTTAGTTAGTTAATTAGCTTAGTTCATTCGCACTCTTCTTCGTGAGAGCGTAATATTGTAATAATGCGTATGTATTCCGGCCCCACATCTTTCTCCCTTTTATTTACCAGCTTATGATGGCTAGTTTGGGGACATCACATTTCAATTAGCATACTTCATGCTTCATCCATTTGTATTGCATGTACTGAGGCTCGGTTCATCATTCTAACTGCATTGTTAGTTCAATACTTCTTTGAATACGTGTGTCATGACCCGAACCCGCCCCTATGGGTTTAGGACATAACCGGCCAGCAATCCTGAGATTACCTACAGCCTCAAACCAAAACAGACATAACTCAACAGAGTAAAGGGGCCAAACGGAAGCAATAATTAACAACTTTGTCCATAGAGCCGTGCTTATATGCACTTTAAAACAGACCATACACACATACATTAATAACCCACAACAAAATACAGTACCATAAAATCCTTTACAGACAGGATCATCCAAACTGAGTCAACCCATAACAAAACTGTATGCAGATATACACAAAGTCCATGCCAACAAGACAAAATATAAATACACAACAAAATGGCAAGGATGGGTCTCGTGCGTGAGACACAAGGCTAACTCTCCAAAACTCATGTTGTTACTGGCAGACTTCACTGGGGCTGGGTTTGGACTTCTCTTGGCTCACCTACAAACACATGAATGAGCATGAGCGATAGCCCAGTGAATAATATCAAATCAAATACAAAAGTTACATAACAATGTAGAACAACATGTTCCAAACGGCCTTGGACCCAATTCATATTTATATTTAATAGATATATAACTATACGAAATTCCAATCAAGTGACTGTAGTTCCAAACATTCGGGCCTTTGGCCCATTTAGATTTTCATTCATGTCCAAACGGCCTTCCTCCGATTCATTTATGTCAAAACGGCCTTCGACCCATTCACTTCGGTCAAAATGGCCTTCTGCTCATTCGTTTACGTCAAAATGGCCTTCGGCCCATACATTCGTGTCAAAACGGCCTTCGGCCCACTCATTCATGTCAAAACGACCTTAGGTCCATTCATATATGTCAAAACGACCTTCGGTGCACTCATTTCTATCAAAACGACCTTCAGTCCATTCATTTCTGTCAAAACGACCTTCAGTCTATTCGCTTACGTCAAAACGGCCTTCAGCCCATACATTCGTGTCAAAACGGCCTTCGGCCCACTCATTCATGTCAAAACGACCTTAGGTCCATTTATTTCTATCAAAACGACCTTAGGTCCATTGATTCATATCGAAACGACCTTCGGTCCATTTATTCGTTCATGTCAGACTTTTATCCACAATCCCAATTAGCAACTCATAAAGCTTATAAGGGAATAAACAGTTGGACATTGCTAGGCTTTCAAATATCGATATTACTCGCAGTAATCGGCTTGTAGATTTGCCCTGGAGCTTGACCCTACACATTTCATGAACACAAAAGGGTCACTAACAGTTCAATCTATTCTTCAATTCACATATTCCTCTTTAGGCTTTATTGTTATCTCTTTAACTCATTTACAATGCTTAACATATGTCTAAGAGTGCTTACAAGTGAAAGAGAATGGGAAACGAAACACAGAACGAGCATAACAAATTTCAGAAAACAGGGTCCCCGCTCGAGCGTGGACTTCTCCGCTCGAGCGGACCCTTAAGGCCTGCAAAAGTGCTGGTTGCATGAAAAATACGCTCGAGCGTGAAATAGGGCGCTCGAGCGGAAGGCCTGACTACAAAAGCTCCCCGCTCGAGCGTGAAATATCCCGCTCGAGTGGAAATCCAACTCTGCAAAAAGTGCTAGGAGCACGAAATTTACACTCGAGCGGAGGTCCTCCCGCTCGAGCGGACCTCAAAATTCTGGAAAACCCATAATGTGTTCTTGAGCTCAAATTCGGTTTCCAACCCACATATCTTGCATGCAATGGGTCAAATCTCAAATATAATTATACTAACATGAGGTAAACCCCAAATCACAACCCAATGGAGCTCAATTCACAAATAATTCACATGCATTGCCCCAATTTCCCATCAAACTCATTCTAAAATAACAAATTCATACATTCAAGCTCATATCTTCATAAATTGTACATGCATGTGACGAATTAGCCATATTCTCAACTTAGACAACACAAATGGTGATCAAAACATGAGTTCCAACCAAAATTCTACATGAATCATGTATTTCAAGCTGATCCATGCCATTTCAAAACAATTTCTTACATGCATGCATATGTCAAGCTTTAATTCCAAGAAAACCAACTTAACTCATGCTCTTGGTCACAAACAACCCTTGAACACACAAGATCACACATTAATTTCATGAATTCAAGAATCAATACTTACCTATAAGCCCAATCTATGGCTAATTCTTGAACTAGATTCCAAATCTCCAAGCTTAAGTCACAAATTACACAATTCTCTCCCTCTATCTCTCTAACAGCTGGCTCTTTCCCTTTCACAAGGTTTGATCAGCCAAAATGAATACATAGGAGAGAATGGGAAGTGTAGTGCCCTTACCCAACAATTCCCACTAACTCATAATAATAATAACAAATAATTGGGCACCAATTTACCGATTTAAGCAACTTAATCTGGTCCGAATCAATTTTTCAATTAAATTTTACCGTAGGTTCTAAAAATTGTGCCAATCGCAATGGCGTAATCGATTTCGGCTTCTGTGGCTGATAAGGCCTTCAATTTAATTACTAAAGCAGATTATTCAAACAGATACTCCTACGGTGAACAGATAGAACTTCAAAATCACATATATTCACAAAAATGGCAGATAAAATCATGCTAAACAGATAATCATACTCAAATTAAGGACCAATTAGCATACTACGAAACAGGAGTATCACAGTCTTCACCCCTTTAGGAAGTTTGCTCCTCCAAACTTAATTTACCTGCGTCGGGAAACAAATGTGGATAGCGTAGTCGCATTTCCTTCTCTTTTTCCCACGTGGCATCCGTCCCATAGTGTTCCTTCCATTCTACTTTCACCATTGGGATGGATTTGTTTCTCAATTCTTTCACTTGTCGGTCAAGAATTCTTTCCGGCCATTCGGCGTATTCCATATTCTCATTAATAGCTACCCGGTGATAATCAATCACATGTAACGGGTCTCGGAGGTAACCCCTCAACATCGACACATGAAACACATTATGGATTTGCCCAAATCCCGATGGCAAAGCAACTCTATAGGCAACTAGACCAAGCCTCTCCAAAATCTGAAACGGCCCTATGTAACGGTGCGACAACTTGCCCTCATTTCCAAACGGGAGTTGGCCTTTCATTGGGGACACACAGATAAACACGTGGTCAGCGACCTCATACTCAAGAGGTCTTCTTCGAACATCTGCATAGTTCTTTTGTCGGTCCTGTGCTGTTTTGAGCCTTTGCCGGATAACTTTGATTTTCTTAGAAGTGTCTTGCACAATTTCGGGCCCAAGCAAAGCTCTATCCCCGATCTCTGTCCAGCAAATAGGTGATCTACACCTCCTACCATACAAAGCCTCGTATGGTGCCATACCGATCCTGGAGTGGAAGCTGTTATTATAGGCAAATTCTGTAAGTGGCAAATAATCTTCCCAACTCCCCTGAAAATCAAAAGCACACATGCAAAGCATATCTTCCAAAGTCTGTATCGTTCGTTCTCACTGGCCATCTGTCTGTGGTTGGAATGCAGTATTGAACCTTAGTTCTGTTCCCATAGCTTCCTGCAAACTCTTCCACAATCTAGATACAAATTTCAGATCTCTATCCGACACAATAGATACCGGAACTCCGTGTAAACGGACAATTTCATCAACATAAAATAGTAGCTAATCTATAAGCAGTAAACGTGGTTTTGACAGGCAGAAAATGTGCAGATTTAGTTAGTCTATCAACTACAACCCAGACATAATTCATACCTCGAGAAGTCCGAGGTAGGCCAACAACGAAATCCATAGTCACATGTTCTCACTTCCATTCAGGAATAGGGAGTGGTTGAAGTAGATCGCCTGGTTTATGATGTTCAGCCTTGACTTGTTGACATTGAAGGCACTTGGACACATATTCTGCAATCTCTTTCTTCATTTTAGGCCACCAATAGGTTTGTTTCAAGTCTCGATACATTTTCTTGTTACCCGGATGCATAGCAAATATGGATCTATAGGCTTCATCTAAAACCCTCTTCTATAGTTCCGGGATATCAGGGACACATATTCGGTTCCTGAATTTCAACACTTCATTCTCAACGCTGAACTCTACTTTTGGGCTTGTCCCAAATTCATCAATCACTTTCTTGAGGAATTCATCCTCTTTTTGTCTCTGTTTGATTTCATCAATGATCGCCGGCTCGGCTGTGATAGCGGCTATCAATCCGCCCTGTCCACCCATTACCACTTCAATTTCAGACTTCTCAAAATCTTGCAAGATCTCTTTCTGTTCGGTAAGCAAACAAGCCATACTCCCCTTTGATTTTCGGCTTAATGCATCAGCTACTGTGTTAGCTTTCCCGGGGTGATACTGAATCTCCAAATCATAGTCTTTCATCAGTTCCAGCCACCTTCTCTGACGCATATTCAACTCTTTCTGCATGAAGAAGTATTTCAGGCTCTTATGATCCATGTAGACTTCACACTTTGCTCCATACAAATAATGCCGCTAGATTTTCAAAGCAAAAACAACTGCGGCCAATTCTAGGTCATGTGTTGGATAATTCTTCTCGTGTGGCCTCAATTGCCTGGAGGCGTAAGCAATAACTTTTTCTTTCTGCATTAACGCACAACCCAAACCTTTATAACATGCATCACTGAAAATCACAAAATTTTCCGTACCTGAAGGTAGTGTCAAAATTGGTGCTGTGGTCAATCTTGTCTTCAATTCAATAAAGACTGATTCTCTTTCACTATTCCACTCAAATGGTTTCCTTTTACGTGTCAATTGGGTAAGTGGTACAGCTAATTTTGAAAAGTCCTTCACAAACCTCCTATAGTACCCAGCCAAGCCCATGAAACTGCGAACTTCTGTCACGTTAGTCGGTGTAGGCCAAGTCACAATTGCCTCTATTTTCTGTGGGTCTACTGAAATTCCTTCCTTGTTGATCACATACCCTAAGAAAACAACTTCATCCAACAAAAACTCACATTTCTTTAGTTTAGCAAATAATTTCCATTCTTGAAGTATTTGTACAACAGTCCTCAAATGATGTTCATGTTCAGGTCTATCTTTAGAGTATATCAAAATATCATCAATGAAGACTACAACAAACTCATCAAGGTAGGTTTTAAAAATTCTATTCATCAAGTCCATAAATGCTGCCGGAGCATTAGTTACTCCAAATGGCATAACAAGGAACTCAAAATGACCATACCTCGTTCTGAATGCGGTTTTCTCAACATCCTCTGCGTTAACCTTCAGCTGGTGATACCCAGATCTCAAATCAATCTTAGAAAACACCTATGATCCTTGTAGTTGGTCAAATAAATCATCAATACGGGGTAAAGGATATTTGTTCTTTATCGTTACCTTGTTCAATTCCCGTTAATCGATGCACAGGCGCAAAGTACCATCCTTCTTCTTCACAAATAACACTGGTGCACCCCAAGGCGAAGTGCTAGGTCGGATAAACCCCTTGTCAAGGAGGTCTTGCAACTGTTCTTTCAATTCTTTCATTTCAGCAGTAGCCATTCTGTATGGAGTCTTAAAAATGGGCTAGGTGCCTGGCACAATTTCAATGGTAAACTCTATCTCCCTGTCTACCAATTCCCCTGGTAATTCATTTGGAAACACATCTGGAAATTCTCTAACAATAGGAATATCATTCAATTCAACATTCACAGATTGTTCAGGCAACACATAGCACAGATAACCCTGGCACCGTTTCCTGATCAGTTTGCATGCTTTCATTGCAGATATGAAATAAGGTGGAGGCACTACCCCGTTACCCACAAACACAATCTCTTTATGTTCTAGTGGTTTAAACAAGACCCGTTTTGTTACACAATCAATGGTGGCACAATACTTGGTTCACCAATCCATGCCCAAAATTACATCAAAATGTCTAAAATTCAAGGGCAACAAATCTACATACAGGATAGCACCGTTAATACGCATTTCACCAAACCGGAATATAGATTCACACAACACAGATTCCCCCGACGGAGCAGACACACATAGCAAATATGGCAATAATTCTAGGGGTCTATTTAGTCTAGATGCAAATGTACATGTCACAAACGAGTTTGTTGGTCCAGAGTCAATTAATACAAAAGGCATCCTGACTACATATTGAAATAGTACCTGAGACAACGGCATTGGCATTCCGTGTATCTCCCGGAACAAGCGCAAAGACCCTCCCTTGTCTCACAGTATCCCCGGTAATAGTGGATCTCAAAGTATTTCCGGGCTTTGGAACTGATGCAGTTGAACTAGCTGCTAGTTTCCCACTGTTCTGATTACATTCTCGAGCTATGTGCCCTTGTTTCCAACATTTGAAATAGGCTCCTGATGCACAGTAACAGACTCCACGGTGCCTTTTTCTACAAATGTTGCACATGGGAGCTATGTCTCGGGAAGAACTTGAAGTAGTTGAGCAGCCCGTGTTTTGCTTCTTCAGAAGTTTCTTCTTCGAAAAGAAGCCTTGCCTTTTGTTGCCTTTCCATTCTGTTGTTGGCTTAGCTTGTCAAGCTATGTTAGCCTCTGATATGATGGCCCTGTCAAGCACCCTGATGTAGGTCTCCAACTTCAGGACATTCACTCTCTCTAGGATGTCACTTCGGAGCCCACCTTCAAAATGTCTTGCCTTCTTATAATTAGTGTCAATTACATGTGGTACAAACCTGGCCAATTTAGTGAATTTGGCCTCATACTCAGCTACAGTCATGCTGTCTTGCTTGAGTTCCATGAACTCGACTACTTTCTTATCCCGAACACACTGCGGGAAGTACTTGTCAAAAAACATCTCCAGAAATTTTACCCAGTCCACATCTTTATGATTCTCACGCATGAACATCCACCATCTTCGGGCCTCGTCTTCTAGCATAAAAGTGGCTACAAGCACTTTCTACGTCTCTGAACAAGGGAATACTTCAAATAGTTTCTCAATGCCGAGGACCCACGCTTCGGCTTTCAAGGGATCTAATCCCCCGTGGAACTGTGGTGATTTCATTTTCTTGAATTCCTTGGTGAGAGCTATTATCCGGTCATCATTTTGATTATCTGGCACGGGTGGTACCGGAGGTGGAGGTGGTGGGTGTGGTTGCTACCACTGTTGTTGCCACTCCTGTTGCTGTCTCAAAGCCTCTGCCATTTCCTGAATCAGTCTTTCCATTCTGTCCAATCTGGCAGTAGAAGATTCCTCTATCTCATCACCTCTGGCTCTCACCATCTGATTAAAGTTGCATTATATTTTATACAAAATGTACACAAGTATGCATATACTAAGAAGCACATATATTCAGATAATTTGCAATGCAAGTAGTTCACAACTTACACATATAATTGTTCATATCAAAACATTTAAGCATATAATCAATGCTTCCAAATTCATATTTATCACATGAATGCATCCTAGATCTTATCTAGAAGCTTATTGCTCTTTTTGGACAAGTGTGTGAGTTATTAACTCGTGCTCTGATACCACTCTGTCATGACCCGAACCCGCCCCTATGAGTTAAGGACATAACCGGCCAGCAATCCTGAGATTACCTACGGCCTCAAACCAAAACAGACATAAATCAAAAGAGTAAAGGGGCCAAACGGAAGCAATAATTAAAAACTTTGTCCATAGAGCCGTGCTTATATGCACTTTAAAACAAACCATACACACATATGTTAATAACCCACAACAAAATACAATACCATAAAATCCCTTACAAACAGGATCATCCGAACTGAGTCAACCCATAACAAAACTGTATATAGATATACACAGAGTCCTTGCCAACATGACAAAATATAAATACATAACAAAATGGCAAGGATGGGTCTCGTGCGTGAGACACAAGGCTAACTCTCCAAAACTCATGTTGTTCCTAACAGACTTCGCTAGGGCTGGGTTTGGACTTCTCTTGGCTCACATACAAACACATGAATGAGTGTGAGCGATAGCCCAGTGAATAATATCAAATCAAATACAAAAGTTACATAACAATGTAGAACAACATGTTTGAAACGGCCTTGGGCCCAATTCATATTCATATTTAACAGATATATAACTATACGAAATTCAAATCAAGTGACTGTAGTTCTAAACATTCTGGCCCTTGGCCCATTCAGATTTTCATTCATGTCAAAACGGCCTTCAGCCCATTCATTTCAATCGAAATGGCCTTCGGCCCATTCGTTTACGTCAAAACGGCCTTCGGCGCATACATTCGTGTCAAAACGGCCTTCGGCCCACTCATTCATGTCAAAACGACCTTAGGTCCACTCATATATGTCCAAACGACCTTCGGTCGACTAATTTCTATCAAAATGACCTTCGGTCCATTCATTTCTGTCAAAACGACGTTCGGTCCATTCGCTTACGTCAAAACGGCCTTCGGCTCACTCATTCATCTAAAAATGACCTTAGGTCCACTTATTTCTATCAAAACGACCTTAGGTCCATTTATTCATATCGAAACGACCTTTGGTCCATTCATTCATTCATGTCAGACTTTTATCCACAATCCCAATTAGCAACTCATAAAGCTTATAAGGGAATAAACAGTTCGACATTACTAAGCTTTCAAATATTGATATTACTCACAGTGATCGGCTTGTGGATTTGTTCTGGAGCTTGACCCTACACATTTCATGAACACAAAAGGGTCACTGACAGTTCAATCTGTTCTTCAATTCACATATTCCGCTTTAGGGTTTATTGTTATCTCTTTAACTCATTTACAATGCTTAACATATGCCTAAGAGTGCTTACAAGTGAAAGAGAACGGGAAACGAAACACAGAACGAGCATAACAAATTTCAAAAAACAGGGTCCCCGCTCGAGCGTGGACTTTGCCGCTCGAGCGGACCCTTAAGGCCTGCAAAAGTGCTGGTTGCATGAAAAATACGCTCGAGCGTGAAATAGGGCGCTCGAGCGGAAGGCCTGACTACAAAAGCTCCCCGCTCGAGCGTGAAATATCCCGCTCGAGTGGAAATCCAACTCTGCAAAAAGTGCTAGGAGCACGAAATTTACACTCGAGCGGAGGTCCTCCCGCTCAAGCGGACCTCAAAATTCTGGAAAACCCAAAATGTGTTCTTGAGCTCAAATTCGGTTTCCAACCCACATATCTAGCATGCAATGGGTCAAATCTCAAATATAATTATACTAACATGAGGTAAACCCCAAATCACAACCCAATGGAGCTCAATTCACAAATAATTCACTTGCATTGCCCCAATTTCCCATCAAACTCATTCTAAAATAACAAATTCATACATTCAAGCTCATATCTTCATAAATTGTACATGCATGTGATGAATTAGCCATATTCTCAACTTAGACAACACAAATGGTGATCAAAACATGAGTTCCAACCAAAATTCTACATGAATCATGTATTTCAAGCTTATCCATGCCATTTCAAAACAATTTCTTACATGCATGCATATGTCAAGCTTTAATTCCAAGAAAACCAACTTAACTCATGCTCTTGGTCACAAACAACCCTTGAACACACAAGATCACACATTAATTTTATGAATTCAAGAATCAGTACTTACCTATAAGCCCAATCTGTGGCTAATTCTTGAACTAGACTCCAAATCTCCAAGCTTGAGTCACAAATTACACAATTCTCTCCCTCTCTCTCTCTCTAACAGCCAGCTCTCTCCCTTTCTCAAGGTTTGATCAGCCAAAATGAATACATATGAGAGAATGGGAAGTGTAGTCCCCTTACCCAACAATTCCTACTAACTCATAATAATAATAACAAATAATTGGGCACCAATTTACCAATTTAATCAACTTCATCTGGTCCGAATCAATTTTTCAATTAAATTTCACCGTAGGTTCTAAAAATTAGGCCATTCACAATGGTGTAATCGATTTCGGTTTTTGTGGCTGATAAGGCCTCCAATTTAATTTCCAAAGCAGATTATTCAAACAGATATTCCTACGGTGAATAGATAGAACTTCAAAATCACATATATTCACAAAATGGCACATAAAATCATGCTAAACACATAATCATACTCAAATTAAGGACCAATTAGCATAGTACGGAACAGGGGTATCACAGTCTTCCCCTCTTTAGGAAGTTTGGTCCTCCAAACTTAATTTACCTGCGTCGGGAAACAAATGTGGATAGCGTAGTCACATTTCCTCCTCTTTTTCCAACGTGGCATCCGTACCATAGTGTTCCTTCCATTCCACTTTCACCATTGGGATGGATTTGTTTCTCAATTCTTTCACTTGTCGGTCAAGAATTCTTTCCGGCCATTCGGCGTATTCCATATTCTCATCAATAGCTACTCGGTGATAATCAATCACATGTAACGGGTCTCGAAGGTAACCCCTCAACATCGACACATGAAACACATTATGGATTTGCTCGAATCCTGGTGGCAAAGCAACTCTATAGGCAACTAGACCAAGCCACTCCAAAATCTGAAACGGCCCTATGTAACGGGGCGACAATTTGCCCTTCTTTCCAAACCGGACTTGGCCTTTCATTGGGGACACACGGATAAACAGTTGGTCAGCGACCTCATACTCAAGAGGTCTTCTTCGAACATCTGCATAGTTCTTTTGTCAGTCCTGAGTTGTTTTGCGCCTTTGCCGAATAACTTTTATTTTCTTAGAAGTGTCTTGCATAATTTTGGGCCCAAGCAAAACTCTATCCCCGACCTCTGTCCAGCAAATAGGTGATCTACACCTCCTACCATACAAAGCCTCGTATGGGGCCATACCGATGCTGGAGTGGAAGCTATTATTATAGGCAAATTCTGCAAGGGGCAAATAATCTTCCCAACTCCCCTGAAAATCCAAAGCACACATGCGAAGCATATCTTCCACAATCTGTATCGTTCGTTCTGATTGCCCATCTGTCTGTGGGCAGAATGCAGTATTGAACCTTAGTTCTGTTCTCATAGCTTCCTGCAAACTCTTCCACAATCTAGATACAAATTTCAGATCTCTATCCAACACAATAGATACCGGAACTCCGTATAAACGGACAATTTCATCAACATAAATAGTAGCTAATCTATAAGCAGTAAATGTAGTTTTGACAGGTAGAAAATGTGCAGATTTAGTCAGTCTGTCAACTACAACCCAGATAGAATCCATACCTCGAGAAGTCCGACGTAGGCCAACAACGAAATCCATAGTCACATGTTCCCACTTCCATTCAGGAATAGGGATTGGTTGAAGTAGACCGCTTGGTTTCTGATGTTCAGCCCTGACTTGCTGACACTGAAGGCACTTGGACACATATTCTGCAATCTCTTTCTTCATTTTAGGCCACCAATAGGTTTGTTTCAAATCCCGATACATTTTATTGTTACCCAGATGCATAGCAAATACGGATCTATGGGCTTCATCTAAAACCCTCTTCTGTAGTTCCGGGATATCAGGGACACATATTCGGTTCCGGAATTTCAACACTTCATTCTCAACGCTGAACTCTGCTTTCGGGCTTGTCCCAAATTCATCAATCACTTTCTTGAGGAATTCATCCTCTTTTTGTCTCTGTTTGATTTCATCAATGATCGCCGGCTCGGCTATAATAGTGGTTATCAATCCGCCTTATCCACCCATTACCACTTCAATTTCAGACTTCTCAAAGTCTTGCAAGATCTCTTTCTGTTCGGTAAGCAAACAAGCCATATTCCCCGTTGATTTTTTGCTTAATGTATCAGCTACTGTGTTAGCTTTCCCGGGGTGATACTGAATCTGCAAATCATAGTCTTTTATCAGTTCCAGCCACCTTCTCTGATGCATATTCAACTCTTTCTGCGTGAAGAAGTATTTCAGGCTCTTATGATCCATGTAGACTTCACACTTTGCTCCATACAAATAATGGCGCTAGATTTTCAAAGCAAAAACAACTGCGGCCAATTCTAGGTCATATGTTGGATAATTCTTCTCGTGTGGCCTCAATTGCCTGGAGGCATAAGCAATAACTTTTTCGTTCTGCATTAACACACAACCCAAACCTTGACAAGATGCATCACTGAAAATCACAAAATTTTCCGTACCTGAAGGTAGTGCCAAAATTGGTGCCATGGTCAATCTTGTTTTCAATTCATGAAAGACTGATTCTCTTTCACTATTCTAGTCAAATGGTTGCCCTTTACGTGTCAATTGGGTAAGAGGTACAGCTAATTTCGAAAAGCCCTTCACAAACCTCCTATAATACCCAGCCAAGCCCATGAAACTGCGAACTTTTGTCACGTCAGTCGGTGTAGGCCAATTCATAATTGCCTCTATTTTCTGTGGGTCTACTGAAATTCCTTCCTTGTTGATCACATACCCTAAGAAAACAACTTCATCCAACCAAAACTCACATTTCTTTAGTTTAGCAAATAATTTCCTTTCTCGAAGTATTTGTAAAATAGTCCTCAAATGATGTTCATGTTCAGGTCTGTCTTTAGAGTATATCAAAATATCATCAATGAAGACTACAACAAACTCATCAAGGTAGGTTTTAAAAATTCTATTCATCAAGTCCATAAATGCTGCCGGAGCATTAGTTACTCTAAATGGCATAACAAGGAACTCAAAATGACCATACCTCGTTCTGAATGCGGTTTTCTCAACATCCTCTGCCTTAACCTTCAGCTGGTGATACCCGGATCTCAAATCAATCTTAGAAAACACCTGTGATCCCTGTAGTTGGTCAAATAAATCATCAATACGGGGTAAAGGGTATTTGTTCTTTATCGTTACCTTGTTCAATTCCCGGTAGTCGATGCATAGGCACAAAGTACCATCCTTCTTCTTCACAAATAACACTGGTGCACCCCAAGGCGAAGTGCTAGGTCGGATAAACCCCTTGTCAAGGAGGTCTTGCAACTGTTCTTTCAATTCTTTCATTTCAGCAGTAGCCATTCTGTAGGGAGTCTTAAAAATGGGCTGGGTGCCTGGCACAATTTCAATGGTAAACTCTATCTCCCTGTCTACCAATTACCCTGGTAATTCATTTGGAAACACATCTAGAAATTCTCTAACAATAGGAATATCATTCAATTCAACATTCACAGATTGTTCAGTCAATACATAGCACAGATAACCCTGGCACCGTTTCCTGATCAGTTTGCATGCTTTCATTGCAGATATGAAATAAGGTGGAGGCACTACTCCATTACCCACAAACACAATCTCTTTCTGTTCTGGTGGTTTAAACACGACACGTTTTGTTACACAATCAATGGTGGCACAATACTTGGTTAACCAATCCATGCCCAAAATTACATCAAAATATCTAAAATTCAAGGGCAACAAATCTACATACAGGATAGCATCCTCAATACACGTTTCACAAAACCCGTATATAGATTCACACAACACAGATTCCCCCGACGGAGCAGACACACATAGCAAATATGGCAATAGTTCTAGGGGTCTATTTAGTCTAGATGCAAATGTACATGTCACAAATGAGTGTGTTGATCTAGAGTCAATTAATACAAAGACATCCTGACTACATATTGAAATAGTACTTGAGACAACGACATTGGCATTCCGTGTATCACTCGGAACAAGCGCAAAGACCCTCCCTTGTCTCACAGTATCCCCGGTAATAGCGGATCTCCAATTATTTCCGGGCTTTGGAACTGATGCAGTTGAACTAGCTGCTAGTTTCCCACTGGTCTTATTACATTCTCGGGCTATGTGCCCTTCCTTCACACATTTGAAACAGGATCCTGATGCAAGGTAACAGACTCCACGGTGCCTTTTGCTACAAATGTTGCACATGGGAGCTGTGTCTCGGGAAGAACTTGAAGTAGTTGAGGAGCCCGTGTTTTGCTTTTTCAGAAGTTTCTTCTTCGAAAAGAAGCCTTGCCTTTTGTTGCCTTTCCATTATGTTGTTGGCTTAGCTTGTCAAGCTATGTTAGCCTCTGATATGATGGCCCTGTCAAGCACCCCAATGTAGGTCTCCAACTTCAGGACATTCACTCTCTCTAGGATGTCACTTCGGAGCCCACCTTCAAAATGTCTTGCCTTCTTATAATCAGTGTCAATTACATGTGGTGCAAACCTGGCCAATTCAGTGAATTTGGCCTCATACTCGGCTACAGTCATGCTGTCTTGCTTGAGTTCCATGAACTCGACTACTTTCCTATCCCGAACACACTGCGGGAAGTACTTGTTATAAAAGATCTCCATAAATTTTACCCAGTCCACATCTTTATGATTCTCACGCATTAACATCCACCATCTTCGGGCCTCGTCTTCCAGCATAAAAGTGGCTACAAGCACTTTCTGCGTCTCTGAACAGGGGAATACTTCAAATAGTTTCTGAATGCTGAGGACCCATGCTTCGGCTTTCAATGGATCTAATCCCCCGTGGAACTGTGGTGGTTTCATTTTCTTGAATTCCTTGGTGAGAGCTATTATCCAGTCATCATTTTGATTATCTGGCACGGGTGGTACCGGAGGTGGAGGTGGCGGGTGTGGTTGCTGCCACTGTTGTTGCCACTCCTGTTGCTGTCTCAAAGCCTCTGCCATTTCCTGAATCAGTCTTTCCATTCTGTCCAGTCTGGCAGTAGAAGATTCCTCTATCTCATCACCTCTGGTTCTCACCATCTGATTAAACTTGCATTATATTTTATACAAAAGGTACACAAGTATGCATATACTAAGAAGCACATATATTCAGATAATTTGCAATGCAAGTAGTTCACAACTTACACATATAATTGTTCATATCAAAACATTTAAGCATATAATCAATGCTTCCAAATTCATATTTATCACATGAATGCATCCTAGATCTTATCTAGTCGCTTATTACTCTTTTTGGACAAGTGTGTGAGTTATTAACTCGTGCTCTGATACCACTCTGTCATGAACCGAACCCGCCCTTATGGGTTAAGGACATAACCGGCCAGCAATCCTGAGCTTACCTACGGCCTCAAACCAAAACAGACATAACTCAATAGGGTAAAGGGGCCAAACGGAAGTAATAATAAAAAAGTTTGTCCATAGAGTCGTGCTTATATGCACTTTAAAACAAACCATACACACATACGTTAATAACCCACAACAAAATACAATACCATAAAATCCTTTACAGATAGGATCATTCAAACTGAGTCAACCCATAACAAAACTGTATACAGATATACACAAAGTCCTTGCCAACAAGACAAAATATAAATACATAACAAAATTGCAAGGATGGGTCTCGTGCGTGAGGCACAAGGCTAACTCTCCAAAACTCATGTTGTTCTTGGCAGACTTCACTAGGGCTGGGTTTGGACTTCTCTTGGCTCACCGAAAAATACATGAATGAGCGTGAGCGATAGCCCAGTGAATAATATCAAATCAAATATAGAAGTTACATAACAATGTAGAACAACATGTTCCAAACGGCCTTGGGCCCAATTCATATTTATATTTAACAGATATATAACTATAGGAAATTCAAATCAAGTGATTGTAGTTCTAAACATTCGGCCCATTTAGATTTTCATTCTTGTCAAAATGGCCTTCGGCCCATTCATTTATGTCAAAACGGCCTTCGGCCCATTCATTTCGGTCAAAATGGCCTTCGGCCCATTCGTTTACGTCAAAACGGCCTTCGGCCCATACATTCCTGTCAAAACGTCCTTCGACCCACTCATTCATGTCAACATGACCTTAGGTCCATTCATATATGTCAAAATGACCTTCGGTCGACTCATTTCTATCAAAACGACCTTCGGTCCATTCATTTTTGTCAAAATGACCTTCGGTCAATTCACTTATGTCAAAATGGCCTTCGGCCCATACATTCGTGTCAAAAAACGCGCTTTTACTCATTATCATGGCCTTTCGCCATACATTTCGTCAAAAAAACGGCCTTCCACCCACTTATCAAACGACCTTAGGTCCATTTATTTCTATCAAAACGACCTTAGGTCCATTTATTCATATCGAAACGACCTTCGGTCCATTCATTTGTTCATGTCAGACTTTTATCCACAATCCCAATTAGCAACTCATAAGCTTATAAGGGAATAAACAGTTCGACATTGCTAAGCTTTGAAATATCGATATTACTCACAGTGATCGGCTTGTGGATTTTCCCTGGAGCTTGACCCTACAAATTTCATGAACACAAAAGGGTCACTAACAGTTCAATCTGTTCTTTAATTCACATATTCCTCTTTAGGCTTTATTGTTATCTCTTTAACTCATTTACAATGCTTAACATATGCCTAAGAGTGCTTACAAGTGAAAGAGAACGGGAAACGAAACATAGAACGAGCATACAAAATTTTAGAAAATAGGGTCCCCGCTCGAGCGTGGACTTCGCTGCTTGAGCGGACCCTTAAGGCCTGCAAAAGTGCTGGTTGCATGAAAAATACGCTTGAGCATGAAATAGGGCGCTCGAGCGGAAGGCCTAACTACAAAAGCTCCCCACTCGAGCGTGAAATATCCCGCTCGAGCAGAAATCCAGCTCTACAAAAAGTGCTGGGAGCACGAAATTTACACTCTAGCAGAGGTTCTTCCGCTCGAGCGGACCTCACATTTCTGGAAAACCCAGAATGTGTTCTTGAGATCGAATTCAGTTTCCAACCCACATATCTTGCATGCAATGGCTTAAATCTCAAATATAATTATACTAACATGAGGTAAACCCCAAATCACAACCCAATGGAGCTCAATTCACAAATAATTCACATGCATTGCCCCAATTTCCCATCAAACTCATTCTAACATAACAAATTCATACATTCAAAGCTCATATCTTCATAAATTGTACATGCATGTGATGAATTAGCCATATTCTCAACTTAGACAACACAAATGGTGATCAAAACATGAGTTCCAACCAAAATTCTACACGAATCATGTATTTCAATCTTATCTATGCCATTTCAAAACAATTTCTTACATGTATGCATATGTCAAGCTTTAATTCCAACAAAACCAACTTAACTCATGCTCTTGGTCACAAACAACCCTTGAACACACAAGATCACACATTAATTTCATGAATTCAAGAATCAATACTTACCTATAAGCCCAATCTATGGCTAATTCTTGAACTAGACTCCAAATCTGCAAGCTTGAGTCACAAATTACACAATTCTCTCCCTCTCTCTCTCTAACAGCCGGCTCTCTCCCTTTCTCAAGGTTGGATCAGCCAAAATGAATACATAGGAGAGAATGGGAAGTGTAGTGCCCTTACCCAACAATTCCCACTAACTCATAATAATAATAACAAATAATTGGGCACCAATTTACCAATTTAATCAACTTAATCTGGTCCGAATCAATTTTTCAATTAAATTTCACCGTAGGTTCTAAAAATTATGCCAATCACAATGGCGTAATCGATTTCGGGTTTTGTGGCCGATAAGGCCTCCAATTTAATTTTCAATGCAGATTATTCAAACAGATATTCCTACGGTGAACAGATAGAACTTCAAAATCACATATATTCACAAAGTGGCAGATAAAATCATGCTAAACACATAATCATACTCAAATTAAGGACCAATTAGCATACTACGGAACAGGGGTATCACAACGTACTTAGACTGCATGTTATCAAACTGTTTCATATGCCATGTTTAGTAGCCGAGCCTATTAATTGCATATCGCATGTGTTTCGTTAGTCATATTGCGTAGTTAGGATCATGCATTTTCTAAACTCATATCTTTTTGGCTTGGAGTACTAGGTGAGCCTTTACTTGCTTTAGCATATTGCACGCGTGTGATTGTTGCCATGTTTAGCATGCTTGCCATGAGGCTAAATGCTTAAGTGCTATAACTGCTTGAATGCCTATGGATGAAGGCTTGTTGCTTGACTTGGAATAATTTGGGCAATGTTCATATGCGATCACTCTTTTGAGTGGTACATATTTTAAAACAATTTTCAAAAACACAAACATGAATCAAATGTTCCAATGCTTGCAAAGTTAGTCTATACCTGTGTGTGTGCGTATCACATAGTAATGCTAGCCTAATAAACTGGAGCAAAAGCATATAATATTGATAAAAATCATATCATGATTAGTAGAGGCCGATCTTTGATCGGGCTAGTGGGGGTGCTCAAATGTATTCATGACCTTCCCCTCTTGTACCTAAGTTCTCGAACCGAGACAACCTTGGTGATGACGGACATATGGCCTTTGGCACGAGTCATGGATTTCCTAAATTTTTCAAAAATATTTAGGTGGCGACTCTGTATATGGCAAAGTAGTCCATTTTTGGCATTGTTTATTCAAAAATCGATTTTTCAAAAGATTTACCGGATTTGGACTTTTTGGTGTTTATCAATTTGACATTGCACTTGTGAGATTAGATTCAGAACCACGGGAGTCCGAACTGTAGGGCTTATATTTCGAACGTCCGAAAGGGGGCGTGAAAAAGTCGAGCTACAATAGCATGGGAGCACTATTTACAGATTTGAGAAGGAGCTGTGCATGACAGCTAGACATGAATACATTAGTGAAGACCAACTAGGTCTTAGGGCTGGTGTAGTTCAGCGCAGTTACAGCAAAAGCTGGCCTTTGTTCGGGTGGACCACGACTGTACTTTTGAGTCTTGTTTTGTTTGTACCAAGTGTTTTTTTTAGTATTTTTGAGTTGTTTTCAGTTCGTTTTTTTATTATCAAGTTGTATTTTACATTTTTTCCAGTTGTGGGTTGTTATTCGATTCGAGAATGAATGTAAGAGCCGATAGTTGTTGTTTCGAGTCCTATGTGAAGTTACTATGCAAGGGTTATGCCATTCATCATGTGCGAATACCCATCATCACATTGTGCAAAGAAATCATTCAACAAAAACTTGACTTCTATAAACTAGCGGGTCCAGCCCCGATCATTATTTTACAAAACAAAGCAAAAAACAAAAGACAAGTCTTCAAAAACAAAAGGGTCTATTAGAAGCTAGTCTTTAACTACAAAGCAAAACGATACGAAATAATAATAAGCAAAAAAAACAAAGTCGCCATTCTCACTAATAACCCATCCTCGCCCTTTTCCTCATCGGCTGTAGAGGAGGTGTGTCACTATCATCGCTGGGGCACTGGACTACAAGTCAACCTCCTCTCCCTTATCCTCGGGGGTCGTGGACCCCTCAAAAGACTCCTCGGAAGGCGAGCTTTGCCTCACTCGACCTCTCCCTCGATCGGCTCCTCCGTGGCCTCTCCCTCAGCCCCGTCTCTGCCTACTGGCTGCGGAAGGTCCTGCAGGCACTGCCGGCGCTGGCTCAAGTTGAAAAGAGGACAGATATCAGTATGAATTAACAAAGTGTACAATATGGTAACAACAGTAAACTGTAGATAGAATGTACCTCGATCCCATGGGTGACTAAGGTAGTTTGCCTCATCCGTACCATCAGGAGCAGTCAATCGATCGTATGAAGGAGGTCATCACCGTACGTCCAGGGGATTTAAAAAACGAACAGAATCTGAGAAAAGGCAGATAGAAGTAATAGTGAACAATGAATAGAAATGGAAGAAAACAAGCTACAGTGTAGTACGGACTAGCATAAAGGAATGTGTACTTGCTCGACGCCAAGAGCAAACACGACCTTGCGGACCCTCTCCTCGATATGCTAAAGTGGGATCTGCTCGATCACTCAATCTGGACGCATGTACATGATCTCAGTAGGGATCACAAGAAATCCAAGAATGGGAGCAACGGCAGGGGTACCTCCAACAGGCGCATTGCCAGCCGCAGCAGCAGCAACCTTTGACACAACTCGAGCCACGCCTAGGGTAAGAGGCGCTATCACCTGGGTGTGTAAGAAGGTAGTGAAGTTGCCAGGCTCATGATGATGACAGCCGTCCTCGCCTATCATCAAGAGGTCTATCTGAGGACCATCCTACAGATCATCCACTACCCTCATGCTAGAGGATGTGGAATGTGTGGGCAGCGACACCTTGTGTCTAGCGGATGAACCTCTCTCCCAGGTAGTAAGCTCAGCCGAAGGGGCCCTCTAATAGAATCCTCATCATAGAGGCATGCCATGCAGTAGCGTAGGTCAGCCTCGACACCTGGGGAATGCCCACCTGAGGATTCTAGTCAACCTACGAGATCAGTGCAGTGTCCGAAATCAATGTAGTGTCAGAAATCAGAGCAATGTTAGAAGTTAGGACAATATGCGAATAGCAATATGGTACAGATGCAATAGCATGAGAGTGACCATGTAGTGTGGGAAACCGTGCAATATGCTTATAGTAGGTAATAGTTAAAGGCTTATATTTTGCTACCTGGTTCGTCATGATCGTGTCAAAGAAGCGGCGGAAGTATGGGAAGGTTCGTTCTACAAGGCGGCGTCGTTCGAACCACGAGTTGTAGTACCGGGAGCGGTGTACTGGCAACTCGATTGGCCTCACTGGGAGTGGAGCCAAGGAAGTGAAATATGTATAGACCCAAAGGTACAAATAGAAGACATGGGAAAAATAGATCAGATGAGCAAGAAATGCAACAGTGAATAGAATGTAAAGTATATCAGAAAAGTGAGTGTAGGGTATACCTCCCAAACCCTCCAGTAGCCACCAAGCGAATCCGGCTTGCGGCAGGAGACGGAGCTCATGTAGCAGTATAAGGTGGCTAGGTCGGCACCGCCTCAGTCGTACTCCACCACCCAAGGAAGGTGTACCAGTGCCCCTAGAAGGTATAACCCCATGGCATTTTCCCTGTTCGCAAAAAAGGTAGTACCGAGAAGATACATGAGGAAGCCGCGGGTGTGCTGGGCAATCTCATCTATAGTAGTTGGCTGAGTGTCGGAAAAGTGCTCTAAGAACCAGCTGTAGCACACCATCTCGTGGCTGGTGGTGTCTGGGATCGCCCCGAGAAGCTGGAGCTGTGCAACCCTCCACTGGGTCATATCTGGATCAAAGGGGACCGGGCCGCTGATCCTAACCCATAAACTAGTCAGTATCGAGAAGTCGTGTGGGGTTAGCGTCATCTCCCCGGTCGAGGAGAAGTGGAATGAGTCGATGGTATCTCACTATCTGTTTACCAGGGTCCCATAGAGCCATGACTCAGCCCTCATCTGTATGAGTTCGGAGCAGAAGGGCCCAAAGCCAGTAACATCAACTAAAGTGCGGAGCTCTGTGGGAAGCCGCTCGTACCAATGCTGGGTGCCAGATATGGAGCCATAGCCGCCTATCCTCCTGGCTATGACCTATCAATTGGGAGTTTTATTAGTACATGTACAGTAGAGATGAGTGGTTTGTTCATCAATTTCAACATGTGTGCAAAGTAAAATAGGGGAAAAAGTTTCGTACCATTGAGGCGTCGATAGTTACATGCTCCGTGGGCTCTCGCAGTAGGGTGTCCTCATTTATCCTTGAGATGAAGCCCTCAAATCTCAAAATACCACCTGGGGTGGCACGTGTGTATTTGACCTGTAAGTAGCCACATCAAAGGGCCTTTCAGCAAAGGGAAGCAATGCAGCAGCCTTTTCCGGCTCCATATCCACAGCAAGGGCAGCACCAATACCTGCGGCGGGGTCAGGAATGGGTACTTTTTCCCTAGCCATAGAGAGGAGATGAAAAGTGAGGAAAAAGTGAGTGGATGAGTGATTTTGGAGTGAAAACCTCAAAATCTCAAACCCTAGGAGAGAGAAAACCAAGAGAGGAGAGAGAAAACTCAAAGAGGGAAAGGGAAAATGTGTGAGAATCTAAGAAAAACCAAGAGAAAACTCAAAGCTTCACCAAATCAAGTTTCAATCGCTTCAAAATGTAGAGGAGAATAAAGTTTTTTAGGAAAATTTTGTGAGGTTTGTTGGGTTTTTTAAGGCGAGGAAAAAAACTAGAGAGAGAAAAGTCCTAGAGATAGAGAGTGAGGGTTTTCGGATTTGGGTGTGTGCAAAATAGGGTTTGACTTTGTGTTTTATAAACTGTGGTGTGTGTTTTTCCCAAACCGCCTCGCCTCAAGATCAAGCTACATTGTGTTGATGCTCCTTGTGTTTCACCGAGGCCCGGCAGGCTCTCGTTGTAAATCATTTTTTTTTTTTTATGTTGTTTTCTGTTTAGTATTCTGGTGCCTTGATCTAAAAAAAAAAAAAAAAAAAAAAAAAAAACCAACAAACAACAGAGAAAAAGAAAAAAAAACAACAAAAGGTTTGGTTTGTTTTTGTTTGTTTTGTTAATTAATGTGATTTGTTTGGATCATTTTGGTTAAACTCATAACTTGTTTGCTTTGGTTAAACTCACAACTTGTGTTGTGTGAATCATGTCAATATTGTAATTTGTTCTGTAAAGTTGTAGCATGTTGCTTTTTGGATAAAATCAATTTAAAAAAAAAAAAAAAATCAAATCAAACAACTTGTTTTTCGAACGATTTGGATATCACTTTTTGTGCATCATTTTGATTTACATTAACTTGTGTTTACACTTTGTAATTGGATTTCTCTTTGTATTGAGTTCTAAGTTTTGCTTGCTCTTTTGTTTTTTTTTTTTTTGCTCTTTCCTCCTCTCACGTTTGATGCGTTAGGATTGTACCTTCGGTTAAAAACATTTGAGTGTGCCCGGTGTTCACACCAACCTTTCCTCCTCTTGCGTTTGATGCGTTAGGATTGCAAATCGGTTAAAAACATTGGGTGTGCCCGATGTTCACACCACATATCCTCCTCTTGTGTGTGATGCGTTAGGATTGCAAATCAGTTAAAAACATTCGGGTGCACCCGTTGCTCACACCAACCTTTCATCCTCTCACGTGTGACGCGTTACGATTGTACCTTTGGTTAAAAACATCAGGTGCGCCTGATGTTCACATCAACCTTTCCTCCTCTCGCGTGTGATGCGTTAGGATTGCAAATCAGTTAAAAACATCGTGTGCGCCCGATGTTCACACCACCTTTCCTCCTCTCACGTGTGACGCGTTAGGATTGCAAATCGGTTAAAAACATTGGGTGCGCCTGATGTTCACACCAACCTTTCCTCCTCTCGCGTGTGACGCATTAGGATTGTACCTTCGGTTAAAAACCATCGGGTGCGCCCGATGTTCACACCGCTTTGTCTCCTCTCACGTGCAACGCATTAGGATCTCGGTTGAGACATTGGGTGCACTAGATGGTTACGTCGCCCTTCACATTTCCTGCGCAACGCGTAGTGAGGCTTGCATAATTTTCTTAGATCCTTTCTACATGAAATGTATTTTGGCTCGTGTTTTCCACGTGAGGCGTGTTTATTTACTTACTTTTTTCATGGTTGGAATTGTTGTACCTTGTTTCAGTTTGTTTAAATGTGGCATATTCTTTGCATTCAAGTGTTTCATTGCATGGCCTCATTGCATGATCATAAGTTATGTTCTTGCATCTCATGTTTGCATTTTGCCCCTAAACTACGCTGGTTTGATTCCTTGCAAAGGGATATGTAGGCAGCTTGCAAGCACAACCAATATAATTTATCTCTTGCTTTCTTGCCCAAGTCTTACGGCCTCATCAAATGAGTCATCTCTGCACTTTGACATTCACTCACGTCATTTCATGACTGCTCGAGCTCTGTCAAAGAGGAGTAACTGTAGACATCGTATTAATTAAAGCAACTAAGCTAATTGATTACAATATGAATTAATTAACTACTTACTTAAATAATCAGAACATTAATTATTTAGCTACAATTAATTAACTAATCAATTTAAACAAATGATCCTAGGAGGCGAGGGATGACCATTGTATGCTTGGTTTCCACCCGAAGAATGCCTGCTGTTTTGCTTCCAATTGCCTCTGTTACACACTCTATGCACTGGTCCTCCTTCTCCAGATCAACCCCGCTCTGCTTGACAAGCTTTCTGCCAAATTCCATTGGTGGCTGGTAGGCTAGAAGTGGTGGTTGGTCGGCCACTAGCAAGGGGTGCCGTCCAACAGTGGTGGCCTACCGGTCACTGGCAGTGGCTGGCTGGCCACTGGTGATGCTCTTTTTTTTGTTGCTACAGAGAGCAAACTGGGCAAAGAAGAGGCATTCTCACAGGTTGTTTGTACCATGTATCACCCCTTATCATCGACACAAGCTCAAAGGAGTGATACATTTGGCCCTGAAACCATCAATCAAGCAATGTCCATGCATGATGGCTAAGGGACCAAATTGTACAAGTTTAATGAGTGCAAAACAAGGCTCAAGTGCCATCACCGTATCATGAGTGATCAAGGGCGACGAAGACCTAGGAAAGCAGCACATTTCATCACTTTTGAGTACGAAACGTCCCATTTTCCTTGTGTTCAAATTAACGTTCGATTTAAACACATGCAATGCAACAAAAAGAATGCTTATCTTGCCACTTTTAGTCTCAAGTTTTATTTACACCATTTACTTACCAACCATCCTTTAATCAAATTAAGTCCAAATGGTGACTTAAGTCCTTTAAATGGAAATAAAGCTCAAACCATAGGTTGTTTTAGGCATGAAAGAGACCTTATGTCGTTGGTAATGAACCCCCTAAGGGATTAAACCATTAAGCACAAAACCTCAATTTCATGCTTTAAACAAGCAAATGGTTTAAACCACTTTCAAAGAACAAAATAAAACAAAGAAGGGGGGGGGGGGGAGGGTTTGCAGAGATGATTAAGTGCTGAAAATGAGTGATAAAAGCGTAAACAAATGCTATCAACTCAAACAAGAATGTGTCTAGAGCCTAAAACACCAAGCTTGTGAGGACTATTGCACTACAACCATGCGAAACAGGACTCAAATGAACTAACTAGCCCAAAACATAGCTAAAACAAGCTATTTCAGAGGCTAAAACATGCTGGACTTGATCAAATTTAAGCTAGAAAAACATGCTAACATGTGAAGCTAACTAGACATGCAAATAAGACACAAGGAGGGCAGGCTAACCCTTCCAAATTTGGACTTCAAAATGAGTTTTTTGCCACTAAAAAACCTCTAAAATTCAGTGGTTAAAAGGCCCAAAAAAAGTTGGTTTCAAAGTGATGAACAAAGGCCCAAAAACTTTACAAGCAAAGAAGCAAGAAGGGTGGAACACCCCCTAACTGAAAATGGCCTCAAACCACCACCTTTAGGCCGTAAAAATAGAGTTTTTTATAGTTGAAAATCAGGCCAAAAATAGTTGAAAAAGATGGCAAAGCAAGTATGTAAAACAAGCTAACAAAGCAAGAGTTATACCTCTTGAAGCCAAGGTACAAATGAAGCAATGAATCAAGCCAAGACCAACTTCTAGAGCTCAAAGAGGGTCGCAAGTAACCTCATCCCAAAGATAAGAAACTTTGGTTAAGAGGTTGCTAGGCAAACTTGAAGTGTATCTACACTTGTATGCACAAAAGTTCAAGAGAGAGAGAGAGAGAGAAATGTAGAGAGAGAGAGAGAGAGAGAGAGAGTTTTGTTCCAAAATTTCTAACCCCCTTCAATGGGGGAGAAGGTCCCATATTTATAGAAAAACAAGCTTTTGGCTGAGTTATATCAGTCCATACACGTGTATGGTGATCAAGTTGATTGTGCCAACAACTGGAACAGTTGTCAAGAAAATATCTGCAAAAAAGTCATCAATGGCCGGCAGGCCACTAATGTGGCCGGCTATCCACCAGTGATGGCCAGCAGGACACTTGGGTGGCCGGCAGCCTCAATTGGTGGTCGACAGCCACCAAGGGTTGCAGGCTAGAAAATGTTAGTCCAAAACAGGGCACAAAATGGATGGGGGTTTGAAGGCTCAAAGACAGGGCATTCCATCGAGGATTGCAGGCACCAAAATGAGCACAAACAATCACAATCATCGTATGCACCAATGATGACATCCAAGTCCTGAATACGATCAAAAATGGGATGTTTACAGCAGCCATCCTTGGAGAGGCCACTGGATGCCAGGAATCTATCGAAGCGCAAGAGACCTTTGTATGAAACCAAGCCCCCAAACTACTACAGAATAGCCAGTAAGCACGTGAATAAGCCTAAGCTTGGCCCAAAATAGGAAACCAAGGCCAATGAATGGCCTTTGAAGACAAAAGTAGCAAGCCCGACAGCCGGCACAGTGGGTTGATGGGTACCAGGAGTACCAGATTGGTTTGTCGTGTAGAATAAGCCTAAAATGATACCAACCCAGGGGAAGGCCTTTACAGGCAGAGACAGAATGGTCAAACCTCCATTGGTGGCCCCCCAATAATTGGGTCCTACTTAAAAACCCAAAGACAAAGGAACCAAATATGGTTTTTGTGATCTCTAGATCTCAGAGAAGAAAAATCCAGTGATGGTTCACTCAATATCGGAGGGATCTTAAAGGGAATGGTGAGATCACCTCTTTGGTTCAACCAAGAGGTCAAGTGGGAAAAGGAAAAAATTCGAAACAAAGTCCCAAGATTAACAGAAGTGCTAGCAGTGAGAAGTTGGCCAAGGTCAATATTAAACTAAAAGCCACAGAGAAATCAAGTTTGGTAGGCCTCAAAAAGGCCTTAATGGAAAGTGATGATAAGACATATGAGGAAACTGAACCAGGCCAAGAACAAGAATTGGTCGAAGAAAATATGTTTGAAGCCTTCATTGCTGAACAATCAGTGTCCGTGTTCAAGATAGATCAACAATAGACTGCGGTTAGGCAGCCTGCCAACTTAGAAGTTCCAGAATGTAGTATGGAAGATGCACCCCAGGCATCTGGCTAGGCTAGCACAGAAATGGAGCAGATGCAGCCAGTTATACAGTTTGGTTCATTCTCCCCAATGCCAATTGTAGCTTGCTTTCTGTGCTCCTTTCGGATATGATAGCCCAATAGTTTGAACTTCTGTGGTTCTGAATCTGATTTCCCAAGTGCAATGTGAAATAGATAAACACAAATGAGTCCAAATCCGACAAATCTTTTGGAAAATCGATTTTGAATAAAAAATGGCAAAAATGGATTGCTTTGCCAGATTTCAGAGTCGCTACCTAAATATTTTTGAAAAATTTGGGAAACACATGACTCGTGCCAAAGGCCACTTATTTATCATCATCAAGGTGTCTCAGCTCAGGAACTTAGGAATGAGAGGGGAAGGTCATGAATTGAGCACCTCACTCACCCAATCAAAGATCGACCTCTGTTAATCATGATGTGATTCTTATTTACACTATATGCCCTTGTTCCGCGATTCTTTTAGGCTAATTTTACTATGTGTTGCACACAAGTATAGACTAATTCTCAAAATTTGAAGCGCTTTGATTTCATGTTTGTTTGAAAAGAGTTTGGAATATGTACCACTTGAAAAGTGATCTCATATGTACATTGATCAAATCAACCCAATTTGAGCAATTAGCTTTCACCCACAGGTGTAGACACCCCATTTTTGACTATCCTCAAGACTTGGACGTCATTTTTTTGCACTCAATGATTGTGCTTGTTTATGTTCATTTTGAGCGCCCAAAGTCTTTGGCGGAACGCCTTGTCTTTAAGCCTCTAAACCTTATCTGTTTTGTGCATGTTTTTGGACCAAGAGCTTGTTGCCTCTAGTCCGAAAGAGTAAGTGACCTGTTGGCCAACCCTAGAGGCTGTCGGCCATGTGTAGACACCCCATTTTTGACCGACCTTAAGACTCAGACGTCGCCGATTGGGCGCTCGGTGATTGTGCATATTGTGCTCGTTCTGAGGTCACAAAGTCTCGACTAAGAGCCTTCCCTTCGGACTTCGAGGCTCTTTTGAGCTTTGCCTCGGTTTGTGAACCAGGTCCTGTTTTCTCGGTTTGCGAACCATCTACGGCCACGTTTCGTGGTCGTAGACCACTGTTCCCGTTTGGAGACCATTTTTCGATTTTCGGAGCCGTCGGTTGTGTGCCTCGGTTCGGGACCGCTTAACTACCTCCGTTTGCTCCGTTTTTTGGCACACACCTTGTTCCCTCTCCCAAGATGGACACTGTGGCCCGGGAGACCACCTTTGTGGTCATACGCCACCTCCGGTGCTTAATAGTCAGTTTTCGGGGCCCCTGGCTGCGTGTTTTGGCCCCCGCACCCACGTTTTGCATCGGTGTGGGTTCATTTTTGGCATGGACCCTATTTTCATTGTTAGGAAGGTGGTACTATAGTGGGAGACCACCTTTTCTTCTTCGAGACCACCTTTCCCGGTCGGTCGATTTTTCTTCGCAGGTAGGTGGTCTCCCTCACTTTTGAGCCACAATTTCGGGTCTCCCATACCACCATCGAGTTGCATTCACCTGGGAGACCACCAATCTTGGTATGCCGACCACCTTTTATTCTTGACCCTTTTGACCCCTTGGTCTCCCTCACTTTTGAGCCATAATTTCAGGTCTCTCATACCACTATTGAGCTGCATTCACCTGGGCGACCATCAATTTGGGATGGCCGACCACCTTTTTTGCTTGGCCCTTTTGAACCTTGTTGGCTGACCAGGGGGAGTGGTCGGCCGACCACCTTAACTGGTCGGTCAGCCTTCTGCTTTTTTGTCTCATTGAGTTGAAGCCAGCTGTGCCAACTGGAAGCCTCAGAATGCATCCTCCATACACGTGTATGGAGGATGTTAAAGCTAGCTTTGAAGCTTCTTTGAGAAGCTTTAAGTCTTCTCCTCTATAAAGGGAAGGACCCACTTCCTTTGCTAGGGTTCAGAATTTTGTTTAAGGCTCATGCATACACATCTCTTTGTATCTCTCTCATTTAGCTTCAAAGGTTAAAGTTCTTGGCCGCATTGCCCTACACCTCCAAGCACAACACCTCCACTATCATCCTAAGTACCTTGGAGCTATTTTTTAGAGGTTGAGAGCTCACTTTCTTGGTCCAGAGCTTGCTGCATTGCTGTGTCACAAGGGTAAGTCACCATTTCCCTCTTTGAAGCTTTATTTTGCTTCATTCTTTCGCCTTACTTGCAAGCATTTTTCGACTTCGTCACAAACTAAAAAAAGCCGTATTTTGAGCTCCTCTTCAAGTTTGATTAAGGTCATTTTTCTGTTGGGGGTCAGCTACCCCCTTGCATGCCTCATTTTCTCATGTTTTGAGCTATGCATTAGAGCATTCGTGTTGGCCTTGGTTTGGCCTTTTAGCCACTGAAATCCAGTGCATTTTCAGTGGCTAACATGTGTCTTTGAGCTTCAAAATTAGAGAGGGGTGACCCTCTCACCCCTTGTTCTCTTTACTAGCTTTGTTGGCCTTACAAAGGAGCCCCTATTTGCATGTTTTAAAGCCATGCTCTAGGCCATTTTTGATGAGTGTTGTGACCTGGATGAACTCTGCTCAGAGCCTTTTTTGCCATATTAAGTGTCTATTATGAATGTGTAGAGTAATCTTCTTCAAGGCCTTTCAAAGGGGCTTTCACTTGCATGCTTCCTAGACTAATTTTAGGACCTTTTTGCTGGATCTTAGGACCCTCAGAACCTCTTTCTAGAGGTTGTTTTACCATTTTGTGTGTCTGTCATATATGTGTAGAAGAACCCCTTGCATGGCCCTCCAAAGGAGCCTATCATTCTTGCATGTATGGACTAAGTTTTAGTGGGTTTTTGGGCATATTTTGGCATGGCATACTTCTGTTTTTGGCTGGTTTTGTAAGCTCTCATATGCTTTATATAGTTGTAGTACAACTCATGGTTCACTAGCTTTCTTTGCATGCTTTGTTGACCCTTGATTCTAGGACATTTTGACTATGCCTTGAACTGATTTTGTGCATATTTTGGACTGACCTAGCTCTGTTTTTGGGTGTCATGGTTGAATGATGCTTTTTTTGCATGCTTGTAGCTCAATATCCATGCTTAGACTTGAGTTTCGAGGTCCATTGCATGCATATAATGAGGTGTTTTCATACTTTGGGGTCATTTTGCATCATATTTCAGAGCTTATGTGAATGTCATATGCTCATGTTTTCTCCTCTTTAAGTGTGCTTGAGAGTTGTGCATGAATGCCTTGTTTTCGGACCATTGAATGAGCTCCATTTCTTTGCATTCCGAGCCATCATTTTAGGCCATTTCCCCATTGTTTCAGACCTGCCTAGGGTCTGTTTGGGGTTGGTTTTGCCATTTGTGCATTGCTTTGTGTACCTCTAGTGTAACGCACTTCATTAGTTTCGGTATTCGGGCCATCTAGCTTGCATTGTGTGACATATTTTCATGATTCGGGACCATTGTGCATCATGTTTCAGAGCTGGAAATTGCATGCTTGTATGCCATATTTCATCCTTTGCCATGCTTAGTTAGAGTTGCATGTTGTGCCTCAGGATCGTTCCATTGTATTCGTGCATGTTTGAATGTATTTCAGTTGTCTCATTTTCATCATATGGCCACTGATGTGAGTGTGGCTGAGGTCCACTCATATTGGTGTAAGGCCATCTTGCATTTGTATATGCCATTTAGTTCATGTGCGCATGATAGTCTTCGTAAGTGCATTGCATATGCCATGTTATGTCACGTGCATTGTGTATGCCATTTTAGCCCATAGCATTGCGTATGCTAGGTTGCATGTTAGTCGCATTGTGTATGCCATCTCATTGCTTTGTGTTTGGAGTAGGGTTTAGTCTGAACACGGGAGACGAGGGGCATTTCGTACTCCAAGTGACGAAACGTGCCTTGATTCTCGGTCGCCGACACTCTTGACTGTCCATGATAGAGTTGTTGGCTTTACTTGCTTATATGTGCATTCATTTCACATTGAGTCTTGCAATTTGACTTCTCAACTATCATGCATCGAGATGCGTGATTGGTGGCACGAGGATCGAGGACTACACTTCCTTGATCTTGTGCAAGGATGGGGAGAGTAGTCATGCACACATTTGTTGAAAATGCATTGCATTTTCTCTCTCTTGCCTTTGTTGCAAAAAAACCAGAAACCAGAGGTGGGAACTGGTCGGCCGACTAGATTTTCTAGCAGGCCGACCACCCTCTTTGGTCTCCACCACAAAGGGTGGTCGGCTGGTGGTCTCCCATGCTAATAAGCGGTGGTTATGCTATCTGGGAGGTGTAGAAGCGAGGCTTTGTAAATTTTTGAGAGTTCGCTTGCATAACTGGTCGGGGCACTATTATTTTCAGCATTGTGGGGAGGTCGCCTTTTGCATCGCAATGGATTTCCCGACAAGGCAACTCGAGCATGGATGCATCCTTCATCATTCCGAACAGAGCTGAGGCAGTCTACCTCATGTAGCATTGCATGCTAGTTTACTCATTTTCTTAGTTAATTTGTTAATTAGCTGGTGTTGTATAATAATTAATTGTAGCTGTTATTCATTTCGATTTTGGATTATTTATTCGGACCCTCCGAGCGAGGGCAATTGTGTAATAAGTGTGCATGTGTGTGATGTATGTCTTCCAACCCCACGTCTTTCTCCCTTTTATTTACCAGCTTATGATGGTTAGTTCAGGGCATGTTTCAATTAGCATACTTATGCTCGCATGTTTGCATCCATTCATCTGTCTTGCGTTCACCGGGCTCGGCGCATCATACTAACTGCATTGTATTTCAATTCCGAGTTGAATACGTGTTAGTTGTAGCATCATCATATGCCATCTTACAATAGCTGAGCCTATCTTAGTTGCATACCTGTTTGTGTTGCATTAGCCATCTTAACATGAACTAGGATCGTGCATTGATTACTAACTAGTTTCTGTTTTGGCTCGGAGTACTCGGTAAGTGTTTATGCTTTAGCATCCTTGCATGCGTGTGAGTGACTGCCATGATAGCATGTTTACCATGAGGCTAACTACTTATGTGATATACCTGCCTGAATGGCTATGGGTGAATGTTGGATTATCTGAATTGGAATAATGCATTGACTGTGAGTTTTAAGCCCACTTGAGAGTGGCAAATCATCTTGTTTTCTAAGCCCACCTGAGGGTGGCAAATTCGCATTTTAGCCTACTTGCGAGTAGCAAACCGTTTCAAAAGCAAACATGAGGTGTTTTGTTCCAACTCAGGCGATCCAATCTATACTTGTATGCTGTGTGCATCACGTAGTAAATCTAGGGTAATAACCGGAATAAGAGCACATAATATTTTCGAAACTCGATATCATGGTTAGTAGAGGCCGATCTTTGATCGGGTGAGCGGGGGTGCTCACGAAGTGACCTTCCCCAATCGTACCCAAGTTCTCAAGCTGAGGCAACTTTTGTGATGACGGACACGTGGCCTTAGGCAAATGAGTCAGGGTTTCCTAAATTTCCCAAAAATAAAATATTTAGGTGGCGACTCTGTATCTGGCAAAACAGTCCATGTTTGGCACTTCTTTCAAAAAAATCTGTTTTCAAAAACGATTTGCCAGATTTGGACTCTTTGATGATTCATCGGCCTTGTATTGCACTCTGTGAGATTAGATACAGGACCGTGACATTTGAGTCCTAAACTGTAGTGAGCCTAAATGAACAAAACGGGATTTCTCTCCCGGGACATTCGGGGACGTCTACAGTTTCTGGCGACTCTGCTGGGGATTTAGAGAACTTGACTCGAACTCATGATATCTGGTTTTGACTACACTTATGTGTTTCTTAGCATTGCATTTGCATTGGTGCGCCTAGGACACTGTGTTTGCCGTATGCTATTCTTGAATGGTTTGCCAGAGGCTCACTTCGAGAAGCGTGCCATAAGGCTGACCGGTTGCCAGCTCTGCCACGACGGGAACACAAACCACGATTTTTACCAGGGCAACTTTTTAACCATTCGACCTAGTGCATATTCGGAATCCATAGTGACCATTCGAAGCTAGGACAGGTTGCTTACCCGATTATAGGTTGTTTGAAACCGCTGCATTCGTAGTGAAACCCTCGCTCCTGACAAAATAGGACAGGGAAACCCTACCCCAACATAGGGGTGTTTTGGCTGTCACTTGTTTGCTATGTGCTTTTAGAGTGCGTCTCGACAGGAATGCATGTATCAGTTTACAAGTTTGGGTATCGAACTGCGAGCACCGATTCGATATTTAGAATCGATTATCTCAGTATCGATTCGATTTTAGGCGATAGTTCGGGAACAGTGATCAGTGGTCGAATATAGTTCTTCAGCTTGTGTCCATGTCTGTATTGATTGGGTTGAGATGCTGCTTGTTTTCTCTTTCAGTTTAGAGATTCAGTTCAGAGTAGTCAGGATCTTCCATTGCTGAGGCAAGACAGACATCTGATCTGTCAGTCACCATTCAGTTTAGCGGACTTATGATGACGCAAAGTTCAGAGGAAATTGTGGTTATGGCAGCCACATTAGACCAAGGAATCATCTTGCAGGATCAGGCCAATGTTGATGTACCGCATCCGCCTAGGTCGCCTGTCACACACCCGGTCTGGAGGCCCCAGTTGTTTCAAGCTCGTGAGCCCACCACGTTTGAATTGATAGGAATGATTGGTGATCTTCAGCGATTTGTGTCTGATCTCGCCTACGGAATGTCGGCTTCGCCACCACCCACATCCTACATTGGAAATTTCGTACCGCAGGAGCCCCCACTACTGGGGCGAATTGTAATTGAGCTTAGCCACCCTGAGGCTGTCTCAAGCTATGGCCCTAGCATGTCAGCAACAACCGGGTTCCACTCTGATATAACAACCCAAACCCTCGATCAAGCTGAGGCTAGAGGTAAGAACAAAGTGGGAACAAATGCTGATCCCGTTGAACAACTGCTGTGGGCAGTCGAGGCTTTGAAAGCCGGAGGATTGAGTAAACATCAAATATTCACAGTTGCGGCTAAAACTATAGATGACGCTTTCCCTGCTCCGATCGAGGGCAGTTCGAGCCAGGCAGAAAATCAGGATAAGAACCGTCACACCAAAACCGTTCCCTCCAACCCTAACGCTGCACCTGGAAAGGATCAGAAAGCCAAGGCAGCACCTGCCGATCCTTTTGCTAGTGCGTCTGGCAAAAGTCAGCAAACCTCGAAGTATCTACCTCGAGGTCGCAGGGTATTCCACGCCCTTTATATGCCTTTGTCTAAGGCACTCCAGATCCTTGCCGAAAAGGGCCATCTTAGACCCCTTGAACCTCAGCCTCTCTCGAAGAATCTCCCTTCCTCACATGATGCTACCTTGTACTGCGCGTACCACCAGCAAATCGGTCATAGCATTGACAACTGTTTTTGTCTTCGTCATGAAGTACAGGATTTGATCGACAATGAGGTCATCCTCCCACATACCTCAGCAAAGTCTGTCACTGCTGAGTTGTTAGATTTCAAGGATACTACAAGTACGTGATTTACTTTGGATATGGTGTATGGCATGCACTTTTGAACATTTGCGAATGCTAGTTTTGCACTTTCTGACTTGGGTGTTCAGTTAGTTTTGTTATCTTGTATATAAGCAGTCCTTTTGTACTATGTCGGTCAGGTCTGTCTTGTTGTGTCGAGTCAGTCCTGTTGTACAGAAGTTCGGTGATTTCAGGGGTGTTACCTCGGATATTACTATTTTATTTTGTGTTTATCTTTTGGCTTTCTCTTGAGTCTGTTTCTGCTATGGAGCTAGTTGCAACACAGAAATCTGAATGAAACAGCTGTGGCTTTCATGTTTTTGCGCCTATTGCTACTTTGAGCCTGTTGTGCCAGAAGTTTGAATGAAATGACAGTGCATTTCACCTGCTCTTTTGTGCCTTTAAGTCATTGTATTGACCTAAGTTTTTCAAAACTTTTCGAACAATGCGTTGAAAACAAAGAGGAAGGATTTCCTCGGGATTTCCAAAAATTTGATAAGTGAGAGAAATAGAGGCATGCTACGCCCTTAATGAATGAGATCATGCTTGTTAGTGTGAGTACTGGGAAGGATCCTGGCTTGATCCAGATTGGTTTCGCATTGTCTTCAGTGTGAGTGACTAGTCGCTTTCTTAAAAAATTTCAAAAAATATTTTGCATCGGCCGGCGAAGACCTGTGTGGAATCACTCTTGAGATTGTGTAGCCTAGGATCGCTCTTAGCCTCGAGACTCGACCCCTCACTTTCAAACCTTGAACTGGGATTCAGAATGTTCAACGGTCAACCACAACGTGAGGCTTGTGTGGCCAGATCAGAAGCACCCCTCGAACTAGGGGCAAAAATGTCAGATGTGCTCGAAGAGCGAAAGATGAATCATTTCTCAAGCTAAGGAAGATCGGCAAGAATGCCAAGTCCTAGAAGGGGGAAGGAAGAAAGTCTTGCTGAAGGATAACCGAGTTCCTATCCACAACACTAAGGGCAATTTTAGCCCCATTAGATGGACTTGTACATCATCAGCGAACAGTAGCCATTCTCCTAGATTCAGATGACTTCAGGATCTCAAAACCATTTGACATGGACAAAGCTACACTTTTACCCTTGAGGGGCTCGTTGGGCCGAAAACCCAAAAGGGCGACCCAGGCAAAAGCTAGAGCAAGAAAAAGAACAAAAAGAACAAAAAAAAAAAGGAAAAAAAATGCAAAGAATGAAAAAAAAAGAACAAGAAAAGAAGAAAAATAAAGAAAATGAAAAGAAAAGATGAAAAAGAAAAAAGAAGAAAAGAAATGAAAAGAATTCAAAAGAAAAGAAGAGCATAGCTCGCAAGGTTGAAAACCCAGAAGGGCGGCCTTGGCAAAGGTTAGAGCACAAAAGAAGAGGTTAATGCCCGAGTGTACCTTAACCCCAAACTATGTAAGGCTTGATTCCCATCTTTGGGATACGTAGGCAACTTCATTCTGAAGTCCAGCCGTAAAACACTCCAAATTCGACTGTGTCCATGTGATGGTTCTGGTCATCTTTGTCTTTTCTGTATCCGAAAATTCGGTTGTAATTGTCACTGTAAGGACTGGTTGCCATGTGCTGCGGCGCTATTCAGACTAGGGGCAACTTTCCGTTGTCGTGCAGTGCTGCGGTGCTATTCAGACTAGGGGCAACTTTCAGTTGCCATGCAATGCCGTTTAGACAAAGGGCAATTTTCCATTATTTTGGATATGAGGTTATGCATCTCAAGAGTAAATTCTGCGTTGGTCGAGCAGTGGCCATTTGCAAAAATAGTTTTTGAGAATTTTTATTGAGGTTGACTAATTCTCTCGAAAATTATTCCATTTTTCTAAAACTGGACCATTTCTTGGACCCAAAAAAGGAAAATTTTCAGTGCTCATAGCTTGACTTGCATGATTTTGAAATCAGAAAATCGAACAAGCATGTTAATCTAACTCCCATGTTGGTCAAAATTGTTTTAATAGAAAACCAAAACAAAAAATGGTCAAAATGATGAACTAGGGGCATAGTTGAGTCAGGCTTCCTGTCTTTCCCCCGTTGTCAATGCATTTGCCAAAAAGGGCACCATACTTGTCGGAAAGGGCACCCTATTCGCCAAGAAAGGCACAGCGGGAGCTAATAGAAAAGGGCTGAAAGCTCTCATATCCTCCGAGTAACGAGGTATCAAGCCAAATGTGAAGCATGAACTGGAATGGATCAAGATATTCCACTCCTTCGTTTGGACACATTTGTCATGTCCAAACTCCCCAATAGAACATCGTCACCCGATGTCAGCTGTAGATTTGCTACACATCCAGTTGTAGCGCAACCCCTCTGTAGAAAGGTTCACTGTCGTGAGCAGAAGAAGAAAATCTAGCGGAATGCTAGGGGCAATACCCCGCAACTTCTTGTTTATCCATCAACTACTCAGGGGAGGGATAAAAAATGAGAGATTGAAGACTAGAGAGATATGCGCTGAGAGAAAAAGTGAGGAAAAAGGGCTTCTTTTTTTTTTTTCCAGAAAAACAGAGCTTGAGGGCCGAGTGATGTGAGAATCACAAATGAGGAAGGGCGGGAAATAATACCCAGAGGAATTGGCTCCTCGTGCACTAAGAGGTCTCTTGCCATTGGAACACGTCTGTGTGTTGTGTCAGTCATTTTGTTTGTCTCGATACTTGTTTTGAGTCGTTTCGGGTGTTTGTAGATGTGTTTAGGCTGTCTTACCGTGTCTTTCTCTTTGTTGTTGAGTCGTGGTGTGCTGTGTTCAGTCGTAGGCTCAATGCCCAGTCGAGAACTTATTCCCACTCTCAAATTTCAAAAAATTGTTTGGTGCTCAGAGTGTCGTGCCGTTCTCCACATTTGTGCAAAACAAGATTTTATTCTTTCAAAAACCACAAGGTTCAACCCGGGTCATGTGGGAACATAAAACCAGGACCTATCTGAAGCTATATAGGTTCTAGATTTCAAAGCAAAAGAAAAAGGGGAAATGTCGAGCATCTGAGTTTGTTTCAACTTCTGCAAGTTCCGTCATCGCATCCTGTATGTTTAGAATGAGCTATGTGTTCAAAATTAAAAGAATACTGTGTTATGAGCCGTGTGGTCAGATCGAGCAGTGTTATGTTATGAGCTGCGTGTAAATGAAAATGTATGAGCTGCGTGTTCAGAATTGAAATGTGTGAGCTGCATGTTCAAAATGAAGTGAATGAGCTTTGTGTTCAGAAATGAAAATTTATGGGCTGCGTGTTCAGAATTAAGAATGAGTTGCGTGCAAATGAAAATGTATGAGCTGCGTGTTCAGAATTGAAATGTGTGAGTTGCGTGTTCAAAATGAAGTGAATGAGCTGTGTGTTCAGAAATGAAAATTTATGAGCTGCGTGTTCAGAATTAAGAATGAGCTGCGTGCAAATTAAAATGTATGAGCTGCGTGTTCAGACTTGAAATGTGTGAGCTGTCTGTTCAAAATGAAGTGAATGAGCTGTGTGTTCAGAAATGAAAATTTATGAGCTGCGTGTTCAGAATTAAGAATAAGCTGCGTGCAAATGAAAATGTATGAGTTGCGTGTTCGAAATCAAAAGTATGAGCTGCGTGTTCAGAATCAAAAGTATGAGCTGCGTATTCAGAATCAAATGTATGAGCTGTGTGTTCAGATTACAAAAAGTTTGGGCTGTGGGTTGTGTGTTCACCATCAAAAGTTTGGGCTGCGTGTTCAACTTTCAAAAACTGTGGGCTGTGTGTTCACCTCAAGAGTTTGGGCTGCGTGTTCAGATTTCAAAAACTGTGGGCTGTGTGTCCACCATCAAGAGTTTGGGTTGCGTGTTCAGATTTCAAAAAACTGTGGGCAGTGTGTTCACCTCAAGAGTTTGGGCTGCGTGTTCAGATTTCAAAAAATTGTGGGCTGTGTGTTGACCTCAAGAGTTTGGGCTGCGTGTTCAGATTTCAAAAACTGTGGGCTGTGTGTTCACCTCAAGAGTTTGGGCTGCATGTTCAACTTTCAAAAACTGTGGGCTGTGAGTTCACCTCAAGTATTCAGGCTGCGTGTCCAGACTTCAAAGATAGTGAGCTGCGTGTTCAACTCTCAACCAGTGTGTGCTGTGTGCTCACCTCAAAATTTGGGCTGCGTGTTCAGAAATACAACAGTTTGGGTTGCGTGTTCAACTCTCAACCAGTGTGTGTTGTGTGTTCACCTCAAAATTTGGGCTGCGTATTTAGAAAGTCAAGTGTTTGAGCTGTGTGTTCAGGCTTCAAAAACATTGGGTTATGTGTTCATTATCAAAGTGTGAGCTGTGTGTTCAACATCAAAGTTTAGGCTGTGTGTTCAAATTTCAAAACAAGTGGACTGTGTGTTCATCTCAAAGTTCGAGCTGTGTGTTCAACATCAAGTGTTTGAGCTGTGTGTTCAGACTTCAAAAACAGTGGGCTACGTGTTCATAATCAAGAGTTTGAGCTTTGTGTTCAGATTTCAAACAATTGTGTGCTGTGTGTTCACATTCAAAAATGGGCTACGTGTTCAGAAGTTCAAAAGTTTGGGCTGCGTGTTCAACTTTCAAAAAAATGTGTGCTGTGTGTTCACATTCAAAAATGGGCTGCGTGTTCAGAAGTTCAAAAGTTTGGGCTGCGTGTTCAACTTTCAACAAGTGTGTGCTGTGTGTTCACAATCAAAATTGGGCTGCGTGTTCAGAAATTCAAAATTTTGGGCTGCGTGTTCGACTTTCAACAAATGTGTGCTGTGTATTTAAATTCGAAAATGGGCTGCGTGTTCAGAAATTCAAAAGTGTGGGCTGCGTGTTCAACTTTCAACAAGTGTGTGCTGCGTGTTCACAATCAAAAAATGGGCTGCATGTTCAGAAATTCAAAAGTTTGAGCTGCGTGTTCGACTTTTAAAAAACTGTGGGCTATGTGTTCACGACAACAAGTTTGAGCTGTGTGTTCAGATTTCAAGAAAATGTGGGCCGCGTGTTCACCGCAAGAGTTTGAGCTATGTGTTCAGATTTCAAGAAAATGTGGGCTGCGTGTTCGCGACAAAAGTTTGAGCTGTGTGTTCAGATTTCAAAAATGTGGGCTGCGTGTTCACGCAAAAAGTTTGAGCTGCGTGTTCAGAAATTCAAGTGCTTGAGCTGTGTGTTCAAAATGCAAACCAAATGCTATGTTATGGACTGAGTGCCCGAGGAATAAGTTGCGTGCCCGAAACGGGCTGTGTGCCCAAATAAACAGAGTGCTGTGTTTCGAGCTACGTGCCGAATGAACAGAACATTGTGTTGTGAGCCGCGTGTCAAATAAACAAAGTGTTATGAAGTGAGCTGTGTGCCAAATGAATGGAATGCTATGACATAAGCTGTGTGCCAAGTCTTGCATAGTGCATTGCATTGTTCGCGCTTTCTTGCGCATCTTACCTACACCTGTTAGTTCATTGCATTGCTCCCACTGTCTTGCGCATCCTTTGTCTTAGCACTGTCTTGTGCACACACTTACATCGCACTGTCTTGTGCATTCACTTTCACTCGCACTGTCTTGTGCACTTTGTTTTTTGTATCATTCGCACTGTCTTGTGCACTCTCTGGTCTAGGAGACCTTAAATCCTCTAAAGGTGCAATTTCTTTGGTGTTTGTCGTGCCCGAATGACTTCCGGTGGCCTGGTATAGCCACCTGCCTGTGTTTGCGGTGAGTTCCTAGGAGACCAACTGAGACGGTGGAAGCTAGAGTTCGAATGGCTCATGCCTAGAATGCAAAGGTTCGGGATTTCCGAGACTAAAGTCTGGTTTAAATACCTAGGGGTTTATCCTTGGCTTGAAATCTGTATGGCAGCTCCATAGATTGAGATAGCATATGTATGCGCCTCAATTCTAGATACTGAACCAACCTAGTCTGTCACCCTGTTGGAGAATAGGGAAAGCTACGACCATAGTCAGGGAGAAAAGTAGTACCTACAGTTCGACCAAGCAGAAGGGGAAGATTCCCACACCAACATGAGGTAGGACATTGCTGAGGTAGGTCATTGCCAAGTGCCCCTGTAAGGAACCTTCACTTCCTAACTATCACATTCTAGTATGTACATTGCATCGTACATAGTATATATTGCATACATTTACCGCATATCCATTGTATCACCTCCATCTGTCGCTTGCTCCTTTCCATGATAAACCTAGTCTGGCATGTGCCCATACTTTTCGTGCCAAGGCATGGTTATGATATTTTGTGTATGCACCTATTCGACTGATGGAATTGTGGTTTGAGGGTTGGCACCATTTCCGTGTTAGACGTGGTCTGTTTGTGTCCATGCCTTTCCTAGGGAAGATACGGTTTGGCCGCGCGCCTTATCCACTCCATCCATTGCATATAGAATATATATATTGTATTGTAGTTTGCATGCATTCACTGCATTATCCATCTGTGGCTTGCTCCTTTCCATGTTGAGCTTGGTCTGGTATGTGCCCATACTTTTCACGTTGAAGCATGGTTATGAGATTTTGTGTATGCACCTATTCCACTAAAGGGATTGTGGTTTGAGGGTGACGGTACCATTTCTGTGTTAGACGTGGTTTGTTTGTGTCCATGCCTTATCTAGGCAGGATATGGTTTGGCCGCACGCCTTCTCCATTGCAGTCATTGCATTGTAGTGTAGTGTGTTGTATCCAGTATTTAGGATCATGATCTTTTCTCAACAGATCATTCATCACTTATATCATGCCACCCAATTACTTGTATCTTGTGTTCCGTCTACACACACATAGTTCAGCATGTGTACGAGTCTATTCCACTGATGGGATTGTGGTTTGAGGGTGTCAGCACCTTTTCTATGGTAGATGGATTTTGCATCTCCATCATCTTTATGATATTTGTGTGGTTTTATACTGCTTGTGGTTTGATCATCTCAAATGCATTGCATATCATTTGCATTGTTTCATTACATTGCATTGCATAAATTCTGAATTTTCAAACCGGCTTCGCGAAAGTGTATAAGTCCAATTATCAAATCGGCTTCGCGTAGCGTATAAGTCCAATTTTCAAATCGACTTCGTGTAGCGTATAAAGTCCAATTGTCAAAATCTTCTTGCATATCATTTTGCATTTTGCCCCCTGCCTGTGGGCATGCCGGCGGGCACATCTCTTTTTTATCTTGCCTGTTTGTCTAAGTCTTCGGCCTTGTCAAAAATTTGTCGTCTCTAGGCTTTGACATTCACCACCATCACATATGACTTTCAAGTTCTATCAAAGAGGGGCAACTGTAGACACCCCATTTTTGACCGACCATAAGACTCAGACGTCGCCGATTGGGCGCTCGGTGATTGTGCATATTGTGCTCGTTCTGAGGTCACAGAGTCTCGGCTGAGAGCCTTGCCTCCGGACTTTGGGGCTCTTTTGTGCTTTCCCTTGGTTTGCGAACCAGGTCCTGTTTTCTCTGTTTTCTCTTCCCGAACGGAGGAAGAGGTCTGATAGACCATCTCTTAGTGGCCATAGCCCACGTTTCGTGGTCGTAGGCCACGTTTCGTGGTCGTAGACCACTGTTCTCGTTTGGAGACTAGTTTCCGATTTTCGGAGCCGTCGACCGTGTGCCTCGGTTCGGGACCGCTTAACTACCTCCGTTTGCTCCGGTTTTTTGGCACACACCTTGTTCCCTCTCCCAAGAGGGACACTGTGGCCTGGGAGACCACCTTTGTGATCATACGCCACCTCCAGTGCTTAACAGTCAATTTTTGGGGCCCCTGGCTGCGCGTTTTGGCCCCCGAACCCTCGTTTTGCATCGGTGTGGATTCATTTTTGGCATGGACCCTATTTTCATTGTTAGGAAGGTGGTACTATGGTGGGAGACGACCTTTTCTTCTTCGAGACTACCTTTCCCTGGTCGGCCGGTTTTTCTTGGCAGGTAGGTGGTCTCCCTCACTTTTGAGCCACAATTTCGGGTCTCCCATACCACCACCGAGTTGCATTCACTTGGGAGACCACCAATCTTGGTAGGCTGACCAACTTTTCTACTTGACCCTTTTGACCCCGTGGTCTCCCTCACTTTTGAGCCATAATTTCGGGTCTCCCATACCACCACTCAGCTGCATTCACCTGGGAGACCACCAATCTGGGATGGCCGACCACCTTTTTTTCTTGGCCCTTTTGAACCTAGTCGGCCGACCAGGGAGAGTGGTCGGCCGACCACCTTAACTGGTCGGCCAGCCTTCTACTTTTTTGTCTCATTGAGTTAAAGCCAGCTGTGCCAGCTGGAAGCCTCAGAATGCATCCTCCATACACGTGTATGGAGGATGTTTAAGCTAGCTTTGAAGCTTCTTTGAGAAGCTTTAAGTCTTCTCCTCTATAAAGGGAAGGGCCCTCTTCCTTTGCTGGGGTTCAGAATTTTGTTTAATGCTCATGCATACACATCTCTTTGTATCTCTCTCACTTAGCTTCAAAGGTTGAAGTTCTTGGCCCCATTGCCCTACACCTCCAACCACAACACCTCCACTATCATCCTAAGTACCTTGGAGCTGTTTTCCAGAGGTTGGGAGCTCACTTTCTTGGTCTAGAGCTTGCTGCATTGCTGTGCTACAAGGGTAAGTCACCATTTCCCTCTTTGTAGCTTTATTTTGCTTCATTCTTTAGCCTTATTTGCAGGCATTTTTGGACTTCGTCATAAACTAAAAAAAGTCTTATTTTGAGCTCCTCTTCAAGTTTGATTAAGGTCATTTTTCTGTTGGGGGTCATCTACCCCCTTGCATGCTTCATTTCCTCATGTTTTGAGCTATGCATAAGAGCATTCATGTTGGCCTTGGTTTGGAATTTTTGCCACTGAAATCTAGTGCATTTTCAGTGGCTAACATGTGTCTTTGAGCTTCAAAATCAGAGAGGGGTGACCCTCTCACCCCTTGTTCTATTTACTTGCTTTGTTGGCCTTACAAAGGAGCCCCTATTTGCATGTTTCAAAGCCATGATCCAGGCCATTTTTTATGAGTTTTGTGACCTGCATGAACTCTGTCCGGAGCCCTTTTTGCAATATTAAGTGTCTATTATGCATGTGTAGAGTAATCTTATTCAAGGCCTTTCAAAGGGGCTTTCACTTGCATGCTTCCTAGACTAATTTTAGGACCTTTTTGGTGGGTTTTAGGACCCTCATAACCTCTTTCCAAAGGTTGTTTTACCATTTTGTGTGTCTGTCATATATGTGTAGAACAACCCCTTGCATGGCCCCCCAAAGGAGCCAATCATTCTTGCATGCATGGATTGAGTTTCAGTGGGTTTTTGGGCATATTTTGGCAGGGCATACTTCTATTTTTTGCTGGTTTGGTGAGCTCCCATATGCTTCATATAGTTGTAGTACAACTCATGGTTCACTAGCTTTCTTTGCATTCTTTGTTGACCCTTGATTCAAGCACATTTTGACTATGCCTTGAACTGATTTCGTGCATATTTTGGATTGCCCTAGCTCTGTTTTTGGGTCTCATGGTCGAATGATGCTTGTTTTGCATGCTTGTAGCTCAATATCCATGCTTAGACTTGAGTTTCGAGGTCCATTGCATGCATATACTGAGGTGTTTTCATGCTTTGGGTCATTTTGCATCATATTTCAGAGCTTATGTGAATGCCATATCCTCATGTTTTCTCCTCTTTAAGTGTGCTTGAGAGTTGTGCATGAATGCCTTGTTTTCGAACCATTGAATGAGCTCCATTTCTTTGCATTCCGAGCCATCATTTTGAGCCATTTCCCCACTATTTCAGAACTGTCTAGTGTCTATTTGGGGTTGGTTTTTCCATTTGTGTATTGCTTTGTATACCTCTAGTGTAACGCACTTCATTAGTTTCGGTATTCGGGCCATCTAGCTTGCATTGTATGACGTATTTTCATGATTCGGGACCATTGTGCATCATGTTTCAGAGCTGGAAATTGCATACTTGTATGCCATATTTCATCCTTTGCCATGCTTAGTTAGAGTTGCATGTTGTACCTTAGGATCGGTTCATTGCATTCGTGCATGTATTTCGGTTGTCTCATTTTCATCATATGGCCACTGATGTGAGTGTGGCTGAGGTCCACTCATATTGGTGTAAGTCCATCTTGCATTTGTGTATGCCATTTAGTTCATGTGCGCATGATAGTTTTCGTAAGTGCATTGTGTATGCCATGTTATGTCACGTGCATTGTGTATGCCATTTTAGCCCATCGCATTGCGTATGCTAGGTTATATGTTAGTCGCATTGTGTATGCCGTCTCATTGCTTTGTGTTTGGAGTAGGGTTTAGTCCGAACACGGGAAACGAGGGACGTTTCATACTCCAAGTGACGAAACGTGCCTCGATTCTCGGTCGCCGACACTCTTGACTTTCCATGATAAAGTTGTTGACTTTACTTACTTATATGTGCATTCATTTCACATCGAGTCGTGCAATTCGACTTCTCGGCCATCATGCATCGAGATGCGTGATTGGTGGCACGAGGATCGACGACTACACTCCCTTGAGCTTGTGCAAGGGCAGGGAGAGTAGTCATGCACACATTTGTTGAAAATGCATTGCATTTTCTCTCTCTTGCCTTTGTTGCAGAAAAACCAGAAACTAGAGGTAGAAACTGGTCGGCCAACCAGATTTTCTGGCAGGCCGACCACCCTCTTTGGTCTTCACCACAATGGGTGGTCGGCAGGTGGTCTCCCATGCTAATAACTGGTCGGTGGCCTTCCCAAGGTGGAGTTTCAGCCTGTTGGAGCTTTGTGCAATTTTCCAAGATCAGTTGTAAACAGAGGCAAATTGGGGCATCGCGATGGATTTCCCGACAAGGCAACTCGAGCATGCATGAATCCTTTATCATTCCGAACAGAGCTGAGGCAGTCTACCTCATGTAGCATTGCATTCTAGTTTGCTCGCTTTCTTAGTTAATTTCTTCATTAGCTAGTGTTGTATAATAATTAGCTATAGCTGTTATTCATTTCGCTTCTGTATTATTTATTCGGACCCTCTGAGCGAGGGCAATTGTGTAATAAGTGTGCGTGTGTGTGATGTATGTCTTCCAACCCCACGTATTTCTCCCTTTTATTTACCAGCTTATGATGATTAGTTCAGGGCATATTTCAATTAGCATACTTATGCTCGCATGTTTGCATCCATTCATCTGTCTTGCATGCACCGGGCTCGGCGCATCATACTAACTGCATTGTATTTCAATTTCGAGTTGAATACGTGTTAATTGTAGCATCATCATATGCCATTTTAGAATAGCCGAGCCTATCTTAGTTGCATACCTGTATGTGTTGCATTAGCCATCTTAACATGAACTAGAATCATGCATTGATTACTAACTAGTTTCTGTTTTGGCTTGAAGTACACGGTAAGTGTTTATGCTTTAGCATCCTTGCATGCGTGTGAGTGACTGCCATGATAGCATGTTTACCATGAGGCTAACTGCTTATGTGATATACCTGCCTGAATGCCTGTGGGTGAAGGTTGGATTATCTGAATTGGAATAATGCATTGACTGTGAGTTTTAAGCCCACTTGAGAGTGGCAAATCATGTTGTTTTCTAAGCCCACCTCAGGGTGGCAAATTCGCATTTTAGCCTACTTACGAGTAGCAAACCGTTTCAAAAGCAAACATGGGGTGTTTTGTTCCAATTCAGGCGATCCATTCTATACTTGTATGTTGTGTGCATCTCGTAGTAAATTGTAATAACCCGACTCTCGTCTATGACCCTGGGATACTTTCGACTTCCTTATTCTGTATAGTTATATGCTTATTGTGAATTTCCATGTGGAATTATGGCTAAGTAAGTAAATCCCAAGTTTAAAAGAAGTCTATCTGTTTCACAAGAAAACTATCTGTCACCATTAACACGTTTGACTTAGAAATTGGGCATCTTAACGGCTTAATTATCCGAAATTAATTATATATCTGTGATCAGCATAATTTTCTGGTAATATTAGGCATGTTTACGAAATTTCAATTTTGGAATGATAAAGCGATTGGATTTTGTCTTATTATCCTATTATATATATATCAACTTAGAAGATATTTTTGAGACTTAGAGCTATGTCTTGTGTGACATCAAGAAGAGAGAAAACGTGAGGATAGGAGAGGAAGAATTGGGGGGAAAACGTGATTCAACAAGGGAGCTAAGCAAAATTGTTAAATTTGTGAGATTTAATTCAAGGTAACCCAAGTTCTCTTCTTGTTATGGCAACTTAGAATTGTAATTCATGTTTTGTTTAATTCATGTAAGATTCATGTTTGAATTATGAGGGTTTTCATCAATTGGTTATTTTAACACTCAATTTGGGCGTTCTATGAAATTATACATCAATCCTTGGCTTTATACCATCCCTTCATGGATTTAGGTATATATATAGATATCATGTGCTATGGTTCAAGAACATGAAGAACTTGAATCCAAAAGTGGAATTTGGGGAAGAGATGGCTTATTTAAGTTCCTAATTGTGCTTAATTTGTCATGTTTAAGGTAGAATTCATATTATAGTGATGTTGGGTTGAAATATGGTCTTAGATTCATTTGGAATTGCATGAGAAGTGGAAAGAAGTTGCTAAATTCGAAGTTCAGAATTTCAGAATTCGCGTGGTCCGCTCGAGCGTAGGAAGTCCCGCTCGAGCGGGAAAAACGACCTTCCAGCAGTTTTGTAATTTGTGCAGTACGCTCGAGCGGCCAAAGTGGCGCTCGAGCGTGGAGGCTTATTTTCAGACAAAAAATATATGTTGTTCAGTTTTGCATGCTCGTCCCTCTGGTACTTTTAGAATATTTTTCTGAAAATTTTAAGATGATTGTAAATTTATATGAAATGTAATGACACAGGGAATGATTCCTCAATGATTTATGCAGAAAGAATACTAATTTATCAGTCATGTGGTGTACAGGGCACACTCCAGAAGGAACTAGTACGCCACTACAACACTGTGAGTAATAGTACGCTATATGTACATTTTTCTTTCTGTTATAATGCTCTAATCCTTGTAAGTGATTTCACTTCAAATGGAAATACGTGTGAACGTTGAAAAAGCTGCATACAGTGGTGTACCTATGGAATTACTCTGCTCTGTCTATAATACATATTCACCTTCTGTCATCTGTAAGCAACTGGTATTATTTCCTGTTATTACGAGGCAACGATTTTGATGGATCAAATGCACATATTGTTATCCGCAAATTAAGGACATTGATTCATGATAGTAAGCAAGTGAAATGTGGGTACATTATGATACTATAGTATTTATGTACCCTTGGAATTAATGGATGTTGTTGGCACTTTGTGATAAGTAACTTAAATATGCTAACTCCTCTAAATGATAAAAAGAAACTATGTATCTCTATATGACTGTAAGGCTAGTCTGTTTTGATGACATTACGGTTGCTCCACTGTGATACTCGTTTTGTTTATGATATGACATGATGAAACTTATTGACTTCTGGTGTGGAGCAAAGTGCTGTACGGAACTAAGTGCTACACTTTAGTGGGAGCCACCTCTAGAATCCGTACGAGCCACCTCTTGAATCCATGCACATTTCTGTATATTTCTGATATACCTGTGCCGAAAGGCTATCTGTGTGCCGAAAGGCTATCTGTGTGCCGAAAGGCTATCTGTGTGCCGAAAGGCTATCTGTGTGCCGAAAGGCTACCTGTGCCGAAAGGCTATCTGAGTGCCGAAAGGCGACCTGTGCCGAAAGGCTACCTGTGTGCCGTAAGGCTATCTGGGCTGAAAGGCCAATCTGATAAAGTTGGGCCAATAGGTCAATCTGTTAAAAATTAGGTAATAGGCCAAGAGCCGTTCGAAGGTAAAACCGTATTACTTTTGTACTTGGGTTGATGCATGTACAGCTACGCATTATGATTTAATTGTTTAAGTACTAATATTCACTGAGCTTGTCTCATTCTGTAATTTTGTCTGATTTCTGTAGGAAGCCAGCTTGGAGATCCGTTCTAGCAATTGCATTTTTGTCAGCATAAGGATAACCAGGCACCTAAAGGAACTCTTGCATGATTGTCTATGTATTTTTCGTACCCATATGTGGTTGGTCAAGGTTATTGTACCTAATGTTTTGTATACCTAAAGTCTGAGCTGGGTTTATAGGCGATTCAGAACCTAATTTCATGTACATATTTACTGTAAGTTAAATTTCAAGATGGTCCTGGCATTTTGGTAGTTGCTCAATGGATGTATCTGAATGTTGTTCTAATTTTACTGCTTCCGCACAAGCCCCAAAAATCAATTATTATAGGTCATTCCGTCTGTCTCTGAGTAGGTCATGCCCAAACCTTTTAGGGGCGGGTTAGGGGTGTGTCATAAATCTAGGCTAATAACCGGAATAAGAGCACATAATGTTTTCAAAATTCGATATCATGGTTAGTAGAGGCCGATCTTTGATCGGGCGAGCGTGGGTGCTCACGAAGTGACCTTCCCCAATCATACCCAAGTTTTCGAGCCGAGGCAACTTTGGTGATGGCGGACACGTGGCCTTAGGCAAACAAGTCAGGGTTTCCTAAATTCCCCAAAAATAAATAATTTAGGTGGCGACTTTGTATCTGGCAAAGCAGTCCATATTTGGCACTTCTTTCAAAAAAATCTGTTTTCAAAAACGATTTGCTGGATTTGGACTCTTTGATGATTCATGGGTCTTGCATTGCACTCTGCGAGATTAGATACAGGACCGTGGCATTTGAGTCCTGAACTGTAGTGAGCCCAAATGAACAAAACGGGATTTCCCTTCGGGACGTTCGGGGACATCTATACCATGGCTTGCTCTTGTCGGCTACCGGTGGTGGCTGACTGCTAGCAGGGGTGGCCGACAGCTATCAAGGGTGGCCGGTCGGCTATTAGTGGTAGCCGACGGCCATTGGTCTCTATTTTCAGATATTTGTTGTCAGTTGTGCCAGTTGTTGCTCACTGAGCTGCATCTCCATACACATGTATGGTGAGATGTCTCTAAGCTCAAGATCTGTTTTTCTATATATAAGGGGGCTCCTCCCCCATTTTCGAGGGTTAGCATTTTTAGAACAAAAAAATCTCTCTCTCTCTCTCTAGAATTCTTTCTCTCTCTTGTTATTTTGCACATAGTTTCTCTTAGCTTTTGCATATCAACCCTTAACCAAATACTCTTACCTTTGGGCTAAGATTACTTGGAGCCTTGTTTGAGCTCTAGAAGGAGGTTTGAGCTTGGTTTGTTGCCTATTTTGTGACTTAGCTTCAGGAGGTATAACACTTGTTATTTAAGTTTGTTTTCAATACTTGTTTTCTCATCTTTTCAAACTATTTTTGGGCTAATTTTGAACTATCAAAAACTCTATTTTTGTGACTTAAAAGTGTTAGTTTGAGGTTTCTTTCAGCTAGGGGGTGGTCCACCATTCTTGCTCCTTTGTTTGTTAAGTTTTTGTGCTATTATTCACCACTTTCAAAACAACTTTTTTGGGCCTCTTAACCACTAAATCTCAGAGGTTTTTCAGTGGTGAAAAGCATCTTTTGAAGTACAAAATTGGAGGGGTTAGCTTTCCCTCCTTATGTCTTGTTTGCATGCCTAGTCAGCTTCATGAGCTAGCATGTTTTTCAGCTTAACTTAGCTCTAGTCTAGCACGATTTTGGCTCTGTTTTGGCTCTATTTTGGGCTGGTTATTTCGTTTGAGCCTTGTATTGTATAGTTGGAGTGTTAATTCCTTCACTATCTTGGTGTTTTAAGGCATCCACCACCATTGTTTTGAGTTAATGGCATGTTTTATTGTTGTTTTACACTTCATTTTAGCGCTTAAAATCTTTGCAATCTCCCTCCATTCTTCACTCTTTTGTTTTCTTTGAAAGTGGTCTTAAACCCCTTGTTTGCCAAAGTGTGAAATGAAGGTGTTGCACCTAATGGTTTAATCCCTTAGGGGTTCATTACCAACAGTGTAATGCCTTTTTCATGCCCAAAGCAGCTCGTCGTTTGCGCGATTTTTCCATTAGAGGACACTCACTTTTGGGACATTTCATACTCAAAAGTGATGAAATGTGCAACTTTCGTTGGTCATCATCACCCTTGATCATGCATAATAGGGTGGTGGTCTTTTTGAGTCTTGTTTTGCACTCATTAAACTTGTACAAACTTGGTTCTTCGAACATCATGCATGGAAATTGCTTGAGTGGTGGTTTGAGAGCCAAGAGTTTCACTCTTTTGAACTTGTTTGATGATAAGGAGTGTAAACAGTACACACAACCCTTGAGAATACACTACTTTGCCTTTATTTGCTCTCTGTTGTGGCAAGAGGATGTTTAGGGCAGCAGTGGCTGACCGACCATTAGCAGTGGCCGATGTCCACCAGTGGTAGTCGACGGCCACCAATGGTAGCCGATGACCACTAATGAAATTTGCACAGTATGTTGGTAAAGTGGAACAGAGGCATTCTAGGAGTTGGTAGCACTGTTGGTGTTCATATGTGCAAATAGAGGCGCTCAGTGGCAAGGCGGTGGCCTTTTCGGGTGGAGGAACCGAGCATGCATGCATCCCTCACTTCCCAAGGCCTTTTAGTTGCTTTGCTTAGTTAATTAGTGGTAGCTAATTCATGCAAATGTTGTAATTATTCAAGTAGATTAGCTAGTTAATTCGTGTTGTAATTAATTAGGCTAGTTGCTTTGTAATTAGTTAGTTAAGTGTTTAGCTAATTAATTTGAGTTGTAATATTTAATTATCTTAGAATAATTAGTTAATTCATTTCAAGTTTTGTAATAATAGTTAGCTTAATTAGCGTAGTTAGTTAGCTCTTATTCATTCGGACCCTCCTTCGCGAGGGTGTAATGTTGTAATAAGTGTGCGTGCGTGCGTGTGTGTATGTCTTCCAACCTCACGTCTTTCTCTCTTTTATTTAATCGCTTTTGATGGTTAGATTAGGGACATTTTCAATTAGCATACCTTATGCTTGCATGTTTGCATCCATTCATTTGTCTTGCATGCACCGAGGCTCGGCGCATCATTCAAACTGCATTGCTATTTCAATACTTCTTTGAATACGTGTTTAATCGCATGTTGTTCAAATCGATTCATGTGCCATATAATAGCCGAGCCTATTAATTTCATATTGCATGTGTTGCATTAGACACTTAACATAGTTAGGATAATGCATCGTTCTAACTAGTTTTTGTTTTGACTTGGAGTACTCGGCAAGTCTTTATGCTTTAGCATACTTGCATGAGTGTGATTGCCATGTTGCCATGTTTAGCATGCTTGCCATGAGGCTATGTGCTTAAATGCTAAAACTGTATGAATGCCTGTGGATGAAGGCTTGTTGTTTGAATTGAAATGATTCAACAAATGTGCGTTTTAAGCCCACTTTGTTAAGTGACAAATCATGTTTTAAGCCCACTATATTTGGTGGCAAACCCGCATCTTTAAGCCCACTTGAGGGTCGAAAATTCAAACCATTTTCGAAAACAAACATGAGTTGAATTGTTCCAAATTGAGCGAAGTAGTCTATACTTTCTTGTGTGCATCACATAGTAAAGCTAGTTTAATAACTAGAATAAGAACACATAATGTTTATAAAATTTCATGACCTTCCCCCTTCGTACCCAAGTTCCCAAGCCGATGCAACTTTGATGATGACAGACACGTGGCCTTTGGCATGAGTCAAGGTTTCCTAAATTTCTCCAAAAATAAAATATTTAGGTGGCGACTCTGTATCTGACAAAGTAGTCCAATTTTGGCATTATTTGATTTAAAATCGATTTTCCAAAAAGGTTTGCCGGATTTGGACTCTTTGGTGATTATCAGTTTACATTGCACTTTGTGAGACTAGATTTAGAACTCCGGGAGTCCAAACTATGAGTCCTTTCTTTCAAACCGTTCCGAAGGGCGGGGCATGGAAAAAGGCGAGCCCACAGTTTCTTGCGATTTTGCTGGGGATTTAGAGAACTTGACTCAAACGCATGATATGTTATTTTATCTACACTTATGTGTTTCTTTGCATTTGCATTTGCATTGGTGCGCCTAAGTCACTGTGTTTGCCATCTGCTATTCTTGAATGTTTTGTCGGAGGCCTGCTTGGAAAAGCTTGCCGAAATGCACCGGTTGTGGGCTCTGCCACGATGGGAACATAACCCTTAGATCTAGACTACCACTATACCGTTTGATCCTCCTTTCACTTCTCGGCATTAGGTGTGAGAGGTATATTAGGTAGTCTTGCTGAGGTACCCTTTTTGAACAATCGACCTAGTTGCATATCGGAAGCCACTGTTACAAACTAGGACAGGTTGCTCACCCGAATGTAGCAATTGTTTGAAACCACTTGTTTGCGTAGTGAACCCCTAGCTCCTGGAAAAATTAGGACAAGGTAACCCTACCCCATCATAGGGGTGTTTTAGTTCTCACTTGCTTGATATGTGCTTTTGAAGTGAAACTCTACAAGAATGTTTGTATCAGTTGCAAGTCTAGGTATCAGTTTTGGTTCATAAATCAATGTTTAAGTACAGTTGTCCAGCTTATGATTGCAACTGCATGTTGTTTCTATTTGAGCCGAGGTGCTGTACGGTTTCTGATTTTTTGTTTCTTTTTGCTTTATTTTCTTTTTGCAAGGTAGCTTTTCACCATTGCTTCATACGAGTCTGTTACCCCCTAAGCACTCTAGACTCGAGTTAGAAGGATTTGCAGATCTGGGGATCTAGTCAGGGGACAGCCAGTGTTTGTTTCAATTCCTCCGATTACTAGACGGAGGAGGATTCGGCAGAGATTTCCAATTCAGCAGTCACCATTTACCCCCCTTGTGCCCAGTCAGGCTCAATCATCTACTTCTACTCCAGACAGAGAGTATTCACCGGTTCCGGTAGTTCGAAGTCCTCCAGTCAACATGGAAGATATGCTTTGCCAACTCCAGCACACTATTAAGAACATGCAGCTAGATGCTACCTGGCAAGCTGAGACGACAGCTCGCCAAGCCGAGATTGTAGCTCGCCAAGTAGAGGTAATAGAAATATTTCAACAACAGCAGCCACAACCTGCAGTAGCATCATCATCCCATGCATTCCTAGTAGGAATTCTGGCACCCAGGGTCACAATTAACGTCTAGGAAAATGCGGGCATTCAGGTATGTCCCATCCCACCTCGGACCTCCAAGGCACCAGCTTACCTGATGGAGGCGCTGTTTGAATTCGAGGCTGATCCTACTGCACTAAAAGTGAGCAAACTAGAAAAGCTTTTTAAACAGGCACAAGGCGTGAATTCGATCCCTGATATTGAGGATGGCTATACAGATTTGGCGATAACATTGCCAGATAGATTCAAGATGCCACATATTGACCGATTTGTCAGTTTCGGGGATCCTATGGTCCATCTACTGCTATTCTTCGACATCCTATGACCTATGGGTCTCACTAGATTACAGAAGCTGTCGCTCTTTGGCCGGACCCTGTTGTGTATAGCGGCCATCTAGTATGCCAAGCTTGAAGACTCTGTGAAGATAAATTATGAGGAAATGGCTGAGGCCTTCATAGCACAGTACTCCTATAATACTCAAATTGAGGTCACTACGCGTGATCTTGAAGCGACTCGCCAGGAATCAAAGGAGGGCTTCTCAGATTTTGTGACTCGGTGAAGGGCGAAGGCCTCTATGATGGCCATCCGATCGGTTGAAAAGGAGCAGATCAGAATGGTGGTCCGTAACCTACAACCAAGACTGTTACAGAAGAAGATAGTCTTACCTCTATCTACTTTTGTTGACCTCCATGAAGTAGGGGTGTAAATAAAGGATGCAATGAAGCAAGGACTGATAGACCACGACAAGGAGCAGCTCAAAAGGGCTTTCACATGCAGTTCCAATGATATTATTAGTGGTAATGCAACTGCAAGGCCTTCTGATACATCCAATACAACCTCACAAACCTCGAGCCACCAACCCTGCGGACAAAGGGTCATCACCCCACTATACATGTCCTTATCCAAAGCCTTAGGGGTCCTGATCAGAAAAGGGCATCTGAAGCCATTAGAACAACACCCATTGCTCGATCCTCTCCCTCCTAAACACAACCTGGCCAAATACTGTGCTTTTCACCAACAACATGGTCACGACACTGATCTATGCTTCTGATTACGTCATGAGATTCAACATCTCATTGACAATAAGGTGATAGCGCCCCCTCAAAAGCCTAACGTCACTACAAATCCCCTCCTACCACATAACAAAGCCCTTCCACCATGGCAAATAAACCTCATCCATACACTGGCCGTCCTTTACGACGCCAGTAGATACATCACCCCCTCTCACCTACCTAAGTCGGCGTTGTTCATCCTAGAAAGCACGAATTTGTGCATGAAGAACGCGTCCACATCCCAATCCAAACCAATGGTGGTGGCCATGGTAGATAAAGGCAAGGTAGGCTTGGTAGAGAATATGAATGTTAGTTCAGTGCCTAAGGGCTCCGTGGATTTATTTGAGGAGGAATACAACCCATGCTGTTACATTATGCCAACCAATCAGGCTAAACCAAAGCTGGAGTTGCCAACAGAAATGGAGGTGAGTGTGGTCTGGGGAGGATGGCCCAAGCTAGGGATTAGATGACCTAGTTGACATGGAGGAAGACATCAACAATCTGCAGTTCTTCGATGAGCAAGATTCATTAGATGTGCACATTGACTTGGTCGATCCGAACCGGTCGACAGACAATTCATGATGGCTCAGTGATGAACCTGATATAGATGAGAAACTTGAACCGAAGCTGGAAAAGTAGGAAGCGCTGCAAAGGCTAGAATAGCCGATAAAAAGGGTAAGCTGCCGGAAGACACCAGTTTGAAACAAGTGGCTCAGGAATTGAGCATTGTTAGTATTGTTGATACAAAGCAAGAAGCCGCACTGAAGTAGTTTGAACAGGAAAGGGATGAGAATAGTCAGGAAGATGGAAGTGCTAAACACCCTACGGGGATAATTGTGATGTAAGAGTAATTACAACGAAACCAGACAATTGCCTGTCGGTTGCTGGAGGAATATGGTAGGGAGATGATAATCTACATCTTGCCCACATTGGCGAGGATTGGGGCTGAGACCTGCCAGACGACACTTGGTATTCTGAGGAAGTGGATCATATGACTAGAAACGGGCAGTACTTCAAACCCCCACATTTAGACCAACCGGAAGCATCTAGAAAGGATAAAGAGGCTGAAAAATAGAAGGACAAGTAGTTGGAAGAAGAAGCTGTACTGAAGCAGCTAAAGAAGATCCGAGCAAACATATCCATTTGGGGGCTACTCATGGCTTCCCGAGTACACAGGCAAGCGGTATTGTCGGCAATGGATAAGGCCAAACTATCTATCGACACAACTCCAAAGCAACTAGTGGGACTTGTCTTCCCAGGAGGGGCTTCACCTACTTTGACCTTCTCAGATAAGGAATTGCTACATGAAGGCTCTGCACATAACAAACTACTGTACATCTCCGTTAAATGTAGAGAGAAGTGGGTGCCAGTTGTATTGGTTAACACTAAGTCTGTAATCAATGTTTGTCTGTTGCGCACAGCATATGCTATTGGCTTGAAGCAAGTGGACTTTGTACCTACGACCCAGGTGATCCGGACATATGACAACATGAGCAGAAAAGTGATGGGAACAGTGCAAGCCAGAGTACAAGTTGGTCCAGCTCAACAGGATATTGAGTTTCACGTCCTGTATGTTCTAGCTACTTTCAACTTATTACTTGGACGGCCGTGGCTGCACCAAGTGAAAGCTGTTTCTTCCACTCTTCATCAAATGTTGAAGTACCCCCATGGGAAGGGGGTGGCCATTGTGTTTGGAAATTCATCTATACATCCTCCGCCTGAGGTCACTACACCAGTATTGGAGATTATACATGGTAACGAGGATGTTTTCCTGTCTGGGTTTACCCTGGTTGAAGCCCATGTGGTGCAAAATATCCTGGCTATTGATGAGGGCTTGTACATCAGTGCAGAATCAGTCTACCTCATGAAGAAGCTACAACATATACCCGGGATGGGATTAGGAAAGAGCGGCCAGAAGCGCGTTACTGCATTGGCTGAAGTGCTACATAACCCACATGCCTTTGGTCTCGGCTACACGCCTACCAAAGAGGACTGGGTAAGAAAAGGAAAGGAAATGGCAGGAAGAGCCAGAGTAAAGCAAAGTGGGAAGCACTATGAGCTTGTGTATAGGCCAACTCTAGGAACTTTGAATGGCCGCTTTCTCTGGGAATGGGAAGACTTTCCATTTGTGGCTTTCCTGAGCCATGGCTGAACTCTGAGAAGCGACGTCTACCCGGCTTTGAGATTTTCTTCAACTTACAATTGCAAGAGGGTGAAACCATAGAGGAATAGACTGAATTAACTGCCGAGGTTGAACAGAGCACAGAGGGTGAGTCTAATAGCAGTCAACTTAAGATAGAAGTAGGACTGGCATGTCTCCTTTCGGATCCGCCGATTGATCTAGAGAGCTTGGGGGATGACCTCACCATTTCCGTGATCGGCGACCAATAAGGTGTGGACCCTTCTGGTGGTATTCTGGATGTATTTGACGCACCGTTCGTCATCTGGTAGTTCGAGGAAGGCTTTCTGTCCAGTAGTTCTGAATCAAGTAGTGAGCCGAAATTTGATTCCACAGAGTCTGTGGAGTCGGAATCAGATTCCAGTTCTTCTGAGTCGAAGTCCGTTATTCCTGGGGTTGATAACCCGGATGCCGTAGTTTTGTCCAGGTCGTCTTTTTCCTTTTCTTTTGAGTCGGTTGTAATCAAGGAATTTGATGAACTGGATCTATTGTATTGATCATGAATTTCAAAATTTTGATAAAAACGACGAAGAAGGAATTCCTTTAGTTTTGAAACATTTGGTTGATCGAGAGGAGGAGAGGTTTGTAAAACCCCTTGTTGATGAAATCATTTCAATTACTGAGAAGGATCCGTGTCGGGTGTAGATCGGATCCACGTTGTCTTCGGACGAACGCAAGCGCTTAGTCGCTTTATGAAAAGATTTCAAAGATGTTTTTGCATGGTCCTACGAAGACATGCTTGGAATCGATCTTGAGATTGTACAGCATCGGATCTCTCTTGACACCGAGGCTCGACTCGTTAAGCAGAAGCTGCAGAAAATACACCTGGATTGGGCTCTAAAGATTAAGGAAGAGGTCACCAAGCAGATAGATACATGGTTCTTGCTAGTATCTAAGTATCCGACTTGGTTGGCCAACATTGTTCCGGTGCCAGAAAAAGGTGGCAGAATTCGGGTGTGTGTAGATTTCAGAGATTTGAATAAGGCCAGTCCGCAGGACGACTTTCATCTGCTGAACATCGATGAATTGGTGGACTTCACCACATGCCATGCACTACTGTCCTTCATAGATGGACTTTCCGAGTATAACTAGATCTTGATGGCACCCGAGGATAGAGAGATGACTGCCTTCACCACGCCGCGGGGAACCTACTGCTACAAGGTGATGCGATTTGGGTTGAAGAATGCTAAGGCCACGTATCAACGTGCTGCAACCACAATCTTGCATGACATGATCCACAAAGTGGTTGAGGTGTACGTGGACGACATGATTGTCAAGTCTAAGGAAAGTGAGGGCCATTACACGAAATTCTTTTAACGGATCAAAGAGTACAAATTGAGGTTGAATCCACACAAGTGTACAGTTGGCGTAACGATAGGGAAAATGCTAGGATTCTTGATCACACGAGGGGCATCAAGGTCAAACCTTCCAAAATCAAGGCCATCCTAGAAATGCCACCACCAAGGACTGAAAAGGAGGTACGAGGCTTTCTGGGTAAAGTGCAATTCATAAGACGATTTATTGCAAAATTAACCTTGACTTGTGAACCACTATTTGGTCTCCTGAAGAAAGGAAAGAAATTCCAATGGGATGACCGATGCCAATTTTCTTTTGAGCAGATCAAGCAGTACCTTCAGAACCCGCCCGTGTTGTTACCACTATAGCTGGGGAAGCCGTTGATTTTGTATCTATTAGTAATAGACACAACGATGGGATGCATGCTTGCGCAGGAATCTGAGGATAGAGTGGAGAAGGCCATCTATTAGCTGAGTAAGAAGATGCTGGACTATGAGACCCATTACACCCTGTTGGAGAAGGCTTGTTTGGCTTTGATATGGGCTACTGGAAAGTTGAGGCACTACCTGTTAGCTCACTCCATAATTTTGGTTTCGAGATTAGATGCCATCAAATGTCTCTTCGAGAAACCAGCACTTACGGGTAGGCTAGCCCATTGGTTGCTTCTTCTCTCCGAATTTGATTTGAAGTATGTGACTTGCAAGTCTGTCAAGGGGAGAGTAGTAGCAGAGTTCTTCGCAGATCACCCAGTGGAAGGGGACGAAGTAATAGAATACCTATTCCCAGATGAGGCTATTATGCAAGTCAAGGAAGAAACCTACACAATGTACTTTGACGGAGCATCTAACAAGTACGGTTATGGGATAGGGGTATTGCTGATAGCACCCGATAATTCCCATACAGCTTTAGCCTTCAAACTCCTGTTCAAAGTATCTAACAAACGATGTAGAATACGAGGCATGTATCGCTGGATTGGAAGCCACCTTGGAATTAGGGGCAAAACGGTTGGACGTCATCGGGGACTCGAACCTGGTTGTGTCTCAAGCAAAAGGAGACTAGAAGGTTAAAGAAGAAAGGATGAAAATCCATCGCTAAACCCTGGATGCTCTGATTCCTAGGTTTGAGAAGTTGACCTTCACGCATTTGTTAAGAGAAAACAACAGGTTCGCTGACGCCTTCTCAACTCTATCTTCTATGATAGACATCCCTTTTGGAGTTTGGATGCGTCTAATCATTATTAAACGGAGATATGCGCTGGCCTATGAGTTAATCGCCACAATAAATGAAGTACAAGATCAAAACCCCTGGTATTATGATGTCTGGAACTTCTTGGAAAAGGAAGCTTATCCACTAGGGGCAAATGCCAAAGATAAAAGGGCAATACGGCAGATGGCTGCTCAGTTTATCATCTGCGGGGCTAAGTTGTACAAACGTGGTCATCTGGTGTGGAGAAGTGGTTTTTGGAAATACTCTTCTGATCCTGGGGGACATTCGTGATCCAATGATAGTCACTTGAAAGGAAGTAAACACTCCGGTCGGGGGTGCCGGAATTATCAATTCGACGGACAGGTCAGTCTCTCATTCTATATTACTTGTATTCTAAGTTAAACACCACAAATATCACATACCTCTTTTTGGCTGATGTCTCTTCTATTTATATCATTTCTTCTTTGGGCCTCGGGATTAGTTCCAAATCCATCCTACTATTCGGCATACTTTGTAAATAACCGATCTTCACTCGGCCCCTTGCTTAATCGGCTATCTAGCTGAATAAGGTTGGGTCTGAGTTTCCGTGGCAATGGCCGAATACTTCGAATCTCGATTTTTCAACGTTCGACTACCTGGAATCTCTACGACTCCCAATATTCGGCCCCCAAAATTACGCCCCAAGCACTCCACTAGTGTCAGTTGGCTGGAGTGTTTTGCTTTGAACTCGAAGAGTCGGAGCTGAAATTCGGCGGCTAACCGTATTCCAACGCAAGTGTCTATCCACACTCTTCTCGGTTATCATTTCAACTTCTCGCCTCTTCGTACACTCTCATTTATTGTGATTTAAAATTTCAACGTCTTTTCAAATAGATATACGCTTTTAGACGCCCGTCATTGGATTTCCTTCCAAACTACCTCTGCGACTTCCTACTCTTCTCTATCTCCTTCATCACTTGTAAGTTCTCTCCTTTTTCGCTTTGAATCTCTTTCCTTGCTTTGTTTCTTTTGGCTTAGCTGTAACGACCCAGAAATCCTTTCCTCCGCTCGAGCGGAGGAGTGGCCGCTCGAGCGGACTTTTGGGGTTTCCAGCAATTTTTCAGATGGCCTGAGATTCTGGGAGTTGTGGTTCTTCGCTCGAGCGGGAGTTTACGCCGAGCGACGACTTTGTTGTCTGCGGCCGGCGCAAGGTTGGGCGCTCGAGCGGGTCGCCTGGTTAAGTTTGATTCTGAAGCATGTGGATTCATTTTGATGTTCTTCTTAGTGTATTTAAAATGTTCTTACCTTATTTTGGGATATTAATTGAGATGATAATATGATGGTAGAGTAAGATTGGATCAAAACCTTTAGTTTGAATAATTTGTTTGTGACCAACCGTCACTCATTTGCCCTTTTCCTTTTCCACACTTTGAGTTTGGATGTGAGGTTCGAATCGTTGGAAAGCTTATTTCCGGGGCTTCAATTTGGGCACAAGAACGACCTAAAACGGAGTCCGGATGGGAGAGTTACGCATGTTTGAAGTTTCGGAATTTGTGCTGAAAACAGGTCCGCTCGAGCGGGAATTACGGGACAGCAGCTTAAAAAACGGGATTTTGAGATCTTTTTCTACATTTTCTTTCCCCTCTCTTGTTTCTTCTTCTCCTAGGTCCGAAACCCTTCGAAACCCTAGCCCCAAAACCTTGATCTTCTCTAGTTTGAGCAACAATCTACCATGATTTTGGCATCAAGGATGGAGAATAAGCAAAGAGCAATGTTTTTAACCGATTGGAATTTCGAGATTTGGGGGATTCGTCTCAAAGCTTTGCCCTTGCTTGATTCTTGAGGTAGGGACCCTTATTCTTTTTCAATACTTGAATTCATGGATGGATTGTGGTATTTTGAGTATATAAATGCAAAATTTATGGTTTTGAACATTTGGTGTCAAACTTGAGATTTGGGGTTTTATAGTTTGTGATGTTGGGAGTTAAATTGATGAGTTTAAATGATGGATTGTGAATCCTAGGTGTAGAATCATTGGGAAAATTGGAATTAAAGGTGATGATTTAAGAAGTTTGAATTTTTGCTAAAGATCCTCATTATTCTTGAAACCCTAGATTAGTTGGTGATGATAAATACTGAGGTTGCCCAAATTAAACATAGAATCATGGAATTGGTGGGTTGAATTATACGTGTACAAGTTTAATTGGATTTCTGAGATGTTTCGAAATTATGTTTAAATTTAGCGAATGAACTTTGTTATAAAGATGGAATTCATGTAATAAAGTAAAGGAAAAATTAGGGAAATAATTTAGTAAGGATCTGGATGACATGAACTCAATTGTGGGGTGTTGAAATGGGATTCAAAGATTTAGTTTGAATTATGTTGAAGTGCAAAGTGATGTGTGATTGGTATAAAGAGAATTAATTAAGAACGAAATAAGTTTATGTGATTCGATTTCTTTGTGTATTACAAATTGTGTAGGGACAACTACATGACCAAACACCGTGAGTAATAGTACAAAGATATACATTTTATTTAGCATCGATAATTATTATCACTAACGCTGTTTCTTGTAAGTGTTACACGAACATGTTACACAAACATTTATGATGGTTGAAAGTCAATGTGAACGTTGAAAGGTCGGCATACATCGGTATGACTTTGAAATGACCCTGTTCTGTCGATGATGAATAATAATTCTCTATTATCTATAAGCAATTCTTAATGAATAAACGGAATTATGTTTATCTTTAAACCAAATATCTGTATGAAACTAAGAATATTCCATTGTGTTACACATGGACCCGAAGTCGTTGAGAATCTATGATACGCATGTAAATGTTTAACATTATTACGAGACTCACGTTAGAATGTGGGTCATTCTGTCCTTATTAAGCAGAACGGTATTTTAAGAAAACTGATGTTATTTCTATTACTGTTCCGGTTGTGCTACGCATAACATGATATTAACTTCTGTTTGATTCAATGTATGTTTTGTGACATAATGTTCGTTAATGACATTCTGATTTCCGTCAGTTACAATATTAGCATATGTGTTGATTGGAACTCAATGAGAATGAAATGTTGAAAAGATATACGTACATAGTAGTATGTTCTGGCAAAGGGTTACGGGTTGAAAGGCTATTCTCATTATTTCGGCCGATAAGTCGCTTCTTCTGAAACTAGACCCATGTGTGTTTGAGACATCTTTTCAGAATGTAGTTAACCATATACTTCTACAGTTATATACTTTATTGTTTGAGTTGAATATTACATGATTTACTTACTATTATTCACTGAGCTTGACTCACTTTATTTTATGTCTGTTTCTGTAGGCACTCAACCTGGGGGTCAACCTTAACCTGTGGCTTCCGTTACCAGTTGCCAAGTCTTGAGTATCTAGATTCTTAGGTGTTGACCGTTCAAGTTATGGAGTTTTGCTAAGTTTTAATTTGTATCCTAAGTATTTATTAAGCTTGATGTATATGTATATGTATTTAGCTATCTCCAGATATACGTCAATGTATATTTATCTGCATTATGTTCTGTCTGTGATCCTGGCATAGTAGTGGTAGCTCAATGGATATTATTTTATACTATTATATGATATTAAATGCTTCCGTTCAGGCCCCATAGATAATATTTATCAGGTTTGGTGTCCATTTCGAATAGGTCATGCCCAAATTTTTAGGGGCGGATTTGGGGCGTGACATTAGCATAATCATATTGGCCTGGGAGAATGGCAAAACATTTAAAAGATCTCCTCTCACCGAATCGAATTTCTGGCTTCCGACGCCATTTTTCCATTCCTGATGACGTTCGTCTGTCTTTTGTAGCAGACGGCACCCTCGACATGGAGAGGGTTGATGAAAGCACAATCGTCTTCCCTCTTCTATCAATCGCAGAGGGTGGGGTCCGTTTCCCTCTTCACCCACTCCTTAGGGCCATGCTTTGCCATTAGGAGTTAATCCCTTCGCAGCCCAACGTCAATTTCTCTAGGATTGTGATGGGGGTTGTCGCACTAAACTGCCGCCTTGGGCTTAACCTTGGCATCCCCGCTATTTGGCATTGCTATGCCTTGGCCAAGTCTTCTGGTCGGCACGGGTGTTATTTCCTCCGAGCCAAAGACACCGACCATCAACTTGTGACTATGCTTTCCAGCTCTGGGAAGCGAGTCAATGATGTTATGGTCGTCGTCCAAGGAAACTGGGAATTTGGCGAAGGCGAAGATCGCCTTGATCGTATTCCTAGATGGGGAGGTGAACTAGGTGGCCGAGTATCATCTTTTATTCATTTGCTAAATTTATAAAGCTTCATTGTTGGGACCTTATGGTTTTGCTTTTGCAGGGAACGATTTGAAGAAAATCTTGTCCTCAACAGACGACGCTGTCCTTTCAGAAATCAAGACTGCACTCGAGTACTTCGGCTGACGGAGTCTTCAAAAGCAAGGGAGGGCAGCCCACATTCTGCTCCGCTACGAGCCGACTTATACGACCTGTTCGGCGGCGGAGAATATCCCAATTCCAATCGGTGAGGAGTTTCTTGTCGCCCGTATCTTGATTGACTTCAAAAATTTGAGGCAAATCGGTTACGAGGAATCAAATTCGGAGTGACCGGAAGTAGCTGAGGCTGCCGAATCAGACGTATCCGACACAGAGGTTGACGAGGCTTTGAAATTAGCATTTGAGGAGGCCGGCCTCAATTCGGCCGATAATCCGTCCACTTTGGGTCGAGAGGACCGTCCACTTGATGATATTTTTCAGGATCTGGAGGATCTTCCCTGTGCGTACGCAGAAGATATGGCTGGGCTGAGCCTCACTAAGCTTGCCAAGAAAGTAAACGCAGAAAGGATGGCTGCGTGGTGACGGGCGGAGGAGATTTGGCTGCCGAATCTCAGTCTTAGTCTCAGTCCTCCTTGCTCGTTATTGAGGAAGTGACGGCGAAGGAATGGAGCATCAAAACGGAACCCTTGGTGCAGGCCAGTGTAGAAGCTGAGCAAAGGGTGGAGAAGTGCCCTGCCGATGTCGAGGCCGGCTTAGAAGAAGGTCGCGCCGACAAACGGCCTCGTTTGGAGGAATCGGATGTGATTGTACCTTTTGTTATTTGTCCGAAGATGAAAAATACGCCGATCTTCTCCGACGCTTCAGTAATCAAAGATCCAGCGGTTGCACTTAGTTTGGCGACATCCGTTTCACTGCCTGCTGACAAGGCGACTTTTCGGGCGGAGCTGGATCAGGTTGTAATCGCGTTGGCTGCCCAATCGGCTCTTTTGGTACATATCTTGACTCTGTCTTTTCTCCTTACACGTTATTTTGGTTTTAACTTCGTGTTTTGTAGACCATTGGAAGGATAGCCGACATGGGTCGTCGTTATCATGATGTCGTCGAGCAGATTGGCCGATTACAAGCGGAGGTTGAGGGCCAAAGGAGTAGGGCACAGATCGAGGGCGCTCATGAAGAGGCTGAGTTGGAGAGAGCTCGTAATGCTGAAGATTTGAGATCGATCGCTGAGGAGCGGGCGAATGCGAGCGACGCCGCGCTTAAATTGGCCTAGGAGGAGAATTGTAAATTGAAGGCTGAGTCGGAAAAGATGAAAGGCGGCAAAAGCAATGACCGCTTCGGTGCATTTGATCTTGGAAAAATCTGCTTATGATGAATACGTGGACGAAGTCCCCAAGTTTGAAAATCGAGGCTTTAAACACGGCTGGCTCAGAGCCTTTGCTGCCGCTAATGTGTCTTTGGTTGCGCCAATTCCGTATGAGCAAGTGGATGTCAAGCCGCTGGAGTCTGATTCTGACGGCTAATTTTTAAGGCACTTGTTTTTTTTGTTTTAGGATTTGCGTGTATTTTTCACCTTTTTACAGTTTTTTGCTCAGTAATTTTCATATGTAAAATGGTTACAATTTGTGCCCAATTTACTTAACGAAAATTCATTTTGTATTTTGCTATTACTGATGAATGGAATTGCTTTGGGTCAAATGTTGTATAATTGCCGACTAGATGATTAGGACATTTTAAAAGCCAAAAATTGGTGAACTGGCTGAGGCACATATCGATCAGCATGAGGCCAAGGTACGTGGTTGGCTAGATTAATAAATCTGCCCTTGGCACAGCCAGTGCATGAACTTCAAAGGCATTGATAAAAAATTGCCGTTTAGATAGTTAGGCCGTTTTAAAAGCCAAAAATTGGTGAATCAACTGGCTGCGGCACATATCGATCGGCATGAGGCCAAGGTACGTGGTTGGCTAGATTAATAAATCTGCCCTTGCCACAGCCAGTGCATGAACTTCAAAGGCATTGATCAAAAATTGCCGTTTAGATAGTTAGGCCGTTTTAAAAGCCAAAAATTGGTGAATCAACTGGCTGCGGCACATATCGATCGGCATGAGGCCAGGGTACGGGGCCGGCTAGATTAATAAATCTGCCCTGGCCCCAGCCAGTGCATGAATTTCAAAGGCATTGATAAAAAATTGCCGTTTAGATGGCTAGGCTGTTTTAAAAGCCAAAAATTGGTGATTGAACTGGCTACGGCACATATCGATCGGCATGAGGCCAGCGTACGCGGCCGGCTAGATTAATAAATCTGCCCTTGCTCCAGCCAGTGCATGAATTTCAAAGGCATTGATGAAAAATTGCTGTTTAGATAGTTAGGCCGTTTTAAAAGCCAAAAATTGGTGAATGAACTGGCAGCGGCACATATCGATCGGCATGAGGCCGGGGTACGCGACTGGCTAGATTAATAAATCTGCCCTTGCCCCAGCCAGTGCATGAGCTTCAAAGGCATTGACCAAAATTTTCCGTTTATATAGTTAGGCCGTTTTAAAAGCCAAAAATTGAACTGGCTGCGGCACATATTGATCGGCATGAGGCCAGGGTACGCGGCCGGGTAGATTAATAAATCTGCCCTGTCGTTTCGAGAGTAGCATTAATGAAATTGCCTCGGGGGCGTTGCAAGCATTAGAAATAAATGGAGAGGGGGGCTGTTTGCGGCAATAACTTCGCTTACTGTGTTTTCAAGGCAACTTATCGTGAATGGCAAATAGAGTTTTCTTCAACAGCAGAGGCGAAGGTCGAACTTTGGCTGAGCTTGATACTACGATGAATCGCTACAGAGAAACCACCCGTGCGGGAAGTGGAGCGTCCAAAGAACGGGAAAAATGCCAGCCTCTAAGTCATCGAAGCAGATCATCCCGAAAGGAGAAACAGCAATGGGGAAGCTCTCCGCGACCGTGACCATTGAGTTTCGCAGTTTTCGTGGAGAATAGACCGATGACGGAGGCAGACTCCATTATAAGGGACCCAATGGTGACGGTTGAATTTGCTCGACAGATTTTTCCACCGGAGGTGCAGCAGTCAATGGTTGGCCTACAAGATTTCGACGACTTTTGAGAGGGAATCCACGGGGCGATGAAGGGACTGTACACCACTCACGAAGTTGCCATGCGGTTGCGTGCCGCGCGGCGGGAGTTAGAGAAGATGGACGAACGGGTCTGTAGTTCGGAGGCTCGGGCGGAGAAAGCCGAACACGAACTTAATGAGCTTAGAATGGCTAAAGCCGCCAAGCTGCATGTGGCGGGTCGATCTAATCCAATCGTGGATGAGAGAGTGACCCAACGACTATTGAGTCATGCCATTGCCGATCGAGAAACGGCTAGCATGTTTGCCGTAGAAAATGTGAGATCCAAAGGTTATGAGCAAGGCTTTCATGCGGGCCGGAAGGTTAGGATCGACAAAATGAAGGAGATGCTTGTAGAGGAGGTCTGCCGATGCGAGAATCGGGGCTTGAAGCACGGATGGATCACGGCACTTCAGGCCGCAGAGGCTCTTCAAGCAAAGGGTGTCAATTCGGTGTTTCCGCGGTACCGACGCAATCATTTTCCCTTTTCCGCCTTTGAGGTCGAAAAGAGCGACGATAAGGGAGAGGCCGCATAAAAATATTCGTTGTAATGTTCAGGCTCAGATTGCATTGAAAATTATGTAATTACTTGTCAGATGAATAAAATGCTCTGTTGTTAATATTCCAGTTGCCTTATAATTACTTGTCAAATTGCGTAATTATGTAATTCTTTGATGTATATATGTTTTGCATGTTTTGTGCTTTATTCGAATAAACGGTTTTAGCCGGCTCGTCATAATGGAGCACGTCACTAAATATTTATTCAGTATGCTCGTTACATTGCCCAAAAACGGTGTTGATAAGACTCTGAATCCGGCATCCACTTTAGGTATTTATTCGGTTCCAGACTCAGGCTTGGCCGATGAGCTTCCAACGATGTCATGCGCTGAAGGGGCTCCAAATCCTGAGACTTCGAGTGGCCGATTGTGATATCCACGAAGGGCGCTCCGAATCTGGAGGCTTTTTGGGCCCAACGACGTCATGCGCCGAAGGGGTTCCAAATCCGGAGACTTCGAGTGGTCGATCTTGATATCCACGAAAGGCGCTTCTAATTCAGAGGCTTTTTTGGCCGAACGACGTCATGCACCGATGAGGCTCCGAATCCAGAGACTTTGAGTGGCCGATTGTGATATCTACGAAGGGCGCTCCGAATCCGGAGGTTTTTTCGGCCCAACGACGTCATGCGCCGAGGGGGCTCCAAATCCGGAGACTTTGAATGGCCGATCGTGATATCCACGAAGGACGCTCCGAATCCGAAGGCTTTTTTGGCCCAACGATGTCATACGCCGAAGGGGCTCCGAATCCGGAGACTTTGAGTGGCCGATCGTGGCGCTCCGAATTCAGAGGCTTTTTCGGCCTAACGATGTCATGCGCTAAAGGGGCTTCGAATCCAGAGACTTTGAGTGGCCGATCGTGATATCTACGAAGGGCGCCCCGAATCTGGAGGCTTTTCCGGAACACTTTTAGAACAATTTTCGACAAGAATCCTCGTATTACAAAAATGGAATTTGTATATGGTGAATAATTTAACACTAAAATCATTCCCCATAGGTCGGGTTTAATGATAAAACTTTCACAAGTGGGTCGAGTTCTAAAGCCTTGGAAGACTCCTTCATGTCATATCTTTCAGCCAATATGCCCCTGTTCCTGTGATGGAATCTATTTGAAAGGGGCCGTCCCAGTTTGGACCAAGTTTTCCATCAGCCGACTTCCTGTCATTTGGAAGCTTTACCAATTCTCTGGTGTGTGTGGCAATTTGAACTCGTTGAATGTATGATTTCGCCAATTGTTGCTGGTACCATGCCATGGACGCAAAGGCGCGGTCTCTTTGTTCCTCGATTAGAATCAAATCCAAAGCCAGCATCATGTCGTTTCGGCCTGCATGAAAAACTTGCGACTTGAGGGTCGGGAGGCCGATCTCCAGGGGTAAGATCGCCTGGTTGCCAAAGCATAGGGCAAACGGAGTTTCTCCAGTTGATCTCCTCGGCGTTGTTCGACAAGCCCACAATACACTCGGCAATTATTCGACCCATTTTCCTTTGGCTTTCTCCAGCCTTTTCTTGATGCCGTCAAGGATGGATTTGCTCAAAGCTTCGGCCTGACCATTGCTTTGGGGATAAGCCGGCGTAGAAAAGTACGGTCGGATACCATATTTGTCGTACAGTTCTCGGTAAACACCACAGTCAAATTGAGTGCCATTGTCTGAAATAAGGGCTCTTGGAATGCTGAATCGTGTTATGATGTTCCTCCACACAAAGCGTTTAACATCAATGTCTCGAATGTGTGTTAATGCCTCTGCTTCGACCCATTTTGTGAAGTAATCTGTTGCGACAATCAAGTATCGCTTATTCCCTGGGGCCCTTGGCAATGGTCCTACGATATCGAGCCCCCACTGGGCGAACGGCCAAGGCTGGTAATAGAGTTCAGCTCTTCAGCGGGCAAATAGGTTAGTGGGGAGAACTTCTGGCACTGTTCACACCTTTTCGCGTAGCACTTGGCGTCCGCTCTCATGGTCGACCAATAATACCCCTGCGTTATAGCTCAATGGGCCAACGAACGCCCGCCAGAATGGACACCACAATTGCCCTCATGTATCTCAGTCAGAAGCTCTTCGACTTTGTCTGGGTGAACACATTCCAAATATGGACCAAAGAGGGATTTTTTATAGAGCCCTCCTTGCGGATCCAAGTAGTATCTCATGGCTTTGTTTCGCAACTTGTACACTTCTTTCTTGTCCTCTGGGAGTTGGTCAGAAGATAGGAAGGTAGCAATGGGATCCATCCAGCTTGGGGCAGATTCTATGACGTTAATCTGGACTTGCTCCGAAGGGCCAATGCTTGGCTCTGGGATGAAACCTACTTCGATAGTCCGTTTAATCTTTGAGTTGATGGCGGAGGCTAGGCAAGCCAAGGCGTCTGCATGCGTGTTCTAATCACGTGTTATCTGGTTCAACTCATGATGGTGAAATTTTGCCAACAAGGAACTGCCATTTTCATGTAGGGCACCATGCAGTCGTTCCTTGCCGCGTACTCCCCCTTTAGCTGGTTGATCACCAGTTTAGAATCACAAAACACAAGCAAACGCTGAGCGCCTAGAACATGCGCGTTCCGTAAACTGGCTAGGAGAGCTTTGTATTCGGCTTTGTTATTTGATGCTTGGAAGCCAAGCTTGACGGCCTGCTCAATTATTGCGCTGTCACGAGACCTGATGACAACTCCGGTTCCACTGCCCCATTGATTGGACTATCCATCGCAATACAACTGCCAAATATCCCCAACATAAATTCTCCAGTTCGGCTTTGGTCGAATTTCATCAAGCTTGAAGTCGGTCAGGACACCAGTGAATTCGGCGACAAAGTCGGCAAACACCTGCCCTTTGATTGAGGTTCTGGTAGAAATTGAATATCGTATTGGCCGAGTTCTAGAGCCCATTTTGAAACGCGTCCGGAAGCTTCTGCACTGTGTAGTACAAAACGGAGGGGATAGTCTGTTAGCACCCCAATGCTATGACCCTGGAAGTAATGCATCAGTTTCCTCGCCGCCATGACTAGGGCTAGGATGAGCTTTTCTAGTGGAAGGTAGCGTGTTTCGGCATTAACCATTGCCTTGCTCACATAATACACCGGCCGTTGCTCTCCCAGCTCTTCCTTTATTAGCACGGCGCTAACGGCCCGGTCAGAAATTGCCAGATACATAATGAGCGGGTCACCAAGAGAGGGCTTTGCCAATAGTGGTACTGAGCGGAGGTAAGTCTTAAGGCCATTGAAAGCGGCTTCACATTCGGAGGACCATTCAAAAGCCTTGCCCTGCCGTAGTGTATGAAAGAATTATCGGCAGCGATCTGTGGAACGGCTAATGAACCTGTTGAGCGCAGCGACCATCCCCATTAACTTTTGAACCTCTTTTACTGATCGGGGGGAACTGAGCTCTAGGATTGCTGTGATTTGCTTTGGGTTAGCTTCGATTCCTCGGTGATTGACGATATATCCCAAGAATTTGCCAGAGCCGATTCCAAAGGCACATTTGGAAGCATTCAGCTTCATTCCATATTTGTGTAGGATGCCGAATAATGGATAAGGAGCCGGAGACAAGTGTGATTCATTGAAGCCAACTTTGATGAAGGTCTTGTAATACATAACCTTAGAAGTGCTTCCCTGGTCTGTCAGAACGCGCTCGATAGTAAATCGGTTGGCACGTAGTTCAATGACCACTGGATCAATGTGGGGGACTGTTATGCCGATAAGATCAGAATCGTCGAAGGTGATACTCGGAGGTTCATGCGGCCGTTTCATCGGCGTGAGTTGCTTCTGGGGTGCAGGGTGTGTTTGAATTGTATGCACGGCTGAGGCCGTTGGCAGGCTGTATATCATGTGGATGACTGCAAGCGGAGGTGATTCCCGCCGAAGTACAGTTGGTCGGGTTGCGCACGTTTGGGCATGTTGCTGGGGCTGAACATCTCGGACCAACTCCTGAAGGTCTTTCATAGGATGGTTACTGTCACGATCGTGATCTTTATGATATTCACACCGCCTACCCCTTCTTGTCGTGTCGGGAGGTGCCACTGCTTCTGATGGCCTGGTGTAGAACGAGGGGGGCCACTTTATATACGGACTTTCTGCGAAGGAACTAGAAACTTCAGACCGTCCATTCTTCTTGGGATCCGGGGATAATAAGTCAGAGCTACTATCAGTGTCTTGAAGCCGGGGTCGAGATTGTCGATCACCTACTTTCAGAGGTCGCTCGGGATTTTGGGGCACGACTTGTTTGGATTTTGCTACCTCCAAAGCCAAATCCTGACGGAGGCGCTCGTTCTCATCGATCAAGTTTTCCAACCTCTGCTTAGTTTGCTTTGCCTACTCCATGATCGCTTGCATTGCCTCATGTTCTGGAGTCGAAGGTGAGGCGATGTTCAAAACGCATCTTACTGGAGTAAGCTCCGATCTGTGCGTGTTCGTTGGAGTGAAAACGTCTACCTGCGTGTTTTGATCAGTGACTATTAGAGGGTCCTCCGTCATGTTCGCCATGGATATGCTTGAGTATTCCCACAGATGGCGCCAATTGTGGAGAAGTGGTTTTTGGAAATACTCTTCTGATCCTGGGGGACGTTCGTGATCTATCGATAGTCACCTGAAAGGAAGTAAACACTCCGGTTGGGGGTGCCGGAATTAGCACTCCGACGGACAAGTCAGTCTCTCATTCTAGATTACTTGTATTCTAAGTTAAACACCACAAATATCACATACCTCTTTTTGGCTGATGTCTCTTCTATTTATATCTTTTCTTCTTTGGGCCTCGAGATTGGCCCCTTGCTTAATCGGCTATCTAGCCGAATAAGGTTGAGTCTGAGTTTCTGTGGCAATGGCCGAATACTTCGAATCTCGATTTTTCAATGTTCGACTACCTGGAATCTCTACGACTCCCAATATTTGGCCCCCACATCTGGGAGTGCACAAGCTGTGTGTTGATGCAGAAGAGTCGAAGCGCTTAATGAAGGCCATCTATGGGGGAGAGTGTGGAGCGCACATGAGCGGAGTAATACTAGCCTAGAAGATTCGTAGGCAGGGGTACTACTAGTCAACCATGGAGGAGGATTGTATCATTTTTCTTCGACGATGCCACAAATGCCAAATTCATGCGAATCGCATGAATATCCCATCATCGAAGCTGTATAACAGGACTTCACCATGGCCTTTTTCAGTCTGGGGAATTGATGTTATTGGGGCAGTTACGCTGAAAGGCATGAATGGGCATGATTATATCCTGGTGGCAATAGACTGTTTTACAAAGTGGGTTGAAGCCCAATCCTACGCCGTGCTGAAAGCTTTGCATGTAGCCAAGTTTATCAGGAATAACATTATTTGTCGTTATGAGGTCCCAAGTGAGATCATTTCAAACAATGGCTCCCATTTCAAGAGAGACGTGATCAACTTGTTGGAGAAATACAATGTGGCTTTTCATAAGTCATCCTCATACCGATCACAAACCAACGGAGCTGTTGAGGCCACCAACAAGAACATCAAGCACATTCTGCAGAAAATGGATGAGACTTATAGGGACTAGCCAGACAAATTGTCATTCGCCCTCTGGGGCTACAGGACTTCAATTTGGACATCCACTAGGGCAACTCCGTATTCACTAGTTTATAGGATGGAAGCTATTCTGCTGATTAAAATAGAGGTTTTGTCACTAAGCAATATGGTTGAGTGTCAGATAGCCGAAGCAGATTTGCAGTAGAGCAAGTTCAAAGAACTAATGTTGTTTGATGAGAGGAGGCTAAAAGCACTGTACCATGTTCAGGGATATCAACGTAGGATTTCCTGGGCTTTTAACAAGAAAGTTAAGTCTCATAATCTTAAGGAAGGGGATTTGGTGCTAAAAGACAACCGAGCTCCCATCAATGACCCTAGGGGCAAGTTCAAACCCAATTGGACTGGCCCTTACATCATTAAATCAATCTGGTCAGGTGGAGCTGTCATTCTTATGAACCCAGATAGCCTAGAATTCTCCCAACCAATCAACATGGACAAGTTGAAGAAATACTATCCATTAGAGGCTCGCTAGGCCGAAAAATCCGAAAGGGCGACCTAGGCAAAAGTTAGAGCATGAAAAATTTGAAAAAAGAAAAACTGAGCTCGCAAGGTTGAAAACCCAGAAAGGGCGGCCTTGGCAAAAGTTAGAGCGCAAAAGAAGAGTGTCAATACCCGAGTGAACTCGAACCGAACTATGTAGGGCCTGATTCCTATGTTTAGGATACGCATGCAACTTCATTCTGAAGTGCAGCCATAAACACTTCCAAATTAACTGTGTCCATGTGTTCGATCAAGGCATCTTTGTCCAATCATTATTTGAAAGATAGGTTGTGATCCTTACCCAAAGAGAAGAGCTGATTACAGTGTTGAGCAGTGCTATTCAGTCTAGGGGCAATTTTCCATTTCTGGATTCGGGGTTGTACATCTCGAGGAAAGATTCCATGTGTGTCAAGTTGTGATCCTTATTGAAAATGGTTTTGAAAAGTTTTGATAGAAGTTGATTTTGTTCAAATTAATCTTTTTACAACTTAGACCATTTATGGACCAAAAGGAAAATTTTCAGTGCCCACAACTTCAATGTCGTTGATTTCAATACAAAGTTCTCAAACTCTTGATATAAATCAAAGTTGCTTTTATTACAATCGTAAGGAAAACTTGAAAGGTTAAATCAAAGCAATAAACTTGGGGCATAGATGAGTCAGGTGTTCCTGCATCCCCTCCCTGAGCTCATAGAAGCTTCAGATGCTAAAGTAGGCCCAGCTTGTGCCTCATCTTCAAGCCAAGCTATGCATTCACCAGAAAGTGCGCAGTTGAAACTAGTAGCAGGAGCTGGAAGCTCTCTCATCCTCCAAGCATTGGGGTATCGAGACAACTGTAAACCTCGGATTGGGAACGAAGCCGGGTATTCTACCCCATCTTCTGGGCAAGTTTGGTCAAGTCCGAACTGATTCCTAAACCGGAACGGAAAGTAGAATACATAGTGTGTCAAGCCAATCAGTTGAATGTCGGGTTGCCGAGCCATGTTGTAACTCATTTCGGGTAGATCAAACCAAGGGCAACGCCAAGCAATGTTAGCAACAAATCTGTTGCACATCCAATGGCACCACCACCCTTCGTTCGGGAAATGAACTAGCCATTGGGAAAAGAAATAGACTCGTGCTGAATATGCAGGGCAAGAGTCCACTACATTCAGCCTGTCCACGAGCCATATCTGGGGAGGGACAAAAAAATAAGGGAGATTAAAGAATAGAGAGGTGTATGTGGAGAGAAAAAGTGAGAAAGGGTTTTGAGAGAAAAACAGAGCCTGGGTGCCGAGTGATGTGAGAAATACATATGAGACAGGGTGGGAAACATTACCTGAAGAGGTAGTGGACTTCCTACGAATTTGGTTGTCTCTCGCCAATGGAAGGCATCCAAGCCCATCAAAGTCTCGGCTAATGCTAAGCCAATGTAGCTCTTGCCCTCTTTCAAGACTTGAGCTACTTCGATCAAGCGAATGCTAGACTCTTCTAAACTTGGGGCAAGAAGAAAATAAGCCAACATACACAAACAAAGGGCATGCTGCTGAAAACTCTGCCAAAGATGGTCACCGCGGTCACCAACATCAGAAAATCGATGAAGGAGACTTGGAGTATCCAAATCTCCAATGTGAACCAAGGATCAAGCCTCGTGTGAGGTGAGCCCACACATCCTTCCTAGAGCTTGGATGTGGCTAAAACGGGACTGAGGCAAGATTTCATCGTCACGCCGGGGTTCCAACAAAACTTGGAATTCTTCAATTGTAGGGCATATTTCCTACCCCCTAAAGCTGAAAATGTGGGTAACCGGGTTCCAACACCTAGCCGTGGCATGGAGGAATGGAAAACATAGCGGGGTACGACTTAGCGAGAACAGTGCATTTATCCCGAAACCCCGGAAATTCACTTTTCCCAAGCTATCCAAAGTTGCAATCCAATTTGAGAGTTTTTTTTGGCAAAGAATGGCTCCATTTGTGGTAAGAACAGAGCTGGAATGAAGAAACTACGAAGTCCCAGCTTTTGTAGAAGATAAGGCACTGAGTGGAAGATAGGTGGCAACAATCTGGAGGTCCCACATATTGACGGCCGACCGGTCAGTGGTGATGGCCGACATGCCACTTTTATAGCCGACCGGCCACCATTGGTGGCTGATAGTCTCTATGTGTGGCCGATGGCCTCTTAGTCTATCTTATGTTCCACCCATATGTTGAGAGTGCTGAGAACCTCTGCTTTGTTCTACTTTCTACGCATTCCAATGTATTATTTTCAGCCCCTTTGGGCTTGAGCATGTTCATTTGAGTTGTATTCATCTTGTTTTGCTTATCGAGTTGTATTTGTGTTGTTTATCAAGTTGTTGTGTTGCTTATCGAGTTGTATTTGTTTTGTTTTTGCTTGTCGAGTTGTTGTGTTGTTTATCGAGTTGTTGTTGCTAGTTGTTTATCGAATTGTATTACTTTGTTCAATAAGTGTTGGTCGGTTCATTACCTGATTAAGAAACTTCCAATACAATGTGCAAAATTCAATTAAGATCAAACTCGTTTTTATGCTATGCGATGTTATGAGATGCTCAGAATGCAAAATACAACACTTTTTTTTTTTACTAAAAAACTGTTTTCATTCTGATCATGGTCACTTTTTACAAGACTACAAGTTTTGAAGCGAAATAAAACCTAGCTAAAGCTATACAATGTGATAACACTACTAGCAAAAAGGAAGTAAGCAAAAATACAGAAAATCAGCACCGGCTATCTCAAGCTCTAGAGGCCCTCTTCGTCCTCTTCCTCGGCGGAGCGGACTCTGCAGAGTTTTCTCTGTCTACACTGCTATTGGAACCAGATGCTGAATTAGAATCGGAACCAAAGTCGTCGTCGCCCTCTGCCTCGGAGCCTGCCTTGGTATCAACATCACCACTAGCAGAATCTGAGCCAGGTTTATCGTGTCCACCCTCGGACGACTCATCATGCTGACTCGCTGCCTCCTCGGCCCCGCTTGTCTCAATATCATCCTCACTTAGAATAGGCTCTGAAGGGCTACTCTCAGCTCGGGCGCTCCTAGCTCAGCCTCGGCTGCGTGCTGGAGCCTGTCTCTCTCTCCCTGTTGCCAGAGGGGATACTGATGGTCCTGGTGTAGCTGTCGTTGGTGTTGTTTGTAAGGGTGGAACCTAAAAAGGAAATTGTTATATGTCAACCACAGTATGTGTATTAGATGTAAGTACAGTATGCATAATGAGAATGTGCAAAAATCAGATATAGTGTGTAAGTACAATGTGTGAATGTAGTGTGCCAATGCAGTGTATTAGTGCAGTATAGGGAAGTTCTCATGTCAGTGTAAATGTGATAATTGGGATGCAAGAAAATTGAAGAAAATACCTGAATACCGTGAAGACTGAGCAGTGCCTCTCTCCTCAATATCATCCCCTCAAATGAAGCGACCAGCTCGAGCAATCCCTCAGTGTACCCTATGGGTGCATGCAAATGTATTGGGAATGATCAATGTCCAAAAGGAATGAATATCTGAGAGAGAATGAAAAATGAAAACTGTGGTACGTACCAGAGGTGAGTCAGGAGCTTTGACATATCTATGACTAGCCATCGGAGGCTCAATCGAAATCCGGTAAGCCTCTCTAGTGTACTGCCAACCTGTTAACTCGATCGGAAGCTCTGGCCAACTGAAGCTCTGTCTTGGGGGGGGGAACCCCTCTGGCCGTACCCCTAGATGCTCGAGCCTTGCTTGTCGAATGGATGTCTGCTGCTCTCCCTGCACGAGCACGAGTACCCTTGAACGGAGGCATGAAATGCGTCTGGAAAAATGTCACATAGTCACTCTCTTCGAGAAAGTAGTCGGCGTCCGTGCCTTATGTAAAATCAATCACCTCCTGGGAGAAGAGGCTCTCTGTGGCTCACATGGATGGCAGAGGCGGCATGGGAACTACCTGCTGCAGTAAACCCAACATCTGGCATATGAAGCGCTCGCCTAAGAACCAGGCTCGGTAGACCGGGCCCTCAAGTACAAGCAAATAATAGGAAGCCCCCTGAGCACCGAGAAACTGGTCCTTGTCTCCCTCAGGTATCGTTGCCTAGGGCTACCACGAGATCTGCAAACAGAGAATGCACAGATTGTTAGTTGCCATTATATATGCAATATGAAGCAAAGCTTAAGTAAAGTAGGAATAACCATGAGTTTTGAGTTACCTCTGTCATGGTCACAGTGTCAAAGTACTGGTGGAAGAACGGAAAGGTCTCCATGGTCCTCTTCATGCACCTACCGTCGTACCGATGAGAGTAAGGTACAACAGGAGGCATCTCCACCTCCGACTCTGGGGCAAGGGTGGGAAAATATGAATATACTAACAGCTGCAAAAAGCAGAAGGGCGACAGTTAGTATACAATAGATAAACACAGGCGATGCAGAAAGCATAATGTGTGTGCAATGTGCAGGGAATGTAGGATACAGAGAGAATGAAGAAAGTAGAATGTATAGTATAACGTACAAAAAGTACAAGTGTAAAGCAGAGATCAGACTATGTGTGTGCAGTGTACAGAAAGTGCAAAGTAAAAAGCACTGCAGGAAATGTAAAGCATACCTCCCAGGCTCTCCAGTAGCTGCCGACTCTGTTCCCACTCCTGCGGGATGTCGAGCTCATGTATCCGTATAAGGTGGCCAGTCCAGCGCTGCCCCTGTCGTAAAGCCAGACTTGAGACAAGTCCACCAAGGCACTCAAGAGATATGGCCCGACAGTGTTCGCCCGGTTCGCAAACAAAGTGGTACCGAAAAGGAACATCAAGAAGCCTCGGGCATACAACTCAATCTCCTCTACCGGCTCTGGGTTTGTCCCTCTGAAATGCTTTGAGAACCACGTGTATCGCACCATCCCTAACCGGAAGATACGCGGACAAGCCTCCAACAGGTAGGTCCAGGCGGCCTGCCACTCTCCCATGTCTACATTGTAAGGGATCAGACGACCCCCTGCCTCTATACCAGTGAGCATAGTGAAGTCATGGGGAGTTATCGTCATCTCCCCCGTGGTAGAGAAGTGGAAAGAGTTGGTGGTATCCCACCACCTCTCTACCAATGCGCCAAGTAAGGGCTTACTTGCTATAAGACGCGATAGCCCCATGCAAAACAAGCCAAAGCCGACCTCATCGACAAACGCCAGTGGGGAGCCCCATGTACCACTCCCTCGCGGATGTGGCTCTGTATCCTCTGATAGAATGTGAGTCCTCCTGTAATCGGAATAGGCAGATGAAATGCAACGTAAGAACTACAGTGCAAGAGTGTGGTTTATGCAAGAAATGCAGGGTACATTGAGGAAAATGTAAGAATACAGTGTATACCTGTAGACACCCCATTTTTGACCGCCCTCAAGACTTGGGCATTACTGATGGTTTGCTCGGTGTTGAGAGATGTGCAGGGCAAGGATTCAATTCCTTCGGCAAGGAGAGAGGAAAACCCTTCAAAACACTTTGTCTAGGGGTTTGGAGTTGAAGAAAAGAAGAAAGGAGAGGAGAAAACTGGTTTGGGACAAGTTCGGCATAGATCCGGGTAGAAGGGAATCGAGCAGCCCTCGCTAAATCGAGCTTATTCAATTCAATACTTGGAGTTAAGCTATGAGGCCACCATCATTGGAAAGAAGACTTCCGGGGCTTCACTTTGCACTCAAGAATCTCCTAGAGCCAACTCCGGGTGGAGGAGATATGATTGGTTGAAGCAGGGGATCATTCCGGTTGGATCGAGTCTGCGCGACTTCACGGAAAAGGGCATAACTTTTTGTACAGGAGGAATTTTGATGCAAGGTTTGCGCCATTGGAAAGCTAACTTCCGGGGCTTCGATTTGCATACCCACCGGCCATGATTTGACCAAGGAATCATCCATCGGCACTCTATTTAGCCGACCGGCCGAAAAGAGTGCCGACCGGCACTTTATTTTGGACAATGATCGAATCTTCTAGCCGACCTGAACTCTTTGAACCCCCCAAGCCTGCTGCATACCAGCTGTGCCAGCTGGGATGCACAGAATCAGATCCACGTGCATCCATGTGCCTATTTTGCACTCTTTTGGCCTTTATTTTGCACCCTTTGCTCATGGCTTCTTGAGGAAGCCTTGACCCTTTGTCTTGGCTTCCTCAAGAAGCCTTACCAGCTGTCCAAGCTTCCCTTACAAGCCTTGCACCCTTTGACCCTTTGAAACTTAGCCTCTAAGTCTTGTTTTGCTTGCTTATATAAGCATGCCCCCTCTCCATTGCTCAAAGGTTGGAGATTTCTAAGCAAAAAAAACCAGACAATAGATATATATATCTAACATATATATCTATAACACTATATCTCTCTCATTCCACCTCCAAACTCCATTGTTCTTGAGCCATTCCTTCACCACCACCTAGCACTACCACCACCACTCCATTTCCAACGACTTGGGGGACATTTGCAGAGCTTAGGAGCACCAAAACTTGGTCCAAGAGGTGCTGGTTCATTGGTCTTCAAGGGTAAGTCTTCATCTTCCCCTTTCTTGCACTTTCTTGCTTCATTTCTAAGCCCTAGTTGCAAGCACTTTTGGGCTCCGACCCAAACTTCAAATAGTCTTATTTTGGGGTCCTCTTCATGTTTGATTGAGGACCCCTTGCCGTTTGGTGGCTGCATCTAGCACCTATCTCAATATCCTCTTGTATGCCATGTTTCTTGCATAGAATATTTGGCTTGTGTATGATCTGTTTCAGAGCATGATGTAAGCTAAGAATAGGCTTATTTTGAGCCCTTCTTCAACATTGTTGAAGGGCTCAACATTGTTTGCATACTCCATGTGCCACTTGCTTTGAAATCCATGTGATTTACCGTAAATTTGCATGCCTTGTTAGCCTATCTTGCTTCTGTTTTTGTGGCTGGTCATAAACTGAAAATGTGCTTGTTTTTCCATGTATAAGGTCTGTTTTTGGTTTTTTAGGCCATCCATGACATGCCTTATATAGTCACTTTGCGTTTTGGCTTGCTAGCCTCAAGTAGGTGCATGTGTAGGATGCATTGCCTCCATGATTTCAAGGGTTTGGAACCCTCTTACATGCTATTTCAGACCCTAATCCATGCTCACATGTTCATTTTTGTCATCTCTTTCATGCTTTAAAGGTGTGTCCTTCTATGCCTAAGAATAGGCCTTGTGTATGCTTCCATGATTAGTGTATTTTGGGGCTGCCATGAGGGGGGTTTTGGGTGTATTTTGCATGCTGAAAATCTGTTTTGGGTTGGTCAATGCATGCCATAATTGTCTTGCTAAGTGTGGTTCAAAGCCTCATTGGCTTGCCTTAATGCTTGGACCATTTGTATGCATGATTAGCCTATTTTGTTGCTTGGTTCGGCACCATGTTTAGCATGATTTTCAGAGCTTTACAATGCATGCTCATAGTCTATGTTTGGTCTCTTTAAGTGTGCTTGAGAATTGCCATGTTTGTGCCTAAGTGTTGGACCACAATTGTATGCATGTGTGTGTGCATTCTAGCCTTCATTTCTGAGCATGTTGGCCACTGATTTTAGGCCTATTTGAGTTGCCTAAGTCATGTATAAGACCACCCTTTCATTGGTTTGCATGCTTGTCTTGAATGCTTGCTTGAACCCTTTGCATAAGTATGTTGCATAGTCCATGTTGCATACCTAGCTTCACATGCTTAGGATTGCCTTGCATGAGCATGCATACTTAGCCTCTTGAAGTGAGTGTGATAGAGGTTAAGTCCCCTTCATTGGATCATTCGCATTGCATTTCATTTGAAATTAAAGTTGCATACTTGGTTCTTTGGGCCATCATGCATGGAAGTGCGTGATTGATGGCTCGGGAATCGAGATACATGTCCCTTTGAGTCACAAACATGATAAGGGACTTGTTTGGTGCATACATATGCCTAAATACCCATGCCATGCACTGCTGTCTGCTGTTTGCTGTCAAAACTGTCTCCTGCAGGAATTTAGTGCCGACCGGCACTCTATAGTGCCGACCGGCAATCTTTTTGTGCCGATAAGATCATCGGCGGTGGTAAATATAAGCGACGGTGGCCACTCACTCTAGCGGTGATGTCTTGGAATGCATTTGGAAGGTGTCTGGGACTTTGGCAATTTTCGAGGCGGAGCGGTGAAAGCGAGACAGCAATGATGCGCGGACGGTAAGCGGACATCGAGCATGCATCATTCACGCATCCCGTGATGGGCCCTCTTTTATTTCACATTTATTTATTCAGTAATTAGAATTTGTAATATTTATTCATTTATTCTTGGACTGTATTATTATTTTGGTCCCTCCGTGTGAGGGCGTATTTGTAATAAGTGTGCGTGAGTGTGTGTATGTCTTCCAACCCCCATTTCTTTCTCCCTTTTATTTACCTGCTTAGGATGGTAGATTAGGGCATATTTAATTTAGCATACCTTATGCAATGCATTCGTGCATCCATGCATTTGTTGACATGCATCAAGCTCGGCACATCATACAAACTGCATCGTACTTTCAATTCCAAATTGAATACGTGTTATTTGTAGCATTCCATATGCCATATTTAGGATAGCCGAGCCTGCCTAGATTACATCTTTGCATGTGTTGCATTAGACATTTCAGTATGCTTTGGTCCATGCATGGGTTTCTAATAAGCTTCTGTTTTGGCTTGGAGTACTAGGTGAGCTTTTATGCTTTAGCATATCGCATGTGTGTGAGTGTTGCCATGAAAGATGATTACCATGAGGCTAAGTGCTTATGTGATATAACCTGTTTGAATGCCTGTGGGTGGAGGTTGATTGCTCGAGTTGGGAATACTCATTGAAACTGTGTTTTAGCCTACTCATGAGTAGCAATTTCAAAAAGCTTTCCAAACAAGACGGATATGCAATGCTTATTTCCAAATTGGGCAATCTAGTCTATACTTGTTTCTTTGTCGCATAACATAGTAATTCTAGGCTATTAACCGAATAAGAACGCATAAGGTTTTCAAAATTGGATATCATGGTTAGTAGAGGCGGTCCTTGGACCGGCGAAGGTGCTCATAGTGACCTTCCCGATCGTACCCAAGCTCCGAGCCAAGTCAACTTTGGTTATGACGGACCACGTGGCCTTGACACCGAGTCGTGGTTTCCTAAATTTCCCATTTTAAAAATATTTAGGTGGCGACTCATGTCCGCAAAGCACCATGTTTGGCACTACTTTTCAAAAATCTGTTTTCTCAAAGCGATTTGGGATTCGAACTCTTTGGTTCAGATTTAGAACCGACACAAAATCGAGTCCGAATCAGAGCGAGGTCCCCATGGGGCGTCTGATTCTGGCGACTCTTTGAGATTTAGAGAGCTTGACTCGAACTCGTGATATCTGTTTGACTACACTTATGTGTTTCTTTGCATTGCATGTGCATTGGTGCGCCTAGGACACCGTGTTGGCCATCTGCTATTCTGGCGGTTTCTTTGGAGGCTTGTCTTGTCAAGGCATGACCATAAGGCTGACCGGTTGCGGGCTCTGCCAGTATGGGAACACAAACCCCGGTTTTACCGGGGCACCCTTTTTGACCATTCGACCTAGTGCATATTCGGATCCATAGTGACCATTCCAAACTAGGACAGGTTGCTCACCCGATATTAGGTTGTTTGAAACCGCTGCGTGCGTAGTGAAACCCTAGCTCCTGACAAAAATAGGACAGGGAAACCCTACCCCAACATAGGGGTGTATTGGCTCTCATTTACTTGCTATGTGCTTTTAGAGTGTATCTCTACAGGGAATGCATATACCAGTCCGCAAATCTGGGTATCCGGCCTGAGGGCACTAGTATCAGTGTTTTTGAAAATCAGTTATATCTGCGGGTATCAGATTCAGATTTGAGGCAGTGATTTCGGGGAACAGTGATCAGTAATAGAATACAGTCGCTCAGCTTTGTTCATATCCGTTCCAGTGAAGTTGAGCTGAGATGCTGTCTGTTTTCTCTTTTGCTAGGTAGTCTTGGAATCATAGCTTCAGAAGGCTCCACTATCCCCCGGGTACATTGGATTTGTGCAGATAGACTTTGTCAAGTCAGAGACTTCGATTCAAGAATGTCGGGGCGGAGAAGGCTAGTCGGGCATAGACCACCGATGACAAATACCAGATCAGTGATCTTTGAGCAGTCAGGTTGAGAGTCCCAAGCCTACTGCAGACACATATATACCGGTTGCTCGGTCGAATCAGGACAATATGTCAAGTCTGGAAGAGATGGTGCGCCAACTCCAGGATAGTATGAAAGCCATGCAGCAAGACGCTGTTCATCAAGCAGAATTCGCCAAGCAACAAGCTGTGGTCATAGCCCAACCGGCAGAGACAATTGCCAGGTTAGAACAGCAAACTAGAGTATCTACTTCACATCAAGCTCCTCCCCCACCAGGAGCTCTAGCACCTGGGGAGGCACCCAATGTCCAGGAAGATACGGACATTCCGATAGGGCCGGACCCCACAGCATTGAAAGTGAGCAAGCTTGAGAAATTGTTTAAGAAGTCTCAGGGGGCCACTCTATTCACGATATAGAGGATGGCTATACCGACTCAATGGTGACATTACGGATCAGTTCAAGATGCCACATATCGATCGATTCGATGGCTCGAGACCCAATGGTGCACCTCCACTGTTTTCGATATTACGAGACCAATGGGTTTGACCCACGGCCGAAATTGTCACTATTCGGCGAACCTATGCAGGATAGCCACAACCTGGTATGCGAAATTGGAGAACTCTGTGAAACAAAATTGGGAAGAGATGGCTGCGGCCTTCAGTGATCAATACTCCTACAACACACAGATTGAGGTCACCACTCGTGATCTTGAAGTCACCCGCCAAGGGCCAAAGGAGGGTTTCTCGAGTTCATGGCGAGATGGAGGCAAAGGCCTCAATGATGACTACAAAACCTTCTGACAAAGACCAGATCAGGATGATCGTTCGGAATCTACATGGCAAGTTGCTGCAAAAGATGGTCATTCTACCTCTGTTTACCTTTCCAGCCCTTCATGAAATGGGGGTTCAAATCGAGGATGCCATCAAACAAGGGATCTTTGCAGAAGATAATGAGCCTTTGAAAACGACTGTTGCTCGCAGTCCCAATGCTACTATTGATGGTAGCACAGCTGCGAAATGCTCAGAAGTAGGCACTATCATCACCTCCCTCAATGGCCAAAAACCAACCACTTCAACTCAGCCCCAAGCCCGAAAATTCCACCCTCTTTATATGAGTCTCTCTCAAGCTTTGAAAAAGCTGCGAGAAGAAGGGCACCTAGAACTCCTAGAACCCCAACCCCTTTCAAACCCACTCCCAGCCAGACATAACCCTTCCAAGTACTGTATGTACCATCAGCAGCGCGGTCATGGCACCGACCGTTGCTACCGCCTTCGTCATGAGATCCAAAACCTCATTGACAACCAAACGATAGCTCCACCTTCAGACCCCAATGACCAAATACCTCATCCACATCTCAATCTAATCCACACATTGGCCATCCCTTGACCCAAAGATATACATCACCCCAGCCCATTTGCCCAAACCGAAGGTGTTTATCCCGGAAAGCATCGACTTATGCATGATGGGTGCATCTGAACCCCAATCATCTCAAACCCATGAACCCACTACTTCTGAGCTGATAAGGATGATCGAAGATCTTCAGAGAACTGTGGCAGATCTAGCCTTTGGAGTTTTGGCTCCGTCATCAACCGCATCACATACCAGGGAGTTCATGTCAAAAGGCTCCCTAATCTCGGGACGGACTGCATTGGGAGAAGGCCAATCTTTTAGCAAAATGGAGGCCAGTGATAAGAACAAGGCAGGGGCAAGCATTGGTCCCCATGAACATCTTCGGCGGGATATTGAGGCTTTGAAAGTCGAAGGGCTGAACAAACAGCAAGTACTCGCATTTGTTGCAAAAACTGTGGATGACACTTTTGCTACTCAAAATGAGAGCCGTCTGAATCAAGGGGCAAGCTGCGGAAAACGCCTTTGTACCAGGAATGTTCCTTTCAGCTCTGGTCTCGTGCTCGGAAGAGATCAGCAAACTCAGTCAGCGCCTGTTAATCCCTCTGCCAGTGCATCCAGCAAAAAGCCACAAACGGACAAATACCCACCTCGGGGCCAGAGAGTGTTCGCCCCATTGTACATGTCTCTATCAGCGGCCTTGAGGGTCTTGATTAGAAAGGGGCACCTGAAACCCCTAGAGCTGCGGCCACTGCCAAATAAACTTCCTCCCTCTCATGATCCAGCCAAGTACTGCGCCTTCCATCAACAAGTCGGCCATGTCACTGACAGTTGTTATCGCCTTCGCCACGAAATACAAGATCTGATTGACAACAAGGTCATCGCCGCACCAACTCAGCAAAGTCTATCGGCACTGGATCGGTGAACTTGGGGGATAATGTGAATGTGATCAGGAGGTGAACCACCTGCGGGCGGCGTTCAGTTTACTTCAAACGTGGTGGACGGCATGCACTGTTTTGAGCGATGTGCAAATGCTGTTAATTTTGCTTTCTGACTTGGGTATTGGGTCAGTTTTGTTGTGTTGCTTCGAGTCTGTCTCCATATTTTGAGTCAGTCTTTTTATTTCTGGTCTGTCTTGTTGTATCGAGTCAGTCCTGTTTTGTTGAAGTCAGGTGATTCCGGGAATGTTACCTCGGACATCACTATCTTGTTTTGTGTTTATCTTTTTGCTTTCTTTTGAGATTGTTTACGCCAGGAGGCAGTTGCCAGATCTTGAATGAAACAGCAGTGATTTTCACACTCTCGTGTTTGCTTCTGCCGTGTGCCAGTTGTACCAGAAATTCCAAGTGAGATGGCAGTATTTGATAAGAAGCTGTGACTTTTCTGTGCCTTAAAATCATTGCATTGACCTAAGTTTTTCAAAACTTTTTGAACACTGCGGTAAAAACAAAGAGGGAGGAATTCCTCGGGATTTGTAAAACTTTGATCAAATTGAGAGAAAGAGAGGCATGCTAAGCCCTTAATGAATGAAATCATGCTTGTTAGCGTGAGTACTGAGAAGGACCCTGGCTTGATCCAGATTGGTTCCACGCTGTCTTCGGCACGAGCAAATCGTCGCCTTCTTAAAAACTTTCAAAAACAAGATATTTTGCGCGGTCCTGCGAAGACATGTGTGGAATCGCTCTTGAGATTGTGTAGCTTAGGATCGCTCTCAGCCTCGAGACTCGACCCCCCCCATTTTCAAGCCTTGGACCAGCATCCAGAATGTTCAAAAGATAGCTATCAATGCGACGCCTGTGTGGCCCAATTCAAAGCAGCCCTCGAGCAAGAGGCATCAGAGTCCGATCAGGAAGATCAGATCCCACTAAGCAAAGCTCGAGAAGTAGCCGTGATGGACCTTTCTGCAAATCAACACAATAGCCGTTCTCCTAGATACAGAGAGGCTTCAATCTCAAAACCATTTGGCATGGACTTATTACACTTTTACCCTTTGAGAGGCTCGCTGGGCTGAAAACCCGGAAGGGCTACCCAGGCAAAAGTTGGAGCAAGCAAAAAAAATACATACAAAAAAAATATATACAAAAAAAAGAAAAAAAGAAAAAGAAAAAGAAGATCGCAAGGTCGAAAACCCGCATCGGGCGCCTTGGCAAAAGTTAGAGCCTAAAAGAAAAAGAAAAAAAATGAAAAAATGAAAAAGAATTGAAAAGAAAAGAAAAAGAAGCTCGCAAGGTCGAAAACACCCGCATGCACCTTGGCAAAAGTTAGAGCATAAAAGGAGAGGTTAAATCCCCGAGTGTCTCTTATCCCCGAACTACGTAAGGCTTGATTCCCATCTTTGGGATACGTAGGCAACTTCATTTGGAAGTCCAGCCGTAAAACAATTCAAATTCGATTGTGTCCATGCGATGGTTCTGGCCATCTTTGTCTTCTCTGTATCTAAGAGTCTGGTTGTGTTCGTCGCTCTGAGGACTGACTACAAGTACACTGCGATGCTATCCAAACAAGGGGCAACTTTCCGTTGCCATTCAAAACGTCGCAGTGTCACTTCAAACAAGGGGCAACTTTCCGTTGCCATGCAGTGTTCTTCAGACAAGGGGCAATTTTCCATCGCTTATGGATCCGAGGTTGCGCATCTCAAGAGTTGGTTCCGTACTTGTTGAGCATTGGCCGTTTGCAAAATGGTTTTTGAGGATTTTTACTGAGGTTGACTAATTCTCTCAAAAATTATTTTTTCCAAAGCTAGACCATTTTCTTGGACCCGAAAAAGGAAAATTTTCAGTGCTCATAGCCTGACTTGCATGATTTTAAATCAAAAATCGAACAAGCATGTTAATCTAACTTTCATGTTGGTCAAAATTGTTTTAAAACCAAAAAAAAATGGTCAAAATGATGAACTAGGGGCACAGTTGAGTCAGGCTTCCTGTCTTTCCCCCATTTTCAACATACTTGCCAAGAAGGGCACTCTACCTGCCAGAAAAGGGCACAACTGAAGTCAATAACAAAGGGCTGAAAGCTCTCTCACCCTCCAAGCAGCGAGGTATTAAGTCAAGTGCGAAGCACGAATTGGAATGGATCAAGATGTTCCACTTCCTCATCTGGACAGATCTAACCACGTCCAAACTCCCCAGCAGGGCATCATCAACCGATGTTAGCTGCAGATTTGCTACACACCCAGTTGTAACACAACCCCTCGGTGGAAGAATCTCACTGTTGTGAACAAACGAAGAATCTAGCAGAATGCTAGGGACAAGAGCCCACAACTTCTTGTCTACCCATCAACCACCCGGGGAGGGATAAAAATGAGAGATTGAAGAATAGAGATGTGCGTTGAGAGAAAAGTGAGAAAAGGGCTTTTTCGTAAAAATAGAGATTGAGTGCCAGAGTGATGTGAGTATCACAAATAAGAAAGGGTGGGAAATAATACCCGGTGAAACAGGCTCCCTGTGCACATTTGAGTCTTGTGTTTTGTTTTGTCTGTCTCGATTCTTGTTTTGAGTCGTTTCGAGTGTCAATAGACGTGTTTAGGTTGTTTACCTTTTTATTTTTCGTTATTGAGTCTTTTTCGCTGTGTTCAGTTGTAGGCTCAATACCCAGTTAAGAACTCACTTCTTAATTTCAAAAAAAATCGTTTTGTGCTCAGAGTGCTGTGCCATTCCCCACATTTGTGCAAAACAGATTCGTTCTTTCATAAAACCACAGGGCCCACCCCCGATAAGTGTGAACAGTAAAACCAGGACCTATCTGAAGCTATAGTGGTTCCGGACTGCAAAATAAAAGAAAATAGGGAAAATCGAAGCATCTGAGTGTGTTTCACCTTCAGCAAATTCTGTGATTGTACTCCGGATGTACCTCTTCAGGCCTTGTCAATGCTACCGAAGTATGAGTGCGCCTCTACCTCAAGTGTAAGCCAACTTCAAGTCAGACCGGCAATTAAAGCAGCAGCAGATGTTATCTTTTGCCAATATGAACAGGGTGTACCCTTTTCGAGCTGAGTGTGTTGCAAAACCCTCTGAGAGGTAAATCGGAGGCACTAAAGTACGTATTTGATGCCCCTCTATTGCATAGAATATGAACTTTCATATACACTGTTGTTGCATGCGTGCCGCGCATCGTTATGATTTCTGCATAGAATATGCTTGCTTTCGATTCTGTATAGAATATGCCTTTAGAATATCAATGTTGCATAGAAAATGCACTCTCTCATGCATAGTGCATTATCGCACTTGCATATCTTGTGCATTTCAAATCATTAGCGATCGCACTATCTTGTGCATTTACACTGTCTTGTGCACTCGCGTTGTCTAACGCATCGCGCTGTTTAGCGCATCGCACTATTTTGTGCATTGTATCATTCGCGCTATCTTGCGCACTCTACCTGGTTGCATTTTGCATGCATTCATTGTTCGCGTTATTTTGCGCATCGCGCTATCTTGCGCACCTTATCTGTATCGCACTGTCTTGTGCATTCACCCTGCTCATACTATTTTGTACACCCTTAGCATCGCACTATTTTGTGCATCTGTTTAGCAATCGCTTTTGTGCATTCACTCTGCATCGCCTGCTTTTGTGCACTTTACTTGTTGCAACCATTTTCAAAAAACCGGGCGTATAAGTCCAAATTTCAAACCGGGCTTATATAGCGATATAAGTCCAATTTCTAATGGCAGCGATAAGTCCAAATTTCAAACCAAACCGGCCAAGCCAAAAAAAGCGTATAAGTCCAAATTAAAACCCGCCTCAAAACGGTGCAAAGCGTATAAGTCCAAATTTCAAACCGGCTTCGCGAAAGCGTAGAAGTCCAATTATCAAAGTCTTCCTGCATGTCATTTGCATCCTGCCCCTGAACTACGCTGGTTTGATTCCTTGCAAAGGGATACGTAGGCAGCCTGCGGGCACAACCATTTTTGCATCTATGTTTTGTTTGTTTGTCCAAGTCTTCAGCCCTGTCAAAAATGGGTCGTCACGGGGCTTTGACATTCACTCCCGTCATTGTTATGACTTTCGAGTTCTGTCAAAGAGGGGCAACTGTAGACACCCCATTTTTGACCGCCCTCAAGACTTGGGCATTACTGATGGTTTGCTCGGTGTTGAGAGATGTGCAGGGCAAGGATTCAATTCCTTTGGCAAGGAGAGAGACAAACCCTTCAAAACACTTTGTCTAGGGGTTTGGAGTTGAAGAAAAGAAGAAAGGAGAGGAGAAAACTGGTTTGGGACAGGTTCGGCATAGATCCGGGTAGAAGGGAATCGAGCAGCCCTCGCTAAATCGGGCTTATTCAATTCAATACTTGGAGTTAAGCTATGAGGCCACCATCATTGGAAAGAAGACTTCCGGGGCTTCACTTTGCACTCAAGAATCTCCTAGAGCCAAGTCCGGGTGGAGGAGATATGATTGGTTGAAGCAGGGGATCATTCCGGTTGGATCGAGTCTGCGCGACTTCACGGAAAAGGGCATAACTTTTTGTACAGGAGGAATTTTGATGCAAGGTTTGCGCCATTGGAAAGCTAACTTCCGGGGCTTCGATTTGCATACCCACCGGCCATGATTTGACCAAGGAATCATCCATCGGCACTCTATTTAGCCGACCGGCCGAAAAGAGTGCCGACCGACACTTTATTTTGGACAATGATCGAATCTTCTAGCCGACCTGAACTCTTTGAACCCCCCAAGCCTGCTGCATACCAGCTGTGCCAGCTGGGATGCACAGAATCAGATCCACGTGCATCCATGTGCCTATTTTGCACTCTTTTGGCCTTTATTTTGCACCCTTTGCTCATGGCTTCTTGAGGAAGCCTTGACCCTTTGTCTTGGCTTCCTCAAGAAGCCTTACCAGCTGTCCAAGCTTCCCTTACAAGCCTTGCACCCTTTGACCCTTTGAAACTTAGCCTCTAAGTCTTGTTTTGCTTGCTTATATAAGCATGCCCCCTCTCCATTGCTCAAAGGTTGGAGATTTCTAAGCAAAAAAAACCAGACAATAGATATATATATCTAACATATATATCTATAACACTATATCTCTCTCATTCCACCTCCAAACTCCATTGTTCTTGAGCCATTCCTTCACCACCACCTAGCACTACCACCACCACTCCATTTCCAACGACTTGGGGGACATTTGCAGAGCTTAGGAGCACCAAAACTTGGTCCAAGAGGTGCTGGTTCATTGGTCTTCAAGGGTAAGTCTTCATCTTCCCCTTTCTTGCACTTTCTTGCTTCATTTCTAAGCCCTAGTTGCAAGCACTTTTGGGCTCCGACCCAAACTTCAAATAGTCTTATTTTGGGGTCCTCTTCATGTTTGATTGAGGACCCCTTGCCGTTTGGTGGCTGCATCTAGCACCTATCTCAATATCCTCTTGTATGCCATGTTTCTTGCATAGAATATTTGGCTTGTGTATGATCTGTTTCAGAGCATGATGTAAGCTAAGAATAGGCTTATTTTGAGCCTTTCTTCAACATTGTTGAAGGGCTCAACATTGTTTGCATACTCCATGTGCCACTTGCTTTGAAATCCATGTGATTTACCGTAAATTTGCATGCCTTGTTAGCCTATCTTGCTTCTGTTTTTGTGGCTGGTCATAAACTGAAAATGTGCTTGTTTTTCCATGTATAAGGTCTGTTTTTGGTTGTTTAGGCCATCCATGACATGCCTTATATAGTCACTTTGCATTTTGGCTTGCTAGCCTCAAGTAGGTGCATGTGTAGGATGCATTGCCTCCATGATTTCAAGGGTTTGGAACCTCTTACATGCTATTTCAGACCCTAATCCATGCTCACATGTTCATTTTTGTCATCTCTTTCATGCTTTAAAGGTGTGTCCTTCTATGCCTAAGAATAGGCCTTGTGTATGCTTCCATGATTAGTGTATTTTGGGGCTGCCATGAGGGGGGTTTTGGGTGTATTTTGCATGCTGAAAATCTGTTTTGGGTTGGTCAATGCATGCCATAATTGTCTTGCTAAGTGTGGTTCAAAGCCTCATTGGCTTGCCTTAATGCTTGGACCATTTGTATGCATGCTTAGCCTATTTTGTTGCTTGGTTCGGCACCATGTTTAGCATGATTTTCAGAGCTTTACAATGCATGCTCATAGTCTATGTTTGGTCTCTTTAAGTGTGCTTGAGAGTTGCCATGTTTGTGCCTAAGTGTTGGACCACAATTGTATGCATGTGTGTGTGCATTCTAGCCTTCATTTCTGAGCATGTTGGCCACTGATTTTAGGCCTATTTGAGTTGCCTAAGTCATGTATAAGACCACCCTTTCATTGGTTTGCATGCTTGTCTTGAATGCTTGCTTGAACCCTTTGCATAAGTATGTTGCATAGTCCATGTTGCATACCTAGCTTCACATGCTTAGGATTGCCTTGCATGAGCATGCATACTTAGCCTCTTGAAGTGAGTGTGATAGAGGTTAAGTCCCCTTCATTGGATCATTCGCATTGCATTTCATTTGAAATTAAAGTTGCATACTTGGTTCTTTGGGCCATCATGCATGGAAGTGCGTGATTGATGGCTCGGGAATCGAGATACATGTCCCTTTGAGTCACAAACATGATAAGGGACTTGTTTGGTGCATACATATGCCTAAATACCCATGCCATGCACTGCTGTCTGCTGTTTGCTGTCAAAACTGTCTCCTGCAGGAATTTAGTGCCGACCGGCAATCTTTTTGTGCCGATAAGATCATCAGCAGCCGGTGGTAAATATAAGCAGCCGGTGGCCACTCACTCTAGCCGGTGATGTACTGGAATGCATTTGGAAGGTGTTCTGGGACTTTGGCAATTTTCCAGGGAGGCAGGACAGTGAAACAGAGACAGCAGTGGCACGGTGCGGATTTCCTGCAGTATGACATCGAGCATGCATCATTCACAAGATCCCGAGGCGTAGGGGTGGCCCCTTTTATTTCACATTTATTTATTCAAGAATTAGAATTTGTAATATTTATTCATTTATTCTTGGATCAGATATTATTTTGGTCCCTCCGTGTGAGGGCGTATTTGTAATAAGTGTGCGTGAGTGTGTGTATGTCTTCCAACCCCCATTTCTTTCTCCCTTTTATTTACCTGCTTAGGATGGTAGATTAGGGCATATTTAATTTAGCATACCGTATGCAATGCATGCGTGCATCCATGCATTTGTTGACATGCATCAGGCTCGGCACATCATACAAACTGCATCGTACTTTCAATTCCAAATTGAATACGTGTTATTTGTAGCATTCCATATGCCATATTTAGGATAGCCGAGCCTGCCTAGATTACATCTTTGCATGTGTTGCATTAGAGTATGCTTAGGTCCATGCATGGGTTTCTAATAAGCTTCTGTTTTGGCTTGGAGTACTAGGTGAGCTTTTATGCTTTAGCATATCGCATGTGTGTGAGTGTTGCCATGACAGCATGATTACCATGAGGCTAGCTGCTTATGTGATATAACTGTTTGAATGCCTGTGGGTGGAGGTTGGATTGCTCGAGTTGGGAATACTCATTGAAATCCGTGTTTTAGCCTACTCGCGAGTAGCAATTTCAAACTGTTTTCCAAACAAGACGGATATGCAATGCTTATTTCCAAATTGGGCAATCTAGTCTATACTTGTTTGTCAGGCGCATAACATAGTAATTCTAGGCTAATAACCGAATAAGAACGCATAAGGTTTTCAAAATTGATATCATGGTTAGTAGAGGCGGTCCTTGGACCGGCGAAAGGTGCTCATAGTGACCTTCCCGATCGTACCCAAGCTCCCGGGCCAAGTCGACTTTGGTTATGATTTGACACGTGGCCTTGACCGAGTCGTGGTTTCCTAAATTTCCCATTTTAAAAATATTTAGGTGGCGACTCAGATCCGCAAAGCAGTCCATGTTTGGCACTACTTTTCAAAAATCTGTTTTCTCAAACGATTTGCCGGATTCGGACTCTTTGGTTCAGATTTAGAACCGACACACAAAATCGAGTCCGAACTGTAGAGCGAGGTCCCCCCGCGGGACGTGCTACAATACCTCGGTAGCACCATAGGATAAATGAGACTGTGGCTCTCGTACCAAGAGGTCCTTTGGCACGCCTCGTGCAAATCCTATGAAGTGGTGGATGGTGTCGAGCGGTAGTACATGTGTCTCAGGATGATATGTCTCTGGGTCAAAGGGTCGAACCCTGGGTGGTAGTGGTATAGGCTCGGGATCCGACTCCATCCTCGGGGAAGCTCCGTTATGTGGAATGTCGTCCGCTATCTAGAAAGGAGGTGAGAAAGTGGGTGAAAATAAGGAAAATGGGTTGAAAATGCTAAATGTCAACCCAAAGAAACAGAGAAAAAAGGAAGAAAAAGTCAAAGCCCGGGAAACGACACCAAACCCAGGAGAAACTCGAGGGAAATAAACCTTAAGTGGTGAAAATGAAGAAAAAAGCACCGAAATCAAATTTGATTCGGTTCAAAACGAAGGAAATCAAGAGGTTTTAGCGAATCAAACTTTCGTGGGGCGTTGGAAAATGTGTATAAAGCGTGGATCTAGAGGGAAAAAATGTCTAGAGAGAGAAAGGGAGGATTTTCGAAAATGGGGTGTGTGGAAATGAAGTTTGAGTGTGTATATTTAAAGACTCGACATAAAAAGACTGAAATAGCCCGAAACTATCATCAGTGGACGACCGGCCACCATTGGTGGCCGACAACCTTCAGGTGTGGCTGACAGGTGGTCGACGACCTCCCCATGTGGCCGACAGGTTCCCAGTGCTCCTACATTGGGTCTTGCTGTAATTTTGTGTCCTCAATTCTCGAGAAAGTGCAAGAAAAGTTCACTTTCGAGCTCAAATTGTCTCCGCGGAAGCTCCGAACCGTGTCGTCAGTGCATGATTCATCACTAGCCAACGCGAATGAGGTGTATCCTTTTTAACTCGTTGCAACTCTTCCGAGAGGTAAATCGAAAGTTGCTATTCAATCCATTGTTGCATAGAATATGCATTTCCCCGTTGTTGCATAGAATATGCATAGAACATTTCTATCATCATTTGCAGCATAGAACATGTTTCCAATTATCATGCGTAGAACATGTTGTCACTACATTTGCATAGAATAGGCTTTGTTTATTGTGCATAGAACATGCACCCTTACTATACTGTATCTGTTAAGTCTCTTTTCTAGGCAGGCATGATATTGTATGAACGGTTCATTCAGAGGAGTACCAGGTGAGATCTTTCCTATCCTTCGAACTCCCTGTTTTGGTTAAAAACATTTGGATGTGTTCCGATATTTATCACCACTTCCTATTTTGCTTAAAAACATTTGGATGTGTTTCGATGTTTATCACCACTTCCTGTTTTGATTAAAAACATTTGGATGTGTTCCGATGTTTATCACCGCTCCCTGTTTTGGTTAAAAACATTTGGTTGTGTTCCGATGTTTATCGCCACCCCCTATTTTGGTTAAAAACATTTGGATGTGTTCTGATGTTTATCACCACTCCTTGTTTTGGTTACAAATATTTGGATGCGTTCTGATGTTTGTCACCACTCCCTTTGGTTCAGAACAGTCGGGTGCATCCCGGTGTTTACACCATCTCTTCTCTCCTTCCGCATGTAATTCATTAGGATCTCGTTTGACACCTTGGTTGTGTTATTCATTGCCTTTCCTGTGTGATGCATAGTTAAGTTTGCATGATTTTCTTACATCCTTTTTGCATGAAATGTGGTTTGGCTCGTGATTATCATACGTGGCATGTTTGATTATTTCTTTTCATGTTAGAGGTTCTATACCTTACTTCGGTTTATTGAAATGTGGCATTTCTTTGCATAACATTTGCATCTAGTTGTTTCATTACGACCTCATTGCATGATCATAAGTTATGTTTTTTCATCGTGCGTATCATTTGCATCTTGCCCCAGAACTACGCTGGTTTGATTCCTTAAAAGGGATATGAGGCAGCCTACGAGCGCAACCATCTTTGTCTTGCTTGTCTGCTTGTCCAAGTCTTTGGCCTTGTCAAAAATGGGTTGTCTCTGGGCTTTGACATTCACTCCCATCGTTTCATGACTTCCGAGTTTTGTCAAAGAGGGGCAACTGTAGAAACCCCATTTTTGACCATCCTCAAGACTTGGACGTCATCTTTTGTGCACTCAATGATTGTCCTTATTTATGTTCATTTTGAGCGCCCGAAGTCCTCGACGGAACGCCTTGTCTTTAAGCCTCTAAACCTTATCTATTTTGTGCATGTTTTTGGACCAAGAGCTTGTTGCCTCTACTCTGGAAGAGCGGGTGACCTGTCAGTCAGCCCCAGAGGCTGTCGACCAGGGCTTGCTCTTGTCGGCTACCGGTGGTGGCTGACGGCAGGCAGTGGTGGCTGGTCGGCTATCAGTGGTGGCCGACGACCATTGATATCTTTTTCTAGATATTTGTTGCCAGTTGTGCCAGTTGTTGCTCACTGAGCTGCATCTCTATACACGTGTATGCTGAGATGTTTCTAAGCTCAAGACTTTTTTTTTCTATATATAGAGGGTTTCCTCCCCCATTTTTGAGGGTTAGCATTTTTAAAACAAAAAATCTCTCTCTCTCTATAGAATTCTTTCTCTCTCTTGTTATTTTGCACACATTTGCTTAGTTTCTCTTAGCTTTTGCATATCAACCCTTAACCAAATACTCTTACCTTTGGGCTGAGATTACTTGGAGCCTTGTTTGAGCTTTAGAAGGAGGTTTGAGCTTGGTTTGTTGCCAATTTTGTGCCTTAGCTTCAGGAGGTATAAAACTTGTTATTTAAGCTTGTTTTCAATACTTGTTTTCTCATCTTTTCAAACTATTTTTGGGCTACTTTTGAACTGTCAAAAAGTCTATTTTTGTGACTTAAAAGTGTTGGTTTGAGGTCTCTTTGAGCTAGGGGGTGGTCCACCCTTTTTGTTCCTTTGTTTGTTAAGCTTTTGTGCTATTATTCACCACTTTCAAAACAAATTTTTTTGGGCCTCTTAACCACTAAATATCAGAGTTTTTCAGTGGTAAAAATCAACTTTTGAAGTCCAAAATTGGAGGGGTTAGCCTCCCCTCCTTGTGTCTTGTTTGCATGCTTAGTTAGCTTCATGAGTTAGCACGTTTTTCTAGCTTAACTTAGCTCTAGTCCAGCATGTTTTTGCCTATGTTTGGCCTGTTTTGGCTCTATTTTGGGCTGGTTATTTCGTTTGAGCCTTGTATTGCATAGTTGTAGTGTTAATTTCTTCACTATCTAGGTGTTTTAAGGCATCTACCACCATTGTTTTGAGTTAATAGCAAGTTTTAGTGTTGTTTTTCACTTCATTTCAGTGCTTAAAATCTTTACAGTCTCCCTCCATTCTTCACTCTTTTGTTTGCTTTGAAAGTGGTCTTAAACCCCTTGTTTGCCTAAGTGTGAAATGAAGGTGTTGCACCTAATGGTTTAATCCATTAGGGGATTCATTACCAATAGTGTGATCAACTCGTTGTTTGAACCATCTTTCCATTACAGGACACTTACTTTTGGACTTAATCGATTAAAGAATGAATCAGTAATGTAAAATGAGTAAACAAAATGAAGAAGTAAAAGAGGCAAGATAAGCATCTTCCGTGTTCCATTGCATGTGTTTGAATCAGACATTAATTTGAACATAAGGAAAATGGGACATTTCATACTCAAAAGTGATGAAATGTGCCACTTTCCTTGGTCATCATCACCCTTGATCATGCATGATAAGGCGGTGGTCTTTTTGAGTCATGTTTTGCACTCATTAAACTTGTACAAACTTGGTTCTTTGGCTATCATGCATGGAAATTGCTTGATTGGTGGTTTGAGAGCCAAGAGTTTCACTCCTTTGAGCTTGTTTGATGATAATGAGTGTAAACAGTACACACAACCCTTGAGAATACACTGTGTGGTAGCCGAATAATTGACAAACATAGAGGAGGTACATTTCGAAGGCTTGACGATAGCCGGCCTCTGTCACACAAGGATAAGGGGCCGAATAGGATCGAGGGCCGAATATGGTCCATCCCTATAGCCGAGTAGTAGAAAAGGTAATGATTGAAAAAGTAGGCCCTGATCTCGAGGATCAGAGGAGGCGAGTATAAATATAGTGACAACGGACTAAACAAAAGACCAAGAATTACTACTAATAACTTAGGAAGCAAGCTCTCTCGCGGGACGAACTAATTTGTACGTCGGAGTGCTAATTCCGTCACCCACGACCGGAGCCTTCATATCTTCTCAGGTGACTAGCTGAGGATCATTGGCGTCTTCCAGGATCCGAAGAGTATTTCCTATCCACTTCCCCACAATTGGCGCCGTCTGTGGGAATACTCAAATATATTCATGGAAGGCGTGACTGAAGATCCCCCGATAGCCACTGACGAGATCGCACGGGAAGACAACCTCACCCCCGCTAACATGCTCGGAAAAGAAACCATCGCGGCACGACGCGCCTTGAACTTTGATTCGCCAACAACTTCGGCACAAGAAGCAATGCAGGCTATCATGGAACAAGCAAAGCAGAACGAACAAAGGCTCGAAAACATGATCGCTGAGAACGAACAACTCCATCAAGACTTGGCCTCGGAGGTAGCAAAATCTAGAGAGGCCATGCGCCAGGAACCAGAACAACTTCCAAGGGTAGACGGACAAAGACCTCGGGCCCGACCAAAGGATACCGATAACAACTCCAATTCATTATCTACGGAGTCCGACGCAAAGGGACGACCCGAAGCCTCGGCTCCTCCGAAAAGGATCGCGAACAAGGAACAAGCGCAGGAGAAGTAGCTCCAACGAGGAAGACCGGCCACGATCCTTTCGTTCGACGGATCGCAAGGGCCCGTCCTAAGAAATTCAAAGCTGGTCGTTTACTCTTTCTGACGGCAAATCAAATCCCACAGATCATATCCGTCATTACAAAGCGAGGCCATGATCGCAGCCTTGAACAATGAAGCCCTCATGTGCCGAATATTCCCTAGCAGCCTAGGTCCACTAGCCGTCCGGTGGTATTACAAGTTGGAGCCAGCTTCAATTAAAAGTTTCCGCCAACTGCAGAAATCCTTCAGGGCCAGGTTCATCACCAACGAGGTACAACCGAAACAGGCCGACTCGCTCTAGGCCATGCAGATCCAGTCAGGAGAGACGCTCAGAGCGTACTCGGCACGATACTGGGAGTGCTTCAACTTCGTCGACGACGCTTGCAACGACTCCATGGCCATCACCGCCTTCAAAATGGGCTTACATCCTGACAGTGCTCTGCGCAGTTCCCTGACCCGGAGGCCCCCGAAAACAGTCTGGGCATTGATGAAGAAAGTTGAAGAATATTGTAAAGTGGAAGACGATGCCCTGAGGATAAAAGCAGGACAAATATCCAGCAAAACGGCCCACCCCGAAATTGCTCGACCAATCAGCTCCGTGCCGCCACAAAGCCCTGAACCCCGGCAACGAACCAAGCGAGACAAAAGGCGGGACTCTCGCCGATCAAGCGATCAGTGCTCCCATCGCATGAACGAACAGCTACAGGTCGACAGCAGACGCTCAAGGCGAACCGATAAGAAGTATACGGAGTTGACGGAGCCGATCGCGACAATAATGACCAAAGTCCAACACCTTCCGTTTTTCAAATGGCCGTCAAAGATGGTGGGCCCTCCCGACACACGGAGGAGGGACAAGCGATGTGAATACCACAAAGATCACGGCCAATGGCGAAGCTGTTATGCCCTAAAGGATCATCTGGAGGAGGCTGGTGCAAGATGGTCGTTGCATCAAGATCGTGGGCAAGGGAAGCCAACCAAAGCATTAGCCTTGAGGCGTGACTCACCTCCACTTGGTGTAATCCACGTAATCCACGGTCCGGCGACCGTGCATACGATCAATCGCGCCCAATACCCGTAAACATAATATGTCAACGGGCGGAACAAGCTCAGCTCAGCAATTAAGTTCGATGACTCGACATCATCGCCGGGCCCGACCACGTCGATCCTCTGTCGTCCGATTAGCGTCGCCCGGTTTAGCGTTGAACGCATTCTTATAGACCCAGGAAGCACTTCGGAGATCTTGTATTACAGAACTTTTGTTGAGCTCGGCCTCAAAGAGTCGGACCTGTCTCCATCGTCTCAGCCACTGTTCGGCTTCAACACGAATCCAGAGTACCCGTTGGGGAGAGTCGTGCTACCCGTTCGAGCGGGCTCAAAGACGGTAGACGTGGGATTCTTTGTTGTGAAGCTTCCGTCGCCGTATAACGCCATCATGGGGCGCCCCTGGCTGCACGCCATGAAGGCTGTCCCTAGCACCTACCATCAGCTTATGCGCTTCCCGACTGACCGCGGCATTGAGGAGATCCGAGGCTCGCCGCACTCTGCGCAAACGTAGATTTTGTCAATATCCATCCCCGGACCCGACTTGGGATCGATGCTTATCTTTGGTACCACATTTTAATGGAAGTCGATTTTCTTTGTAACTCTTCCAAGCCTCTTGGCCCAAATTAAAGTCTCCGGATTCGGAGCGCCCGTTGGTGCAGGTCACCATAGGGCCGAATAAGCCTCCGAATTCGGAGCGCCCTTCGTGGATACCACGATTGGCCAAATTAAAGTCTCCGGATTCGGAGCGCCCCTTGGTGCAGGTCACCATAGGGCCGAATAAGCCTCCGAATTCGGAGCGCCCTTCGTGGATACCACGATTGGCCAAATTAAAGTCTCCGGATTCGGAGCGCCCGTTGGTGCAGGTCACCATAGGGCCGGACAAGCCTCCGAATTCGGAGCGCCCGTTGGTGTAGGTCACCATAGGGCCGAATAAGCCTCCGAATTTGGAGCGCTGTTCGTGGATACCACGATTGGCCAAATTAAAGTCTCCGGATTCGGAGCACCCGTTGGTGCAAGTCACCATAGGGCCGAATAAGCCTCCGAATTCGGAGCGCCCTTCGTGGATACCACGATTGGCCAAATTAAAGTCTCCCGATTCGGAGCGCCCCTTGTTGCAGGTCACCATAGGGCTGAATAAGCCTCCGAATTCGGAGCACCCTTCGTGGATACCACGATTGGCCAAATTAAAGTCTCCGGATTCGGAGCGCCCATTGGTGCAGGTCACCATAGGGCCGGACAAGCCTCCGAATTCGGAGCGCCCGTTGGTGCAGGTCACCATAGGGCCGAATAAGCCTCCGAATTCGGAGCGCCGTTCGTGGATACCACGATTGGCCAAATTAAAGTCTCCGGATTCGGAGCGCCCGTTGGTGCAGGTCACCATAGGGCCGAATAAGCCTCCGAATTCGGAGCGCCCGTCGTGGATACCACGATTGGCCAAATTAAAGTCTCCGGATTCGGAGCGCCCATTGGTGCAGGTCACCATAGGGCCGAATAAGCCTCCGAATTCGGAGCGCCGTTCGTGGATACCACGATTGGCCAAATTAAAGTCTCTGGATTCAGAGCACCCCTTGGTGCAGGTCACCATAGGGCCGAATAAGCCTCCGAATTCGAAGCGCCCTTCGTGGATACCACGATTGGCCAAATTAAAGTCTCCGGATTCGAAGCGCTCGTTGGTACAGGTCACCATAGGGCTGAACAGGCCCCCGGATCCAGAGCTCATTTGTCAACTAATAGGTCCGCCGGCGAGAGCGTGCCTGAGCCGGCCCACGAGTACGACCTATTGTCAAACTCGTACCCCGCCTAAGGCAAGGGCCAATAGCAAGCTATCAAACCATACGAAATGACCTGCTCAAACTATTAAACGAGAGACTCAGAGTCCTATATGAAATAAACTTTTTTTCCGTGAGTCCTATATGAAATAAACTTTTAGCAAGCTATCAAACCATACGAAATGACCTGCTCAAACTATTAAATAAGAGACTCAGAGTACTATATGAAATAAACTTTTTTATTTGATTTAAAAAATGTTACACAGACGCAATCCGCGTTCGAACATTACAATATCTATCTCTAACTTCGAAGACAAATCAACCCATCACTTGAGCAACCATTGCGGTTCAAAACGCATCGATCTAACCGCGCCGGAACCGGCATGTCGCCGGGCCCCTGACACCATCGACAATGTCAAGGCCAAGATCCAAGACAAGGGAGGTTAGGGGCACCGGTCGTTATGTCTCCTTTCGGGGCGATCTGCTTCAACGACTTGGAAGCTGACAATTTTCCAGTTTCTCCTTTCAGCGGTCCACCTCCCACATCGGAGAATCCTCCGCCGCAAATCATCTGAGCGCCAGGGTCGGCTGGAACTTGAGCTCCTGCAACTATTATCACCGTCTGATGATGAGAACTCTAGCCTATCCCTCGCAAATATGTTCGACTGCATAAGGCACCTGCCGCTTTTATTCTCAATAATGGCCGCAATTTCAATAACCAAATCTCGAAATGATTTTATCAACACCAAACCCCACGAGACAGGTGTCGGTCAACATTCTCCATGACCTAGTCATTCAGCGGTTGGCTAAAACCCGCAGAGAATACGCAAGGGCAAACATTACCTTGTCCAATCGGCTAGACACTCGATATTCGAGCTAAGTCCGTAGCCCCTCCGATCCCTGACTCACGGCCTCTTTAAATTTCAACACATCGAAACGGCTTTATACAAAAATAAACGGCCTACACATGTAGGCCGATCACTCCAAAGAGTCGGCGCACCGATTTGATATGCTAAGTCTGATCGATGTATTCACGTCTATCCAAACAATCCATGCAATAAAGTTAAACACCCACACGCCGAATGCGGGAGACAATTTGATACTTTCAACAAAGCGTCTTTTATTCAAAAAATTGAGAAATTACATAATTTCGAACCTTACAACAATTAAAGTCATACTACAATTAAAGTCATACGGCGTCGCCCTCATCCTCGCTCTTCTCAACTTCGGCGTAAAACGGAAAGTCCTTCTTGTGGTGGAGAGGTGGCCTTGAATTTATGCCCGACAAGCGAAGAGATTCGGCGACTTGAGTTGCTTTGATCCAACCATGCACGAACCCACGGTTTCACATCGGCAAACCTCTTGACAAGCTTCTCCTTGGTCTTTTGGATCCCAACCAAGCGCCCTTCGTGGAAACCTTTTTCATAAGACCTCCCCTTGGCGGACTCCAATGCGAACATGCTCGCCGTTTCTCGATCGGCAAGGGCAGCGCTTATAAGCCGGCTCGTAACCCTCTCTTCCACTATTGGATTCACCTGCCCCGCTGGGTGTGCTGGCGCCGTTTTGATCTTTCTTAACTCACGTTCAGCCGCCTCCACGCGAGTCTCCAAACTACGGATATGCTCATCCTTTTTCTCCATTTCTCGGCGGGCGGCGCGTAAGTGCATGCCGACTTCATAGGCCGTATAGAGCCCCTTCACCGCCCCGTGAATGCCCTCGCGAAACACTTCGTAGTCCTGACGACCAACCATAGACTGCTGAACTTCTGGAGGAAATATTTGTCGAGCGAACTCGACCGCCACATCTGGATCTCGAACGACCGAGTCCGCTTCCGTCATGGGCTTATTCTTCTCAAATACTGCAAAACTTAACGGGCTCGGATTCGCGTCTGATCCCCTTGCGACTTGGGCGTGTGGCGATCTCCCTTGGGACTGCCTATCCCGTCTGGGCGACCTACTACGACGTCGAGGAGATTGACGCCTCTCTCGACCCATAGAACTCTTATTCGCAACCCGCGAGGGCGCTCCACGGTGTTCACCTCGTGGCATATCACCGCCAAGCTCAGCCAGCGTCTTGGCTTCCCCTTTGCTGTTGAAGAAGAGCTTGTTTGACATTCGCACAACAGATTTTTCTCTCAGAAGTCTCACATAGACACCTACCAGACTCTTAAAAACTGTACCCTTGATCATTTAACACTCGCAGAAGCGGCGACGATCGGCGGGTTCGTGTCGCGAAACCCAAGCGCCCGACGCCGACTAAATTAACGGCAGGACAAGCTGGTACGGACAAGGGCAGATACATCAATCCGTTCGGCTAAACTACCCCAGCTGGCTCACTAATTGATCCCTTTGTCAATCTGAGGGCCCAAGATCAATAGGCAGTGAAATTGCAAATGGTGATTTTGATGGAACGTAAACTGAATCTGCAGGAACTCACATATTGAACAATCTTTTCCTCTCTACCCTCAGCGGTTGGCGACTTCGGATAAATTTTTAGATAAAATCCAACTAAAGTTTGGACAGACGATATTCTACGTAAGAATTCTAGATAAAATCATTCGTGCCACAGTAAAGTTATCCTCACGCCAATCTGTTGGACCAAGTACCCCAAGCTCACAAGTCGGTCTCACTTTGTAATCTTTTATGAGCCGGGCAAGGCGGATTCACAAATCAGGGTTTCCCCACAGTATATGCAATGCCGTTTTACTAAATGCATCGAACCACAGAACTCTTTGATACAAAGTGCGTGTGGTAGTAACAAAAAAATTACACGATTGTATACAAGATCAAAATTAAACCACAGAACTCTTTCATGCAAAGTGCACACAATAAATTTCATTAATAAATTTACGAGGAAATTTTCATTAATAAATTGCCCACAAACATCATCCAATTTATACATGAAAACTACCCTAAACCGAAAACAAGAACAAAAACAAAAGACGCACCTTTCGATGCGGCTCCAGATCATTCTTCGATGCTCGGTTCAAGCGGCTCAACATCCACTGCTCATAAGGGATTGGCAAATCCAATGTAGCCTCAAGGCGGCGAGGGCTTTGAGCCACCCATGTTTGAACCCGCGATTCTCAAATTTGGATACTTCTTGAGATATTCCGCCGAGCGGGCGCCTCTCCCGCCTCAAAGGCCTCGTCTGGCTTTCTCGCGAGGCCTTAAGCTCCTTTAATCGAGCTTCGCTTGAGAAATGCCTTCTTGGAAAGATCGGCGATTCCTCGCTCGCACTTGCCCTTCCCTCAGCATCAACACGAAGCTGTTCGGCGACCCGAGCCCTCTCTTTCTCCGCTTCGGCCCGCGCGCTCTCCATTTCAGCTCTCATAATTTCGAACTCGGCCCTACTTTTCTGACCCTCCAGCTCCGTTTGCAAATGGTCAGCTCTCCCGAGAGCACCACGCAGGCGGCGTCCCAAGTCGGCAATCCTTCCGACCGTCTGCAAACCAGGGTGGTACGATTAGACGCGTCTAACAAACAAGACCAATTAGACGCCTCTAACAAACAAGACCAATATGAAGGTAGCTTACCAGATATGCCGATTGAGCAGCTAGGGCAACGGCCAAAACATCAGGCACGGCACCAAAGGTTGCGTTGTCAGCCGGCAGAGAGATTGAAGCCGCCAGGCTCAGAGCCACCGCTGGATCCTCGATGGCCGAAGCGTTGGATAAAATCGGCATATCCCTGATCTTTGGCTGAATGACGAATGGAGCGACCACGTCCGGTTCTTCAAGCCGAGGCCGTTTCCTAACGGGGCCAGCTTCCGCACTCTCCTCTCCCTCGGCATCACGGCTTTGGCCTTGCTCCGGAATCAGCCGTTCCTCGTCGGCTTGTTCTCCCCCTTTTTCCGTTTCAGACGCAGCAACCTCAACCGTCCCCTCAGAAACGGGCACGAAGGGCTTGATCAAGCTAGGGTCCGATACAGCGCATTCAGCCTTCTTTCGGGCGGCTATCCGCTCGGCATTCCTTCTACGCGCCATCTGCGTTAGGCTTTCCTTCCCTATACCCTCAAGGAAATCGCCGGGTAGATCCTCCAAGTTCGCAAAAACATCCCCGGAAGAAATGCGCCGTCGCACCCAGACGGCTCGGTGGCCTCGAACGACGAGCGTACGGCTTCGTCGCCCTTTACAACCGCCTCAGTAAATCCCCCAGCCTGATCGGCAATCACCTCAGCAACCTGTTCGGCGTCTCCCCCCGAATCAGAAGCCGCTAGACCGATCTGCCTAAGGTTTATGAAGCTGGGGAAGATAAGGGCCGAGAGTTGTTGATTGCCGACTGGAATCGGAATGTGATCTGCAGCCGAGAACGTGGTGTAAGTGGGCTCGTACCGAAGGAGAATATGGGCGGCCCTTCCTTGTTTTTGCAAGTTTGGGCGGCCGAAATAACTGAGTACAGTCTTGATCTCCCCAAGAACCACGTCGTCAACTGAAGTCAGAACTTTCTTCAACCTATTGCCTGCAGAAGATAAAAAGCGATTTAGAGAAAAGAGCCGAATAAGAGACATACCAACAAATATAAGGTATTGCGTGGCAACCTGGGTCACCCTTATGTCTGGGAATAGGGTCCAAGCGATCCTCCCCTTCAGCGAACTCCCAGTTACCTCGGACGTTGACCATCACGTCGTCAACCCGCTTACCAGAACTGGCAAGCATAGTCACTAAGTGATGATCAGTATCTTTGGCTCTGAGGAAATATCGCCCCAGCCGACCGGAGGATTTGGCTAAGGCGTAACAGTGCCGAATGGCCGGAATCCCAAGGTTAATCCTAAGGCGTTGATTCAACTCTACAACCCCCATGATGATCCGAAAGAAATTTACATTGGGCTGAGAAGGAATCAAGCCCCAATAACGGAGAACGGCCCTAAGAAGTGGGTGCAGGGGGAAACGAACCCCGCCCTCAGCAATGGATAAAAGAGGGAATACAATCGTGTTTTGATCTTCCCTCTCCATGTCGAGAGCGTTGTCCGTTACAAGGGATAAGTGGACGTCGTCAGGAATAGAAAAATGCCGCCGGAAGCCGGAGACACGATCCTCAGAAAGGAGGTCTTTCAAATGTTTGGCCATCTTAGAGGAGAACTAAATACTTGCCGAAGCTAAATAAGCAAACAAAAAAAATAGGATTACAAAGAAGGGATGAGGAGACTTACGAAGAGCAGAGGAGACGAGGGAAAGCGGAAGAAGTTGCAGAAAAATGCGAGTCGCGGAGAGATACGCACTGGCGTTCCAAAAGCCGCAGAAAATCAACCAAACCTGAATTCGAAAGGACCAAAATTTCAAATCGCAATAAATGCTGATATACGCATGAATAGAGCGGGAAAGCGTAATGATGGACAAAGAAGCGCGTGCCCCCTGACATGTATTGGGGAACGCGAAGCCGCGTGATGATAAGCTTCCCGAATTCTGAACCAAACACGCCGATTGACTACCGTCAATAGGGGGTTCGGAGGGCAATTGTGGTAGCCGAATAATTGACAAACATAGAGGAGGTACATTTCGAAGGCTTGACGATAGCCGGCCTCTGTCACACAAGGATAAGGGGCCGAATAGGATCGAGGGCCGAATATGGTCCATCCCTATAGCCGAGTAGTAGAAAAGGTAATGATTGAAAAAGTAGGCCCTGATCCCGAGGATCAGAGGAGGCGAGTATAAATATAGTGACAACGGACTAAACAAAAGACCAAGAATTACTACTAATAACTTAGGAAGCAAGCTCTCTCGCGGGACGAACTAATTTGTACGTCGGAGTGCTAATTCCGTCACCCACGACCGGAGCCTTCATATCTTCTCAGGTGACTAGCTGAGGATCATTGGCGTCTTCCAGGATCCGAAGAGTATTTCCTATCCACTTCCCCACACACTGCTTTGCCTCTGTTTACTCTTTGTTGCAGCAAGAGGAAGTTCAGGGCATCAGTGGCCGACGGCCACCAGTAATAGTCGACCGACCACCAATGGTAGCCGACGTCCACCATTGGTAGCTGACCAGTCATCAATGAAGTTTGCATAGTATGTTGGTAAAGTGGAGTAGAGGCATTCTGGGAGTTAGCAGCACTGTTGGTATTCAAATGTGCAAACATAGGCGCTCAATGGCAAGGCGGTAGCCTTTTCGGGTGGAGGAACTGAGCATGCTTGCGTCCCTCACTTCCCGAGGCCTTTTAGTTGCTTTGCTTAGTTAATTAGTGGTAGCTAATTCATGGAAACGTTGTAATTATTGAAGTAGATTAGCTAGTTAATTCGTGTTGTAATTAATTAGGCAAGTTGCTTTATAATTAGTTAGCTAAGTGTTTAGCTAATTAATTTGATTTGTAATATTTAATTAGCTTAGAATAGTTAGTTAATTCATTTCAAGTTTTGTAATAATAGTTAGCTTAATTAGCGTAGCTAGTTAGCTCTTATTCATTCGAACCCTCCTTCGCGAGGGTGTAACATTGTAATAAGTGTGCGTGCGTGCGTGCGTGTGTGTATGTCTTCCAACCTCACGTCTTTCTCTCTTTTATTTAATCGCTTTTGATGGTTAGATTAGGGACATTTTTAATTAGCATACATTATGCTTGCATGTTTGCAACCATTCATTTGTCTTGCATGCACGGAGGCTCGATGCATCATTCAAACTACATTGCCATTTAATACTTCTTTAAATACGTGTTTAATCGCATGTTGTTCAAATCGATTCATATTTCATATAATAGCCGAGCTTATTAATTTCATATTGCACGTGTTGCATTAGACACTTAACATAGTTAGGATCATGTATCGTTCTAACTAGTTTTTGTTTTGGCTTGGAGTACTCGGTAAGTCTTTATGCTTTAGCATACTGTAGACACCCCATTTTGGACCGTCCTCAAAGTTGGACGTCATCGTTTGAACACTCGATAATCATCCATGCTCGTGTTTGTTTTGAGTTCTCGGAGGTCTCGTCTACGCGTCTTGCCTCAAGATCTCTCAACTTGTCAGTTTTGTGCTTGGTTGTGGACCAAACACTTGTGTTTTTCCTTCTAAGGGAAGAGGATGGCTTGTTGGCCATCCCTACACCCCACCGGCCAAGGCTTGAAGCCATTGGCCCCTTTTTTCTTGCCATCGGCCAAGAGTGTTGGCCGATCGACACTATATTTGGTCGACCAGCCATTGTGTTGGTCGATCGGCCATTTTTGATGGTCGAACCCTGTTCACCTACTTTATGCAGATATTTTGTGCTAGCTGGTGCAGCTGGCATCCACAATTAACCGCCTCCATACACGTGTATGGAGGGATTTGAGCCTTGCTTAGCTTCTCCATTAAGCTTGGCAAAATTTGATTTCTATAAAAGGAGAGCCTCCTCTCCCTTTTCAGGGGTTCAAGAAATCTGATATATATGTTATATATATACATATCTCTATATCTCTCTCTACATTTGTGTGTGAGTTTGAGTTCAAAAGGGTGTTTCATTCTTACTATTGCACATAAACACCTAGAGTTACACCATCCTTGGTTGCTGAGGTACTAGGAGGTTGTTTTTAAGGTTCTTGAGCTGGTTTTGATCAGAGTGAGTTGCTGGTCTTGTGTTCTTGAAGTTGTTCTGCAAAGGTGAGTCAACTTACTTTAGATACCCCATTTTTGCTTAAGCTTTTACATGTACTTCTATATTGTTTTAAGCTTAACTCTAAACTACAAAAAGTTCTGATTTTGCATGCTTGTTATAGTTTCTTAAGGTCACTTTTTGGTTGAGGGTTGTCCACCCCCTCTTAAGCCTTGTTTGGCTTTGCTTTGTGCCTTTACTTGTGGGCTTTGGGGTCATCTCAATTTGACCTTCTCCCCACTGAAATCCAGAGGATTTTTAGTGGTGGAGAAGTGGTTTTGGAGTCTTGAACAGGGGAGGGACACCCCCCTCTCCTTGTGTCTCATATGCTCGTGTTAATGGCATAGTATGGTAGCATGTATGCTTAGTTTGTTTTAGCACCATTTCAGTCGGTATTTAATGTTATTTTAGCATGATACACCTTTGTTTTAAGTTGGTTTAGTGGTCTCTTGCATGCATCATACACTTGCCTTGCAATCCTCTCGTTTGCCTAAACATGTATCATGCATTTCGACCATCATGCTTGCATGTTTTAACTTAACTTTGAGAAGTTTTAGCCTTGTTTCACCATGTTGAAGCTTTGTTTGGGTTTGTCTTGGTCATGCTTGCCATGCTTTGTATAGCCACCATACATTCTAGCTTGTTAGCTTTGGGTGTGTGAGTCATTAGCATGCTTTACTTGGGCCATTTCAGTGATTTGGTATCACTAGTTATGTTATTTCAGTCCATGTTTCATGCTTGTATGCTTGCATTTGTTATCCTTCCAATGCTTTGAAGAATTGGTGTCTTATGCTCCATGTTTGGGTCATTGTGCATGTCTCTATGCTTAGGCCTTTAGGATGCCATCTCAGTGGGTTTTTGGGCTTATTTTGACATGCCATAACTCTGATTTTCATTGGTTAAGCCATGCCATGTTTGGTTGTAGTAAGTGTAGTGTAGCACCCCTTTGTTGGTCTTGCATGCCTCATGTTTTGTGCTCACCTTTCTAGCATGTTTTGGCCACATTCCATGCATGTTCTAGCCTTGTTTTGGTCTACCTTGGGACTATTTTGGTTCACCTTGGCCCTTTGGGGCTTGGTTGATATGGCCTTGGAACAAGCTCCTTGGCTAGCTTTGAGATTTAAGTCCATTAGTATGCTATGCTTACCCTATGTGCATGATTTGGCAGCACTCTTGGCATTATTTCAGAGCTTATTGCATCATCATATTCTCATGTTCATCCCATCTTGCTCATGTTTGAAGATTGTGCATTGTGGTCTAGCTTATGGACCAATGTATGTGCGTGCATGCCTCCTCTTTTGGTCCCCTGATTTGGGTGTTTTGGCCACTGATTAGGGCATAGCTGAGGTTCCCTCCCCCCTTTTGTTTAAGTCCATTAAGCATGTTTGCTTTCATGATATTTGCATGCTTTGCATTTACATGGTCCATTACAATTGCATACTTGCTCCATGATGTATTATTGCATGCTTCCTCCATTGTATTGGTGATTACATGTTTGGGCTGTTTGCATGATTCTTGCACATGCTCATGTTACATTGACTTAGCTTGTATGCTTAGGTTGATTGCATTGGGTTGCATTGTGCATGTCGCATTACATTAGTTGCATTGCTTTGCATTGTATCTGGCATACATACATTGCATTATGTTTGGTTTGGGGTGTCAAACCAAACACGAGGAATGAGGGACGTTCGTACTTGAAGTGACGAGACGTGCCTCAATCCTCGGTTGCCGACACTCTTGATCCAACATGATAGAGTGTGTAGCATTGATTTGCTTTGTTGCATTCATTCTACATTAATTTGCACACTTGGCACCTTTGGCCATCATGCATCAAAATGCGTGATTGGTGGCCCGAGGTTCGAGAGCCATACTCCCTTGAGTTCATAGCATGATAGGGAGGGTGGTCATACACACGTTGTCTTGTAAATGCCTTGACATGCACTGTCTGTCCTCAGCTGCAGCAAAAATAGAATTTTGTAGGAAGATATGGCCGGTCGGCCATCTTCAGTGCCGGCCGGCTACCAAAATATGGCCGAGAGCCTTACAAATGGTCGATAACCACTTTACAATGGCTGGCGGTCTTATCTCTTGGCCGGTGACATCCCACAGTACTTAGGGAGTGATTCAAAAGCATCCTTGAGATTTGCACAGTTTTCAGAGGTGCAGAGCAGTGTAAACAGAGGCAACATATGGCATGGCAACGGGTTTCCGAGCGAGGCGATCGAGCATGCATCATTCAATCATTCCGAGGTGGAGCTGCGGTGACTTCCTTTTGTAATTAATTTGTTAATTAATTTAAGGTTTGTAGTAATTAATTAGCTAGTTAGTTAGTTAATCATTCGGTTTGTATTAATCTTTCGGACCCTCCGTCGAGAGGGCGAATTTGTAATAAGTATGAGTGCGTGTGTGAATGTCTTCCAACCCCATGTCTTTCTCTCTTTTATTTACTAGCTTTTGATAGTTAGTTTAGGGCACGTTTCAATTAGCATACTTATGCTCGCATGTTTGCATTCATTCATCTGTATTACACACACCGGGCTCGGCGTATCATACTAATTGCATTGTATTTCAATTCCAAGTTGAATACGTGTATCAAGTTGTCACATTTCACATGCCATTCTTAGATTAGCCGAGCCTATTCTGATTGCATTTTGAATGCGTTGCATTAGCCATCTTAACATGAACTTGGATCATACATTTGATTTCTAACTAGTTCTTTATTTTGGTTCGGAGTACACTGTGAGTGTTTATGCTTTAGCATCTTGCATGTGTGTGAGTGTTGCCATGATAGCATGCTTGCGATGAGGCTAACTGCTTAAGTGTATAACTGCCTGAATGCCTGTGGGTGAAGGTTGGGTTGCTTGAATTGGGATAATTCATTGAAATTTGTGATTTAGCCTACTTGCAAGTCGCAAACTTCAAACCATTTCCAAACAAATGGATATGCGATGCTTTGTTCCAAATTAAGCGATCTAGTCTATACTTGTGTGTTGTGCAGATCACATAGTAAATTCTAGCTAATTAACCGGAATAAAAACGCATGTGTTTTTCAAAAACAAGATATCATGCTTAGTACAGGCTGATCTTCGGATCGGGCGAGCGGGGGTGCTCATAGATGACCTTCTCCAATTGTACCCAAGTTTCCGAGCCGAGGCAACTTTGGTGATGACGGACACGTGGCCTTAGGCAATGAGTCAGGGTTTCCTAAATTCCCCCAAAATAAAATATTTAGGTGGCGACTCTGCATCTGGCAAAGCAGTCCATGTTTGGCACTTCTTTCTTAAAAATCAGTTTTCCAAAACGATTTGCCGGATTTGGACTCTTTGGTGATTTATCAATCTCACATCGCACATTTTGAGATCAGATTAAGAACGTGACACTTTGAGTCCGAACTATGGTAAGCCCAAATGAACAAAACAGGATCTTTCCCGGGACGTTCGGGGACGTCCACACATACTTGCATGAGTGTGATTGCCATGTTGCCATGTTTAGGATGCTTGCCATGAGGCTATATGCTTAAGCCTACTTGAGGGTGCCAAATTCAAACCATTTTCAAAAACAAAGATGAGTTGAATTGTTCCAAATTGAGTGAACTAGTCTATACTTGCTTGTGCACATGACATAGTAAAAGCTAGTTTACTAACTAGAATAAGAACACATAATGTTTATAAAATTTTAGGCGAGCGGGGGTACTTAATTCATGACCTTCCCTCCTTGTACCCAAGTTCCCAAGCCGAGGCAATTTCGGTGATGACGGACACGTCGCCTTCGGCACGAGTCAGGGTTTCCTAAATTTCCCCAACAACAAAATATTTAGGTGGTGACTCTGTATCTGGTAAAACAGTTCAATTTTGGCATTATTTGATTTAAAATCGATTTTCCAAAAAGGTTTGCCGGATTTGGACTCTTTGGTGATTATCAGTTTCACATTGCACTTTGTGAGACTAGATTTAGAGCCGCAGGATTCCGAACTGTGAGGCCTTTCTTTCAAACCCTTCAGAAAGGCGGGGGGGAGGGGGGGGGGGCGGAAAAAGGCGAGCCTACAACAGGCATTCAAATAGGTATATCACTTAAGCACTTAGCCTCATGGCAAATATGCTTGATATGGCAAGAATAACACACATGCGATATGCTAAAGCGATAAGTGCTCACCTAGTACTCCAAGGCAAGCCGAAGAAGATAAAAATAATTAGAAGAGATGCATGCTCCTAACAATGCAAATGACTAATGCAATACATAAAAAGATGCAACTAATAGGTTCGGTCATCTAATATGTCATGTAAATCACTTTGATAACATGCGGTGGCACACGTATTCAAGGAAGGAATAAATGACAATGCCATTAGAATGACGAACCAAACCCTATGTATGCAAGATAAATGGATGCAAATCATGGAAAATGCTAAGAGAAACATGATGCTCTATACTATCCATCATAAGCAAGTAAATAAAAGGAAGAAAAAAATGGGGGTTGGAAGACATACACATAATTACAATTTGCCCTTGCACAAGAGGGTCTAAATAAACGTCCTAGCTAATTACGTTAATTATTACAACGCCACAAATTAACTAACTACTCTAGCTAATTAATACAAATTAGAATTAAACTAACCAATTAGTTACAATATGGAATTAATTAACTAATTATTACAAGTCTACTACTTTAAGTACAACATACTACTATTAAACATGATTTTAATGGGTCCCGAGAAACGAGGAATGATTCATGCATGAATACGGATTTCCACCCGAAAATGCTTTGTGTTTGGCTACCAAAATACTTATATTTGGCATTCAGAAAATGCACTATTTTTATCTCATCCTCTGCTCTGTTCTGCAGGAAAAATAACATTGCCTGGTTGAAAAAGGTTGCCGCTGGGCAGAAGAAGTGGTCAACCGTATAGTAAAGGTGGCTTGTGGCCCAATAATCACTGCAGGAAAAATAGGTTTTAACGGCATTTTTTTAAACACCACTTTTCTTAATTCTTAACCGCGTTTTATAACCGCCACATATTTGTTAACCAAAACGACACCGTTTTGTAATTGAAAATGCCTCCAAATGTGGTAGGCACACACGCGTCCTCCGTCATTTCTTATTTTGAATCTCAGCCGTTTCTCTCTCTCAACCCTTATACGCACACATCTCTCTCTCTCTCTCAACCCTCTCTAAGCTCCATCGAAGCTCCATCTGCATCGGCGATTTCGAAGCTCCATCGCCCGCACGATCTGCACCGGCGAGGTAGCGAGCTCCACCGTCTCTCTCTCTCTCTCTCTCTCTCTCTCTCTCTCTTTAGTGAGAGATTCAGAGATTCAGAACTCACCGTTTTATTCTGACTTGATCCTTGTTTGCAGAGATTCAGAGGTTCAGTGATTTCAGAGCGATTTCTATTTCGAAGCTCCATCGCCACCACCATCTGCACCGGCAATTTCGATTTCACTAAGGTGAGCTCCACCGTCTGTCTGTCTGTCTCTCTCTCTCTACCTACACTTTCTATCGCTAAAACTCTCTTTTCTCATCTTCCAGAAGCTCAGATCTGAACTCTGATCCCTCGATTACTCGCATTTCATGCTCCAATGGCGGTAGCACAATTGCCAAGTCTATATATTCAATCTGCTACGAAGATCCCAATCCAATCATCGAAGATCTTCAATCAATCTCCATTTGCGGCCATGTCTTCCATGAGCGCTGGTTAGTCACTTCTACATTCACATATTATAGATATATCTTCACAATTGTTCACTTCAATCGATTATTATTCGAGAACGATCTTCAATTTGATGTGTTTTTTTGACAAACCTAGCCTTCAACAATGTATTGAGTACTGTTCAAATGCGAAGAAGAAACGATGTCCTGTATGCAAGCAGGCCTTTTTTGAGGCCAATGTTAGTCGGCTTTATTTCCAATCAGTACGCAATCTCTATCAGAAATTGATCAATTGCGAAGATAATCCAGGGGAGTTGCATAGGGAAATTGATCATTCGCAACAAGTAAGTTTCTCTATCATTCCCTTTTTTTTTGGAGGAGGAGGGGGGGTATTTTCTTTTTTCTAATAAATTGTAAATATTTTAATTTCAAACTTTGGACAAAGGAAACGAACAATCTGGTTTGGGTTTCTGTTTAGGCTTGATTGGTTCAAGGACAAAGTTGAAACAGTATAACTGCTGAATTTGTTTCAACACCATGTCAAATCTGTGCACATGTTTAGGAAATATCGCTCTGTGGTACCCTTTAATCACATTGCAGTTTGGTACTGTTATGCCATATTAGAAAGAAATTATGAGCAGGAACATTTACTATTCAATTCAAGCAACTTAGTATATGTTTCCAATACTTCAAAATAACGGATAAATGAATCATTTGCCCTCAACAGGAGCATAGAAATAAGGTTAATTGGTATAACACTAAGAAATACTTACTGAAAATGCAATTCTAAAAGTCATGATTAGCCAGGTGTGTAGAGTTCAAACATATAGGCAACACAGTTAGCTTACTACAAACAAATTTGTTTGCAACAGGATTCTTCTCCCTGTCTCTCTCTCTCTCTCTCTCTCTCTCTCTCTCTCTCTCTCTCTCATAGAAAAGGAAAAAAGAACACTTTTGGCATAATTGTGATTTATGTGGCATGTTGGAACAGCTATTAACTTCTGTTTTGTCATTTTACAAGTTTCATTTCTTTTGCTTAGTTGTCAATTGGCACATAATTCATAGCTTCTTTCCACGGGAGTTGCAAAGAATTGACAGCCAAATGCAATGTTCTAGGAAGAGGAGAAGGTCGTGCTCTTCGCAAACTCGGGAAGGCAAAAGAGAAGATAAAGAAACTGAAGGTAAATTCATCACGACCGAATAAGTGAATCGACCATGGTTAATTTGATTCAGGATATTCTAACGTGTGACCATTATCAGGCAACGATCCAAGAACTAAAGACAGCTGTTGAACTAAAAGATAATGAAGTTTCGCGGGCCTTAAAAGCTTCCAAGAAAACTATTCTTGAAGGGGATGTACTGAATGATGTTGATTGGAATTCTAACTCTTCATCCATTAGTGAGGACTTAGCTGTTGAGAAAAACTATTTTTCAAGGTCAGAGGCAGCTTCAGATACAAGAAGTGAAGTGCATAGGCCATGTAACAAGAATGGGGTTTCAGGTTCAAAAAGTGCATTTTGGACAAATGAAGATTGGGAGGTAAATCCCTACCCATACTCTTGGGTATATACATGAATATATACTCCTATGTTCACATAATGTTATGCATACATAGATATGGAATTTGGAAATGTGTGGTAGTTGTCTTGAATGTGAAACTATGTTTCCAAAATGAAGGTAGGTATGATGATGGCTGCTTTACTAAACCTTGTATTCATCTTGTGAAGCATGTTTTCGGGCTAATTTGGCTTGCATTTGCTTTCCTTTCATCATTAATACCTTAATGATTTCATGGTTTTGGCAATGCAAATTTTTGTGTTAACTTGATAGACAATGTCACTCCAAAATCAAAATTAAAAGTACAATGATTTTAGAGGTTGCAACAATTAGAACAAGAGATCAATCATGTTGCTTGCTTATTAACTTTCACATAATTCATCAATTTGGTTAATACTACTAACCTTTGACTCAAATATATTCTTCATATTGGTTGCTGGTGAGGTGAATCTTGCAGAGACACCTGTTTCCAAGGTTATGACTAGAAATCTAGTTTTTGTACTGTACAACACTCTTGCTGTAGAAGCCTTGCAAAAGATGGTGCTAGGTTAGTATTGATCAGAAAGGCCACAACATATTATTTTTCCAGTGTTCTTTCCTAAATTTTTCACATTGAATATGGTCGTGATATTACCACAGGAAAATTCAGACATTTGCCTATTGTGGAGAGTGGAGAGGTCATTGCTTTGCTTGATATAGCAAAGTGTTTATACAATTCTATTGCCCGCATGGAAAGAGCAGCTAAAAAAGGAAAGGCCATTGCAGCTACTGTTGAAGGTGTTGAAAAACAATGGGGGGCATCTATTGTTGGTTTGTAGAGAGTGTATATTAAAAAAAATTCTCTAGCATACCATCTTGTCTATTGCTGGTTTATTTATTTTTCGCTTGATAAACAGGTCCTAACACATTCATTGAAACACTTCGAGATCAAATGTTTAGGCCCTTTTGTCTACAATCATTCCTGAGAATTCAAAGTAGGTAATATCTTCTCTTTTTTTTAGTTCCTTATATTGAATTTATTTTGTTTATTATGTGGCTATTTTTGATAAAATAAATTTCCCAACATAATATTAGTTAGATTACCAATTGTGGCATTGTCAGGATTGCAACTGTCTCGCCAACTGACACAATGTTAATGGCAACAAAGAAGATGGTTGAGTATGGTATGAGCTCTGTTGTTGTAGTAGTTGAAAACAAAACACTCGGAATTTTAACATGAGCATGTTGTTTATTGAATTGACATTGCAAATTTCTTTTGGGTCCTAAAAAGAAATTATGCAAACTTCTACAATTTTTATATGGTAATGTAAAGCATGAATTCTGATAGGTCCCTGCCAATTTTCTATCAGGTCAAAGGATATCTTGATGCAGGTAATAGCACAAAATCTTCCTCCAGAGTCCACTCCAGTGGAGAAGGTGATTTTCTCATTGGGATTTTTCCCACTATCGAAAATTTTACAAGTTTCTGCTTTTCCTATGATCTATAATAAAATAATCTTATGCTTTCTAATTAAATCATAGGTGATGACCCCAAATCCCGAATGTGCAACAGTGGATACACCCATTGTTGATGCTCTGCATATCATGCATGATGGAAAATTTCTACACCTTCCTGTTGTTGATAAAGGTATTTTATATTCACAATCACACAAAAAAGGTTGTATATAAGTTCTTATGATTTTCAATTATAGTTTATGACTAGTATGAATGGTTGAGCATAGATGGAGTAGCGGTTGCTGTTGTTGATGTACTTCATATCACTCACGCTGCTATAGCCACAATAAGTCCTCTATCTTTCGGGGACCATCAATTGTCTTGCATGAGTTTGAGGTATAAAACATAATTGCTATTTTTTACAGATTTTGATAAGTATTAATAGCTAATTCTGCTAGGTAATTAATCATATATAGTATCTAAACTTCAATATTGAAAATTCCTTTTTCAAAATCCGGTATTTTTTTTAATTAGTGGAGAACAATATGGTGTCACCGTTCCCTGCTGTCTTTAGGTGGGAAGCAATGCCGGGGTTAGTAACGATTCGTCACCTAATATGATGCAAAAATTTTGCGATTCTGCTATGGCATTATCTCCAGATGAGGAGGAAGATGCAAAAAGGTTAAACACCTTTTGCTCTTAAGATGATATTACATTTTTAATTGTGTGTGTTTATTTTACATACATATTATTTGTCGTGTTTCAGTGATAATTCTTTCAAATTGGCTTTTGAAAGCATTGAGACAACAAGATCACTTCCCTACCCTTCATCAATTGTGCCTAATACCTTTGGTTTCAAAATTCAAGATAAGAAGGGTCGAATGCATAGATTCAATTGTGGTATGCCTCTTCTTCTGTTTGTCACATTGGCATGCATTCTATAAATGCAGCATAGAATTTGAACCTTTAGATCTCTATTATAAGAAACTACTGATAGAACTAGTTAGATTTATCATTTTGGCTCAGAAACTACAGATTTGTCATTTATCTTTAATTTAGACTTCCATTATCCACATCTTAAGAATTAACATCTCTTAACTGAATTTCTCTAAACTGGTTTTGGAGTTTAGATACACGGAGTTTGACTGATCTTGTGACTGCAATCCTTCAGAGGGTGGGGGATGAAATTGATCGCAACAACTTGCCTCCTATTTTGGTATATAATCAATATCTCATTTCTTATTTCGATTCTTAGTTTTTACTTATGAGCTCATGGACAACCACATTTTCAGTATGAAGATAAAGATCATGACAACGTTTTACTTGCGTCAGATAGTGATCTTGCTGCAGCTGTGGACCGTGCAAGGTTAGCCGGTTGGAAGGTAAGAATGGTCCTTTCAGTGCTTATTTCACAAGTAAACTGAAGGAAGCTAAGTTACCCAAAGCAAATATTTTTTCTCCTTAACCTTCCTTTAAATTTTTTTTAACAGGTATTAAAGTTGCATTTAGATCATTCAGGAACACAAGGTCATGGGAGAGGATCACAATCTGTAGGTGTAGAGTATGCTCAATCAGATTTGTGGGCTTCAGCATACAATGCTTTAGCTCCAGGGGCTGCACTAATTGCCGGATTAAGCATGTTAGCATACTTGAGGAGGAATGGTAATTGATAATTATTTATACCCTTCTTTCAGTTTATAAAATTGATGTATTGGGAGCAGCAGTAGAAGAAGAACTGAGTTTCTGTGACTACCAAGGATAAAGCTAAAATTGATCAATGATGCTGGCTGGCAGGTCTCATGCTCAAATTTGTTTTTGTATATTAATATCTCAATAATTTTATCGAGTCAGAACCAACAACATACATGAATTGCATTTGTATTTCTGTGGTTAGTTTTGTATCCATAAAATTATTGTTTATATCTGCAGGGAATTATTTATTCATTTATTATTTTTTTCTGTTGTGTATTCCCATAGTTTACATGATGGGATAGGTGAGAATTGTTTGTGAGGAGGATTTGTAGCTTCCTGAACTCTGGATTTGTGCATTATTAATGGATAATAGGCAGCATATGAAATTTTCAAATGTTGTTTTTCTGCAGTGAAGTTGTCAAACATTCATTATTGAACCATATATGAAATTAGGAAAATTCTATGATACACACTCATTTGTACACCTCTAGTTACAAATTTTGAAATATTTGATTATGATATTTGAAGAAATTGTTTATTTATTATTTTAATAAACATCAATTATTAGTTCTTAATAATTGTTTATCATAGGTATTTTTTTTTTGTTCAACCACATAAAATTAGCACAATATTTAAAAAAAAAAAAAAAGAAGCTATGGCGGCATTTTTTAAACGTCACTATATCTCAACCTTAACGGCTAAATTTTTAAAATGCATACATGTCTATGACGGCATTTCAAAACGTCACTAATTATCATAGTGTGACGTCAGAGACTGCTAGGTAAGACATTTGGCGGCGTTTTTAAAACGCCATAAAGCTATAGCGACGGCCGCATCCTTGACGTTTGGTGATAAGCTCCACAAAAAGAATTGGCGGCATTTTCGGCACTTATAGTGGCGTTTTTTAAATGCCGTTGAAAGTAGATTTTCCAGCAGTGAATGTTTGGTACTGCCCTACTGCAACAGACATAAAACAGAGCACAAACAGAGTATTTTCAAGGGATGTTTGTCCACACTGCCTCTCCTTATCATGAAACAGATCAAAAGAGTGGTAGGCTTGATTCGCAAGCCATCAATCGACGCAAAGTCCTTGTCTGATGACTTATGAACCAAGGGCAAAAGCTTAATAAATGAAGCATAAAAGACCAACAAAAACCTCTCCCTATTATGATATTGATCAAGGGAAGTGGTTGACTTGATATTTTGAACCATTATCATCACAAGAGATTAGGAAATGGGCCAAAACTTAAAGGGTTCAATTAATGTCCGATTGAACCCCAAATCATTTTATTATTTTGTTCCATTTTAGCCCCAATTTTTATTGCCTCTCTTAATTACCTTTATATTCATTAGTCATTTTAGTGCAAAGTGAAAGTTAAGTCCACTAATGGAGAGAAGTGTCAAACAAAGAGTTATTTTAGGAATGAGAGAGAGATCATGCCTTTGGTAATGAACCTCGAAGAGATTAAACCATTAAGCACAAGTCTCCTCTCAAGCTTAAACAGCACTCACTTTGAAGCAACTCTCAAAGGAATAAAAAGCCAAGAAAGGAGGGAGGGTGCAGAGGTGATTGTGCCATGAACACAAGTATGAAAGACATTAAATGAATGCCATCAACTCAAATAGGTTGGTGTCTAATGCCTAGAACACCAAACCTATGAGGACCATTACACTACAAGCATACTATACAAAGCATAAATGAAATACATGACCTAAAACAGTCCTAAAGCAGTCAAAAATAGTGCTGGAATCTACATGGAAAAGCTTGAAAAAGTAAGCTACAACATTGAGGAAATTGAGACAGTAAACAAACACAAGGAGGGGAGGCTAACCCCTCCATTTTTTGGACTTCAAAAGAACATTTGAGCCTCTGAAAACCTCTGAAATTCAGTGGTAAAAAGCTCAAAAAAAGTTGATGAAAAGATGGGAAACACAAGGGCAAAAGCTTAGAAGACAATGTTCAAAGAAAGGTGGTCAACCCCTCTACCTTCGATAGCTTTTAAGCACAAATTTAAGCCCATAAACACAGTTGAAAAATGATCCAAAAATAGAAAATGAAGATGGTGAAGAAATAAAAGAAAGAAGGTAGGAGTTATACCTCTTGAAGATGAGTAACTCTTTGAATTATAAACCACCATTTTCTCAACCTCAAGAGCTAATATTCAAGCTCAATAACCTCAGCAAAGAACCTTCAAGAAGATTGGTTTAAGGAGCCTAGGTAAGGTATGTATAGATGTGTATAGGTTACAAGGAAGAGAGAGATATTTTTTTCTAAGAATTTGGCTTCACCAAAATTTCCTAACCTAATTTAATTAAAGGGGGTCAAGTATATATAGAAAAATATGTTAGGCTCTCGGAAATATCAATACAGAAATAGCTAGTGCAGTGCATGTATCTGTGGAGATAGTTGGCACAGTTGGCAAAAATATATGGTTTTATTGACACAAGTGGCCGGTTGGCCACTAAGGGGACAACCGTACACTCATTTGTGGCCAACTGGCCACTAAGTGGCCTGTAGGCCCCTGGGTGGTCAGACTTGAAAAACTGCTATTTTGGTACAAAAGTGGTGCATGGTTTGTAGGTTTCTGTGGCTCAAAACTAAGGCTTCCTACTAAGGAAATCAAGCGTTTGACAAGTGTATAAATTCATCATTGGGTGATCAATCGGCGATACCCAAGTCTTAAGGGCGTTCAATATGGTGTACGTACTACCTAAGGAGTTTTAAGCAGAAGTAGGAAATCAGGAGGGTCAGGAGTATGAGCCCATAGAAGTTTCCACTGAGGCCTCACAAGCTAGTATAGTCCAAGATGACTCTAAAGTAGCCAAGCCCATGGACACTGATGAAGAAAATGAAGAGGTAAGCATAGTTACTCTATCATACCCCTTTGAATATCCCACATCATCAATGACTCAGCATGTTAAACCCTTTTACATTAAGGCATACTTTGATGGAATAGAAATAAACAGGGTACTAGTGGATAATAAGGCAGTAGTAAATCTGCTTCCTCGTTCATCTTTGAAAAAGTTGGGCAAAAGGAATCCCAGGTTGATCCCAACAAGCACGACCATTGCTAGTTTTGCTGGGGACAAACAGATGGCCCAAGGCATACTACCCATTAATTTGAGTATGGGAACATGGCATTCTATGACTGGCTTTTTTGTCATAGACATCAATGCTAAGTATAATGCTTTTGCTTGGTAGAGATTGGATCCACACCAACAAATGTGTGCCCTCCTCTTTACATCAGAAGGTGATGATAACTTTGAGCAATGTGGAGATAGAGGAGATAAATATGGACCGACAGCCCTTTACTACTTGTGCAGATTTTGCAGAAGCAAAGTTGTATATTAAAGGGGTGGTTCTATAAGCATACTGAGGAAGCCTGATGGAATAGCCGAAGTTACGACTGATGAGGAGTTGGCACACCTAAAATACTTGGTACAAGAGAGTACTGATGATGAATATAGCTACACTATCAAGGATACAAACAATGCCTGGTTGTAGGCAGGAGGATCAAGAAGCCAGACCTTTGGCTTTGGTGAAGTTCTTGACATTGGACATCAAGGCAATAGTTTAGAAGGTTCAGAAGAAAGAAAGGGAAGCCACGATGATTCGTTGCTGCAAACCTGAGTAACAGGAGGCCAAACCGTTGGCTTTAAGCAAATATTGTGCATTTGATATTGCGACTAAAGTCTAGGAGATAGAGGAAGAAGAAGCTCTATGGACAGACTTTGTTTATAAAGAAGAAATAAAAAAGGCTGAGCCAGGAAAGGTTGTGACAAATCGAGATGAGAGGATTGTTTCGAAGCCAGCAGAAGCTGAAGAAGAGACAATGGTAAGCACTTAGGTGCAAGATCCTTCAGAGGAGATCAATCTAGGGGATGCATTAATACAACAACCTACCTGTATTAGTGTCTGGTTGGATTCCAAAGCTTGGAACCAGTTATTGGCCCAGCTGAAAGAATATAAGGATTATTTTGCTTGGTCTTACAATGATCTACCTGGTTTGGATAGGTTACTAGTGGAACATTGACTCCCAGTTAAGCCAAATTTTAAACCTTACAAGAAAAAGCCTAGACGAATGAGTCTTGAGGTAATTCACAAGGTGAATGAGGAGATTGCTTGGTTCCTCAAGGACGGCTTTATCAGAACAACCAGGTATGTTAAATGGCTATCCAATGTAGTGCCTGTGATTAAGAAGAATTGCAAGTTGAGGGTATGTATTGATTTCAGAAATCTGAACCTGGCAACTCCAAAAGATGAGTACCCCATGCCTGTAGTAGATCTGCTAGTAGACAGTTCAGCAGGATACAACATCTTGTCAATGATGGATGGCCATTCTGGCTATAACCAGATATGCATAGCAGAGGAAGATGTTCACAAGACAGCTTTCAGGTGTCCTGGGAATATTGGGACCTTCGAATGGGTTAAAATGCCATTTTGTTTGAAGAATGCTGGAGCAACCTATCAAAGAGCAATGAACATCTTCCATGATCTCATTGGGGGATACTTGGAGTGTTACATTGATGATATTGTGGTAAAATCTCAGTCTATGGAAGAGCATCTGGTCCGCTTGACAGCATCCTTTGAAAGAATAAGGAAATTCAAGCTAAAACTCAATCCACTCAAATGTGTTTTTGGTGTGTCAGCTGGAAACTTCTAAAGGTATATAGTACACAAGAAGGGAATACATATTGATTAGAACAAAGCCAGAACCATCATTGAGGCCAAACCTCTATCAAGTAAGAAATACTTGCAAAAATTTCTTGCTCAGGTTAATTTTCTTCAAAGGTTTTTTTCCTAACACTGATGGAAAACTAAAGTTTTTTCTTCTCTGTTGAAGTTAAAAAATGAAGAAGACTTTAGGTGGATAGCAGAGCATCAAGGTGCTTGTGAAGGAATAAAAGCTTACTTGGCCAAACCTCCAGCGCTGATGCCACCAAGAAAGGACATGCCTTTGAAGTTACACATTACTGCAGCTGAAGAATCATTAGGAGTCTTTTTGGCTCAGGACAATGAAGAAGGCAAGGAACAAGCACTATATTACCTTAGTAGGCTTTTAAACTCTTGTGAATGTGAATACTTAGTTGTTGAAAAGTTGTGTTTAGCCTTGGACTTTGCAGCAATAAAATTAAGATATTTTCTTTTGCCTACTATTGTCTTTGTAATTCCAACCACAGATTTAGTTAAACACATATTATCTAGACCTATACTAAGAGGAAGAATAGGCAAATGGATCATGGCTTTGTCAGAGTTCCATTTGGATTATGTTCCTCAAAAGGCAGTAAAAGGACAGTTATTGGCCAATTTTTTAGCTGATCATCCATACCAATCAGAGTGTCAAGAAACAATGGATCTTGATACAGCAGATTTAGAGCCATGGCAGATGTGGTTCGATGGATCAAAGGCTAATGGTCTGGTGGGGATAGATGTTGTGATTAAATCACCCCAAGTAGCAGAAACCACACATGGTTTTAGAATTGATGAAATTAGTTGTTTTAACAATCAAGCTGAATACGAACCCTTGACTATGGGACTTGAGATACTTATTGGTTTATAGGCTCATGTAATTGGTATATTTGGAGATTCTCAATTGGTAATTAATCAAGTAAAGGGAATCTTTAAATGTCAAAGTGCAAGCATGTTGCCATACTTTGTTGCTGCAGTACATTTGCTCTCCCTTTTTCAAGTGGCAGATTTGACGTATATCCCAAGATTTGTGAATCACAAGGCTAATAATGTGGTTCAAAAAGTTTCGAATTTCAGAAGAAAGGATAATAGTACTCAGATAGATATGGGCCAAGCAACATATTAGAAGTTGGTACCACCTTTAGCAAAACAAGGTTTATTGGTAGAAGCCAATTAGAATGACTTGGAAGAGGAAGATTGGAGACATCCAATCATTCAGTACTTGATTGGCCCATCTTCGAAAGCTAGCAAAAAGCTTAAGTTACAGTCCGTGCAATTTATGATGTATAGGAATGCTCTTTACAAAAAAGGGGTAGATGGTCTCTTATTAGAGTGTTTGGGACCAAAGGAAACATTGGCTGTCATGGCTGAGGTTCATGAGGGCGTTTGTGGTGCTCACCAACTTGGAGTTAAGATGAGATGGTTGCTTCGAAGGCACTCTTATTATTGGCCAATCATCCTTAAAGACAACATAGAGTATGCAAAAGCTTGCCAGGGATGCCAAAAGCTTGGTATGATAAGACTTGTTCCAATAATTGATTTACATACAGTAGTGAAACCTTGGCCCTTCGAACGACACTTAAAAGGAAGAAAAGAAAAAACCATTGATCAAAATTGGACGACACTTCAGCCCAATTCATAGTAGATAAAAACATAGTTTGAAGAACCATAATCCCTACTAAGCTCTGTTCTCAAACTTATACTTGATATGAACCATCCTGTACAGTCTCACTGCAAAAGCATATACCAAGTGAAAGAAACAAAACACCCATATGAGGGAGGGGGGTAGGGTTAACCTGCCTTAGATTTTTGATATGATATAGGCTGCACTATTTCAAACAACGGGTTTCACAACATCCTGCATATGGGTGGCATCCTTTCCTAATTTGGAATAGTCACTATAGCTTCACTATATACAACTAGGTTAAATGGTCGAAAGGGTACCTCAGCAAGATTTACCTAATATACCTCTCACACCTAACACCAAGGAGTGAAAAGGCGGATCAAGTGGTACAGCGGTAATCCAGATCCAAGGGTTGTGTTTCCAACATGGCAGAGCCCGTGACCAGTCAACCTTTTGGACAAGCCTCTGGCAACCATCCAGGAATAGTAGATGGAAAACACAGTGACTTAAAATAACCATGCAAATGTAATGCAAAAGAAAATATAACTGTAGATAAAATGTCACATCATGAAGTTCGAGTCAAGTTCTCTAAGTCCCCAGTAGAGTCGCTAGAAGCTGTAGCTTGCTTTTCGTGCTCATTTCGGATATGACTAGCCCTACAGTTCGGACTCTCGTGGTTCTGAATCTGACTTCACAAGTGCAATGTGAAATAGTGAAAACACAAAAAGAGTCCAAATTCGGCAATTCTTTTTGGAAAATCAATATTTGAATCAAATGCAAAAAATGGACTGCTTTGCCAGATTATAGAGTCACTACCTAAATATTTTTGAAAAATTTAGGAACCCGAGACTCATGCTAAAGGCTACTTATCCGTTATCACCAAAGTGTCTCGGCTTGGGAACTTAGGTACGAGAGGGGAATTTCATAAATTGAGCACCCCACTCGCCCGATCAAAGATCGGCCTCTACTAATCATGATGTGATTCTTATTTACATTATATGCTCTTGTTCCAATTATTAGCTATTTTTACTATGTGACGCACACAAGTATAGATTAATTTGCAAAAGTTGGAACACTTTGATTTCATGTTTTATTTGAAAAATTGTTTTAATACGCGTCAACTAAAAAGGTGATTTTGTATGCACATTAAACAATTTTATCCCAATTTTCGCAATTAGCCTTCATCCACCGGCATTAAAAGAGTTATATCATTTAAGCATTTAGCCTCATGGAAAGCATGCTTCGACATGGCAACAATCACACGCAATGCAAGAAGCTAATGCAATAAACGCTCACCTAGTACTCCGAGGCAAGCCAAACAAAGAAAAATAATCAGAAAACATGCTGTAGGCACCCCATTTTTGATGGCCCTTAAGACTTGGACATCATTGCAAGAACACCCAATGATGAGTTTATATGCTCGTCAAGTGCTTGAAGAACTCAGCGGAATACCACAGCTTTGAGCCTTTCAAACCCTATACCCCTGTTGTCTTCATTCTTGGACTAAGCCTTGGTTCTTCAAGCCTACAACCCTTGGTGGCCTGCCGGCCATCACTTTTTGGTTGCCGGCTACTGATGTGGCCTGACGGCCACCAGTGTGTTTTGCAGATATTTTGTGACAACTGTGCTAGCTATTTGCATAGATGCATGCATCTTCACCCATGTGTAGGGCTGGATGTTCTTGATGGAAATTCATGTTTTCTATATATACCACGCCTCCCTCTCATGTTTCGAGGTTAGAAAAATTTTAGAGCAAAATATTTCCTCTTTCTGTAGCAAATTCCTACACTTTTGCTTACAAATCTTCAACCTTTGCCTATACACTCTTAACCAAACCTCTTCATCTTTGAGCTGAGGTATTCTTGAGCCTTGTTGGAGCTCTAGAAGGTGTGTTTGCTTGGTTTTGTAGCTTGGAATTGGTTTTCTTGTTCAAAGGGATAAGGCTTTGCCTATTTGCTTGCTTTGTCTACTCTTTTTCTTGTTATTTCCAATTTTTTTTGAGCTATAAAAACTTCTATATTTTTTGGCTAAAACTTGGGTTTTAAGGCCATTAAAGGTTGATGGGTGGTTCACCCTTCTTTGTACCTTGTTTTGAAGGCCTTTGCCTTTGTGTTTCCTACCCTTTTATTACCTGTTTTTGAGCTTTTAAACACTGATTTTTAGAGTTATTTTAGTGGCCAAATCATGTTTTGAAGTGTAAATTTGGAGGGGTTAGCCTCCCCTCCTTGTGTCTTACTTACTATCCTAGTTTGTACCATGTTTTAGCATATTAATCTAGCTTTTGTTAGCATAATTCCAGCATGTTTTAGGACTTATTTTAGACTATTTTAGCAATTTTTTTGGTTGATAGTTGCATTTGATCTTTATTTGCATGCTTGTAGTGTAATAGTCCTCATGAGTTTGGTGTTCTAGGCCTTAGACGCCATCTCCTTTGAGTTGATTGCATTTATTTATGGCTTTACATACTTGTGATCACCCTTAATCATCTCTGCAACCTCCCTCCTTTCTTGGCTTTTGTTTTACTTTGAAAGTGGTTCAAATAACTTGTTTGTTTGAAGCATGAGATTGAGATGTCATGCTTAACGGTTTAATCTCTTTGGGGTTCATTACCAACAGTATGATGTCTCTTTCATGCCTAAAACAACTTTTGGTTTGAACCTTCTTTCCATTTCGAGGACTTAAACTCACCATTGGATTCAATTGGTTAAAGAATGGATGGTAATCTGAAATGGAGTAATTAAAACTTGGGACTAAAAGTGTGCAAGATAACAACTTGTTGTGTTCAATCGGATGTGAATTGAACACATGGAAGCTTGAGGCATTTCATACTCATTAGTGATGAAATGATTCAAGTTTCCAAGGTCACCACTTCCCTTGATCAACTCATGAAAGGGAGGAGGTTAGAGTCTTATTTTATTGCATTTATTGAAATTGTACACTTTGGTTTATACCATCATACAATGAAATTGCTTGAGTTGATGGTTTGTGGACCAAGTCTTGTCTCTCCTTTGATTTCTTCATGAAAAAGAGGGGTGAGTTGTGCAAAAAAAACCCTTGAAAACTTCCTATGCATGCTCTGTTTGTTCTTTGTTGTAGCCTGATGAACTAGGCAGCAGTGGTCGGCCGGCCATCACTGGTGGCCGGTTGGTAATCACTGGTGGCTAGTCGGGCAGCAATGCAAAATTTAGCAGTATGTTCATCAAGCAGAGTAGAGCTATTCTAGAAGTGGACAAAGGTGTTAGTGTTCTATTGTGTAACAGAGGACTTTCGAAAGCAAAACAATGGCTTTTCGGGTGGAAACCAAGCATGTGCATGTGCATTCCTGGCATACCGAGCTTGTTTTAGCTTAAATACTTAGCTTAGGTGTTTGTTATAATTAATTAGTTAGTTGAACTAGTTATTCGATTCCATTTTGTAAATTTTTTAGTTAACTAGAATAGTTAATTAATTCATGTTGTTGTAATAATTAGTTAAGTAATTTAGCTATTTATTCATTTTGTTTTGTAATAATTAACTTAGCTTTAATTAGTTAGTTAGTTAGTTCATTCGGACTCTTCTTCATGAGAGCGCAATGTAATAATGTGTATGTCTTCCAACCCCACGTCTTTCTCCCTTTTATTTACTAGCTTATGATGGTTAGTTTAGGGACATCATGTTTTGTTTAGCATACTCCACGTTTGCACCCATTTGTATTGCATGCACCGAGGCTCGGTTCATCATTCTAACTGCATTGTTATTGCTTATACTTCTTTAAATATGTGCTTAGACCTCATGCTATTTCATTGATTCATATGCCAAATTAGTAGCCGAGCCTATTTAGATTGCATATTGCATGTGTTGCATTAGTCATATAGCATAGTTAGGAATCATGAATTTTTCTAACTCTTTTGTTTATTTTAGCTTGGAGTACGAGGTGAGCCTTTTACTTGCTTTAGCATATCGCATGCGTGTGATTGTTGCCATGTCTAGCATGCTTGCCATGAGGCTAATTTCTTAATTGCTATAACTACTTGAATGCTCGTGGATGAAGACTTGTTGCTTGAATTTGAATAATTTGAGTAATATTCATATGCAATCACATTTTCAAGTGGTACATATTTCAAAACAATTTTCAAAAAACAAAACATAAGTCAAAATGTTCCAATTCTTGCAAAGTTAGTCTATACTTGTGTGTGTGCGCTTCACATAGTATTGTTAGCCTAATAAATCGAAACAAGAGCATATAATGTACATAAGATTCATATCATGATTAGCAGAGTCTGATCTTTGATTGGGGAAGCGGGGGTGCTCAATTCATTCATGACCTTCCCCTCTCGTACCTAAGTTCCCAATCCGAGACAATCTTGGTCATGATAGACACGTGGCTTTTGGCACGAGTCAAGGGTTTCCTTAATTTCCCCAAACCAAAATATTTAGGTGACGACTCTGTATCTGGCAAAGCAGTCCAGATACACTGTAGGGCTTATTTCGCCTTCCGAAAGGGGGGGCAGAAAAGTTGAGCTACAGTTTCTGGCGACTCCGTTGGGTTAATTAGAGAACTTGACTTGAACTTCATGATATGAAATTTTATCAACACTTATATGTTTCTTTTCATTGCATTTGCATTGGTGCATTTAAGTCGCTGTGTTTGCCTTTTGCTATTCCTGGACCGTTTGCCGGAGGCTTGCCCAAAAGCTTGCCAAAAGGTTGACCGGTCACGGGGTCTACTACGATGGGAACATAACCCTTAGATCTAGACTACCGCTGTACCGTTTGATCCTCTGTGCACTTCTTGGTGTTAGGTGCAAGGGGTATATTAGGTAGTCTTGCTGAGTTACCCTTTTTGACCATTTGGCCTAGTTGCATATCAAAGCCGTATAGATTGTTCCAAACTAGGGCATGATGCTGACCCAAATACAGGATTGTGTAAAACTGCACTGTTTGAAGAGTGAACCCTAGCTCTTGACGAAACTAGGACAGGGTAACCCTACCCCCTCATAGAGGTGTTTTGGCTCTCACTTAACTGGTATGTGCTTTACAGTGAAACTATACAGGAATGTGTGTATCAGTTGCAAGTTTGGTATCCATTTTGGAGGGCAGAATTCAATGTTGAGTGCAGTCCTGCAGCTTTGATTACATTTGTGTGTCGTTAACGTCTAAGCTGAGGTGTTGTGCAGTTTCTGAATACTGCTTTCTTTTTTCTTTATTTCTTTTTGCTAGGTAGTATAACACCATAGCTTCAGATAGTTCGGATATCCCCCAAGCACTCTGGACCCGTGTTAGAAGGATTTGCAAAACCGGAGATCTTGTTGGGGGACAACCTGTGTATACTTCACTCCCACTGGTTACTAGATGGAGGAGAGTCAGACAGAGTTTGTCGGTCCAATTTCTATAGCAGTCACCCCTCACTTCACCCGTATCTAGTCAAGCTCAGTCTTCTACATCTAGTCCTGTATGAGATCACTCACTAATTTCGATGGATGGAGGACTTGATTCACCACCTTTAGCAAATAGTTGAAACCATGCAGCAAGACGCTGCTCATCAAGCTGAGGTCATAACACGTCAGGCTGAGGTAATAAACAGGCTGCAACAACAACAACCACAACCAGCAACAACTTCTGCATCTCTTGCACCTTCTACGGGTATCCCAGCACACGCAGCTACTGCCCATGCTGACAATCAGGGCAATCCAAATCAAGGCAATCCGGCAAGGCCTATCCCACCACACGCCTCCAAAGCAATTGTGTATCAAACCGAGGCTACATTTGAATTTGAGGTTGAGCTGATTGTGCTTAAGGTCAACATGCTAGAAAAGCTATTCAAGAGAGCACAGGGTGTTAATTCCATTCCCGACATAGAAGACGGGTATACCGACTCTGTAGTGACATTGCAAGATTGGTTCAAAATGCCACACATCGATAGATTTGATGGATATGGAGATCCCATGGTTCATCTTCAGCTGTTTTCAAACATTTTGCGGCCGATGGGCTTGACCAGGTTGCAGAAGCTCTCACTCTTTGGCCAAACCATGTTGGGAATAGTAGCGATATGATATGCAAAGCTAGAGGATTTTGTGAAGCAGAGTTTGGAGAAAATGGTTAAGGCCTTCGTTGCACAGTACTCGTACAACACACAAATTGAGGTCACAACTCGTGATCTCGAGGCAATACACCAGGAACCAAAAGAGCGCTTTTCAGAATTCATGACAAGGTGGAGGGCCAAAGATTCAATGATGACCACACGACCTTCAGAGAAAGATCAAATAAGGATGGTAGTCTGCAATTTGCGCGGGATATTATTGCAAAAAATGATCGTCCAACCTTTGTTCACATTAACCAAGCTCCAAGAGATTGGGGTTCAGATTGAAGACGCCATGAAACAAGGGCAGATTACTGATGAGAAAGAGCCTTTTGTGTGCAGTTCCAATGCAACTGCCACTGGTAGCATAGCTGCGTGGCCATCGGATGTGAGCGTTGTCACCACCACAACTAAGACCGCCAATCCCTTTGCCAATACAGCACCACAAACTTCAAACAACCTTACTCCATCCTAGAGGACCTTTGCCTCACTCTACATGACTTTACCTCAAGCCATGAAGGTGTTGATAAAAAAGAGGCATCTCAAGCCATTAGAGCCTCCCTCACTACCTGATTCGCTCCCACCCAAACACAACCCAGCCAAATATTGTGCATTTCACCAGCAACAGGGTCATAATACCAACCAATGCTTTAGAGTACATCATGAGATTCAAGACCTCATTCACAATAAGGTGATTACACCACCCGAAAAAGCAAATGTGACCGCCAACCCTCTCCCACAATCAAGTTCCCCGACCACAGAAACTAACCTTATCCATACACTGGCCATCTCCTATCACCCCAGTGTATATATTAGCCCTTCCCACCTACCCAGACCGACGATGTTCATTCCTAAAAGCACAGATTTGTGCGTAATGAACACGTCCATATTTCAACCTAAGCCTGTGGTGGTGACAATGCAATATAAGGGAGGTTGTCCTTAGAGGAAAGTGTGAGTTTGTTGCCTGGGTGCTTTGAGGACTTGCCTAAGGGGGTGTATAATCCAAGCTGCTACATTATGCCGATTGATCAAGCCAAGCTGGAAGTGATATTGCCAACTATAGTGGAGGTCAATGTGGTTAGGGAGGATGGCCTGAGCTAAAGTTTGGATGATTTGGCAGAACTTGAGAAGGACTTAGACAACCTACAGTTCTTTGACGAACAAGATCCAAGGGATGTGCGGATTGGCTAGTTCGATTTGAATCGATCAACTGACAACTTTGGGTGGTTGAGTGATGAACCAGACGGGGAGGAAGGAACTGAAACAAAATTGGAGGAAAAGGGAGTAAGAATTGCTATAGTGGCCGAAATGGCCGATGAAAAGGGAAAATTGTCGGAGAACATTGGTGTGAACAATTCAGCTCAGGAACTGGGCACTGTGAGTACTCTGGACATAGAATAGTAAGCTACGCTAAAGTAGTTTGCACAAGAGAGGGTTGAAGACAACCAGGAAGCTATAATAGCCCAACACTCCGCAGGGGAAACTTGTGAGGTGAAAGTGATCCGAACGGAGCTGGACAACTGTTTGTCGGCTGCCGGAGGTGTATGGTGGGAGAATGAAGATCGACATCTAGCTCACACCGAGAAGGACTGGGGTTAGTGCCTCCCAGACAACACATGGTACACTGAAGAGATTGACCACATGACAAGAAGTGGGCGGTATTTGAAGCCACCGCACTTAGATCAAGCTGAGACATCTGGGAAGGATAGACAGGTTGAGAAACAGAAAGAGAAGCAGTCGGAAGAAGAAGTAGTGTTGAAGCAACTAAAGAAAATCCAAGCTGACTTCTCAATTTGGGGTCTGTTTATGGCCTCCCAGGTGCAACGACAGGCTGTACTGTTAGCAATGGACAAAGCTAAATTGTCCTTTGACACTACCCCTGAACAGCTTATGGGACTGGTCTTCCCAGGTGGTGCCGAGCCAACCCTAACCTTTTCTGACAAAGAGTTGTCGCTGGAAGCTCAGCTCATAACAAACCTTTGTACGTATCAGTTGAGTGCAAGGAAAAATGGGTACCGGTGGTGTTGATAAACACCGATTCAGCAATCAACATCTGTCTTTCTCGCACATCTTATTCTATCGGCCTTAGACCGGCAGACTTCATGCCCACAGCCCAAGTAATTCAAGCATATGATAATACTAGTAGGGAGGTTATGGGTACGATGTAAATCAGAGTCCAAGTAGGTCTGACTCAGCAGGATGTCAAGTTCTATGTCCTGGATGTCCCGGCCACCTTCAACTTACTACTAGGGAGACCTGGGCTACATCATGTGAAAGCAGTCTCCTCTACTCTTCATCAATTGCTAAAATACCCTCACGGGAAAGGAGTGGCGATTGTTTTCAGGAATTCATCTATCCATCCCCTGCCGGAGGTAACTACATTGGTGTTGGAGATCATTCATTGCAAGGAGGATGTATTCCTCTTAGGGTTTATGTTGATTAATGCCCGAGTAGTGCAGACCATCTTGGTAGCAGATGAGGGCATGTATGTCAGCGTCTAGTCTGTTTATTTCATGAATAAATTGCAGCATGTGCCAGGAATGGGGCTTGGAAGAAGTGGCCAAAAAGGTGTCACAACATTGGCCGATGTGCCACATAATCCGTATACCATTGGTTTGGGATATGCACATACCAAAGAGGATTAGGTCAGAAAAAGGGAAGAGATGGCAGGCAGAGTTAGAGCCAAGCAGGCTGGGAAACACTATGAGCCCATTCACAAGCCAATCTAGGGAATGCTAAATGGTTGCTTTGTTCGGGAATGAGAAGATTTCCCCTTTTGCGGCTTTCCTGAACCCTGGATGAATTCCACAAAGCAGCATGTTCTTGGGTTTGAAATCTTCTTTGACCTGCAGTTGCAAGATAGTGATGTTGAGGAAAAGAATGAACCAAGTGCTGAAGCTGAAAAGAGCATGGAAAGTGACTCAGCCAATAACGAGCTTGAAGTAGGGGTAGCACTGGCATGTCTCCTTACAAATCCTCCGGCTGACTCAAAGAACTTGTAGGATGACCTTATCATCTCCATGATCGGGGACCAACCAGGTGTGAACACATCCAGCAGCATTTTGAATGCATCAGAAGCACCATTTCATATCTGGCAGCTAGAGGAGGGTACCTGTCTAGTTCTGAGTCGGGTGATGAGCTAGAATTTGATTCTACAGAGTCTGTGGAGTCGGAAGCATATTCTGGTTCTTCTGAGTCTAAGTCTGGTATTCTTCGAGGTGATAACCAGGATACCAAGGTCTTGTGTAGGTCCTCTTTTTCTTTTTCTTTTGTCGGTTGTAACCGAAGAGCTGAACCTTATGAATGAGAACGCAGCTGATTATGAGTATTTCTCTGTGCCACTTATTTATTGCATTGACCAAGATTTTCAAAATTCTAATATAAACAAAGAGGAAGGAATTCCTCCGGTTTTGAAAAACTTGATTAATCGAGGGGAGGAGAGGTTTGCAAAACCTTGAACTGATGAAATCATTACTATTAATGTGGGTACTGAGAAGGATCAGCATCTGGTACAGATCGGGTCCACGCTGTCTTCAGAGGAGTGTAAGCACTTAGTCGCTTTATTAAAAGATTTCAAAGATGTTTTCACGTGGTCCTACGAAGACATGCCGGCAATCGATCCTGAGATTGTACAGCATTGGATCCCTCTTGATCTCGAGGCCTGACCCGTCAAGTAAAAGTTGCGAAGAATTCATCCAGATTTGGGACTGAAAATCAAAGAAAAGGTCACCAAGCAGATCGAGGTAGGTTTCTTGTTAGTATCTGAATATCCGACTTGGCTGGCCAACATTGTCCCAATACCGAAAAAGGATGGTAGAATCCGAGTGTGTGTGGACTTTTAGGACTTGAATAGAGCCAGTCCAAAGGACGACTTCCCTCTATCGTACATTGATGAATTAGTGGACTTCACTATGGGTCATGCATTACTATCCTTCAGGAATGGGTTTTCTGGGTATAACTAGATTCTGATGGCGCCCGAGGACAGAGAGAAAACTGCATTTACTATGCCATGAGGTACCTACTACTATCGGGTTATGCCGTTTAGGCTGAAGAATGTAGGGGCTATTTATCAAACGACTACAACCACCATTCTGCATGACATGATCCACAAAGAGGTTGAGGTGTACGTGGATGACATGGTTATCAAGTCCAAAGAAAGAGAGGGCCATTACACCTCATTGAAGAAATTCTTTCAATGGATCAAAGAATACAGACTGAGGTTGAATCCACAGAAATGTACTTTCGACGTAACAGCAAGGAAAATACTAGGCCTTTTGATCACACAGAGCGGCATCGAAGTAGATACTTCCAAAATCAAGGCCATCTTAGAAATGCCACCACCAAGGATTGAAAAGGAGGTGTGAGGCTTTCTAGGCAAAGTGTAATTCATAAGACGGTTTATTTCCAAATTAACCTTGACTTGTGAACCACTATTTGGTCCCCTGAAGAAAGGAAAGAAATTCTGATGGGATGATCGATGTCAATTTGTATTTGAGTAGATAAAGCAGTACCTTCAGAATCCGCCGACGTTATCCCCGCCAGAGCTGGGGAAGCCTTTAATTTTGTATCTATCAGTAACAGACATGACTATGGAATGCATGCTTGCTCAAGAATCTAAAGACAGGGTGGAGAAAGCAATCTACTACTTGAGCAAGAAAATGCTGGATTATGAGACCTGCTACACTCCATTGGAGAAAGCTTGCCTAGCCTTGGTATGGGCTACTAGGAAGTTGAGGCACCACTTGTTAGCTCACTCTATAATCCTGGTTTCGATATTAGATCCCATCGAATATCTCTTTGAGAAACCAGCGCTTACCGTAGGCTAGCTCGTTGGTGCTTCTTTCTGAATTTGATCTCAAGTATGTCACCCGCAAGTTGGTTAAGGGGAGAGCTGTGGCGGAGTCCCCAGCAGACCACTCGGTAAAAGGGGATTAAGCGATGGAATACCTACTCCTAGATGAAGCCATTCTGCAAGTTGAAGTGGAGACTTGGACAATGTACTTTGACGGAGTGTCCAATCAATACGGTTATGGGATAGGTGTGTCGCTGATAGCACTGAAGAACTCCCATTTACCTTTAGCCTTCAAACTTCGGTTCAAGGTGTCTAATAATGAAGCAGAATATGAAGCCTATATCGCTGGTCTAGAAGTTGCCCTGGAACTAAGGGCAAAAAGATTGGATGTTATCGGGGACTCAAACTTAGTTATTTCTCAAGCAAATGGAGACTGAAAAGTTAAAGAAGAAAAAATGAAGGTTTATCACCAGACCCTGGCCATTCTGATTCCTAGGTTTGAAAAGCTGACTTTCACGCATCTACTGAGAGAGATCAAAAGGTTCGCTGATGCTTTAGCAACTTTATCATCCATGGTAGACATTCCACTTAGAGTCTGGTTGCGTCCGATTATCATTGAGCAGAAGTACATGTCGGCCTATGAAACTATCACCATAATAGATGAAGACCAAGACAAAAACCCTTGGTACTACGATATCCGGAGCTTCTTGGAAAAAGAGATTTATCCACCAATGGAAAATGCCAATGACAAAAGGGGAATACAGCGAACAGCCATCCAATTTATCAACTACGGAGGTAAACTATACAAACGGGGTCATCTGGGAATGCACAAGTTGTGTGTTGAAAAAGAGGAATCAAAGCGCCTAATCGAGGCCATCCATGGAGGAGAGTGCGGAGCGCACATGAACAAAGTAATGTTAGCCTGGAAGATTCTCAGGCAAGATTACTACTGGTCCACTATGGAGGAGGATTGTATTGGTTTTGTCCAGCGATGCTACAAATACGAAATTTATTCCAATCACATGAACATCCCGTTGTCAAAGCTGTACAACATGACTTTGCCATGCCCTTTCTCAGTCTGGGGAATCGACGCCATTGGTGCAGTCACACCAAAAGGGTCAAATGGGCATGAATATATCTTGGTGCCAATTGATTCCTTTACAAAGTGGGTGGAAGCTCAGTCCTATGTAGTGTTGAAAGCATCGCATGTGGCCAAGTTCATCCAGAACAATATCATTTGCCGATATGGGGTCCCAAATGAGATTATATTAGATAATGGCTCCCATTTCAAGAAAGAGGTGATAGACTTGTTAGAGAAATATAATGTGGCTTTTCAAAAGTCATCTACATACTGGCCGCAAACCAATGAAGCTATTGAAGCCGCCAACAAGAACATCAAGAATATTTTGCAGAAGATGGTAGAGACCTACAGGGATTGGCCAGATAAATTGCCATTCGCACTCTGGGGTTATAGAACTTCAATCTGGACGTCTACAGGGGCAACTCCTTATTCTCTTGTCTACTAGATGAAAGTTGTTCTGCCAATTGAAATAGAAGTCCCGTCACTGCGATTTATGGCTGAGTATCAGATAGCAAAGGCAGACGAGCAACAGAGCAGGTTAGAGGAGTTGATGTTGTTTGATGAAAGAAGGCTGAAAGCATTGTACCATGCTCAGGGCCATCAATGCAGAATTGCCAGGGCTTTTAAAAAGAAGGCTATGTCCTGGAATCTCAAAGAGGGAGAAATGGTGCTGAAAGACAACTAAGCTCCCATTCATGACCCTAAGGGCAAGTTCAGACCCAATTGGACTGGTCCTTACATCATCAAAACTATCTGGTCAGGTGGAGCTGTTATTCTTATGGACTTAGATGGCCTAGAATTTTCACAACCGATCAACATGGACAAGTTGAAGAAATATTGTCCCTGAGAGGTTCGCTAGGCCGAAAACCCGAAAGGGCGACCTAGGCAAAAGTTAGAGCATGAAAAATTAGAAATAAAGAAAAACCGAGCTCGCAAGGTTGAAAACCCTAAAGGGCGGCCTTGGCAAAAGTTAGAGCGCAAAAGGAGAGAGTTAATACTTGAGTGAACCTAAACCGCACTACGTAAGGCCTGATTTCCATCTTCGGGATACGTAGGCAACTTCATCCTGAAGTTCGACCGTAATCACCTCCAACTCAACTGTCATGTCCATGTGATCGGTCAAATCATCTTTGTATATTCTTTACCTGAGGGTTCGGTTGTGATCTTTACTCTGAGAGAAGAGTTGGTTACAATGCTAAGCAGTGGTGTTCAGTCAAGGGGAAGTTATGATCTTTGGATTCGGGGTTGTACATCTTGAGGATTGATTCTGCGTGTGTCAAGTGGTGATCCTCTTCGAAAATGGTTTTGAAAAGTTTTGATAAAAGTTGATTTCGTTCAAATTTAACCTTTTACAACTTAGACCATTTTTTAACCGAAAGGAAATTTTCAGTGCTCACAACTTTAATGTCATTGATTTCAACATAAAGTTCTCCAACTCTCTGATATAAATTAAAGTTGCTTTTATTATATCGAAAAAACTTGAAAAGAAAAGTCAAAGCAATAAACTAGGGGCACAGGTGAGTCAGGTGCTCCTGCGTCCCCTACTCGTGCTTTTGGAAGTTTCTAAAGCCAAAGTGGGTCCAGTTTGTGCCTCATCCTTGAGCCAAGCCATGCATTCGCCAGAAAGGGCACAACTGAAACTAGGGGCAGGGGCTAGAAGCTCTCTCGTCCTCCAAGTAGTAAGGGTACCTAGCCAAGTATAAACCACGGATGGGAAATGAAACTGGGTACTCTACCCTCTCCTCTGGGTGGCTTTGATCATGCCCAAAAACCAGAAAGGGAAGTAGAACACACAATGTTTCAGGCCGATCAACTATATGCCAGGTTGCTGAGCCATGTTGTAACTCATCTTGGTCAAATGAAGCCAAGGGCAATGCCAAGCTATGTCAGCAGTAGACCTATTGCACATCTAGTGGCACCAACATCCCTCGTTCGGGAAATCCATTAGTCGGTGGCAGAAGAAATAGCCTTAAGTTGAGTACTCTGGGCAAGAGTCCACTACCTTCAGCTTATCCATAAGCCATACTTGGAAAGGGATGAAAGAAAAGAGAGGTTAAAGAATAGAGAGATGTATGCTGAGAGAAAAGTAAGAAACGGGCTTTGAGAGAAAAATAGAGCGTGAGTGCCGAGTGATGTGAGAAACACATTTAAGAAAGTGTGGGAACATTACTTGAAGAAGTAGTGGACTCCTTGTGAATCTGGTAGTTTCTCGCTGATGAAAGGCATCTAAGCCCATCAAAGTCTCGGCCAGTGCCAAACGCATGCAACTCTTGCCTTCTTTCATACCTTGGGCCACTTCGATCAATCGAATGTTGGATTTGCCAAAGCTAGGGGCAAGAAGGAAATGAGCCAGCATACATAAATAGGGGGCATGCTGCCGAAAGCCTCACCAGAGAAAAGTCGCCGAGGTCACCGACATCGGAAAAATGATGAATCAAGCAAGTAATGTCCAGCTCTCCGTTGTGAGCCAGAGATTGAGCCTTATGTAGAGTAAACCCATACATCCGCCCCAAAGCTTAGGCGTGGACAAAACAGGGCTGAGGTATGATTTCCTTATCGCGCCAAGATTCTATTAGCACCTGAAATTCTTCAATTGTTGGGCATATTTCTTGTCCCCCGAAGCTAAAGACATGTGTAATCGGGTCGCCGCATCGTGTCACGACATGAAGGAACGGAATGCAAAGTGGAGAACGACTCAACAGAAAAAGTACATTTATGCCGAAACCCCAGAAATTTACCTTTTTTGAGCCGTCTAAAGTCGCTATCTAATTCGAGAGCTCTTCGGCCAAAAATGGCTTGATTTGTGAAAAAATTGCAGCTGAAATGAAGTTATGGAGAAGAATTCACGAAGCTGAACCTTTTGTAGAAGATAAGGTAGTGAGTGGAAGCCAGCTGTCAGTAATCTGGTGATTCTCACATTTTGTGGCCAGCAAGTGGCTGGCAGGCAGCATTGGTGGCCGGCAGGCTACTTTGGTGGTCAGCAAGCTACCGGCCACCTCTTGTGGCTGGCATATGGTCGGCAGGTTCTAGCTCTAGTCAACAGCCTTCTTTTCAGGCATGCTGCCCACCTGTGTGCTGAGCAATGCTAGACGTATGTGTTTTGTTTGATCTTTGAGTATTTTAAGGCCTTGTTTTAAGTCTTTTTGGTTTTAGCAAATTTGTTTATTTGTATTTAAGTTATTTTTGCTGTGCTTATCGAGTTGTATTTTGTATTTTGGTTGTTGGTCGGTTCATTACCTGATTAAGAACATTGTTTCAATTAAGTGATCTTAGCCAACTCGATTCCATGTCCATTTCATGCAAATATGGTGCTCATGATGCAAAAATGGAAATACTTTTTTTATAAAAACTACGAGATTTTTATTCCGATCACGGTTTTTACAAAATATGAGTACAAGTTTCAAAGCAAAATAAAACCTATCTGAAGCTATACATTTGCTAATGCTACCAAACAAAAAGAAACTAAGCAAAAATAATAAAAAAAATCAGCGCCAGTCGCCACAAGCCTGAGAGGCCATCTCCGCCCTCTTCCTCGGAGGAGAGGACTCAGGGTACTATCTCCATCACCGCCGCTGTCTGACTCAGTCTCTGAGCCAGAACCAAAGCTGGCATTGTCTTCGCTCTCTGTTCCAGAACCTGCCTTGGCATCATCACCTCCACTCTCAAAACCTAAGCCAATATTGTCGTCTCCACTCTCGGACGACTTAGAATGCCGACTCACTGCCTTCTCGGAGTCACTGGCCTCAGCATCATCACCGCTCAAGATGGGCTATGGAGAACTACTTCGGCCCTGGGTACCCCTATCTCTACCTCTCCCCCTACTGCTGGAGGAGGTACTGTCGGTGCTGGTGCTACTGCTGCCATCGGCGTAATCAATTTAGATGGGATCTAAAAAGACAATTGTCAAAGTTTTAGTTACAGTGTGCGTATCAGATACAAGTATAGTGTGCAAAATGAGTGTATACAGAAACCAGATACAGTGTGTAAGTACAGTGTGTTAATGTAGTGTATCGGTGTAGTTCAGGAAGGTTTACAGTTGGAATGCCAGTGTATCAGTAGAAATTTGATAGCATGAAGCACATACTGAAGGAAATTATCGGGATACCGTGGGGACCGAGAAGCGTCTCCCACCTCTGTACCATGTCTATTAAGGAGGCTATCAGCTCGAGAGCATTCCCCGTGTACTCAATGGATGCCTACAAATGCATTTGGATGATTAGTGTCTGCAAAAAACATATTTGAAATAAAATACAGGATGCAAATTGTAAAGTATGGTCCATACCTGAGATGAACCCCAAACACCAACAAGTTCATGATCAGCCATTGTAGGCTCAATCGGGATCTGGTAAGCCGCCCCAGTATGCCGCCAGCATGTAAGCATAGTAGGAAGCTTTGGCTAACAGGTGCTCTGCTCTGCCGGGAGAGCCCCTCTAGCACGAGCCCTAGTCACCCTATGCACCTCTCTCTCTGTAGGAGCCCTTGTCCTCTTCGAGCACTTGTCAGAGGTGGCGTGAGATGGGTTTGAAGAAAGGTGGCATAGTCACCCTCTGTTCTGAAGTAATCAGCATCTAGGCCCACTATGAACTGAGTGATTGCATCAACAGATAGGCTGTCTGCTGATCTCATAGCCTCCGGCAGTGGCATCAGAACGATTGGGTCCGGTAAGCCTACGGTCTGGCAGACGAACCACTCACTCAGGAACCAAGCCCGGCAGACTGAGCCTTCAAGTAGGATCCATAAATGAGAAGTAGCCAAAGCCCTGGTGTACTGGTCTCGTACCCCAGCCGGCATCATGGTTTAGGGCTGCCACATGATCTGCAAATAGAGAGTGAAGAGATTGTTAGTTGCTGTCAGTTATAAGAATGTGAATCAGAATAGTTGTAAAGTAGAAATGATTGTGTTTTAGGTTACCTTGTGGGTGGCCACTGTGTCGAAGTAGTGGCGAAGGAATGCAAATGACTCACGGCTCTTGCGTGGACATCTGCCATCATACCGCCTCGAGTACGGAACTACTAGGGGGAGCTCCTCCATTGACTTTGGGGCAAGTGATCGAAAATAAGCATAAACCCATAGCTGCAAGGAAAGTGCAGTAATATGTGATGAACAATGTATGAACAGATGTAGAAAGTGCAAACAAGAAAGCATACATCATTAACAAATATAGAAAGTGCAAAGTAGAAAGCATAGGTGTTGAACAAATATAAAGCAAAAAATGTGAAGTAGAAAATGTAAAGTACAAAGAGGGAACGAAAATGCATACCACCCAGGCTCGCCAGTAGCCTTCGATTAGCTCTCCCCTTAGGCAGCAGGTAGAGCTCATATATTTGTACAGGGTGGCGAGGCCAGCTCCGCTCCAGTCATAGAAGCATACTCGGGGAAGAGTCACCAGCGCGCTCAACAAATATAAGCCCACGGTGTTCCACCTGTTCTAAAATATGGTGGTACTGAGGACAAACATCAGGAAGCCCCTGGCATACTGCTCCATCTCTTCTAATGTCTCTGGCTTGCTCCCTCAGAATTGCTCAATGAACCAGCTATATTTGACCATGGCTATCTGGTACAAGGTTGGACGCGCTCCCAGTAGCTCGATCCAGGGGGCCTCTCACTCCCCCATGTCAATGTCGAATGGGTTCAGATCACCCCCTACTCCTAAGTCGGTGACCAGGGCAAAGTCATAAAGAGTCATCGTCATTTCCTCGATAGTGGAGAAGTGGAAGGAGTTGGTGGTGTCCCACCACATCTCCATAAGTGCGCCTAGAAGAAGACGACTCACAATGATCCGTGTCAGACTGGAGCAGAAAAGACCAAACCCGGTCTCATCAACAATGTCATGAAACCCTACAAGGAGCTCATCGTACCAATCTCTTGTAGTAGTAGCTCCGTACCCTCTGTAGGCATGAGACTCTCCCTGTGGCAGAGAACAGATGAATCAGATAAGGCAGTGATGAAAGTATAGTCAGATAAAAGGTAGTGTAAGAAATGCAGTTTAAAGGCAGGCAGGAATGCATGAAAACATAGTTCATACCTCAGCGACGCTGGATGAAAGGTGGGAAACCAGCTCCCTCAGCAGTTGGTCCTCCGGTACACTGCGAGCAAAGTCGCTGAAGCACCTAATTCCTCTGGGTGGCAAGATATGTGTGCAGGAATGGTACCTCGCTGGATCAAAAGGTCGTACCCTCAATGGTAATGGCTTCGGCTCAAGCTTAGGCTAAAATTTCGCCTCGAGGTTGGCCTCAATACCCTGAGCCACCTCGCCAGCCTCGGTAATGACCGACTCCTCTACCTTGGCAATAGATGGGAATAATGGGGGAAGCCCTGGAGGAGCCCTGTCATGTGGTATATCATCTGCAATATGGAAAACGGAGAAAATAGGTTAAACTTGGAAAAAGTTAACCGTAGGAGAGAGAAAATGGGAGAAAAAGTCAAAGCCAAGAAAAGTTCACGGAACTCGAGAGAAACTCGAAGGGAACAAGCCTAAAGTGGTTGAAATCCAAGAAAAAGTGTTGAAATCAAATTTTGATCAGTTCAAAAGGAAGAGAATCAAGAGGGTTTAGCGAAGAAAATACGTGTCGGGCGTTGGAAAACATGTAAAAAGCTCAGATCTTGAGATAAGAAGTGTGTAGAGAGAGAAAGGAAAGAATTTCGGACTTAGAGAAGTGAGGAAATGAGGAGTCTTGGCCTATACTTAAAGACCTATGGGTGAAATGTCCAAATTGCCCTGAACTACCATCAATGGCCTACAGGCGGCTGGTAAGGCTCTTTGATGGCCGGCAGATGGCTGACATCCTCCCTTTGTGGCTGGCAGGTGGCCGGTGGCCTTCCTTTGTGTCTTGATGATGTTTTCTGTCTTTGTTTCCCAAGAAGTGTAAGGAAAATTTACTATAGGATCCAGATTGTCTCTACGGAAGCTCAAAACTGTGTTTTTGCGCACGATGTTCATCACTTGTCAACATGGACGAGGTGTATCCTTTCTTAAAAAATATTGCAATTCCTTCGAGAGGTAAATCGGAAGGTGCCATCGAATGCCGCTTTTATTCATTTTGTGCCTTCATTCTCTTTTCGTCCTCTCTTGTTGCATAAAGATACGCGTTTCACATATGTTGTTGCATAGAATATGCATTTCACATATACGTATGCTACATGCGCATCTTGCATAAGTTACGATTCATGCATAGAATATGCTCTTGCTCTTATTTCTTGTATAGAATATGTTCTTGTTTCTTGCATAGAACATGCTTTCAATTAACAGGTTCTATCGGTTGTCTATTTGACATGGAATTTACTTTGTGCATCTATCGCACACCCCTCTGTTGTATCTCAGGACGCACGAAGCACAGCCTTGGTGTAGACACCCCAATTTTGACTAACCTTAAGACTCAATGTCATCGATTGAGCGCTCGGTGACAGTGCATGTTTGTGCTCGTTTTGAGTTTCCAGAGTTTTTAGCTGAGTGCCTTGCCTCCGGGCCTCTGAACTCTTTGTTCTTTGGCTTGGTTTGTGGACCAAACCTTGTTTTCTCTTCCCAGGAGGGAGTGAGAGGTCTTGTAGACCATCCTTTTGTGGTTGTAGACCACTTTTTTGCGGTTGTAGACCACATTTCCCGCTTGGAGACTAGTTACTGATTTTCAGAGCCTTTGGCCGCGGGCATTGTCTCGGGACCACTTAAACGTTCTCCGTTTCGCTTGGTTTTCGAACCATGCCTTGTTGCCTTGGCCTAGAGGGCCACTGTGGTCTGGGAGACCACTTTTGTGGTCGTACACCACTTTTGGTGCCCGTAGACAAGTTTTTGAGGCTCCCGACTGCGCGCCTTGCCTCCCAGACTGTTGTCTTGCATCCTTTTTGGTTTGTTTTTGGTACAAACCTTATTTTCCTTGTTTGGAAGGTGGTATAAGGGTGGGAGACCAGTTCTTCCCCTTGGAGACCACTTTCCTTCATGCCAGCCAGTTTTCTAGTCGGCCAACTAGTTTTCTTGGTCTTTGGACCACCTTTTCTACTAGGCCACCACACCACGGCCTTGCTTTCACGTTGCAGACCATCTGACCCCCATGGTCGACCACTTTCTTCCCTGGCCGAACACTTTCACTGGTCAGCCGACCAATGTACGTAGCTGGCTGACCACTTCAAGTGGTCGGCAACTTTCCATCAACTTTTTGGAGATATTTTCTAGCCAGCTGTTAAAGCTGGAGGGCACAGAAGCCATCCTCCATACACGTGTATGGAGGGATGGCTTTAGGCCTAAAGCTTGTCCAACAAGCTTGTTGCATGTTTTTCTATATAAGGGAGCCTCCTCCCTCATGCCTTAGGTTTAGAAAATTGTGCTTGCGCTATACATACATCCTTGTCTCTATATCTTCTTGCTTGCTCTATATTTGTGCTTGAAAGTGTATATTCATCATACGATTGCACACAAACACACACTCAAACAGTATACTTTTGTTGCTGAGGCTCTTTGAGGTTGGTTCTATAGTCTTTGGTTTGGTTTTTGTTGAAAAAGAGTGTTGGAGTTGCAGCTTTGAAGGTGTTATTCAAGGGTGAGCTTTTCCCTTAAAACCCTTGTCTTGGTTTAAGCTTTTGGACCTACTTGCATGCCATTTTTGGCTTGACTTTAAACTACAAAAAGTTCTATTTTTCAGTCTTTAACATGTTTGTTTAAGGTCACTTTTGCATTCGGGGTGGTCTACCTCCTCTTAGGCCTTGTTTGGCCTTGTTCGTGTGCCATCTTTTTAAGCTATTGGGATCACCTTGTTTTGGCCTTCTCACCACTGAAACTCAAAGGAATTTCAGTGGTGGAAATGGTGTTTTAAGGTCCCAAATAGAAGAGGGTCATCCCCTCTCCTTCTGTCTTATATGCTTGCCTTGTATGACTCATGTTTGAGCATGTTTGTTAAGCTTGTGTTGGCCACATCTTAGCCTATTTTATGCCTTATTTTGACATGGCATACCACTATTTTTACTTGGTTTTGTCATCCCTTGCATGGTTCATATACTTGTAGTGTATTTCTCACAAACTAGTCTTGTATGCTTCATGAAGTAGCATGCCTTTCTAGCATGATTTGATTATATTTCAGCATGTTCTTGGTGTTGTTTTGCGATGATATACCTCTGTTAAGGTTTGGTTTGATGGCCCCTTGCATGTTCCTTGCACTTGTAGTGCAATTCCATTAACTAGCCTAATGTGTACCATGCTTTAGACCATCATTCTAGCATGATATTGGCTTAACTGTAAGAAGCTTTTGTCCATGTTTTAGCATGCTCTAGCTCTGATTTGTGTTGTTTTGGTCATGCATGCCATGCTTTGTATAGCAATAATGCATTCTAGCCTGTTAGCTTTGTGTATCAAGTCCACTAGCATGCATTGCTTGGCCTATTTGAATGATTTGGCATCATTTTTTATGAGATTTTAGTGCATGTTTCATGGTCATACACTCACATCTTTCACTCTTTCCATGCTTTGGAGAGTTTCTGTTTTATGCCTTAACATGAGCCATTGTGTATGCCTTCATGCCTAAGTTTGGGAGCTATCATTTCAGTGTGCTTTTGGGGTTATTTTGCCATGATATAACTCTAATTTTTGTGGGTTAAGTCAGCTCATGCTTGGTCTTGATAGGTGTAGTGTAATCCTTCCTTTTGGCCTTGTATGCATCATGCCTTATGCCCTTCACGCTAGCTTGTTTTGGCTTCCTTACATGCATGTTTTGGACTCATTTTGACATGCTCTAGGACTGTTTTGTGTTGTATTTGCCACATGCTTCATGTATTGCATAGTTGTAGTGCAAGTGCCTATGCTAGCTTTGAGTTTTGAGCACCATAGCATGCTTCATTAGCATCGTGTGTATGATTTGGCATCATTTATCATGATATTTCAGAGCTTATAGCATTGCTATGTTCCCACTTCTTTTATGGTTTGAATGCCTTTAAGGGTTATACATTGTTGCCTAACTTATGGCCTAGCTTGTATGCTTGCATGCCTAGACTTTTGAGCTCCCATCTTAGCATGTTTTGGCCTTTGTTTAGACCTATTTGAGCACTGTCCATGATTGGTTCATGCCTTTGTACCATGTATTGCACCCCCCCCCCTTGTAGTCCTCTTTGCTAGCCTTATGCCTTAAGGACTCTAGTATGCTATACTTATGTTGCTTGAATGATCTGGCATCATTTCTTGCCTAATTTTAGTGCATTTAGTGTTGTTACACTTCCATATTTATCACTTCATGAGCACTCTTGAGGGTTGTGCTCTTAGGCCTAGTTGATAGGCCAATGCATGTGCATGCTTGTATATGCTTTTGTGCCTTCATTTCTTAGCATTCTGGCCACTGATTTGGGTATGATTGAGGTCTGTCCCTTTTTAGTTTAAGTCCATTTAGCATGTTTATTTTCATGTTCCTTGCATGCTTATGTTACATTACATTGAGTATGCCATGTTGTTTGCATGCTTATGTCACATTGCATTGAGTATGCCATGTTGTTCTTAGCATTGTGTATGCCATATCGTTTGCATGCTTATGTTACATTGCATTGCATATGCCATGTTGTTCTTTGCATTGTGTATGCCATGTTGTTACATTGCATTGAGTATGCCATGTTGTTGCTTGCATTGTGTTTGGATTAGGTGTTAGTCCAAATACGAGGAACGAGGGACATTTCATACTTGAAATGATGAAACGTGCCTCAATTCTCGGTCACCGACCCTCTTGATCATACATGATAGAGGTCAAGGCTTCATGTGTTTATGTGTGCATTCATTTCATATTGAATTGTGCAAATTTGGCTTCTCGGCCATCATGCATTGAAATGCGCGATTGGTGGCCCGAGGATCGAGAATCGCACTCCTTGGAGCTTATGAAATAATAGGGAGGGTGGTTGTGCACACATACCTTGCAAATACATTGCCATGCCCTTTCTTGCTCTCTGCTGCAGCAAGCTAGAGAAGTGCAGCAACAAGTGGTCGGCAGACCAGAAAAACTAACTGGCCGACCACTTTTTCTGGTCTACAGCAATGGTAAGTGGTCGGTAGGTGGTTGGTGCCCCCAAAAAGTGGTCGGCCATGCTCCTACAGGTCCCCAAAGTGAGTTGGAAGCTTTATGGAGCTTGGTGCAACGTTTTGAGAATAGTTGCAAACAGAGGCAAATCGCGGCATCGCGTTGGATTTTCGAACAAGGTGACCGAGCATGCATGCACTCTTCATCCCGAGGACCCTTTTTTTTTTTTTTTTTTTTTTTACTGCTTGCCTTAGCTAGTTTATGCCTTGGTTCTGTACCTAAGTAGTTAATGCATTTAGTTGCTTATTTGTGTTGTAATAACTAGTTAGTTAACTTGTTAGTTAATTAGCTTCGTTTTGTACTTAATTAGTTAGCTCGTTAGTTAATTAGTTTTGGCTTGTAATAATTAGTTTAATTAGCTTAGATTAGCTAGTTTGCTTATTATTCGAACCCTCCGTCGAGAGGGCCAACTATTGTAATAAGCGCGCGTGTGTGTGATGCTTGTCTTCCAATCCCCATTTCTTTCTCCCTTTTACTTACTAACTTTCGATGGTTAGTTTTAGGGCATGTTTCAATTAGCATCCTTATGCTTCGCATGCGTGCATCCATTCATCTATCTTGTATGCTTCGGGCCTGGCACATCATACTAACTGCATTATATTTCAATACATTTACTTGAATACGTGTTCAACAGCATGTTATCAAGTTGCATTCACATGACATCTTAGAATAGCCGAGCCTATCTTAGTTGCATGTGTGCATGTGTTGCATTAGCCATCTTAACATGAACTAGGATCATGCATGATTTCTAACTAGTTCTCTGTTTTGGCTCGAAGTACACTGTGAGTGTTTACGCTTTAGCATCCTTACATCTATGTAAGTGATTGCCATGATAGCATGCTTGCCGTGAGGCTAACTGCTTAAGTGTTTAACTGCCTGAATGCCTGTGGGTGAAGGTTGGATTACTTGAATTGGAACAATTCATCAAAATATGTGTTTTAAGCCCACTTAAGGGTGGCAAAACCCAAGACTTAGCCTACTTGCGAGTAGTACATCCAAACCGTTTTCAAACAAACGAACATGACATGTTTTGTTCCAACTTTGGCAATCTAGTCTATACTTGTATGCCGTGCACATCGCATAGTAATTCTAGGTTAATAATCGGAATAAGAACGCATGTATTTTCAAAAACAACATATCACATTAGTAAAGGCCAATCTTTGATCGGGCAAGGGGGGGTGCTCATTGCATGACCTTCCCCTCTCATACCCAAGTTGCCAAGCCGAGGCAACTTTGGTGATGACGGACACGTGGCCTTAGGCACGAGTCAGGGTTTCCTAAATTTTCCAAAAATAAAACATTTAGGTGGCGACTCTGTATCTGGCAAAGAGTCCATGTTTGGCACTTCTTTATTAAAATCAGTTTTCCAAAACGATTTGCCAGATTTGGACTCGTTGGTGATTTATCGGTCTCACACTGCACTTTGTGAGATTAGATTCAGAACCGTGACACGAGTCTGAACTGTAGTAGCTAAAGAACAAACGATTCGCGCCCTCGCGCACGGAGTTGGGAGTTCTCGGGCGGTCTACAGTTTCTGGCGACTCTACTAGGGACTTAGAGAACTTGACTCGAACTCGTGATATCTTGTTTTGTTTACACTTATGTGTTTCTTTGCATTGCATTTGCATTGGTGTGCCTAGGACATCGTATTTGCTGTATGGTATTCCTGAATGGTTTACCGGAGGCTCGCTTGGTAAAGTGTGCCATAAGGCTGACCGGTTGCGGGCTCTGCCACGATGGGAACACAAACCTCGGTTGTGACCGAGGCACCCCTTTTGACCATTTGACCTAGTGCATATCGGAAACCATAGTGACTATTCCAAACTAGGACACGTTGCTTATCCGGTTCTAGGTTGTTTGAAACCGCTGCGTGCATAGTGAAACCCTAGCTCCTAACAAAATAGGTCAAGGAAACCCTACCCTAACATAGGGATGTTTTGGCTCTTACTTGCATGATATTTGCTGTCAGAGTGTGTCTTTACAGGTTATATGTATCAGTTTGCAAGTCTGGGTATCAGGCCTGAGGGCATCAGTATTTTGGGGGAATCAGTTTTACCTAAGGGTATCAGTTTGCAAGCAGCATTTTGGAGCAGAATTCAGTAGAGAGCACAGTCGTTTAGCTATGCTTATACCTGTTCCGGTGAAATCAACCTAAGATGCTGTCTGTTTTCTCAATATCCCCCGGGTACATTGGACTTGTGTTGATAGACTTTGTCAGGTCAGAGATTCAGTTCAGAGCAGCCATCGTTTTCCTTCGCTGAGGCAAGGCAGGGAAAGGCCAGTCAAGGCTCACCGATTCATCTGATCCATTAGTCACCAGTCACATCACCTCTGTTCAATTCAGCAGAATCATGATGACGCAGAGTTCAGAAGAAATTGTGGTAATGGCAACGACATTAAACTAGGAAATCACCATGTAGGGTGAGACCGATGCTAAAATGCAACGCCCGTCTAGGGCACCTACCACACATCTAGTCTTGGAACCCCAATCATCTCAAACCCATGAGCCCACTACTTTTGAGCTGATGGGAATGATTGGCAATCTTCAGAGAACTGTGGCTGATCTAGCCTTTGGAATATCAGCTCCGCCATCAACCACATCACATGCCGAAAATTTCACGTCAGAAGGCTCTCCACTCCTGGGACGAATTGTAATAAAAAATAGCCAACCAGAAGCCACTCCAAGTTTGGGCAATGACATGTCGACAACAACCGGACTTCGCACTGATGTAGCAACCCAAACTTTTGGCCAAGCTAAGGCAAGTGGAAAGGACAAGTTAGGGGCAGAAATTTATCCCTATGAGCACCTTCTGTGGGTTGTTGAGGCTTTGAAAGCCGAAGGATTGAGCAAACAGCAAGTGCTCGCAGTTGTTGCAAAAACTGTAGATGCCACTTTCGCCACTCAGAATGAGAGCAGTTCAAAGAAAGGGGAGAACCCGGGAGAAGGGCCGTCATACCAGAAATGATCCTTTGAGCTCTAATCCTGCACTCGGAAGAGATCGGCAAACCAAGCCAGCACTTGCTGACCCCTTTGCTAGTGCACCCAACAAAAATCCACAAACATCGAAGTATCTACCCCGAGGTCACAGGGTCTTCCATGCCCTCTATATGCTTTTGTCCAAGGCTCTTCAAATCCTTGTTGAAAAGGCCATCTCAAACCCCTCGAGCCTCGACCTCTCCCTAGTTGTCTTCCACCTGGTCATGATGCTACCCAGTACTGTGCTTACCATCAATAAACCGGTCATAGCACCGACAATTGCTTTCGTCTTCGCCATGAAGTACAGGATTTGTTTGACAACGAGGTCATCATCCTACCAAGCTCAGCAAAGTCTATCGTCACTGGATCAGTGAACTTGGGGGATAATGTGATGTGATCAGGGGGTGAACCACCTGCGGACGACGCTCAGTTTACTCCAGATGTAGCGTATGGCATGCACTGTTTTGAGCATTTTGAGAATGCTAGTTTTGGTGCTTTCTGACTTGGGTATTGGGTCAGTTTTGTTGTTTTGTATGAAGTTAGTCTTTTCTTACTAAGTCAGTTAGGGTTTGTCTTGTTGTATCGATTCAGTCCTGTTTTGTTAGAGTTAGGTGATTTCGGGGTGTTACCTCGGACATCACTTGCTTGTTTTGGTTTTTGTCTTTTAGACCCACTCTTTTGAGTCTGTTTCTTTCTAGGAGCTAGTTGTACCAGAAGATCTGAATGAAACAGCAGTGCTTTTCACTCTTTTGTGTTTGTTTCTACCTCGAACCTGTTGTGCTAGCAAATTTGAATGAAACGGCAGTCCATTTCACCTGCTCTTCTGTGCCTTGAAATTATTGCATTGGCCGAAGTTTTTCAAAACTTTTTGAACATTGTGATGAAAACAAAGAGGAAAGAATTCCTCAGGATTTACAAAATTTGTTCAAATTGAGAGAAAGAGAGGAGTGCTAGGCCCTTAAACATTGAGATCATGCTTGTTAATGTGAGTACTGAGAAGGATCCTAGCTTCATCCAGATTGGTTTCGCATTGTCTTCGGTACGAGCGACTAGTCGCTTTCTTAAAAGATTTCAAAAAATGTTTTGCGCCGTCTTGTGAAGACCTGCGTGGAATCGCTCTTGTGATTGTGCAGCATAGGATCACTCTCAGCCTCGAGACTCGACCCCTTTTTCTTTCAAACATTGAACCTAGATTCAGAATATTCAAAGGTCAATCACAATGAGAGGTCTATGTGGCCAGATTTGAAGCAGCCCACGAACTAGGGGCAAGGAAGTCAGATCAACTAGATCATATGTTATCAAAGGAAGCTTGTGAAGCTAGGTCAGAAGTCCCCCCACAAACTAGGGGAAAAAATGTCCGATGTGCTCGAAGAGTCAAAAATTGGGACATTTCTTAAGCCAACGAAGATCAACAAGAATGCCAAATCCCAGAAGGGAGGAAAAGAAGAAAGTATTGCTGAAGGACGACCGAGTTTCTATCCACAACACTAGGAGCAATTCAGCCCCCCATTGGATGGACTCCTACATTATCAGCGAACAATAGCCACTCTCCTAGATTCAGATGGCTTCAAGATCTCAAAACCATTTGAGATGGACAAAGCTACACTTTTACCCTTGAGAGGCTTGCTGGGCCGAAAACCCGGAAGGGCGACCCAGGCAAAAGTTAGAGCAATAAAAAGAAAAGAAAAGAAGAAAAAGGAATAAAATCAAAAGAAGAAATGATGAAAAAAAAAATGAAAAGAAATGAAAAGAAAAGAAAAACAAAGCTCGCAAGGTTGAAAACCTGAAAGGGCGGCCTTGGCAAAAGTTATAGCTCAAAAGGAGAGGTTAATACCCGAGTGTACCTCAACCCCGAACTACATAAGGCTTGATTCCCGTGTTTGGGATACGTAGGCAACTTCATTCTGAAGTCCAGCCATAAACAATTCCAATTTGATTGTGTCCATGTAATGGTTTTGATCATCTTTGTCTTCTCTGTATCAGAGAGTTCAGTTATGATCGTCACTTTGAGGACTGATTACAGTGTGCTGCAGTGCTATTCAAAGAAGGGGCAACTTTTTGTTGCCATGTAATGCCATTTAGACAAGGGGCAATTTTCCATTGTTTTGGATCTGAGGTTGTGCATCTGAAGAGTAAATTCTGTGTTGGTTGAGCAGTGGCCATTTGCAAAAACAGTTTTGAGAATTTTTAATGAGGTTGACTAATTTTCTCGAAAATTATTCCATTTTTCCAAAATTGGACCATTTCTTGGACCCATAAAAGAAAAATTTTTAGTGCTCATAACCTGACTTGCATGATTTTAAATCACAAAATCAAACAAGCGTGTTAATCTAACTCTTATATTGGTCAAAATTGTTTTAGTAGAAAGCCAAAACAAAAAATGGTCAAAATGATGAACTAGGGGCACAGTTGAGTCAGGCTTCCTGTCTTTCCCTGTTGTCAACATACTTTCCAGAAAGGGCACTTCACCTGCAAGAAAAGTTCACAACTGAAGCTAACAGTAGGGGGCCGAAAGCTCTCTCGACCTCCAAACATCGAGGTATCAAGCCGAGTGCAAAGCACGAACTAGAATGGAGTAGGATATTCCACTCCCTCATCCGAACTGGCCAAGGGCGTCATCAACTGATGTCAGCCGCAGATTTGCTACGCACCCAGTTGTAGCACAACCCCTCAATGGAAAAGTTCACTATTGTGAGCAGAGGAAGAAGAATCTAGCGGAATGCTAGGGGCAAGAGCTCATAACTTCCCGTTTATCTGTCAACCACCCAGGGGAGGGATAAAAAATAAGAGAGATTGAAGAATAGAGAGATGTGCACTGAGAGAAAAAGTGAGGAAAGGGCTTTTTCAGAAAAAAACAGAGCCTGAGGGCCGAGTGATGTGAGAATCACAAATGAGAAAGGGTGGGAAACAATACCTAGAGAAGCAAGCTCCCTGTGCACATCTGAGTGTTGTGTGTGTGTTTTTGTTCGTCTCAGTTCTTGTTTTGAGTCATTTCGAGTGTCGATAGATGTGTTTAGGTTGTTTTGCCTCTGTTTTTCGTTGTTGAGTCGTTTTTGCTGTGATCAGTTGTAGGCTCAATAGCCGGTTAAGAACTCATTTCCCAATGAAAAATAAACCGAATGCTGTGTTATGAACTGTGTGTTCAGAGTGAACAGTGTGCTATGTTATGAGCTGCGTGCAAAATAAACCGAATGCTGTGTTATGAACTATCTATCCAGATTGAACAGTGTTCTATGTTATGAACTACGTGCCAAATAAACCGAATGCTGGGTTATGAGTTGCGTGCCAAATAAACCGAATGTTGTGTTATGAACTGTGCTTTCAGATTGAACAGTGTGCTATGTTATGAACTCTGTGCCAAATAAACCAAATGTTGTGTTATGAACTGTGTGTTCAGATTGAACAGTATGCTCTGTTATGAGCTACGTGCCAAATAAACCGAATCCTGTGTTATGAACTATGTGTTCAGATTGAACAGTGTGCTATGTTATGAGTTGCGTGCAAAATAAACTAAATGCAGTGTTATGAACTGTGTGTTCAGATTGAACAGTGTGCTATGTTATGAGTTGCGAGCCAAATAAACCGAATGCTGTATTTTGAACTGTGTTTTCAGATTGAATTGTGTGCTATGTTATGAACTGCGTGCAAAATAAACCGAATGCTGTGTTATGAACTGTGTGTTCAGAGTGAACAGTGTGCTTTGTTATGAGTTGCATGCCAAATAAACCGAATGCTGCATTATGCACTGTGTGTTCAGATTGAACAGTGTGCTATGTTATGAGCTGCGTGCAAAAAAAACCGAATGTTGTGTTATGAACTGTGTGTTCAGAGTGAACAGTGTGCTATGTTATGAGCTGCGTGCAAAAGAAACTGAATGCTGTATTATGAACTGTGTGTTCAGAGTGAACCGTATGCTATGCTATGAGCTGCGTGCAAAATAAACCGAATACTATGTGAAACACGTCCGCGACGGACCTCGCTACAGTTTGGACTCCCTTTTTGTTTGTTGCGGTTCTTAATCTGAACCAAAGAGGCCAACTCTGGCAAATCGTTTTGAAAAAAAAAAATTTGAAAAGTAGTGCCAAACATGGACTGCTTTGCCAGATTACAGAGTCGCAACCTAAATATTTTAAAACGGGGAATTTAGGAAACCCTAACTCGGTGCCGAAGGCCACATATCCGTCATCACCAAAGTGGTCTTGGCTCGGGAGCTTGGGTACGATCGGGGAAGGTCAGCTATGAGCACCCCCTTTCGCCCGGTCCGAAGACCGGCCTCTACTAACCGTGATATCATTTTTTTGAAAACTTTATGCGTTCTTATTCCAGTTATTAGCCTAGAATTACTATGTTATGCGCACAGCAAACAAGTATAGACTAGATTGCCTAATTTGGAAATAAACATTGCGTATCCGTTTGTTTTGAAAACGTATCGGAATTTGCTACTCGCAAGTAGGCTAAAATACGGATTTCAATGAATTATTCCAACTCAAGCAATCCAACCTCCACCCACAGGCATTCAAACAGTTTATCTCACATAAGCATTTAGCCGCATGGCAATCATACTGTCATGGCAACATTCACATGCATGTGGTATGCTAAAGCGTAAAATACTTACATCGTACTCCGTGCCAAAAACAATAACCCGGTTAGCAAACATGCATGACCTAGTTCATGTTAAGTGGCTAATGCAACAGCGACATAGATGCAATCTAGAGTAGGCTCGGTTACCCTAAACATGGCACATGAAATGCAGCAACTACCACGTATTCAATTCGGAATTGAAAGTACAATGCAGTTTGCATGATGCGCCGAGCCCGATGCATGTAAACAAATGCATGAATGCACGCATGCATTACATAAGGTATGCTAATTTTAGATGTGCCCTAATCTACCATTGAAAGCGGGTAAATAAAAGGGAGAAAGAAATGGGGATTGGAAGACATACACCCACTCACACACGCTTATTACAATTACGCCCTCACTCGGAGGGACTGAATAAATATTACAGATAATTAACTACGCAAGCTAATTAAATATTACAAATTGATTAAATTAATTAACAAATTAACTAAGTTAATTAAAGCAGTAAATGCCTCGGGAAGGGCGTAAGATGCATCACATGCCCGGAACTCGCTTTAATCGTGACCGCCATGCATGATTGCCTCGCTTTTCGCTTCTCCTCTCAAGACCGCCAAAACTTCAAGAAAACTTCCTTGGGCATCGGAGATCACCACCGTGGGGTAGAACACCGGTCAAGGATGTGGCCACCGCACTGAATTCATCCATCGGCTGCCAATTGATCACGGCCGGCACTAAATAGTGCCGCCGCACAAATGCTCGCAGAACTCGCAACTCACAAAGAAGAGAGGACACAACTTGCATGGCAATGTAATTCAAAGCATGTATGCACCAAACACACTCCTTATCATGTTTTTGACACAAAGGAAGATGTGCCTCGGTTCTCGGACCACCAATCACGCATTTCGATTCATGATGGCCCAAAGAACCAAGAGTGCAATTTTGATTTCAAATGCATGTAATGCAAACAAACAAACAAGGGTGCTAAACCTCTATCACACTCACTTCAAGAGGCTTAGCATGCATGTCAATGCAATGAAGCCCTAAGCATGTTATCTAGGCATGCAACATGGCAATGCAATGCAGGGATGCTAGCATGAAAACGCACATGCAAAACAAGCACGCAAACTAGTCAATCGGGTGGGTTTAAACATGGATTAGGCAGCTCCAAATAGGCCTAAAACCAATGGCCAAGATGGTAAATCATGAGGGCCAAACACACATGCACACATGCAGGAGTTAAGGCACCAACACTTGAGCATAACAAACAACCCTTAAGCACACTTAAAGGGGTACAACAATGGACTACGAGCATGCATATAAAGCTCTGAAAATCATGCTAAACATGGTGCCAAACCATGCAACAAAGTAAGTCAAACATGCATGCAAATGGTTCAAGGTTTGAGGTTCACCAATGAGGTTTTGAACTACACATATACAACCACACATGGCATGCATCAAACAACTAAAAACAGAGTTTTAACATATAAAACTAAAGCCAAAAGACTACTTAGATGGCATCTAAGAGGCTTGAAATCAAAGGCATGCAACATGACCAAAACATGGAGCATTCAAAGACATGCTTTTAAAGCATTAAAGAGGCATGCAAGGAAATCAAACAAGCATGCTAAAGGGACTGAAATAGCATGCTAAATGGTTCCAAACCATCAAAATAAAGCAAGCAAGACATGCTACACTCTCATGCTCTTAAGGCCAACAAGCCAAATACAAAGAGGCTATATGATACATGTCATGGTCAACCAAAACAAGCATGGACAGACCTAAAACATGGCAAAATAAGCATACACTTCATGAATCTAAGCCTAAAACATGCTAGAAAAAAAGGCATACAACCTAGGCATGTTAAGGAACCAACAAGGCATTACATGGCAACTATGCAAAGCATGCAAGATATATCAAAACCAACTTAAAATCATGTTATATCATGGCAATATAAGCATGAAAATAGTCCAAACATGCTCAACACACACTCAAACATGGTGCTCCTCAAGAGGCCAAAACTTGTCCTTTTCAGGACATCAAGGAGAGGGGTGGCCCTCTCCTTCTTGAGACTCTATATCATCTTCACCACTGAAATCCCTCAAGATTTCAGTGGTGAAGAGATCCTAACACCAAAGTCTCGGATCCTCACAAAATAGCACAAAATGGCCTTTTCAAGGCCTAAGGGTGGTCAAACCTACCCAAACCACCAAGCACTCTTAATAAACAATAAAGAGGCTTAAAAACAGAACTTTTATGTGTTATAGACTAAGCACAAAACTGTTTTAAACTAGGCAAAAATGGAGTGCAAAATGGGGTAAAAAAGGTAGTTTTCACCCTTGATGATCAACTCCAACAATGGTGACCTTGATGCCTCCTTGAGCTTCAAACCAACCAAGAACACCAAGAACAAGCCCTTAGCACCTCAGGCCCAAGAGGAAGGTGAAACACTAGGTGTTGGTGAGCAATAGTAAGTCACAAACACCTAGTGTACAAAACAAGAGAGAAAGAGAGAGATAGGATAGATACACAAAACCTAACCTAAAACCGTAGCTTCTCCTCTTAAAATGTCTAACTCTCAAAATTTCTAACCCTTGAGCCAAGAGAAGAGCCTTCTTATAGGCAACCAAAAGCTTACAAGTTAAGGCACCAGTTTCATCCCTCCATACACGCAGTATGGAGGGGAAACAAAGGCATACAAATTGTCTAAAATATCTCTAGCAAACAAATGAAGTGATCGGCAGGCAAAATGGTCATTTTGTTAAAAGAGTGCCGACCGCACAAAGAGTGCCGACCGCACAATATAGTGCCGGTGGCAACACCAACCACGGTGGCCTCTAGCCACGCCGGTGGTGGGGATGCCTCACAAAGCATTCCCCACGCCTCCAAGGCAAAGCACAAGTGTTTGGTGCAAAACCAAACACAAAATACCAAGTTCGGAGGTCCCGAGGCAAGGCGCCAGAGCCGAGAACTCCCGAACTCCAAACAAACACAAACATGGATAATCACCGAAAGTGTTCAAGCGGTGACGCCCAAGTCTTGAGGACGGTCAAAATGGGGTGTCTAGCTGTTCTCTTGATGTAACTCGAAAGTCATGAAATGACGTGAGTGAATGTCAAATCCCAGAGACGACCCATTTTTGACAAGGCCGAAGACTTGGACAAACATGCAAGACAAAACAAGGTATGCGCCCGAAGGCAGGGGCAAAATGCAAGACGATGCAAGAAGCCGAGCATAGTTTATGATCCTGCAAAGAAAGCTATAATGAAGCACACATGCAAGAGTTATAAGCTAGCATACGCCAATCTACACTACAATGTAGAAAGGATGTAAGAGAATTATGTAATTCTCAAAACGTCTCACGCGGAGGATACAATACCGCGGCGCTCGTCTCGGCTATGCCGCCTCAATGAGTCAGACATACAATATCGCGGCTCGCAAAGAAAGTAAACTTAACAGTATAATATTGTTAGCTATATGCATGGCAATGCGAATGCAAAATGATATGCAATATATACAAAATGATGTATGAATAATGCAAATGATAATGCAATGCAATTGAAACTATGCAAACTACATGCAAAGCAATTGAATCATGATTCAAACATGAGCGGTTCAAACCACACAAATGTCAAGTAGATTGATGGAAGTAACAAGTCCGCTCACCATAGAACGATGTCCGAACTATGAGTGATGCAGACGGACACAAGAACAAGTATTGGGTGGAATGACATAAGTGGGTGACGACCACCGAGAAAGAATAATGATCCTAATGTCGATGCAACAATTATACTACAATGTAATATATGGATTATGGCGCTGGCCAAACCGTATCTTGCTTAGGAAAGGCATGCACACGCATACAAGCCATGTCTAACACGTAAAAGGTGCCGCAACCTCAAACCAAGTTCATCAAGGAATAGGCGCGATACACATGAACCATGCTTTGACGTGAAAAGTATGGGCACATACCGCACTAAGCTCAACAAGGAAAGGCGCAAGCCATAGATGGAAGATGATGCAAAGGATGCATGCAACTACAATGCAATAGAAATGGATATTTACAGAAAATGCATGACATATGCACTATACTACAATGATGATGCATGACATATGCATGTGTTTTTTGCTGTGTTTTTTTTTTGAATTTTTGAAATGCATGACATATGCAGTATGATAATGATGCATGACATATGCATGTGTTTTTTTGTTTTTGGTTTTGAATTTTGAAATGCATGACATATGCAATATTTACAAATGATGCATGACAATGCAAGATGATGCAATGGTCATGATTGCGCTTTTCCTATTCTCCCAATGGCGATATACTAGGTTGGTTCAAGATCCGCACTGAGGCGTAAACATGCCGCCTCAACCTATGGGGCTTCCATACGTATTTCAAGCCGAGGGTACACCCCGGTATTTAAACCAGACTTTAGTCTCGAAATTCAACCTTTATGCATTCTAGGCATAAGCCGCTCAAACTCTAGTTTTCACCGCCCCCATTGGTCTCCTAGAACTCACCGCAAGAACACGCATGTGGCTTTACCAGACCACCGAAAGTCGTTCGGGCACGACAAACACCGAAGGAGTTGCACCTTCAGAGGATTTAAGGTCTCCTAGACCGGGATGCAAATGTAGTGAAGGTTTCGCACCCTCCAAGGATTTAAGGTCTCCTAGACCGTGCGTGTTTAAGGTCTCGCCAGATCGGGGGGCAACCGATGAGGTGCGCCAAACAACGCTATGGAATGCATGTCAAATGCAATGAGATGCACACCTTAATGCACCAAAGGTCTTGCACCTCCCGAGGATTTAAGGTTTCCTAGACCGTGCATGTTTAAGGTCTCGCCAGACCCGGGGGGGCAACTACATAACACTTTAAGTGCATGCGACGCAAGTGAGACACGCATGCGGATGCAAATGGGGCAAATAAGACGTGCGTGTCTCAAAAGATGGAAAATGAATGTGCAATGAGGCACGCGATGCGCAAAGGATGCAAAAGACTAATGCATGCCAAATGCGGCGAGATGCGAAGATAGCGCTGGCGCGCTAGACAACGGCGCAAGTGCAAGTGTGATACAATGCATGCCAATGCAATGAGGTGCATATCTTAATGCAATCAAGGTCTTGCGCCTCCCGAGGATTTAAGGTCTCCTAGACCGGCGTGTTTAAGGTCTCGCTGCACCATGGGTGCATGATAATGCAAGCCGATAACGCTGTGGTGCATAAAGATGCAAATGATGTGCGATGCAAGGCATGCCGCCATGCAAACACCAATAAGCGGTTTAAGGTCTCATGAGGCACACGCGATTTAAGGTCTCGCCGCATCGGCAGAGCTTAAGGTCCTTCGACCAAACAATGAGGTAACACACATGGATGCGATGCCAATACAAATGAGATGCAATGCAAAACGAGGCACACCTCGAGATGCAATGAAATGCAATGAAGCACGTGAGGTAGTACACCTCACGTGGATCAAAATGGAATGCAAAATGAAGCACGTGAGGTAGTACACCTCACGTGGATCAAAATGGGATGCAAAGTGAAGCACGTGAGGTAGTACACCTCACGTGGATCAAAATGGAATGCAAAGTGAAAGTATGACACGCATGCCACACAAAAATGCAAAACGGTGCAAGTCGCAAGGGACGTGCAAGATGGCGCGATACGATGCGCCGGACAAAAGGATGGATGCATGCAACGCACACGGGGCAACTTTTGAATCTTATAAAAGAAAAAAGGATACAAAAAGGATATAGTCCTTGCTTGAATTTGAGTGTTACGCACAGTAGACACAGTCCGAAGTCAAAACGGAGGCCGGTTGAGCATCGGGGGTGCATTTTCTTGCACTTTCTTGAGCTATGAAGACCAAAACTCCTCAATTATGAAAACAAGGCCTTGGGAACACCACCGGCTGGGTGGGGAGGTCACCGGCCACCACCGCCTAAACTCTTCACCGGCTTAATATTGTGCCGACCGGCACAAAATAGTGCCGACCGCCAAAAGTTGCCGATCGGGGCGCTTTTGCCATTTGTTGTCTTTTAAAATAGGGCTTGAAACCCTATTTCTTCACTTCCTCCTCCGCCAAATCTCTTTCTCTCTCTAGAGCTTTTTCTCCTCATTCGCCATTTCTTTCTGAGCTTCCATTTTCGTTCTGATTCGCGATTCACCGCGCTTTCTGACATTTCCATCCGATTGAAATCTCATTTCGATCTCTTTTTCTATTTCCACCTTTTCGACTTGTTCCTCGATTTCTCTTCATTTCCGTATTTTCATCTTCCGCCTTTCCGCCATTTCCGCCCTCCGGTTGACCTTTTTCGGTTGACTTTTCATATTCCGCTTTTTTTCCGCCATTTTTTCACTACCACTACTATGGTCATGATGTTCCACATGTCGACTCCCCGATCACGAGATGGATCCCGGTTGAGCTCCTCCCATTGAGCGAAGCGCCCATTCGATCCGGCGACCTACCGCCTACCATTCACGCATTCCGCCAGATGGACTCGCCACTTCCGCGGTTTTGACAGGCTCGACCCGAGCTTTTCACGCGAGCCGACCTCTCACCTATCCTTCGGCGCTCGAGGTAACCTTTTCTCTTTTTACTTTCGCAATGTAGAATCAGAACTGCCAATCGCCATAGCCGACATAACCTTTAATTGCTTAGCTCGAGTATTATATCAGAAGTTGATTGTAGACAACTTACAACCGATATCTATTTAGGACCGACACACATGCACACACACCGCACTAGCCTCAATCACCCAAACACGCACAATCAGATTTCATCGCAAATTCACCGATACCCTGACTTATTTGAATCAAAACTCGCACGCATGCTAGATTTAAACCGAACCTCACAAACACGCCGACGATCACACGCAGAAGTCCACCCATCGCACACTATAACCCGACATCCGCTTGAATCAAAAATGTACACACATGTACCATATCTCAGATGACCTCACAAACATATCGACACATCACAGTCAGAGTCCACCGCAATACATCAAACCCGACATTTGCTTGCATCCGAGAAACGCACACACATCGCAATGCTTTGTTTACACTACACCACTCAAAACACACCGACGATCACATATTGAAGTTTATCAGAAGCACACCGCATCCTTCGCTTGAATCTCAAAAACGCACGCATGCTAGATTTGTATCGACTTTAACATGTTTCCTCGTAATCAGACATTTCATATTGCTTTGCAACCATTTGTTTGTAACAGGAGATTCCCATACCATCCGCGGTATGGGAATGTTTCGCTCGAGATTGGTACTTGAGCTTCCCGAGGCGGTTCGACACATCGTGGATGAGGCGGGCTTTGCCTTCTTCGCAGGGTCTGACCCGACTTATCGCCGCAGGCCTCTTTAGTCCGCTTGGCGGAGAGGTGGTGGGACACCACCGATTCATTTCACCTATCCGCAAGGAGACATGACGATGACTCTCACGACTTTCTGCTCACCCAAGACGGGTAGGGGTGATCCGATCCCTTCGACACCGACATGGATGAGTGGACCGCCAGATCCATTTACTTGGCGCGGTCGCGCTTCTTGCACGCCCGTGCTTTGTCCGCTATTCTGGTTCGAGGTGCGCCCGGTGCAATTTCTTGTTGACGCAGCCCGATGACCGAGGCGGCAGAGAGCAAGATGCACGCTGCTTGATGTTTTTGTTGGGACCACCTTATTCGCCGACCGGCGAACACTGCGTTTCTTCGCTTACTCAACAGACCGTGGACGCCCGACATCTTATGCTTATGATCGGGTGGCGCGGCTCGCCACTTTACGGCTATATGAGCTCGGCCTCCCTGCGGGCAAGGCGCTGTTTCGGAGGCTATCGCGAGCTTGGGAGGTACGCTTTCTTTTTACATTTCTTTTCGTTCAGACTTTCAGATTGCACATCGCACACATCGTAGTTTGCTTTTACACTTGTCAGATAATCATACACACGCACACACATACTCGCTTAATCGACCGCATAATCGCTCACACCGCACACTCGCCAATACACCGCACAACACACGGCTCGCTTATTTCGCTTTATCAGATTCGCTCTCGATAAATGTTCGACATCCGCCTTGCGCCAGGGTCTATGCCTACTTTCCTGTGCTAGAGCCAAGACGAGACTGAGACTCCTCCGTCGCCCCTTCACGCCGCTATGACGGAGGTGCACACGGCGTCATGGAGACTTTTTAGCTTCTTCCGCCGCTATTTTGACACCATCACCCCTGCCGAGGTATGTTTTACTTACGCTCATTTAAGCTTCACTTTTCCATCAGATATTTGCAATACCAAGAGGGTAATAAACTCAGATTTCAATTTCAGATCACCGGCGCCCATGGGCTCCTTCGCCACGATAGTGCGGATCGGTTTGCCGCTGACGAGACCTCGCTACATCGATTTTGCTAGAGGGCCCGGTCTGGGCTTGGTACCTGGTGAGCGCTTAAGGCCGACCTCGTGGTTACCTCGAGCAGATAGTCCCGAGCATCCTCCCGAGCATATGAGGGACACCGAAGCCATTTCACCGAAAGCAGATGGCGGACTACACCATCGGCCGGGAGGCAGACGGCCAGAGGCGAGGGCGACACTCAGAGTACGTCCCGACCTTCATCATGCGGCTCGAGCGTGGTCGCCGAGCCGAGCCAGAGAGACCAAGCCGCGGCTAGGGCAGAGGTGGGAGCAGGAGCGGATCGCCACAGAGAGCCTCGAGCCTGTGGCAGAGGGGGAGTGCAGAGGGACGAGGGACTGGCCGCCCGGCCTACCATGCCGACGCATAGGGGGCAGAGTGGAGACCTACCAGATCCCTTTTGCTCCTCCTACCGGGTCATGAGTTTGTTACATTCCCGACTTGCCTCCTGTAGATGTACCACTTTATTTCGTGATCTTGCATTGTCATTTCAGTTCAGTTCATTCGATATTCCATGTAATATTGATGCATCTAATACTTTTGCAAAGCTTCCTCCGAGTAATCATTGAGCCAATGCCTCCATGGCGGGATGTTGCAATGACCTTCGAGTTCTTAGCCTTCTACGGCCTTCCCAGATGTTTTTTCTCTGACATAGTTCCAAACTATATACAAACTGCTCCGCATAATCTGATGCACGACGCAACATCTCGATAAACCGTTTCACTAGATTCACACATCAGATTCATACATCGTGATTCTCAGACCGATAAACCGCCACGCATTCACACATCAGATTCATACACCGTGATTCTACCGATAAACCGCCACTAGATTCACACATCAGATTTCATACATCGTGATTCTCGTGACTGATAAACCGCCACGCATTCACACATCAGATTCATACACCGATTCTCGCATTGATAAACCGCTTCATGTATCGATGCATTTGCCTTTTGTACTTTTCAGCTTCCCTTCCCGATTCCTCCCGTGGGTGGCGGCGCCCATCCGACCTCCCATTTCTACTGGATGGCAGGATATTCCCCGCACTGCAGGGGGCGGGCTATGTGGGGAGCAACAGTGCTCCAGCCAGGTGGGATGGCGAAGTCGGAGGCGGAGGCCTCTGAGGAGGAGGTCGGGGCAGCTGGCTCGGCCCGACAAATGACACTTCGACGATGCTCCTGCTTCGCCAGAAGAGGGCGAGGATGGATCCCTGCCATGAGGCCATTGATGATGATTACAGATCATTGCTTTTTTCTTTCATTTTCTTTTCTTGTACTTTTCTTTTTGGTAGATAGAGTACTATGTATCGCCAGCAGTGTTTTTGCTTTTCTCAAACTTATGTATTTGAAAAGATGATATGAAATGAAACAAACTTTTGGTCTAAAAAAGAGTGTTACATATGTCTATAACAGCATATTTCATACTATGCACTGCATTGCATCATATTACACCTCAAATGTAAATGATATTGATCTGTTGTCTGACAATTGAACACTTGCACTGTAATAATCAGATAACCAACCAACTAAACAGCAAAACAAATTTCATACAAACCATCGCTCAATCTCGAACACACACTCCATACTGGGACTAATCATTGGGATTGATCTCAAGATATAGCCCATAACACAAAGATTTGGTTCATTCTCGCACACAAAGAAACCTCGAACAAATAGCCCTAACTGACGAGACGGATCACAAAGTCGACACTTGCCAGCTTGAAACACACTCGATGTCCCAAATTTTCCTTTCTTCTCTTGCTTTGCACGGATGTAGAGAATGGCACAAAGATTCTCGAGCACAAGCGATTACTTTTTGAAGAGGATGGGTTTTCAACCGGTATCGAGCCTAACACGTAACACGCGAGACAGACTCAAACGCAGAAATAAAAAGCACACGACCTAACACAACGAGACACACTCAGAAAAGACTCAAAGCCAAAATTGAGACCAACAAATCAAAAGACACGACACACGACATGTTTACAAAAAGACCTCAAATCTCGAGGAGCCAAATCCTCCGTATTATTCCCACCCTTTCGATTTGTGATACTCACATCACTCTGCCCTCGTGCTCATTTTTCTCTCAAAACCCTTTTCACTTTTCTCTCAACTTACTCCTCTCTATTCTTTATTCTCTCATTTTTCAATCCTCCCCGTGGTGAATGATGATGAATAGGAAGTCGCGGGTTCACACCCAACACCGTTAGCTCACGGCCATTCCTTCCGGGTGATAGAGTGCCTCGGCAAGCATATTAACGGGGAAGACAGAGGACCCGACTCAATCGTGCCCCTTAGTTCGTCATTTTGACCATTTTTGTTGTGTTTTCTAAAACGGTTTTGATCAAAAATGAGAGTTGGATTAACACACTTATTCAATTTTTGATTTGAAAATCATGCGAACCAAGCTGTGAGCACTGAAAATTCTTCTTTTTGGGTCCAAACATGGTCCAATTTTTGAAAATGGAATAGTTTTCGAGAAAATAAGTCAACCTCAGTGAAAATTTTCAAAAACTATTTTTGCAAAAAGTCAATGCTCAAACGAGCGAGAACTTACCTCGAGATATGCAACCTCGGATCGGAGGCAATGGAAAATTGCCCCCGCTTAAAGGGGATAAGGCAACGGAAAGTTGCCCCGGTTTGACGGTAACTCAGTGGCAACTTATGGTAATGCATGGCAACGGAAAGTTGCCCCTTGTTTGATGATGCCGCTGCATTTTGTAAGCCGCCCTCGTTGATGACGATCGGACCCTGACGCCGGAGGAGTCGAAGACGGTTTGAATCAATATATGGACACAACACCGAAGGTGTTGGTGGTTTGGCTTCAAGAGGAAGTTAATCACGAGTTCCAAGTTGTCGCAATCGAGACATTGGATTCGGAGGAGGCAAAAGTGATCAAAACCATGACATGGATCGAGACGCTATGGAAGCTGCTGGGGTGGACTTCAAGATGAAGTTGCCTACGATCCCAAACATGGGAATCAAGCCTCACGAGTTCCAGTTAAGTATGTACACTCGGTATTTTAACCTTCACTATTTAGGCTCTAATTTTTGCCAAGGTGCCCAATGCGGTTTTCGACCTTAAGTAGCTTTGTTTTTCTTTTTTTCATTCTTTTTTCTTTTCTTTTGCATTTTCATCTTTTCTTTTCTTTCTTTTTTGCTTCTTTTTTTTCTTTTTTCTTTTTTTCTTTTGTATTTTTTCTTTTTTCTTTCTTTGCTCTAACTTTTGCTCGGGCCGCCTCTTCCGGTTTTCGCCCAAATGAGCCTCTCAAAGGGTAAAAGTGTAGCAAGCCCATGCCAAATGGTTTTGAGATTGAAGCCCTCCATATCCGTAGAGAACGACTGTTGTATTGACTTGCAGGAAAAATCCATCACGGCTACTTCTCGAGCTTTGCTTAGTGGGGTCTGATCTTCCTGATCGGACTTTGATGCCTCTTGCTCGAGGCCTGCTTCGAATTGGGCCACGCAGGCATTTCATGGCACTGAATGTTTTGAACAGATTCCGGTTTACAACAGATAAATCAAATCTCGAGACTAGGAGCGATCCTGGGCTGCACCATCTCAAGAGCGGTTCCACACGGGTCTTCGCGAGACCGCGCAAAATATTTTGTTTTTGAAAGTTTTAAGAAAGCGACAAATCGCCAGGTTGAAGATAGTGTGGAACCACCGATCGTGCCAGGTCCTTCTCAAGACTACGCCGACAAGCATGATTTCATTCATTAAAAGCTTAGCATGCCTCTCTTTCTCTCAAACTGATCAAAATTTTGCAAAAACCCGAGGAATTCCTCCCTCTTTGTTTTTATCACCGCAGTGTTCGAAAAGGGTTTTATGAAAAGCTTAGGTCATTGTGACGATGTTCAAGGCACAAGAGAGCAGGCGGAATGCACCGCTGCTCCATTCACATCTTCGCACGGCTAATCCAATAGCAACAAATTCGCCCATGATAGCCACAAATGTTTTCATTCAGATTTGTTGGCATAACTGCCTCGCGTAAACAAACTCAAAAAGCAAAAGCAACTAATTTGAAAGACAAAACAGTGTTTGAGGCAACAACCCCGAAATCACCTGGTATACTATACAAGAGGGACTGACTTGTTACAGCAAGACAGACTCAGAAGCAAAAAAGACCGACTCAATACGTAGAGACAGACTCAAAAACAAACAAAAGACCCACTCGACACCCAAGTCGATTTACAAAACTAGCATTGGCAGTGCTCAAAAATGCGCCAAACGCCACATCCAAAAATGTACTGCAGACATCGCTCAGCGGTGTTCACCTTCCGATTACATACTTGCAGATCTCAGATCCTCAAAATCCAACAACCGAGTGGTGACGGATTTGCCGAGGTAGGCGGAGGATAACCTCATTGCCAATCAAGTCTTGTACCTCTAGACGGTGGCGGAAGCAATTATCAGTGGCATGGCCGGCTACCGATGGTACGACAAGACAGGAAGCATCATGTGTGGCCGGAGATTCTTCTGAGAGGCCGAGGCTCCAGGGCTTAAGGTGTCCCTTCTCAGAAGGATTTGCAATGCCTTGGACAATGGCATATAGAGAGCATGAAAGACCCCGCGCCTCGGCGTATTTTGGAGTTCGAGCACTCTTGCTAGATGCACTAGCGAACGGATCGGCGGTGCGGCCTTGCTTCGATCCTTTCCTGATGCAAGGCCGAGAGGAAGAACTGCTTGGCATGACGGGCCTATCCCGATTCTCTCGATTGATCGAATCGCCTCAAAGTGAGTAGGGAAAGCATCCTCCATCCTTTTGACATGATCGCGATATCTGTTGCTTGTTCATTCCCTTTAAAGCCTCTATCGCCTACAAAGCAGCTTGTTCGATAGGGTCAGATTCCGCCTTCATCTTACCTTTTGTCTCCGCCTCACCGGTCTAGAACTTGGTTTGTCAGCTCATTGCTATAGTTGGAGGCCATCTCCTGCTGGTCGAAGTTCAATTACAATTTGCCCCAAGAGCGGGGCTCTGGGGTACAAAGCCTCCCAAGATATGGTGCAACCGGTGAAACAGACATCCCATAGGCGAGATCCGCCACGATCTTTGAAGATCACCTATCATTCCCATTAGTTCAATGTAGTAGGCTCATGAGCCCGATATAGTTGAGGAGTCCAAATTGATGCGGCAAAGCGACCTAGGTGGATGCGCATATCAACAAGAGTATCATTCTCAGGTGGTTCTTGACTCAACGCGCCATTATGACCACAATCTCTTCCGAAGTTCTCAAGGCTATGTTCACCCCTTAGCAAGGAGAAGACACTAGCTATTCTCGATCAACTCTCAATCTCTCGAATCAAACGAAAACAAGCAAGATTTCAAATTTCAAACAGATCAAACACGGTGTAGTCGAACAATCAGACTTCTACTATCAACACTGCTCTCAATCACTTTCAAAATCAATCGACACCGCAGATATAATCGATTCTCAACAACATCGATATCGTGCCCTCAGTTCGATACCTCAAATCTTGTAAACCGATATATGCTTCCTCAGAGAGATACACTCTAAAAGCACATAGCAGTAAATGAGAGCCAATACACCCCTATGTTGGGGTAGGGTTTCCGCCCTATTTTGTCGAGCTAGGTTTCACTACGCACGCAAGCTTTCAAACAACCTAATATCGGGTAAGCAACCGCCCTAGTTTGGAATGGTCACTATGGATTCGATATGCACTAGGTCGAATGGTCGAAGGGTGCCCCAGAAACCGGGTTTGTGTTCCCTATATCGGCAGAGCTTGAACCGTCACCTTATGGACATGCCTTGACAAGACAAGCCTCCAAGAAACCGCCAGAATAGCAGATGGCCAACACGGTGTCCTAGGCGCACTAATGCACATGCAATGCAAAGAAACACATAAGTGTAGTCAAAACAGATATCACGAAGTTCAAGTCAAGCTTCTAAACTCCTAGCAGAGTCGCCAGAATCAGACGCGCATGAGGGACCTCGCTATTGGACTCGACTTTTGTGTTGCGGTTCTAAATCAACCAAAGAGTCCAAATCCGCAAATCGCTTTGAAGAAAACAGATTTTTGAAAAGTAGTGCCAAACATGGATCGCTTTGCCAGACATGAGTCGCCACCTAAATATTTTAAAATGGGAAATTTAGGAAACCCCGACTCGTGTCAAGGCCACATGTCCGCTATCACCAAAGTGGTCTTGGCTCGAGCTTGGGTACGACGGGAAGGTCACTATGAGCATTCTTTCGCCTCGTCCAAGACCGCCTCTACTAACCGTGATATCCGCTTTTGTAAACTTTATATGCTCTTATTCCAATTATTAACCTAGAATTACTATGTTATGCGACAACACAAAAGTATAGACTAGATTGCCTAATTTGGAAATAAACATTGCATATCCGCTTGTCTTGAAAACGTGTTAGATTTGCTACTCGCAAGTAGGCTAAAATACGGATTTCAATGAGTTATTCCAACTCAAGCAATCCATCCTCCACCCACAGTGCATTCAAACAGCTTTATCTCACATAAGCATTTAGCCGCATGGTAAGCATACCGTCATGGCAACATTCACACGCATGTGGTATGCTAAAGCGTAAAATACTTACATCGACTGTACAAAACAATAAACTAGTTAGCAAACATGTATGACCTAGTTCATGTTAAGTGGCTAATGCAACACACATAGATGCAATCTAGAGTAGGCTCGGTAACCCTAAACATGGCACATGAAATGCAAACTACCACGATTCAATTTGGAATTGAAAGTACGATGCGCTTTGCATGATGTGCCGAGCCCGATGCATGTAAACAAATGCATGAATGCACGCATGCATTGCATAAGGTATGCTAAAATAAATGTGCCCTAATCTACCATCGAAGCGGTAAATAAAAGGGAGAAAGAAATGGGGTTGGAAGACATACACCCACTCACACACTTATTACAATTACGCCTCACCGAGGGACCAAAAGAATATTACAAATTAATTAACTACGCAAGCTAATTAAATATTACAAATTGATTAAATTAATTAACAAATTAATTAATCTAATTAAAGCAAGAATGCCTCGAAGAGGGTAAGATGCATCACACGCCGAACTCGCTTCTAATCGCACCGCCATGCATGATTGCCTCGCTTTCTCGCTTCCTCTCAAGATTGCCAACTTCGTGAATACTTCCTGGCATCGGAGATCACCACCGGCCGGGTAGAACACCACCGGCTCAAGGATGTGGCCACCGCACTCAATTCATCCATCGGTCGCCAATTGATCGCGGTCGGCACTAAATAAAGGCTTGCCGGCACAAAATGCCTGCAGAACCTGCAACTCACAGCAGCAGAGGACACAACCTGCATGGCAATGTAATTCAAAGCATGTATGCACCAAACACACTCCTTATCATGTTTTTGACTCAAAAGAAGATGTGACTCGGTTCTCGGACCACCAATCACGCATTTCGATGCATGATGGCCCAAAGAACCAAGAGTGCAATTTTGATTTCAAATGCATGTAATGCAAACAAACAAACAAGGATGCTAAACCTCTATCACACTCACTTAAAGAGGCTTAGCATGCATGTCAATGCAATGAAGCCCTAAGCATGTTACCTAGGCATGCAACATGGCAATACAATGCAAGGATGCTAGCATGAAAATGCACATACAAAACAAGCACGCAAACTAGTCAATGGGGTGGGTTTAAACATGGATTAGGCAGCTCCAAATAGGCCTAAAACCAATGGCCAAGATGGTAAATCATGAGGGCCAAACACACATGCACACATGCAGGAGTTAAGGCACCAACACTTGAGCATAACAAAGAACCCTTAAGCACACTTAAAGGGGTACAACAATGGACTACTAGCATGCATATAAAGCTCTGAAAATCATGCTAAACATGGTGCCAAACCATGCAACAAAGTAAGTCAAACATGCAACAAATGGCCCCAGTACTTGAGGTTCACCAATGAGGTTTTGAACTACACATAGTACAACCACACATGGCAATACTTAACCAACTAAAAACAAAGTTTTAACATATAAAACTAAAGCCAAAAGACTACTTAGATGGCATCTAAGAGGCTTGAAATCAAAGGCATGCAACATGACCAAAACATGGAGCATTCAACACATGCTTTTAAAGCATTAAAGAGGCATGCAAGGAAATCAAACAAGCATGCTAAAGGGACTGAAATAGCATGTTAAATGGTTCCAAACCATCAAAAATAAAGCAAGCAAGACATGCTACACTCTCATGCACTTAAGGCCAACAAGCCAAATACAAAGAGGCTATGAGATACAAGTCATGGTCGACCAAAGCAAGCATGGACAGACCTAAAACATGGCAAAATAAGCATATACACTTCATGAATCTGAGCCTAAAACATGCTAGAAATAAAGGCATACAACCTAGGCATGTTAAGGAACCAACAAGGCATTACATGATAGGTATGCAAAGCATGCAAGATATATCAAAACCAACTTAAAATCATGTTATATCATGGCAATATAAGCATGAAAAATAGTCCAAACATGCTCAACACACACTCAAGCATAGGCTTCCTCAAGAGGCCAAAACTTGCCCTTTTCAAGGACATAAAGGAGAGGGGGTGGCCCTCTCCTTCTTGAGACTCTAAGGCATCATCTTCACCACTGAAATCCCTCAAGATTTCAGTGGTGAAGAGATCCTAACACCAAAGTCTCGGATCCCTCACAAAATAGCACCAAAAATGGCCTTTTCAAGGCCTAAGGGTGGTCAAACCTACCCAAACCACCAAGCACTCTTAATAAACAATAAAGAGGCTTAAAAAACAGAACTTTTATGTGTTATAGACTAAGCACAAAAACTGTTTTAAACTAGGCAAAAATGGTGTGCAAAAATGGGGTAAAAAGAGGTAGTTTCTTACCCTTGATGATCAACTCCAACAATGGTGACCTTGATGCCTCTTTAAGCTTCAAACCAACCAAGAACACCAAGAACAAGCCCTTAGCACCTCAGTTCCAAGAGGAAGGTGAAACACTAGGTGTTGGTGAGCAATAGTAAGTCACAAACACCTAGTGTACAAAACAAGAGAGAAAGAGAGAGATAGGATAGATACACAAAACCTAACCTAAAACCAGAGCTTCTCCCTCTCTTAAAATGTCTAACTCTACAAAATTTCTAACCCCTTGAGCCAAGAGAAGAGCCTTTTCTTGTATAGGCACCAAAAGCTTACAAGTTAAGGCACCAAAGGGCTCATCCCTCCATACACGTGTATGGAGGGGGAAACAAAAGGCATACAGCTGTCTGAAAATATCTCAGAAAGCAGCTGTAAAGTGGTCGGCAGGGCAAAATGGTAATTTTGCCAAAAAGAGTGCCAACCGGCACAAAATAGTGCCGGTGGAAACACCAGACAGCCGGTGGCCTCTAGCCACAGCCGGTGGTATGTGGGGATGCCTCACAAAGCATTCCCTGCCCCTCCAAGGCAAAGCACAAGCGTTTGGTGCAAAACCAAACACAAAACAGTCAAGTTCAGAGGTCCTGAGGCAAGGCGCGCGAGCCAAGAACTCTGGGAACTCCAAACGAACGCAAACATGGATAATCACCGAGTGTTCAAGCGGTGACGTCCAAGTCTTAAGGACGGTCAGAAATGGGGTGTCTACACTATGTTATGAACTGTGTGTTCAAATTGAGCAAATACTGAGTTATGAACTGTGTGTTCAGATTGAGCAAATACTGCGTTATGAACTATGTGTTCGGATTGAGCAAAAGACTGCGTTATGAACTGTGTTTTCAGATTGAGGAAAACACTGCGTTATGAATTGTGTGTTCAGATTGAGCGAATACTGCGTTATGAACTATGTGTTCGGATTGAGCAAAAGATTGTGTTATGAACTTTGTGTTCAGATTGAGCAAAACACTGCGTTATGAACTGTGTGTTCAGATTGAGCAAATACTGCGTGATGAACTGTGTTCAGATGAGCAGATATCGCGTTATGAACTGCGGTGTTGGGATTGAGCAACATCATGCTATGAACTGTGTGTTCAGATTGAGCAAAATACTGCGTTATGAACTGTGTGTTCAGATTGAGCAAATGCTGCGTTATGGACTGTGTGTTTAGATTGAGCAAATACTGCATTATGAACTGTGTGTTCAGATTGAGCAAATACTGCGTGATGAACTGTGTGTTCAGATTGAGCAAAATACCGTATTATGAACTGTGTTCAGATTGAGCAGAATACTGTGTTATGAGCTGTGTGCCCAAATGGGCTGTGTGCCTAAAAGAGCTGTATGCCAAATAAACAAGATGTTGTGTTGTGATCTGCGTGCCAAATGAACGCAGTGTTGTGTTTGAGCTGCGTGCCAAATGAAAATGATAATAGGTATGGGTTGTGTGCCAAATGAACAAGATGATATGTTGTGAATAAGGTTCAAAATTGTCCCCGCGGGAACTGCAATTCAAGTTTTTGATGCGTAGCTCATCGTTACTTGTCAAGAGCAAGGTGTATCCTTTTTGAGTGCGTTGTGACCTCTCCGAGAGGTAAATCGGAGGTTCCAGTTAATTTGGTCTTGTTAAGGCTTGTATTTCTTTAATCGGCATTTTGTTTCAAATATGCAATTAAAGTGGCACATTTCTCTCGCATTGTCATGCGCACGTTTACCTTGCATTGTTATGCACTCCGCCCGCGTTGTCGCGCACACTTAGGTTGCATTGTCGTGCACCCTCACCACTGGCATTGCTATGCACTTTTAACTTGCATTGCTATGCATGTTTCCATCGGCATCATATGTGCATGCGTTTATATTGCATCATGATGTAACGTTGAACATGTGTTACTACTATACTATACCTGTTGAGTTTCTTTCTTTTGCAGGCACGATATTGTATGTACGGTTCATTTGAAGCTGGCACGACCAGACGATATCGTATGTACGATTCGTTCAAGAGAAGTTCCGACGCGGTGAGAATTGCATAATTTTCTTACATCCTTTCTGCATGTGATGTAGTTTGGCTCGTGTTGCTTGCATAGCATTTGCTTAAAATGTTGCATTTATTGTGTATAATTGCTTCATTACAGTTCTCTTTTCATAATCATGAGTTATATTCGGGTTTGTGCATGTCCTTTGCATTTTGCCCCTGCCCGCGGGCATATGTCTTTGTTATCTTGCCTGATTATCTAAGTCTTCGGCCTTGTCACAAATGGGTCATCTCTGCGCTTTGACATTCACTACCGTCACTTCTTGACTTCCGAGTTCTGTCAAAGAGGGGCAACTATAGACACCCTATTTTTGACTGACCTTAAGACTCAGATGTCATCGACTGAGCGCTCTGTGATAGTGCAGGTTTGTGCTCGTTTTGAGTTTCTGGAGTTGTCGGCTAAGTGCATTGCCTCCAGGCCTCTGAACTCTTTGTGCTTTGGGTCAGTTTGTGGACCGAACCTTGTTTTCTCTTCCTTGGAGGGAGGAAGAGGTCTTGTAGACCATCCTTTTGTGGTTGTAGACCACTTTTCCCGCTTGGAGACTAATTTTCAATTTTCGGAGCCTTCGGCCGCGAACCTTGTCTCGGAACCGCTTAACGTTCTCTGTTTGGCTTGGTTTTCAAACCATGCCTTGTTGCCTTGGCCTAGAGGGCCACTGTAGTTTCGGAGACCGATTTTTGTGCCTGTAGGCTAGTTTTTGAGGCTCCCGGCTACGCGCCTTGCCTCCTGGACTCTTGTCTTGCATCCTTTTTGGTTTGTTTTTGGTACAAACCTTGTTTTCCTTGTTTGGAAGGTGGTATAAGGGTGGGAGACCACTCCTTCCTGCCAGCCAGTTTTCTGGTCGGCCAACTGGTTTTCTTGGTCTTTGGACCACCTTTTCTAGTCGGCCACCACACCATTGCCTTCCTTTCATGCTACAGAGCATCTCACCCCCATGGTCGACCACTTTCTTCCCTGGCCGACCACTTCCACTAGTTGGCGGACCAATGTAAGTAGCTGGCCGACCACTTCAAGTGGTCGGCAGCTTTCTATCACCTTTTTGGAGATATTTTCTAGCCAGCTATTATAGCTGGAGGGCACAGAAGCCATCCTCCATACACTGATGAAGTTTCCATTCCTGAAAGTCCCTGTTCCGACTGAGGTTGTTCAACAACATTCGGCTCGTCGCTGAGCCACCCCGTAGCTTCTGCTGACCTATTTAAATCAAACCAGTTGATAGTCACGTCTCCCAGATCCTGTTCATTGAAGAATTGCAGATTTGTGATATCCTTCTCCAATTTCGCCAGGTTATCTAGCCCTTGATTAGGTTCATCTTCCCGTACTACACTAATCCATGCCCCTACTTGTAATTCCACCCTTGGCTTAGGCTGATCTGTTGGTGTGATGTAACCGCTCGGGTTGTACACAAATCTTATAGACCCCTCAGGCTCTGACTGATCATTCCCATCTGCCCTCACAGTGATCCCTGTTCTATCTTCGATAGTCACCACCACTAGTTCAAGTTGGGTTTGGGAGATATCCAACATGCACAAATCCGTGCTATCGGGAATGAATACCTCCGGATTGAGTAGGTGAGAAGGGGTGATATATATGCTAGGGTCGTATGACACAACCCCAGTTTGGATCAGGTTAATGCGTTTGGGAGGTGCAGCTTGGTTATGTGGTGGGAGAGGGTTGGTTGTGACATTCGGTTTCTCTGGAGGCACGATCACCCTGTTGTCGATGAGATCCTAAATCTCATGACGTAATCTAAAGCACTGGTCGGTTTCGTGACCATACTGTTGGTGATAGGCACAGTACTTTGCTGGGTTACGGGAGGGAGGAAGTTTTTCTGGCAATGGTCGCAGCTCTAGGGGCTTCAAGTGCCCTTTCTTGATCAAAACCCCTAGAGCTTTGGACAGGGGCATGTATAGTGGAGTGAAGGTTCTTCGGCCTCGGGGTGCATACCTGGCTGTTTGCGAGCTACTTCCAGGCACACCGGCGAAGGGTGTAGCTACAAGGGTTTTTGGAGTGGTAGTTGTGACCATTCCTACATCTGAAGTTTTGGCAGCTGCAGCACTACTTGTGCATGCATTTGTACTGTGGTTGACTGCCCTCTTGGACTACTCTCTCTCATGGTCAATCAGACCCTGTTTCATGGCGTTCTCGATCTGCACCCCAACCTCATGTAGATCCGCAAAGGTGGGTAGGGGAAGGACGATCATCTTTTGCATAGGCTTGGGCTGGAGGTTGTGCACAACCATCCGTATCTGATCTTTATCAACTGGCCTGATGGTCATCATCGAGGCTTTAGCCCTCCAACGGGTTGCGAAGTTTGAGAAGCTCTCCTTTTGCTCTTGACTGGTTGTCTCGAGATCATGAGTTGTGACCTCGATCTACGTGTTATAGGAGTATTGAGCTATAAAGGCCTCAACCAGCTCCTCCCAGTTTCTCTTAACAGAGTCCTCCAGTTTTGCATTCCAAATAGCCGCAACACCCGACTATTTTCGGCCGAAAAGGGAAAGCTTCTGCAATCTGGAGAGGCCCATCGACCTTAAGATATCTAAGAACAGCCACAAATGCACCATGGGGTCCCTGTACCCATCGAAGTGGTCAATATGTGGCATCTTAAACCGGTCTGGCAGCGTCATGGCTGAATCGGTGTATCCATCCTCTATATCCGGAATGGATTTCACGCCTTGAGCCTTCTTGAAAAGCTTTTCTAGCTTGTTGACTTTTAGCATTATTAGATCTACCTCTAACTCAAACGGTGAGCCCGCTAGATTGGTGGGCGCTTTGGATAGCTGGGGTAGGATTGGGGGTGGAACTGGCCCCATTGGGACGTCTATATTTTCCTAGACGTTGGTAGTCTCTCCGGGTGTTGGAACTCCTAATGGAAGAGGAGATGGGTGTGAAGTAGATGCTCTGTTTTGCTGCTGTAGCCTGGCAATTAACTCTGCCTGTTGGGCCACTACCTCTGCTTGGCGTGCAGCCACTTCTGCCTGACGGGCGGCATCCCGCTACATGTTTTGCATAGTCTCCTGGATCTAACACATCAACTCTTCTATTTCGACTGTAAAGTGTGGATCTAACTGAATTGGTGTATGTTCCCTCTCTGTGGGAGAAACAGAACTCTGATCCCTACTGTACTCGGGTGGGGTAGACAAAGCCCTCTGAACTGACTACTGAACTGATATCCTCTACCTAACTGCCCTCCATTTAATAACCGGGGTTAATGAATGGAACACTGGTTGTCCGTCTATCAGATCCTCAGATCGATTAAGTCTTCGACCTCTAACCCAGAGTGCTTAGGGAATATCTGCCTGGTCGGATGCAATTGTGCTAAACTACCTTGCAAAAAGATAAATAAAGCATAACAAGGAAATAAACAACCAGAAAAATGGACAGCATAACGGCTTAAAAAAACACAACACACAGTTGATATTTGTAAGCTGAAACACACTATTCCCAAACACTGCTCCCTGTTGCCCAAATCACTGCCCCAAATCTGGTACCCTCTGGTAAAACTAATTTTCCAAATACTGATACTGATGCCCGCAGTCCTGATACCCAGACTTGCAAACCAATACATGCATTCCCTGTAGAGACACACTCTAAAAGCACATAGCAAATAAGTGAGAGCCAATACACCCCTATGTTAGGGTAGGGTTTCCCTATCCTACCTGGTCAGGAGCTAGGGTTTCACTATGCACACAGTGGTTTTGAACAACCTATAACCGGGTAAGCAACTTGTCCTAGCTTGGAATGGTCTCTACAGTTTTTGATATGCACTAGGTCAAACGGTCGAAACAGGTGCCCTGGTAACAATCGAGGTTTGTGTTCCCATTGTGGCAGAGCCCGTAACCGGTCTGCCTTATGGCACATAGCCTCAGACAAACCGTTCAGGAATAGCAGATGGTGAACATGGTGTCCTAGGCGCACCAATGCAAATGCAATGCAAAGAAACACATAGGTGTAGATAAAACAACATATCATGAGTTCAAGTCAAGTTCTCTAAGTCCCCAACAGAGTCACCAGACACTGTAGACCGCCCGAGAACTTTGAAGCTCCGCTCGCGGAGGGTGCGAATTTGTTTGTTCTCAGCTGCTACAAGTTCGGACTCATGTCACGGTTCTGAATCTAATCTCGCAAAGTGCAATGCAAGACCGATAAATCACCAAAGAGTCCAAATGTAGCAAATCGGTTTGGAAAACTAATTTTAATAAAGAAGTGCCAAACATGGACTATTTTGCTAGATACAGAGTCGCCACCTAAATGTTTTATTTTTGGAAAATTTAGGAAACCCTAACTCGTGCCTAAGGCCACGTGTCCGCCATCACCAAAGTTGCCTCGGCTCGGGAACTTGGGTACGAGAGGGGAAGGTCATGCAATGAGCACCCCCACTTGCTCGATCAAAGATCGGCCTTTACTAAGCATGATACGTTGTTTTTGAAAACACATGTGTTCTTATTTCGGTTATTAGCCTAGAATTACTATGTGATGCGCACAGTATACAAGTATAGACTAGATCGCCTAAGTTGGAACAAAACATTGCATGTTCGTTTGTTTGAAAGCGGTTTAAAGTTTGTTACTCGCAAGTAGGCTAAATCGAGGATTTTGATGAATTATTCCAATTCAAGTAATCCAACCTTCACCCATAGGCATTCAGGCAGTTAAACACTTAAGCAATTAGCCTCATGGCAAGCATGCTATAATGGCAACATATAACACACATGCAGTATGCTAAAGTGTAAACACTCACAGTGTACTCCGAGCCAAAACATGGACCTAGTTAAAAATCATGCATGATCTTAGTTCATTTTAAGATGGCTAATGCAACACATGCGAAAATGCAACTAAGATAGGCTCGGCTATCTAGAATGTCATGTGAGATACAACTTGATAACACGCTATTGAACACGTATTCAAGTAAATGTATTAAAATACAATGCAGTTAGTATGATGCGCCGAGCCCGGTACATGCAAGATAGATGAATGAATGTACGCATGCGAAGCATAAGGTATGCTAAACAAAATATGCCTTAGAACTAACCACTGAAAGCAGGTAAGTAAAAGGGAGAAAGAAATAGGGGTTGGAACATATGCATCACACACACGCACGCACGCTTATTACAACAGTTGGCCCTGTCGATGGAGGGTCTGAATAAGAAGCTAACTAGCTAATCTAAGCTAATTAAACTAATTATTACATCACAACACTAGCTAACTAACAAGCTAACTAATTAAGCTATTACAACACAAATAAGCAGCTAAACGCATTAACTACTTAGGTACAAAATCAAAGCCTAACTAGCTAATCAAATTAGCCTAGTAGAGCAGTAAAGCGATGTCCTCAGAGGGAGAAGAGTGCATGCATGCTCGGTCGCCTCGTTTGGAAATCCGTCGCGATGCCCCTACTTGCCTCTATTTTCAATTGTTCTCAGAACCTTGGGGACCTGTAGGAGCATGGCCGACCACCTAAGGGTGTCACCAGCCACTGGCTGACCACCTATCTTTGTTGTAGACCAGAAAAAGTGGTCGGCAGCTAGTTTTTCTGGCTGGCCGACCAATTGCTGCTGCATTTCTCTAGTTTGCTGCAACAGAAAGCAAGAAAGGGCATGGCAATGTATTTGCAAGATATGTGTGCACCACCACCATCCCTATCATTTCACAAGCTCAAGGGAGTGTGGGTCTCGACCCTCGGGCCATCAATCACGCATCTCGATGCATGATGGCCGAGAAGCCAAATTGCACAATTCAATGTAAAATAAATGCACAAATAAACACATAAATGCCTTGAACTCTATCATGTGTGATCAAGAGTGTCGGTGACCGAGAATTGAGGCATGTTTCATCACGTCAAGTATGAAACGTCCCTCGTTCCTCGTGTTTGGACTAACACCTAATCCAAACACAATGCAAGCAACTCAAGCATGCAAACATGCAATGCAACTTAAGCATGTAAATATGCAATGCAAGGCATTCAAAACACAGTGCAACTACATGGCATACACAATGCAAAGAATAACATGGCATACACAATGCAAACAACAACATGTCATACTCAATGCAATGAACCACATGATCAACCTAATGGCATGCACACATAATGCAATGCAACATAAGCATGCAAACATCATGCAATGCAACAAGCATGCAACAATATGCAATACACCAAGCATGCAACAACATGCAATCCACATACTTAATGCACTTAAACCAAAACGGACAGATGTCAGTTATGCCAAAACTGTGGCCATAATGCTAAAATAAAGGCATGAAATGCAAAACAAAGCATGCACATGCAATGGCCTCTCAATTAGGCATAAGAGCACAACTCTCAAGAGTGCTCAAGGAGTGACAAATGTGGAAGTGTAACAACACTAAGTGAACTGAAATAAAGTATGAAATGATGCCAAATCACTCAAACAACATAAGCAAAGCGTGCAAGGGTCCTTAAGCATTAAAGCTAGCAAAGAGGACTACAAAGGGGGCACGCAATACATGGTACAAAGGCATGAACCAACCATGGACAGAGTTTAAATAGGTCAAAATAAGGACCAAAACAAGCTGAGATTGGGTTTGGATGGCAATTACATGCTAAGCCACAAACAAGGCAACAAATGCATAACCCTTAGAGGCACTCAAAGGGTGAATGAAGATGGGGCATAGCAATACTACATGCTCTGAAATGAAGTATTAAATGATGCCAAATCATCCAAATAGCTCAAAGATAGCATGCAAGAGGCGTCAAAACACAAGGCTAGCAAGGCCAATTGCACTACAGCTATGCAATACATGAAGCATATGGCAAATACAACCCAAAATAGTCCTAGAGCATGTCAAAATGAGTCTAAAACATGTATGGAAGGAAGCCAAAATAAGCTACCATGATGAGCATGAAGCATAATGCATACAAGGCCAAAATGGAGGATTACACTACATCTTTCAAGACCAATAATGGGATGGCTTCGCCAACAAAAATCAGAGTTATATCATGGAAAAATAATCCTAAAAACAGATTGAAATGATAGCTCGCAAGCTTAGACATGAAGGCACACGCAATGGCTCATGTTAAGGCATAAAACACAAACTCTCCAAAGCATGGAATAAGTGAAAGATGTGAGTGTAGGACCACACTACATGGACTGAAATCTCATAAAAAATGATGCCAAATCATTCAAATAGGCCAAGCAATGCATGCTAGTGGACTTGATACACAAAGCTAGCAAGCTAGAATGCATTATAGCTATACAAAGAATGGCATGCATGACCAAGATAACACAAATCAGAGCTTAATAATGGTAAAACATGGACAAAAGCTTCTTAGTGTTAAGCCAAAATCATGCTAGAATGATGGTCTAAAGCATGGTACACATTAGGCTAGTTCATGGAATTGCACTACAAATGCATGGAGCATGCATGGGGCTATCAAACCAAACCTTAACAGAGGTATATCATGGCAAAATACCACCAAGAACATGATGAGATAGACTCAAAACAAGCTAGAAAGACATGCTACTTCATGAAGCGTACAAGACTAGTTTATGAAATTTACACTACAAGTGTATGAACCATGGAAGGGATGACAAAACCAAGTGAAAACAGTGGTATGCCATACTGAAATAAGGGCTAAAATAGGCTGAGATGTGGCCAACACAAGCCCAATAAACATGCTCAAACATGAGGCATTCAAAGCAAGTATTCAAAACACAAGGAGAGGGGATGACTCTCTCCTATTTGGGACCTTAAAACACCATTTCCACCACTGAAATTCCTCTAAGTTTCAGTGGTGAGAAGGCCAAAACAAGGTGATCCCAATAGCTTAAAAGAATAGCATAAAAACAAGGCCAAACAAGGCCTAAGAGAGGGTAGACCACCCCCAATACAAAAGTGACCTTAAACAAACATGTTAAGGACTGAAAACCAGAACTTTTTACAGTAGGAAGTTAAGTCTAAAACACCATGAAAGTAGGTCCAAAAGCTTAAACTAAAACAAGGGTTTTAAGGGTTAAAAGCTCACCCCTAAAGAACACCTTCAAAGCTGCAACTCCAACAAGTTCTTTGAGCTCAAACCAATCCAAGAACTCCAAAACAAACCTCAAGAAGCCTCAGCAACAAAATGATGGTGTTTGAGTGTTTGTTCGTGTGCAATAGTGTGATAAAACTACACTTTTGAACACAAAACAAGAGCAAACAAGGAAATATAGAGACAAGTGTATATCTATAGCTCAAGCCACTAAATTCTCCACCTAAGGCATGAGGGAGGAGGTTCTCTCTTATAGAGAACAAGCAACAAGCTTGTTGGACAAGCTTTTGTCCTAAAGCCATCCCTCCATACACGCGTATGGAAGATGGCTTTTGTGCCCTCCGACTGTAAAAGCTTGCCTAAAAATATCTCCAAAAAGGTGATGAAAGTGGTCGGCCAACTAGTTACACTTGTCGACCGACCAGTGGAAGCGGTCGGCTAGGGGAGAAAGTGGTCAGCCATGGTGGGAGAAGGTCTGTAGCATGAAAGCAAGCTAGTGGTGTGGTGGCCGACTAGAAAAGGTGGCCTAAAGACCAAAAAAACCAGTTATCCGACCAGAAAACTGGCTGGCGGGAAGAAAAGTGGCCTCCAAGGGAAAAAACTGGTCTCCCACCCTTGTACCACCTTCCAAACAAGGAAAACAAAGTTTGTACCAAAAACAAACCAAAAAGGACGCAAGATGAGAGATTGGGAGGCAAGGCGCACGGTCAGTAGCCTCAAAAAGTAGTTTACGGGCATCAAAAGTGGTCTCCCCGACCACAGAGTCGCTCTAGGCAGAGGCAACAAGGTGTTGTTAAAAAACCAAGCCAAACGGAGAACGTTAAGTGGTCCCGAGACAAGGCACACGGCCGAAGACTTCGAAAATCGGAAACAAGTCTCCAAGCAGGAAAAGTGGTCTACGACAACAAAAAGTGGTCTACGACCACAAAAGTGTGGTCTATAGACCTCCTTCCCCTTCCAGGGAAGGTAAACAGGGTTTGGTCCACAAACCGAGCCAAAGCACAATGAGTTCAGAGGTGTAGATCGCCCCGAGAAGTCCCTAAGCTCCGCGCGTGAAGGGCGCGAATTCGTTTTGTTCTCTAGCTACTTCAAGTTTGGACTCGTGTCACGGTTCTGAATCTAATCTCACAAAGTGCAATGTGAGACCAATAAATCACCAAAGAGTCCAAATCTGGCAAATCATTTTGGAAAACTGATTTTAATAAAGAAGTGCCAAACATGGACTGCTTTGCCAGATACAGCGTCGTCACCTAAATATTTTATTTTGGGGGAATTTAGGAAACCCTGACCCTAAGGCCACGTGTTCATCATCACCAAAGTTGCCTCAGCTCGAGAACTTGGGTACGAGAGGGGAAGGTCATGCAATGAGCACCCCCACTCGCCCGATCAAAGATCGACCTTTACTAACATGATATGTTGTTTTTAAAAACACATGTACTCTTATTCCGGTTATTAACCTAGAATTTCTATGTGATACGCACAGCATACAAGTATAAACTAGATCGCCTAAGTTGGAACAAAACATTGTATATTCGTTTGTTTGAAAACGGTTTGAAGTTTGCTACTCGCAAGTAGGCTAAATCGCAGATTTCAATGAATTGTTCCAATTCAAACAATCCAACCGTCACCCACAGGTGTTCAGGCAGTTAATCACTTAAGCAGTTAGCCTTATGGGAAGCATGCTATACATGGCAATCAATAACACACATGTAGTATGCTAAAGCGTAAACATTCACAGTGTACTCCAAGCCAAAACAAAGAATTAGTTAGAAATCATGCATGATCCTAGTTACTGTTAAGATGGCTAATGCAACACAAGCAAAAATGCAAGTCAGATAGGCTTGGCTATCCTAAGATGTGATGTGAAATGCAACTTGGTAACATGTTGTTGAACACGTATTCAAGTAAATGTATTGAAATACAATGCAGTTAGTATGACGCGCCGAGCCCGATGCATGCAAAACAAATGAATGGATGCATGCATGCGAAGCATAAGGATGCTAATCGAAACATGCCCTAAACTAACCATCGTAAGTGGTTTAAGTAAAAGGGAGAAAGAAATGGGGGTTAGAAGACATGCATCACATACACACATGCTTATTACAGTAGTTGGCCCTCTCGACGGAGGGTCCGAATAAGAAGCTAACTAGCTAATTTAAGCTAATTAAACTAATTATTACAAATAATGCTAATTAACTATTCATAGGTAACTAACAATTACAAAACAAAATAAGCATCGAAACGCAATAATTACTTAAATACAGAACCAAAGCATAAACTAGCTAAGCAAATTAGCTAAGTAAAACAGCAAAGATATGTCCTCAGAGGGAAGAATGCATGCATGCTGTAGACGTCCCTGAATGCCCCGGGAGGAATGGGTACCCCCCGTTCTGTTCGTCTTGTGGGTCTACTACAGTTCGGACTCAAATTGTCACAGTTCTAAATCTTAACCAAACAGTCCAAATCTGGTAAATCGTTTTTTGAGAAAACTGATTTTTGAAAAGAACTACCAAACATGGACTGCTTTGCCAGATATAGAGTCGCCACGTAAATATTTTAATGGGGGAATTTAGGGAACCCTGACTCAGTGCCAAAGGCCACGTGTCCGTTATCACCAAAGTTGCCTCGGCTCGACAACTTGGGTACGATCGGGGAAGGTCATCTATGAGCACCCCCTCTCGCCCGATCCGAAGATCAGCCTCTACTAACCATGATATCCAATTTTGAAAATGTTATGTGTTCTTATTCCAGTTATTAGCTTAGAATTACTATGTTATGTGCGCAACAAACAAATATAGACAAAATCGCCTAAATTGGAACAAAAAATTTTATGTTTGTTTTGAAAATGGTTTGCTACTTGCAAGTAGGCTAAAATACAGATTTTGCCACCCTTAAGTGGGCTTCAGAAAAGATGGTTTTGCCACTGTCTAGTGGGCTTAAAACTCTTAGTTTTAATGCATTATTCCAACTTAGGTAATTTGACCTCCATCCACAAGCATTCAAGCAGTTATATCACATAAGCAGCTAGCCTCATGGTAATCATGCTATTATGGCAACATTCACACACATGCGATATGCTAAAGCATAAAAGCTTACCTAGTACTCCGAGCCAAAACAAAAGCTAGTTAGTAATCATATGCATGATCCTAGTTCATGTTAAGATGGCTAATGCAACACATGCAAAATGCAACTAAGATAGGCTCGGCTAATCTACAATGACATGTGAAATGCTACAACTAACACGTATTCAATTTAGAATTGAAATACAAATGCAGTTAGAATGATGCGCCGAGCCCGGTGCATGCAAGACAAATGTATGAATGCACTCATGCATAACATAAGGTATGCTAATTTAAATATGCCCTAGTCTACCATCATAAGCAGGTAAATAAAAGGGAAGAAAGACGTGGGGTTGGAAGATATGCACATACGCACCCACACTTATTACAAATACGCCCTCACTCGGAGGGACCGAATAATAATACAAACCGAATAAATAATTAATTGCCCTAACTAATTGAATATAACAAAACCCTTAGCTAATTGACAAATTAATTAAACTATTAAAGCAGTAAAAGGCCTCGGGAAGAGGGCTCAATGCAATGCGCACTCGGCTCCGCCCGGAAAGCCACTGCCACGCACAACTTGCCTCTATTTTCGCTGCTTTGCTCCTCTGAAAATTGTGCAAGTCCCAGGGATTCTTCCATGAACAGTGTGGAGTACCACCGGCTGAGAGGAATGGCCACCGGCCATTGGGAATACTCACCGGCCACTTATTAATCCATCGGCCACCAATGGATGGCCGGTCGGCACTGTAGATGGCCAGCCGGCCAAAGCTTCCTGCAGAAACCTGTTTAACAGTAGCAGAGGGCAGACAAGGCATGGCAATGCATTTCCAAAGCAATGTTTTCACTACCACCCTTCTTATCATATTCATGACTCAAAGGATGATGGTTCTTGGCTCTCGGGCCACCAATCACGCATTTCCATGCATGATGGCCAAAGAGTCAAGATGTGCAATTTCAATATGGAATGAAATGCACAAAACAAATAATGCAACCCAACTTCTATCATAATCAATTCAAGAGGCGAGAGATGCATGCTATGATATGCAACATAAACATGCAAGCTAAGCATGAAAGATGAGCATGTGAACATGCAATATGCAAACATGTGAGGATAGGCAAGCATGTAACAACATGTAACCTAACTAGCATGCAACAACATGCAAAGACAGACTTAAACTAACATGGGTAGCTCTCAAGCATGCCAAAATCAGTGGCCAATATGCACAAGAATGGAAGCCAAAACACACACAAATAGGCATGCATGCAATGTCCAACACTTAGGCACATAGAGACAACTCTTAAGCACACTTAAAAGAGGAACAACATGGGCATATGGCATGGATTATAAGCTCTGAAATCATGTCATAAATGGTGCCAAACCAAGTAAACAAAACAAGCAAAGCATGCATAGAAGTTTGGAATTAGCCCAAGGACTTAAACCATGATCACATGACACATGAAGCAAATGATCAAAGTGAATCAAAACAGTCCCAAATCATGTCAAAGTAAGCCCCACAAACCACTTAGATGGCATCTAAATGACCTACACATGGAAGCATACACAAATGTCTAAACATGGAGCATAAGGCACAACCTCTTGAAGCATCAAAGGAGCATCAAAAGCAAACATTTAAGCATACCATGAGGACTGAAATGACACTATAAGTGACTCCAAATCACTGAAATAGTGCAAATAAAGCATGCTAGAGGGGTCAACACTCAAGGCTCATGAGGGGGATTACATGGTAGCTATACAAAGCAAGTCATGAATGACTCAAATGACCAAAAAAAGTCCCTTAACATACTAAAACAGGCATAAAAGCTTCACAAAGCTAAGCCAAAACAACTAAGCATAGTGGTCTAAATGCTAGATACATGTTAAGGCAATTTCATGGCATTACAGGACGAGTATGCAAAGCAAGCATGGTGTGTCTAAACCAAGTAAAAAAAGAGGTAATACATGGCAAAATACTACAAAATAACATTTAAGACATGGCCAACATGCACTTAAGGATGGTGCTCACACATGAGGCTAAAATGGCACATATTGAAGGCAACAAGGAGAGGGGATGGCCCTCTCCTTCTTAGGACCCTAAACCACCATCCCCACCACTGAAATCCCTCAAGATTTCAGTGGTGAGGAGGCCCAAACAAGGTGGTCCCGAAGTTGACCAAAAATAGCACAAAATGTGGCCAAACAAGGCCTAAGAGGGGTCAAGCAACCCCAAACACCAAAGTGGTCTTAATTAAGTATCTTAAACACAAAAAAACAGAACTTTTTTATGTTATACACCAAGCTCAAATCAGTATGCAAGATAGGATAAAAGTGTAAGCAAAAATTGGGAATAAAGAGGGAAAAGTGTTACCCTTGAAGAACACCTAAAGAACAGCAAGTGCAGCCCTCCTCTTCTGATCAAAACCACCTCAAAACCTCAAGAACGAACCCTCAAGACCTCCCAAGTCGAAGTATGGTGTAATGGTGTGTGTTTTAGTGCAAAACTAAGAAGAAATCACACTTTTAGGTCACAAAACACACACAAAAGAGGAGAGAGAGGGAAATATAGAGAGAGAGGATATATATATCAGATATATATGCCCTAGGTCTGGTTTTTTGCTGAACCAAGACAAAGGAGGGGATGGGTTTCTTTTATAGAGCAAGGAAATGGCATAAAGCTTCTCAAAGAAGCTATACAAAAAGGTCAAAGGGACCACGCTTCTAAGAGAAGCTAATGCAAAGGTGCAAGCTTCTTGAGGAAGCCAAGACAAGGGGTCAAAGCTTCCTCAAGAAGCCTTGAGCAAAGGGTCCAAAAAGAGGGTCAAAAAGGGTGCAAAGGGTGCAAAACAACCACACACGTGCATAGGGAGCAGAGTCTGTGCATTCCAGCTGGCACAGCTCGCGTCCATTCAATCTATAGAATACTCTGGAAGGTCGTTGGCTAGCAAACTTGGTTGGCTGGCCATCTATTTTTCCGGTCGGCCATCTATTTGGTCGGTCGGCCATTTGTTTTGGCCGGTCGGTAGGAAAAATCTGCTCTGCAGGTCCAACTTCAAACGGGCATAACTTCTTCATATTAACTCCTTTTTAGGTCATTCTTGTGTAAAATTGAAGCCTGGGAAGTAAGCTTTCCAATGGAACCAGCCTTGCATCAAAATTCCAACTGTGCAAAAAGTTATGCTTGTTTTAGTGAAGGCTGCTCAGTTTCGGTCCAACCGGGATGATGCCCAACTTCAACCAATCATATCTCCGCCCTCCGGTCTCGGATTTAAGAGATTCTTGAACAAAAAATGAATCCCCAGAAGTCTTCTTTCCAATGGTGTTGGCCTCAGAGCTCAACTCCAAGTGTATAGACAAATAAGCTTGATTTAGTGAGGACTGCTCGTCCCTCTCTTAGCAATTCTTGCCTATCTTCTTCTCCAACTTGGTTTCTCCCCTCTTCTCCTCTTTTCTTCAACTTCAAACCCCTCAGCCAGGTGTTTTGAAAGATTTTTCAAAGATTTCATCTGTCTTTCTTTCATTTCCACTTTGTCCTTACTCGGTTTACTGAAAAACACAACGTTCGACAAAATGCGAGCCTCGGAACATCGCAGAAACTTTATTTCAAAAAATGTTTTGAAAGAGAGGGTTTTAAGGTCTAAAAACCTTTTAAAATAGCTTTGGTCCAAAATGGGGTGTGAAGTTGAGATTTTTCTCTCTCCTTGCCGAAGAAATTGAACCTTTGCCCTGCACACCTTTTACCACCAAGTAAACCATCAGTAACGCCCAAGTCTCAAGGGCGGTCAAAAATGGGGTGTCTACAGTTGCCCCTCTTTGATAGAACTCGTAAGTCATAACAACGACAAGAGTGAGTGTCAAAGCCCAGAGACGACCCATTTTTGAAAAGATCGAAGACTTGGACAAACGGGCTATATAATCAAAGAGATGTGCCCGCAGGCAGGGGCAAAATGCAACTGACAGTGCACAAAGCCGAACATAACTTATGATCATGCACAGGAACATAGGGACATATCCCAAAGATTAGGGATGTATCCTAGTGATTAGAAAGGAAGGAGAAACATAGGGACGTATCCCAGTGTTTCAGAAAGAAGAGAGAAACATAGGGACGTATCCCGGTTTTTCGGAAAAAGAGAAGAAATATAGGGATGTATCCTGGTGTTTCGGAAAGAGAGGAGGAAACATAGGGACGTATCTCGGCGTTTCGAAAAAAGAGAAGAAACATAGGGACGTATCCCGGTGTTTCATAAGGACATATCCCGGTGGTTGGGGACGTATCCCGGTGTTTAGGGACGTATCCCAGTGATTAGGGACGTATCCCAGAGATTAGGGACGTATCCCAAAGGTCAGGGACGTATCCCAGAGGTTAGGGACGTATCCCAGCGTTAGGGACGTATGCCAGAGGTTAGGGACGTATCCCAGTGTTAGGGACGTATCCTAGTGTTTCAAAAGGAAGGAGAAATATAGGGATGTATCCCGGTGTTTGGGAAAGAAGCAGAAACATAGGGACGTATCCCAATGTTTCGGAGAAAAGAGGAACATAGGGACGTATCCCGGTGTTCCGCAAGGAATGTGAAACAGGGGGACGTATCCCGGTGTTCAGCAAGGAATGAGAAACATAGGGACGTATCCCGGGGTTTCGAAAAGAGAGAGAAACGTAGGGACGTATCCCGATGTTTCAGAATGAAAGAGAAATGTAGGGACGTATCCCGGTGTTTCGGAATGAAGGAAAAACGTAGGGACGTATCCCGGTGTTTTAGAAAGGTATAAGCATTGGAATGTATTCTAAATGCTCTAAACCAGAGGAGGTCTCACCCATCGCACGCGCGAGGAGAGAGAATGACAATTGCAAGTGACAAGGTGCATAACAGTGCGAGTAATGAGCATAACAATGCTAGATAGATGCAACGAATGAGCATTAAAAATGCTGGTGAAGTGGGTGCATAACAATGCAATTGGAATGTGCATCATAATGCAAGCGTGAGAAGTGCATAACAATGCTGGTGGAAGGGCGCATAATAATGCAAGTGGAACGTGCGTGACGACGCATATTTGAAACAAAATGCCGAATAAGGGAATACAAGCCTTAACAAGACCAATTGAAACACAACCTCCGATTTACCTCTCGGAGGGGTCACAATATATTCAGCTCAAAAACGGGCAAACCCTGTTCGTATTAGAGAGAGATAACATCTGCTGCTGCTTTAATTGCCATTCTAACTTGAAGCAGGCTTATATTTGGAATAGAGGCACGCTCATTCTTCGGAACACTGACAAGGTCTGAAGAGGTACATCCGAAATACAATCTCAGAATTCGCTAAAGGTGAAACACACTCAGATGCTTCGATTTTCCCTCTTTTCTTTTGCTTTGCAATCTGGAACCCATATAGCTTCAGATAGATCCTGATTTTACTGTTCACACTTATCGGGGGTGGACCATGCAGTTTTCGAAAGAACAAATTCCTTTTTTGCACAAACGTGGAGAATGGCATAGCACTCTGAGCACACAACAAATCATTTTTGAATTTGAGAAAATGGGTTCTCGACCGGGTATTGAGCCTACAACTGAACACAGCAAAGATGACCAACGACAAAAAATAAAGGTAAACAACCTAAACACATCTATTGACACTCAAAACGACTCAAGACAAGAATCGAGACAGGAAAAAGAAACAACAAAACACAAGACTCAAATGTAAACAGGGAGCCTGTTTCTCCGGGTAAGGTTTCCCACCCTTTCTCATTTGTGATTCTCACATCACTCGGCCCTCAAGCTCTGTTTTTCTGAAAAAGCCAATTTCTCACCTTTTCTCTCAACGCACATCTCTCTATTCTTCAATCTCTCATTTTTTATCCCTTCCCTGGGTGGTTGATGGATAAGCAGGAAGTTGCGGGCTCTTGCCCTTAGCACTCAGCTAGATTCTCTTTCTTCTGCTCACAATAGTGAGTTTCTCCCATAGAGGGGTTGTGCTATAACATGAGCGTGTAGCGAATCTGCAGCTGACATCGGCTGTCGATGCTCTGCGGGGGAGTTTGGACGTTGTTAGATCTGTCCAGATGAGGAAGTGGATCATCTTGATCAATTCCAATTCGTGCTTCGCACTTGACTTGATACCTCGTTGCTTGGAGGGTGAGAGAGCTTGCATCCGTTTGTTGTTGACTTTAGTTGTGCCCTCCCTGGCGAACAAGGTGCCCTTCTTGGTAAGTATGGTGCCTTTCTGGCAAGTAGAGTGTCCTTCCTGGCAAGTATATTGACAATGGGGGAAAGACAGAACATCTGACTCAACTGTGCCCCTAGTTCATCATTTTGAGCAATTTTTTTTTTGTTTTGGTTTTTAAACAATTTTGACCAACATAAAAGTTAGATTAACATGCTTGTTCGACTTTTCTGATTCAAAATCATGCAAGTTAGGCTATGAGCACTGGAAATTTTCCTTTTTTGAGTCCAAGAAATGGTCCAGTTTTGGAAAATGAAGTAATTTTCGAGAAATTACTCAACCTCAGTAAAAATTCAGAAAAACTATTTTTTTTTGCAAATGACCACTGCTCAACGAGTACAGAACTTACTCTTGAGATGCGTAACCTCGGATCCATAGCAATTGAAAATTGCCCCTTGTCTGAAGGACACTGTACGGCAACGGAAAGTTGCCCCTTGTTTGAACGGCACCACAGTGTATTGAATGGCAACGGAAAGTTGCCCCTTGTTTGAATGGCACCGCAGCGCATTGTGGTTAGTCCTCAGAGTGACAAACACAACCAAATCCTTGGCTTCAGAGAAGGCAAAGATGCTCAAAACCAATACATGGACACACTTGTTTTGCAGGTGTTTGTGGCTTGACTTTAGAGTGAAGTTGCCTACGTATCCGAAACATGAGAATCAAGCCTTACGTAGTTCCAGGGTTAAGGTACACTCGGGTATTTAACCTCTCCATTTATGCTCTGACTTTTGCCAAGGCGCCCGTTGCAGGTTTTCAACCTTGCGAGCTTTGTTTTTCTTTTCTTTTCAATTCTTTTCATTTCTTTTCTTTTTAATCTTTTCTTTTCATTTTCTTCATTTTTTTTTTCTTCTTTTCCTTTTTTTCATTCTTTGCATTTTTTCTTTTTTCTTTTTTTTGTTCTTTTTCTTCTTTTTCTTGCTCTAACTTTTGCCTGGGTCGCCCTTCTGGGTTTTCGACCCAACGAGCCTCTCAAAGGGTAAAAGTGTAACAAGTCCATGTCAAGTGGTTTTGAAATTTTGAAGTCATCTGAATCCAAGAGAATGGCTACTGTTTGCTGATGATGCAGAAGTCCATTCAATGGGGGCTGAATTTGCCCCTAGTGTTGTGGATCGGAACTCAGTCATCCTTCAGCGATACCTTGTCCTTTCTTCCCTTCTGGGGTTTGGCATTCTTGCCAATCTTCATTGATTTGTGGAATGATTCGTCTTTGGCTCTTCGAGCACAATCTGGCATCTTTGTACCTTGTCTGTGGCCTTTTGATCTAGCTTCACCAGCTTTCTTTGATGAATTTGATCTCCTTGATCTGACTTTCTTGCCTCTTGTTCGAGGGCTGCTTCAAATATGGCCACACAGGTCTCACATTGTAGTTGACCGTTGAACATTCTGAATTCGAGTTCAAGGTTCAAAAATGAGGGGTCGAGTCTCGAGGCTGAGAGCGATCCTAGGCTGCACAATCTCAAGAGCGATTCTGCACGGGTCTTCACAGGACAGCGCAAAACATTTTTTGAAAAATTTTAAGAAAGCGACTAGTCGCTCGCGCTGAAGACAGTGTAGAACCAATCTGGATCAAGCCAGGATCCTTCTCAGTACTCACATTAACAAGCATGATTTCATTTATTAAGGGTTTAGCACGCCTCTCTTTCTCTCAGTTTGATCAAAATTTTGTAAATCCCGAGGAATTCCTCCCTCTTCGTTTTCACCACAGTGTTCAAAAAGTTTTGAAAAACCCAGGTCATTACAATGACTTCAAGGCATAGAAAAGACAGAGTTCTTAGTCAAATACTATCATCTCATTCAGAACTTCCGGCATAATTGGCACAAGGTAGAAGCAAACGCGAGAGCGTGAAAATCACTACTGTTTCATTGAAAATCTGTTGGCACAACTGGCTCCCTTGCAGAAATAAGCTCAAAACAAAATGAAAAGACAAACGCAAAACAAAATGGTGACGCCCAAGGTGACACCCCCAGAATCACCCGACCATTGTACAATAGGACTGACTCGATGCAACAAGACATACCCTTAATCAAAAAGACTGACTCAAGACAAAGAGACAGACTCAAAACAAAACTACAGAACTGACTCAACACCCAAGTCAGAACGTACAAAACCCAGCATTCACAAATGCTCAAAACAGTGCGTACCCTACACCACATCTGAAATAAACTGAACGCCGCTCGCAGATGGTTCATCCCCCGATCACATCACATTATCCCCCACAAGTTCTCTGATCAAGTGTTGATAGACTTTGTAGGACCTGGTGCGGGGATGACCCCGTTGTCAATCAAATTTTGTATCTCATGGCGGAGACAAACGCAACTGTCGGTGTCATGACCGGTTTGTTGATGAAAAGCACAGTACTTAGTCGGGTCATGCTTTGGAGGGAGAGGATCGGGTAGAGGCCGTTGCTCTAATGGTTTCAGATGTCCTTTCCTGTGTAGGACCCCTAGAGCTTTAGATAGAGGCATATAAAGCCGGGTGAAAACCCTCTTGCCTCGGGGTAGATAGTCTGAAGTTCAAGGGTTTGGATTGGATGCACCAGCAAAGGCGGTGGCTGTTTTAGGATTAGTGGTGACCATGCCCACTTCAGAAGATCTTGTAGCTGCATCACCGCTGGTGGTCACATTTGAACTGCGAGTAAACGCCCTCCTGGGCTGCTCTCTATCATTGTCAATCAGGCCCTGCTTCAAGGCATCTTCAATCTGTACCCCCATCTCATGTAGATCTGAAAAGGTAGGGAAGTGGAGAACGATCATCTTCTGCATAAGCTTGGGTTGGAGGTTGTGCACAACCATCCGTATTTGATCTTTGTGAGTCGGCCTAATGGTCATCATTGAGGCCTTGGCCCTCCACCGAGTTACAAAATCGGAGAAACTCTCCTTTGGCTCCTGCCTAGTCATCTCGAGATCACGGGTTGTAATCTCGATTTGCGTGTTATAGGAGTACTGTGCAACGAAGGCCTCGGCCATCTCCTCCTAATTCGTCTTAACATCGTCTTCCAGTTTTGCATACCAGATGGCTGCTACACCCGACAGGTCCGGCCGAATAAAGAAAGCTTTTGTAGTCTGGTGAGGCCCATCGGCCTTAGAATATCTGAAAACAGCCGCAAGTGCACCATGGGATCACTAGATCCATCAAAGCGGTCGATTTGTGGCATCTTAAATCTGTCCGGCAGCGTCACAGATGCGTCGGTGTACCCGTCCTCAATGTCCGGAATGGATTGAGCTCCTTGAGACTTCTTGAATAGTTTTTCCAATTTACTCACCTTTAGTGCTGTGAGATCCACCTCAAGTGCAAAAGGGGAATTTGGTTGATTGATAGGAGTGGGTGCCTTGGATAGTTGAGGTAGAATCAGGGGCGGAGCCGGCCCCGTTGGGATGTCTGTATCGTCCTGGACATTCTGAACATTCACCGTCTCCCCGGGTATTGGGACTCTTGGTGGGGGAGGAGCTTGGTGTGAAGTAGACACTCCAGTTTGCTGCTCTAACCTAGCAGTTGTCTCTGCCTGTTGGGCTATGACCACAGCCTGTTGCTTGGCGAATTCTGCTGACGATGCATGTCTTCTTGCATGGTTTTCATACTATCCTGGAGTTGGCGCACCATCTCTTCCAGACTCGACATATTGTCCTGATCTAACTGAGCAACCGGTATATCTATGTCTGTAGTAGGCTCGGAAATCTCAACCCGACCGCTCAAAGATCACTGATCCGTAGTCATGTAATCGTGGTCTCAGGCCGATCCGCTCTTCGCCCTCTGACATTACCCATGAACTGAGTCTCTGACCTGACAAAGTCTGTCAGCACAAATCCAATGTACCCAGGGGATAGTGGAGCCTTCTGAAGCTATGATTCCAGGACTACCTAGCAAAAGAGAAAACAGACAGCATCTCAGCTCAACTTCACTGGAACGGATACGAGCAAAGCTGAACGACTGTATTCTATTACTGATCACTATTCCCCGAAATCATTGCCCCAAATCTGAATCTGATACCCACAGATATAACTGATTCTCAAAATACTGATACTAGTGCCCGCAGGCCGGATACCCAGACACGCAAACTGGTATATGCATTCCCTGTAGAGATACACTCTAAAAGCACATAGCAAGTAAATGAGAGCCAATACACCCCTATGTTGGGGTAGGGTTTCCCTTTCCTATTTTGTCAAGAGCTAGGGTTTCACTACGCACGCAATGGTTTCAAACAACATATGATCAGGTAAGCAACCTGTCCTAGTTTGGAATGGTCACTATGGATTCCGAATATGCACTAGGTCGAATGGTCGAAAAGGGTGCCTCGGTAAAACTGGGGTTTGTGTTCCCATACTGGCAGAGCCCGCAACTGGTCAGCCTTATGGCATACTTTGACAAAGTCAAGCCTCCGGCAAACCACTCAGGAATAGCAGATGGCCAACACAGTGTCCTAGGCGCACCAATGCACATGCAATGCAGAGAAACACATAAGTGTAGTCAAACAAGCATATCACGAGTTCGAGTCAAGCTCTCTAAAATCCCAAAGATCGCCAAAACTATAGGCCCCGAACGCCCCGGGAGGAACCCCGTGGGTCTGCTCGTTTGTGGGTCTACTACAGTTCGGACCCAAATTGTCACGGTTGTAAATCTGAACCAAAGAGTCCAAATCTGGCAAATCGTTTTTTGAGAAAACAGATTTTTGAAAAGAAATGCCAAACATGGACTGCTTTGCCAGATACAGAGTCGCCACCTAAATATTTTAATGGGGGAATTTGGGAAACCCTGACTCGGTACCAAAGGCCACGTTTCCGTCATCACCAAAGTTGCCTCGGCTCGGGAACTTGGGTACGATTGGGGAAGGTCAGCTATGAGCACCCCCTCTCGCCCGATCCGAAGATCGGCCTCTACTAACCATGATATCCAATTTTGAAAATGTTATGTGTTCTTATTCGGGTTATTAGCCTAGAATTACTATGTTATGCGCGCAACAAACAAATATAGACAAAATCGCCTAAATTGGAACAAAACATTTTATGTTTGTTTTGAAAATGGTTTGCTACTCTCAAGTAGGCTAAAATGCAGATTTTGCCACCCTTAAGTGGGTTTTAGAAAAGATGGTTTTGCCACTGTCTAGTGGGCTTAAAACTCTTAGTTTTAATGCATTATTCCAACTTAGGTAATTTGACCTCCATCCACAAGCTTTCAAGCAGTTATATCACATAAGCAGCTAGCCTCATTGTAATCATGCTATTATGACAACATTCACACGCATGCGATATGCTAAAGCATAAAAGCTTACCTAGTACTCCGAGACAAAACAAAAGATAGGTAGTAATCGTATGCATGATCCTAGTTCATGTTAAGATGGCTAATGCAACACATGCAAAATGCAACTAAGATAGGCTCGGCTAATCTACAATGACATGTGAAATGCTACAACTAACACGTATTCAATTTAGAATTGAAATACAAATGCAGTTAGAATGATGCGCCGAGCCCGGTGCATGCAAGACAAATGTATGAATGCACGCATGCATAACATAAGGTATGCTAATTTAAATATGCCCTAGTCTACCATCATAACTAGGTAAATAAAAGGGAAGAACGACGTGGGGTTGGAAGATATGCACACACGCACCCACACTTATTACAAATGCGCCCTCACTCGGAGGGACCGAATAATAATACAAACTGAATAAATAATTAACTGCCCTAACTAATTAAATATTACAAAAGCCTTAGCTAATTGACAAATTAATTAAACTATTAAACCAGTAAAAGGCCTCGGGAAGAGGGCTCAACGCAATGCGCGCTCGGCTCCGCCCGGAAAGCCACTGCCACGCACAAGTTGCCTCTGTTTTCCCTGCTCTGCTCCTCTGAAAATTGTGCAAGTCCCAGGGATGCTTCCCTGAACACTGTGGAGTGCCACCGGCTGAGAGGAATGGCCACCGGCCATTGGGAATACTCACCAGCCACTTATTAATCCATCGGCCACCAATGGATGGCCGGTCGGCACTGTAGATGGCCGGCCGGCCAAAGTTACCTGCAGAAACCTGTTTAACAGTAGCAGAGGGCAGACAAGGCATGGCATTGCATTTCCAAAGCAATGTTTGCACCACCACCCTCCTTATCATTTCCATGCATGATAGCCAAAGAGTCAAGATGTGCAATTTCAATATGGAATGAAATGCACAAAACAAATAATGGGCCCCAACCTCTATCATAATCAATTTAAGAGGCTAGAGATGCGTGCTATGATATGCAACCTAAACATGCAAGCTAAGCATGCAAGATGAGCATGTGAGCATGCAATATGCAAACATGTGTCAACATGTGAGGATAGGCAAGCATGTAACAACATGTAACCTAACTAGCATGCAACAACATGCAAAGTTGGACTTAAATTAACGTGGGTAGCTCTCAAGCATGCCAAAATCAGTGGCCAATATGCTCAAGAATGGAAGCCAAAACACACACAAATAGGCATGCATGCAATGTCCAACACTTAGGCACATAGAGACAACTCTTAAGCACACTTAAAAGAGGAACAACATGGGCATATGGCATGCATTATAAGCTCTAAAATCATGTCATAAATGGTGCCAAACCAAGTAAACAAAACAAGCAAAGCATGCATAGAAGCTTGGAATTAGCCCAAGGACTTAAACCATGATCACATGACACATGAAGCAAATGATCAAAGTGAATCAAAACAGTCCCAAATCATGTCAAAGTAAGCCCCACAAACCACTTAGATGGCATCTAAATGACCTACACATGGAAGCATACACAAATGTCTAAACATGGAGCATAAGGCACAACCTCTTGAAGCATCAAAGAAGTATCAAATGCAAACATTTAAGCATACCATGAGGACTGAAATGACATTATAAGTGACTCCAAATCGCTGAAATAGTGCAAATAAAGCATGCTAGAGGGGTCAACACTTAAGGCTCATGAGGGGGATTACATGGTAGCTATACAAAGCAAGTCATGGATGAGTCAAATGACCAAAAAGAGTCCCTTAGCATACTAAAATAGGCATAAAAGCTTCACGAAGCTAAGCCAAAACAAGTAAGCATAGTGGTCTAAATGCTAGATACATGTTAAGGCAATTTCATGGCATTACAAGACAAGTATGCAAAGCAAGCATGGTGTGTCTAAACCAAGTAAAAACAGAGGTAATACATGGCAAAATACTTCCAAATAACATTTAAGACATGGCCAACATGCACTTAAGGGTGGTGCTCACACATGAGGCTAAAATGGCACATATTGATGGCAACAAGGAGGGGGGATGGCCCTCTCCTTCTTAGGACCCTAAACCACCATCCTCACCACTGAAATCCCTCAAGATTTCATTGGTGAGGAGGCCCAAACAAGGTGGTCCCGAAGTTGACCAAAAATAGCACAAAATGGGGCCAAACAAGGCCTAAGAGGGGTCAAGCAACCCCAAACACCAAAGTGGTCTTAATGAAGTATCTTAAACACAAAAAAACAGAATTTTTTTATGTTATACACCAAGCTCAAATCAGTATGCAAGACAGGCTAAAAGTGTATGCAAAAATTGGGAATAAAGAGGGAAAAGTGTTACCCTTGAAGAACACCTCAAGAACAGCAAATGCAGCCTTCCTCTTCTGATCAAAACCACCTCAAAACCTCAAGAACAAACCCTCAAGACCTCCCAAGTCGAAGTATGGTGTAATGGTGTGTGTTTTAGTGCAAAACTAAGAAGAAATCACCCTTTTAGGTCACAAAGCACACACAAAAGAGGAGAGAGAGGGAAATATAGAGAGAGAGGATATATACATCAGATATATATGCCCTAGGTCTGGTTTTTTGCTGAACCAAGACAAAGGAGGGGATGGGTTTCTTTTATAGAGCAAGGAAATGGCATAAAGCTTCTCAAAGAAGCTATACAAAAGGGTCAAAGGGACCAAGCTTCTAAGAGAAGCTAATGCGAAGGTGCAAGCTTCTTGAGGAAGCCAAGACAAGGGGTCAAAGCCTCCTCAAGAAGCCTTGAGCAAAGGGTTCAAAAAGAGGGTCCAAAAAGGTGCAAAGGGTGCAAAACAGCCACATACGTGCATGAGGAGCAGAGTCAATGCATTCCAGCTGGCACAGCTGGCATCGATTCAATCGGTAGAATACTCAGGAAGGTCGTCGGCTAGTAAACTTGTTTGGTCGGCCATCTATTTGGTCGGTCGGCCATTTGTTTTGGCCGATCGGTAGGAAAAATCTGCTCTGTAGGTCCAACTTCAAACGGGCGTAACGTCTTCATATGAACTCCTTTTTAGGTCATTCTTGTGTCAAAATTGAAGCCCCTGAGGTAAGATTTCCAATGGAACCAGCCTTGCATCAAAATTTCAACTGTACAAAAAGTTATGCTTGTTTCAGTGAAGGTTGCTCAGTTTCGGTCCAACCGGGATGATGCCCAACTTCAACCAATCATATCTACTCCCTCCGGTCTCGGATTTAAGAGATTCTTGAAGAAAAAATGAAGCCCTGGAAGTCTTCTTTCCAACGGTGATGGCCACATAGCTTAACTCCAAGTGCATAGACAAATAAGCTTGATTTAGCGAGGACTGCTCGTCCCTCTCTTAGCAATTCTTGCCTATCTTCTTCTCCAACTTGGTTTCTCCCCTCTTCTCCTCTTTTCTTCAACTTCAAACCCCTAAGCAAGGTGTTTTGAAAGATTTTTCAAAGATTTCATCTCTCTTTCATTCACTTCCACTTTGTCATTACTCAGTTTACCGAAAAGCACAACGTTTGACAAAATGCGAGCCTCGGAACATCGCAGAAACTTTATTTCAAAAAATGTTTTGAAAGAGAGGGTTTTAAGGTCTAAAAACCATTCAAAATAGCTTTGGTCCAAAATGGGGTGTGAAGTTGAGATTTGTCTCTCTCCTTGCTGAAGAAATTGAACCTTTGCCCTGCACACCTTTTACCACCAAGTAAACCATCAGTAACGCCCAAGTCTCAAGGCTGGTCAAAAATAGGGTGTCTACACATGCTCGGTCGCCTCGTTCGGAAATCCATCACGATGCCCCAACTTGCCTCTGTTTGCAATTGTTCTCAGAACTTTGCACCATGCTCCACAAAGCTTCTAACTCACCTTGGGGACCTTTGGGAGGGTGGCCGATCACCTACGGATGTTGCTAGCCACTGGCCGACCACCTATCTTTGTTACAGACCAGAAAAAGTGGTCGGCCAGCTAGTTTTTCTGGCTGGCCGACCAGTTGTTGCTACAATAGCGAGCAAGAAAGGGCATGGCAATGTATTTGCGAGATATGTGTGCACAACCACCCTTCCTATTATTTCAGAAGCTTAAGGAAGTGTGGTTCTCGACCCTTGGGCCACCAATCATGCATCTCGATGCATGATGGCCGAGAAGCCAAATTGCACAATTCAATGTAAAATGAATGCACAAGTAAACACATAAAGCCTAGAACTCTATCATGTATGATCAAGAGCGTCGGTGACTGAGAATTAAGGCACGTTTCGTCACTTCAAGTATGAAACATCCCTCGTTCCTAGTGTTTGGACTAACACCTATTCCAAACAAAATGCAACAAATAACATGACATACACAATGCAATGCAACATCAAGCATGCAAACATGCAATGCAACTCAAGCATGCAAACATGCAATACAATAAAACAAGCATGCAAACAACATGCGAGGGACAAGCATGCAAACGACATGCAAGGGACAAGCATGCAAATAACATGCTATCCTACCAATGCTAATGGCATGCATGCTCAATGCAAAGCAACAAAATGGCATACTCAATGCAATGAACAACATGATTAACTTAATAAAGCTAATGATATGCAAGGCAACATAAGCATGTAACAACATGATGCAATGTGAGCATGCAAATAACATGAAAGCAAACATGCTCGATGGAATTAAACCAAAAAGGGACAAACCTCAGTCATGTCCAAATCAGTGGCCATAATGCTAAAATGAAGGCACAAAATGCAAGGCATGCATGCATATGCATTGGCCTATTAACTAGGCCCAAGAGTACAATTCTCAAGAGTGCTCAAGAAGTGATAAACATGGAAGTGTAACAACAGTAAATGCATTGAAATAAGATATGAGAAGATGCCAAATCATTCAATCAACACAAGTAAAGCATGCTAGGGTCCTTAAACATTAAAGCTAGTAAAATGGACTACAAAAGAAGCATGCAATACTAAGCTTTAACCATTGAACCAACTCTAGACAGAGCTTAACCATGCCAAGTTAAGGGTCAAGAACATGCTAAAATGGGGCTCAAGAGCTTAGGAAAACATGTATACAAGTTAGGCCATAAGCAAGGCAACAATACACAACCCTTAGAGGCACTCAAAGGGTGAATGAAGTGAGAACATGGCAATGCTACATGCTCTAAAATGCCATGTGAAATGATGCCAAATCATGTACATGTTACAAATGAAGCATGCTATGAAGCTCAAAGCTTAAAGCTAGCATGTATACTTGCACTATAGCTATACAAAACATGAAGCATATGGCTAAGGCAACCCAAAACAATCCTAGAACATGTCAAAATGAGTCTAAAACATGTATGGAAGGAAGCCAAAACAAGCTAGCATGAAGGGCATAAGGCATGATGTGTGCAAGGCAAATAAGATGGATTACACTACACCTATTAGGACCAAGCATGAGATGGCCTCACCAACAAAAATTAGAGTTGTATCATGGCAAAATAACCCCAAAAATACACTGAAATGATAGCTCGCAAGCTTAGTGTAGACGTGACCGAACGTCATGGCTCCGCACGCGAAGACGCAAAATCCGTTTTGTTCATTGGCATACTACAGTTTGGACTAAAATGTCACGGTTCTGAATCTAATCCCGTAAAGTGCAATGCGAGACCGATAAATCACCAAAGAGTCCAAATCTGACAAATCGTTTTCGAAAACTGATTTTTACAAAGAAGTCCAAACATGGACTGCTTTGCTAGATACAAAGTCGCTACCTAAATGTTTTATTTTGGGAAATTTAAGAAACCCTGACTCGTGCCTAAGGCCACGTGTCCATCATCACCAAAGTTGCCTCAGCTTGGGAACTTGGGTACGAGAGGGGAAGGTCATGCAATGAGCACCCCCGTTCGCCTAATCAAAGATCAGCCTTTACTAACATGATATCTTATTTTTGAAAACATATGTGTTCTTATGCCGGTTTATTAGCTAGAATTACTCTGTGATGCGGGCAGCATACAAGTGTAAACTAGATCGCCTAAATTGGAACAAAACATCTCATGTTTGTTTGTTTGAAAATGGTTTGAAGGTGCTACTCGCAAGTAGGCTAAGATGTGGATTTTGCCACCCTCTAGTGGGCTTAGAAAACATGATTTTGCCACCTCAAGTGTGCTTAAAAACTCGTATTTCAATGAATTATTCCAATTTAGGCAATCCAACCTTCACCCACAGGCATTTAGGCAGTTATAGTAGTTAAGGAAATAGCCTCATGGCAAGCATGCTATCATGTTAACACTTACACACATACAAGATGCCTAGTGCAACACATGCAAAATGCAGATAAGGTAGGCTCGGCTATTCTAAGATGGCATATGAAATGCAACACTTGATAACATGCTGTTGAACACGTATTTAAGTAAATGTATTGAAATACAATGCATTTTGTACGATGCGCCGAGCCCGGTGCATGCAAGATAGATGAATGGATGCACGCATTCAAACATAAGGATGCTAATTGAAATATGCCCTAAAACTAACCATCGAAAGCAGTTAAGTAAAAGGGAGAAAGATGTGGGATTGGAAGACATTCACACACGCACACACACTTATTACAACAATACGCCCTCTCGACGGAGGGTCTGAATGAATCAACTAATTAGCTACGCTAAGCTAATTAATTACAAACCAAAATAAAATAACTAACAAGCGAATTAATTGTTACACAATTGAATCGAAACAAAAAACTATTCTAAGTTACCAAAAGCACTGAAATGGCCTTGTGACGAGGGATGCATGCGTGCTTGGTCGGCTTCGCTCGGAAATCCACTATCGTGCCTTATGATGCCTCTGTTTGCATACTTCTGTATCTCTAAAAACTGTGCCAACTTCCATAGTGCTTCTGACCTACCTCATGGACAATCTGAGAGGTGGTCGGCCAAGAGGAAAGGCCTTCGACGAAGTGATAATGGTCATCGACCTATTCTGAGGCTATCGGCCAATCATTGAAAGCCGATCGGCAAACAAAGTAGTCGATCGGCCACTGCTTCCTGCAAACTTCCCTTTTTTGCTACAACAGAGCACAAACAGAGGCATGGCAATGTATTTACAAGAAAATATGTGCGCAACCACACTCCTTATCATGTCTAAGGCTCAAAGGAGTGTGGTGCTCGGCCCTTCAGCCATCAATCACGTATCTCAATGCATGATGGCCAAAGAAGCCAAGTGTGCACAAATGAATGTCACATGAATGCACAAAAGGCACAAAAATGCCTTAACCTCTATCATGCTTGATCAAAAGGGTCGGTGACCGAGAAATGAGGCATGTTTCATCACTTCAAGTATGAAATGTCCTTCGTTCCTCGTGTTTGGACTAATGCCCAAACTAAACACAATGCAACAAATAACATGGCATACACAATGCAATGTCAACCACGCAAACATGCAATGCAACACAAGCATGCAAACAACATGCAAACAAACATGCTCAATGGACTTAAACCGAATATGGACGGACCTCAGTCATGCCGAAACAGTGGCCATAATGCTGAAATGATGGCTTGAAAAGTAAGGAAATGCATGCTCAATGCATTGGCCCCTGACTTAAGCATAATAGTACAACTCTCAAACATGAGGAAGAGGTGACAAATGTGAGAATGTAGCAATGAAGTAAGTTCTGAAATTACATTCCAAAGGATGCTAAATCATGCATATATGACAAATAAAGCATGCTAGTGGGCTCAAAGCTTAAAGCTAGCCAAGGGACTCACACCATGGCCATAAAAAGCAAGCCCCAAAGGGCCAAGGTGGCTCAAAACAGTCCCAAGGCTGGCCAAAACAAGGCTAGAAACATGCTTGAATAGGGCTTACTCATGCTAGAATGGAAGGCACAAAACATGATGCATACAAGGCCAATAAGGATGATTGCATTACACCTACCAAAGCAAGGCATGGGATGACTTTCCCACTAAAAATTAGAGTTATGGCATGTCAAAATAACACCAAAAATGGGCAAATACCAAGTCAACACATGCTAGAATAACAAGCTCACTCATTAGGCATGCAAGGCTAGCAAAGAGGACTTACGCTACAAGTGTAAGAAGCAAATCAGGGATGCCCTAACTGACCAAAAACAGAGTTAGACCATGACAAAATAAGACCAAAAACCCACTGAGATGGCATCCCAAAAGCTTAGGCCTGATGGCATACATATGGGGCTCATATTTAAGGCATAAAGCACAAACTCTCGAACGCATTAAAAGAGTGAAAGATGTGAGTGCATGACCCTGAAATATGCTCTAAAATCACATAACAAATGATGCCAAATCATGAAGATAGTCCAAGCAATGCATGCTAGTAGACTCAATACACAAAGCTAGTGAGCAAGATTGAACCATGGCTATACAAAGCAATGCATGCATGACCAAAACAACACAAATCAGACCTAGATCATGCTAAAACATGACCAAAAGCTTCTCAGAGTTAAGCCAAAATCATGCTAGAATGATAGTCAAAAGCATGATGTAGGTTAGGCCAATGAATGGAATTGCACTACAAGTGCAAGGGACATGCAAGGGGCTATCAAACCAACCCAAAACAGAGTCATGGCATGTTAAAACAACACCAAAAACAAGCTGAGATGGAGCCAAAACATGCTAGAAAGACATCCTACTTCATAAGGCACACAAAGCTAGTTTGCAAGAATTACACTACAAGTGTATGACGCATGCATAAGGTGTAATAACCCGACCCTCGTATATGATTCTGAAATATTTTCAGTCCCTATTCTGTACTTACTATGAAATTCTATGAGAAATTAAGGTTACTTAAGTGAATCCTATGATTATGGATGTATATATGTCTAATAAGTAAAACATCTGTTATGATTATAATGTTTGAATCAGAAATTGGAAGCCTTAGAGGCTTAATTATCTAAAATTGATTTTATATTTGAAATCAGTGTAATTTTTAAGTAATAATAAGCATTGCTGTGAAATTTCAATTTAGGATGATTATACAATTAATTTTTGTCCTATTCAACTTTGTTTTTCTTTTATATTATGTATATGTAAGCCTCTTTGATCATGGACATGGAAAGAACCTACGTATCTCTTGAATGGAAATTAGAAGAGGAGAGTTAGAGAGGTAGAAGGGAAACCTGGCAAGAGTAGAAGATTGGGTGAATTAAGAGGATTTATTGAGACTGTAAACTCAAGGTATGTGTTCTTTATTTTGCTAAGTCTTTTGGCCATTGATTGAGGAGATCTCTACAATATTCAAGTTGAGATTATAATGGAAACCTGGCAAGAGTAGAGGATTGGGTGAATTAAGAGGATCTATTGACATTGTAAGCTCAAGAGGTGTGTTCTTTATTTTGCGAAGTCTCTTGGCAATTGATTGAGGAGATCTCTACAATATTCAAGTTGAGATTATAATGGAAATCAAGAGTGTGTATGTATGTTCTTGTCTAATTGTGGTTGTGGTTGTATTGGTATAGCCAAACTTGTGATATTGTTCCTTCCTTCTGGATTTTATTTGTTGTGTAGGGTTATTCACACACCTAGATGATGATCTATATGCCTAAGTGGGTAATTGAGATCAAGTATGATTTAATTATGAAAAGAATGAGTTGTGCATGTGTAATTAGAGATGGTGATCTTGATTACATTTTTGATGCATGTTATTTTTATATTGAACCATTATAACACACTAAATTTGTTTAGTTTGAACCTTAGCATGAGTATACCAAGTGAGGGTTTGTGTGAAATTTCGGGTAGAATTTTACAGAATCGCCGCACGTGCGGGAGTCACGGCCGCACATGCAAGAAATGGTGCAATTTTGTGTTGAGGCTACTACTTAAAAAGCACGTGCCGGGCAACACTGCCGCACATGTGGGGACCCTTGCCGCACGTGCGGGGCTCACAACCGCACGTGCAGCCCATGCTAAAAAAAATAATTTGCTCTGTTCTGCGTGCTTGACCCTCGGTTATTTTTAGAATTTGTGTTTTATGCCTACTAATATTTGTAAAATTCATTTGAAGGGAAATGACTCAGGAAATAATTCAACAAAGGGAAATAAACTAATTTGCAAGTTATGAATGTATGCAGGACACACTCCGGGAGGAACTAGCACGTCGTCACAACACTGTAAGTAGTAGTACTACCATAGTACGCTTTACTTATAGCTAATGACTGCCATTAGCATTCTGTTATCGTATGTTAATTTTGTAACTATGTGAATGATTCAAGGAATGTAAACAAATGATGGAAAGAACGTGGATACTTTCATATGACTCCGGAATTCTGTAGGACTCTGAGACTAGCCTACTCTGATGATATCTGGGCCTATGGCCAATCTGTATTTTCTGGTATGAAACAAAGTGTTGTACGGAACTAAGTGCTACAATATGAGCCACCTCTAGAATCCGTGCGAGACACCTCTTAAGTTCACACATGCATGAAAGGGCTTAATGCCATTCTATTCAAGGGCTTAATGCCACTCCGTTCAAAGGCTTAAAGCCATTATGTTTAAAAGCTGGGCCTAAGGCCAAAACGTACAGAATCGGATTAACCATATGATCTCGGCATTTATACACGCATTGATATGTATTATGTTTTAAGTTGAGCATCGAATTATTTAAGTACTATTATTCACTGAGCCTGGCTCACTCTCTGTGATGTTTGCTTATGTAGGTAACCGACCGGGAGGTCAGTCCTAACCGATGATGCCCGTTCTCTTTTGTCAACCTCTGTGAGTCCAAGCCATAGATGAAGCCACTCATATTTTTGTGAAGTTTTGACGAGCTTTTGGCTTTGCACTCTAATTATTGGCCTAAGGTTGAAATGTGTATAATAGTTTCTTCTATAATGTTTTTTTTGTTATACGCCCAATCATAGGGCTAGGTCTGTATAGGTGTATGTATATAACTGATGCCCAGGTGCATGTTTCTGTATGTTATTTACCTATTATGATGTTTGTGATCCTGGCATGATAGTGGTAGCTCAATGGAGATTGTTGACTGTTATTTATTTATTTAATTTTTTTTTTGTATTTAATGCTTCCGTTCAGGCCCCGTAAGTTATGTATGTCAGGTTAAATGTCCGTTTCTGAATAGGTCATGCCCAAACTTTTAGGGGCGAATTTGGGGCGTGACAAGTGGTATTAGAGCACGAGTTGCTATCTCACACCGGATCCATTGAGCTTAGGGTGTCTAGAAAAGACTTAGGCATTGTGCATGACATCCTGAAAGTATATGAAAAGGATCGATGGCAACGTTAAATGTACTCTGCAAATGCTAATAGTTTTGAACTATGTCTACTGTATATAATTGATTGTTATGTAGATTATGGTGAGAACAAGAATAGAAGACCCAGAAGATGCTACTTCTGCACGATTGGATAGGATGGAGAGAATGATTATGGAAATGGCAGAGACCCTACGGCAACAACAGCAACAGCCACCACCACAACCACCACTACCACCAGTACCTCCACCTGTAGTACAAGATTTCTATGCTGAAGACCGGACCATTACCCTTACCAAGGAGTTTAAAAAGATGAAACCGCCATCATTCAAAGGAGGAATAGAACCAATGAAAGCTGAAGCGTGGGTGTTGGGAATAGAGAAGTTAGTCGAAGTTTTCCCTTGTACCGAAGTTCAAAAGGTGCAACTGGCTGCCTTCACTCTTGAGGACGAGGCATGGAGATGGTGGATGCTTACGAGAACTATACATCAAGGATTGACATGGGACAGATTCTTGGAATTCTTTTATGATAAATATTTTCCTCAAAGTATGCGTGATAAGAAGGTGATTGAATTTGAAACTCTCAGACAAGGAAATAAAACTATTGCAGAGTATGAAGCCCAATTTGCAGAATTAGCCCAGTTTGCACCTCACATGGTGGACAAGGATTATAAGAAGGCACGAAAATTTGAAGGGGGATTGCGGGGTGCTATCCTGGACCGAGTCAATATGTTGAAATTACCCACTTATGTTGATGTGTTGGAGAGGGCTATTATAGCGGAAGGAAATATTGCTGCTTGGAATCAGATTTCCGAATGGAAAGGGAAAAGGCAAAATAGTCAATTATCAAAAGGGTCGATCACTCCACCAACCAAGAAACAGCATTCAGGGACTTCAAGTACTTCTACCCCTACTCAGGATTCAATTCCTGTTTGTCCAGAATGTGGAAAGAAACACCGTGGAACGTGCTATCGAAAGTCTGGAGCCTGTTTTAAGTGTGGCAAAACAGGTCATTTGATAAGGGATTGCCCTCAGCGGAATCAAAAAAATAGCAATAGGGCTGTTCTACCAGTTTAGTGGGGTCTACACCAACTCCCAATCCAAGCCAACTGCCAAACCTACTAACAACAAAGACACTACGAGGCAAGGCAGGGTGTTTGTATTGGTTCCAGGAGATGTGTAAAATGCGGCAACAGTGGTGTCAGGTGCATTTATTGTTCACGGTCACTCTGCTCATGTATTATTTGATTTTGGTTCTACTCACTCCTTTGTGTCAAAATTGTTTGCGCAAAATTTAGATAAAACCGAAGAAAAACTATCTTATATGTTGTGTGCGTCTTCACCTTTGGGAGACTCTATGATCTGTGCTTCTATATACTTTGCTTGTGAACTCCAACTTGGGGATATTCGGGTATATGCTAATATGTTACCTCTCGACATGACTTATTTCGATATCATTTTGGGAATGGACTGGTTGAGTGAACATGGTGCAACTATAGACTGTTTGACTAAACAAATTAGTTTCCACCCTCCGGGACAATCAGAGTCTACTTTTCAGGGACAGGGAGTGACCTCCCCACCATATTTGATTTCTGTAGCAAAGGCTTCTAAACTCATTCAGAAAGGGTGTCAAGGGTATTTATGCAGTATTTTAGAAGGGCAGGTGATGGGCGGAAGTACCGACCTGATTCTAGTTGTCTGTGAATTTCCGGATGTTTTTCTGGAAGAATTACCGGGGGAGTTAGTGGACCGTGAAGTTGAATTTACCATTGAAGTGATACCGGGAACCCAACCTATTTCTAAGACTCCCTACAGAATGTCACCAGCTGAAATGAAGGAATTAAAGATTCAACTACAAGATTTACTTGATAACGGGTTCATTCGCCCGAGTGTGTCGCCCTAGGGTGCACCAGTTCTGTGTATGAAAAAGAACGACGGAACACTTCGATTATGTATAGACTACAGGGAGCTTAATAAAGTGACAATCAAGAATAAGTACCCATTGCCATGGATCAATGATTTATTTGACCAGTTACAAGGGGCACAGGTCTTTTCTAAGATTGATTTACGATCCGGATACCACTAATTGAAGGTTAAAGCTGATGATGTTGAGAAGACACCTTTTCGAACCCGATATGACCATTATGAATTTCTGGTTACGCCCTTTGGAGTTACTAACATGCCAGCAGCATTTATGGATTTGATGAACCGCGTCTTTAAGCCCTATTTGGATGAGTTTGCGGTGGTCTCAATTGATGATATTCTCATTTACTCTAAGAATACAGAAGCTCACGAGAATCACCTTTGCTTGATCTTTCAAACACTTTGAGATAAGAAACTATATGCAAAACTAAAGAAATGTGGATTCTGGCTACACGAGGTAGCATTTCTAGGGCATGTAATAACAAAGGAAGGAGTCTCTGTTGATCCACACAAAATTGAGGCGATTGTGAATTGGCCAACTCCTACCAATGTGACTGAGGTGTGTAGTTTTAAGGGATTAGTTGGGTATTATAGGAGGTTTGTTCAAGATTTCTCCAAGATTGCTGTACCGCTTACACAACTAACTCGAAAGGGAGTTACATTTGAATGGTCAGAAGAACAGGAATCTGCTTTCCAGGAATTAAAAGCAAAGTTGACTACAACACCAGTTCTGGCCTTGCCATCCGGTACTGAAGGATTTGTGATTTACTGTGATGCCTGCCATAAAGGATTAGGGTGTGTGCTTATGCAAAGTGGAAGGGTTATCGCTTATGCTTCACGCCAGCTTAAACCCCATGAAAAGAATTATCCCACACATGATCTTGAGCTAGCAGCGGTAGTTTTTGCTTTGAAAATATGGCGGCATTATTTGTATGGCACTACTTGCGAAGTTTATGCCGATCACAAGAGTCTCAAGTACCTTTTTACTCAGAAAGAATTGACTATACGGCATCGACGGTGCTTAGAGCTGATTAAAGATTATGATTTGCAGATCCATTACCACCCTGGTAAAGCCAACATAGTTGCAGACGCGCTTACTCAGAAAAATATAGGGGATTTGGCAAATTTATTTACAGAGCAAAGGAGTTAGTAATTGAACTGGATAAAATGAATGTGGATCTTATGGTACGTGAACACGAGGCTATAATGGCAGCAGTAATGGCCCAACTGACCTTACTTGAGGAGATTAAGTTACATCAAATGGAAGATGAATCTCTAAGAAAGATATGTGATGAGTTAGAGACAAAACCAAAACCGGGGTTCAGTTTAATGAATTCGGTGTTCAAATTTCAAAACCGAGTATGTGTCCCTAATGTGTTGGAACTTAAACAGAAATTGATGGAAGATGCATATGCCTCAAGATTTTCAATGCATCTGGGAAGTACTAAAATGTATTAGGATTTGAAACAAAATTTTTGGTGGCCAAGTATGAAAAAGGAGATCGTAGAGTTCGTCTCTAAATGTTTACAATGTCAACAAGTAAAAGCGGAGCATCAGAGACCGGCGAGATTGTTACAACCGCTTCCAATCCCGGAATGAAAGTGGAAACATCTTACCATGGATTTTGTTGTAGGGTTACCATGGACTTCTCGGGGTACGAATTCAATATGGGTCATTGTCGACCGATTAAAGAAGTCCGCTCACTTCCTACCAGTGAAGGCTCAGTATAACGCAGACAAACTAGTGGTAATTTATGTGAATGAAATTGTGAGACTTCATGGTGTTCCGGTCTCAATTGTGTCAGACAGGGATCCAAAGTTTGTTTCGAGATTCTGGCAAAGCCTACAAGAAGCAATGGGTACAGAATTAAAGTTCAGCACAGCTTTCCAACCTCAGACCGACGGTCAATCCGAGAGAACAATACAGACTCTAGAGGATATGCTCCGAATGTGTGTGCTAGATTTTCAAGAAAGTTGGGAAACCCATCTACTATTGGTAGAATTCATATACAATAATAGCTACCATTCGAGTATTGAAATGGCATCCTACGAGGCTTTGTACGGAAGACCGTGTCGTTCCCCCATGTGTTGGGTCGAGATTGGAGATAGAGCATTGCTAGGGCCCGAAATTGTTCAATTGACGACTAAAAAGGTTAAGATTATTCGAGAAAGACTGAAAACTGCTCGAAGTAGGCAGAAGAGCTATGCGGATAACCGACGATGGAATTTGGAATTTGAAGTAGATAGTCATGTGTTCGTGAAAGTCACCCCAATGAAAGGACATCCGAGATTCGGGAAAAGGGGTAAGTTAACACCCCGGTATGTTGGTCCCTTCCAAATTCTGGAAAAAATGGGTCCGGTAGCTTACCGAGAGGCCCTTCCACCGAGTATGAGTCAAGTACACAACATGTTCCATGTCTCCATGCTTCGGGGATACCTTTCGGATCCATCTCATGTCATAGATTACCACCAAATTGTGTTAGGTGATAAGTTAAGTTATGAAGAAAAACCACTCCGAATTCTGGATCGGCAAGTGAAACAGTTACACAATCGAGAAATTCCAATGGTAAAACTGGAATGGCAAGAACATTACAGAACCGAAGCTACTTGGGAAAAAGAAGAGGACATGCGACACCAATACCCGCATCTGTTTCCGTTTTGAGGTAAAGCAAGTTTGAGGGACCAAACTTATTTAAAGGAGGGAGGGGGGAGAGTGTAATAACCTGACCCTCATATATGATTCTGAAATATTTTTAATCCCTATTATGTGCTTTCAAATGCTTACTGTGAAATTCTATGAGAAATTAAGGTTACTTAAGTGAATCCTATGATTATGGATGTATATCTGTCTAATAAGGAAAACATCTATTATAATTATAATGGTTGAATCAGAAATTGGAAGCCTTAGAGGCTTAATTATCTGAAATTGATTTTATATTTGAAATCAGCGTAATTTTTAAGTAATAATAAGCATTGCTGTGAAATTTCAATTTTGGATGATTAAACGATTGATTTTTGTCCTATTCAACTTTGTTTTCTTTTATATTATGTATAAGTAAGCCTCTTTGATCATGGACATGGAAAGAACCTAAGTATCTCTTGAATGGAAATTGGAAGAGGAGAGTTAGAGAGGTAGAAGGGAAACCTGGCAAGAGTAGAAGATTAGGTGAATTAAGAGGATCTATTGAGATTGTAAGCTCAAGGTATGTGTTCTTTATTTTGCTAAGTCTCTTGGCAATTGATTGAGGAGATCTCTACAATATTCAAGTTGAGATTATAATGGAAATCAAGAGTGTGTATGTATGTTCTTGTCTAATTGTGGTTATGGTTGTATTGGTAGACCCAAACTTGTGATATTGTTCTTCCCCTCTTGATTTTATTTGTTGTGTAGGGTTATTCACACACCTAGATGATGATCTATATGCCTAAGTGGGTAATTGAGATCAAGTATGATTTATTAATGAAAAGAATGAGTTGTGCATGTGTAATTAGAGATGGTGATCTTGATTACATTTTTGATGCATGTTATGCTTATATTGAACCATTATAACACACTAAATTTGCTTAGTTTGAACCTTCTCATGAGTATACCAAGTGAGGGTTTGTGTGAAATTTTGGGTAGAATTTTGCAGAATCGCCGCACATGCGGGAGTCAAGGCCGCACGTTGTAGACACCCCATTTTTGACCGTCCTCAAGACTTGGACGTCACCGTTGGAACACTCGGTGATTATCCATGTTTGTGTTCGTTTGGAGTTCCCGGAGTTCTCGGCTGTGCGAGCCTTGCCTCAGGACCTCCGAACTCGACTGTTTGTGTTTGGTTTTGCACCAAACACTTGTGTTTTGCCTTTGAGGGGCAGGGAATGCTTTGTGAGGCATCCCCACACACCACCGGCTGGGGCTAGAGGCTACCGGCTGGCTGTAGTTGTCACCGGCACTATATTGTGCCGGTCGGCACTATTTTGTGCCGGTCGGCACTATTTTGGGCGAAATGACCAATTTGCCCAGCCGACCACTGTGCACTTGCTTTGTGAGATATTTTCTCACAGCTGTATGCAACTTGCTTCCCCTCCATACACGTGTATGGAGGGATGAACCCTTGTTGGCTTAGCTTGTAAGCTTTACAAGTTCTATAAGAGAGGAGCTTCTCCTCTTGGCTTAGGGTTACAAAATCTAAGAGCTTTAGACATTGTTAGAGAGTTAGAGCTCTGGTTTTTTTTAGGGTTAGGATAGATATACTTACTATCTCTCTCTTTCTCTTTGAAATCTAGGTGTTTTGTGCCTTGCTATTGCACTAAAACACCTAGTGTTCCACCTTTCTCTTGGGACAGAGGTTCTAGAGGTTGGTTCTTGGTGATTCTTGACTGGATTTGAGCTCAAGGAGGCAACACCAACAACTCTTGTGAAGGTAGTCATCAAGGGTGAGAAACTTACACTTTTTTCCCCATTTTTGCAACTTGTTTTTACCTAGTTTAAAACAGTTTTTGAGCTTAGTGTTTGGCACATAAAAGTTCTGTTTTTTGACCCTCTTTATTGTATATTAAGAGTGTTTTGTAGTTTGGGGAAGTTTGCCCCCCCTTTAGGCCTTGAAAAGGCCTCTTTTTTGTGCTTGTTGGTTGAAATCCGAGATTTTGGTGATAGGATCTTTTCACCACTGAAATCTTGAGGGATTTCAGTGGTGAAGAGCATGCCTTGAAGTCTCAAGAAGGAGAGGGCCACCCCCTCTCCTTGATGTCCTTGAAAAGGACAAATTTTGCTTCCTTAAGGAGCTCTATGCTTGAGTGTGTGTTGAGCTTGTTTGGCTTGTTTTCCATGCTTATATTGCCATGATATAACTTGGTTTTAAGTGGGTTTTAGTACTCTTTGCATGATTTGCATAGTGACTTTGTAATGCCTTAATATTGCCTTAACGTGTCTAGCTTGTTAGCCTTAGTTTCTAGCATGTTTTAGGCTTAGATTTGTGAAGCTTGTAAGCTTCTTTTGCCATGATTTAGCTCTGTCCATAGCTATTTTGGTCGATCTCATCATGCATTTGGTAGCCTCTTTGTATTTGACTTGTTGGCCTCAAAAGCATGAATATGTAATACACCATGCTTGCTCTATTTTTGATGGTTGGAACCATCTAGCATGCCATTTCAGTCCTTCATACATGCTTGTTTGATTGCTTTAGTGGCCTTGTTAATGCTTTAAGAGTATGTCTTGTATGCTCTTTGTTTAGGCCTTATTGCATGCCTTAGATCACATGCTTCCTAGATGCCATCTAGGTAGTCATTTAGGCTTAGCTTTATGTGTTAAAACTTTGTCTTTAAGTGCTTGAGTATTGCCATGTATGATTGTGCATAGGTGTAGTTCAATGCCCCATTGGCTTGCCTTAAGCCTAAGGCCATTTGCATGCTCCATTTGGCATGCTTCATCGCATGATTTAGCATCATTTTTGTATGAATTTCAGAGCTATTAATGCATGCTAGTAGTCCATGTTTGGCCTTCTTAAGTGTGCTTGAATGTTGCTTGTTTATGCCTAAGTCTTAGGCCTTCACACTTGCATGTGTGTGTGTGTATTTGCTCTCATTTTCTAGGCACTTTGGCCACTGTTCTTGGGCCTTTTAGAGCTGTCCAATTCATGTGTAAGTCCATTCCTAATTTGCTTTGCATGCTTATATGTTTACACAACAATATTCTTGCATTGCATTGCCATATTGCATGCTAGATGACATGTTTAGGGTTACATTGGCATTGTGCATGTTAGGCCTCTTGAAGTGAGTTTGATAGAGGTTTGGCACCTTTGTTTGAATTGCATGCATTTGACATTGAATTTGCACCCTTGGTTCTTAGGACCATCATGCATAGAAATGCGCGATTGGTGGCCCGGGAATCGAGGCACATACCCTCTTAAGTCCATAGCATGATTTGGGATGTGTTTGGTGCATAAATGGCTTGAATTGCATTGCCTTGTATGTTGTTCCCCTCTGCTGCTGTGAGTTGCAGGTTCTGCAGGGATTTTGTGCCGACCGGCACTTTTTAGTGCCGACCGGCTGCCACTGGGCAGCCGATAAGGAAATTCAGTGCCGGTGGCCTCCTTTTTCAGCCGACGGCTAATCCCTCCAGCCGGTGGTGATCTCCAATGCCCTGAGAGGCATCCCTGAGATTTGGGCAATTTTCTAAGATGAAGAGCAGAGGAAACAGAGGCAACCCGTGCACGGCAGTGTGATTCCGAGCGAGTCCCGGGCGCGCGCTGCAGTTAGCCCTCATCCCGAGGCATTTAATGCTTAATTAGATTAATTAATTTATTTAATTAATTTAGTTAATTTGTAATATTTAATTAGCTAATTTAGTTAATTATTTATTCCGATCTGTATTATTATTTCGGTCCCTCCGAGTGAGGGCAAATTTGTAATAAGTGTGTGTGAGTGGGTGTATGTCTTCCAACCCCCACTTCTTTCTATCCCTTCTATTTACCTGCTTATGGTAGATTAGGGCATGTCTAAATTAGCATACCTTATGCAATACATGTGTGCATTCATGCATTTGTTTACATGCACCGGGCTCGGTACATCATACAAACTGCATCGTAACTTTCAATTTCCAAATTGAATACGTGCTATTTAATCGCATTACATATGCCATGTCTAGGGTTAGCCGAGCCTACTCTAGATTGCATTTCTGCCTGTGTTGCATTAGCCACTTAACATGAATTAGGTCATGCATGTTTGCTAACCAGTTTCTTGTTTTGGCGCGGAGTACGATGTAAGTCTTATGCTTTAGCATGTCGCATGCGTGTGAATGTTAACATAACAGTATGCTTGCCATGCGGCTAAGTGCTTATGTGATAAACTGTTTGAATGCCTGTGGGTGGAGGTTGGATTGCCTAAGTTGGAATAACTCGTTGAAATCCGTATTTTAGCCTACTTGCGAGTAGCAAAATCTAACACGTTTTTCGAGACAAAACGGATATGCAATGTTTATTTCCAAATTAGGCAACCTAGTCTATACTTGTTTGCTGTGCGCATAACATAGTAATTCTAGGTTAATAATTGGAATAAGAACGCATAAAGTTTTCAAAAACGGATATCGCGGTTAGTAGAGGCCGGTCTTCGGACCGGGCGAAAGGGGGTGCTCATAGCTGACCTTCCCCGATCGTACCCAAGCTCCCGAGCCAAGACCACTTTGGTGATGACGGACATGTGGCCTTCGGCACCGAGTCAGGGTTTCCTAAATTTCCCATTTTAAAATATTTAGGTGGCGACTCTGTGTCCGCAGCAGCGATCCATGTTTGGCACTACTTTTTCAAAAATCTGTTTTCTCAAACGATTTGCCGGATTCGGACTCTTTGGTTCAGATTTAGAACCGCGACACAAAAGGGAGTCCGAACTGTAGCGCGAGGTCCCCCGCGGGACGTGCTACACACGTGCTAGAAATGGTGCAATTTTGTGGTGAGGCTACTGCTTAAAAAGCACGTGCGGGGCATCACTGCCGCACGTGCAAGGCTCACAGCCGCACGTGCGGCCCATGCTGAAAAAAATAGTTTACTCCGTTCTGCGTGCTTGACCCTCGAATATTTTTAGAATTTGTGTTTTATGCCTACTGATGTTTATAAAATTCATTTGAAGTGAAATGAGTCAGGAAATAATTCAACAAAGAGAAATTAACTAATTTGCAAGTTATGAATGTGTGCAGGACACACTCCGGGAGGAACTAGCACGTAGTCACAACACCATGAGCAGTAGTACTACCATAGTACGCTTTACGTATAGCAAATGATTGCCATTAGCATTCTGTTATCGTCTGTTAATTTTGTAACTATGTGAATGATTCAAGGAATGTAGACAAATGATGGAAAGAACGTGGATACTTTCATATGACTCTGGAATTTTGTAGGACTCTGAGACTAGCCTACTCTGATGATATCTGGGCCTATGGCCAATCTGTATTTTCTGGTATGAAATAAAGTGTTGTACGAAACTAAGTGCTACAATATGAGCCACCTCTAGAATCCGTGCGAGACACCTCTTGAGTTCACACATGTATGAAAGGGCTTAATGTCATTCTGTTCAAGGGCTTAATGCCAATCTGTTCAAGGGCTTAATGCCACTCCGTTCAAAGGCTTAAATCCATTATGTTTAAAATCTGGGCCTAAGGCTAGAACGTACAGAATCAGATTAACCACATGATCTCGGCATTTATACACGCATTGATATGTATTATGTTTTGAAGTTGAGCATCGAATTATTTAAGTACTATTATTCACTGAGCTTGGCTCACTCTCTGTTATGTTTGCTTCTGTAGGTAACCAACCAGGAGGTTAGTCCTAACCCATGATGCCCGTTCCCTTTTGTCAACCTCTGTGAGTCCAGGCCCTAGATGAAGCCACTCATATTTTTGTGAAGTTTTGATGAGCTTTTGGCTCTGCACTCTAATTATTGGTCTAAGGTTGAAATGTGTATAACACTTTCTTCTATAATGTTTTTTTATTTTACGCCCAATCATAGGTCTAGGTCTGTATAGGTGTATGTATATAACCGATGCCCAGGTGCATGTTTCTGTATGTTATTTACCTGTTATGATATTTGTGATCCTGGCATGATAGTGGTAGCTCAATGGAGATTGTTTACTGTTATTTATTTTTATTTATTTTTTTTTTGTATTTAATGCTTCCGTTCAAGCCCCGTAAGTTATGTATGTCAGGTTAAATGTCCATTTTTGAATAGGTCATGCCCAAACTTTTAGGGGCGAGTTTGGGGCGTGACATAAGGTGATCAAACCAAGCCAAAATAGTGATATCCCAGGTCTAAGTAGTCACAAAAATGAGCCTAAACAAAGCCATAGAGAAGTAAAAACACATGCTCATTTGGTTGGCCATCAACACTAGCAAGCAAGACAAGAGGAGAGGGGACCACCCTCTCCTATTTGGTCCCTCAAAACAGGGTTTATACCGCTGAAAATCCTTTGGATTTCAATGGTTAAAAGGGCATAAAAAGTTGTTTTGAAAGGCCTTGGAAGATGGCGCAAAAGCTATACAAGCTAAGGGACAAAAGGGAGAGACCACCCCTTAACACAAAATAGGTCTAAACTATCATTTTTAGGACTGAAAAATAGATATTTTCTCAGTTCAAAACCACCCCAAAAACAGTGTAGAAAGATGGCAAAACAATAGTACAAGAGAAGCTTAAATGGGGTAAGTTGTATACCGTTGAAGCAAAGCACACACTAGGCACAAAAGAGGCACTAAACCAAGCTTTAATCCTCCTTTTAGAGCTTAAACAAGGCTCCAAGTAAGCTTCAAACAACCTTAACCCATAGATGGACCACTTTCATCAAGGATGTCTAGGCCAAAGAGAGGTATTTCTCTACTTGCATGAACAAAAGGCAAGAGAGAGGCAAAGATTTTTTATCCAAAAATACAGAGAGAGAGACAGAGAGATTTTGGAGAGAGAGACTCTCCAAATGTTCTAACCCTTGAAAATGAGATATGAGGCTTCATTATATAGCAATCCAAGAGCTTTTGGTCAAAAATATCTCAATTGGAAATATCTGATGCAGTGTACAACAGCTGGAGGAGAAATATCTGCTAATTCTGGGCTTTCTGGACACTTCTGGCCGACCGGCCATCTTTGGTGCCAAATGGCCATCATTTTTTGCCGATAAGGTTCACTTTTGGCCGACTTATTGCTGCTGAGGTCAAATTGTGGCCGATGGACCTCCATAGAGACCGATGGAAAAAATCAGCCCTAGTCCCTAACTTGAAGCAAGCCTAATTCCTTCATATGGACTCCTTTTTAGGTCATTCCCGAGCCTAAACTGTAGCCCCGGAAGCCTTCTTTCCAATTATATAAACCTTACATCAAAATTCCATGTGTGCTAAGAGATATCCATCTTTTAGTGAAGGCTTCTCAGTTTCGATCCAACCGGAATGATGCCCAACTTCAGCCAATCATATCTCCCCCATCAGGACTTAGCTTTAGGAGATTCTTGAGGGTAAAAGAAGCCCCAGAAGTCTTGTTTCCAATGGTGGTAGCCTCATAGCTTAAATCCAAGTTCATAGATAGATAAGCCTAATTTATCGAAGACCGCTCGACTTTCTCTTAGTGATTCATACCCAACTTCTTCCTCAGCTAGGTTTTTTCCCTCTTCTCCTCTTTTCTTCAACTCCAAACCCTTAAACAAGGTGTTTTGAAAGATTTTTCAAAGATTTCAACTCTCTTTCATTGCACAACATTTGACAAAATGCGAGCGTCGGAACATCGTAGAAACTTTATTTCAGAAATATTTTGAAAGAAAGAGTTTTAAGGTCTAAAAACCATTCAAAATAGTTTTAATCCAAAAATGGGGTGTGAGGCTGGGATTTGACTATCCTCTTGCCAAAGAAATCAAACCTTTGCTTTGCACATCTTTCATCACCAAGTAAACCATCAGGAGAGCCCAAGTCTTAAGAGCGGTAAAAAGTGGGGTGTCTACACTTAGGCATGAAGGCGTACACAATGGCTCATGTTTAAGGCATAAAGGACTAACCCTCCAGGGCATTGAATTAAGTGAAAGATGTGAGTGTATGACCATGAAACATGCACTGAAATCCCATAACAAATGATGCCAAATCATTCAAATAAGCCAAGCACTATATGCTAGTGGACTTAATACACAAAGCTAACAAGCTAGAATGCGCTATAGCCATACAAAGCATGTCATGCATGACCAAAAGAACACAAATCAAAGCTAGAGCATGCTAAAACATGGACAAAAGCTTCTTGAAGTGAAGCCAAAATCATGGTAGAATGAATGTCTAAAGCATGATACACATTAGGCTAGTTCATGGAATTGCACTACAAGTGCATGGAGCATGCAAGAGGCTAACAAACCAACCCAAAACAGATCTAAAGCATGTTAAAATAACACCAAAAAACCTACTGAAATAGACTCAAAGAGAGCTAGAAAGACATGTTACTTTATGAAGCATACAATACTAGTTTGTGAGAAATACACTACAAGTGTATAAGACATGCAAGGGATGACAAAACCAAGTAAAAATAGTGGTATGTCATGCTGAAATAAGGCCTAAAATAGGCTAAGATGTGGTCAACACAAGCTTAATAAACATGCTCAAACATGAGGCATTCAAAGCAAGTATTCAAAACACAAGGAGAGGGGACGATCCTCTCCTATTTGGGACCTCAAAACACCATTTCTACCACTGAAACTCCTCTGAGTTTCAGTGGTGAGAAGGCCAAAACAAGGTGGTCCCAATAGCTTAAAAGATGGCACAAGAACAAGGCCAAACAAGTCCTAAGAGGGGGTAGACCACCCCCAACACAAAAGTGATCTTAAACAAACATTTTAAGGACTAAAAAATAGAACTTCTTACAGTAGGAAGTTAAGTCTAAAACAGCATGCAAATAGGTCAAAAAGCTTGAGCAAAACAAGGGGATAAAAGGCTAGTTGACTCACCCTTGAAGAACTTCCTTGAAGCTACAACTCCAGCAGCTTTTTTGAGCTCAAACCAAACCAAAAACACCAAAACCAGCTTCTAAGAGCCTCAGCAACAAAAGGATGGTGTTTGAGTGTGTGTTTGTGTACAATAGTGTGATAAAACTACACTTTAAGGCACAAAACAAGAGCAAACAAGGAAATATAGAGACAAGTGTGTATCTATAGCTCCAGCCACAAATTTCTGAACCTAAGGCAAGAGGGAGGAGGCTCCCTTATGTAGAAAAATAAAGGTCAGGCTTCTTGAGGAAGCTAAGGGCTTAAAGCCATCCCTCCATACACGTGTATGGAGGATGGCTTCTGTGCTTTCCAACTGGCACAGCTGGCAAGAAAATATCCCCAGAAAGCTATTGAAAAGCAGCCGACCACTTGAAGTGGTTGGCCAGCTGCTTATAGTGGCCGGCCGACCACCACATGTGGTCTCCCACAAAAAAAAACTGGTCGGCCAGGGGTAGGAGCAGTTTGCACACTGAAAACAAGCAAGTGGTGTGGTGGCTGACCAAAAAAGGTGGCCCAAAGGCCAAGAAAACTAGTTGTTTGACCAGAAAACTGGTTGGCGGGAAGAAAAGTGGTCTCCAAGGGGAAAAACTGGCCTCCCACCCTTATACCACCTTCCAAACAAGGAAAACAAGGTTTGTACCAAAAATAAACCAAAAAGGATGCAAGACGAAAGTTTGGGAGGCAAAGCGTGCAGTCGGAAGCCTCGAAAACTAGTCTTCGGACATCAAAAGTGGTCTACAACCACAAAAGTGGTCTCCCGGATCATAGTGTCCCTCTAGGCAGAGGCAACAAGGCATGGTTCAAAAACCAAGCCAAACGGAGAATGTTAAACGGTCCCGAGACAAGGCACGTGGCCGAAGGCTCTGAAAATCGAAAACTAATCTCCAAGCGAGAAAAGTGGTCTACAACCACGAATGGATGGTCCACAGACCTCCTTTCCCTTGCAGGGAAGGTCAACATGGCCTGGTCCACAAACCGAGCCGAAGCACAAAGAGTACCGAGGCCCGTAGGCATGGCTCTCAGCCAAAAACTCCGGAAACTCGAACGAGCACACCATGCACTATCATCGAGCGCTCAATCGATGACGTCTGAGTCTTAAGGTCGGTCAAAAATAGGGTGTCTACAAGAGGCCCGGAGGCAAGGCATTCAGCCGAAAACTCCAAAAGCTCGAACTAGCATAACAGGCACTATCTCCGAGTGCTCAATCGATGACGTCTGAGTCTTAAGGTCGGTCAAAAATGGGGTGTCTACAGTATGTAAGTGACTACCATGATAGCATGCTTGCCATGAGGCTAACTGCTTAAGTGTTTAACTGCCTGAATGCCCGTGGGTGAAGGTTGGATTACTTGAATTGGAACAATTCATCAAAATGTGTGTTTTAAGTCCACTTAAGGGTGGAAAAACCCAAGACTTAGCCTACTTGCGAGCAGCACCTCTAAACCATTTTTCAAACAAATGAACATGAAATGTTTTGTTTCAACTTAAGCGATCTAGTCTATACTTGTATGCCGTGCGCATCACATAGTAATTCTAGGTTAATAACCGGAATAAGAACGCATGTGTTTTAAAAAATAACATATCATGTTAGTAAAGGCCGATCTTTGATCGGGCGAGCGGGGGTGCTCGTTGCATGACCTTCCCCTCTCATACCCAAGTTCCCGAGCCGAGGCAACTTTGGTGATGACAGGCACGTGGCCTTAGGCACGAGTCAGGGTTTCCTAAATTTCCCAAAATTAAAACATTTAGGTGGCGACTCTGTATCTGGCAAAGCAGTCCATGTTTGGCACTTCTTTATTAAAATCAATTTTCCAAAACAATTTTCCGGATTTGGACTCTTTGGTGATTTATCGGTCTCACATTGCACTTTGTGAGATTAGATTCAGAATCGTGACACGAGTCCGAACGGTAGTAGCTAAAGAACAAACGATTCACACCCTCGCGTGCGGAGCCTGGAGTTCTCGGGCAATCTACACCTGGGTGTGTTTCATCTCGGGACGTGTGAAGCGCGAGCCCAAGCGGTTTGTCTTGTATCTCAAGATACGCGAAGCGTAGCTCTGGGCGTGTTGTATCTTAGGACATGCGAAGCACAAGCCCGAGAGGTTTCTCTTATTTCTCAGGACGGGTGAAGCGTTGACTCGAGCAGTCTTCCTTGTTTCTCAAGATGCGTGAAACGCGACCTTGAGCGAATTTTGTTCCTCTACTTCTCGGGATGCATGAAACGCGACCCCGAGGAGTTTTCATTTTCAGTTTCTTGGGACGTGTGAAATGCAACCCCGAGCGGTTTTTGTTTCTCAGTTTCTCAGGATGCAACGCAACCCTGAGCGGTGCTTTTTTTTCCTCATCTCGTGTTTTATGTTCTTTTTTTACCTCAAAGCGTGTTTTATGTTCTTTTTGTATAGAACCTGTGTTGGTTTTCCAACTTGAAGCTGCTCATTCATATGTTATTATCTCGTTATCTTGCTTATTGTCCCATTATTTCTTATTGTATCATCTTGCATGATCATAAGTTTTCAAAATAGCCGGCTTCGCAAAGCCTGTGAGTCCAGCTTTCAAGTTGCATTGTGCATTTCATTTGCAGTTTGCCCCAGAACTACTCTAGTTTGATTCCTTACAAAGGGATACGTAGGCAGCCTGAGGCCGCAACCATTTATTTCTATCTTGATTGTTTGTCCAAGTCTTACGGCCTTATCAAAATGGGTCGTCTCCTGACTTTGACATTCACTCACGTTATTTCATGACTCGGAGTTCTGTCAAAGAGGGGCAATTGTAGACACCCCATTTTTGAGGGCCCTTACGACTTGGACGACATTGCAAGGACACCCGACGATGAGTTTATATGCTCGTCAAGTGGTTGAAGTCCTCAGGGGAATACCACAGCTTTGAGCCTTTGAAACCCTATACCCCTGTGTAGACACCCCATTTTTGACCGTCTTCAAGACTTGGACGTCATCGTTTAAATACTCGATGATCATTGATGTTTGTGTTCATTTTGAATGCCTGAAGTTCTTGGCAAAGTGCCTTGCCTTTAAGCATTTGAAACTTGTCTGTTTTGTGCTTAGTTGGGGACCAAGAGCTTATTGCCTCAAGTATAGAGGGGTGGGTGGCTTATCGGCTAGCCCTACAACCCATCGGGTAGGGCTTATGCCCATCGGCCATCAGTGGTGGCCGGAAGACTACACTGATGGCCGGTCAGCCTCATTAATGGCCGGTCAGCCACTAATGATGGCCGGCGGCCATTTTTCTCCTTTTTTTTTATATTTGTTTGCCAGCTGTTCTAGCTTTTGATCACTGAAGATCATCTCCATACATGTGTATGGAGGGATGAATATAAGCTCTAAGCTTGATTTTCTATAGATAGAGGGGTCTCTCCCCCATTTTGGAGGGTTCGATAATTTTGAGCAAATTTCTCCCTCTCTCTCTAGAATTCTCTCTGTCTATCTCTCCTCTTGTTTGAGCTTGATAGTTAGAATTCTCTACACTTTTGCACTAAGACCCTTAACTAAACATCTTCATTTTGTAGCTGAGATTCTTTGAGGCTTTGTTTGAGCTCCTAGGGTGGTTTAAGCTCAGAATTGTGACTAATTTTGTGCTGTGCTTTAAGAGGTAAAGGACTTGCTTGTATCATTTGTTTTAATCAATTCCTTGGCTATCTTTTTACACTGTTTTGACCTAGTTTTTCAACTATAAAAAACTCTGTTTTTAAGGTTTTAAAATGGTAGTTTAGGTCTTGGTGGGTTAGGGGTTGTCTCCCCCTTTTTGCTCTTTGGCTTGTAAAGCCTTTTGTGCCTTTTCTTACCACCTTTGCGTGAAACATTTTGGCACTTTTAAACACTGAAATCCAGAGTTATTTCAGTGGTAAAAATCAGTTCTTGAAGTCCAAAATAGGAGGGGTTAGCCTTCCCTCCTTGTGTCTTGCTTCCATGCCTAGGTTGCTTCACATATTAGCTTGATTTTGTAGCTTATATTAGCTTAGTTAAAGCATGATTTCGGCTCTATTTTTACATGTTTCAACTCTGTTTTGGGTTGGCTGGAGCATTTGTTGCTTGCTTTTTGTACTTATAGTGCAATTGTGCTTACTAGTCTAGCATGCCTAATAGTTTAGCCTATTATTCTAGCTTCTGCTAGCTTAGCTTCAGCATGTTTTAGCTACTATTTTGGCCTACTTTAACTCTATTTTGGGTTGGTTAAGTGCTCTGAGGCTTGTATTGCGTGGCTATAGTGTAATGCTCCTCACTAGCCCTTTGTTTTAAAGCTTTAAGCATGAAGTGTGTGAGTTGTTTGCATGTTGTAGCATCATTTTGCATGTAATCTCAGCATCATAGCTTTGTCACATGCTCATGCATTTCACACTTTCATTACTTTTGAGAGTCGTGCCTTAAGTCTTGTTTGCAAGCTAGCATGTGAGTATGTTTTTCTAGCATTTTGTGCCTCAATCTCAACAAGTTTTAGCCACTGTTTTGGCATGTTTTAACTCTGTTCTGAGTTGGTTTGGCCCTTTGAGGCTTGTGTTGTGTGGTTGCGGTGCAATCTCCTTCACTAGCTTAATGTTTTAGGCTCTTAGTATGACTTGCATGTGTTGTTTTCTTGTTTTAGTGTCCTTTTGCATGCCATTTCAGCATTAAAATTTCTGTAACCTCCCCCTATTCTTCTCTCTTTTCTTTGTTTTGAAAGTGGCTTTGAGCCTCTTGTTAGCTTGAGTATGGAATTGTGGCTCTCATGCCTAATGGTTTTATTCCTTTGGGAGTTCATTACCAACAGTATGAGGCCTCTTTCATGCTCAAGGTACTTGTGGCTGAAACCCTCTTTCCAATTAGAGGACTCTCACTTTGGAGTAAACCGGTTAAAGGACTAATCGGTAATTAAAATGTTTAAATAAAACATGACAAGTAAAACTTGAGCAGGTTAAGCATGTTGTGTTGCATTGCATGTGTTTGGATCAGACGTTAATCCAAACACAAGAAAAATGGGACGTTTCATACTCAAAGTGATGAAAAATGCCACTTTTCTTAGTCATCGCCAGCTTTGATCATGCATGATAAGGTGGGGGTCTTTTGGTTTTGTTTGTGCATTCATTGACCTTGTACAAGCCTGATTCGTTAGCCATCATGCATTGAGAATGCATGGTTGATGGTTCGGGAATCAAGAGTTATGCTCCTTTGAGCTTGTGTGATGATAAGGAGGGTAGCAATACACTCCTTGAGAAAACACTACCTTGCCCCTATTTGCACTCAGTTGCAGCAAAAGGAGGGAGTTTACGAAAGCAGTGGCCAATCGGCCACATGTACCAGCCGATCGGGCATCAAAGGAAGTTGACTGGCCACCAGCAGTGGTTGAAAGCCATCAATTGTAGCCGATCGGCCATTAGTGAAAAATTACTCTGTGTATTCTTGAGATATAACAAAGGTGTTCTGGAAGTTGGCACAATTTTTAGAGGTTCAAACGAGTGCAAATAGAGGCATCCGATGGCAAGGCGGTTGATTTTCGGGAGGGAACCAACCATGCATGCATGCGTCCTTTGCCCTCGAGACCATTTAGTTGCTTTAATTAGTTAGCATAGCTAATTATTCAATTCAAGTGTTGTACTTAATTAGTTAGTGTAACTAATTCTTCAATTTCGGTTTGTAATATTTTAATTAGCCAGAATAGTTAATTAATTGTGTTGTAATAGTTAGCTTAATTAGCATAGCTAGTTATCTTATTTATTAGGACCCTCCTTCTCGAGGGCACAATATTGTAATAAGTGTGCATGCGTGTGTGCGTGTCTTCCAACCCCACGCCTTTCTCCCTTTTACTTAACTGCTTTCGATGGTTAGTTTAGGAGCATCATTTTCAATTAGCATACCTTATGTTTGCATTGATTGCATCATTTATTTGTCTTGCATGTACCGAGGTGCGGCGCATCATTCAAACTGCATTGTAATTCAATACTTATTTGAATACATGTTTCAAAGCATGTTATCAAATTGTATTAAATGTCATATTAGTAGCCGAGCCTATAAATAGCATATTGCATGTGTTGTGTTAGGCATTTTTTATAGTTAGGATCATGCATTGTTTTCTAACTAGTTTTTGTTTTGGCTTGGAGTACTTGGTAGGTTTTACGCTTTAGCATAGTTGCATGAGTGTGAGTGTTGCCATGAGGCTATGTGCTTGCTTGCTAAACTACATGAATGCCTGTGGATGAAGGCTTGTTGCTTGAATTGGAACAATTCAAATAATGAGGGTTTTAAGCCCACTTTGCGAAATGGCAAATCATGTTTTAAGCCCATCATGTTTGATGGCAAATCCGCATTTTGGCCCACTTGAGGGTGGCAAATTGAAACCATTTTTTGAAAACAAACATGAGTTGTTTTGTTCTGAGTCTTGCGACTCAGTCTATACTTGCTTGTGTGTGCGTCATGTAGTAAAGTTAGCTAATAATTGGATAAGAACACATGAGGTTTATAAAACAACATATCACGGTTAGTAGAGACCGATCCTTTGATCGGACAAGTGAGGGTGCTCATTTCATGACCTTCTGCCCTCGTACCCAAGTTCCCGAGCCGAGGCAACTTTGGTGATGACGGACATGTGGCCTTTGGCACGAGTCAGGGTTTCCTAAATTTCCCCAAAAACAAAATATTTTGGTAGCGACTCTGTAATCTGGCAAAAGCAGTCCATATTTGGCGCTTTTGATTCAAAATCAATTTTGGAAAACGATTTGCCAGATTTGGACTCTTTGGTGTTTATCAGTCTCACATCGCACTTTGTGAGATTAGATTCAGAACCATGGCAGGTGTCCAAACTATAGAACCAATTCGAGCTCTCCGAAAAGGGGGCGCGAAGAAAGTCGAGTCTACAGTTTCTGGCGACTCCGGTGGGGATTTAGAGAACTTGACTCGAATTCATGATATGTTGTTTTATCTATACTTGTGTGTTTCTTTGCATTGCATTTGCATTGGTGCGCCTAAGTCACAGTGTTTGCCATCTGTTATTCCTGAGCGGTTTACCGGAGGCTTGCTTGGAAAAGCTTGCCATAAGGCTGACCAGTTGCGGGCTCTACCACAATAGGAACACAAACCTTGGATCTAGATCACCGCTGTACCGTTTGATCCTCCTTTCACTTCTCGGTGTTAGGAACGAGAGGTATATTAGGTGGTCTTGCTGAGGCACCCTTTTTGACCAATCGACCTAATTGCATATCAGAAGCCTTGGAGAGTGTTCGAAACTAGAACAGGTTGCTTACCTGAATGTAGGTTTGTTTGAAACCGTTTGCTTGCGTAGCGAACCACTAGCTCCTGACAAAATTAGGACAGGGTAACTGTACCTCATCACACGGGTGTTTTTGCTCTCACTTGCTTAATATGTGCTTTTAGAGTGAAACTCTGCAGAAATGTATGTATCAGTTGCAAGTCTGGGTATCAGTTTGAAGGTATCAGTTTTGAGGAAGAAATTTGGGCAGAAATCCGTGTTTGAGTACAACCATCTTGCTTGTGATTTCAACTGTGTGTTGTCTCTGTCTAAGCCGAGGTGTTGCGCGTTTTTCTGATTTTTGTTTCTTTTGCTTTATTTTCTTTTTGCAAGGTAGCATTTCACAATTGCTTCAGACGAGGCAGATATCCCCCGAGCACTCTAGACTCGAGTCAGAAGGATTTACGGATCTGAGGATCTTATTCGAGGACAACCAGTGTTTGCTTCGCTACCTCCGGTTACAAGACGGATGAGAGTCAGGCATAGATCACCGGTTCAGTAGTCGTCAATTCAGCAGTCACTGTCTACTCCACCTATGCTCAGCGAAGTCTAGTTTTCTGCTTCTATTTTAGAAAGACAGTACATACCGGTTCTGCTAGATTAGCACCCCGTAGACAACATGGAGGATATGTTGCGTCAACTTCAACAGACCATCAAGGCCATGCAGCTGGATGTTAATCACCAAGTAGAAGTCACCACCCACCAAGCTAAAATTGCAGCCCAGTAGACTGAACTGATTGATAAGCTTCAACAGCAACAACAACCATAACAAGCAGCATCTTCTGCTTCACATCCACCCCTAGTTAGGGTTTCACTACCCGGGGATGCAACTAATGTCCAAGAGAATGCAGAGATACCAGCAGGGCCAGTTCCACTCCAGACTTCCAAAGCACTGGTCTACCCAATGGTGGCACCATTCGAATTTGAGGTCGATCCTACCACTCTGAAAGTGAGCAAGCTTGAGAAGCTGTTTAAAAGAGCTCAGGGTGTCAACTTGAGCCCAGACATAGAGGATGGCTACACAAATTTGGCGGTGATATTGCTAGATAGATTTAAGATGCCACATGTAGACTGCTTCGATGGCTCGGGTGATCCCATGGTCCACTTGCGACTATTCTTAGATATTCTGTGGCCAATGGGCTTCTCCAGACTACATAAGTTATCTCTCTTTGGTCGGACCCTGTCGGGTATTGCGGCCATCTAGAATGCGAAACTCGAGGATTTTGTAAAAAAGAATTGGGAGGAAATGGTTGAAGCCTTTGTACTGCAGTACTCCTATAAAACACAGATCGAGGTCATAACCTGTGATCTCGAAGCAATCCGCTAAGAGCAGAATGAGGGGTTCTCCGACTTTGTAACCGGATGGAGGGCCAAGGCATCCATGATAACAACCCGACCAGCTTCAAAGGACCAGATCTGGGTGGTGGTCCGTAATCTGCAGCCGAGGCTGCTACAAAGGATGATAGTCCTGCCTCTGTTAACATTTGTTGAAGTCCATGAAATCGGGGTGCAGACAGAGGATGCAATGAAACAGGGTCTGATTGACCATGAGAAAGAGCAGCCCAAGAGAGCTTTTGCATGCAGTTCGAATCCGACTACTGGTAGTAGTGCAGCTGCGAGTACCTCTGATGTTGGTATGGTCACCACCACACCGAAAATAGCCACCCCTTTCACCAGCACATCTGAAACCACCCCACAACCTGCAAAGTACCCACCCCAAGGCTAGAGGGCTTTCACTCCACTCTATATGTCTCTATCAGTAGCTTTGAGAGTCCTAATTAGAAACGGGCATCTGAAGCCCTTGGAGTCACGTCGATTGCCTAATCCCCTCCCTCCTACACACAACCTAGCCAAATAATGTGTCTTTCACCAGTAGTATGGTCATGACACCAACCTATGCTTTAGATTACGTCATGAGATTCAGGATCTCATTGCAAATAAAGGGATAGCGCCTCCTCAGAAGCCAAACGTCACTACAAACCCCCTTCTACCACATAACCAAGCCCCTCCACCTAGGCCAATAAACCTTATTCAAATACTAGCCGTCCTGTACGACCCCAGCATATACATCACTCCCTCCCACCTACCTAAGCCAACGCTATTCATCCTAGAAAGCACAGATCTGTGCATGATGAACATGTCCATATCCCAACCCAAGCCAGTGGCGGTGACTATGGAAGAAGAAGGCAAGATAACCTTGGTGGAGAAAGGAAATGTCAGTACGGAACTTGAGGGATCTGTGGACTTAGCAGAAGAGGAATACAACCCTTGTCACTACATTGTGCCAAACAATCAGGCCAGACCAAGGGTGGAATTGCTGAGGTGAATGGAGGTCAATGTAGTCCGGGCGGATGGACTGAACCAAGGGCTGGATGACTTAGCTGACCTCGAGGAGGACATTGCTAATCTACAATTCTTCGATGAGCAAGACCTAGGATATGTAAACATTAATTGGTTTGACTTGAATGGATCTGCGGATAATTCAGGGTGGCGTAGTGATGAGCCAGATGTTGATGAGGGGTCTCAAGAAAAGCTAGAACAGCTGGAAGCAGGAACTGCTGCAAGGGCCGGAACGGCCAAGGAAGAGGGGATATTATCGGAGAGCACCGGTACTAAGAATTTTGCTCCGGAATTGAGTAGTATTTGTACAGCCGATACAGAGCAAGAGGCCGTACTGAAGCAGTTCGAGCATGAGAGAACTAAGAATGAACAGAAGGCTAGAAAAGCCAAAGGCCTTGCGGGGATTGACTGTGTTGTGGACACGGGAATAATTACAGCGGAACCGGACATGTGCTTCTCAGTTACCGGAGGAACATGGTAGGAAGACGATGATTTGCATCTAGCCCATACAGATGAGGATTGGGGACAAAATCTTCCAGATGATAAATGGTATTCCGAGGAAGTTGATCACATGACTCGGAGTGGGCGGTACTTTAAACCCCCACACCTGGACCAACCAGAAGCCTCTGGGAAAGATAAGGAGATAGAGAAACAGAAGGAGAAGTTGCTAGAAGAAGAAGCTATCCTGAAGCGGCTGAAAAAGATTCAAGCCGGTATATCCATATGGGGTTTACTCATGGCGTCACAAGGGCACAGACAAGTTGTATTGTCTGCAATGGATAAGGCCAAGCTTTCCATCGACACAACTCGTAGCGCTAGTGGATCGGTCTTCCAAGGAGCAGGGGGCTCGCCAACTTTAACCTTTTCGGATAAGGAATTGCCGCCCGAGGGCTCTGAGCATAATAAACCACTATACATTTCTATTGAATGTAAAGAGAAATGGATACCGGTTGTCTTGGTTGATACCGGGTCTGCAATCAATGTGTGCCCGCTGTGCATGGCCTGTGCCATTGGCTTGAAGCCAACAGACTTTGTACCAACAACCCAGGTGATTCGGGCTTATGACAATACGAGCTGGGAAGTGATGGGGACAGTCCAGATTAGAACGCAGGTTGGCCCGGCGCAACAGGATATTGAGTTCCACATCCTCGATGTTCCAGCCACCTTTAACCTACTCCTTGGACGGCCGTGGCTGCACCAAGTGAGGGCTATCTCTTCTACTCTGCACCAGATGCTGAAATACCACCACGGAAAGGGGGTAGATATTATTTTTAGGAATTCTTCCATACATCCTCTGCCTGAAGCCTCTACACCAGTACTGGAAATTGAACAAGGCGAGAAGGATGTCTTTTTGTCTGGGTTCACTTTGGCTGAGGCCTGGGTGGTGCAAGATATTCTGGCTATTGATGAGGGATTGTACATCAGTGCTTAATCAGTCTACCTCATGAATAAGCTACAACATGTACCCGGAATGGATTGGGAAGAAGCGGCAGGAAGGGCGTCACTGCATTGGCCGAAGTGCCACACAACCCTTATACCTTTGGTTTAGGTTACACGCCTACCAAAGAGGATTGGGTAAGAAAAGGAAACGAAATGGCTGGAAGAGCCAAGGCAAGGCAAAGTGGGAAGCACTATGAGCTAGTGTATAGACCAATTCAAGGAACCCTGAACGGCCGCTTTGTCCGGGATGGAGAGGATTTCCCATTTTGCGGCTTTCTTGAGCCATGGCTGAATTCTGAGAAGCGGCGTTTGCCCGACTTTCAGATCTTCTTCGATCTACAGCTGTACGGGGACAAAATTACAGAAGAACAGACTAACCTACCAGCTTTTGCTGAACAGAGAACATAGGATGAGTCCAATGGCAACGAACTTGAGATAGGAGCAGCGCTGGCTTGTCTCCTCTCAGATCCTCATATCAAAATAGAGAACTTGAGGGATGACTTCACCATTTCCACGATTGGGGTGGACCTAGGTGTGGCCCTTTCTACTGGCATTCTGGATGCATCTATCGCACCCTGCCTCGTTTGGCAGTTCAAGGAGGGCTTTTTGTCCGGCAGCTCTGAATCAGGTAGTGAGTCGGGATCTGATTCCATAGAGTCTGTGGAGTCGGAGTCAGATTACAATTCTTCTGAGTCAGAGTCCGGTATTCCTGAGGTTGATAACCCAGATGTTGTTGTTTTGTCTAGGTCATCTTTTTCTTTTTCCTTTGAGTCGGTTGTAACCGAAGAATTGGATGAACTGGAAGTTGTGAATGAGAATGGCACCACTGCCGTTTCTGAGTACTTTTCTGTGCCATTAGTATATTGCATTAATCATGACTTTCAAAATTTTGATGAAAACGACGAGGAAGGAATTCCTTTGGTTTTAAAACATTTGATTGATCGAGAGGAGGAGAGGTTTGTAAAATGCCTCGTTGATAAAATCACTACAATTAATGTGGGTACTGAGAAGGATCCGCGTTTGGTCCAGATCGGGTCCACGTTGTCTTCAGAAGAACACGAGCGCTTAGTCTCTTTATTAAAAGATTTCAAAGATGTTTATGCGTGGTCCTACGAAGACATGCCTGGAATCAATCCTGAGATTGTACAGCACCGGATCCCTCTTGACCCTGAGGCCTGACCTGTTAAGCGGAGGCTTTGGAGAATATGCCCAGATTGGGCTTTGAAGATTAAGGAAGAGGTCACGAAGCAGATAGACGCAGGGTTTTTACTAGTATCTGAGTATCCCACTTGGTTGGCCAACATTATTCTAGTGCCGATGAAAGATGGCAGAATTCGGGTATGTGTGGATTTCAGAGATCTGAACAGAGCCAGTCTGAAGGATGACTTTCCATTACCGCACATCGATGAATTGGTAGACTTCAGTGCTGGGCATGTGTTGCTCTCCTTTATGGATGGATTTTCTGGGTATAACCAGATCTTGATGGCACCCGAAGATAGGGAGAAGACTACCTTCACCACGCCGTGGGGAACCTACTGTTATAGGGTAATGCCGTTTGGGCTTAAAAATGCTGGGGCTACTTATCAACGTGCTGCAACCACTATCTTGCATGATATGATCCGCAAAGTGGTTGAGGTGTACGTGGACGACATGATTGCCAAGTCCAAGGAAAGAAAGGGCCACTACACCACTTTAGAGATATTCTTTCAATGGATCCGGGAGTATCGGTTGAGGTTGAATCCACAGAAGTGCACTTTTGGTGTCACAACAGAGAAAATTCTAGGGTTCTTGATTACACAGAGGGGCATCGAGGTCAATCCTTCCAAAATCAACGCCATCTTAGAAATGCCACCACCAAGGACTAAAAAGGAAGTGCAAGGCTTTCTGTGTAGAGTGCAATTGATAGGACGGTTTATTGCAAAATTAACCTTGACTTGTGAACCACTATTTGGTCTCCTAAAGAAAGGAAAGAAATTCCGATGGGATGACCAATGCCAAGCTGCTTTTGGGCAGATCAAGCAGTATTTACGGAATCTACCCGTGTTGTCACCGCTAGAGCCGGGGAAGCCGTTCATTTTGTATTTGTTCGTAACGGACACAATGATGGGCTGCATGCTTGCGTAGGAATATGAAGATAGAGTGGAGAAAGCCATCTATTACCTGAGCTAGAAGATGCTGGACTATGAGACCCGTTACACGCCGCTGGGAAAGGCTTATTTAGCTTTGGTATGGGCTACCAGGAAGCTGAGGCACTGCTTGTTAGTTCACTCTGTAATTCTGGTTTCAAGATTAAATCCCATCAAATATCTCTTCGACAAACCATCACTTACGGGTAGGATAGCCCGTTGGTTGCTTCTTCTCTTCGGATTCGATTTGAAGTATGTGACGTGCAAGTCTGTTAAGGGAAGAGCAGTAGTAGAGTTCTTAGCAGATCACCCAGTGGAAGGGGACGAAGCAGTAGAGTACTTATTCCCGGATGAGGCCATTCTGCAAGTTGAGGAAGAAACTTGGACAATGTACTTGACGGAGCGTCTAACTAGTACAGTTATGGGATAAGGGTGTTATTGATAGCACCCGACAATTCCCAGGTACCTTTAGCCATCAAACTTCGGTTCAAGGTATCAAACAACGAAGCAGAATACAAAGCACATATCGCTAGGCTAGAAGCCACCCTAGAACTAGGGGCAAAAAGGTTGGACGTCATTAGGGACTCAAACCTGGTTATATCTCAAGCAAAAGGAGATTGGAAAGTTAAAGAAGAAAGAATGAAAATCTATCACCAAACCCTAGATATTCTGATTCCTAGGTTTGAGAAATTAACCTTCACGCATCTGTTAGGAGAGAACAATAGGTTCGTTGACGCTTTATCAACTCTATCTTCCATAATAGACATCCCTTTTGGAGTCTAGATGCGTCTAATCATTATTGTACAGAGATATGTGCCGGCCTATGAGTTGATCGCCGCAATAGATGAAGTACAAGATCAGAACCCCTAGTATTATGATGTCTAGAAGTTCTTGGAAAATGAGGCTTATCCACTAGGGGCAAATGCCAAAGATAAGAGGGCAATATGGCAAATGGCTGCTCAGTTTATCATCTGCGGGGGTAGATTGTACAAACGTGGCCATCTGGGAATGCACAAGCTGTGTGCTGATGCAGAAGAGTCAAAGCGCCTAATGGAGGCCATACATGTAGGGGAGTGCGGATCGCATATGAGTGGAGTAATGCTAGCTCGGAAGATTCTCAGGTAAGGTTACTACTGGTCAACCATGGAGGAGGATTGTATCGGTTTTATCCAGCGATGCCACAAATGCCAAATTCATGCAAATCACATGAACATCCCACCGTCGATGCTGTACAACATGACTTCTCCGTGGCCTTTTTCAGTTTGGGGAATTGATGTCATTGGGGCAGTTACGCCAAAAGGCTCAAATGGGCATGAGTATATCCTGGTAGCGATAGACTACTTTACAAAGTGGGTCGAGGCCTAATCCTATGCGATGCTAAAAACGTCGCATGTAGCTAAGTTCATCAGGAATAATATCATCTGCCGTTATGGGGTCCCAAAAGAGATTATCTTCGACAATGGTTCCCACTTTAAGAAAGAAGTGATCAACTTGTTGGAGAAGTACAACGTGTGTTTTCATAAGTCATGCACATATCGGCTGCAAACAAACGGAGCTGTTGAGGTCGCCAAAAAGAATATCAAGCACATTTTGCAGAAGATGGTGGAAAGCTACAGGGATTGGCCAGACAAGTTGCCGTTTGCTCTCTGGGGCTATAGAACATCAATTCAGACATCTACAGGGGTGACTCTGTATTATCTAGTTTGTGGGATAGAGGCTGTTCTGCCAATTGAAGTTGAGGTTCCATCACTGCGGGTTATGCCTGAGTGCCAGATAGTAGAAGCGGATTGGCAGTAGAGCAGGTTCGAAGAATTAATGTTGTTCGACGAGAGAAGGTTGAAAGCACTGTACCATGTCCAAGGTTATCAACATAGGATTGCCAGGGCTTTCAACAAGAAAGTTAAGTCTCGGAATCTTAAGGAAAGGGATTTGGTGCTCAAAGACAACCGAGCTCCCATCCATGACCCTAGGGGCAAGTTTAGACCCAATTGGACTGGTCCTTACATCATCAAATCAATTTGGTCAGGTGGAGCTGTCATTCTTATGGACCTAGATGGCCTTAAATTCTCGGAACGAATCAACACGGACAAGTTGAAGAAATACTATCCTTGAGTGGCTCGCTACGATGAAAACCCAAAAGGGCGACCTAGCCAAAAGTTAGAGCATAAAAAATGAGAAACAAGAAAAACTGAGCTCGCAAGGTTGAAAACCCAGAAAGGGCGGCCTTGACAAAAGTTAGAGTGCAAAAGGAGAGTGTTAATACTCGAGTGAACCTGAACCGAACTACATAGGCTTGACTCCCATCTTTGGGATACGTAGGCAACTTCGTTCTGAAGTCCAGCCACAAACACTTCCAAAATCAACTGTGTCCATGAGATTGTTCGGATCATCTTTGTCTTTTCCAGCTCGAAGAGTTCGGTTGTGAGTTTTACTATGAGAGAAGAGCTGCTTACAGTACTGTGCAATGCTATTTAGTCAAGGGCCAATTTTTTATTTTTGGATTCGAGGTTGTACATCCCAATGATAGATTCCAAGTGTGTCCAGTTGTGATCCTTCTCGAAAATGGTTTTGAAAAGTTTTGATAAAAGTCGATTTTGTTCAAATTAATCTTTCTACAACTTAGACCATTTTTGGACTAAAAAGAAAAATTTCAATACCCACAACCTTCAATTCATTGATTTCAATACAGAGTTCTCTACCTCTTGATACAAATCAAAGTCTCTTTTTATTACATTCAAAAAGGAAAACTTGAAAATACAGATTAAAGCAATAAACTTGGGGCATTGATGAGTCAGGCGTTCCTGCGTCCCTTCCCAGAGCTTGTAGAAGCTTCGGATGTTAAAGTAGGCCCGGTTTGTGCCTCATGTTCGAGCCAAGCAATGCATTCATCAAGAAGGATGCAACTGAAATTAGGAGCGGGAGCCATAAGTTCTCTTGTCCTCCATGTAGTGGGATATCGAGCTAATTGTGAGCCTCAGATTGGAAATAGAGCCGGGCACTCTACCCCCTCTTCTGGGCAAATGTGGTTGTGACTGAACTGACGCCTGAACCGGAATGGAAAATAAAAGACACTATGTGTCAGGCCAATTAACTAAATGCTAGGTTGCCAAGCCATGCTATAACTCATCTCCGGCAGATCAAACTAGGGGCAACGGCAAGCAATGTCAATAGCAGACCTATTGCACATCTAGTGGCACCACCATCCCTTATTCAGGAAATTAACTAGTCGTTAGCGAAAGAAATAGCCGCGTGGTGAATGTGTAGGGCAAGAGTCCACTACCTTCAACATGTCCATGAGCCATATCTGGGGAGGGATGAAAAATAAGAGAGGGGCGTATGTGGACAGAAAAAGTGAGAAAAGGTTTTGAGACAAAAATAGAGCCTGAGTGTCGAGTGATGTGAGAAATATATATGAGATAGGGTATGAAACATTACTTGCAAAAGTAGTGGACTTCCTACGAACTTGCTGGTCTCCTGGCGATGAAAAGCATCGAAGCCTATCAAAGTCTTGGCTAGTGCTAAGCCAATGCAGCTTTTACCCTCTTTCAAGCCTTGGGCCACTTCGATCAGATGAATGCTAGACCCTTCAAAACCCGAGGCGAGAGTAAAATATGCCAACATGCACAAACAGAGGGCATGATATCGAAAACCCTGCCAGAAATGATCACCGCGGTTGCCGGCATCAGAAAATTGATGAATGAGACTGGGGATATCCAGCTCTCCGTTGTGAACCAAAGATCGGGCATCATGTAAAGTATGCCCACACATCCTTCCCAAAGCTTGGATGTGGCCAAAACGGGACTGGGGCAAGATTTCCTCGTTACGTTGGGATTCCATTAGAACTTGGAATTCTTCAATTGTGGGGCACATCTCTTGTCCCCCGAAACTGAAAACATGTGTAACCGGATTCTAACATGTAGCCGCGACATGAAGGAATGGAAAACACAGCAGGGTACGACTTAGGGAGAATAGTGCATTTGTCCCGAAACCTGGAAATTCAGCTTTTCCAAGTCATCCAGAGTTACAATCCAATTTGAGAGTTTTTCGATGAAGAATGGCTCCATTTGAAGCAAAAACAGAGCTGGAATGAAGAAAATACAAATTCCCAACTTTTGTAACAGATAAGGCACTGAGTGGAAGACAGGTGGCAGTGATCTGGAAGTTCCTTGCACTAGTGCTCCACCAGCCACTTTTGTAGTCGACCGGCCAGTGCTAGTGGCCGATAGCTATTTTTGGTGGCTGGCAGCCTCTGTTTATCGCCGATGGCCTCCTATCTTGCCCTCTGGTCCATCCATGTGTTGGAAATGCTGAGAACCTGTATTTTGTTCTACTCTTGGTGCACTTTGCAGCTTTGTTTAAAGAGTTTTGTTGAGTCGCTTTGTATGTTGTTTCAATTTGTTTATCGAGTTGTTGTTTTTGCTTATCGAGTTATCGTTTTGTTTATCAAGTTGTTGCCTGAGTTGTTATATTGAGTCATTTCACTCTGTTTATTATGTGTTGGTTGGTTCACTACCTGATTAAGGAATTGCCAATACAATGTGCAAAACCCAATTTCGATCAAATCCCGTTTTTGTGTAAAATGGTGCAATACGATGCTCAGAATGTAAAAAAACAATTTCTTTTCATCAAAAGGCTGATTTTTTTATTCCAATCATGGTTTCTTTTGACAAAAGGGTACAAAGTTTTTAAGAAAAGAAAACTGTACGATGTGCTAATACTAGCAACAAAATGAAACTAAGCAAGAAAACAACTAAATCAGTGCCAGCTATCTCAAGCTCTGGAAGCCCTCCTTGTCCTCTTTCTCGACGAAGTGGACCCTATGGCACTGTCTCCATCAGTGCCGCTATCTGAATCTGAGCCGGAGTCTCAACTATAGCTGCCTCCACTTCCCTCTTCAGCATCGCTACCGCTCTCAGAACCCGAGTCGGTGCTGTCGTCTCCACCCTCAGATGACTCTGACTGGGGACTCACTGGCTCCTCATTGTCATTTGTCTCATCATCATCCGGGACAGGCTCTGATAGGCCGCTCTCGTCACAAGTATGTCTGGCTCTGTCTCTCCTGTGCGCCGAAGTCCCTCGTCTCCCTCTCCCTACTACCCGAGGAGGTACAGATGGTCCCACTACAGCTCCCACTAGAACACCCAGTGTGGCTGGGATCTGAAAAGAACAGTTTGTCAAAGACATTAATTGTGGTATATATCAGATAGAAAGATGGAATGGAGCTTGTAGTGAATGAATACAGTGTATCGTATCAGTACAGTAGGGCGTAGATTGCAGTTGAAATGCTAATGTGTCAGCAAAAGGTTTGATGGCATGAAATATAAGCTGAAGAAACTTACCGGAATACCGTAGATATTGAGCAGGTTCATGCTCGTCTACACCATCCCCATAAGAGAAGTCGCTAGCTCAAGAGCCTGTTCGGTGTATTCTATGGATGCATGTAAATGCGTTGAGATGATCAGTGGCCTATAAAGAATAACTGAAATGAATTGAATGTGCAAAGTATGGTACATACCGGAGTTGGGCTTCAAACTCTGACAAGCTCGTGACTAGCTAGTGCAGACTCAATGGGAATTTGGTAAGCCTTCCCTCTGGGTCGCCAGCAAGTCAATGTAGTAGGCAGCTCTGGCCATCCCGCCCTCTGCCTCGTCTGAGAACCTATCCGGCCATGGGTCCTAGATGCCCTGGCCCCTCCGCTCCTCTCTCCCGCAGCTGGAGCCCTCGCTCTCTCATCTCTGCGGGTGCTGGTCAGACGTGGCATAAGGCATGTCTGGATGAAGGCAGTGTAATCGCCATTGACTCGGAAGAAGTCGGTGTCCCAGCCTCTAGTGAAATCGATCATCTCCTGGAAGGTATATCTCTCTGTCGCCCTTATGTATGTCAGAGGTGGCATGGAAACTACCGGCTCGGGTAAGCCGATGGTCTAGCGTAAGAACCGCTCACCCAGGAACCATGCTCGAAAAATCAGGCCCTCGAGTAGAATCCAAAAGCAAGAAGCCTCCCGAGCGTTGGCAAACTAGTCTCTAACTTCCTTGGGCATCGTCACCCAGGGCTGCCAGGTAATCTGTGAAGAGAAAGTGTGTAGATTGTTAGCTGCAATTAGATATGGAATATGAAGTAGAGCTGAAATAACTGTAAGATTTGAAATACCTTTGCTGCGGCCACAGTATCAAAATATTGGCGAAAGAATGAGAAGGACTCTTGGGATCTCCACTGGCACCTCCCGTTGTACCAATGTCAGTATGGCACGATAGATGGCATCTCCACCTCTGGCTCTGGGCGAGTCTCAGAAAGTAGGAGCACACCCATAGCAACCGAAAGTGAAAGGGCAACAGTGAATATGCAATAGATAAGTATAAGTAGTATGGAAAGCAAAACATGTGCGTCATGTCCAAAAAATGCAATGTGCAGTGTGTACAGTTTCCAGTGTGTACGGTAACAGTGTGTGCAATGTACAGATAGTGCAAAGTAGAAAGCACGACAGAGCATGCAAAACAGAAAGAAGATTGCTTGTGTATAGTTTACAGTGTGTATAATATACAGTGTGTGCAGTGTGCCGATAATGTAAAGCAGAAAGCAAAATTGTGTGTAGTGCCGTGTACGATATGTGCAGCGTACAGAAAATGCAAAGCAGAAGGCATAATGGGAAATGTAAAAAAATAGAAGGATGAGACATACCTCCTAGGCCCTCCAATAGCTTACAATCAGATGCCCACTTCGGTGAGAGGTGGAGCTCACATATCCGTATAGTGTGGCAAAGCTTGCGCTGCCCCAGTCGTAGAATTGGATAGGGGGCAGGTCCACCAAAGCACTCAAAATGTATAACCCGACGGTGTTTGCCCAGTAGATGAATAGGGTAGTGCCGAACAAGAACATCAGGAAACCTCGGGCATAGTGCTCGGTCTCCTCTCGGGTCGTCGACACCATCCCTCTGTAGTGGTCAGCGAACCATGTGTATCGGACCATCCCTGATCGGGAAATAGAAGGATGAGTCCCCAGCAGGTAAATCTGGGCAGCCTTCCACTTGCCCATGTCTATGTCGTTAGGAATCGGATGACCTCCTACCTCTATGCCGGTTAGTATACAAAAGTCGAAGGGAGTCATCGTCATCTCCCCTGCGGTGGGGAAATGAAAAGAATCGGTGGTATCCCACCACCTCTCTACCAAGGCACCCAGCAAAGGTCTGCTCACAATGAGGTGTCAGAGCCCCATGCAGAATGCGCTGAAGCCGGCCTCGTCAATGATATAGTGGACTGCGTCGGGGAGCTCCATGTACCTCTCTCTCGCGAAGGTGGTCCCGTATCCGCGAATCGCGTGTGAATCCCCCTATAATCAGGACAAGTAGATGCAAGGCAGTGTAAGAAATACAGTGCAAGAATGTGTTTGGGATGAAAAGATGAAAGATAGTGAAAGCTATGCAAGAAATGCAATGTACATTGTGGGAAATGTGAGAATAAAGTGTATACCTCGGAGGAACCATGGGATAAGTGTGACTCCGGCTCGCGCAGTATGAGGTCCTCGGGTGCGCCACGTACAAACCCCCTGAACTGACGAATACTATCAGGAGGTAGCACATGTATATTGGGATGATACACCGTCAGATCGAAAGGTCGAATGCCTCGAACTCTGGATCATCCATCTCCATCTCCGGAGGGGCTCCGTCATGTGGGATGTCATCTGCCATCTTGAGGAAAGATGAGAAAATGGGCGAAAAATGTGGAAAGGCAACAAAAGTCAACTCTGAGATAAGAAAAATCGGAGAAAAGGTCAAGGCCCGGGAAAGGGCACCAAACCCAAGGGTTACTAGAGGGAAACAAACTTCAAGCGGTGAAACTCCAAGAAAAAGTACCGTAATTACCTTTCAATCGGTTTAAAGTGTTGTAAACTATGAGGGTTTAACGAATTGAATGTTGATAGGGTGTTGGAAAACACGTGTGGTGGTCGGATCTAAGGAGGAAAATGGTCTAGAGTGAGAGGAGTAGGATTTTCGGGCTTGGAGAAGTGAGGGAATGAGGGTTGACGCCCTAAATTTAAAGACGCGAGGTGAAATGCCAAAACTGCCCCGAATCTATCATCGATGGCCAACCGGCCACCATTTGTGGCCGATGACTTTTATTTATGGCCGATGGGTGGTCGATGGCTCGCCAGAGTGGCCGGCAGGCCTCCATTGCTTTCCTTGTGTGTTTTTCTGCTGTTTTATGCCCTAATCTCTCAAGAAAGTGCAAGGAAAGTACACATTTTTAAGCTCAAGTGGCCTCTGCGGAAGCTCCGTACCGTGTTTTCAGTGTATTATACTCAACACGTGCGAGGTGTATCCTTTTAACTTGTTCCAACTCCTCCGAGAAGTAAGTTGGAGGTTGCGATTGAGTCGTCTTTACCAGCACCACTTTTGTCATTATACAGAACGGGCACCTCTTTTTCATTTCATGGAACATTCACATGAGGTCTTGCATAGTCTCTTGTTCGCATAGAGCATCTTGTGTTTTCGCATAGAGCATGCATCTTGTACTTTAGCATGGAGCGTCCTTCTACTTGGGCATTAAACACACGCTTTGAACTTTAATGCTTGTATGCCTTGCATTGTATATGCTTTTCATCTCGAATAAAAAATACTTGTATGCCTTGCATTGCATATGCTTTTCATCTCGCATAGAAAATGCTCGCATTCATTGCATTGTTTATGCTCTTCATCTCGCGTGGAAAGTACTTGCATGGCATTGCATTGTATATGCTCTCACGTTCGCATGAAAGTGTTTGTGTCTGGTGTATAGAGTGTGAGTTTGCTAGTATGGCATAAAATATGCATTTTGTTGTTGCGTGGAACATGCATTTGCACGTTTGCATTGAATATGCACTCCTCACACTTGCATTGAATATGCACTTCTCGTCTTGCATAGAGCATGCATTTGTCGGCCCCGCATGGAACATGCATTCATTAATTTGCATAGAATATGCATTTGTCAATTGAGCATAGAGCATGCATTTCTCTTCCTTGCATAGAGTATGCACTCCCCATATTGGCATAGAATATGCATTTGGTATTTAGCATAGAACATGCTGTTAATCTTGCATAACACATGCATTCTCATTACATTGTACTTGTTAAGTTCCTTTTTTATATAGGCACGATATTGTATGTACGGTTCATTCAAAGCTGGTGCGACCAGACGCTATTGTATGTACGGTTCATTCAAAAGAACTCTAGGTAAGATCATTCTTGTCCTTTGAATCCGTGCTTTGCTTAGAAACATTCGGGTACACCCGGTGTTTACCCCACCCACCTCTTTGGTTAGAAACATTGGGATGTGTGCCCGATGTTTATACCACCCCCCTCGGTTAGAAGCGTTTGGAATGTGTTCCGATGCTTATAACACCTCCTTGGTTAGAAACATTAGGATGTGTGCCCAATGTTTTTACCACCCCCCCTCAGTTAGAAGCATTTGGAATGTGTTCCGATGCTTATACCACCTCTTTTGTTAGAAACATTAGGACGTGTGCTCGATGTTTATACCACCCCCTCTTGCTTAGAAGTGTTTGGAACGTGTTCCGATGCTTATACCACCTTGTTTTGGTTAGAAACATTGGGATGTGCTCCAATGTTTATACCACCCTCCGGTGTTTACAACACCCTTTTTTCTCCTCTCGTGTGTGGCGCGTTAGGGTGCTTTATTTAGAGATACACGGGCGCGCACCGGCATTCTCGTTATTCTCTCTCTCCTCTTCGCGTGCAGCGCGTTGAGATTTTGTTTGGTACCTCGGGTGTACTCGACGTTTATGTTATTCTGTGTCTTTCCTGCATGATGCGTAGTTAAGTCTGCATAATTATCTTACATCCTTTCTGCATGAAATGTAGTTTGGCTTCTATCTTTCGTGTGTGGCGTGTTTACTTACTGTTGTTCATGCATGAGTTTATTGTAACATTTGCACGTAGATGTTCCTTTACAGTCTTATTGCATGATCATAAGTTATGTCGTTGCATCTTGCCCCAGAACTATGCTGGTTTGATTCCTTACAAAGGGATACGTAGGCAGCCTGCGGGCGCAACCGTTCTTTGTTTTGCTTGTTTGTTTGTCCAAGTCTTCGGCCTTGTCAAAAATGGGTCATCTCCGAGCTTTGACATTCACTCTCGTCATTTCATGACTTCCGAGTTCTGTCAAAGAGGGGCAACTATAGACACCCCATTTTTGACTGTCCTCAAGACTTGGACGTCATCGTTTGAATACTTGATGATCATTCATGTTTGTGTTCATTTTGAACACCTGAAGTTCTTGACGGAGTGCCTTCCCTTTAAGAATTTGAAACTTGTCTGTTGTGTGCTTGGTTCTGGACCAAGAGCTTGTTGCTTCAAACATGGAAGAGAGGGTGGCCTATCGGCTAGCCCTACAACCCATCGGCCAGGGCTTATGCCCATCAGCCATCAATGGTGGCCAGTCGGCCTCATTAATGGCCGGTCGGCCACCAATGATGGCTGGCGGCCATTTTTCTCCTTTTTTAGATATTTGTTTGCCAGCTGTGCAAACTATTGATCACTGAAGCTCATCTCCATACACGTGTATGGAGGGATGAATATAAGCTCGAAGCTTGATTTTTCAATATATAGTGGGGTCTCTCCCCTATTTTGGAGGGTTAGATAATTTTGAGCAAATTTCTCCCTCTCTCTCTCTCTCTCTCTCTCCTCTTGTTTATGCTTGACAGGTAGAATTCTCTACACTTTCGCATAAAGACCCTTAACCAAACATCTTCATTTTGGAGCTGAGGTTCTTTGAGGCTTTGTTTGAGCTCCTAAGGGTGGTTTGAGCTCAGAATTGTGACTGATTTTGTGTTGTGCTTCAAGAGGTAAAGGACTTGCCTTGTAACCTTTGTTTTAATAGATTGCTTGGCTATCTTTTTACACTGTTTTGACCTAGCTTTTCAACTATAAAAAACTCTGTTTTTAAGGTTTCAAAATGGTAGTTTAGGTCTTGGTGGGTTAGGGGGTTGTGCTCTTCGGCTTGTGAAGTCATTTGTGCCTTTTCTTACCACCTTTGAGTCAAACTTTTTGGCACTTTTAAACACTGATATCCAGAGTTATTTCAGTGGTAAAAATCAATTCTTGAAGTCCAAAATAGGAGGGGTTACCCTCCCCTCCTTGTGTCTTGCTTCCATACCTAGTTTGCTTCACATATTAGCTTGATTTTGTAGCTTGTGTTAGCTTAGTTCAAGCTTGTTTTAAGCTCTGTTTTTACATGTTTCAACTCTGTTTTGGGTTGGTTGGAGCGTTTGTTGCTTGCTTTTTGTACTTATAGTGCAATTGTGCTTACTAGTCTAGCATGCCTAATAGTTTAGCCTCTTATTCTAGCTTGTGCTAGCTTAACTTTAGCATGTTTTTGCCACTATTTTGGCCTACTTTAACTCTGTTTTGGGCTGGTGAAGTCCTCCGAGGTTTGTATTGCATGGCTATAGTGTAATGGTCCTCACTAGCTCTTTGTTTTAAAGCTTTAAGCATGAAGTGTTTGAGTTGCTTGCATTTTGTAGCATCATTTTGCATGTAATCTCAGCATCATAGCTCTATCACGTGCTCATCCATTTCACTCTTTCATTGTTTTTGAGAGTCGTGCCTTGAGTCTTGTTTGCAAGCTAACATGTGAGCGTGTTTTTCTAGCATTTGTGCCTCAATCTCAGCAAGTTTTAACCACTGTTTGGGCATGTTTTAACTCTGTTTTGAATTGGTTTAGCCCTTTGAGACTTGTATTGTGTGGTTGTGGTGTAATCTTCACTAGCTGAATGTTTCAGGCTCTTAGTATGACTTACATGTGTTGTTTTCATGTTTTAGTATCCTTTTGCAAGCCATTTCAGTACTGAAATATCTACAACCTCCCCCTATTCTTCACTCTTTACTATGTTTTGAAAGTGGCTTTGAGCCTCTTGTTAGCTTGAGTATGGAATTGAGGCTCTCATGCCTAACGGTTTAATTCCTTTGGGAGTTCACTACCAACAGTATAAGGCCTCTTTCATGCTCATGATACTTGTGGCTTAAGCCCTCTTTCCAATTAGAGCACTCTCACTTTGGACTTAACCAGTTAAAGGACTAATGGGTAATTAAAATGTTTAAATAAAACATGACAAGTAAAACTTGAGCAAGTTAAGCACGCTGTGTTGCATTGCTTGTGTTTGGATCTGACGTTAATCCAAACACAAGAAAAATGGGACGTTTCATACTCAAAGTGATGAAACGTGCCACTTTTCTTAGTCACCGTCACCTTTGATCATGCATGATAAGGTGGTGGTTGTTTTGGTTTTGTTTGTGCATTCATTGACCTTGTACAAGCTTGATTCTTTGTCCATCATGCATTAAGAATGCTTGGTTGATGATTCAGGAATCAAGACTTAAGCTCATTTGAGCTTGTGTGATGATAAGGAGGGTAGCAGTACATACACTCCTTGAGAAAACACTATCTTGCCTCTGTTTGCTCTCTGTTGCAGCAAAAGGAGGGAGTTCAGGCAAGTACTGGCCGACCGGCCACATGTACCAGCCGACCGGCCATCAAAGGAAGCTGAACGGTCACCAACAGTGGTCAACATCCATCAATTGTAGCCGATCGGCCATAAGTGAAAAATTGCTCTGTGTTCTTGAGATGGAACAAAGGTGTTCTGGAAGTTGGCACAATTTTCAGAGGTTCAAACGAGTGCAAACAGAGGCATCCACTGGCAAAGCAGTAGATTTTCGGGAGGGAGCCAACCAAGCATGCATGTGTTCCTCGCCCTCGAGGCCATTTAATTTCTTTAATTAGTTCGCGTAGCTAATTATTCAATTCAAGTGTTGTACTTAATTAGTTAGTGTAACTAATTCTTCAATGTTGGGTTGTAATATTTTAATTAGCTAGAATAGTTAATTAATTGTGTTATAATAGTTAGCTTAATTAGCATAGCTAGTTAGCTTATTTATCTGGACCCTCCTTCGCAAGGGCACAATGTTGTAATAAGTGTGCGTGCGTTTGTGTGTGTCTTCCAACCCCATGTCCTTCTCCCTTTTTACTTAACCACTTTTGATGGTTAGTTTAGGAGCATCAGTTTCAATTAGCATACCTTATTTTGCATGATTGCATCATTCATTTGCCTTGCATGCACCGAGGCTCAGTGCATCTTTCAAACTGCATTGTAATTTAATACTTATTTGAATATGTGTTTCAAAGCATGTTATCAAATTGTATCAAATGCAATATTAGTAGTCGAGCTTATTAATAGCATATTGCATGTGTTGCATTAAGCATTTTGCATAGTTAGGATCATGCATTGTTTCTAGCTAGTTTTTGTTTTTGCTTGGAGTACTTGATAAGTTTTACGCTTTACTATACTTGCATGAGTATGAGTGTTGCGATGCTAGCATGCTTGCCATGAGGCTATGTGCTTACGTGTTAAACTGCATGAATGCCTGTGGATGAAAGTTTGTTGCTTGAATTGGAACAATTCAACGAATGAGAGTTTTAAGCCCACTTTGCGAAGTGGCAAATCATGTTTTAAGCCCATCATGTTTGATGGAAAATTTGCGTTTTAGCCCACTTGAGGGTGGCAAATTCAAACCACTTTCGAAAACAAACATGAGTTGATTTGTTCCGAGTCTTGCGACTCAGTCTGTACTTGCTAATGTGTGCGTCACATAGTAAAGATAGCTAATAACCGGAATAAGAACACATGGGGTTTATAAAACAACATATTATGATTAGTAGAGGCTGATCCTTTGAACGGACAAGCGAGGGTGTTGATTTCATGACCTTTCCCCCCTCGTACCCAAGTTCCCAAGCAGAGGCAACTTTGGTGATGACAGACTCGTGGCCTTTGGCACGTGTCAGGGGTTCCTAAATTTTCCCAAAAACAAAATATTTAGGTGTCGACTCTGTAATCTGGCAAAACAGTCCATTTTTGGTGCTTTTGATTCAAAATGAATTTTTCAAAACAATTTTCCAGATTTGGACACTTCAGTGTTTATCAGTCTCACATTGCAATTTGTGAGATTAGATTTAGAACCGTTACAGGAGTCCGAACTGTAGAACCAATTCGAGCTCTCTGAAAAAGGGGGTACGTAGAAAGTCGAGTTTACACCCTATTGTCTTCATTCTTGGACCAAGCCTTGGTTCTTCAAGCCTGCAATCCTAGGTGGCCTGCCGACCACCTTTTCGGGCTGTCGGCCATCACTTTTTGGGCTTAGGCCACTTGATGTAACTTTGCCAATGACCGGTGTTTTCTGATATATTTTTGACAAGCGTGCTGTTTGCACAGATGTATGCATCTTCACCAACGTGTAGGGCTGGTTGTTCTTGAGAGGAATTCATGTTTTCTATATATAGGAGGTCTTCCTCTCATGTTTTGGGGTTAGAAAAATTTTGGAGCAAAATATTTTCTCTCTCTCTCTCTATAATTCTCTCTCTCTCTTTAGCAAATTCCTACACTTTTGCTTACAAATCTTCCACCTTTGCCTATACACTCTTAACCAAACCTCTTCATCTTTGAGCTGAGGTATTCTTGAGCCTTGTTGGAGCTGTAGAAGGTGTGTTTGCTTGGTTTTGTTGCTTGGAATTGGTTTTCCTTCTCAAAGGTATAAGGCTTTGCCTATTTGCTTGCTTTGTCTACTCTTTTTCCCGTTGTTTTCCAACTTTTTTTGGGCTGTAAAACTTCTATATTTTCGGGCTGAAACTTGGGTTTTAAGGCCATTAAAGATTGAGGGGTGGTTCACCCTTCTCTGTACCTTGTTTTGAAGGCCTTTACCCTTGTGTTTCCCACCCTTTTATTATCTATTTTTGAGCTTTTAAACACTGATTTTCAGAGTTATTTCAGTGACCAAATTCATGTTTTGAAGTCCAAATTTGGAGGGGCTAGCCTCCCCTCCTTGTGCCTTGCTTACTAGCCTAGTTTGTGCCATGTTTTAGCATATTAATCTAGCTTTTGTTAGCTTAATTTTAGCATGTTTTAGGACTTATTTTAGACTATTTTAGCACTATTTTTGGTTGATAGTTGCATTTGATCTTTGTTTTGTATGCATGTAGTGTAATAGTCCTTATAAATTTGGTGTTCTCGGCCTTAGACACCATCTCCTTTGAGTTGATTGCATTTATTTATGGTTTCCATACTTGTGATCACCCTTAATCATCTCTGCAACCTCCCTTCTTTCTTGGTTTTTGTTTTTCTTTGAAAGTGGTTCGAACAACTTGTTTGTTTAAAGCATGAGATTAAGATGTCATGCATGATAGTTTAATCCCTTTGGCCTTCATTACCAACAGTATGATGTCTCTTTTATGCCTAAAATAACTTTTGGTTTGAGCCTTCTTTCCATTTAGAGGACTTAAACTCACCACTGGACTCAATTGGTTAAAGAATGGATGGTAATCTAAAATGGAGTAATTAAAACTTGGGACTAAAAGTGTGCAAGATAACAGCTTGTTGTGTTCAATTGGACAATAATTGAACACATGGATGCTTGAGGCATTTCATACTCATTAGTGATGAAATGATTCAATTTTCCAATGTCACCACTTACCCTGAGCAACTTATGAAAGGGAGGAGGTTAGAGTCTTATTTTTTTGTTGAAATTGCACACTTTGGTTCATGAGCCATCATGCAATGAAATTGCTTGAGTTGATGGTTTGTGGACCAAGTCTTGTCTCTCCTTTGATTTGTTCATGAAAAGGAGGGGTGAGTTGTGCAATCAAACCCATGAAAATACCCTGGTCAAAAATGGGGTGTCTACACCGACCTTTAACCCTAGCACATACATTACCTCATCCCACCTATCAAAACTAAAGGTGGTTATTCCAGAAGGCACAAACATGTGCAAGATGGATCTAACACCACAAACTCAATCCAGGCCCGTGGTAGTAGAAACGGAGAAAGAGGAGAATGCACTGAAGACAGGGTCGTCTGATACTTGTGTCACCGAGAAGGGGGTCTTGGTCGCAGAGGAGTATGATCCCAACTTATAGATTGTAGCCATCGATCAGCTAAAGCCAGTAGTCATATTACTGAACTGTCTCAACATTAATGCTATTGGGGAAAGCCGGTTAGGGCAACATTAGAATGATTAGCCTAAATAAGGCCTAAATGACTTGGCTGACTCAAAAGAGGATTTGGTTGATCTGGAGGAGGATCTGGAGGATTTTCACTTCTTCGAAGAGGAGGACACAAGTAGTGTTCAGATGGGATGGTAGGACCAAAGCCAGCTAGAAACAAGCAATGGATGGTTAAGTGAGGAGGAGTCAGATGTGGAGGAACAGATGGGAGAGACTGGGAAGGAAGAGAAAATTGGTGCTAGTGGCAAGGCTGAGGCTGCACCTCTAATTGAGAAAGAACAGGCATTGGAACAATTTCAAAGGGAAAGGATAGAAGAGATCCAGACGAAGATAGCTTTGGAGCAGGGAAAAGAAAAAGGGAAAGAAGAACCCGAGACAACGATGGGTGATGTCGAAACTACCAAAAAGGTTAAATGGGAGCCCAGTGACTAGAAAAGGACGCTAATGAAGCTCCAAAAATATTGGGATGCAAAAACCAAGACTGCGTTGGAGGAAGAATGGTATGATGATGGGGCGCATGATGTTAACATCCTCTAGATGTAACCTGATGCTACGCCGGCCATGACTGCAGGAGAGTGGTGGGAAGACAACGACCTAAGTCATGCATACACTGACGAAGGGTGAAAAGCTGGCACCTCGGATGACACCTGGTATATTGACAAGATCAATCACATGACCCGGAGTGGTTGATATTTCAGACTCGCGGCCTGAGATCAGCCGAAGTCTTCAAACCAAGAGTTTAAGAGATCAAAAGAGAAGGATGTAGAGGAAAACATGGTCTTGCAATAGCTCAAGAAGATTCAGGCAGATATATCCATCTCGGGGCTGATAATGGCTTCTCGAGAGCATAGGCAAGCACTGTTAGAGGCAATTAACCAGACCAAACTGCCTATCAACACCACTGCTGACCAATTGGTATCGTTTGTTAGAATTGGGGACGTTACGCCCGTGATATTTTTTACAGATAAGGAGTTACCACCTAAGGATGCCAACTACAACCGACCCTTATATGTAACCTTGGAAAGTCAGAAAAAGTGGATTCCAGTGGTGTTAGTAGATACCAGATTGGCGATCAATGTATGTCCAGTGAGGACTGCCTACGCTATTGGTTTGAGGTCAGCTGACTTTACACCTACGACTCAAGCCGTCTGAGCTTATGACAATACAAGCCGGGATGTTATGAGAACATTCAAGAGCCATATCCTAATCGGCCCGTCCGAGCACGAGGTGGAATTCCATGTAATGGATGTACCTGCCATGTTTAATTTACTACTGGGAAGGCCCTGGCTACATCAAATGAAAGTGGTGCCATCGACGGTCCATCAGTTGGTAAAGTACCCCTTCAAAGACGGGATTGCTACTGTGTACAGTAATTCTGCGATCCATCCTCCCCAAGGAACCACTGTGCCATTATTGGAAATCATACATGGGGATGAGGACGTGTTTCTTTCTGGCTTCTCTCTGGTAGAAGCCCGGTTGGTCCAAGCCATCATGGCGGAGGGCGATGGGAATTACGTGAGCGCTCAGTCCATTTATGTGATGAACAAACCGGGGCATATTCCAAGATCAGGACTAGGCCGAAATGGTAGGCAAGGGGGCACTGTCACCAAGGAGATCAGTCACAACCCCCACACTTTCGGGTTGGGATACAAACCTACCGCTGCAGATTGGCAAAGAAAGGGGGAGGAGTTATGCGGAAGGTTGAAAGCAAAAAGGACTGGGAGGCAGTACGAGTTAGTCTACAAACCAATACGGGGGGACCTTGAACGGACGTTTTGTACGCCAAGGGGAAGACTTCCCCTTTTATGGATTCCCAGAGCCCTAGTTTGACAAGGAAACAAAAACAAGGTATCCGAGGTTTGAGATCTTCATCGGACACCAGTTACTAGAAGAGGAGGATGAACGAGCAGACTTCAGCCCTGGCACAGATGAAGGCAGTGCTACAAGTATGGGCATTGAAGAGGAAGAGCTATCAAGAAAAGCATTGGTTGACCTACTAGTAAGTTCTACTGTTGAATCTGAGTCCGCCAACTTGGGGAATAGTTTTACTATCTCAATGATCGGGGATAAACTAGCAGCGGATTTCACCAATCTTATCATGGACACGTCTGAGGCTCCACGCCTAGTCTGGAAGTTTGAGAAGGGCATCATCAGCAGTTCCGGATCGGATAGTGAGTCGGAATCTGATGCCACTTAGTCTGTGGAGTCAGAGTCAGATTCGTGTTCCTCTGAGTTTGGTACTTCTGGGAGTGCTAACCCGGATACAAAAGTCCTATCCAGGTCGTCTTTTAGATTTTTCTTTCTAGTCCATTGTAACCGAAGATCCAGACTTTTTTAATGGGAATGTTGTGGACTTTGCCTACTTCTTTGTGCCTTTGGTTTGTTGTACTTATCTTAATTTTCAAAATTTTGACATAAATGAAGAGGAAGAAATTCCTTGGGTTTTGAAAAATTTAGTTGATCATGAGGAGGAGAGGCGTGTTAAGCCCTGTACAGATGAAATCATTGCTATTAATGTGGGTAGTGAGAAGGATCCTCGCTTGGTCCAGATCGGGTCCACATTATCTTTGGAGGAACGCAAGCATTTAATCTCTTTATTAAAAAATTCAAAGATGTTTTCGCGTGGTTTTATGAAGACGTGCCTGGAATTAACCATGAGATTGTACAGCACTGGATCCCTCTTGGCCTTGAGGCCTGACCAGTGAAACAAAAACTGCACAGAGTTTGCCCAGATTGTTCTTATAAGATTAAAGAAGAAGTTGCCAAACAGATTGAGGCAAGGTTCTTGCTTATATCTAAGTATCCAACGTGGTTGGCCAATATTATTCCAATCCCAAAGATGGATGGCAGGATCAGGGTCTGTGTCGACTTCAGGGATCTGAATAAGGCTAGTCCAAAGGACGATTTTCCACTGCCATATATTGACGAGTTGGTAGACTTCACCGCCAACCACGCACTGTTGTCATGCATTGATGAGTTTTCCGGGTATAACCAGATTCTTATGGCACTTGAGGATAGGGAGAATACCACTTTCACTACTCCATGGGGCACCTACTACTATCGAGTCATGCTGTTTGGGTTGAAGAATGCTGGGGCCACTTATCAAAGGGCAGCAACCACCATTCTGCACGACATGATCCACAAAGAGATTGAGGTGTATGTGGATGATATGATTGTCAAGTCCAAAGATTGAGAGGGCCACTACACCGCACTGGAGAAATTCTTTCAACGGATCATAGAGTATAGATTGAGGTTAAACTCACAAAAATGTACTTTTGGGGTAAGAACATGAAAAATGTTGGGATTTCTGATCACAGAGAGAGAAATTGAGATAGATTCTTTCAAAATCAAGGCCATCTTATAAATGCCACCACCAAAGACTGAAAAGGAGGTGCGTGGCTTTCTAGGTAAAGTGCAATTCATAAAACAATTTATTTTCAAATTAACCTTGACTTGTGAACCACCATTTGGTCTCCTAAAGAAAGGGAAAAAGTTTTAGTGGGACGATTACTGTCAGTTTGCTTTTAAATAGGTCAAGCAGTACCTATAGAATCTACCTATGTTATCACCACTAGAACCGGGAAAGCCGTTGATTTTGTACCTGTCAGTGACGAACTCAACCATGGGGTGTATGTTAGCTCATGAGTCGAAGGCCAAGGTAGAGAAAGTTGTTTACTACTTGAGCAAGAAAATACTGGACTACGAGACCTATTACACTCCCCTCAAGAAAGCTTGCCTAAACTTGGTATGGGCTACCTGGAAGTTGAGGCACTACCTGTTAGCTCACTCAATAATGCTAGTTTAGAGATTTAATCCCATTAAATATCTCTTTGAGAAACCAACGCTTACAGGTAGGCTAGCCTATTGGTTCCTTCTTCTCTCCGAATTTGATCTCAAATATGTTACATGCAAGTCGATTAAAGGAAGAGTTATAGCCGAGTTCCTGGCAGATCACCCAGTAGAGGGGGATGAAGCAGTGGAGTACTTTTTCCCATATGAAGATATTTTGCAAATAGAGGAGGAAACGTGGACAATGTACTTTGACGGAGCAGACAATCAATATGGTTATGGGATCGGTGTGTTGCTGATAGCACTCGATGACTCCCATATACCCTTAGCCTTCAAACTCTGGTTCAAAGTATCCAACAATGAAGCTGAGAATGAAGTGTGCATTGCTAGTTCAGAAGCTGCCCTGGAACTAGCGGCAAATAGGTTGGACGTCATCGGGGATTCGAACTTGGTTGTGTCTCAAGCCAATGGAGATTGGCGAGTTGAAGAGGTGAAAATGAAGGTTTACCATTAGGCCTTGGATATGCTAATTCTGAGGTTTGAAAAGCTAACATTTACCGATCTGCTAAGAGAGAATAATCGGTTTGCTAACGCACTACTGTAGACACCCCATTTTTGACGAACCTTATAACTTAGACGTCATCGCTTGCACACCCGATGATGAGTGCATATGCTTGTCAAGTGCTCGAAGTCCTCGGTGGAATGCCACGGCTTTTAGCCTTTCAAACCCTACACCCATGTTGCCTTGTTTTTGGACCAAACCCAGTGATCTTCAAGCCTACAACCTCTGGTGGCCTGCTGGCCACCTCTATGGGCTACAAGCCATCACTTCTAGTTGTCAGCTACCAATGTGTTTTGCAGATATTTTGTGACAGCTATGCCAGCGGTTTGCACAGATGTATGCATCTTCTCCCATATGTATGGCTGGATGTTCTTGAGGGAATTTTATGTTTTTCTATATATAGATAGCCTCTATTCTTGCTTTGGGGTTAGAAAAATTTTCGAGCAAATTTTTCTGTCTCTCTCTCTCTCTCTCTACAATTCTCTCTCTCTCTTGCAAATTTCTTAACCACAGTCTATACACTCTTAACCAAACATCTCCATCTTTGAGTTGAGGCACCTTTGAGCCTTGTTTGAGCTCTTGAGGGTGTGTTGGTCTTGTGTTATTGCTTGAAATTGATTCTTCTCTTCAAAAGGTATAAAGTTTTGTCTCTTTACTTGTTGTAATCACTCTTTTTTTGTTGCTATTTTCCAACTATTTTTGGGCTGTAAAACCTCTATATTTTTGGGCTGAAACTTGGGTTTTAAGGCCAATAAAGGTTAAGGGGTGGTTCACCCTTCCGTACACCTTTCTCTCAAGGCCTTTACCCTTGTGTTTCCCACCTTTACAGTATCTTTTTTTGAGCTTTTAAAAACTAATTTTAAGAGTTATTTCAATGACTAAAATCATGTTTTGAAGTCCAAAATTGGAGGGGTTAGCCTCTCCTCCTTGTGTTTTGCTTACTAGTCTAGCATGCTCCATGTTTTAGCTTATTAATCTAGATATTTTTGTATTAATTCCAAGATGTTTTAGGACTATTTTTAGATTCTTTTAGGACTATTTCTTAGTTCTTGTTGCATTTAAGCTTTATTTTGCATGCTTGTAGTGTAATTGTCCTCATAAGTTTGGTGTTTTTGGCCTTAGACACCATCTTATTTGAGTTGATTGCATTTATTTATGGCTTTCCATGCTTGTGATCACTCTTAATCACCTTTTCAACTTTTTTCCTTTCTCGGCTTTTGTTTTGCTTTGAAAGTGGTTTCAAACTACTTGTCTGTTTAAGCATGAGATTGAGATGTCATACTTAATGATTTAATTCCTTTGGAGGTTCATTACCAATCGTATGATGTCTCTTTCATGCTTAAAACAACTCTTGGTTTGAGCCCTCTTTCCATTAGAGGACTTCAATTCACCTTTTGGACTCAATTGATTAAAGAATGGATGGTAATCTAAAATGAAGTAATAAAATTGAGGCTAAAAAATGTGCAAGATAATAACTTTGTTTGGGTTCAATCGGTCATTAATTGAACCCTTGAGTCTTGAGTCGTTTCATACTCATTAATGATGAAAACGGTTGAAGATTCATTGTAAACTACTTCCCTTGATCTTTCATGATAGGGAGGTGGTTTTCGGAGTCTTGTTTCATTGCATTTATTGAATTTGCACACTTTGGTTCATAGGCCATCATGCAATGAAATTGCACAGATTGATGGTTTGTAAACCAAGTTAACTACTCCTTTGAGTTGTTCAAATGATAAGGAAGGGTGAATTATGCAAACAAACCCTTGACAATACACTGTCCCTGCTATATTTGCTCTCTGTTGTAGCAGCGAAGTTCTATCATCAGTGGCCGGCATGCCATCATTAGTGGACGGCAGGCCCTCTGCCAACCACCAATGCAAAATCAAGTAGTGTTCTCTTGAGGCAGAGCAGAGTTGGTTTGGAGTTGGAAATCAGTGCAAATGTTCTATTGTGTAACATAGGCGTTCAGTAGCAGAAACAGTGGTTTTTCGGGTGGGAACCGCATTCATGGATGAGCTCTTCATCAATCCTTGGGATCCGTGTTGAATATATTAGTGTTGTGCTTAGAATAGTGGCTTTGTAATTAATTAGTTAGAATAGCTAATTCGTCTTGTGGTGTAATTATTTTAGTTAGCTAGATTAATTAATTAATTAGTTCATTTGTTGTTGTAATAATTAGTTAAGTAGTTTAGCTAATTTAATTTGTTTTTTAATAATTAGCTTAGCTTTAATTAGTTAGCTAGTTAGTTCATTCGGACTCTCCTTCTAGAGAGCGCAATGTTGTGATAATGTGCATGTCTTCCAACCCCACTTATTTCTCCCTTTTATTTACTAGCTTATGATGGTTAGTTTAGGGACATCATGTTTTGTTTAGCATTCTCCATGTTTGCATCCATTTGTATTGCATGCACCAAGGCTCGATTCATCATTCTAAATTGCATTGTTAGTTTAAACATTTCCTTGAATACGTGCTTGGACTGCATGTTATTTTAGTTGATGAGTATGTCATTTTAAGTAGCTGAGCCTATTTAGATTCCATAGCGGATGTGTTGCATTAGCCATATTGCATAGCTAAGATCACGCATTTTTCTAACTAAATTTCTGTTTTTGGCTTGGAGTACTAGGTGAGCCTTTACTCGCTTTAGCATATCGCATGTGCATGATTGTTTCCTTGTTTAGCATGCTTTCCATGAGGCTAAGTGCTTAATTGATAAAACTTCTTGAATGTCTATGGATGGAGGCTAGTTGCTTGAATTGGAATAATTTGATGAATGTAGATATGCAATCATTTTTTCAAGTGGTACATTTTTGAAACAATTTTCAAACAAACATGAATCAAAGTGTTTCAATTTTTGCAAATTAGTCTATACTTGTATGCGCATCACATAGTAACAATAGCCTAATAATTAGAACTACATATAATGTAAATAAGATTCACATCATGATTAGTAAAGGCTGATCTTTGATCGGGCAAGTTGGGTGTTCAATTCATGACCTTCCCCTCTCGTACCTAAGTTCCCAAGCCAAGACAATCTTGGTAATGACGAACACATGGCCTTTGGCACGAGTCATGGGTTCCCTAAATTTTCCAAAAATATTTAGGTGGCGATTCTGAAATCTGGCAAAACAGTCCATTTTTGGCAATTTGATTCAAAATTAATTTTCCAAAAGATTTGTCGGATTATGACTCTTTGGTGTTTATCTATTTCACATTGCACTTGTGGAATCTAATTCAGAATCGCGAGGGTCCGATCCTGTAGGGCTTGTTCGACTTCCGAAAGGGGGCGCGAAAAAGTCAAACTATAACTAGCAACCCTATCTTCTATGGTAGACATTCTGTTGGGAGTCAGGATGCGTCTGATCATTATTGAATAGAAGTACGTGCTGGCCTATGAGACCATTGTCGCATTAGATGAGGCTTCAGACAAGGACCCCTGGTATCATGACATTTGGAATTTCTTGGAAAAGGAGGTGTATCCACCAAGAGAAAACACCAAGGATAAAAGGGAAATACGACGTCTGGTCGTCAAATTTATCATCTGTGGGGGTAAATTATACAAAAGAGGCCATCTGGGAATGCATAAGCTATGCGTGGAGGAAGAGGAATTGAAGCACCTTATGGAGGCCATCCACAGAGAAGAGTGTAAGGCCCACATGAATAGTGTGATGCTCACCCAGAAAATCCTTAGATAAGGCTACTACTGGTCAACCATGGAGGAGGATTGTATTAATTTTGTGCGGCAATGCCACAATTGTCAAATCCGTGCTAATCGCATAAATGTTCCGTCGTCGAAGCTCTGCAACATGACTTCACCATGGCCATTCTCTGTTTAGGGGATAGATGTTATCGGCGCAGTCACGCCAAAGGGATCGAATGGGCATGAATTCATTCTAGTAGCAATCAACTACTTTACTAAATGGGTGGAGGCCTAGTCCTACTCTATGCTAAAATCGTCGCATGTGGCTAAATTTATCGAGAACAACATCATCTGCATGTACGGGGTGACAAACGAGATTATCTCAAATAATGGCTAGCACTTCAAGAAAAAGGTAATAGATTTTCTTGAGAAATATAACGTGGCTTTCCATAAGTCATCAACCTACAGGCCACAAACCAATGGAGCTGTCGAGGCCACCAACAAAAATATCAAGAGAATTCTGTAGAAGATGGTGGAGACTTACAAGGATTGGCCGGAGAAGCGGCCGTTTGGACTTTAGGGCTATAAAATGTCGATTCGGACATCTACAGGGGCAACCCCTTATTCTCTTGTCTATGGGATGGAGGCTGTTCCGCTAATCAAAATTGAAGTACTGTCCCTGCGAGTTATGGCTGAGTGTCAGATAGCAGAGGTGAACTGGCAGCAGAGCAGATCTGAGGAATTATTGTTGTTTGATGAGAGAAGGTTGAAGGCTCTGTATCACGTCCAGAGCTACAAATGCAGAATTACTAGGGCTTTCAATAAGAAAGTTAAGTCTAGAAACCTCAAAGAAGGGTACATGGTGCTGAAGGACAATCGAAACCCCATCCACAACCCAACGGGCAAGTTCTGACCCAACTGGACTGGTCCTTACATCATCAAATCAATCTAGTCAGGAGGCGCAGTTATTATCATGGACTTACATGGCATGGAGTTCTCACAACCGATCAATATGGACAAGTTGAATAAATATTACCCTTGAGAGTCTCGCTAGGCTAAAAACCTAAAAGGGCGACCTAGGCAAAAGTTAGAGCATAAAAAAAAAAAAAATTAGAAATAAAGAAAAACTGAGCTCGCAAGGTTGAAAATCCTAAAGGACGACTTCGGCAAAAGTTAGAGCGCAAAATGAGAGAGTTAATACTCGAGTGAACCTTAGCCGAACTACGTAAGGCCTCATTCCCATTTTTGGGATACGTAGGCAACTTCATCCTGAAGTTCGCCATAACCATCTCCAACTCAACTGTCCTATTCATTCATATTTGATAAGGTCATCTTTCTCCATTATCAGTTAGTTTGGTTTTGTGATCTTTATATTGGTAGAAGGGCCAGTGTGGCCGACGCAGTTATGGGCAGTAACGATCTTCTGACTTGGGCCTGTACATCTTAAGGGTTGATTCCATATGTGTCAGGTGGTGATCGTTCCCAAAAAAAAGTTTTGAAGAGTTTTAATAAAAGCTGATTTTTCTGAAAATTTTACCCTTTTACAACTTGGACCGTTTTTGGGGCCAAAAGGAAAAATTTTAGTACTCGCAACTTTAATTTTTATGATTTTAGCACAAGTACATTCTCCAACTCTCTAAGTTAAATCAAAGTTATTTTGACATCATAAAACTTGAAAAGAAAGATGGAAGCAGTAAAACTAGGGGCACAATTGAGTCAGGTGGCCCTATGTCTTCTGCTTGCACTTTTGGAAGTTTCGGTACCTAAAGATGGCCCGATTTGCTCTTTGTTCGCAAGCCAAGCCAAGCATTCATCAGAAAGGGCATAACTAAAGCTAGGGGCTGGGGTTAGAAGCTCTCTCGTCCTCCAACCAGTGAGGTACCGAGGCAAGTGTGAACCACGAATAGAAAATGATTCCAGGAATTCTACCTCATCATTTGGACGTGTCTGATCATGGCCAAACTGGCGTTTGAACCGAAAGGGGAAATAAAACACGCACTATGTGAGGCCAATCACCGGTATACTCGGCTGGTGGGACATGTTGTAGCTCATCTCCATCACATCAAGCCAGGGGCAACGCCAAGCTATGTCAACTGCGGACCTGCTACACATCCAGTCACACCACTGCCCTTCTAAAGAAAAAATGGCTAACCGTCGGCAAAAGAAGTAAGCACCTGAGTACTCGAGGCAAGGGTCTACTACTTTTAATCTGTCCATAAGCCATACTTGGGAAGAGATGAAAAATAAGAGAGATTAAAAAAAAGAGAGGTGTATGATGAGGGAAAAGTAAGTAAGAGGCTTTGAGAGAAAACAGAGATTGAATGTCGAGTGATGTGAGAATTATGAATTAGCAAGATGGGAGGTAATACTTAGAGAAGTAGCAGACTCCCTGCCAAGCAGGTAGTCTCTCGCCAATGAAAGGCATCCAAACCCGTCAAGGTTTCAGCCAGTGCCAAACCCATGCAACTCTTACCCTCTTTCAAACATCGGGCCACTTCGATCAACCGAATGCTAGCTCCGCCAAAACTAGGGGCAAGGAGGAATTGTGCAAGCTGTAGACACCGCATTTTTTACGGCCATTCAAGACTTGGATGATCTTGTAGGTACATCCGGTGGCGAGTCTGATTGCTCACTGAGTGATTGAAGTTGTAGTGGAATGCCACTGGCTTGAGTTTTCCAAACCCTGCATCCTTTTTGCCTCATCTTTGGACCATGCTTAGGCCCTTTCAGATTGAGGTTGGTGATGGCTTGCCAGCTAGTTTTTAGGGATGCCAGCCATGGCTTTTGGCCTGCTGGCCATTGATATGCCTGGCCGGCCACCAATGAACCCTTGCCGGCCATCACTGATGGCCGGCCGACCAGCAATGTTCCAGCAGAGATTTTTTGATATTTTGTGTTAGCTGTTTGCACAGATTGATGCATCTTCCAACACGTGTGTGGCTGGATCTTGGTGAGGGAAATTTGTATTTTCTATATATATGACCCCTCCCTTGCATGTGGGGTTGTTAGAAAATTTTGAAGACAAGAATTCTCTCTCTCTCTCTCTCTCTCTCTCTCTAGAATTTCCTATCTCTCTCTCTCTCTCTTGTTATTTTGTGCCTTAAGTCTAGTTTCTCTACACTTTTGCACATCAACCCTAAACCAAACACTCTCACCTTGGAGTTGAGGTCTTTTGAGGTCCTTCTTGAGCTCTAGAAGTGGATTTTGGCTTGATTTGGCTTGTTCTATTGCTCTAAATTGCATCTTGTCTTCAAGAGAATGAAGTTGTTCATCAGTGGCCGACAGGCCATACACTGATGGCCAACAGCCTTTCATTGATGGGCGGCCGTGCCCTTTTGTAGCAGGCACATGGCCGGCAGCCTCCATTAGTGGCCGGCCAACCATTAAAGTACTCTCAGAATAGTGCCCTTTCAGTATACCAGAATTCAACTGTGCAAACAGAGGCAGTCAGCAGCAAAGCAGTGGCATTCCGGGTGGAAAACAAGCACGTGCATGTGCATTCGATACGTCTCAAGTTTAACTAGCTAGAACAGCATGCCAATTGTTATTTTTGAGCTAGTTTTGTACTTAATTAATTTAGTTTAATTAATTAGCGCAACATGTATTTGATTAGCTTAGATTAGTTAATTGATTGTTATAATAATTAAGTAGCTTAGCTTTTGCTATTTCTTTATTTTGTTTTGTATTAATTAGCTTAGCTTAGATTAGCTAATTATTCATTCGGACCCTCATTCGCGAGGGCATCACGTTGTAATAAGGGTGCGTGCGTGTGTGTATGTCTTCCAACCCCACATCTTTCTTCCTTTTATTCACCCACTTTTGATTGTTAGATTAGGGACATTTTCAATTAGCATACCTTATGCTTGCATCTTTGCATTCATTCATTTGTCTTGGATGCATCGAGGCCCAGTGCATCATTCAAACTGCATTGTCAATTTAAATCTTCTTTGAATACGTGTTTCAAAGCATGCTATCAAAGTGTTGCAAATACCATGATTAAGTAGCCGAACCTATTTAGTTGCATTATTGCATGTGTTGCATTAGTCATTTAACATAGTTAGGATCATGCATTTTTCTAACTAGTTTTTGTTTTGGCTTGGAGTACTTGGTGAGTTTTACGCTTTAGCATACTTGCATTAGTGTGATTGCCATATTGCCATATCTAGCATGCTTGCCACGAGGCTATGTGCTGACTTGCTAAACTGCATTAATGCGTATGGATGAAGTCTTTGTTGTTTCAAATGGAACAATTCAACAAATGTATGTTTTAAGCCCACTTTGTTGTGACAAAATCATTTTTTAAGCCCACTATGTAGTGGCAAATCCGCACTTTTAAACCCACTTGAGGGTGGCAAATTCAAACCATTTTCGAAAACAAACATGGGTTGAGTTGTTCCAAATTGAGCAAACTAGTCTATATTTGCTTGTGTGTGTCACATAGTAATGTTAGCTAATAACCGGAATAAGAACACATAATGTTTATAAAACATCATATCATGACTAGTAGAGGCCGATCGTTTATTGGGCGAGTAGGGGGTGCTCATTTCAGAACCTTCCCGTCTCGTACCCAAGTTCCCGAGCTGAGGTAACTTTGGTGATGATGGACACGTGGCCTTTGGCACGAGTTAGGGTTTCATAAATTTCCTAAAAAAAAAATATTTAGGTGGCAACTTTGTATTTGGCAAAGTAATCCAATTTTCGCATTATTTGATTTTAAATCGATTTTCTAGAAGGTTTGCCAGATTTGGACTTTTTGGTGATTATCAGTTTCACATTGCACTTGTGGGACTAGATTCAGAACGACGGGAGTCTGAATTGTGAGCCCTTCTTTTCAAACCTTTCCAAAAGGTGGGGGCACGAAAAAAGGCGGCTCTGCTGGGGATTTAGAGAAATTGACTCAAACTCATGATATGTTGTTGTATCTACATTTATGTGTTTCTTTGCATTACATTTGCATTGGTGTGCCTAAGTCACAGTGTTTTCCATATGCTATACCTGAACGGTTTACCAGAGGCTTGCTTGGAAAAGCTTGCCAAAAGGCTGACTGGTTGCGGTCTCTGCCACGATGGGAACACAACCGTTGGATCTAGACTACTGCTGTACCGTTTGATCCTCCTTTCACTTCTCAGTGTTAGGAGCGAGAGGTATATTAGGTAGTCTTGCTGAGGGACCCTTTTCACCAATCGACCTAGTTGCATGTCGAAAGCCATAAAAACTGTTCCAAACTAGGACAGGTTGCTCACCCAAATGCAGGATTGTATGAAACCGTTTGTTTGCGTAGTGAATCCCTAGCTCCTAACGAAATTAGGTCAAAGTAACCCTACCTCACCACAGGGGTGTTTTGGCTCTCACTTGTTTGATACGTGCTTTTAGAGTGAAACTCTACAGGAATGTATGTATCAATTGCAAGTCTGGGTATTAGTTTGAGGGTATCAGTTTTGAGGTAGAAATTTGGGGCAAAAATCTGTGTTTGAGTGCAGTTATCCAACTTAAGATTGCAACTGCATGTTGTTTCTGTCTAAGCCGAGGTGCTGTGCGTTTTCTGATTTTTGTTTCTTTTCCTTTATTTTTCTTCTTACAAGGTAGTCTTTTGTGATTGCTTCAGACAAGGCAGTTACCCCCCAAGCACTGTAGACATGCCCGAACGTCCTGGCCACGCGCGCGAGATGGCGCGAAATCCGTTTTATTCATTAGCATACTACAGTTCGGACTCAAATGTCACGGTTCTGAATCTAATCCTACAAAGTGCAACGCAAGACCGATAAATCACAAAAGAGTCCAAATCCGGCAAATCGTTTTGGAAAACTGATTTTTGTAAAGAAGTGCCAAACATGGACTGCGTTGCCAGATACAGAGTTGCCACCTAAATGTTTTATTTTGGGAAATTTAGGAAACCCTGACTCGTGTCTAAGGCCACGTGTCCGTCATCACCAAAGTTGCCTCGGCTTGGAAACTTGGGTACGAGAGGGGAAGGTCATGCAATGAGCACCCCCGCTCGCCCGATCAAAGATCGACCTTTACTAATATGATTTTTTTATTTTTGAAAACACATGTGTTATTATTCCGCTTTATTAGCTAATCTTACCATGTGATGTGCACAGCATACAAGTATCGACTAGATCGCCTAAGTTGGAACAAAACATCTCATGTTTGTTTGTTTGAAGATGGTTTGAAGGTGCTACTCACAAGTAGGCTAAGACATGGATTTGCCACCCTCAAGTGGGCTTAGAAAACATGATTTTGCCACTCTCAAGTGGGCTTAAAACTAGCATTTGAATGAATTGTTTCAATTCAAGTAATCCAACCTTCACCCACAAGCATTCAGGCAGTTATATCATTTAATCAAATAGCCCCATGGCAAGCATGCTATCATGGCAACACTCACACTCGTGCAAGATGCTAAAGCATAAACACTTATAGCGTACTGCGAGCCGAAACAACAACTAGTTAGAAATCAACGCATGATCCTAGTTTATGTTTAGATGGCTAATGCAACACATATAAAAAGCAACTAAGATAGGCTCGGCTATTCTAAGATGGCATGTGAAATGCAATTTGATAATCATGTATTCAAATAGGAATTGAAATACACTGCAGTTTGTATAATGCGCCGAGCCCGGTGCATGCAATACAGATAAATGATGCAAACATGCGAACATAAGGATGCTAACTGAAACATGCCCTAAAACTAACCATCGTAAGCGGTTAAGTAAAAGGGAGGAAGACGTGGGGTTAGAAGACATTCACACACTCACGCACACTAATTACAAAATTTGCCCTCTCGACGGAGGATCCGAATAAATAATACAAATCAACTAGTTAATTAACTACCCTAGCTAATTAATTATTACAAAACCTTAACTAATTGAGAAAATTAATTAAGTTACAAAACAGACTAAGTATGAAACTAAAGAGGCTACCACAACTCCGCCTCAAAATGATTGAATGATGCATGCTTGATTGCCTCGCTCGGAAACCCATTGCCATGCCTCACGTTGCCTCTGTTTGCACTGTTCTGCACCTCTGAAGACTGTGAAAATTCTTGTGATGATTCTGTAACACTGTATGGACATGCTGAGAGGCCATCGGCCAAAATATAAGGCCATCGGCCAAGGGAAATTGGTCATCAACCATTTGTGAGTCCATCGGCCAAAGAATGTTAGCCGATCGGCACTGAAGATAGCCGATCTGCTATCCTTTCCTGCAGACTGCTCCTTTTGTTGCAACAGAGGACAAGCAAGGGCATGGCAATACATTTGCAAGAAAATGTTGTGCAACTAAACCCCTTATCATGTTTGAGACTCAAAGGAGTGTAGTGTTCGACTCTCGAGCCATCAATCACGCATTTGGATGCATAATGGCCAAAGAAGCCGAATTGCACAAATCAATATGGAATGAATGCACAAAACACACGAATGCCTCACACCCTATCATGTTGGATCAAGAGTGTCGGCGACTGAGGATTGAGGCATGTTTCGTCACTTCAAGTACGAAACGTCTCTCAGTCCTCGTGTTTGGTTTGACACCCCAAACCAAACACAATGCAATGCATGCAACAATGGTAAAGCTATGCAATGCAACATAAGCGTGCCAAATGCGATATGACTAAAAAATGCACACAAGGCTAAGGTGACAAGCATTCCAAATGCAATGCAACCTAAACATGCAAACATATAATGTAATAGGCATGCAACAACAATACCAACAACAAGCATGCAACAACATACAATGCGATAAGCATGCAACAACACATAAGCTGCATGACCCATGGACTTATACTAAAAATGGATAGGCCTCAGCCATACCAAAAACAGTGACCAAAATGCTAAGCAAATGATGGAATGAAATGCAAAATAAGCATGCACGCTAATTGGCCTATCACTTAGGCATAAGGACACAATTCTCAAACATGAGCAAGGAGTGACAAACATGATAATGTGGCAATGCAATAAGCTCTGAAATCATGTGAGGAATGATGCCAAATCATGCACACAAGTCAAGCATGGCATGTAAGAAAGCTCAAGGCTTAAGGCTAGCCAAGGAGCTTGCACCAAGGCTATACAAAGCAAGCCCCAAGGGGCCAAGGGCAATCAAAATAGTCCTAAGGCAAGTCAAGATGAGGCCAAAACAAGCTTGAACTTAGCCCACAGAAACTAGAACAAGGGTCCAAAAGCATGAAGCATACAATGCTAACAAAGAGATGTTACACTACACCTATTACAATGAAACATGCCATGACTTAACCAATAAAAATCAAAGTTATGACATGTCAAAATAAGCCCCAAAACCCACTTAGATGGCATTCCAAATGCCTAAACATGGTGGCTTACACAACGATGCACTCTTGAGGCATAAAACACCAAACCTTCAAAGCATGGAAAAGATGACAAATGCAAGAATATGGCTACACCACATGGACTGAAATCACATATGAAATGATGCCAAATCATGAAAATGGTCTAAGCAATGCATGTTAATGACTTGGACACTCAAAGCTAACAAGCTAGATTGAACCATGGCTATACGAAACAATGCATGCATCACCAAGACAACACAAGTCAGAGCTTAAGCATGATAAAACAAGACTAAAAGTTTCATGGAGTTGAGCCAAAACATGCAAGAATGATAATCTAAATCCGTGATGCATGTTAAGGCAAATGAGAGGATTACACTACAAGTGCATGATGCATGTAAGAGGCTATCAAACCAACTTTGAACAGAGGTAGAGCATGGCAAAATAACATCAAATACTTGCTGAAATGAAGCCAAAACATGCTAAGCAAACATGCTACCAATAAGAGCCATTTACACTAGCAAACAAGACACAAGGAGATGGGGGTGTCCCTCTCCTATTCAAGACTCCAATGCCACTTCTCCACCACAGAAAATCCTCTGGATTTCAGTGGTGACAAGGTCAAAACAAGATGGTTCCAAAGCTCAAAAGGGAAGGCATAAAACAAGGCCTAAGAGGGGGTGGACTACCCCCAACCAAAAAGTGACCGTAAACAAACTTCACAAGCATGAAAAATTAGAACTTTTTGTAGTTTAAAGTTTAGCTTAAACCAAAATGCAAATAGGTCTAAAAGCTTAAGCAAGAATGGGGGATTAAAAGGTAGTTTACTCACCCTTGAAGAACACCTTCAAGAATACTACTCCAGTAACTTTCTTGAGTTCAAACCCACCCAAGAACACCAAAACCAACTCCCTAGTACCTCAGCAACAAAAGGATGGTGTATTGCTAGGTGTTTGTGTGCAATAGTATGAAGAAATCACACTTTTGGGCACAAACAAAGGCTAAACAAGAGAGAGAAGTCAAATATATAGAGAGATATAGAACCTCTATATGCAATTTTCAGAACCTTTGGAAAGGGAGGGGAGGCTCCCTTCTTATAAAATTTCAATTCTCAAGCTTGTTCAACAAGCTTGAGTCTTGAAACAAATCCCTCCATACACGTATATGGAGGATCATAAATGTGCATACCAACTGTCACGGCAGGCACAAAATATCTGCAAAAAGTAGATGGAAAGGTCTCGGCTCAAAAATATGGTCGATCGACTTAAGGGAGTGCCGATCGACCAAAAAGAGTGCCGATCGGCCACCACTTTTGGCCGATGGCATGGAAACAAGGTCGGTGGCATCATGCCTTGGCCGATGGGTTAAGGGGATTGCCAGAAAGCCACCCTCTTCCATCAGAAGTAGAACCACATGTCCTTGGTCCACAACCAAGCACAAAACAAACAAGTCGAGAGATCCGAAGGCAAGCCGTGCGGCCGAGACCTCCGGGAACTCAAAACGAACATGAGCATTGATGATCATCGAGTGTTCAAACGATGACGTCCAAGTCTTGAGAACGGTAAAAAAATGGGGTGTCTACAGTTGCCCCTTTTTTACAGAACTCGAAAGTCATAAGAAGACGGGAGTGAATGTCAAAGCCCAAAGACGACCCATTTTTAACAAGGCCGAAAACTTAGACAAGCATACAAGATAACAAAGAGATGCGCCTGCAGGCAGGGGCAAGATGCAAATGACATGCACAATGCCGAGCATAACTTATGATCATGCAAAGAGAGCTGTAATGAAGTATAACATGCAATAGTTTAAGCAAGCAAAATAAGAAAGAACAGTCCTACCCATTCCAACATAATGGATGTAAGAAAGTATATAATTCTCGCTACGTCTCATGCGGAGAATACAATACCGTCGGGTTTGTCTGGTTGTGCTAGCTTCAAATGAACCGTACATACAATATCGTGCCTGTACAAAAAGAAACTTTGACAGATACAATATAGTAGAAACACATATAGGTCGAACGTGCATAACAATGCAAGTGAAAACGTTGCATGACAATGCAAGCGAAATAGGCGCATAACAATGTGAGTGAAAAGGTGCATAACAATGGGAGTAATATGCGTGACGGCACAAGATAGAGTGTGCATAACAATGTAAGTAACGTGTGTGACAGCGCAAGTTAGAGAAATGCAAAACAATGCAACTATAGTGTGTGACAGCGCAAGATAGAGTGTGCATGACAATGCGAGCAACGTGTATGATAACACAAGATAGAGAAATGCAAAACAATGCAAGTAACGTGTGTGACAGCTCAAGATAGAGAAATGCAAAACAATGCAAATATAGTGCATGACAGCGCAAGATAGAGTGTGCAAAACAATCCAAGTAACATGCGTGACAGCGCAAGTTAGAGTGTGCATGACAATGCGAGTAACGTGCGTGATAGCGCAAGTTAGAGAAATGCAAAACAGTGCAAGTAACGTGCGTGACAGCGCAAGTTAGAGTGTGCATGACAATGCGATTAATGTGCGTGACAGCACAAGTTAGAGAAATGCAAAACAATGCAAGTATAGTGTGTGACAGCGCAAGATGGAGAAATGCAAAACAATGCAAGTATAGTGCGTGACAGCGCAATATAGAGTGTGCAAAACAATGCAAGTAATGTGCGTGAAAGCGCAAGTTAGAGTGTGCATGACAATGCGAGTAACATGCGTAACAACACAAGTTAGAGAAATGCAAAATAGTGCAAGTAACGTGCGTGACATCGCAAGATAGAGAAATGCAAAACAATGCAAGTATAGTGCGTGACAGCGCAAGGTAGAGTGTGCAAAACAATGCGAGTAATATGTGTGACAGCGCAAGTTAGAGAAATGCAAAACAATGCAAGTATAGTGCGCATAACAATGTGAGTTTGAAAGAAACATAACAACACAAGGAGGGCATGTGCGACAACGTAAGCCGAATGGGATGCATAACAATGCAATTTGCAACAATCATAACAGTGCAAGGAAAACATAAACACATGTAAGTAAAGCATACGTGACAAGGCATACAATGTGTGTAACAATGCGAGGAAAAGAGAGGCACATATTCAACAGAAGCATGGTAAAGTCATGTTATTCGTGATGTTGAGACGCAACCTCAAAGTAAGACGAAGCATGCTCAATGCAAGAGCGGAAAGACGCATAACAAGCGTGCTTATGACAAAACATTGTAATGCCGTACAAAGCAATTCTCGGATTTCGGAATATACAATAGGACACGAAAAGGATACACCTTGTACGTATCGAGTGCCGCACACGGAAGACATGGTTCGAGGTCAACGCGAATGCCGGTTAAGCTTCAAAAGTGTATTTTCTTGCACTTGCTTGAGAGATAAGGGTACCAATCAACATAAATGACCCAAAAAAAGGCATTGGAGGTGCATCGACCCCAAGGAGAGGCCATCGGCCATACATCGGCCACAAAAGGAGATCATCGGCCAAATATTTAGCTGATCGGCTAACAATTTGGCCGATCGACCAAAAATTGCAATTTCGGGGCAGTTTTGTTCTTTCACCTCGGGTCTTTAAATATAGGGTTCCAAAGCCCAATTCCTCACTTCCTCAAGCTAGCCAAAAACATTGATAGGTTTGGATGCTTTTCATCGCCGGGAGACGACTAGATTTGCGGGGAGTCCACTACTATTGCAGGTAATGTTTCCCACCCTATCTCACATATATATTGCTCGCATCACTCGGCCCTCGGGCTCGGTTTTTCTTTCAAAACCCTTTTTCTCACATTTTCTCTCAACGTACACCTCTCTATTCTTTAATCTCTCATTTTTCATCCCTCCCCGGGTATGGTTGATGGACAAGTTGAGAGTGGTGGACTCGTGCCCGGCATATTCAGCTCGCAGCTATTTCTTCTGACGACGTCTAATCGATGCCCCGGATGAGGGATGGTGGTGCAACTAGATGTGCAGTTTGTCTACTCTCGACATTGCTTGGCGTTGCCCCTGGTTTAATTTATCGGCGATGAGTTACAGCATGACCTGCCAGCTCGGGATTCAGTTGATTGGCCAGACACACTGTGTCTTTTACTTTCTGTTCCGGATCTGGCGCCAGTTCGAACATGATCAGACTTGTCCGGAGGAGGGAATAGAGTACCCTGCTATATTTTCGGTCCGAGGCGCACAACTGGCTCAGTATGCCGCAACATCGAGGACGAGAGAGCTCCTGGCCCCCGCTCCCACTTTCAGTTGCACCCTCTCTGATGAGTGCATAGATTGGCTCAATGAAGAGGCATAAGTAGGGCCCACTTTGGCATCAGAGGCTTTTACCAACTCGGGGAGGGGACGTACGAACACCTGACTATGCCCCAGATTTATTTGCTTTTAATCAGAACTTTCAAGTTTTCTTTATGAATGTAATGAAAAGCAACTTCAATTTGTATTCAAGAGTAGGAGAACTCTGTATTGAAACCAATGTAATTGAACGTTGTGGGTACTGAAAATTTTCTGTTTGCTCCAAAAATGGTCTAAGTTGTAAAAAGATAAATTTGAGCAAAATCAACTTTTATTAAAACTTTTCAAAGCCATTTTCAGTATGGATCAGAACTGGACACGCCTGAGATCTGTCACTAAGATGCACAACCCCGGATCCCAGCAACTGGAAAGTTGCCTCTAGTCTGAATAGCACTGCATTGGAGATGACAAACCGAGCTCTTGAATGCAGATAAGACGAAGATGACCAAATATGATCACATGGAAAAAGTTGATTGAGGAAGCGTTTATGGCTGGACTTCAGGATGAAGTTGCCTACGTATCCTAAAGATGGGAATCAAGCCTTACGTAGTTCGGCTTGGGTTCACTCGTGTATTAACACTCTCCTTTTGCGCTCTAACTTTTGCCAAGGCCGCCCTTTGCGGGTTTTCAACCTTGCGAGCTCAGTTTTTATAATTTCAAATTTTCTATGCTCTAACTTTTGCCTAGGTCACCCTTTCGGGTTTTCGGCCTAGCGAGCCACTTAGGGAAAATATTTCTTCAACTTGTCCATGTTGATCGGTTGGGAGAACTATAGGCCATCTAGGTCCATCAGAATGATAGCTCCACCCTACCAGATAGACTTGATGATATAAGGACCAGTCCAACTGGGTCTAAACTTGCCCCTAGGGTCATGGATGGGAGCTCGGTTGTCTTTGAGCACAAAATCTCCTTCTTTCAAGTTCCTGGACATAACCTTCTTGTTGAAAGCCGTGGAAATTCTGTGTTAGTAACCCTGAACATGGTACAGTGCTTTCAGCCTTCTTTCATCAACGAGCATGAGTTCCTCGAACCTGCTTTGCTGCCAATCTACCTCAGCTATCTGACACTCAGCTAGTACTCGTAATGACGGAACCTCAATTTTGATAGGCAGAACGGCCTCCATTCTATAGACCAAGGAATACGGAGTCGCCCCAGTAGAAGTTCGAATTGAAGTCCGGTAGCCCCACAAAGCAAATGGCAGCTTATCTGGCTAGTCCCAGTAGGTTTCCACCATCTTCTGCAGAATACGCTTGATGTTCTTGTTGGTAGCCTCAACTGCTCCATTGGTTTGCCGCCGATATGTAGATGACTTATGAAAAGCCATGTTGTATTTCTCCAACAAGTCAATCACTTCTTTCTTGAAGTGGGAACCATTATCTGAAATGATCTTGTTCAGGACCCTATAGCGACAGATGATGTTGTTCCTAATGAACTTCGCAACGTGCGACGCCTTCAACACCGCATATGATTGGGCCTCAACCCACTTTGTAAAATAGTCTATCGCGACCAGAATGAACTCATGCCCATTGGACCCTTTTGGAGTGATAGCCCCGATCACATTATCTCCCAGATCGAAAATGACCATGGCGAAGTCATGTTGTACAGCTTCGACGGCAGAATGTTCATGCAGTTTGCATGGATCTGACATTTGTGGCATCGCCAGACAAAGCCAATACAATCCTCCTCCATTATGGGCCAGTAGTAACCCTGTCTGAGAATCTTCTGGGCTAGCATCACCCGTTCATGTGCACTCGGCACTCTCCTCCATGGATGGCCTCCATCAGGCACTTCAATTATTCGGCATCAACACAAAGCTTATGCATCCCGAGATGACCTCTCTTATACAGTTTTCCCCCGCAGACGATGAACTGAGGAGTGATTCTTCGAATTGCGCTTTTATCTTTGGCATTTGCCCCTAGTGGATACGCCTCTTTTTCCAAGAAATTGCAGACATCACAATACCAGGGGTTCTCATCTTGTACCTCATCTATGGCAGCAATCAACTCGTAGGCCGACACAAATTTCTGGTCAATGCTGATCGGACGCATCTGGACTCCAAAAGGGATGTCTATCATAGAAAATAGAGTTGCTAGTGAATCTGCAAACCTGTTGTTTTCTCTTAACAGATGACCGAAATTCAGTTTCTCAAACCGAGGAATCAGCAAGTCCAAGGTCTGGTGATAGATTCTCATCTTTTCTTCTTTGACTTTCCAATCTCCTTTAGCTTGAGATTCAACAAGGTTCGAGTCCCCGATGATGTCTAATCGTTTTCCCCTAGTTCTAGGGCGGCTTCTAAACTAGCAATACATGCCTCGTACTCTGCTTCATTGTTCGACACTTTGAACCAGAGTTTGAATGCTTGAGGGATACGAAAATTGTCAGGTGCTATCAGCAACACCCCTATCCCATACCCGTATTGGTTTGACGCTCCGTCAAAGTACATCGTCCAAGTTTCGTCTTCGACATGCAAAATGGCCTCGTCTGGGAATATGTACTCAACTGCTTCATCCACTTCCATTGGGTGATCGGCTCAAAATCCGCTACTGGTCTCCCCTTTACTGACTTGCTTGTCACATACTTAAGATCGAATTCAGAAAGCAGAAGCAACCAACGGGCAAGCTTACCTATAAGTGCTAGTTTCTCGAAGAGATATTTGATGGAATCTAATCTTGAAACCAGCATTACAGAGTGAGCTAACAGGTAGTGCCGCAGCTTCCTGGTAGCCCATACCAAGGCCAAACAAGCCTTCTCCAATGGAGTGTAGCGGGTTTCATAATCTAGCATTTTCTTGCTCAGGTAGTAGATAGTTCTCTCCACTTTGTCCTCAGACTCCTGTGCAAGCATGCAACCCATTGTAGTTTCAGTCACTGAAACATACAAAATCAATGGTTTCCCCGGCTCAGGCAGTGACAACACAGGTGGGTTCTGTAAATATTGCTTGATCTGTTCAAATGCAGCTTGGCATCGGCCGTCCCATTGGAATTTCTTTCCTTTCTTCAGGAGACCAAAGAGTGGTTCACAAGTCAAGGTTAATTTAGCAATAAACCGTCTTATGAATTGCAGTTTACCCATAAAGCCTCGCACCTCCTTTTTAGTCCTTGGTGGTGGCATTTCTAAGATGGCCTTGTTTTTGAAAGGGTCGACTTCGATACCACTCTGTGTAATCAAGAACCCCATCATTTTCCCTGCCGTAACACCAAACGTACATTTCTGAGGATTCAACTGCAACCGAAATTCTCTGATCCTCTGAAAGAACCTTTGTAAGGCAGTGTAGTGGCCCTCTCTTTCTTTAGATTTGATAATCATGTCGTCCACGTACACCTCAACCTCTTTGTGGATCATGTCATGCAAGATCGTGGTCGCAGCCCCGTTGATATGTAGCTCCAGCATTCTTCAGCCCAAACGGCATCACCCCATAACAATAGGTCCCCCACGGGGTGGTGAAAGCAGTATTCTTCCGGCCTTCGGGTGCCATCCCAATCTGATTGTAGCCAGAAAACCCATCCATGAATGAGAGCAACGTATGACCCGCAGTGAAGTCCACTAATTCGTCGATATGCGGCAGAGGAAAGTCGTCCTTCGAACTGTTTTTGTTCAAATCCCTGAAGTCCACACATACCCAAATTTCGCCGTCCTTCTTCGGCACCAGAACTATATTGGCCAACCAAGTTGGGTATTCATATACCAGCAGGAACCCTGCGTCAATTTGCTTGGTGACCTCTTTTTTGATCTTGATAGCCCAGTCCGGGCGGATCCTTCTGAGTTTCTGCTTAACAGGTCAGGCCTCTGGGTCAAGAGGGATCCGGTGCTGTACAATCTTAGGATCGATTCCAGGCATGTCTTCATAGGACCACGCAAAAACATCTTTGAAGGCTTTTAATAAAGCGACTAAGCGATCGCGCTCCTCCGAAGACAACGTGGACCCGATCTGGACCAGCCGCGGGTCCGTCTCAGTACCAACATTAATTTGGATGATTTCATCAACCAATGGTTTTACAAACCTCTCCTGCTCCTGATCTAGCAAATGTTTCAAAACTGGAGGAATTTCTTCCTCGTCGTTTTCATTGAAATTTTGAAAGTCCTGATTAATACAATAAATCAAGGGCACAGAAAAATACTTAAAGCCACAGCCATTCCATTCCCATTAATCACTTCCAAGTTGCCTGATTCCTGTGTTATAACAGACTCAAAGGAAAAAGAAAAAGACAACCTAGACAGGACTGTGGCATCCGGGTTGTCACCCCCAGGAATACCGAACTCAGACTCAGACGAGCTGGAACCTGATTCTGACCCCACAGACTCGGTGGAATTAGATTCAGACTCACTACCTGACCCGGTGCTGCTCGATAAGAATCTCTCCTCATATTGCCAGACGAGGGATGGTGCGATGGATGCATCCAAAATGTTTGAAAATGGGCTCGCAGCTGTTTCATTCCTGATCATAGACACTGAGAGGTCATCCCCCAACCACTCATGTACGATCGAAGGATCTGATAGTAGACAAGCCAGTGCTACCCCTATTTCAATCTTGGTACTCCCAGAATCCACTTCCTTACACTGCTCAATCTCAGCTGATGGGTTTGTCTGCTCCTTGGCCTCATCATCCCCAGACAACTGCAAATCGAAGAAGATCTCAAAACCCGGTAAGTGCCTCTTCGCGGCATTCAGCCATGGCTCTAGGAAGCCGCAGAATGGAAAGTCTTCCCCCTCCCGGATGAAGAGTCTGTTTAGGGTACCCTGGACGGGTCGGTGCATCAACTCAAAATGCCTCCCGATCTGCTTCGCTCTGGCTTTCCCAGCCATTTCTTTGCCTTTCCTCACCCAGTCCTCTTTGGTGGGCAGATAACCCAAGCCAAAGGTATGCGGGTTGTGCGGCACTTCGGCCGATATTGCAATGCCCTTCTGGACACTTTTTCCTAGTCCCATCCCAGGGATATGTTGGAGCTTGTTCATGAGGTACACAGACTGCACACTAACATATAGCGCCTCATCAATAGCTATGATGTTCTGAATGACCCGGGCCTCAGCTAGGGTAAATCCTGATAGGAACACATCCTTCGTGCTATGCTCGATTTCCAAGACTGGTGTAGACACTTTTGGTCGCGGATGGATTGATGAATTCCCAAAAACTATAGCCACCCCCTTCCCGTGGTGGTATTTCAACATCTGGTGCAGGGTGGAAGAGATTGCCTTCACTTGGTGCAGCCATGGCCGCCCTAGGAGTAGATTAAAGGTTACGGGAACGTCAAAGACATGAAAGTCAATCTCGTGCTGTCCTGGACCAACCTGAGTCCGAATCTTCACGGTCCCCATCACCTCTCTGCTCGTATTGTCGTAGGCCCTTATCACCTGGGCAGTTGGCACAAAGTTCGCGAGCTTTAACCCGATTGCATTTGTCGTCCTCGATGGGCACACGTTAATGGCGGATCCTGTGTCGACAAGAACCACCTGTATCCATTTGTCTCAACACTCCACAGAGATGTAGAGAGGTTTGTTATGGTTTGCGCCGTCATGCGGCAGCTCCTTGTCAGTGAAAGTCAACGTCGGGGAAGCTCCTCCTGGAAAGACCAGTCCTACCAGCTGCTCAGGCGTGGTATCTATTGAAAGTTTGGCCTTGTCCATTGCAGAAAGGATAGCTTGTTTGTGTACCCTTGAGGCCATAAGCAGTCCCCAGATGGAGATCTCTGCTTGTATCTTTTTTAACTGTTTCAGCACAGCCTCCTCTTCGAGCAGCTTTTCTTTCAGCGTCTCCGCCCATGTGTCCTTCCCGGACGCCTCTGGTTGATCTAAGTACGGGGCTTGAACTACCGCCCGCTCCTAGTCATGTGGTCTACTTCGCCAATGTACCAGGTATCATCCGGCTGGCTTTGTCCCCAATCTTCATCGGTGTGGGCAAGACATAGGTCATCCTCTTCCCACCACATGCTGTCGGCAGCCGACAGACACCTGTCCGGCTCCATTACATCCATTCCTGTGCCCACAGCACCTTCCGTTCCTGTGCCCACAGTACGCTCTGTTCTTGTGCACACAGCACGTTCTGTCCCCGTAGGGGCTTTGGCTTTTCTAGTCCTCTCCAAATCTTCGATCTTTTCCTACTCAAATTGCTTCAGCACAGCTTGCTATTCAACATCTCTTGTATTCAAATTGCTCGGATCCCAAGCGAAATTCTTGACACCGGCACTCTCCGGCAGTGCATCCAGATTCCCGGCCCTTCCGGCCACTATTGATGTCCCCGTCCCCAACGAACCCTGTTCTAGCTGAGGTTGTTCAAAAACGTCCAGTAGGTTGTCAAGCCACCTAGTAGACTCTGCTAAACCATCTAAATCAAATCAGTTGACAGTCACGTCCCCTGAGTCATGTTTGTTGAAGAATTGAAGGTTTGCGATGTCCTCTTCTAGTCCTGCCAGGTCATCCAACCCCTGATTAAGTCCATCTTCCCGTATTACACAAATCTCTACCCCCACTGGCAATTCCACATTTGGCGTAGCTTAGCCTGCTGATGTAATGTAACTGCTCTGGTTGTACATGAACTCGCAGACCCATCAGGCTCTGAATAATCATTCTCATCTACCCCTACAGTTGACCCAATTCCATCTTCGATAGCCACCACCACCATTTCAGGTTGGTTTTGGGAGATGTCTAACATGCACAAGTCAGTGCTGTCAGCAATGAACACCTCCGGCTTGGGTAGGTGAGAAGGGGTGATATGTATGCTAGGGTCGTATGACACAACCCTAGTTTGAATCAAATTGATGCGTTTGGGAGGTGGAGCTTGGTTATGTGGTGGGAGAGGGTTGGTTGTGACATTCGATTACTCCGGAGGCACGATCACCCTATTGTCAATGAGATCTTGAATCTCATAACGCAATCGAAAGCAAAGGTCGGTTTCATGACCATGTTGTTGGTGAAAGGCGCAATACTTGGTTGGGTTATGGGAAGTAGGGAGTCTGTCTAGTAATATCCGCGGCTCTAGGGGCTTCAAGCGCCCTTTCCTGATCAAAACCCCCAAAGCCTTGGACAAAGGCATGTATAGTGGGGTGAAGGTTCTTTGGCCTCGGGGTGGAAACTTGGTTGTTTGCGAGCTACTTCCGGACACGCCGATGAATGGTGTAGCAGAGAGGGTTCTTGGGGTGGTGGTGGTGGTGGTGGTGGTGGTGACCATACTCACATCTGAAGCTCTGGCAGCTGTAGCACTGCTTGTGCCTACATTCGTACTGCGGTTGAATGCCCTCTTGGGCTGCTCTCTCTCATAATCAATGAGCCCCTATTTCATAGCGTCCTCGATCTGCACCCCTATCCTATATAGATCTGCAAAGGTGGGGAGGGGAAGAACGATCATCTTCTGCATAAGCTTGGGTTGGAGGTTGCGCACAACCATCTGAATCCGATCTTTATCAACAGGCCTAATGGTCATCATCGAGGCCTTGGCCCTCCACCGAGTCACAAAATCGGAGAAGCTCCCCTTCGGCGCTTGCCTAGTTGTCTCAAGATCATGAGTTGTGACCTCGATCTGTGTATTATAGGAGTATTGAGCTATGAAGGCCTCAACCATCTCCTCCCAACTTCTCTTAACGGAATCCTCCAGTTTTGTACACCAAATGGTCGCTACACCCGACAGGGTCTGGCCAAACAGAGAAAGCTTCTGCAATCTGGAGAGGCCCATCGGCCTTAGTATGTCCGAGAATAGCTGCAAATGCACCATAGGATCTCCAGACCCGTCGAAACGGTCTATGTGCGGCATTTTAAGCCAGTCTGGCAGAGTTACGGCCGAGTCGGTATACCTATCCTCAATATCCGGAATGGAGTTCATGGCCTGAGACTTTTTGAAAAGCTTTTTCAAGTTTGCTCACTTTTAACGCTGTGGGGTCCACCTCGAACTCAAAGGGGGAATCTGGTAGGTTGGTCTGTGCTTTGGATAGCTGGGGTAGGATTGGAGGCGGAGCTGGCCCCGTTGGATCGTCCGTATTATCTTGGACGTTAGTGGTCTCCCCGAGTATTGGAACTCTTGGTGCGGGAGGAACCTGCTGCGAAGCGGATGCTCCGGCTTGCTGTAGTGGTTGTTGTTGCTACAATCTAGCAATCAACTCTGCTTGTTGGGCCATAAACTCGGCTTGGTGTGTGGCAAATTCTGCTTGACGGGCAGTGTCCTGCTACATGGCTTTCATACTCTTCTGGAGCTGACGCATCATCTCTTCCATTCCTGCCATATTATGCTAATCTAGCTGAATAATGGGTATATCTGTCCCTGTAGTAGAAACTGAGACCTCAGCCTAGCTGTTCATTGGTGGGGTAGACCACTGATCTGAGGACTGCTGTACCGACACACTACGCCCTTTTGACCTCCGTCTAGTAACCGGGGGTAAGGAAAGGAACACTGTTTGTCCGTCTATCAGATCCCTGGATCGATTAAGTCCACGACCTCAAACCCAGAGTGCTCCGGGAATATCTGCTTGGTTGGATGCAATGGTGCTAAACTACCTTGCAAAAAGATAAATAAAGCATAATAACGAAACAATGAACAGAAAAACGGATAGCATAACAGCTTAAATAAAGACAACACACAGTTGGCAAACACAAGCTGAAAGGACCGTTCTCAACCACTGATCACTATTCCCAAATCACTACCCCAAATCTGAATCTGATATTCGCAGGTAAAACTGATTCCCAAATACTGATGCCCGCAGGCCTAATACCCAGACTTGCAAACTAATACGTGCATACCTGTAGAGGCCAACTCTAAAAGCACATAAGAAGCAAGAGAGAGCCAAAACACCCCTATGGAGGGGTAGGGTTTCCCTGTCCTATTTTGTCAGCAGCTAGGGTTTCTCTACGCACACAGCGGTTTCAAACAACCTTTAATCGGGTAAGCAACCTGTCCTAGCTTGGAATGGTCACTATGGTTTCCGATATGCACTAGGTCAAATAGTCAAAAAGGGTGCCCCGGTAAAATCGGGGTTTGTGTTCCTGTCGTGGTAGAGCCCACAACCGGTCAGCCTTATGGCACGCTTCTCAAAGCGGGCCTCCGGCAAACCGTTCAGGAATAGCATATGACAAACACGGTGTCCTAGGCGCACCAATGCACATGTAATGTAAAGAGGCACATAAGTGTAATCAAAACAAGATATCATGAGTTCGAGTCAAGTTCTCTAAATCGCCAGCAGAGTCGCCAGAAACTGTAGACGTGCCCGAACGTCCTCGCCCCACGCGCGAGATTACGCGGAATCCATTTTGTTCATTAGCATACTACAGTTCGGACTCAAATGTCACGGTTCTGAATCTAATCCCGCAAAGTACAATGCAAGACCGATAAATCACCAAAAAGTCCAAATCCAGCAAATCGTTTTGGAAAACTAATTTTTGTAAGGAAGTGCCAAACATGGACTGCTTTGCCAGATACAGAGTCACCACCTAAATGTTTTATTTTGGAAAATTTAGGAAACCCTGACTCGTGTCTAAGGCCATGTGTCCGTCATCACCCAAGTTACCTCGGCTCGGGAACTTGGGTACGAGAGGGGAAGGTCATGCAATGAGCACCCCCGCTCGCCCGATCAAAGATCGACCTTTACTAACATGATATTTTGTTTTTGAAAACACATGTATTCTTATTCCGGTTTATTAGCTAATCTTACTACGTGATGTGCACAACATACAAGTATAGACTAGATCGCCTAACTTGGAACAAAACATCTCATGTTTGTTTGTTTGAAGATGATTTGAAGGTGCTACTCGCAAGTAGGCTAAGACGTGGATTTGCCACACTCAAGTGGACTTAGAAAACATGATTTTGCCACTCTGAAGTGGGCTTAAAACTAGCATTTCAATGAATTGTTCCAATTCAAGTAATCCAACCTTCACCCACATGCATTCAGGTTGTAATATCATTTAAGCAAATAGCATCATGGCAAGCATGCTATCATGGCAACACTCACACTCATGCAAGATGGTAAAACATAAACACTTACAGCGTACTCCAAGCGAAAACAGCAACTAGTTAGAAATCAATGCATCATCCTAGTTTATGTTAAGATGGCTAATGTAACACATGCAAAATGCAACTAAGATAGGCTCAGCTATTCTAAGATGGCATGTGAAATGCAATTTCATAATCATGTATTCAAATAGGAATTGAAATAAAATGCAGTTTGTATGATGCGCCGAGCCCGGTGCATGCAATACAGATGAATGATGCAAATATGCGAGCATAAGGATGCTAACTGAAACATGTCCTAAAACTAACCATCGTAAGCGGTTAAGTAAAAGAGAGAAAGTCGTGGGGTTAGAAGACATTCACACACTCACGCACACTAATTACAAAATTTGGCCTCTCGACGGGGGGTCCGAATAAATAATACAAATCAACTAGTTAATTAACTACTCTAGCTAATTAATTATTACAAAACCTTAACTAATTAAGCAAACTAATTAAGTTACAAAACAGACTAAGTATGAAACTAAAGAGGCTGCCACAACTCCGCCTTAGAATGATTGAATGATGCATGCTTGATTGCCTCGCTCGGAAACCCGTTGCCATGCCTCACGTTGCCTCTGTTTGCACTGTTCTGCACCTCTGAAAACTGTGAAAATTCATGTGATGCTTCTGAAACACTTTATGGACATGCTGAGAGGCCATCGGCCAAAATATAAGGCCATCGGCCAAGGAAAATGGGTCATCGACCATTTGTGAGTCCATCGGCCAAAGATTGTTAGTCGATCGGCACTAAACATAGCCGATCGGCTATCCTTTCCTACAGACTGCTCCTTTTGCTGCAACAGAGGACAAGCAAGGGCATGGCAATACATTTGCAAGAAAATATTGTGCAACTGCACCCCTTATCATGTTTGAGACTCAAAGGAGTGTAGTGTTCGACTCTCGAGCCATCAATCACGCATTTGGATGCATAATGGCCAAAGAAGCCAAATTGCACAAATCAATATGGAATGAACGCACAAAACACACGAATGCCTCACACCCTATCATGTTGGATCAAGAGTGTCGGCCACCGAGTATTGAGGCACGTTTCGTCACTTCAAGTACGAAACGTCTCTCGGTCCTCGTGTTTGGTTTGACACCCCAAACCAAACACAATGCAATGCATGCAACAATGGGAAAACTATGCAATGCAACATAAGCATGCCAAATGCGATATGACTCAAAAATGGACACAAGGATAAGGTAACAAACATGCCAAATGCAATGCAACGTAAACATGCAAACATATAATGTAATAGGCATGCAACAACAATACCAACAACAAGCATGCAACAACATACAATGCGATAAGCATGGAACAACACATAAACTGCATGATCCATGGACTTATACTGAAAAAGGGATAGGCCTTAGCCATACCAAAAACAGTGGCGAAAATGCTAAGAAAATGATGGAATGAAATGCAAAACAAGCATGCACGCCAATTGGCCTATCACTTAGGCATAAGGACACAATTCTCAAACATGAGCAAGGAGTGACAAACATGATAATGTGGCAATGCAATAAGCTCTGAAATCATGTGAGGAATGATGCAAAATCATGCACACAAGTCAAGCATGGCATGCAAGAAAGCTCAAGGCTTAAGTCTAGCCAAGGAGCTTGCACCAAGGCTATACAAAGCAAGCCCCAAAGGGCCAATGGCAATCAAAACAGTCCTAAGGTAGGCCAAGCTGAGGCCAAAATAGGCTTGAAGTTAGCACACACAAACTTGAACAAGGGTCCAAAAGCGTGAAGCATGGAAGGCTAACAAAGAGGTGTTACACTACACCTATTACAACGAAACATGGCATGACTTAACCAATAAAAATCAAAGTTATGACATGTCAAAATAAGCCCCAAAACCTACTTAGATGGCATTCCAAATGCCTAAACATGGTGGCATACACAATGATGCGCTCTTGAGGCATAAAACACCAAACCTTCAAAGCATGGAAAAGGTGACAAATGCAAGAATATGGCTACACCACATGGACTGAAATCACATATGAAATGATGCCAAATCATGAAAATGGTCTAAGCAATGCATGCTAATGACTTGGACACCCAAAGCTAACAAGCTAGATTGAACCATGGCTATATGAAACAATGCATGCATGACCAAGACAACACAAGTCGGAGCTTAAACATGGTAAAACAAGACTAAAAGCTTCATGGAGTTGAGCCAAAACATGCAAGAATAATAGTCTAAATGCATGATGCATGTTAAGGCAAATGAGAGGATTACACTACAAGTGCATGATGCATGTAAGAGGCTATCAAACCAACTTTGGATAGAGGTAGAGCATGGCAAAATAACATCAAATACTTGCTGAAATGAAGCCAAAACATGCTAAGCAAACATGCTACCAATAAGAGCCATTTACACTAGCAAACAAGACACAAGGAGATTCAAGACTCCAAAACCACTTCTCCACCATTGAAAATCCTCTGTATTTCAGTGGTGAGAAGGTCAAAACAAGATGGTTCCAGAGCTCAAAAGGAAAGGCACAAAACAAGGCCAAACAAGGCCTAAGAGGGGGTAGACTACCCCCAACCAAAAAGTGACCGTAAACAAACTTCATAAGTATGAAAAATCATAACTTTTTGTAGTTCAGAGTTAGGCTTAAAATAATATGCAACTAGGTCTAAAAGCTTAAAAAAGAATAGGGGATTAAAAGGTAGTTTACTCAACCTTGAAGAACACCTTCAAGAACACTACTCCAGCAACTTTCCTGAGTTCAAACCCACCCAAGAACACCAAAACCAACTCCCTAGTACCTCAGCAACAAAATGATGGTGTATTGCTTGGTATGTGTGTGCAATAGTATGAAGAAATCACACTTTTAGGCACAAATAGAGGCTAAACAAGAGAGAGAAGTCAAATATAGAGAGAGAGATATAGAACTTCTATATGCAATTTTCAGAACCTTTGGAAAGGGAGGGGAGGCTCCTTTCTTATAAAATTTCAATTCTGAAGCTTGTTCAACAAGCTTGAGTCTTGAAACAAATCCCTACATACACATGTATGGAGGATCTGAAATATGCATACCAGCTGTCACGGCTGGCACAAAATATCTGCAAAAAGTAGATGGAAAGGTCTCGGCTCAAAAATATGGTCGATCGAATAAAGGGAGTGCCGATCGACCAAAAAGAGTGCCGATCGGCCACCACTTTTGGCCGATGGCATGGAAACAAGGTCGATGGCATCATGCCTTGGCCGATGGGTTGAGGGGATGGCCAGAAAGCCACCCTCTTCCCTCAGAAGCAAAACAACATGTCCTTGGTCTACAACCAAGCACAAAACAAACAAGTCGAGAGATCCTAAGGCAAGGCACGCGGCCGAGACCTCCGGAAGCTCAAAACGTACATGAGCATGGATGATCATCGAGTGTTCAAACGATGACGTCCAAGTTTTGAGGACGGTCAAAAATGGGGTGTCTACAATGGTCGTCAGCAATCTGCAACCAAGACTATTACAGAAGATGATAGTTCTACTTCTGCCTACTTTTGCTAACCTCTATGAAATAGGGGTGCAGATAGAGGATGCAATGAAGCAGGGTCTGATAGACCATGAGGAAGAGCAGCCTAAGGGGGCTTTCACACGGAATTCCAATGTGGCTACGACTAGTAGTGCAGCTGCAAGGTCTTCTGATGTTGGTATGGTCACCACTACACCGAAAACTGCCAGCCCCTTTGCCGGTACATTCGACACAACCTCACAAACTGTAAAGCACCAAACCCGAGGCCAGAGCATTTTCACCCCACTCTACATGTCTCTTTCTGCGGCCCTAAGGGTCGTGAAAGAAAAAGGGCATCTGAAGCCAATAGAGCCACGCCCATTGCCTAATCCCCTCCCTCCTACACACAACCCGGTGTAGACCGCCCGAACTTCCTCTCTGCGCTCCCCTTTTCGACAGAGCGCGGATTTGGGTTCTAGCTACTACAGTTCGTACTCCTGCCACGGTTTTGAATCTAATCTCACAAAGTGCAATGTAAGACTGATAAATCACCAAAGAGTCCAAATCCGGCAAATCCTTTTGGAAAATCGTTTTTAATCAAAAAGCGCCAAACATGGACTGCTTTGCCAGATTTTAGAGTCGCTACCTAAATATTTTATTTTGGGAAATTTAGGAAACCCTGACTTGTGCCTAAGGCCACGTGTCCATCATCCCCAAAGTTGCCTCGGCTCAAGAACTTGGGTACGAGAGGGGAAGGCCCTGAAATGAGCACCCCCACTCGCCCGATCAAAGATCGGCCTCTACTAACATGATATGCTGTTTTTATAAACACATGTGTTCTTATTCCGATTATTAATCTAGAATTACTATGTGATGCGCACAGCATACAAGTATAGACTAAGTCACTCAATTTGGAACAAAACATCTCATGTTTGTTTTTCGAAAATGGTTTGAAGTTGCCACCCTCAAGTATGCTAAAATGCAGATTTGCCACCCTCAAGTGGTCTTAAAACATGATTTGCCACAAACAAGTGGGCTTAAAATGCACATTCGATGAATTATTCCAATTCAAGCAATGAAGCCTTCATCCACAGGCATTCATACAGTTAAGCACTTAAGCAGATAGTCTCATGGCAAGCATGCGAACATGGCAATCACTCACACTCATGCAAGGATGCTAAAGCATAAACACTTACAGTGTACTTCGAGCCAAAACAGAAACCAATTAGAAATCAGTGCATGATCCTAATTATACAAGATGCCTAATGCAGCACATGCAAAATACAACTAAAATATGCTCGACTAGCTAAGATGGCATATGAATGCAACACTTGGTAACATTTCTTGAAACATGTATTCAAGTAAGTGTATTGAAATACAATGCAGTTTGAATGATGTGCCGAGCTCGGTGCATGCAACACAAATGAATGATGCACGCATGCAAAGCATAAGGATGCTAATTGAAATATGCCCTAAACTAACCATCAAAAGTAGTTAAGTATTTGGAAGAAAGAAGTGGGGTTGGAAGACATGCACACACACACGCACCCTTATTACAGCAGTTGCCGTCTCGATGGAGGGTCCGAATGAATAAGCTAAGCTACATCTAAGCCAAGCTAGCTAACTAATCTAATAATCTAATTAGACTAATTATTACACAACCGAAATGAATAATAAGCAATCTACTTACTAATTATTACATCATTTAACTAATTAGCAAATTAATTAATTAATTACAAATTCAATGCTAACTAACAAGTAAGCATAAAAACTAAGCTGCTCCAGCTCTGTTTGAAGAAGAAGAGGATGCATGCTCGGTCGCCGCCTCGAAAAGCTCTCTGGTTGCTCTCTTAAGGCTCTGTTTGCAAGGTGTCTTCAAGATCTTGCTACTGAAACTTACCAAAATAGTGCTGGGGAGTGCACCAGTGGCCTGCCGGCCGTGATAGGTGCCTGCCGGCCACCAATGTGGCACTGCCGGCCACTGGTGTGCTGTGACACCAAACTGCAACAGAGCATAAAACAGAGGAAAGAGAGGGTCTCCCTAGGATATGTACATACTATGCTACTCTATATCATCTCAATCAAGCATTTTGATGCATGATGGCCGAAGATCCAAGATATACAAATTCAATAAATGCATGACAAACAAGACACTTAGACCATCTCCTTATCATGAGAGATCAAAGGCAATGGAGACTAAGGAAGATTGGCTCACTTTGTCACTTTGAGTATGAAGTGGGCTAATCTACCTTGTGTTCAACACAACATCCGATTGAACACAATGTAAAGCAAGCAATATGACATGCAAACAACATGCTAATCTTGACATGAAATGCAAGACTCTAACATGCAAACACTCACGCACCACATATTAGAATAGTTAAGCATTAAAAGCTAGTGAATGATACAACACCAGGACCATGCAATACAATGCTCAATGGACTGAACCAGCCCCAAATAGTCTTTATGCATGCCAAAACAGTGGCTGAAATGTGATGAAACTTAAGCACAGGAAGCAAGAAAGAAATGGTCAAGTTATGGCTCGCAAACAAGGCACAAAACTCAACTCTCAAACAGAATCAAAGAGTGATATACATGAGAGTATGGCAAGGCTATATGCTCTTAAATAACATGTTAAATGATGCCAAATCATCCAAACATCACAAATAAGGCATGTTAGAGGGCTCAAAACTCAAGACTAGCTAAGGCACATGCACCATAGCCATATCATGCAAGCCCCAAAGGACTAAGATCACTCAAAACAGTCCTAAGGTAGGCCAAAACAATGCTAGAAACATCATGAAGTGTAGCCAAAACAAGCTAGAATGGTAAGCCAAAACACTAAGCATGCAAAGCCAATGAGTAGGATTACACTACAAGTATCAAAACCAAGCAGGAGGTGACTCCACCTACCAAAATCAGGGTTATAACATGGCAAAATGAGACCCAAAACAGGCTAAGATGGTAGCCCAAAAGCTTAGACAAGCATGCATATACATTAACCCATGATTAAGGCATAAGACACAACTCTCCAAAAGAATTGAAGAAGTGAAACATGTGAGAGTATGGCTACACCATATACACTAAAATCAAGTAAGAAATGAAGCTAAAGCATGCAATCATCACATTCAAAGCATGCTAGGGACCTCCAACATAAAGCTAGTGAATCCCAACTACACTATAGCTATACAAAGCTAAGCATACATGACCAAGACCACTTAAAAAATAACTCAAGAATGTTAAATCAGTGGTAAAAATGTGCTGGAGCAAAGCTAGCACATGCTAGAATGATGAACTAAAGCATGAAGCATGTTAGGCAGAAGAGCATGATTGCACTACAAGTACCAAAAACAAGCAACCAATGACCAAATCAACCAAAAATAGAGTTATGGAAGGTCCAAAAAGTCACAAAAGCATGCTGGAACTCATCTTAAAAGAAGTATAAAAGCATGCTCAAGTATGAAGCCAATAAGGCAAGGAAGCAAGATAAGAGGAGAGGGGACCACCCCCTCTCATTTTGGACCTCCAAACCACCTTTCCACCACTGAAATTCCTCTGAATTTCAATGGTAGAAAGCCCATGCAAAGGCCACTACAAAAGCTTCAAGGAATGGCTACAAAGCTTAACAAATAAGGCAAACAAGGGGGTGAAACACCCCAAACTCCCACAAGGCCTTAAACAAACATCTTAAACACTTAAAAATAAATCTTTTTGTAGTTGAAAGACAAGCCAAAAATAGCATGCAAAGGTGGCTAAGATGGCATACAAAGATAAGCTTCAAAGGAGAATACACTCACTCTTGAAGAACAGCAGCAAAGCAGACCTTCCTCTGAGCCAAAACTAGCCTTTTGAGTCCAAACAAGATCCTCAAGTACCTCAGCAACAAAGTGATGGCGCTTTACTAGATGTTGTAGTGCAAAAGTGAAGAGAAAACACACTTTTAGACACTATTGAGCACAATGTAGAGAGAGAGTGTGAGAATTCCAGAGAGAGAGAGATATTTTGTCTCTAAATTTTCTGAACCCTTGAAAAGAGAAAGGAGCCTCTCCTTACATAGAGAAATTCAAGCACAAGCTTGCTTGAAAAGCTTCAACCTGCCTCCATCCCTCCATAGTGTATGGAGGATGGCTGAGTGAGCCACAGCTGGCCAAAATATCTAAAAAAAATAATTGTTGAAACAAGGTGGCTGAGCGGCCATCAGTGGTGGCTGGCAGTGCACCATTGATGGCCGGCTGGCCTCATCAATGGCTGGCAGAGCTTAACCCATGGCCGATAGTGCACTAAAACAAGCAAAAGGGAGGGACCAGAGCATGGTCCAAAGATGGGGCAGAAATGAAACAGGGTTTGGAAAGCTCAAACCTGTGACATCCCACTGCGAAGTTCGAATGCTCGGTGAACAACCAAACTTGTTGCTAGATGTAACTACAAGCACAACCAAGTCTTGAGGATGGTCAAAAATGAGGTGTCTACACCCGGCCAAATACTACACCTTCCACTAACAGCATGGTCATGACACCAACCTGTCCTTCAGATTGCGTCATGAGATTCAAGATCTCATTAACAATAAGGTGATAGCTCTTCCTCAAAAGCCAAATGTCACTACAAATCCCCCCCACCACATAACCAAGCCCCTACACCCCGATAAATAAACCTTATCCAAACACTGGCTGTCCCTTACGGCCCTTGTATATACATCACCCCCTCTGACTGACCTAAGCTAGCGTTGTTCATCCCGAAAAGCACGAACCTGCACATGATGAACACGTCCATGTCCCAAACCAAACCTGTGGTGGTGACTATGGTAAATGAAGGTAGTGTGGCCTTGTCGACGGATGGGAATGTCAGTTCAGCACCTGAGGGCTCGGTGGACTTATTTGAGAAGGAATACGACCCATGCCGCTACATTGTGCCAACCAATCAGGCCAAGCCAAAGCTGAAGTTACCAATAGAGATGGAGGTCAGTGTAGTTCGGGAGGACGGACTAAGCCGGGGACTGGATGACTTAGCCGATCTTGAGGAGGACATCAGCAATCTGCAGTTCTTCGATGAATAAGATCCGGGGAATGTACAAATTAACTGGTTCGACTTGAACGGGTCAACGGACAATTCAGGGTGGATGAGGGGTCTCAACCAAAGCTAGAACAACTGGAAACAGGAACTACTGCAATGGCTGAAACGGCTGATCACAAGGGAAAGTTACCAGAGAGCACTGGTGCTAAGAATTTTGCTCAGAAATTGAGTAGTGTTAGTACAGCTGATACAGAACAAGAGGCTGCACTAAAGCGATTTGAACAAGAAAGCGTTGAGAATGATCGGAAGGCTAGAAAAGCAAAAGGCTGTGCGGGGACTGACCGTGATGTGGATGCGGAAATACTTACAACGGAACTGGATAGTTTCTTGTCGGTTGCTGGAGGAATGTGGTGGAAAGATGATGATTTGCATCTTGCCCACACTGATGAAGATTAGGGACATAATCTGCCAGATGATACTTGGTATTCTGAGGAAGTGGATCACATGACTAGGAGTGGGCGGTAATTCAAGCCCCCGCACCCGCACCTGGACCGACCAGAAGCATCTAGGAAAGATAAGGAGGCAAAAAAATAAAAGGAGAAACTGTTAGAAGAAGAAGCTGTACTGAAGCAGCTAAAGAAGATTCAAGCAGACATAGCCATCTGGGGGTTGATCATGGCTTCATGGGTACACAGGCAAGCCGTCCTATCAGCAATGGATAAGGCTAAGCTGTCTATTGACACAACTCCTGAGCAATTAGTGGGACTTGTTTTCCCAGGAGGCGCTTCGCCAACTTTGACCTTCACGAATAAGGAATTTCTGCCCAAGGGCTCTGCGCATAACAAACCACTATACATCTCCATTGAATGTAATGAGAAGTGGGTGCCAGTTGTCTTGGTTGATACTGGGTCTACAATTAATGTGTGTCCATCGCGCACAACCTATGCTATTGGCTTGAAACCAGCAAACTTTGCACCAATGGCCCAGGTGATCCGGCTTATGACAATACAAGTCGAGAGGTGATAGGGATAGTTCATATCAGAATACAGGTTGGCCTGGCGCAATAGGACATTGAGTTTCATGTCCTGGATGTTCCGGCCACTTTTCACTTACTTCTTGGATGGTCGTGGCTGTACCAAGTGAAAGTTGTCTCTTCGACTCTACATCAGATGTTGAAATACCCCCATAGGAAGGGGGTAGCCATTGTTTTTGGGAATTCTTCTATACATCCTCTGCCGGAAGTCACTACGTCGATACTGGAAATTGTATATGGTGATGAGGATGTCTTCCTGTCTAGGTTTATGTTGGCTAAGGCCCGAGTGGTGCAAGATATCCTGGTTATTGATGAGGGGTTGTATGTTAGTGCACAATCAATCTACCTCGTGAATAAGCTATAGCATGTACCCGGAATAGGATTAGAAAGGAGTGGCCGGAAGAGCGTTACTGCACTGGCCGAAGTGCCACATAACCCTCATACCTTTGGTTTAGGTTGCACGCCTTCCAAAGAGGACTGGGTAAGAAAATGGATGGAAATGGCAGAAAGAGCCAAAGCAAGGCAAAGTGGGAAGCACTATGATCTGGTGCATAGACCAATTCAAGGAACTCTGAACGGCCGCTTTGTCTGGGAGGTGGAAGATTTCACATTTTGCGGCTTTCCTAAGCCACGGTTGAACTCTGAAAAGCGGCGTTTGCCCAGCTTTGAGATTTTCTTCGACCTACAGTTGCAAGGAGATGAAGCCACAGAAGAACAGACTGTCTTACCAGCTAAGGCTGAACAAAGTACAGAGGATGAGTCCAATGGTAGTGAATTTGAGATAGGAGCAGCGCTGGCTTGTCTCCTTTCGGATCCTCAGATCAAACCGGAGAGCTTGGGGGATGACTTCACCATTTCCGTGATCAGAGATCAATCATGTGTGGACCCTTGCAGCAGTATTCTAGGTGTGGACCCTTGCGGCAGTATTCTAGATGCATTTATGCGGCAGTTTGAGGATGGCTTTTTGTCCAGTAGTTCTGAATCAAGTAGTGAGCCGAAATCTAATTCCACAAAGTCTGTGGTGTCAGAATCAGATTCCAGTCCTCCTGAGTCGGAGTACGGTACTCCTGGGGTTGATAACTCGGATGCCGTTGTTTTGTCCAGGTTGTCTTTTTCCTTTTCTTTTGAATCGGTTGTAACCGAGGAATTGGACAAGCTGCAAGCTTTGAATGAGAATGATTCCACTACTATTTCTGATTACTTTTTTGTGTCACTTGTATATTGGATTGATCGTGACTTTCAAAATTCTGATAAAAACAACGAGGAATGAATTCCTCTAGTTTTGAAACATTTGATTGATCGAGAGGAGGAGAGGTTTGTTAAACCCCTTGTTGACAAAATCATTTCGATTAATGTGGGTACTAAGAAGGATCCGCGTATGGTCCAGATCGGGTCCACGTTGTCTTCGGAAGAAAGCGAACGCTTAGTTGCTTTATTAAAAGATTTCAAAGATGTTTTCACGTGGTACTATAAAGACATGCCTGGAATCGATCTTGAGATTGGACAACACTGGATCCCTCTTGACCCTAAGGCCCGACCCGTTAAGCAGAAGCTTCAGAGAATATGCCCAAATTAGGCTTTGAAGATCAAGGAGGAGGTCACCAAGTAGATAGATGTAGGGTTTTTGCTAGTATCTGAGTATCCTACTTGGTTGGCCAACATTGTTCCGGTACTGAAGAAATATGGCAGAATTTGAGTGTGTGTGGATTTCAGAGATCTGAACAAAGCTAGTCCGAAGGATGACTTTCCTCTATTGCACATCGACGAATTGGTGGACTTCACCGCAGGCCATGCGTTGCTCTCCTTTATGGATGGATTTTTCGAGTATAACCAGATCTTGATGGCACTCGAGGACAGGGAGAAGACTGCCTTCACCCCGTCGTGGGGAACCTACTGCTATAGGGTGATCTGTTCAGTTTGAAAAATGTTGGGGCTACTTATCAATGGGCTGCAACCACTATCTTGCATGATATGATCCACAAAGACGTTGTGGTGTATGTGGATGACATGATTGTTAAATCCAAGGAAAAAGAGGGCCACTACATCGCCTTGAAGAAATTTTGCCAATGGATCAGGGATTATAGGTTGAGGCTGAACCCACAAAAAGGCATAAAGTAGGGAAAATGCTGGATTTCTTGATCACAAAGAGGGGCATTGAAGTTGATCGTTCCAAAATCAAGGCCATGCTAGAAATGCCACCACCAAGGATTGAAAATGAGGTGCGAGGCTTTCTGGGTAAAGTGCAATTCATGAGACGGTTTATCACAAAATTAACCTTGACTTGTGAACCACTATTTGGTCTCCTGAAGAAAGGAAAGAAATTCCAATGGGATGACCGATGCCAGTTTGCTTTTGAGCAGATCAAACAGTACCTTTAGAATCCACCCCTGTTGTCACCGCCAGAGCTAGGGAAGCTATTGATTTTGAATCTGTCAGTAACCAACACGACTATGGGCTGCATGCTTACGCAGGAATCTGAGGGTAGAGTGGAGAAAGCCATCTATTACCTGAGCAAAAGGATGCTGGAATATGAGACCCGTTACACCCCATTAGAGAAGGCTTACTTAGCCTTGGTATGGGCTACCAGGAAGTTGAGGCATTACCTGTTAACTCACTCTGTAATTCTAGTTTCGAGATTAGATCCCATGAAATATCTCTTTGAGAAACCAGCGCTTATGGGTAGGTTACCCCGTTGGTTGCTTCTTCTCTCCAAATTTGATCTGAAATATGTGACTCGCAAGTCCATCAAGGGGAGAGCGGTGGCAGAGTTCCTGGCAGTACACCCAGTGGAGGGAGGCAAAGCAGTAGAGTATTTGTTCCCAAATGAGGCCATTCTGCATGTCGAGGAAGAGATTTGGACCATGTACTTTGACGGAGTGTCTAAACAGTACAGTTATGGGATAGGGGTGTTGTTGATAGCACCTGACAATTTCCATATACCTTTAGCTTTGAAACTCTGATTTAAAGAATCTAACAACGGAACTAGAATACGAGGCATGTATCACTGGACTAGAAGCCGCCCTGAAACTAGGGGCAAAACGGTTGGATGTCATTGGGGACTCGAACCTCGTTGTGTCACAGGCAAAAGGAGACTGGAAGGTTAAAGAAGAAAGGATGAAAATCTATCACAAAACCTTGGATGTTCTAACTCCTAGGTTTGAGAAGCTAACCTTCACGCATCTATTAAGAGAGAACAATAGGTTCACTGACACTTTATCAACTCTATCTTCTTTGATAGACATCCCTTTGGAAGTCCAGATGCGTCCGATCATTATTGAATAGAGGTATGTGCCAGCCTACGAGTTGATCGCCGCGATAGATAAAGTGCAAGATCAAAACCCCTTGTATCATGATATCTGGAACTTCTTGGAAAAGGAGGCTTATCCACCAGGGGCAAATGCCAAAGATAAGAGGGAAATACAGCGAATGGCTGATCAGTTCATCATCTGTAGGGGTAAATTGTACAAACGAGGCCATTTGGGAATGCCCAAGCTGTGTGTTGATGCAGAAGAATCGAAACGCCTGATGGGGGCCATCCATGGAGGAGAGTGTGGATTGCATATGAGTGGAATAATGCTAGCCCGGAAGATTCTCCGACCGGGTTACTATTGGTCAACCATGGAGGAGGATTGTAGTGGTTTTGTTCGGTGATGCCATGGCCATTTTTAGTCTGGGGAATTGACGTTATTGGGGTAGTTATGCCAAAAGGCTCAAATGGGCACGAGTATATCCTAGTGGCAATAGACTATTTTATAAAGTGGGTCGAAGCCCAATCCTATGTAGTGCTGAAAGCGTCGCACGTAGCAAAGTTCATCAAGAATAATATCATTTCAGACAATGGTTCCTACTTTAAGAAAGAAGTGATCGACTTGTTGGAGAATTACAATGTGGCTTTCCATAAGTCATCCACATATCGGTCACAACCCAACGGAGCTGTCGAGGCTATCAACAAGAACATCAAGCCCATTCTATAGAAGATGGTGCAGACCTATAGGGATTGGCCAGACAAACTGCCATTTGCTCTCTGGGGCTACAGAACATCAATTCGGACATCTACTGGGGCAACTCCGTATTCTTTGGTTTATGGGATGGAAGTTGTTTTGCCGATTGATGTTGAAGTTCTGTCGCTGCGGGTTATGGCTGAGTGCCAGATAGCAGAAGCGGATTGACAGCCGAGCAGGTTCGAGGAACTAATGTTATTCAACAAGAGGAGGCTGAAAGCACTGTACCACTTCCAAGATTATCAACGTAGAATTGTCAAGGCTTTCAACAAGAAAGTTAAGTCCAAGAATCTGAAAGAAGGGGATCTAGTGCTCAAAGACAACTGAGCTCCCATCCATGACCCTAGGGGCAAGTTCTGACCCAATTGAACTGGTCCTTACATCATCAAGTCAATTTGGTCGGCTGGAGCTGTCATTCTTATGGACCTAGATGGCCTAATATTCTCTCAACCAATCAACATGGACAAGTTGAAGAAATACTATCCTTGAGTGGCTTGCTAAGCCGAAAACCCGAAAGGGCGACCTAGGCAAAAGTTAAAGCATAAAAAATTAGAAAAAAAAAAAAAGAAAAACTGAGCTCGCAAGGTTGAAAACCCAGAAAGGGCGGCCTTGGAAAAAGTTAGAGCACAAAAGGAGAGTGTTAATACCCGAGTGAAGCTTAACCGAACTACGTAAGGCTTGATTCCCATCTTTGGGATACATAGGCAACTTCATTCTGAAATCCATCCATGAACACTTCCAAATCAACTGTTTCCATGTGTTGGATCATGGCATCTTTGTCTGTTCATTGTCTGAAATTTCGGTTGTAATCTTCACTGTGAGAGCTTGTGTACAATGCAGCGCTATTTAGACTAGGGGCAATTTTCCATTCGCTGGATTCGGGGTTGTACATCTCAATAATAGATTCCAGGTGTGTCCAGTTGTGATCCTTATCGGAAATGGTTTTGAAAAGTTTTAATAAAGTTGATTTTGTTCAAACCAAAAGGAAATTTTTCAGTGCCCGCAACTCCAATTTCATTGATTTTAATACAAAGTTCTCTACCTCCCGATACAAATCAAAGTTGTCTTTATTACATTCAAAAGGAAAACTTGAAAGTACAGATTAAAGCAATAAACTTGGGGTATCGATGTGTGACGCCCCGAATCTACATTATTGGTTGCAGTCAAGGGAAAGTCACTAATGAGTACTATGGTCAATAACCAAGTAAGATCCCAGATCGCCGGAGAAGTCAAATTAGCCTCCCTTCTAAGTCCGGCTTTCTTAGGCAGGGCACTATCCTTTTGATAGATCTTAAAAGGTATTGACATAAGGTCTCATAAGCAACGATAAAGTGTGTACAAATAAATATTAGAATATAAGTACATATCAACCACGAATATCCTTAATTTCAAAAACTTGTTCCATTACATTACATCCCAAAAGAAAATTTAATCTTCACATGAACCTTACAAAATATCAAAAGGAAAATTTCTAACTTTTCTAAGATAGCCAAAAGTCTTCGAAGGTCTCAGGCTCGTCGTCTCCAGCTATAAGCTCCTCTTCGGCACCTGGCATGATATGCTGTGAGCTTTGAATGCCCAGTAAACACACACACACCCCGTACATTCTTCCCAGTCCAATACACAATCACAAATATAACATCAAGTAGTAAAGCATGATACTCAACTAAATAAATAAAGGGTAACAAGTTAGATGTTAGTAAACTAGAAATCCCCTAAAGAGATTTTATCCTCCCAACCATAAGAATCGGACGCGGATTATTCGGTATGCCCCCTCTTTTGCTGCTTTGTTGCAGACCTAACCTCGGATGCCTACCAACGGTTGTATACCGTGTAGAGCCAACCACAGGGCCTCAAAAGAGACGGTAAAATAGGGCCTTGCCCAAATCCCCCCTCACAACAAACCACCTAGGGTCCGAATACAACCGCTCCGTTCAAGGGTTCCGAAAATCACTTGCACAAGACTTTAACTTCCAAATAGGAAATGCATCCCAACAATCCATACATCACACATTATCACCCTTTTCATTACTCAAGTGATCGAAAACCCAATACCATCCCAATTAAGTTTTCCGTGGAGTTAAATGTTTTAAATCAAGGTTAGACCAACTTAACAAGATGATAATATCCACATAAGCATGCATCATTAAGATGAAGGGGATAAAGAACATAACCATAACACATACGATATCATGCCAAGTTATGATCATAAGCTAATAAGAATTTTCCAGAACACAAGACCATAAAACACCCATGCGGAACATAATTTCCAGATTCAATACCACATAAGGATTAGAATGAAATGACTATTTTAGATTTTTCACCAGACTCAGCCTTCCTATGGGTCATAGAGAATTTAATCGAGTTTACATAACATATTTCGGAAATAGGATAACTTTTCTAGATTTTAAGTTATTTAGAAAACACTCCAGCGCTGTCCAGATTCGTCGACTGTTACAAAAATTTGATTTTCTTGCAAACCGCTCACTGTTTTTCAATGAAACCAATTTTAGTTGAAAGATAACTCCCTAAAGAAGTTTTTGACAAAAAATAGAGGTCCAAAATAATTTTCAACATTTTTCTATAAATTTTGAAAGTTGGCTGTGAAAATAGATTCTAAGGCACAATACCCAAAACAAGAAGATTTGTGAGAAAAGGGATCCACTAAGTGAAAATTTTCATTTCTTTTGTGATGAAAACATGCTAACTAACATATATTAAACTCAGAAAATTTTCTTGAAGGTGTGCCTTTGGAAAGTTTGAGAGATTGGTATGAAAAAGATAGTTATGTACCGAAATGAGGGAAACTACAAAAGGGGTAGAATCATGGCTCAACCCTTATTATTTTTAACACAAGTAACTCATCAATAACACATCTAAAAACATTGTTTAGAACGCTTAAGGGCATGTATTTGAAAAAGGAAAATGAAAGAGAAGGTTGTGTTGCAGCTTACTTTCTAGGCTTGAACAAGAGTGCTCTCCTCTTCCTTCCTCTCACTCTCAAGACTTCTCTCTTGCTCTCCTTCCTCTCCTCTGGGCCGAATGTGTGTGTGATTTTGTTGTTTGTGTTTGCCATGCTAGAGAGTGGTGGTATTTATAGGCAAATATTGGTGTAAAAAGACATAAAGGCCCACTAGTTGGAATTGGATGGAAAAGTTTGGATTTACTTGGAGTCTAATGGAATAGGGAGTGATTAGGGAACTTAATCATGTGATTAGAAAATATCTAGTTGGTCTCTAGTTGGAGTGAAACTAGTGTTGGGAACAAAACCCTAGGTTTAGGGGTACTAGGTGCTAGGATTTCTGGAATATCATAATTGCAATTCTTGAAAATAGGCCCCTCACAATCTCCTAGGGTGGGCGGCCATGGGGAAGGGAGATGGGGCATTTTTTATTCAATATAGGCACTATGGACACACTTCCCAATGTATATATATATAGATCTTAAATTGATTGATGGTACCTATAGTATAAAATTACATGTACTAGTTTTGGGGAAATTCTTGAAATTAATAAAGAAGTGAGGGCTTGGAATTAAACTCATGTATTGGAACCATACTTATATAGAATTAAATTAAATTAGGCTAAGGAACCTAATTCAGCTAGGATATTCTTGTTTCGATAAAAAAAAAAAAAATGCTAACCGACAAGATTTGAAATAATTTAAGGAACTGAGGGGCTTTAAGAAAATAATTCAAACATTAGGGTTTTTAAAGGGAATACATTTTTCAGGGGCTTCACAACCTATCCGCCTTAAAACAATTTCGTCCCCGAAATTCAACTACATACTGCCTTCGAAAAGTTCGGGGTAGTTTGCCTTCACCCAATCCTGGCATTCCCAAGTAGATTCCTCAATTCCCCGATGACACCATAGCACTTTTACCAAGTGAACCGTTTTGCCTCTAAGGTTCTTCTCTTGACTATCTTGTATTGCTACCGGTCCTTTTTTCAATGTAACATCTTTGTCAAGATTGATTTCTTCCCATTTGACGACGTGTGATGGGTTGGCGTTGTGTTTTCTCAACATAGATACATGGAGGACGTTGTGTATCCCTACTAACTGCGGGGGTAGAGCTAGTCTATATTCTACTTTGCCCACTCTTTCCAATACCTCAAAAGGTCCAATATATCATGGTGATAGCTTCCCCTTTCTCCCAAAACGTACGATTCCACGCCTTGGTTGCACCTTTAGGAACACGTGGCTGCCTACTTCAAACATCAATGGCCTTCTCCTTCTATCTGCATAATTCTTTTGACGGTCTTGAGCAGTCTTTAACCGTTATCGGATCAATTTGACCTTCTTAGTAGTTTCTAGAACAAGTTCGGATCCTATCAGATTTGCATCACCCACTTCAGTCCAACAAATCGATGATCTACAAGGTCATCCATATAACGCTTCAAAAGGCGCCATACCAATGCTAGCTTGAAAGCTGTTGTTATAGGTGAATTCATTTAATGGTAGGTGTTGTTCCCAACTTCCTTGAAAATCCATTGCGCAAGCTCTCAACATATCTTTGAGTGTCTGGATGGTGCGTTCAAATTGTCCATCTGTTTGTGGGTGAAAGGCGGTGCTAAAACATAACTCAGTACCAAGAGCTTCCTGCAGACTTCCCCAAAATTGAGAGGTGAACTGTGGAACACGATCTGACACAATAGACCGGAATTCCATGTAATCGAATGATCTCCCCAATCTGGAGCCTGCACATAGACTCTAAAGTGTCGGTCATCTTATAGGGTAAGAAATGTGCTGACTTAGTGAGGTGATCCACTATTACCCATTTAGCATCGCGCCCTCTAGGTGTCTTAGGCAACCCTGGCATAAAGTCCATCCTCACATACTCCGACTTCCATTCGGCTATTGGTAGAGGTTGCAACATTCCCCTTGGTTTCTGGTGTTCTGCCTTCACTTGTTGGCATGTTAGGCATTTTGCTACAAATTTAGCCACTTCCTTCTTCATTCCATTCCACCAATACTGCCTTTTCAAATCTTGATACATTTTAGTCCCTCTTGGATGTACTGCAAATGTAGAATGATGACATTCCTTAAGTACCTTTTCTCTAAGCAACTCGTCACTTGGTACAAACAATCTACCTTGGTATCTTAAACTCCCATCGGGGTGAATTACCCAATCGGGCATTGGTTCTCCTGATTCTAGACGTCCCTTGATATAGGCTACCTCTTGATCGTGCTTCTGGGCCTTCATGATCTCATTCATCAACTTAGGCATCACCTTTTGTGCACTAAGATATGCTTTTTTATCTTGAGATTCTACTTGGATTCTGAATTCATTGAGTGTCTTAACCATATCCCATTCTTTCACGGAGAACTTAGCCATCATTCCTCTGCTCTTGCGACTTAGAGCATCTGCTACTACATTCGCCATACCGGGATGATATGAGAGAGTGAACTGGAAATCCTCAAGATACTCCATCTATCGTCTCAGTCTAAACTTAAGGTCCTTCTCCGTAAATAGATACTTCAAACTCTTGTGATCTGTGAAAATCTCAAATTGTTCCCCATACAGGTAATGTCGTCATTGCTTTAGGGCAAAAACTACGGCCGCTAATTCCAAGTCATGTGTGGGGTAGTTGCGCTCATGTGGTTTCAACTGCCTGGATCAATACGCGATTACCTTTCCATTTTGCATGAGCACACAACATAATCCTTCTTTTGACGCGTCGCAATACACAGTGTACCCCACTTCCCGTTCTGGGATGGTCAATATTAGTGCACTAGTTCACCTCTTCTTTAGCTCTTGGAAGGATTTTTCGCAAGCTTCGTCCCACTCATACTTTACTCATTTTTGTGTCAAACAAGTCATCAGTTTAGCTAGTTTGGAGAAATCTTGGATAAACCTCTGGTAATGACCAGCCAATCCTAAGAAACTGTAGATTTCTGATACGGTCTTCGGTTGTCTACAATCTAATACTGCCTGCACCTTGGTTGGATCCACCCTAATCCCATTCTCCGATACTACATGCCCTAAGAATTTCACTTCATTCAACCAGAACTCACATTTAGTTGCCTTGGCATATAACCGATTATCCTTAAGAACTTGAAGGACAATCCTTAAATGTTGCTCATGCTCTTCTTCAAACCTTGAATATACCAAGATGTCATCAATGAACCCTACTACAAACTGGTCAAGATATGGTCTAAAAATCTTATTCATTAGGCTCATAAATACTGCCGGTGCATTGGTTAGTCCGAAGGGCATTACTACAAACTCATAGTGGCCATATCTACTACGAAAGACAGTTTTTGGTATATCCTCCTCCTTGACTCGTAGTTGATGGTAACCTGACCTGAGATCGATCTTTGAATAGCACCTTGAGCCTCTAAGTTGGTCAAAAAGGTCATCAATCCTTGGGAGTGGGTATCGGTTCTTAATCGTGACTCGATTGAGTTGACGATAATCAATGCATAGCCTCAACGACCCATCCTTCTTTTTGGAAAACAACACGGGTGCTCCCCATGGCGAAGTACTTGGTCTAATGAATCCTCTCTCGAGAAATTCCTGTAGTTGTGTCTTTAATTCTCATAGTTCTGCTGGTGCCATGCGATACGGGGCCATGGATATTGGGGTAGTTCCAGGTTGTAGCTCAATGCTAAAGTCTACTTCCCGGGTTGGTGGCAATCCCGGTAACTTCGTAGGAAATACATCTACATATTCGCATACTACGCGCGGAAGTTCTAAATCTCCTTGGCCCTTCTCATTTAAGATCAGACTTGCTATCCTACCCGTAAGTTGATCGCGCCACTGCGTCCTACGTTTCATTGAAGCCATGGGGTCTTGTCTATCCCCTTTAAACTGGAAATGTGTTCCGTCATGCATGTGAGCTACCACTTTTCTTTGACGATAGTCGATCACCGTTCGGTGGGCAAATAACCAGTCGATGCCCAAAATGATATCGAAGTCCGACATTTCCATGACACGAAGGTCGCAAGTTAAGCGTAGGTTTGACATTCGTATCTTACAGTCCTTACATATCAATCCTACCTGAATGCATCCTCCCATAGGTGACATTACATTTAAGGCAGTTTGTAAAGGTTCATATGCAAGTTCTAATGACTTAGCACAAGCAGAGGATATAAAAGAATATGATGCACCAGTATCAAATAAAAAAAATTACGCAGAGAATTTACCTACTAAAAATTACCCTCAACGTATCGGTCTATCCTACTTCTTTGTAAGTTGCTAAAAGACTTTGTCGCCCGTTGCCTTCGTTGCCAATCGGATCTTGGATGCCTGGCCTTGAAGGCTTTGGTTTCCTTTACGGTTCCTCTGAGCTCCAAATCCTCTTGGATTCTGAACCTCCTCTCATTCGATCTAGATCAATGTTGTGCCGGTTATTTCCTTCAAAGTTGGTAAGACTCTTCTCGGCAAGTTTGCTATTCTTTGATAGGGTTGAAATTTTAGCGTCGGTTACTTCCCTTTTAGACTTAAGGTTTCAACTCTTTCACGGCACCGCATTTCTATTGTTGCTTGGAAGAACTCTTTCCCCGGTTATTCCTTGTCTCAAGTATGGAATCCCTGACTTATCATTTGTTCCAGTTTCTTTTAACTGGGGTGAGGCGTAAGTCAAATTCTAATACGGCAATTATGCCCTTATGCCCGTGGTAAGCATTTTCTAATCTTAAGTTAATTTTAATGGCTACCTTGGGTGTTCACACACTCTAACTTTGGGGCATTTTACTTGAAAATAATTACATCAGATTCTTAGAATTGGATTGAAGGTTGGAGCTCGAAGAATTCTGAAGCGATTATGGTGATTACCTCGGGTTTAAGCGATATATGGATGAATGGTATGATGTTATCGGTTTCAAACTTCAATGATGATCAAGGTTATAGATATAGTGACTAAAAGCTAGATATTTATTGAAACTGCGTTAGCCATTCGCAAGTTTCAAATTAAATATAAGATTCATCACCGAGTAAAGTATTAAAATGGCATCATTACAAAAGCTACACTTAGGCTAAATAAAGTTATAACTCAAGGGCATCAAAGGATCCCCATTGGCAAATTTACAAAGTCTAGTCTTATATCCTCGAACTAGTTCTCGTTTACCAAAGTCTTTCTTGGAAAAGGATGACCAATTGCTTGGTTACGAAGTGGGGGTACATTGGTGAGGGTGTGTCTATAGATGACACCTCTAGGGTAGGACTCATAGTCGGGACCCCTCTTTTGGCGATTGGTGAGGCGGCACTCAAAGTTAAAACGGCTCGCATTTCATGATCTGAAGTAGGTCCTCATGAGTTGATGTGAATGGCCATGTGCCCGATAGTTTCGATGACATCCTAAGGTGGAAAAGATTTTATTTTTGTTCGTCTTTTAAGTATAATATAATAGATAGTGTAATAAAATAAGATAAAGGGTAAGGGCTTCTGAAGAGCGCATATATTGGGTTTATTTAGGTTAGGGAGTTAAACCACAAACGATACTACCAAGTTGTGACCCGATCTACTACTAGTTGCGGCTTCAAGGAAAGTCACTAATGAGTACTATGGCCAATAACCAACTAAGATCCCAGATCGCCGAAGGACTCAAATGAGCCTCCCTTCTAAGTCTGGCTTTCTTAGGCAGCGCACTACCCTTTTGACAGATCTTAAAAGGTATTGACACAAGGTCTCATAAGCAATGATAAGGTGTGTACATATAAATATTAGAATATAAGTACATATCAACCACGAATATCCTTAATTTCGAAAGCTTGTTCCATTACATTGCATCCCAAAAGAAAATTTAATCTTCACATGAACCATACAAAATATCAAAAGGGAAATTTCTAACTTTTCTAAGATAGCCAAAAGTCTTCGAAGGTCTCAGGCTCATCGTCCCCAGCTATAAGCTCCTCTTCGACACCTGGCATAATACACCGTGAGCTTTGAATGCCCAGTAAACATACACGCACCCTGTCCCTTTCTCCCAGTCCAATACACAATCAGAAATATAACATCAAGTAGTAAAGCATGATAATTAACTAAATAAATAAAGGGTTACAAGTTAGATGTTAGTAAACTAAAAATCCCCCAAAGATATTTCATCCTCCCAACCACAAGAATCGGACGCTGATTATTCGGTATGCCCCCTCTTTTGCTGCTATGTTGTAGACCTAACCTTGGATGCCTACCAATGGTTGTATACTATGTAGCACCAACCGCAGGGCCTCAAAAGAGACAGTAAAATAGGGCCTTGCCCAAATCCCTCCTCACACCAAACCACCTAGGGTCCGAATACAACCGCTCCGTTCAAAGGTTCCGAAAAACACTTGTGCAAGACTTTAACTTGCAAATAGGGAACACATCCCAACAATCCATTAACACACATTATCACCCTTTTCATTACTCAAGTGATCGAAAACCAAATACCATCCCAATTAAGTTTTCCGTGGAGTTAAATGTTTTAAATCAAGGTTAGACCAACTTAACAAGATAATAATATCCACATAAGCATGCATCATTAAGATGAAGGGGATAAAGAACATAACCATAACACATACAATATCATGCCAAGATATGATCATAAGCTAATAAGCATTTTCATGAACACAAGAGCATAAAACACCCATACGGAATAGAATTTCCAAATTCAATACCACATAAGGATTAGAATGAAAGGACTATTTTAGATTTTTACCAGACTCGGCCTTCCTATGGGTTCTAGAGAATTTAATCTAGTTTACAGAACATATTTTGGAAATAGTATAGCTTTTCTGGAATTCAAGTTATTTAGAAAACACTCCAGCGCTGTCCAGATTCGTCGACCGTTACAAAATTTTGATTTTCTTGCAAACCGCTCACTGTTTTTCAATGAAACCAATTTGAGTTGAAAGCTAACTCCTTAGGGAATATTTTGACATTTAGTTGAAAGCTAACTCCTTAGGGAAACCAATAGAGGTCTAGAATAATTTTCTATATTTTTCTAGAAATTTTGAAAGTTGGCTACGAAAATAGATTCTAAGGCACAATACCCAAAACAAGAAGATTTGTGAGAAAAGGGATCCACGAAGGGAAAATTTTTGTTTCTTTATGATAAAAACATGCTAACTAACATATATTAAACTCATAAAATTTTCTTGAAGGTGTGCCTTTGGAAAGTTTGAGAGATTGGTATGAAAAAGATAGTTATGTACCGAAATGAGGGAAACTACAAGAGGGGTAGAATCATGGCTCAACCCTTATTATTTTTAAAACAAGTAACTCATCAATAACACATCTGAAAACATTGTTTAGAACCCTTAAGAACTTGTATTTGGAAAAGGAAAAAAAAAGAGAAGGTTGTGTTGTGGCTTACTTGCTAGGCTTGAACAAGAGTGCTCTCCTCTTCCTTCCCCTCCCTCTCAAGACTTCTCTCGTGCTCTCCTTCCTCTTCTCTAGGCCGAATGTGTGTTTGAGTGTGTTGTTTGTGTTTGCCATGCTAGGGAGTGGTGGTATTTATAGGCAAATTTTGGTGTAAAAAGACATAAAGGCCCACTAGTTGGAATTGGATGGAAAAGTTTTGATTTACTTGGAGTCTAGTGGAATCGGGAGTGATTAGGGAACTTAATCATGGGATTAGAAAATATCTAGTTGGTCTCTAGTTCGAGTGAAACTATTGTTGGGATGAAAACCCTAGGTTTAGGGGTATTAGGTGCTAGGATTTCTGGAATATCATAATTGCAATTCTTGAAAATAGGCCCCTCACAATCTCCTAGGGTGGCTAGCCATGGGGAAGGGAGATGGGGCATTTTTTTATTCAATATAGGCACTATGGACACACTTTCCAATTTATATATATATAGATCTCAAATTGATTGATGGTACCTATAGTATAAAAGTACATGTACTAGTTTTGGGGAAGTTCTTGAAATTAATAAAGAAATGAGGGCTTCAAATTAAACTCATGTATTGGAACCTTACTTATGTAGAATTAAATTAAATTTGGCTAAGGAACCTAATTCAGCTAGGATATTCCCGTTTCGGTAAAAAAAAAAATCCTAACCGACATGATTCGAAGTAATTCAAGGAACTGAGGGGCTTTAAGAAAATAATTCAAACATTAGGGTTTCTAAAGAGAATACATTTTTTAGGGGCTTCAGACGATGAGTCAGGTATTCATGCTTCCCTTCCAAGAGCTTGCGGAAGCTTCAGATGCTAAAATAGGCCTGGTCTGTGCCTCATCCTCAAGCCATGCTATGCATTCGCCAAAAAGGGTGCAACTGAAATTGGAAGCAGGCGCCGGAAGTTCTCTTGTCCTCCATGCAGTGGGATATTGAGCTAGCCGTGAGCCTCAGCTAGGAAATGAAGCCGGGTAGTCTGCCCCCTCTTCTGGGCAAGTCTAGTCGTGTTCGAACTGACGCCTGAATCGAAATGGAAAATAGAAGACACAGTGTGTCAAGCCGATCAACTGAATGCCAGGTTATCAAGACATGTTGTAGCTCATCTCGGGCAGATTGAACCAGGGGCAACGCCAAGCAATGTCGACAGTAGACCTGTTGCACATCCAATGGCACCGCCATCCCTCGTTCGGGAAATCGACTAGCCGTTGGCAAAAGAAATAGCCTCGTGCTGGATATGCTGGGAAAGAGTCCACTACCTTCAACCTGTCCATGAGCCATATCTGGGAAGGGACGAAAAATAAGAGAAATTAAAAAATAGAGAGGTGTATGTAGAGAGAAAAGTTAGAAAGGGTTTTGAGGGAAAAATAGAGTATGAGTGCCGAGTAATCTGACAAACACATTTGAGAATGGTAGGAAATAGTACTTGCAAAAGTAGTGGACTTCCCGTGAGTTTGTTTGTCTCACACCGATGGAAAGCATCCAAGCCCATTAAAGTCTCGGCCAATGCTAGGTCAATGCAGCTCTTGCCCTCTTTCAAGCCTTGAGCTATTTCGATCAAGCGAATGTTAGATCCTCCGAAACCAAGGGCAAGAAGAAAATGAGCCAACATACACAAGCAAAGGGCATGCTGTTGAAAATTCTGCCAGAGACAGTTGCTGCGGTTGCCGACGTCAGAAAATCGATGAATCAAATTGGGGATATCCAGCTCTCCATTGTGAACCAAAGATCGGGCATCGTGTAGAGTGAGCCCGCACATCCTTCCTAAAGCCTAGACATGACCAAAACAGGATTGGGGCAAGATTTCCTCGTCACGCCGGGATTTCATCAGAGCTTGGAATTCTTTAATTGTTGGGCATAGTTCTTGCCCCCAGAAGCTGAAAACAAGTGTAACCGGGTTCCAACATCTAGTCGCGGCGTGGAGAAACGAAAAACACAGCAGGGTATGACTTAGCGGGAATAGTGCATTTATCACGAAACCCCGAAAATTCACTTTTTTCGAGCCATCTAAAGTTACAATCATATTTGAGAGTTTTTCGGCAAAGAATGGCTCCATTTGTGGCAAAACCAGGGTTGGGACGAAGAAACCACGAAGCTAGAGCTTTTGCAGAAAATAAGGCAGTGAGTGGAGGCCAGATATCAATATTTTGGAGGTTCTGCACATTGATACCTGGCAAGGGTCATTGATGGCCGACAGACGCTCATTAAGGGCCGGCAGAGGGTCATTGATGGCCGGCAGGAGGAATACATGGCTGGCAGTCCACCCCACATGGCCGATAGCCTTCCTTTTGTGCCTGATGCCCTCCTTTGTGAAGATTCAATTGTATGTAGTAGCTTTCTTCTGTTGTTTGGGTGTTCCAAGGTCTTGTTTTGAGTCTTGTTTCGGCTTGGGGATGTTCATTAAGTTGAATTCATTTTGCTCTGCTTATTGAGTTGTATTTGTATTAATTAGTTTGTTGAGTAGTTTTGTTTGTCGAGTTGTTGTGTTGATTGTCGAGTGGTTTAGTTGTTTATCGAGTTGTTTTACTCTTTTTGTTATTACAGTTGTTGGTTGGTTCGTTACCCGATTCAGACTGTTGTGGCAATACAAATGTTTGGTTTTCAATGTCAAATTCAATCTCAATCTCATGCAATGCGGTGCTTATGATGCAAAGTACAAGACTTTTGTTTGAAGGATGATTTTTATTCTGATCATGGCTACTTTTTAGAAAAGTGCAGTACACGGTTTTAAAGCAAAATAAAACCTGTCTAAGGTTGTACAAAGCGCTAATGCTACTAGCAAAAAGAAACTACGCAAAAACACAAAAATTAGTGCTATCCATCTCAGGATCTAGAGGCCCTCTTCGTCTTCTTCCTCGGTGGAGCGGACTCTACAGGACTGTCTCCATCAGCATCACTGTTTGAGCCTAGGCCAGAGTCTGAACCGGAGCCATCTCCACTGCCTTCCTCAGAGCCCTCCTCGCCATCAACATCCCCACTCTCATAACCTGACCTAGTATCACTATCCCCGCTCTCGGATGACTCTGAATGCCAAGTCGTTGCCTCCTCGGTCTCACTAGTATCAGTGTCATCGTCACCTAGGATAGATGTGGACAGAGCCCGCGAGGGACCTCGCTACCGCTACAGTTCGGACTCCCCTGTTTTGTTTGTTGCGGTTCGTAATCTGAACCAAAGAGTCCAACTCTGGCAAATCGTTTGAGAAAACCGATTTTTTAAAAAAGTAGTGCCAAACATGGACTGCTTTGCCATATACAGAGTCGCCACCTAAATATTTTTTAAAATGGGAAATTTAGGAAACCCTGACTCGATGCTGAAGGCCATGTGTCCGTCATCACCAAAGTTGTCTTGGCTCGGGAGCTTGGGTACGATCGGGGAAGGTCAGCTATGAGCACCCCCTTTCGCCCGGTCCGAAGAACAGCCTCTACTAACCGTAATATCCGATTTTGAAAACATCACATGCTCTTGTTCTGGTTATTAGCCTAGAATTACTATGTTATGCGCACAGCAAACAAGTATAGACTAGACTGCCTAATTTGGAAACAAACATCGCATATCCGTTCGTTTTGAAAGTGCTTTGGAATTTGCTACTCGCAAGTAGGCTAAAACACGGATTTCAACGAGTTTTCCAACTCAAGCAATCCAACCTCCACCCACAGGCATTCGAACAGTTTATCTCATGTAAGCAACTAGCCGCATGGTAAGCATAATGTTATGTTAACATTCACACGCATGCGAGATGCTAAAGCATAAAACTCACCTAGTACTCCGTGCCAAAACAATAATCTAGTTAGCAAAAATGCATGCCCTAGTTCATGTTAGAGTGACTAATGCATCGCATGTAATGGTGTAATCTAGACAGGCTCGGCTATCCTAAGCATGGTATGTGAAATGCAATCATTTGATGCACGTATTTAAGTTGGATTGGAAGATGTAATGCGGTCGTATGATGTACCGAGCCCGATGCATGTCAACAAATGCATGGATGCACGCATGCATTGCATAAGGTATGCTAAATTAAACGTTCCCTAATCTACCATCATAAGCAGGTAAATAAAAGGGAAGAAAGAAGTGGGGGTTGGAAGACATACACACCACTCACCCACACTTATTACAAATTTGCCCTCGCCCGGAGCGACCAAAAGAATATACAAATTAATTAACTACGCAAGCTAATTTAAATATTACAAATTAGTTAAATTAACAAGTTGGTTAATCTAAGAAAAACAGTAAACCGCCTCAGGGCGAGGGCTCAATGCATGCGCGCTCGGATTCCGCTCGGAATTGCACTGCCATGCCTAGCCTGCCTCTGTTTTCCCTGCTTTGTTCTTCTGAAAACTGCCAAAGTCTCAAGGATGCCTCTCTGGACACTGGAGAATCCCACCGGCTGGAGGAAATGACCACCGGCACTAGGATGTGGCCCCTCGGCACAAAATATATCCACTGGCCATTTATTGATGCGATTAGGCACTAAATCTTGCCGGTAGGCAATGAATTCTGAACACGCAACTCACAAAGAAAGACAGAATCTGGCATGGCAGTGCTATTCAAGCTATGTATGCACCAATCACACTCCCTATTATGTTAATGACTCAAGGGAGGATGTGCCTCGATTCTCGGGCCACCAATCACGCATTTCTATGCATGATGGCCCAAAGAATCAAGTGTGCAATTTTCATGTCAAATGAAATGCAAACTAAACAATCAAAGAGCCCAATCCCCATCACCAAATCAAGGGACAAGGCATGCATGTCTATGTGTGCAATCCTAAGCATGTCAACTAGTATGCAACATGGGATGCAAACAAGAATGCTAGTATGCAAACACAAATCCAAGGCAAGCATGCAAACTAAGCAAAGGAGTAGACTTAAACATGACTTAGGCAACTCCAAATAGGCCTAAAATCAGTGGCCAAAGTGCATAAAAATGAAGGCCAAAATGCACAGACTTATGCAAGCACTCATGGTCCAATACTTTAAGCATAACGGGGCAACTTTTAAACACATTTAAAAGGGCACAAATATGAACAATTAGCATGCAAGTTAAGCTCTGAAATCATGATATGAGAGGTGCCAAACCAACTCACACAAGACAAACAAAAGCATGCAATTGGCCCAAATACTTGAGGCAAGCCAAGAGGCATTGAACTACACTTGGCAAAACCTAACATGGCAAGACTTAAGCAAATAAAATTAGAGTTTTAGCACACAAAATCAAGCCCAAAGGACCACTTAGATGGCATCTAAATGGTTTGAATTCAAAGGCATGCACAATGGTCAAAACATAAGGCATACAACACATGCTCTCAAAGCAATAAAGAGGCAATTAAGGCAAGCATATGAACATGCCAAAGGGACTGAAATTACATGTTGGGTGGTTCCAAACCACCAAAATGATGCAAGCAACACATGCTACACATTCACATACTTGAGGCCTACAAGCCCGACAAGCCACAAATGCAAAGGAGCTGTACTAAGCATGCCAAAATCAATCCAAACAACTATGGACAGACCTAAAGCATGGCAAAATAAGCACAAAACATTCATAAGTCTAAGCCTAAATCATGCTCAAACAAAGGCTAACAACCTATGGCATGTTAAGGGATCAAGGAGGCATTACATGGAAACTATACTAAACATACATGGAGCACCAAAACCAACACACAACATGATTATATTATGGCATAATAAGCATGAAATGCAGCCTAGATATGATCAACACACACTTGAACAAAGGCTTCCTTAAGAGACCAAAAATGGTCCCTTTCAAGGACAACAAGGAGAGGGGGTGGCCCTCCCCTTTTGGAGACTTCAAGGCACCATCTCCACCACTGAAATCCCTCAAGATTTCAGTGGTGAAGAGGCCCAAACACCAAAGTCTCGAAACTTGCACAAAATAGCACAAAAAGAGGCCTTACAAGGCCTAAGAGGGGTCAAACTTCCCAAAAGCACAAAACACTCTTAATAAACTATCAAGAGGGCCTAAAAATAGAACTTTTTTGTATTAAACACTAAGCACAAAAACAGCTCTAAGATAGGTAGAAATAGGATGCAAACATAGGGTAAAAAGGACTAGTTTCTTACCCTTGTTGACCTTCTTCAGAAAGGGTGCTCTTGTTGCCTCCTTAAGCTCCAATCCAGTCAAAAATATCAAGAACCAGCCCTTAGAACCTCAGTAGCCCAAGGAAGGTGAAGCACTAGGTGCTTGTGTGCAATAGTATGGACTAAAACACACACAAGACAACAAAGAGGGGAAGGTATAGATATAGGATAGATATATGTCCTAAAGCTAAAACCAGAGCTCTTCTCCCTCTCCTCTCCAATTTTTCTAACCCTAGAACAACGGAGAGAAGGCCTCCTCTTATAGAGGAGGCAATCTTGTAATGCTTAACTAGTAAGCAAACAAGAGGGACATCCCTCCATACACGTGTATGGAGGGGAAGCAAATGCCAAACAGTTGTTTGAAAATATCTGAAAAAGCAGATGAACAGTAGTCAGCTAGCCAAAAATGTCATTTTGACAAAAATGACTGCCGACCGGCAACAAAGAGTGCCGACCGGCAACATATATTGCCGGTGGCAAGAAAAACCAGCCGGTGGCCTCTAGCTAGTGCCGGTGGTGTGTGGGGATGCCTCACAAGGCATTCCCTGCCCCTCCAAGGCAAAACACAAGTGTTTGGTGGAAAACTAGACACAAAACAGTCAAGTTCGGAGATCCTGAGGCAAGGCGCGTAGCCGAGAACTCCGGGAACTCCAAACAAACACAAATATGGATAATCACCGAGTGTTCAAACGGTGACGTCCAAGTCTTGAGGACGGTCAAAAGTGGGGTGTCTACAATAGGATCTGAAGGGCCACTCTCAGCTCGGGTACGCCTAGCTCGGCCATGACTACGTGTCGGAGTCTCTCTCTCTGTCATCCCTACCGTCGGAGAGGATATAGATAGTCCTGCTGCAGCCGCCACTGATGTTGTTGGAACGAATGGGACCTAAAAAGGTGTTTGTCATATATCAGCCATAGTATGCGTGTCAGATAAGTGTATGAATTCAGATGCAGCATATCAGTGTAATATGAATTCAGATGCAGTGTATCAATGTAATATGAATTCAGATGTAGTGTATCAGTATAATATGAATTCAGATGCAGTGTATCAGTGTAATATGAATTCAGATGCAATGCATCAGTGTAATATGAATTCAAATACAGCGCACCAGGGTAATGTGGGTCAGTTGCAGTGTTTGTGTGTAGCGTATTAGGTCAGTGCGGTGTGAAACAGATTACATTTGAGATACTAGTCTATCAGGGGAAAGTTTGATGACATGAGATGTAAACTAAAGGAAAATTACCCAAATGTCATTGTAGACACCCCATTTTTTACCGTCCTCAAGACTTGGACGTCATCGTTTGGATACTTGATGATCATCCATGTTTGTGTTTGTTTTGAACGCCCAAAGTTCTTGGCGAAGTGCCTTGCCTTTGAGCCTTTGAAAGTTGTCTATTTTGTGCTTGGTTGTCGACCAAGAGCTTGTTGTTTGAAGCATGGAGGAGGGGGTGGCCTTCCGGCCAACGCTACAACTCATTGGCCATGGCTTGAGCCCATCAACATTAGTGGTGGCCAACCGGCTACACTGATGGCCGGTCGGTCACCAATGATGCCCGACAGCTTTTTTTCTCCTTTTTCAGATATTTTCTTAGCCAGCTGTGCCAGTTGTTGTTCACTGAATGCCATCTCCATACATGTGTATAGAGGGATGAATGCAACCCTTTAGCTTGGATTTCTATATAAGGGGAAGTCTCTCCCTCATTTTTAAGGTTAGAGATTTTTGTGAGCAAATTTTCTCTCTCTCTCGCTCTATTTTGTGTTTGAAAGTGAGAATTCTCTACACATTTGCACTAAGACCCTTAACCAAACATCTTCATCTTGGAGGTGAGGTTCTTTGAGGCTTATTTGGAGCTCCTAAGGGTGGTTTAAGCTCAGAATTGAACCTGGTTTTGTGTTGTGCTTCAAGAGGTAAAGGCTTACCTTGTAGGCTTTGTTTTAGTTGCTTGCTTTGCCATCTTTTTGCACTGCTTTTGGCCTAGTTTTCAACTACAAAAAAAAAAAATAAAAAAAAAAATAAAACCTCTGATTTTGTGTCTTAACATGTTGGTTTGAGCTCATTTTGTGCTAAGGGATAGTCTACCCTTCTTGTTGCCTAATTGTGAAGCCTTTCGCATTATCTTTCAGCATATTCAAACCAAACCTTTTGGCCCTTTAAACCACTAAAATTCAGAGTTATTTCAGTGGTAAAAAATGTGTTTTGAAGTCCAAAATATGAGGGGGTGGCCTCCCCTCCTTATGTCTTATTTGCAAGTGTGGATGGCCTAACATGTGAGCATGCTTTTGTGTCTTTTTGTGACTTAATCTCAACATGTTTTAGCTACTAATTTGGCATGATTTAACTCTGTGTTGAGTTGTCTTGGTCATATGAGCCTTGTCTGGCATGGTTGTAGTGCAAATGCCTTCACTAGCTTAGTGTTTTAGGCCTCTAAACATGTTTTGCTTGAGTTGATTGCATGTTGTAGTGTCATTTTACATCTAATTTTAGAGTTCATAGCTCTGTTACATGCTCATTTGCTGCACTCTTTCATTGCTTTTGAGAGTTGTGTTTGAGCCTTGTTTGTAGCCTAACATGTGAGCATGTTTTTCTAACCTTTTATGCTTCAATCTCAGCATCTTGTAGCTACTATTTTTGTAATAGCCTGACCCTCGCGTGTGTTTCTGATATGTTTAATCTCTTATTTTGGTGCTTTGAAATGATTAATGTGAAATGTTTGAGATTTTATCTGTTGGTTAAGAAAGGTATCTGTTACTCTTCAAACGTTCAGAATACAAATTGGGAGCCTTAGAGGCATAATAATCTGAAATTGATGTTATATTTGGATTCAGCGAAATTTTTAGGTAATATTAAGCTTGACGATGAAATTTTAATTTCGGGTGACTAAACAATTGAAATTTGTCCTTTTCCCACATTATTCATCTTATATCCATAAATATCTATGTCTTGTGTATTGTGTTCCACACAACACTTGGACTAGAGAAAAGTTAGGGTTAGAGAGGGAGTTGAGAGCTAGAGTGTAGAAGAGTGATCAAGGTGGTGGAGAATTGGAAGCTTTAAACCTCAAGGTATGTAAATTGGGACTTGTCTTGGATAGAAATTGTTGGTAAATAGAATTGTGGCCTTAATATGGGGTATTCATAGGTTATGTATGGAGTAAATTGAGGAGATGTGTTGCTATAGTTTGATTTGGAGGTTCTTTGCCTTCTATTCCTTATGTTTGCATGATCATGCTTAGTTATGGCTTTGGATGATCTCCTTGTAAACAATTCACCATGTTTATGGACTTGAATTGCACTTTGATACATATGTGTTATGAACTCTTTGGACATGAATTATGTGTTTAGAATTTAGTTTATGCTTGATCAACCTATGTTTTCTCCTAAATCTCATAATATTTGAAGCATAATTTGAGCATTTAAAGATCCATTTTGAAGCTTCTTGATACCACCAAAAAGTTCCATTTTTGAAGAATTTCGAGCAGGTTTTTGGCAGATTTGCCGCACGTGCGGTGATCACTGCAGCACGTGCGGCATTTGGGCAATTTTGGGCGATGCACACTGCTAAAACCGCACGTGCGGGGCATCATTGCTGCACGTGCAGGAGGAGTTGCCGCACGTGTGGGGCTCACAGCCGCACGTGCGGCCCAAGGCAAAAATGTTGGAATGCTTTTTTTGACCTGTTTAACCCTCTATGATGTGTGAAATGATCATTTAAAATTGTTATAATGTGCCTTTGTTTACTAGAAGTTATTGACAAAAGCACGAGTGCGAATGTAAGAAAATCTTGAACTAACTTGTGGGTTCTATGTGTGTGTAGGACACACTCCGGAAGGAAGTCGCATTCCGCCACCACACAGTGAGTAATATTGCAAAGAATATGTATTCGTTTTCTATTAATGCTTACCATTTTCAAAGTTCTGTTTTTCGTTCGCTTTCCGTATGTCCCCACAATACATAAGTTTGATTGTTATGTCATATAAGTGAAATGTAAGTGTGGAAAGAATTTGTGCACATTTTGTATCATTCTGGGCCGAGGGCCATTTTGTATCATTTTGGGTCGAGGGCCGTTTTGTACCATTCTGGGCCGAGGGCCATTTTGTACCATTCTGGGCCGAGGGCCAATCTGTATCATTCCGGGCTGAGAGCCATTCTGCAGTGTTGGACTAGCTTCATGAACTCCGCAATTTCATACTTGTGGTTATGAGTTATGATTTAAGTTACACATTAAATTATCTTGATACTATTATTCACTGAGCTTTGCTCACCCTGCATATTGTTTGTTCTATAGGTAATCAACCCGGGAGCCAGTCCTAGCTCTTGAAGCTCATACACTTATGTCGACCCCATATGTCAAGCACTTAGGAGGGTCCGTCCCCTTTTTGTAGACTTTTGACAAGTTTTGACTTGTAATCTAACTACCTATCTTGGGATGTCTGTAATTCATATTTTTGTTATATGCCCACCCTAGGGCAAGAATTGCATGTATATATGTAACCGATACATAGCTGCATAGTTCTGTATATTATATTCTTGTTTCGTTGTGCATGATCCTGGCAAATCAGTAGTAGCTCAATGGAAGTTTGGATATTGGTCTTTTGTGTATAATGCTTCCGTTCAGGCCCATATATATATATCAGGTTTAATCTCCGTTTCTACATGGGTCATGCCCGAACTTTTAGGGGTGGGTTGGGGCTGTGACAATTTTGGCATGTTTTAACTCTGTCCAGAGCTGGTTTGGTCAATTGGGCTTCATATTGCATAGCTATAGTGTAATGCTCTTCACCAGTTTAGTGTTTTCAGCTTTTGAACATGTTGTGCATAAGTTGCTTGGATGTTGTGGTATCATTTGTCATGCCATTTCAGCACTAAAATATCTGCCACCTCTCTCATTTCTTCACTTTTCAATTGGTTTTGAGAATTAGTTAGCCTTAAGGTTGTATTTAAGCTTGAGATAGAGCTTGTGCTCAATGGTTTTAATCCTCTTTTGAGGGTTTCTACTAACCAAAGGCTTGATCTCTCTCATGTCTTAAATCATCCTTTGGTTGACCCCTCTTTCCAATTAGAGGACTTTCACTATAGATTTAATTGGTTAAAGGACTAATCGGTAATGTAAAATGTGTAAACAAAACATGACAAGTAAAACTTGAGCAAGTTAAGGATGTTGTGTTGCATTGCATGTGTTTGGATTAGAGGTTAAACCAAACACAAGAAATGTGGGACATTTCGTATTCAAAGTGATGAAACGTTTCACATTTCTTGGTCACCGTCACCCTTGATCATGCATGATAGGGTGGTGGTCCTTTGAGTCTTAGTTGTGCATTCATTAAGCTTGTACAAACTTGACTCTTTGGCCATCATGCATTGAAAATGCTTGATTGGTGGCTTAAGAGCCAAGTGCCATACTCCTTTAAGCTTGAGAAATGATAAGGAGGGTGGTAGTACACACATTCCTTGAAAAATGCATTGCTTTGCCTCTTTTGTTCTCTGTTGCAGCAAAAACAGAAGTCTAGAAAAGCAGGTGGCCGACCGGCCCCTTGAGGTAGCCAATCGGCCACTTAGACTAGCCGACCAGCTAGTTGAGGTGGCTGACAACCACTTTTTGTGGCCGACCGGCCACCAATGAATTTTTGTACAGATGTGTTCCTGAGTTGGAGCAGTGGCAATCTGGAAATTAGTACAGTTTTTAGTGATCAAAGCGGGTGCAAACAGAGGCATCCGATGGCAAGGCAAGAGCATTTTCGGGAGAAGCAACCGAGCATGCATGCATCCCTCACCCTCGATGCCATTTAATTGTTTTAGTTAGCTTAGATTAGCTAGTTATTTCAAATGCTGTAATTATTTAGTTAATTAATTTGTTTTGTAATTAATTAGCTTAATTCGGTTTGTAATAATTAATTAGCATAACATAAGTTAGTTAATTAATTTCATTGTTGTAATAAATAGCTTAGTTTAGTGTAGCTTAGTTTATTTATTCGAACCCTCCTTCGAGAGGGCATAATGTTGTAAATAAGTGTGCGTGTGTGTGTACATGTCTTCCAACCCCACGTCTTTCTCCCTTTTACTTAACCGCTTTCGATGGTTAGTTTAGGGTCATTTTCAATTAGCATACATTATGCTCACATGTTTGCATCATTCATTTGTCTTGCATGCACCGAGGCTCAGCACATCATTCAAACTGCATTGCAAATTTCAATTACTTATTTGAATACGTGTTTTAAAAGCATGTTATCAAATTGTATCATATGCCATAGTAGTAGCCAGGTCTATTAATTGCAATATTGCATGTGTTGCATTAGACATCTTGTATAGTTAGGATCATGCATCTTTCTAACTTTTGTTTTCCTAGCTTGGAGTACTAGGTGAGTTTTACGCTTTAGCATGCATGCATGAGTGTGAGTGTTGCCATGTTTCATATGATTGCCATGAGGCTATTTGCTTAAATGATTAACTGCATGAATGTCTATGGATGAAGGCTTTGTTACTTGAATTAGAACAGTTCGATAAACGTAAGTTTTAAGCCCACTTTGCGAAGTGGCAAATCATGTTTCAAGCCCATCATGTTTGATGGCAAATCCGTGTTTTAGCCCACTTGAGGGTGGCAATTTCAAACATTTTCAAAAACAAACATGAGTTGAATTTGTTCCAATTCTCGTGATTTTAGTCTATACTTGCTTATGTGTGCATCACATAGTAAAGTTAGATAATAACTGGGTTAAGAACACACGATGTTCATAAAAAGTAGAGGCCGATCCTTTGATCGGGCAAGCGGGGGTACTTATTTCAGGACCTTCCCCTCTCGTACCCAAGTCCCCGAGCCAAGCCAACTTCAGTGATGACGGACACGTGGCCTTTGGTAGGAGTCAGGATTTCCTACATTTCCCGAAAATAAAATATTTAAGTGGCGACTCTGTAATCTGGCAAAGCAATCCATTTTTGGCGCTTTTTGACTCAAAATCAATTTTCCAAAACGATTTGCCAGATTTGAACTCTTTGGTGTTTATGTGACGATCCAGAATTTTTTCCTCCGCTCGAGCGGAAGAGTTAACGCTTGAGCGGACTTTTGGGGTTCCCAGTAATTGTGCAGACGGCCTGAGATTCTGGGAGTTGTGATTTCCCGCTCGAGCCGAAGAGTTAACGCTCGAGCGGATTGCCTTGTTGGTCTGCGCGCTCGAGCGCAAGGTTGGGCGCTCGAGCAGGTCTCCTGGTTAACTTTAAATTCCTGAGGCACGTAGGTTCGTTTTTGGACATTTTATTAGTGTATTTAGAACCTTCTTATGTTATTTTGGGGTATGGGTTGAGGTGGTAAAATGAAGGTAAAGTAGGATGGAACCAAAAGCTTTAATTTGAATGATTCGTTTACGAAAAGCCGCCACTCTTTTGCCGTTTTCTTTTTCCACACTTTGAATTTGGATGTGAGGTTAGAACCATTGGAAATCTTATTTCTGGGGCTTCAATTTGGACACAAGAACGACCTAAAACGGAGTCCGGATGGGAAAGTTATACCTGTTTGAAGTTTCGAAAACTGTGTTGGGTGCAGGTCCGCTCGAGCGGTAAAAGGGATGCTCGAGCGTGAATAGCGGGTACAACAGCTTTAAATCGGGATTTTTAGATCATTTCTCACATTTTCTTTTTCCCTCTTCTTTCCTTTGTCTTAGGGCCGAAAAACCCTAGGTTCTTGATCTCCAATACTTCCATTTCCCTTAGGTTTGAGCAAGATCTTCCACCAAGAAATGAAGAAGGCAAGAAGGTGAATATTTTCAACCGATTGGAATTTCGGGATTTTAGAGGCTTCTTCTCAAGCTCACTCCTTTGCTTGATTATTGTGGTAACGGTCTTAATACTCTTCAATACCTACATCAATAGATAGATTTGGGGTATTTTCATTGTATAAATGTACAAATTTCCATTTTTTTGAGCATATGGTGTCTCGTTTGAGAATTGGGGGTTTTAGGGTTTGTGATGTTGGGAGTTAAATTGGTGGGTTTAAATGATGGTTCGAGAATCCTAGATGTAGAATCATTGGGAAAATTGGAATTAAAAGTGATGATTTAAGAAGTTTGTTTTTTTGTTAAAAATCCTCATTTTCAAAATCCTCATTTTCCTTGAAACCCTAGGTTGATTAATGGTGATAACCAATGAATTGGCCCAAATTGAAAGTAGAGTAATGAAATTGAGATATTGAACTAGATGTGTTCAAGTTTAATTGGAATTTGGAAATGTTTGGGAATTATGTTTAAAATTTGCGAATGAACTTTGTTATAAATGTTGGAATTCATGCTATCATGTAAAGGAAAAATTAGAGAAATGATCTATTAAGGATATGGATGACATGAACTCGATTTTGGAATGTTAAAATGAGTTTCAAGGGTTTATTTTGAATTATGTTGAATTGTGAATGGTGTTAATGAACTAAATGATGTTGTACTATAATGGATTATATTTGAATTACGTGATTTGTGTAGGGTTAGCTACAAGGGCGGACCACGCACCTGAACACTGTGAGTAATAGTACTATAATTGTACATTAATTACCGTTAATAATCATTGTTATTAATATTCTGTTCTTTGTGGGCAATTATGCTAATGCATGTGGGGTTTGAGGCTTATGTAAGCAGTGAAGGATTTAACATACCTCAGTTTGACTCTGAAACTATTTTACATTCTGGGTGTGTTCAATGGTTAGCGGTAATGTATCGATAATGTGTTACAACCTATAAAGTACCCATAATTCTGCACAGAATCGATATGTATCCTATTGTGTGCCGTTATTTAAATGAAGTTGGTGTTATTCTGTTCTAGATAATCATTCTGTTTCAGTATTATGTTCGGTAAATTGTTCCGTTTATGATACGACATAATATGCAATGTTGGTTTAAAACTGATTGTTTTTTGGTATGGAGTAAAGTGTTGTACGGAACTAAGTGCTACACCTTGGTGGGAGCCACCTCTAGAATCCGTACGAGCCACCTCTTGAGTCCATACACTTGTTATTTTTGTTACCCCACGCTTTATGCGTCCTGTTACCACGCTTTACGCGTCCTGTTACCACGCTTTATGCGTTCTGTTATTTTTGTTATTTACGCTATTTCATTGGATTACTGTTATTTCATTATTTACGCTATTTCATTGGATTCATTATTTCATTATTTACGCTATTTACGCTATTCCTGTTATTCCTGTTATTTCTGTTATTTTTGTTATTTCTGGGCTGATGGCCGTTCTGATATGTCGGGACCCATGGTCGTTCTGCATCTGATCTATGGGCTCATTACGTATATACTGGGCTTAAAGCCATTCTGTTACAAAAATTGGACCCATGGCTGTTTTAGAAATAATCACGGAATATAGTTAATCATATGTATCTGCAGTTATATGTTGGATTATTCGGGTTAAGCATTGCATTATTTATGCCCTATTATTCACTGAGTTGGCTCATTATGTATTTTGTCTGTCTGTTCTGTAGGTAATCGCTTTGGGAGTCCGTCTTAACCCTTGATGGTCACCTTTCAGTGTCAACCTCAGTATGCCCAGGCTCCCAGACCAAGTCTATGCATTTATGTCAAGCTTTGTTAAGATTTTGGTTTGCCTTTTATTATTTACCTAAAGTTAAAAGTATGTATATGTTTCCTTCCTATACCAATGTTCGATTATGCGGTCATGTATGTGTATGAGTGTATAAAACAAAAAAATAGTAATGGCTCTCATTAGCGTGATCCTGGCATGTTAAATTTAGCTCAATGGATGTTTTTCTGTGTTACGTCATAATTTTAAATGCTTCAGTTCAGGCCCGATATGATATGTATATCAGGTTAAGTGTCCGTTTCTGTATGGGTCATGCCCGAACTTTTAGGGGCGAGTTTGGGGCGTGACAGTTTATCAGTCTCACATTGCACTTTGTGAAATTAGATTTAGAACCAGGACGAGAGTCTGAACTGTAGGACCAATTCGAGCTCTCCGAGAGAGGGGCGCGAAGAAAGTCGAGCTACAGTTTCTGGCAACCCGGTTGGGGACTTAGAGAACTTGACTCGAACTCATGATATGTGTTTTATCTACATTGTGTTTCTTTGCATTGCATTTGCATTGGTGCGCCTATGTCATAGTGTTTGCCATCTGCTATTCCTGAGCGGTTTTTCGGAGGCTTGCTTGGAAAAGCATGCCATAAGGCTGGCCGATTACGGGTTCTGCCATGTTGGGAACACAGGCCTTGGATCTGGACCACCGCTGTACCGTTTGATCCTCCTTTCACTTCTCGGTGTTAGGAGCAAGAGGTATATTAGGTGGTCTTGCTGAGGCACCCTTTTTGACTAATCAACCTAGTTGCATATCGAAAGCCATAGAGACTATTCCAAACTAGGACAGGTTGCTCACCCGAATGTAGGTTTATTTGAAACCATTTGCTTGCATAGCGAACCCCTAGTTCCTGATGAAATTAGGAAAGGATAACCCTACCCCACCATAGGGGTGTTTTCTCTCTCACTTGCTTGATATGTGCTTTTAGAGTGTGACTCTACAGGAATGTATGTATCAGTTGCAAGTCTGGGTATCAGTTTGAGGGTATTACTTTTAAGGCAGAAATTTGGAGCAGAAATTAGTGTTTGAGTACAGATTGTCCAGCTTATGATTTCAACTGTGTGTTGTCTCTGTCTAAGCTGAGGTGCTGTGCATTTGCTGATTGTTGTTTCTTTTCTTTTTGCTTTATTTTCTTTTTTGCAAGGTAGTATTTTCACAATTACTTCCGACGAGGCAGACACCCCCCGAGCACTCTGGACCAAAGTTAGGTGGATTTACCGATCTGAGGATCTTATTAGAGGACAACCAGTGTTTGCTTCGCTTCCCCCAGTTACTAGACGGAGGACAGTCAGGCATAGATCATCGGTTCAACAGTCGCCAATTCAATGGTCCTTATCTACGTCACCGATGCGTAGTTGGGCCCAGTTTCCTACTTCCACTTCAGAAAGAGAATACACACCGGATCTGATAGATCAGCACCCCTTAGACAGTATGGAGGATATGATGCGTCAACTCCAATAGACCATCGAGGCCATGCAACGAGACGCTACTCGCCAAGTGGAAGTTACTACTCGCCAAACAGAGGTTGTTGCCCAGAAGGATGAACTGATTGCCAAGCTTCAATAGCAACAACAACCACAACAAATAGCAGCTTCTACTTCACATCCACCCCTAGTCAGGGTTCCAATACCCAGGGATACATCTAATGTTCAAGAGAATATGGACATCTGGCAGGGCCAGTTCCACCCCAGACCCCCAAAGCACAGGCCTACCCAATAGAGGCCTCTTTTGAGTTCGAGGTCGACCCCCTACCACCCTAAAAGTGAGCAAGCTTGAAAAGCTTTTAAGAGGGCTGAAGGTGTCAACTCGATCCCAAACATAGAGGACGGCTACATAGATTCAGCGGTGACATTGCCCGATATATTCAAAATGCCTCACATAGACCGCTTCGATGGCTCGGACGATCCTATGGTCCATTTGCAGCTATTCTCAGATATTTTGCGGCCAATGGGTGTCACGCCCTTAAACCTGCCCCTAAAAGTTTGGGCATGACCCATACCAAAACGGACATATACTCTAGTATTCCTAGTATACGGGGCTTAACGGAACCACTAAAAATTAAAATAATATAACAAACTCCATTGACCTACATCTAACATGCCAGGATCACGTACATCATGAATATTATACCATATAGTTACAAGCTAAAATTATACTTCATGCATCAGTTACGTACATACATATACAGTCCCAACCCTATAAACAAAACATGAAAGTCATGTACATTCAACCCAAAGGAGTAATCAAATACAAGTCATCATCTTAGTAAGGCTTCACAAAAGTGCTCTCGTCTAGTGCTCGAGCTTACATAGGTTGACAAAAAGAAACGGATGTCCTGGGTTAGGGTTGACCTCCTGGTTGGTTACCTATAGAAACAGACATATCAAATGAGTGAGTCAAGCTCAGTGAATAGTAATACATAACAAAGTGATGTTTAACTTGAACCGTAGTGAAAGAATACATATAGTCTCATAGCTTCCCAACATTTATTGATCCATAAATTGTGTCTAACATGCTTTGGACAGAAATGAGGATAGAATTATGAACTAAATGCACTTTTCAAATTTTCTTGAAAATGGGTCCCCGCTCGAGCGCCACATTGGCCACTCGAGCGTACTGTACAATTTAACAAAAATGCTGGGAGGTCGATTTTTATGCTCAAGCTGGAATTTCCCCGCTCGAGCGGACAACGAAATCTCTGAAAAACTGCTGAGAGGTTAATTTCCACGCTCGAGCGGACATGAAATTTCTGAAATTTTAACATTTCAATTGAAGTCCCAACCTGGTATCCAAAGCTTCAAACATGTACTTTCGTATATTACTGCAGCAATCACAGAACGGGTCTGAATCTGTACTTATTCATATTGAGCTTAGGTCTTATCTTGGAACATATTGGCTTGGGCATAATGTTTGGCTTAAAGCCCTTGTATAGTGTGGCATAAACTCTTATTCATGGTGGCACGAAGCCCGTAAACATAGTGGCGCAAGGCCCTTAAATAAATTGGCATTGAGCCCTTGTAAATTCTTGTATGAACTCAAGAGGTGTCTCACACGGGTTCTAGCGGTGACTCACATTGTAGCACTTAGTCCCGTGTAGCAGTTCGTTTGATATCGTAGTTACTTATGCCGTATGGCCAAAGGCCCATAATCTTAAAGAATGGATACACTTCATTTTCCCCATTTCTATATATATACACATTAAATCATAAATATAATTACGGATCGTATGTGAATAAAATGCTAATGACAATCATTAGCTATACATATAAAGCATATAATGGTACTACTACTCACTGTGGTGTTGAGATGACGTGCTACTTCCTCCCAGAGTGTGTCCTATACACAAGCAAAACCTGCATATTAGTTCTTTTTTTCCTTGGTACAGTAGTTCCCGATCCATTATGTCACGCCCCAAACTTGCCCCTAAAAGTTTGGGCATGATCGAAACAGAAAAGGACACCTAACCTGATTTCACTTAGGGGCCTGACCAGAAGCTGCACTAATAAGTGATAAAAACTAGAAACTATGTCATCCATTGAGCTACTAAATTATGCCAGGATCATAAACATCTCATGGGACAAGTACATTAAAAGTCAAAATACGTTTGCGAGTTAGGTATTTACATACCTCCACAAAGCCAACCTCGAGGTGGGGTATACAACAAAAATAATAAGTATATGACAACCTAAATCAAAAGTAAAAGAGTAAGCCATCATCTAAGGAACTCCACAAAAAGAGGGTTCCAATCCAAAGCTGGGCTGTGCCTAGGCTGACAAAAGTATGACGACACTGGGTTATGGTCGACCTCCTGGTTGGTTACCTACAAAAACAGACAGAACACAGGGTGAGCTAAGCTCAGTGAACAATAGCACTTATATACATGTAAAACAAAATATCATAACATCCGTGTAGTTAGTCTGCTTCTGTATCCATAGGACAATTTGTTGATTCACAATTTCCCCATTTGGCCCTTGGCCTGAGGAATTCACATATTCACAAATAAAACCATTAAGTTTCATAACTTCACAGCTTATGGTAATGGCCTTCGGCCTCTTATTTTCTTGGTTCACGAGTTCACACACATACACATTTCACATATTGGCCTTTAGCCTCATAATCACATTTCACATATTGGCCATTAACCTCATAATCACATTTCACATATTGGCCATTAGCCTCATAATCACATTTCACATATTGGCCATTAGCCTCATAATCTCTTGGTACACAGATGGCCCTTGGCCACATGAATTCACAAACTTTTTCAGTGTTTCCATAGTTCAGAATATTTCTTGTTTAACACATAACTTCGTGCAATATAGTTCTCACATAAAGAAAATACAGTTCATAATATAAACTAATAACGGATAAAGGTGCATTTAAGCACTATTACTCACAGCGTTGTGACGGCGTGGTAGTTTCTTCCGGAGTGTGCCCTGCACACAATCATAGCTTATAAATTAGTTGTTTTCTTCTTAAATCATTGGGGAATCATTTCGTGCGTCATTACACTTCACATGAATTGATAACCAAATTAAAATCATCAGAAACATATTCTAAAACCATCAGGGAATCAAGCACGCAAAACTGAGCAAGCATACTTCTTTCTGAAAATTAGGCCCTCGCTCGGCGCCATTTGTCGCTCGGCCGATGCAATGCCACAAAAATCTTTGAGGTCGATTTCTCGCTCGGCGGAATTCCTCGCTCGGCGGACGAATAATTCAGAAAAAGCTACGGGAGGGTGATTTTCCCTTCGGCGACAACCCGATTTCGGCGGGCGATTTCAATCCAAAATTCAACAACCAAATCTCATTTTTCATACAATCAAAGGTTAAATTTATGCAATACTTCAACTTAACCATCACCAAAGCATGGATTTAAAGTTGATTACAACAATTTAACCCAACTTAGAAGCTTCAACAACTTATTACTTCCTCAAATTTCAGCCTATTTCTAAGTTCAACAATCATATCACATAATATTAACATATATGCTTGGAATCATGGTATAAAACTAAGGATTGAAGTATAACTTCATACATCATTCAATTTGAAGTGTCAAAGTATACAAATATTGCCAAAACCCTCATAACTCAACATATAACTTCATGAGTCAAACACAACACAAACATAAGTTGTAATCCTTGAGTAGTTATAACAAAACTTGAGTTACCTTAAAGTAATTCACACAAATCCAACAATTTGATGAGCTTCCTTGATGACCCACGATTTCCCTTAATTCTCTTCTTCAACTCTCACGTGTCTCTTTTCTTCTTAACACAAGAGTTGGTCCAAAAATATCTCCTAAGGTGCTATATATATATATAATAGGAGAATAAGACGAATTTCAATCGCTTTAGCATGCCGAAATGAAAATTTCACAGAAAATCCCATTAAAGCTTAAAAATCATGTAGATTCTAAATACCAAATCAATTTCTGAAACTTAAATCTCTAAGATGTCCAATTTCAGATTTAAATGATTCAAATGCAACAGATAGCGTTCTAACTCAACAGATAGAAGTCCATATTTTTTAGTTCCATGCAATTTACCATACTTTCACCTAAAATTTCACAATAGACATTCAAAGACACAGAATAGAGGACTGAAAAGATACCATAATTATATACGAGGGTCGGGGTATTACACATTACACTTCCAATGAATTATAATTATCTTAAGCTCATCAAAATATCATCTAAACATAGCAGAGGGTCGAGCACAGAAAAGAGAAGAAATAATTTTTCTTCTTCTCCGCTCGAGCGGCCGTGCCCCTGTTTTGGCAGATCGAAATTCAACCAAGAAAAACCAGTAATTTCAACACATTCTACATGTAAAACAAGGAGGAATTAATGCAATACATTGACTTAACCTTACTATACCATGACTTATCATCTCAACCACACAAAGTAAACATGATTAGAAGCTTAATCACTCTTTCAACTACTTTTCTTCATAAAACCTAACATCTTGCATATATATATATACTTTCATGGAGTTGGCATAAAACTAAAGATTGAAGTATAATTTCCACATAACACCTAAATTAGGTGACAAAACAACCTATTAATGAGCATAACTTGTTAATCACACCAAAAATACAACTCTCCCTTACAACCCTAGTAATTCCATATAAAATTGACAACCCTTCCTCACAATTGGAAGGAGAACTTCTTACATGATCAAGAGGAAGCTTGTACGAGGTGAATTTACCATACCTTAAGTTCAAGATTTACACCCTTCACAAGGTTTCTTGACCCTCTTCTTGAAGACTTTCCTTAAGAGCCCTTTTCTTCCCTAATTTCCCTCTCTCACGAGATTTCTTCTTGAATTGAGTATAAGTTCATGTTCAAGCAATATATAATATGTGAATAAGGACAAAATTCAATCGTTTAATCATTCCGAAATTGAAATTCTGTAAACATGCTTAATATTACTTAAAAATTATGCTGATCATAGATGTATAATCAATTTCAGATATTTAAACCTTTAAGGCTTCCAATTTCTGAGTCAAAGATTTTAAGTGTAACAGATACGTTTCTTGAGGGACAGATAGACTTCCTTAAACATGGATTTACTTTCATAACTTTAATATTCTAGAGAATTTCACAGTAAACATTTAAATGCCCAAAAACAAGGACTGAAAATATATCAGAAAACATGTACGAGGGTCGGGTTATTACACTCTCCCCCCCTCCCCTTAAATAAGTTTGGTCCTCCAAACTTGTTTTACCTTAGGATTTAAACAGGTGTGGATATTGGTGTTGCATTTCCTTTTCTTTTTCCCATGTTGCGTTAGTTCTGTAATGCTCTTGCCACTCAACTTTTATCATTGGAATTTCTCGGTTTCGTAATTGTTTTACTTGCCGATCCAAAATTCGGATTGGTTTCTCTTCATAAGTTAGCTTGTCATCCAACTTAATTTGGTGGTAGTCAATAACATGAGACGGATCCGGGAGATATCCGCGAAGCATAGAGACATGAAACACGTTATGTACTTTACTCATATTTGGCGGAAGGGTAAGTCGGTAAGCTACCGGACCCACTTTCTCAAAAATTTGGAATGGACCTACATACCGGGGTGTTAACTTACCCCTTCTCCCGAATCTCGGATGCCCTTTCAGCGAAGTGACTTTTACAAAAACATGACTATCCACTTCAAATTCCAAATCCCTCCGTCAGTTATCTGCATAACTTTTCTGTTTACTTTGCGCAATTTTCAATCTTTCCCGAATAGTTTTAACCTTTTCAGTGGTTAACTGAACAATTTCAAGGCTTAGCAAGGATTTATCTCCAACTTCGGACCAACATACTGGAGACCGACACGGTCTTCCATACAGAGCTTCATAGGGTGCCATGTCAATACTTGAGTGGTAACTATTATTGTACGCAAATTCTACCAACGGTAGGTGGGTTTCCCAACTTTCTTGAAAATCCAACACACACATTCGGAGCATATCTTCTAGGGTCTGTATCGTTCTCTCGGATTGACCGTCGGTCTGAGGATGGAAAGCTGTGCTAAATTTCAATTTTGTACCCATTGCTTCTTGTAAACTTTGCCAAAATCTGGAAACAAACTTTCGATCTCTATCTGATACAATGGAGACTGGAATACCATGAAGCCGGACAATTTCATTCATATAGATTACCGCCAATTTATCTGCATTATATTGAGTCTTTACTGGTAAGAAGTGAGCGGACTTAGTTAATCGGTCCACAACGACCCATATTGAATTCATCCCCCGAGGTGTCCGTGGTAACCCCACAACAAAATCCATAGTCAAATGTTCCCATTTCCATTCTGGGATGGGAAGAGGTTGCAATAACCCTATTGGTCTCTGATGCTCTACTTTTACTTGTTAGCATTGCAAACACTTAGAGACAAACTCTACGATCTCCTTTTTCATACTTGGCCACCAAAAATTTTGCTTCAAATCTCGGTACATTTTGGTACTCCCTGGATGCATTGAGAACCTTGAGGTATGTGCGTCTTTCATCTGTTTTTGCTTAAGATTTAACGCATTGGGGACACAAATTCGGTTTTGAAATTTAAGCACTGAATCTACCAAACTGAATCCTGACTTTGGTTTTGTTCCTAACTCATCACATATCTTCCTTAGGGTTTCATCTTCTATCTGATGTAACTTAATTTCCTCAGGTAAGGTTGGTTGGGCCACCACTGCTGCTATTAAAGCTTCCTGTCCATGTAACATAAGGTCCACTTCCATTTTAGCCAATTCATCTGCCAATTCCATTTGCCCTGTAACCAAATTTGCTAAAGTCCACATACTTTTTCGACTGAGCGCATCCGCAACTGTGTTGGCCTTGCCAGGATGATAATGGATCTGTAAATCATAATCTTTAATAAGTTCCAGCCACCGTCGCTGCCGCATATTCAGCTCTTTTTGCGTGAAAAGGTACTTGAGATTCTTGTGGTCAGTACATACTTCGCAGGTAGTGTCATACAAATAATGTCTCCATATTTTCAAAGGAAGGATTACCGCTGCTAGCTCCAGATCATGCGTGGGATAATTCTTCTCATGGGGTTTCATTTGGCGAGAGGCATAAGCGATAACTCTCCCTCGTTGCATAAGTACACAACCAAGGCCTTTATGAGAGGCATCACTATAAATTACAAACCCTTCGGTCCCAGAAGGTAAGGCCAATACTGGTGCTGTAGTCAACTTTATCTTCAATTCTCAGAAGGCAGCTTCCCATTCTTCTGTCCATTCAAATGTAACCCCTTTTTGTGTTAGCTGTGTAAGCGGTACAGTAATTTTTTGAAAAATCTTGAACAAACCGTCTGTAATAGCCGGCTAACCCCATAAAACTATGCACTTCAATCACATTAGTAGGAGTTGGCCAATTCACAATTGCCTCAATCTTGTGTGAGTCGATAGAAACTCCTTCCTTAGTGATAACATGCCCCAGAAACGCCACCTCTAGTAGCCAAAATTCACACTTCTTCAGCTTCGCATACAGTTTCTTTTCCCGGAGGGTTTGAAGGACCAATCGAAGATGATTCTCATGAGCTTTTACAGTCTTTGAATATATGAGAATATCGTCAATAAAAACCCCCACAAATTCATCCAAGTAAGGCTCAAAGACGCGATTCATCAAATCCATAAAGGCTGCTGGGCGTTAGTAACTCCAAAGGGCATAACCAGAAATTCATAATGACCATAACGAGTTCGAAAGGTTGTCTTCTCAATATCATCAGCCTTCACCTTTAATTGATGGTAGCCGGACCGTAGATCAATCTTAGAAAAGACTTGTGCTCCTTGAAGTTGGTCAAATAAATCATCAATTCTTGGCAAAGGATATTTATTCTTGATTGTTACCTTATTAAGTTCCCTGTAATCGATACAAAGCCGAAGTGTTCCATCCTTCTTTTTCACAAACAGAACTAGTGCACCCTACGGAGACACACTCGGGCGGATAAATCCCTTTTTCCAGCAAATCTTGCAACTAAATTTTCAATTCCTTCATCTCAACTGGTGACATTCTATACGGAGTCTTAGAAATGGGTTGAGTCCCCGGTACTACTTCAATTGTAAACTCTATTTCCCGGTCTATTAACTGCCTTGGTAATTCTTCTGGAAAGACATCCGGAAATTCACAAATAACCGGGATTATATCAGTACCCCCATTCACCACTTTCTCTTCCACCACACTACACAAATACCCTTGGCACCCTTTTTGAATTAACTTACAAGCCTTTACTGCTGAAATCAAATATGGTGGAGAAGTCACCTCCTCCCCCTGAAATATAAATTATGCTTGATCCGGAGGGTGGAAACTCACTTGCTTAGTCAAACAGTTTATAGTTGCACTATGTTCACTCAACCAGTCCATCCCCAGTACAATATCAAAATACATCATATCGAAAGGTATTAAGTTAGCGTATACCCGAATATCCCCAAGGTGGAGTTCACAAGCAGAATATATAGAAGTACAAATCGCAGAATCCCCCAACGGTGAAGACACACATAGCATATATGATAATACTTCCTCAGATGTATTTAACTTAAGAGCAAATAGTTTTGACACAAAAGAATTGGTAGAAGCGGAATCAAACAATACACAAGCAGAATGACCGTGAACCATAAATGTACCTAACACCACTGTCGCCGCCTTTTGCACATTTCCCGAAACCAATGCAAATACCCTACCTTGTCTCGCAGTGTCTTTGTTGTTAGTAGCTTTGACCAGTGCCTTGGTATTACTAGTTGGTGCAGACCCCACTAAACTGGTAGTGGCCCTATTGCTATGTTGTGGTTGCTTCCTCTGAGGACAATCCCTTATCACATGACCTGTCTTTCCACACTGAAAGCAGGCTCTAGACTTCCGATGACATATCCCACGGTGTTTCTTCCCACACTCCACACATACAAGAATTGAATCTTGATTAGGGGTAGAAACATTTGAAGCCCATGAATTTTGTTTCTTATTTGGTGGAGTAGTTGCCTCCTTCAACCATTGATTATTTTGCCTTTTCCCCTTCCATTCAGTAATTTGGTTTTGTGCGGCAATATTCCCTTCTACTATAACGGCCCTCTCCAACACTTCTACATAGGTAGGCAACTTCAACATATTAACTCAGTCCAAAATAACACCCTGTAATCCCCCTTCGAATTTTCGTGCCTTCTTATAGTCCGTGTCCACTATGTGAGGTGCGAACCGGGCCAACTCGGCAAATTGGGCTTCATACTCAGCAATAGTCTTGTTCCCTTGCCTAAGGGTTTCGAATTCAGTCACCTTTTTATCTCGCATACTTTGTGGAAAATATTCATCGTAAAATATCTCCAAGAACCTGTCCCTTGTCAATCTTTGATGTATAGTTCTCGTAAGCATCCACCACCTCTGCGCTTCATCCTCGAAAGTGAATGTAGCCAGTTGCACCTTCTGAGCTTCGGTACACGGAAAGACTTCAAATAACTTCTCTATTCCCAACACCCATGCTTCAGCTTTCATGGGTTCTATTCCTCCTTTAAAGGACAGCGGTTTCATCTTTTTAAACTCTTTGATAAGGGTAATAGTTCGATCTTCAGCCTGGAAATCTTGCACTGCCGGTGGAGGCACCGGTGGTGGTGGTGGTTGCTCTTGTGGCTGTAGCTGCTGTTGTGGCTGCTGTTGTTGTTGTCGTAAGGTCTCCGCCATTTCCATAATCATTCTATCCATCATATCCAGCCGTGCAGTAGTAGCATCTTCGGTATCTTCGGTCCTTGTTCTCACCATTGTCTGCACAACAAGCAATTATATACAATAGACATATTCAAAATTGTTAACCTTATCAGAGTACTCATAACGTTGCCATCGAACTTTCATATACTTTCAGGATGCTATGCAAGATGCCTAAAACTTTTCTAGACACCCTAGAGCTCAATGGGTCCGTGTGTGAGATAGCAATTTGTGCTCTGATACCACTTGTTACGCCCTTAAGCCTGCCCTAAAAGTTTGGGCTTGACCTATACGAAAACGGACATATACTCTAGTATTCCTAGTATACGGGGCTTAACGGAAGCACTAAAAATTAAAATAATATAACAAACTCCATTGAGCAACATCTAACATGCCAGGATCACGTACATCATGAATATTATACCATACAGCTACAAGCTAAAATTGTACTTCATGCATCAGTTACGTACATACATATACAGTCCCAACCCTATAAACAAAACATTGAAGTCATGTACATTCAACCCAAAGGAGTAATCAAATACAAGTCATCATCTTAGTAAGGCTTCACAAAAGTGCTCTCATCTAGTGCTCGAGCTTACATAGGTTGACAAAAAGAAACGGACGTCTTAGGTTAGGGCTGACCTCCTGGTTGGTAACCTACAGAAATAGGCATATCAAATGGGTGAGTCAAGCTCAGTGAATAGTAATACATAACAAAGTGATGTTTAACTTGAACCGTAGTGAAAGAATACATATAGTCTCATAGCTTCCCAACATTTATTGATCCATAAATTGTGTCTAACATGCTTTGGAAAGAAATGAGGATAGAATTACGAACTAAATGCACTTTTCAAATTTTCTTGAAAATGGGTCCCCGCTCGAGCGCCACTTTGGCCGCTCGAGCGTACTGTACAATTTAACAAAAATGCTGGAAGGTCGATTTTTACGCTCGAGCTGGAATTCCCCGGCTCGAGCGGACAACGAAATCTCTGAAAAACTGTTGAGAGGTTAATTTCCACACTCGAGCGGGACTTTCCCCCGCTCGAGCGGACCATGAAATTTCTGAAATTCTAACATTTCAATTGAAGTCCCAACCTGGTATCCAAAGCTTCAAACATGTACTTTCATATATTACTGCAGCATTCACATAACGGGTCTGAATCTGTACTTATTCATAATGAGCTTAGGTCTTATCTTGGAACATATTGGCTTGGGCATAATGTTTGGCTTAAAGCTCTTGTATAGTGTGGCATAAACTCTTATTCATGGTGGCACGAAGCCCGTAAACATAGTGGCGCAAGGCCCTTAAATAAATTGGCAGTGAGCCCCTGTAAATTCTTGTATGAACTCAAGAGGTGTGTCCCACGGGTTCTAGCGGTGACTCACATTGTAGCACTTAGTCCCGTGTAGCACTTTGTTTCATATCGTAGTTACTTATACTGCATGGCCAAAGGCCCATAATCTTAAAGAATGGAGACACTTCATCTTCCCCATTTATATATATATACACATTAAATCATAAATATAATTACGGATCGTATGTGAATAAAATGCTAATGACAATCATTAGCTATACATATAAAGCATATAATGGTACTACTACTCACTGTGGTGTTGAGATGATGTGTTACTTCCTCTCGAAGTGTGTCCTGTACACAAGCAAAACCTGCATATTAGTTCTTCTTTTCCTTGGTACAATAGTTCCCGATCCATTACGCTTCCAGTGAATTATAACTATCTTAAGCTCATCAAAATATCATCTAAACATAGCAGAGGGTCGAGCACACAAAAGAGAACAAATAATTTTTCTTCTTCTCCGCTTGAGCGTCCATGCGGAGCGTCCATGACTCTACTCGAGCGGCTGTGCCCCTGTTTTGGCAGTTCGAAATTCAACCAAGAAAAACCAGTAATTCCAACACATTCTACTTGCAAACACAAGGAGGAATTAGTGCAATACATTGACTTAACCTTACTATACCATGACTTATCATCTCAACCACACAAAGTAAACATGATTAGAAGCTTAATCACTCTTTCAACTACTTTTGTTCATAAAACCTAACATCTTGCATATATATATACTTTCATGGAGTTGGCATAAAACTAAAGATTGAAGTATAATTTCCACATAACACCTAAATTGGGTGACAAAACAACCTATTAATGAGCATAACTTGTTAATCACACCAAAAATACAACTCTCCCTTACAACCCTAGTAATTCCATATAAAATTGACAACCCTTCCTCACAATTGGAAGGAGAACTTCTTACATGATCAAGAGGAAGCTTGTACAAGTTGAATTTACCATACCTTAAGTTCAAGATTTACACCCTTCACAAGGTTTCTTGACCCTCTTCTTGAAGACTTTCCTTAAGAGCCCTTTTCTTCCCTAATTTCCCTCTCTCACGAGATTTCTTCTTGAATTGAGTATAAGTTCATGTTCAAGCAATATATAATATGTGAATAAGGACAAAATTCAATCGTTTAATCATTCTGAAATTGAAATTCTATAAACATGGTTAATATTACTTAAAAATTATGCTGATCATAGATGTATAATCAATTTTAGATAATTAAACCTTTAAGGCTTCCAATTTATGAGTCAAAGATTTTAAGTGTAACAGATATGTTTCTTGAGCGACAGATAGACTTCCTTAAACATGGATTTCACTTTCATAACTTTCATTTTCCAGAGAATTTCACAGTAAACATTTAAATGCCCAAAAACAAGGACTGAAAATATATCAGAAAACATGTGCGAGGGTCGGGTTATTACAATGGGCCTATCTTGATTCTAGAAGCTATCCTCTTTGGCCGAACCCTGTCGGGTATCGCGGCTATTTGGTATGCCAAATTGGAAGATTCTGCGATGAGGAGCTGGGAGGCCTTTGTCGCGTAATATTCCTATAACACTCAAATCGAGGTCACAACTCGTGGTCTCGAGGCTACTTGTCCAGAGCCGAAGGAGGGCTTCTCAGATTTCGTCACTCAGTGGAGGGCCAAGGCCTCCATAATGACAACCCGACCAATTGAAAAGATCAAATCTAGATGGTGGTTCGCAACTTGCAACCGATGCTGCTGCAAAAGATGATTGTCTTACCCCTCCCTACATTTGTCAACCTCCATGAGATAGGGGTGCAGATAGAGGATGTGATGAAACAGGGTCTGATTGACCATGAAAAAGAGCAGCCCAAGAGGGCCTTTATACATAGTTCAAATGTGGCTACGCGTAGTAACGCAGCTGTAAGGACTTCTGATGTTCGTATCGCCACCACCACACCGAAAACAGCCACCGCTTTTACCGGTACATTCGGAACCAGTTCACAACCTGCAAAGTACCCACCCCGGGGCCAGAGGGTTTTTACCCCACTTTACATGTCTCTATCAGTGGCCTTGAGGGACCTAATTAGAAAGGGGCATTTAAAGCCCCTAGAGCCACGCCCATTGCCTAATCCCCTCTCTCCTACACATAACCGGGCGAAGTACTGCGCCTTCTACCAGCAGCATGGTCGTGACACCGACCTATGCTTCAGACTCCATCACAAGATTCAGGATCTCATCGACAACAAAGTGATAGTGCCTCTTGAGAAGCCAAACGTCACGACAAATCCCCTCCCACCACATAACCAAGCCCCTCAACCTAGGCAAGTAAACCTTATCCAAACAATGGCTGTTCCATATGACCCCAACATATACATCACTCCCTTCCACCTGTCTAAGCTGGCGTTGTTCATCCCAGAAAGCACAGACTTGTGCATGATGAGCACGTCCATATCCCAACCCAAGCCAGTGGTGGTGACTATGGAAGACAAAGTCAGGGTGACCTTGGAGGAGAATCGGAATGTTGGTTCAGAACCTGAGGGATCTGAAACTTAAGAGAGGAGGATTACAACCCTTGCAGCTATATTGCACCTGCCGATCAACCCAAGTCAAAGGTGGAATTACCAAGGGGAATGGAGATCAACGTAGTCCGGGAGGACAGGCCAAGCCAGGGACTGGATGACTTAGTGGAGCTTGACGAGGATATCAGTAATCTGCAATTCTTTGATGAACATGATCCAGAGAATGTACAGATTGGCTGGTTTGACTTGAATGGATTTGTGGATAATACGAGGTGGCTTGGTGATGAGCTGGATGTTGATGAGGGGTCTCAAGAAAAGCTGGAATAGTTGGAAGCAGGAACCGCTACGAGGGTCGAAACGGCCGAGGACGAGGGGAAATTGCTAGAGAGCACCGGTACGAAGAATTTTTCTCGAGAATTGAACAGTGTTTGTATAGCCGATACGGAGCAGGAGGCCGCATGTATACTCGAGTTTCTTTGTGCGCCCCCCTTTCGGAGAGGCGTGAATAGGTCCTACAGTTTGGACTCCTGTCACGGTTCTAAATCTAATGTCACAAAGTGCAATGTAAGATTGACAAATCACCAAAGAGTTTAATCTGACAAATCATTTTGGAAAATCAGATTTTGAATCAAATAATGCCAAAACTGGACTACTTTGCCAGATTACAGAGTCGCCACCGAAATATTTTGTTTTTGGGAAATTTAGGAAACCCTGACTCGTGCCAAAGGCCACGTGTCCGTCATCACCAAAGTTGCCTCGGCTTGGGAACTTGGGTATGAGGGGGAAAGGTCATGGAATGAGCAACCCCGCTCGCCCGATCAAAGATTGGCCTCTACTAAGCATGATATGTTGTTTTATAAACACATGTGTTCTTGTCCGGTTATTAGCTAACATTACTATGTGACGCACACATGAGCAAGTATAGACTAAATCACAAGATGGAACAAAACAACTCATGTTTGTTTTCGAAAATGGTTTGAAATTGCTACTCGCAAGTGGGCTAAAGCGCGGATTTGCCACCTAACATGCTGGGCTTAAAACATGATTTTGCCATTTCGCAACGTGGGCTTGAAACTCACATTCGTCGAATTGTTCCAATTCAAGCAAAAGCGCCTTCATCCATAGGCACTCATGCAATTAATCATTTAAGCACATAGCCTCATGGCAAGCATGCTCTCATGGCAACACTCACATTCATGCAAGTATGCTAAAGCTTAAAGACTCACCGAATACTCCAAGCCAAAACAAAAACTAGTTAGAAATAATGCATGATCCTAACTATGTTTAAGATGCCTAATGCAACACATGCAATAATGCAACTAAATAAGCTCGGCTATCTAAGATGGCATATGAATGCAACAATTTGATAACGTGCTTTTGAAACACATAGTCAAATAAGTATTGAATTGACAATGCATTTTCAATGATGCACCGAGCCCGATGCATGCAAAACAAATGAATGATGCACACATGCAAGCATAAGGTATGCTAATCAAAATATGCCCTAATCTAACCAGCTAAAGCGATTAAATAAAAGGGAGAAAGACTTGGGGTTGGAAGATATGCACACACGCACGCACACTTATTACAACATTGTGCCCTCGCGAAGAAGGGTCCGAATAAATAAGCTAAGCTACACTGAGCTAAGCTAATTATTACAAACCAACTCATTAACTATTCTAGCTAATTAATTATAACAAATTCGATTTTAATAACTAGTTACACAAACTAATTAAGTACAATAATCAAATTGAATAATTAGCTATTCTAACTAATTAAAGCAATTAAATGGAAATGGCCTCGAGGGTGAGAGATGCATGCATGCTTGGTTGCCTTCCTCCCGAAAGTCCACCTCCTTGCCTTTGCAGCCTCTGTTTGCACTTTTTCTAACCTCTGAGAATTGTGCCAACTTTCAGAACAACTCTACTCCACCACAGGAACATACTGATGCAAAATTCACTGATGGCCAATCGGCCACAATTGATGGCTATCGGCCACTATTGGTGGCCAATCGGCTTCTTTGATGGCCGGTCGGCTGGTACTGGTGGCCGGTCAGCCACTACTTCCCTGAACTTCCTCCTTTTGCTGCAACAGAGAGCAAACAAAGGCAAGACAATGTATTCTCTAAGGAATGTGTGTACTGCCACTTTCCTTATCATTTCTCAAGCCCAAAGGAGTGTAGCACTTGGCTCTCAAGCCACCAATCAAGCATTTTCAATGCATGATGGGCAAAGAACCAAGCTTGTACAAGCTTAATGAATGCACACATAGGACTCGAAAGGCTACCACCCTATCATGCATGATCAAGGGTAACGACGACCAAGAAACGTGACACGTTTCATCACTACGAGTATGAAACGTCCCACATTTCTTGTGTTTGGATTAACGTCTGATCCAAAGACATGCAATGCAACACAAATGCTTATCTTTCACAATTTTAACTTGGTTCAATTCTTGTTTATACATTTTAAATTACCGATTAATCCTTTAATCGATTAAGTCCAATGTGAGAGTCCTCTAATGGGAAAGATGGCCTCAGCCACAAGCACCTTGAGCATGAAAGAAGCCTCATGCTTTTGGTTAGTAGAAACCCTCAAGAGAAGGCTAAAACCATTAGGCATGAGAGGCTCAATTCCATGCTCAAGCCAACAAGGGGCTTAAGACCACTTTCAAAGCAAATGAAAGAGTGAAGCATGGCGGAAGATTGCAGAAATTGGAACACTAAAATAGCATGCAAAAGACACTAAATCATGCAATCAATATATGCACAACATGTTCGAAGCCAAAAATAACAAAGCTAGTGAAGTGCATTACACTAGAAGCATGCAATATCAAGCTCAAATGATCAAACTAGCTCAAAATAGAGCTATATCATGCCAAAACAGTGGCCTAAACATGCTGAAACTTAGGCACAAAAGGCAAGAAAAACATGCTCGCATGTTAGCTCACAAACAAGACACAAAGCACAACTCTCAAAAGCAATGAAAGAGTGGAATATGTGAGAGTGTGACAGTGATATATTCTTTGAAATTACATGTTAACTGATGCTATGGCATGCAAACAACCCAAGCAAAGCATGCTAGAGACTTCAAAACACAAAGCTAGTGAAGCCAACTATACTATAGCCATACAAAGCAAGCCGCAAAGGACCAAGACCACTCAAAAAAGAGTTAAAGCATGCTAAATTAGAGGCAAAAACATGTTGGAGTCAAGCTAATACAAGATAGAATGATAGGCTAAAACATCAAGTGTGCTAGGCTAGTAAGTATGATTGAACTACAAGTGAAAGATGCAAGCAACAAGTGGCCAAACCAGCCAAAAATAGAGCTTAAGAATGTCAAAATAAAGCCAAAAACATGCTTGAACTATGCTACAAAAGAGTAGAAAAGCATGCTCAAATACTCGGCCATCAACACATGCAAACAAGAGACAAGGAGGGGAGGCCACCCCCTCTTATTTTGAATCGCAAAACCAACTTTTTGCCACTGAAAATCCCCTGGATTTTAGTGGTTAGAAGGAAAAAAATAAGTTGTTTGAAAAGCTTTAAAAGGGAGCTCAACACTGAGAAAATATGCAACAAAAGAGGGAGGACCACCCCTAACCCTAAAAGGGGCTTAAACCATTATTTTTAGACCTTAAAAACAAAGGTTTTTGTAGCTGAGAGTTAGGCCAAAAACAGCATGCAAAGGTGGCCAAACAATGAATGACACAAAGCTTAAAAAAAGGGGGTAAAGCCTTACCCATGAAGAACAACAGCAAACAGGAACTTTCTAAGCCAAAGCCAGCCTTAAAGAACTCCAATAAGACCTCCAAGAACCTCAGCCACAAGGTAGTCTAATTTGGTTAAGTGGTTGTATGCAAATATGTGAAGAAAACTCACTTTCAAGCACAATATATATATATATAGAATTCTAGAGAGAGACGGGAAATTTTTCTCCTAAAATTTCTAAGCCTCAAAAAGTGGGGAGAGTCCTCCCCTTTTATAGAAAATACCAACTGTGGGGAAGTGATTTGTTGGAAATACTCTTCGAATCCGAAAAGACGCTCTTGATTCTCAGCTAGTCACCTGCAAAGACAAATATTCCGGTCGGGGGTGCCAGGATTAGCACTCCGACGGGTAAGTCAGTTCCTCTACTTAAGAAAGCTTGTTTACTAAGTTTAATGAAGTGTATTTTTTTTACCTGCCATTCCAAGAACGCTGCTTCTTAATTTATAGCTATTCCTCCTGAGGCCTCGGGGCCTGAGCTTGGTTTTCAATCATTATCTGTTCTTATATTCGGCCCCCAACGATCTTTATTAATCGGCTTACGTATCATATTCGGCCCATCCTATACTTGCAGGATGGGGCCGATTAAAATTTGCTGGACGCCCGGTTAATGTCAGCACTAAGACGTGCCCCTTCCGATTTATCCGTATATTCGGCTCCCACAATTGCCCCCTGAACTCCCTATTGACGGTAGTTAATCGGCGTGTTTGGTTTAGAATTCGAAAAGTCCTTTAGATCAGGAGGCTTCGTGCATCCCAAGGCGTCAGAAAATGTCAGAAGGGGCACGCCTTTTCGTTTATCATTACACTTTCCCGCTTCATTCATGCGTCCCTCGCATTTATTGCGATTTGAAACTTCAGTCCCTTTTTGGTGCACATTTCGTCGATCATCTGATACGTTTGGACCGGCAGCGCGCATCTCTTCTCTCACCCGCATTTTCTGCAACTTTTGTCCGTCTACCTTTGCCTCATCTACTCCTCGTAAGTTTTCTTCTCTTTTCTTTGTAGCCTTATTCTCTATTTATCATTTTTTACTTTCGGCGAAGCCTTGGACCTCCGTCGAAATGGCTAAACACCTGAAAGACCTCCTTTCCGAGAGTCGCATTTCTAGATTCCGGCGACATTTTTCCATTCCCGATGACGTCCATCTAAATCTTGTAACAGACAGTACTTTGGATATGGAAAGGGAGGATCAGAATACAATCGTATTCCCCCTCCTGTCCATAGCGGAAGGAGTCCGTTTCCCTACATCCATTGCTTAGGGTCGTCGCCGCTGAGTCGATTCCTTCTCATTAACGTAAATTTCTTTCGAATCATTATGGGTGTTATAGAGTTGAATCAGCGTCTCAGGATCAATCTTGGAATTCTTGCTATTCGGCACTGCTATTCTTTAGCCAAATCCTCTGGTCGGCTGGGTCGGTACTTCCTTAGGGCCAAAGATACTGACCATCATTTGGTGACTATGCTTGCCAGTTCTGGTAAGAGGGTTGACGATGTAATGGTCAATGTCCGAGGTAATTGGGAGTTCTTTGGCGAAAGGTCGCCTAGACCCTATCCCCAGACATAAGGGTGACCCAGGTTGCCACGTAGTATCTTGTGTTTAATGATTTATCTTTTAATCGGCTTTCTTTCCTTAATCGCTCCTCTTTTGCAGGTAATAAATTGAAGAAGATTCTGACTTGCGCTGACGAAGCGGTCCTTAGAGATATTAAGATTGCACTCAACTACTTTGGCCGCCCAAACGTGCAAAAACAGGGGAGAGCCGCCCACATTTTACTTCGGTACGAGCCAACTTATACCACGTTCTCGGCTGCTGACAATATTCCGATTCCATCCGGCGATCAGCAGCTCTCGGCTCTCATCTTCCCCAGCTACAAGAACCTCAGGCAAATCGGTCTCGAAGATTCTGATTCGGGGCAAGACGCGGAGCCGGAAATACAAGTAGTTGCCGATCCGGCGAGAGAATTTACTGAGGAGGCCGAAGAAGTTGACGAGGCCGTGCGCTCGGCATTTGAGGCTGCCGGACTTGATCAACCTTCACCATCCGCGTCGGGTCGGGCGGAAGTCTCCTCCGGAGACATTTTCGCGAATTTGGGTGACCTACCCGGTGATTTCTTCGAAGGTATGGCGAACGAAAGCCTTTCACAAATGGCGCGTAGGAGAAACGCCGAGCGAATGGCTGCTCGACAAAAGGCCGAGGCCGGCGAATCTGATCCCAGCCTGCCTAAGGCCTCCGTACCCGTTGTTGAAGGGCCGGTTCAGGTTACGCCAGTTGAAACGGAAAAAGGGGGTGAACAGCGGGCCATTGAGGAACGGCAAATTCCGGAGGAGCGCGGCCAAAAACGTAGCACCGAGGGGGAAGCCAGTTCAGAAGCTAGTCCTGACAAGCGGCCCCGCCTCGAGGAGTCAGACGTGGTTGCTTCCTTTGTTATTCAGCCAAAGATCAGAGATACGCCGATTTCTTCCAATGCTTCTGCCATTGAGGATCCGGCCGTTGTGTTGAGCATGGCGGCTTCGATTTCCTTGCCGGCTGATAGTGCAGCCTTTTGCGCCGTGCCGGATATTTTGGCCGTAGCCTTTTCTGTGCAGTCGGCACTCCTGGTAGGAATTATATTTATTTCTGAATTCATTTTTTATAAAGGTATCTAATGATCCCTTATTCCTGCAAACCATCGGTAGGATTGCCGACTTGGGTTGCCGTCTGCATGATGCTCTTGGCAGGGTTGACCGTTTGCAAGCCGAAGTGGAAGGTCAGAAGAGTAGAGCGGAGTTTGAAAAGATGAGGACCGAAATGGAGAGCCTTGAGCGAAGCGGAGAAGGAGGGCTCGCTCTGATAACTGATCGACAACCGAGGCTAGAGCGAATCAGTGAGAATCGCTCAAACTCTCAAAGACGAACTTGCTCAGCGGAGGCTCGGTAGAGGAGGCGGCCAAGGAGAAAGCCGAATCTGACGCTTTCGAGGCGGGAAAGAGCGCCGCTTTCACTGAATATGTTGATGAAGTTCCCAAGTTTGAGAATCGGGGGTTCAAGCATGGGTGGCTCAAAGCCCTTGCTACCGCTGGGGTTACATCGGATTTCCCAATTCCTTGTGAGCAAGTGGATGTCGAGCCACTCGAATCCAACACCGAGGAGTGATTTAGGAGGCGTTTCCTAATTAATTTTTGTTGTTGTTGTTTGTTTTTGTTTTTTTTTTTTTTTTTTTTTGTTTGGTTGGGTGTTGTTGGTCAGGGTAGTTTTCATGTATAAATTGGTTACTAACTTGTACACAATTTATTAATGAACATTTCCTTGTAATGCCACTACTTCCTGTGCACAATGTGTGATTATGTTAATGAAAAGCCTTTTGCTACTTTGCGTAAAATTGTTTGTCACGCCCCAAACCCGCCCCTAAAAGTTTGGGAATGACCTATGCGTAGCCGGACATAACACCTGATATATATATATATAACATACGGGGCCTTATCGGAAGCATAAAGTAGTAATATAATATAGATACCAGAAACATTCCATTGAGCTACTGCTAGCATGCCAGGATCTCATAAAACGTAAACATTTTCATGAGCAAATAAAGCGTGAAACTATATCCTTGAAACATTGGTTACAACCACATATATTCACAGTCCCAGCCCAAACGGGCGTATATAAAAGACCACAAAAGTTATATACAAGAATTTGGGTGGCACTCAAAAGATAAGCAAACATCTCCACGGTTTCATCAAAATAAGTAGCTTGGGTTAGTGCCTGGACACGTAATGGTTGACCAAGGAAAACGGCGTCCTGAGTTAGGATTGACCACCTGCTGAATGACCTACAGAAACAGACATAACTGAGAGTGAGTTGGGCTCAGTGAGTAATAATACATAAATAAAAATACTGTTAACTTGTTCATATTACGTATCACTACGTGAGTCTGATTCTGTGTCACATACATAATGGCCTTAGGCCCAATCTTGTAACATAACTTGGTGGCTATAAGCCCTTGGAAGTGGTGGCACGAGGCCCTTGAAAATGTGGCGTAAGCCCTTGGTAACATGTTGGCACTACGGCCCTTGAAAGTGGCATATAGCCCTTGTAAACTTATTGGCACTTCGGCCCTTGAAAATGGCACTACGGCCCTTGAAAACATGTCGGCATTAAGCCCTTGCAATCTTTACATACTTCACATGGACATTAACATTAACATTATCATACGTTGGACATCAGCTTAAACAGATTACATGCTTAGAACATGAACATATTTTCCTTGATACCTGGACATAATTGTATAACATGTAAAGAGGTATTACTACTCACAGTATTGAGATGGCGTGTTACTTCCTCCTGGTGTGTGTCCTGCACACAGTTAAAGTTGCACATTAGTTTCCTTTTCTTTCTTACTTTATTTCCTGAATTCTTACACTTCATATGCATTTATAACCATTCTAAGATCATCGGAAAAATATTCTAAAAATACCAGAGGAATAAGCATGTAAAACTGAACCACACACAATTTTCTTTGAAACAGTCTTCCGCTCGAGCGCAAGATTGTCCGCTCGAGCAGACAGTGCAATGTTATCAAAAATGCTGAGAGGTTGATATTTACGCTCGAGCGTAAATTTTCTCCGCTCGAGCGGATAGGGTAATTCTGAGGGACTTCTGAGAGATACATTTTCCCGCTCGAGCGGCCCTGACCTCCGCTCGAGTGGACGACAACCCAAATTCAGGGCAGCCCGATTTCACTCCAAAATTCAGCAACCCAAACTCATTTTTCATGCAATCAAGGGCAAAATTCATGCAACACGTCAACTCAACAATACCATAACAAAGATTCTAGCTTGATTATAACAATTTAAGTTAATTTAGAGGCTTCAACAAGTCATCTCTTCCTCAAATCCCACTCTACATTCAAATTCAACAAGTATATCCCATGGCACTATCATGTTTCCATGAAATGATAACATAAAACCAAGGATTTAAGTGTAAATTCATACATCACTTCATTTAAGTGTCAAAGTAGACAATCATTGAGAAACCCTACATCATCAACATAAAATACAACAACTCTTCTTCACAATTGAAATGATGATTCTCATAGATATATAAAATTGAACATACCTTAAGTTTGATCTCCTAATTTCCCCTCAATTTCCTTCCTTTTGAACCTTTTCTTTGTTCTCCTTTTCTCTTCTCTCAAACCCTTAGTTCCTCCCAAAAGATGCTCCACGTTTTTTTTGCCCCAAATCTCAATAAGACTCAAGTATAAATATTCTTAACTAAGCACATAAAAACAAAAATGAATCGTTTAATCATCCCAAAATTAAAATTTCACGAACATGCTTAAAATTACCTAAAAATTATGCTGATCATAAATATATAATCAATTTCTGACAATTAAGCCATTAAGGCCTTCAATTTCTGATTTAAGCATTCCAATGAAACAGATCCTTTCCTTGAGCAACAGATAGACATTCTTATATAGGCATTTCATGTTCTTAATCATAATTTTTCATAACATTTTTCAGCAACATATTAAAAGCGCCAATCAAAAACATAGACGAGGGTCAGGTCATTACACTCTCCCCCCCTTACATAAGTTTGGTCCTCCAAACTTGTGTTACCTTAGGATTGAAACAGGTGTGGGTATTGATGTTGCATTTCTTCCTCTTTTTCCCAGGTTGCGTCAGTTCCATAATGCTCTTGCCACTCAACTTTTACCATGGAAATTTCACGGTTTCGTAATTGTTTTACCTGTCGGTCCAAAACGCGAATTGGTTTTTCTTCGTAACTCAACTTGTCATCCAATTCAATCTGATGGTAATCAATAACATGTGACGGATCCGGAAGGTATCCACGAAGCATAGAGACATGAAACACGTTATGCACTTGACTCATATGTGGTGGAAGGGCAATTCGGTAGGCCACCGGACCAATTCTCTCCAGAATCTGAAAGGGACCGACATAGCGAGGCGTCAACTTACCCTTCTTTCCAAATCTTGGATGTCCTTTCATCGGGGTGACTTTCACAAAAACGTGACTGTCAACTTCAAATTCCAAATCCCTCCTTCGGTTATCTGCATAACTTTTCTGCCTACTTTGAGCCGTTTTCAACCTTTCTCGAATAACTCGAACCTTTTCTGTTGTCAATTGAATAATTTCAGGCCCTAACAGGGATTTATCCCCAACTTCAGCCCAACATACAGGAGAACGACATGGTCTTCCATACAGAGCCTCATAGGGTGCCATGTCTATACTCGAGTGGTAGCTATTGTTGTACGCAAATTCTATCAACGGTAGGTGAGTTTCCCAACTTCCTTGAAAATCCAACACACACATCCGAAGCATATCTTCTAGCGTTTGGATTGTTCTTTCGGATTGACCATCGGTCTGGGGGTGAAAAGCCGTGCTAAACTTTAAGTCTGTACCCAGTGCTTTTTGTAAACTCTGCCAGAATTTGGAAACAAACTTAGGATCCCTATCCGACACAATCGAGACCGGAACACCATGAAGCTTCACAATTTCGTTCACATAAACTTCTGCCAATTTGTCTGCATTATAGTGAGTTTTCACTGGTAAGAAGTGGGCGGACTTCGTTAATCGGTCCACAATGACCAGTTGAATTCATACCCGTGGAGTCCCAGGTACCCCAGCAACGAAATCCATGGTCAAATGCACCCATTTCCATTCCGGGATGGGAAGAGATTATAACAATCGGCGGTTTTTGATGCTCCGCTTTTACTTGCTGACATTGTAGGCACTTGGCGACAAATTCCGCGATCTCTTTCTTCATACTTGGCCACCAAAAATTTTGCTTCAAGTCTCGGTACATTTTCGTACTCCCTGGGTGCATCGCAAACCTCGAGGCGTGTGCATCTTCCATCAATTTTAACAAGATTCATCACATTGGGAACACATATTCGGTTTTGAAACTTGAGCACTGAACCTACTACATGAAATCCCAGTTTTGGTTTTGTTTTTAACTCATCATATATCTTCCTCAAAGTGTCATCTTCCATTTGGTGCACTTTCATTTCTTCAAGCAAGGTTGGTTGGGCGACCACTGCTGCCACTAAAGCTTTTTGACCATACAACACAAAATCCAATTCCATTTTCTCCAATTCAATCACTAATTCCTTTTGCTCTGTCACCATACTTGCCATACTTCCCATATTTTTCCGACTGAGTGCATCTGCAACCGTGTTGGCTTTACCAGGATGGTAACAGATCTGCAGATCGTAATCTTTAAGTAATTCCAACCACCGTCGCTGTCGCATATTCAACTCTTTCTGAGTAAAGAGGTACTTAAGACTCTTGTGATCAGTATAGACTTCGCAGGTAGTGCCATACAGGTAATGTCTCCATATCTTCAAAGCAAAAACTACAGCTGCTAGCTCAAGATCATGTGTGGGATAATTTTTCTCATGGGGTTTCAACTGCCGAGAAGCATAAGCGATGACTCTTCCATTTTGCATCAGTACACAACCAAGCCCTTTGTGCGAAGCGTCACTGTAGATTACAAATCCCTCTGTTCCGGATGGTAGGGCTAAAACTGGTGCTGTTGTCAACCTTGTCTTCAATTCTTGAAAAGCAGATTCTCGTTCTTCTGACCATTCGAATGCAACCCCCTTTTTAGTCAGTTGTGTAAGTGGCACAGCAATTTTTGAAAAATCTTGAACAAATCTCCGATAATAGCCAGCCAACCCCATAAAACTACGCACCTCAGTCACATTTGTAGGAGTTGGCCACTTTATGATTGCCTCAATCTTGTATGGGTCAACGGAAACTCCTTCCTTCGTGATAATATGCCCCAGAAATGCCACCTCTTGTAGCCAAAATTCACATTTCTTCAGTTTTGCATACAATTTCTTTTCCCGGAGGGTTTGAAGTATCAATCGAAGATGAGTCTCATGAGCTTTTACATCCCTTGAGTAGATGAGAATATCGTCAATGAAGACCACTACAAAATCATCCAAATAGGGCTTGAAAACACGGTTCATCAAATCCATAAAAGCTGCCGGCGCATTAGTGACTCCAAAGGGCATAACCAAAAATTCAAAATGACCATACCGGGTTCGAAAAGCTGTTTTCTCAACATCCTCGGCCTTAACTTTTAACTGATGGTACCCAGACCGTAGATCAATCTTGGAGAAGACCTGTGCTCCCTGAAGCTGATCAAAGAGGTCATCGATCCTTGGTAATGGATACTTGTTCTTGATGGTAACTTTATTCATTCCTATAATCAATACAAAGCCGAGTGTTCCATCCTTCTTCTTAACAAACAAAACCGGCGCACTTACGGTGATACACTTGGACGGATGAATCCCTTGTCTAATAGATCTTGCAGTTGCAGTTTTAATTCCTTCATTTCAACTGGCGACATTCTATACGGAGTCTTTGAAATGGGTTGAGTTCCCGGTACCACTTCAATTATAAATTCAATTTCCCGGTCTATCAACTGCCTTGGCAACTCTTCAGGGAAAACGTCCGGAAACTCACAAACCACTGAAATTCTGTTGACATCTTCATTCACCACTTGGTCTTCCAAAATACTGCATAAGTATCCCTGACACCCCTTCTGAATCAATTTACACGCCTTTGCCGCAGAAACCAGGTAAGGTGGAGAGGTCACTTCCTGTCCCTGAACCATAGACTCTGGTTGGCCCGGAGGGTGGAAACTGATCTGTTTAGTCAAACAATTGATAGTTGCACCATTCTCGCTTAACCAATCCATTCCCAGAATGATATCAAAATGAGTCATGTCAAGTGGTAGCAAGTTGGCATATACCCGAATATCCCCAAGTTCAAGTTCACAATTAAAGTAGACTGAAGTACAAAACATAGAATCTCCCAAGGGTGAAGATACGCTGTGAGATAAGACAAATTGTTAACAGGTATATCTAAGTTTGGTGCAAACAATTTTGACACATAGGAATGAGTAGATCCGGAATCAAATAAGACAGAAGCAGAATGGCCATGAACCATAAATGTACCTGACACCACTGTTGTTGCATTCTGCACGTCCCCTGGAACCAATGCAAACACTCTGCCTTGTCTTGCTGTGTCTTTGTTGTTGTTAGGTTTCACCGGTGCCTTAGTGTTCATAGTTGGTGTAGACCCCGCTGAACTAGTAGCAACTCTGTTGCCATTTCGTTGACTTCTTTGGGGGCAATCCTTGATCAAATGACCCGTTTTGCCACAGTGATAACAAGCTCCAGACTTCCATTGGCATACCCCACGATGTTTCTTTCCACATTCTGAACAAGTAGGGATCGCGCCCTGATTAGGAGCAGAACTATTTGTCGCCCCTGAATATTGTTTCTTGTTTGGTGGAGTAATCACTCCCTTTGGCCATTGATTGTTTTGTCTTTTTCCCTTCCACTCGGCAACCCGATTCTGAGCAGCAAGATTTCCCTCAGCGATAACAGCCCTCTCCAAAACTTCTACGTAAGTAGGCAACTTTAACATATTGACACGATCCAGAATTGCTCCTCGTAATCCCCCTTCAAATTTTCGTGCCTTTTTGTAATCTGTGTCCACCATGTGCGGTGCAAACCGAGCTAGCTCATAAATTGGGCCTCATATTCATATGATCTTGTTCCCTTGTCTAAGAGTCTCAAATTCAGTCACCTTTTTATCCCGCATACTTTGAGGAAAGTATTTATCATAAAACAGCTCCAGAAATCTATCCCAAGTTAGCCCTGGATGGGTCGTTCTCGTGAGCATCCACCACCTACGTGCTTCATCTTCTAGGGTGAAGGCAGCCAATGGCACTTTTTGAGCTTCGGTGCAAGGGAAAACTTCAAATAATTTCTCTATGCCCAACACCCAGGCCTCCGCTTTCATCGGTTCTATTCCTCCCTTGAAGACTGGCGGTTTCATCTTTTTAAACTCTTTGGTAAGGGTAATAGTCCGGTCTTCAGCATGGTAATCTGGTGCTACTGGTGGGGGTATCGGTGGTGGTGGTTGTTCTTCTTGTTTATTCTTTCTTTGTTGTTCTTTGTCGTAAAGTCTCAGCCATCTCCATAATCATTCTCTCCATCCTATCCAATCGTGCAGAAGTGGCATCTTCTGGTTCATCTGTCCTTGTTCTCACCATTTCCTGCACAACAAATAATGATATACAGGAAATCTGATTTAAAATTGTTAGCACTGTCAGAGTTTACGTGACGTTGCCATCGCTTTCTCATATACTTTCAGGATGTCATGCAAATGCCTAAAGCTTTCTAGACACCCTAAGCTCAATGGACCCGTGTGTGAGATAGCAACTCGTGCTCTGATACCACTTGTCACGCCCCAAACCCGCCCCTAAAAGTTTGGGCATGACCTATGCGTAGCCGGACATAAGACCTGATATATATATATAACATACGGGGCCTTATCGGAAGCATAAAGTAGTAATATAATATAGATACCAGAAACATTCCATTGAGCTACTGCTAGCATGCCAGGATCTCATAAAACGTAAACATTTTCATGAGCAAATAAAGCGTGAAACTATATCCTTGAAACATTGGTTACAACCACATATATTCACAGTCCCAGCCCAAACGGGCGTATATAAAAGACCACAAAAGTTATATACAAGAATTTGGGTGGCACTCAAAAGATAAGCAAACATCTCCACGGTTTCATCAAAATAAGTAGCTTGGGTTAGTGCCTGGACACGTAATGGTTGACCAAGGAAAACGGCGTCCTGAGTTAGGATTGACCACCTGCTGAATGACCTACAGAAACAGACATAACTGAGAGTGAGTTGGGCTCAGTGAGTAATAATACATAAATAAAAATACTGTTAACTTGTTCATATTACGTATCACTACGTGAGTCTGATTCTGTGTCACATACATAATGGCCTTAGGCCCTATCTTGTAACATAACTTGGTGGCTATAAGCCCTTGGAAGTGGTGGCACGAGGCCCTTGAAAATGTGGCGTAAGCCCTTGGTAACATGTTGGCACTACGGCCCTTGAAAGTGGCATGATGCCCCTGGAAGTGGCATATAGCCCTTGTAAACTTATTGGCACTTCGGCCCTTGAAAATGGCACTACGGCCCTTGAAAACATGTTGGCATTAAGCCCTTGCAATCTTTACATACTTCACATGGACATTAACATTAACATTATCATACGTTGAACATCGGCTTAAATAGATTACATGCTTAGAACATGAACATATTTGCCTTGATACCTGGACATAATTGTATAACATGTAAAGAGGTATTACTACTCACAGTATTGAGATGGCGTGTTACTTCCTCCTGGTGTGTGTCCTGCACACAGTTAAACTTGCACATTAGTTTCCTTTTCTTTCTTACTTTATTTCCTGAATTCTTACACTTCATATGCATTTATAACCATTCTAAGATCATCGGAAAAATATTCTAAAAATACCAGAGGAATAAGCATGTAAAACTGAACCACACACAATTTTCTTTGAAACAGTCTTCCGCTCGAGCGCAAGATTGTCCGCTCGAGCGGACAGTGCAATGTTATCAAAAATGCTGAGAGGTCGATATTTACGCTCGAGCGTAAATTTTCTCCTTCGGCCAGACGGAGGGTAATTCGAGGACTTCGAGAGATACATTTTTCCGCTCGGGCGGCCCTGACCTCCGCTCCGGCGGGCGACAACCCAAATTCAGGAGGCCGATTTCACTCCAAAAATCAGCAACCCAAACTCATTTTCATGCAATCAAGGGCAAAATTCATGCAACACGTCAACTCAACAATACCATAACAAAGATTCTAGCTTGATTATAACAATTTAAGTTAATTTAGAGGCTTCAACAAGTCATCTCTTCCTCAAATCCCACTCTACATTCAAATTCAACAAGTATATCCCATGGCACTATCATGTTTCCATGAAATGATAACATAAAACCAAGGATTTAAGTGTAAATTCATACATCACTTCATTTAAGTGTCAAAGTAGACAATCATTGAGAAACCCTACATCATCAACATAAAATACAACAACTCTTCTTCACAATTGAAATGATGATTCTCATAGATATATAAAATTGAACATACCTTAAGTTTGATCTCCTAATTTCCCCTCAATTTCCTTCCTTTTGAACCTTTTCTTTGTTCTCCTTTTCTCTTCTCTCAAACCCTTAGTTCCTCCCAAAAGATGCTCCACGTTTTTTGCCCCAAATCTCAATAAGACTCAAGTATAAATATTCTTAACTAAGCACATAAAAACAAAAATGAATCGTTTAATCATCCCAAAATTAAAATTTCACGAACATGCTTAAAATTACCTAAAAATTATGCTGATCATAAATATATAATCAATTTCTGACAATTAAGCCATTAAGGCCTTCAATTTCTGATTTAAGCATTCCAATGAAACAGATCCTTTCCTTGAGCAACAGATAGACATTCTTATATAGGCATTTCATGTTCTTACCCATAATTTTTTCATAACATTTTTCAGTAACATATTAAGAGCGCCAATCAAAAACATAGACGAGGGTCAGGTCATTACATTGTTGCTCAAAGCCTTTTGCTACTTTGCGTAAAATTGTTGCTGAGTTTCAGCTTTTAGGGATTTAATATCCTGTGTCATCATTGATTTGTCTTCTTCATGCCAACTGGATTCTAATTATGAACTGTCAATTCGAAAGCCGGCTGGGTTCTATGAGCCGGATAGATTGGTAAGTTGCCCTTGCCCAGGCGGTCCTTGCGGGGTCCAGGGCCGGCTGGGGTACGTGAGCCGGATAGATTGGTGAATCTTAGATTGATGAATCTACCCTTGCCCCAGGCGGTCCTTGTGGGGTCGAGGGCTGGCTGGGGTACTTGAGTCGAATAGATTGATGAATTTGCCCTTGCCCCAGGCGGTCCTTGCGGGGTCGAGGGCCGGCTGTGGTACTTGAGCCGGATAGATTGGTGAATCTTAGATTGATGAATCTGCCCTTGCTGTGCGATCCTTGCGGTCGAGGGCCGGAATACTTGAGCCGACTAGATTGATGAATCTGCCCTTGCCCCAGGCGGTCCTTGCGGGGTCGAGGGCTGGCTGGGGTACTTGGTACCCCTGCCGTTGACTTAGCCGGCGTCAGGTGATTTAGGATCTCTAATTAATGAGATTGCCTCGAGCTTGCTGCCTCTGTGAAGGATAAATGAGGAAACGTACATCCTTTATGAGCTTGGTAAACAACTGAGCTGAGCTTTTGGGGGAAGACTGATTGCGCGAATGTCGAACCAACTTTTCTTTAACAGCAAAGGGGAAGCGAAGACCATGGCTAAGCTTAGCGGAGATATGAACCAAGGTGGTGAACCCTCATGAGCGTGAAGTAGAAGTGCCAGTCGGAGACGTCGATCTCCCGGCGTCGCATGATAGATCACCCAGGCGAGAAGCGATCGCGAGGTAAGGCTCCACATCCGAGTTGAGGAAGGTCCCGGCCGAAACCGTGCCCATTAAGCTTTGCGGTATTCATGAAGAATAGACCCATGACAGAGGAGGATTCGATCGTTCGAGATCTAGATGTAGCGATCGACTTTGCCCGACAGATAGTTCCGCCTGAGGTTCAGAAATCGATGCTGGGTCGACAGGATTACGAAGTGTTTCGCGAGGGCATTCACGGCGTAGCGAAGGGGCTTTACACTGCTTATGAAGTCGGCATGCATCTGCGTGCTGCCCGTCAAGAGATGGAGAAGAAGGACGAACGTATTTGAAGTTTGACAGCCCGCGTGGAGGCGGCCGAGCAGGAGCTAAGGAGGGGCAAGGCGGCTCAGGCGCAAACCACCGCGTACGCTAACCCAATTGTGGAAGAGAGGGTTGTGCGCGCTTGCTGATCTAGAGACGGCTAGTATGTTCGCAATAGAGAGTGCGAAGGGGAGGGCCTACGAAAAAGGTTTCCATGATGGCCGAAAGGTGGGAATCGAGAAAACCAGGGAAACGCTGGCTGAAGAAGTATGCCAATGTGAAAACTGTGGGTTCAGGCATGGTTGGATCAAGGCATCCCAAGCCGCGGAAGCTCTTCGAGTGTCAGGAATTGATTCGCCATCGCCACGCTACAGGAGCAAAGATTTTCCGTTTTGTGCTTTTGAAATTGAGAAGAGTGAGGACGAGGGTGACACCGTATGAATTTTATAGTCTTAAGGTTGGAACGCAGGGCGCGTTCGAAACTATGTAATTTATTGTTTTATTAAATAAAGATTGTTTCATTATAACTGTTTTCATTGTCATTCATATTCGGCATATGTGTATTTTGTGTTGCTCAAATGTTTGAATGTTTAGATATTGCCCGACCCAAACAGCCGTTAACTTCCCGACAGAAAGCTGGCCTATCGGTAGGATCCGCACGTGGGCAGGGCTGACACGTCCGCGGCGATCGTAAGGGTTTTATGGAGGCAGTTTCAACGACCATTTATCTCCGATTTGGGTGAGCGTACTGACGCTTGAGCAGTCGGATTAATGGGCTGGTCAACGGTTATCGGCATGTGAATATTTGGCCGACCGGTTTTAATAAAGTCATTTCGCTTTGGCTGAGCCAGCACGCATTTCGGCCAGCCGTCGGGATGGTCGTGGCGAATGTCAATCGACGCTTCTTCTTCTTTTTTTTTTGACCAATGCGTTTTTGGGAGTTAATAAAATTTTCTCGGGGTTGTGACCTCGAGATCGCAACCGTTGCTGAGAATAAAAGGAGTGGGTGCTTCGCGCTAGTAACCCCGCTTGACTCATCATTCTTTTTCTGGAATGGTGGTTTTGGTTGCAGAGGCTCTAATTTCGGTCAAGTTTGCTATTGAGATGGTTTGCGACAGAAAACCTATTCGTGAAGGAGTTAGGTCATCCGAAGGGCTTGAGTTCTGTGAGTCTCCAAACGAAGGGCTTGAGATCTGTGAGTCTCCAAGTTGTCGAAGCAGATCACCCCGAAAGGAGAGTCAACAACCGTCAAGTTCATTCTTCCTTGTCCTAGATCTTGGCCTTGACATTGTCAATGGTCTGCTGATCTGGTGGAATACCCTCCTTATCCTGGATCTTAGCCTAGACATTGTCAATGGTCTGCTGATCTGGTGGAATACCCTCCTTATCCTGGATCTTAGCCTTGACATTGTCGATGGTGTCAGGGGCAGTTTAGCGTTCATGCGAGTCGTGGGCTTAAGCATAACTGGTTCAAGGTAGTGCACGCCGTGGAGGGGTTCAAGGTGACGGTCATCGATCCGGCGATGCTGCTTTACCGGCGCGTTTTGTCCCTTTTCTGCTTTCGATAGTGTAATGTTCGAATGCGGGTTGTATTCATGTAACAACTGTTTAATCAAATAAATGGTTTTATTTTAAATCTATTTGCGTGTTATTCTGCATTTTGGAATGTTGCTTGTGCACTAAAGCTCATTACTTCGAATGGATGATCTGTTCTAGCATGTTACACAGGATCAATTATCAATATTTTTTGTTCGTGCCAACGTTTGCTCCGGATTCGGAGACGCGATTAGCACTTAGCACTGTATAATCGCCTTCGAATCCGGAGACTTAATCAGCCGTAAGGCGTCATGCGCCAAAGGGGGCTCCAAATCTGGAGACTTGATTTGGCCAATTGTGATACACGAAGGGCGCTCCGAATTCGGAGACTTAATCGGCCCAAAGGCGGCATACGCCTAAGGGGGGGTTTCGAATCCGTTGGCTTCATCGGCCCTAAGGCGGCATGCGCCAAAGGGGGCTCCGAATTCGGAGACTTAATCGGCCCAAAGGCGGCATGCGCCTAAGGGGGCTCCGAATCCGGAGACTTAATCGGCCCTAAGGCGGTATGCGCCAAAGGGGGCTCCGAATCCGGAGACTTGATTTGGCCAATCGCGATACACGAAGGGCGCTCCGAATTTGGAGACTTAATCGGCCCAAAGGCGGCATGCGCCTAAGGGGGGGCTCCGAATCCGGAGGCTTAATTGGCCCTAAGGCGTCATGCGCCAAAGGGGGCTCCAAATCCGGAGACTTGATTTGGCCAATCGTGATACACGAAGGGCGCTCCGAATTCGGAGACTTAATCGGCCCAAAGGCGGCATGAGCCTAAGGGGGCGCTCCGAATCTGGAGGCTTAATTGGCCCTAAGGCGGCATGCGCCAAAGGGGGTTCCGAATTCGGAGACTTAATCGGTCCAAAGGCGGCATGCGCCTAAGGGGGCTCCAAATCAAGAGGCTTAATCGGCCCTAAGGCGGCATGAGCCAAAGGGGGCTCCGAATCCGGAGACTTGTCTTGGCCAATCGTGATACACGAAGGGCGCTCCAAATCTGGAGACTTAATCGGCCCAAAGGCGGCTTGCGCCTAAGGGGGCTCCGAATCCGGAGGCTTAATCGGCCCTAAGGCAGCATGCGCCAAAGGGGGCTCCGAATCCGGAGACTTGATTTGACCAATCGTGATACACGAAGGGCGCTCCGAATTCGGAGACTTAATCGGCCCAAAGGTGGCATGCCCTTAAGCGGGCTCCGAATCCGGAGTCTTAATCGGCCCTAAGGCGGCATGCGCCAAAGGGGGCTCTGAATCCGGAGACTTGATTTGGCCAATCGTGATACACGAAGGGCGCTCCGAATCCGTAGACTTAATCGGCCCAAAGGTGGCATGCGCCTAAGGGGGCTCCGAATCCGGAGGCTTAATCGGCCCTAAGGCGGCATGCGCCAAAGGGGGCTCCGAATCCGGAGACTTGATTTGGCCAATCGTGATACACAAAGGGCGCTCCGAATTCGGAGACTTAATCGGCCCAAAGGTGGCATGCGTCTCAGGGGGCTCCGAATCCGGAGGCTTAATCGGCCCTAAGGCGGCATGCGCCAAAGGGGGCTCTGAATCTGGAGACTTGATGTGGCCAATCGTGATACACGAAGGGCGCTCCGAATCCGGAGACTTAATCGGCCCAAAGGCGGCATGCGCCTAAGGGGGCTCCGAATCCGGAGGCTTAATTGGCCCTAAGGTGGCATGCGCCAAAGGGGGCTCTGAATCCGGAGACTTGATTTGGCCAATCGTGATACACGAACGGCGCTCCGAATTCGGAGACTTAATCGGCCCAAAGCCGGCATGCGCCTAAGGGGGGGGCTTCGAATCCGGAGGCTTAATCGGCCCTAAGGCGGCATGCGCCAAAGGGGGCTCTGAATCCAGAGACTTAATCGGCCCTAAGGCGGCATGCGCAAATGGGGGCTCCGAATCCGGAGACTTGATTTGGCCAATCGTGATACACGAAGGGCGCTTCGAATTTAGAGACTTAATCGGCCCTAAGGCGACATGCGCCAAAGGGGGCTCCAAATCCGGAGACTTGATTTGGCCAATCGTGGCAAGTGTCCCACTGGGAATCGACATATGATTTCCAGCGTCGAGGAAAAGTAGTTCATATTCCAAAGGTGAAACATATTTACAGTTATCAGAGCCCACAGATCGGGTCAGTGATAGGGTTTTCGTCAGAACTCTGCTTGTGCCGATTGGGGTGAACCACGTATTTCTTCAATGCCGTAGGTTGTTGGGAAACGCAGGATCTGATGGTAGGTGCTTGGGACGGCCCTCATGATATGTAGCCAGGTCCTTCCCATTATAGCATTATATGGCGAGGAGAGCTTCACGACCAGGAATTCCACTTCGACCGTTCTAGATCCTGCCCGAATAGGTAATGTGACCTTGCCCAATGGGTATTCCGGGTTCGTATTAAAGCCGAACAGTGGGTGAGGTGCCGGAGATAGATCTGCCTCGTCGAGGCCGAGCTTGACGAACGTTTGATAGTACATGACCTCTGAACTACTCCCTGGATCTATGAGGATTCGTTCAATGATGAACCGGTTTATGCATAATCCAATGACCAATGGATCAATGTGGGAAGCCGTTGCGTCATTGAGGTCAGAGTCGTTGAAGGCGATTGTCGGAGATTCTTCAGACCGGTCAGTCGAAATACAGCGCCCCTGTAAAGGGTGCAATCGAATTGTGTGCATGGCCGGGAGTGTAGGCAGGCTGTAAATTACGTGGATCACGCCGAGTGGGGGAGAGTCCTGCCTTAAAGCTAATGCCTTGGTTGGCTTTCCCTGTTTCACATACTGCTGCAGTCCGCCGTCTTGCACCAGTTCCTCTAGGCGGTCTTTTAATGCGTAGCAACTCTCTGTTTCGTGGCCGTGATCTCTGTGATATTCGCACCTCCGGTCCCTTCGTCGTGTATCGGGTGGTCCTACCATCTTTGACGGCCATTTGAAGAATGGAAGGTGTTGGATTTTGGTCATTACAGCGGTGATTGGCTCTGACAGTTCTGTGTACATTTTGTCGGCGCACCTCAAGCGCCTACTGTCGACTTGCAATTGCTCATTTGTTGGGTGGGAGCATTGATCGCTTGATCGGCGAGAGTCCCGCCTTTTGTCCCGTTTAGCACGTTGTCGTGGCTCGGGGCTCAGAGGTGGCACGGAGTTTATCGGCTGAGCAATGTTAGGAGGTCCCGATTTGGTGGACGCTTGACTAGCTTTGATCCTCAGGGCATCGTCTTCCACTTTGCAATACTCTTCGGCTTTCTTCATCAACGCCTAGGCTGTTTTGTCGATAATTTCTCGGAAGTTGTCGATAATTTCTCGGTTCACACAATCGTATGAAGTACATACTGCTTCAAGGTTAATAACTAATTCCCCAACATAGCTTATAATGCATAACAACGCATTCATAGAAACATGAGATCCAATAGTGACTCTAATATTAATTTACTTCCAGAACAGCTTTTGGTCCAGTATTACAATTATTACAGAGCGGCCTATTGGCCTAAAATAATCAGAACGACCTTTCGGTCCAAAATAGCCTTTCGGCCCAGAATAGCCTTTCGGCCCATTTAAATCGTCAGCCAGAAACAAATTCACAATTTTAAAAGGCCACGACATGCAGAATTTCTTCTTATGGCTGTCATACTTAACACAATCTCAATTTCACATAGAACACATCTTATCAAAATATTCCAATACAGTAGCTTCTCAGAATTATTGATCTAAGCATTGTTACAACAAGGAAGACATAACAAACCATCAGGTAACACACACATATATTATTTCTTTTAATCTCAGATATATCCGATACTTAAAATTTAAACAATTTACTCAAATCTAACCATTTATAAATAACGAACTTACCGATCAGATCAAATTCTTACCACACCTCTGTAAGGCAATTTCCACGTTGCATGTCTTGCACTCTTCACCAGCCTATATAAAATAAACAGAGGCAAGAAAAGGACATATAACAGATTTAAATTGTAGCCATCGTGAGTTAACAATGAGCGATTAACGTTGCCATCATTCTTTTCTTTTCATGTTCTTGCGAGGATATCGTGCATGATGCCTAAATCTTTCTAGACATCCTAAAGCTCAATGGATTCGTGTGTGAGATGGCAACTCGTGCTCTGATACCACCTGTCACGACCCAAACCCGCCCCTAAAAGTTTGGGCATGACCCATTCGAAAACAGACACAAAACCTGTTATACATATCTTATGGGGCCTGAACGGAAGCATTTGATAATATAAAATACATAAAACATCATCCATTGAGCTACTACTACTATGCCAGGACCGCACACATTACACTAAATAAATATTATACAGATAATTTACACACATATGCCTCGACTCATTCTCGTAAATAGGCACATAACACAAAAACTAATGAAGAAGAAATTATATACAATCAACCCAAAATAGACATCTAAGGTATAAATCGGAACTCGGCAAAACTTTGGAAAACGAACGGCTTCAGGTGGTGCCTGGACGCCTCAAGGTTGATAAGAAAAACACAAGCTGCAAAGGTTGGGGTGAACTCCCGATTGGTTACCTCTGAAGCAGATGCACAAAATACGTAATGAGCGAACTCGGTGAATAATAGTGCATAAATAATGTATTGACTAACTTGAATAATCAATTATAAAAGCGTAGATACACATGATTAACTATTTTCCGTAATTAGTTCCAAAAGCGACCATAAGACCAATTTCTATAACAGCGGATTTAAGCCAATATATACAGATGACCATAGGCCTCTGATGCTTGAATCGACCATAGATCCGTAAATATCGAATGAGCGATAATAGCGCGAAATAATGCATGTAACCGTAATAATAGAAATACGGAATGGCTTATGACCAGAAATAACAAATTGGCTTAGCGGCCGAAATAATGAGAACATAATCTTATCAAAAGCGAGTCTTATGCATTTCCGATTCCAAACCATTTTCGTAATCGTTTTCATAATTATTTCCATATTCAGATTTTACATAAGATTCTATGTGGTACACCCATTAGCCATCAGAACAGATAGGTCCGAAGACCACAACGGATAGGTCCAAAGACCACAACAGATAGGTCCAAAGACCACCACAGATAGGTCCAAAGACCACAAAGTTGGTACCAATAGCCATAACAGATAGGTCCAAAGACCACAACAGATAGGTCCGAAGACCACAACGGATAGGTCCAAAGACCACAACAGATAGGTCCAAAGACCACCACAGATAGGTCCAAAGACCACCACAGATAGGTCCAAAGACCACCACAGATAGGTCCAAAGACCACCAAGTTGGTACCAACAGCCACGGTATTGTTACCCCCGGGCGAGGGCCATAGGCCGCGGTATTGTTACCCCCGGGCGAGGGCCATCCGGACTAAGGGTGCCACAAATACTTTTCAGAAAACTGAGCGTTCGTTCGTTCATTTCAAACATATCATAACTTTTCAAAAATCAATCATTTGGTATCATGGTGTACTGAAAATACATAGCATAAGTTTAACAGAACGTTACTGATATTTATTAGCAAATGTTGAACATGTTTTACGGATTGAACACTTTCAGAAATATAAAGGTACCATAGTTCCATACTTTAAATCACTACATAAACATCATTGTTCCATTTATTCACTATGAATTATTTAGGTTAATCTACGGATAACAGAATGTTAATAATATTCTTTAACGGTAAATAAAACACAGTACTATATAAACGATAGCACATTACCAATAACCATTAATCGTAGACGGAATACAGAATAGTTTCAGAGTCATCCCAACGGATGCCAAATCCTTCCATGTTCACACCAATTCTCAAATACAACCATGTTAGCATAATTGTCATGGAAAAACAGAAATGTGAATAATAACAATAAGATTGATGTACATATGTAGTACTATTACTCACAGTGTTCAGGTGCTTGATCCACCCTCGTAGCTGACCCTACACAATTGTAATACACAAAGAAATCGGATCACATAACTTATTTCGTTCTTAATTAATTCTCTTTATTCGGTCACACATCACTTTGCGCTTCAACATAATTCAAACTAAATCTTTGAATCTCATTTCAACACTCCACAATTGAGTTCATGTCCTCCAGATCTTTACTAAATTATTTCCTAATTTTTCCTTTACCTTATTACATGAATTCCAACATATTATAACAAGGTTCAATCGCTAAATTTAAACATAATTTCCAAGTGTCACCAAATACCAATTAAACTTGCACACATGAAATTCAACCCACTAATTTCATGATTTTACTTCCAATTTGGCCAAATCATCAATTAACATCATTACCCAACCTAGGGTTTCAAGAAAACATTAAGATTCAAGACAAATTCAAACTTACTAATTCATCACTTTCTATTCCAATTTTTCCATCAATTACACATCTAGGGCTCATAAATTAACTCCCAACATCTTCAAACCATAAAACCCCCAATGCTCAAACCCCAAAATTCCCAAAATCTCATAATTTCCTCTATATACATAACATAAATGGAATTTGCACCAATATACAATGACAATACCTCAAATCTATCTATGGATGTAAACATTAAAGAGTCTTAAAACCCTTACCTCCATAATCAAGCAAATGGTGAGTTTGAGAAGAAACTTTCACCAATCCAAATTCTAATCGGGTAAAAACTTTGATCTTTCTTAGTTCTCCATCCCACATGCCAAAACCATGGTGGATTGTTGATAGAAATGGGTGAAATCAAGGTTTTGAGAGTTAGGGTTCGGACTAAGGCAAAGAGGAAAGAAGAGGGTTGAAGAAAATCTATGAAATGATCCAAAATCTCGTTTTTAACGCTGCTGTCCCGTAATTCCCGCTCGCGCGCCGGTTTTCCCGCTCGGGCGGACCTACTCACAACCTGATTCCAAAACTTCAAACAGGTGTAACTTTCCGTCCGGACTCCGTTTTAGGTCGTTCTTGTGTCCAAATTGAAGCCCGGAAATAAGCTTTCCAATGGTTCAAACCTCACATCCAAATTCAAAGTGTGGCAAAAGAAAAGGGCAAAAGAGTGGCAGCTGTTCGTAAAATAACTATCCAAATTAAATTCTTTGATCCAATCTTACCTTACCATCATATTACCACCTCAACCAATACTCTAAAATAAGATAAGAACATTCCAAATACGTTAATTAAAGGATAAAAACAAGCCCACGTGCCTCAGAAGTACAACTCAACCTGGAGACCCGCTCGAGCGTGCAGACCAACGAAGCCGTCCGCTCGGGCGGAAACTCTCCCCCTCCGGCGGGGGATCACAACTCCCCGAATCTCCGGCCGTCTGAAAAATTCCGAAACCCCAAAATACGCCGGCGTAAAATACTCGCCGGCGGAAGGACAAATTTCAGATTGTTTGGTAAAGATCACCAATTCCAGTTTCAAAGGCATAAACCAACGGATAGTTCTTTAATTCCAATAGTAAACACATTAACCCCTAATTAAATAAGGATGACTTTCTATATGCACTTTGGGGTCGTTACACCCTTCCCTCCTTAAAAGAATTTCGTCCTCGAAATTGAAGAAAACCAAACAGAGGATAGTTCAAACATAACCAGAAATCCACACTTAATATAAAAAGGAATCGCAAATACTTCAATCAATATACACATATCAGAATTTCAACGGCAATGAGCCATTATAATCCCAAAGTCCATAACAACTAAACGAACCACGTCAAATGAATGCTCAAACTTCAATTCCAATTCCTTCCCCAATAGTTCTAAAATTTCTCGTTAACTTTCCCAATAACACCAAAGCTTCATCTCATTATTCACAATCCTCGTATATTTCATACCTTCCAAATGCTATAACAACTTAAAGATATTACACATGGGTTTACTCAAATATTTGGTCACATATGACTCATAAGCTGTGGCAACCTCTTTAGGTTCACAAACAAATTCTAACTCAATGCCTTTGGGGCTCTTTGCTCACTATCAGAATTAGACTTATTAAGCCAAATCAGATTTCGAACAAACTCTAATAACCGCTTAAATCTCATATCAAGGAATTACACGTTCAGATTCGAGTATTAATAAAATCAAACACGGATCAAACCTTAGTGATCATGCTTTCCAAATTACGAGAAAATAATACTCATTTCATTACTAGTTTTCCAAAAGCAGATAAGATGAATAGTTTGAAGCTCAACATAGAGTTTTCATCGATTATCCAATTCGAAGAGTAAAATGTTTCTTTCAAGACTTGTCATCTTGGGAAAATTATCCGAAACTTATCATATCGTACACTTAACTTTCGAACTATGAATTTCCTTAGACATTGAATAGCATAGTTATAGATACAATCACTTATGTCAAATCAATTCTTCAAGTACAACAAGATCAACACTAGCGCAAGATATATGTTGCTGAAGCACAAGGTACAAGACTATCGAAGCATATGGTTGATTACATTACGTAATTATGTCCATTACGATCCAGATTGATTTCCTTAGCAGAATGACTTTAAGTTCAATTTATACTGAGCAGTCACAATCCACAGATACAAAATGACCATGAACCCAGAAATATACATACATATGTAACTGCAGAACTCAAAAAGTTAGTCTAATACCGTTGTATTTTCAGAACGGCCTTAGGCCCGGAAATACCGAATGAGTTACTAAATGTACACAGACTTATAGCACGGAAAAGGTTTCTCAATCTTAAATTCTTATTACACAGAGGCAGGATTCTAATTCTTACAATAACTTATTAGAGTACCACCCATTTGGTTAGTCAGTAATTATCTATTACTTTGCAAGTGTCATATGGGCGAACACGTATTATAGGCGGGGTTCCTTATGTTATTCAACTCTTTCCTATAAGGAGCCTCAATAACAGATCACAGGATATACGTAAACAAAACAGATAACAGATCACAGATTTCAGATTTCAGGTTACAAGTACAAATTTCAGATTTCAAATTTTAAATTTCAGATATCAGATACCAGATTTCAGATTACAAGAAACAAAGCACGGAACAGAATACAAATGACAGATTCCGTAACTATAAACAGACATAATCATATTACTTAGTTCAATATTTCCCATCGGAAGTTGTCGATAATTTCTCGGTTCACACAATCGTATGAAGTACATACTGCTTCAAGGTTAATAACTAATTCCCCAACATAGCTTATAATGCATAACAACGCATTCATAGAAACATGAGATCCAATAGTGACTCTAATATTAATTTACTTCCAGAACAGCTTTTGGTCCAGTATTACAATTATTACAGAGCGGCCTATTGGCCTAAAATAATCAGAACGACCTTTCGGTCCAAAATAGCCTTTCGGCCCAGAATAGCCTTTCGGCCCATTTAAATCGTCAGCCAGAAACAAATTCACAATTTTAAAAGGCCACGACATGCAGAATTTCTTCTTATGGCTGTCATACTTAACACAATCTCAATTTCACATAGAACACATCTTATCAAAATATTCCAATACAGTAGCTTCTCAGAATTATTGATCTAAGCATTGTTACAACAAGGAAGACATAACAAACCATCAGGTAACACACACATATATTATTTCTTTTAATCTCAGATATATCCGATACTTAAAATTTAAACAATTTACTCAAATCTAACCATTTATAAATAACGAACTTACCGATCAGATCAAATTCTTACCACACCTCTGTAAGGCAATTTCCACGTTGCATGTCTTGCACTCTTCACCAGCCTATATAAAATAAACAGAGGCAAGAAAAGGACATATAACAGATATAAATTGTAGCCATCAGAGTTAACAACAGACAGTTAACGTTGCCATCATTCTTTTCTTTTCATGTTCTTGCAGGATATCGTGCATGATGCCTAAATCTTTCTAGACATCCTAAAGCTCAATGGATTCGTGTGTGAGATGGCAACTCGTGCTCTGATACCACCTGTCACGACCCAAACCCGCCCCTAAAAGTTTGGGCATGACCCATTCGAAAACAGACACAAAACCTGTTATACATATCTTATGGGGCCTGAACGGAAGCATTTGATAATATAAAATACATAAAACATCATCCATTGAGCTACTACTACTATGCCAGGACCGCACACATTACACTAAATAAATATTATACAGATAATTTACACACATATGCCTCGACTCATTCTCGTAAATAGGCACATAACACAAAAACTAATGAAGAAGAAATTATATACAATCAACCCAAAATAGACATCTAAGGTATAAATCGGAACTCGGCAAAACTTTGCAAAACGAACGGCTTCAGGTGGTGCCTGGACGCCTCAAGGTTGATAAGAAAAACACAAGCTTCAAAGGTTGGGACTGAACTCCCGATTGGTTACCTCTGAAATGCAGACACAAAATACGTAATGAGCGAACTCGGTGAATAATAGTGCATAAATAATGTATTGACTAACTTGAATAATCAATTATAAAAGCTGTAGATACACATGATTAACTATTTTCCGTAATTAGTTCCAAAATGACCATAAGACCAATTTCCATAATGTAGCAGTTTAAGCCAATATATACAGATGACCATAGGCCTCTGATGCGAAACGACCATAGATCCGAAATATCGAATGAGCGATAATAGCGAAATAACATGAGAACCGTAATAATAGAAATACGGAATGGCTTAATGACCGAAATAACAAATTGGCTTAGCGACCCGAAATAACAGAACATAATCTTATCAAAAGCGAGTCTTATGCATTTCGATTCCAAACCATTTCGTAATCGTTTTCATAATTATTTCCATATTCGATTTTACATAAGATTCTATGTGGTACACCCATTAGCCATCGAGCGAGATAGGTCCGAAGACCACAACGGATAGGTCCAAAGACCACAACAGATAGGTCCAAAGACCACCACAGATAGGTCCAAAGACCACAAAGTTGGTACCAATAGCCATAACAGATAGGTCCAAAGACCACAACAGATAGGTCCGAAGACCACAACGGATAGGTCTAAAGACCACAACAGATAGGTCCAAAGACCACCACAGATAGGTCCAAAGACCACCAAGTTGGTACCAACAGCCACGGTATTGTTACCCCCGGGCGAGGGCCATAGGCATGATATTATTACCGGCGAGGGCCATCCGGACTAAGGGTGCCACAAATACTTTTCAGAAAACTGAGCGTTCGTTCGTTCATTTCAAACATATCATAACTTTTCAAAAATCAATCATTTGGTATCATGGTGTACTGAAAATACATAGCATAAGTTTAACAGAACGTTACTGATATTTATTAGCAAATGTTGAACATGTTTTACGGATTGAACACTTTCAGAAATATAAAGGTACCATAGTTCCATACTTTAAATCACTACATAAACATCATTGTTCCATTTATTCACTATGAATTATTTAGGTTAATCTACGGATAACAGAATGTTAATAATATTCTTTAACGGTAAATAAAACACAGTACTATATAAACGATAGCACATTACCAATAACCATTAATCGTAGACGGAATACAGAATAGTTTCAGAGTCATCCCAACGGATGCCAAATCCTTCCATGTTCACACCAATTCTCAAATACAACCATGTTAGCATAATTGTCATGGAAAAACAGAAATGTGAATAATAACAATAAGATTGATGTACATATGTAGTACTATTACTCACAGTGTTCAGGTGCTTGATCCACCTCGTGGTGACCCTACACAATTGTAATACACAAAGAAATCGGATCACATAACTTATTTCGTTCTTAATTAATTCTCTTTATTCCAGTCACACATCACTTTGCGCTTCAACATAATTCAAACTAAATCTTTGAATCTCATTTCAACACTCCACAATTGAGTTCATGTCCTCCAGATCTTTACTAAATTATTTCCCTAATTTTTCCTTTACCTTATTACATGAATTCCAACATATTATAACAAGGTTCAATCGCTAAATTTAAACATAATTTCCAAGTGTCACCAAATACCAATTAAACTTGCACACATGAAATTCAACCCACTAATTTCATGATTTTACTTCCAATTTGGCCAAATCATCAATTAACATCATTACCCAACCTAGGGTTTCAAGAAAACATTAAGATTCAAGACAAATTCAAACTTACTAATTCATCACTTTCTATTCCAATTTTTCCATCAATTACACATCTAGGGCTCATAAATTAACTCCCAACATCTTCAAACCATAAAACCCCCAATGCTCAAACCCCAAAATTCCCAAAATCTCATAATTTCCTCTATATACATAACATAAATGGAATTTGCACCAATATACAATGACAATACCTCAAATCTATCTATGGATGTAAACATTAAAGAGTCTTAAAACCCTTACCTCCATAATCAAGCAAATGGTGAGTTTGAGAAGAAACTTTCACCAATCCAAATTCTAATCGGGTAAAAACTTTGATCTTTCTTAGTTCTCCATCCCACATGCCAAAACCATGGTGGATTGTTGATAGAAATGGGTGAAATCAAGGTTTTGAGAGTTAGGGTTCGGACTAAGGCAAAGAGGAAAGAAGAGGGTTGAAGAAAATCTATGAAATGATCCAAAAATCTCGTTTTTAACGCTGCTGTCCCGTAATTCCCGCTCGAGCGCACCTTTTCCCGCTCGGGCGGACCTACTCACAGCACAGATTCCAAAACTTCAAACAGGTGTAACTTTCCCGTCCGGACTCCGTTTTAGGTCGTTCTTGTGTCCAAATTGAAGCCCCGGAAATAAGCTTTCCAATGGTTCAAACCTCACATCCAAATTCAAAGTGTGGCAAAAGAAAAGGGCAAAAGAGTGGCAGCTGTTCGTAAAATAACTATCCAAATTAAATTCTTTGATCCAATCTTACCTTACCATCATATTACCACCTCAACCAATACTCTAAAATAAGATAAGAACATTCCAAATCGTTAATTAAAGGATAAAAACAAGCCCACGTGCCTCGGAAGTACAACTCAACACGAGACCCGCCGGCGTGCAGACCAACAAAGCCGTCCGCTCCGGCGTAAACTCCCCCCCTCCAGCGGGGGATCACAACTCCCCGAAACTCAGGCCGTCTGAAAAATTCTTTGGAAAACCCCAAAAAGTGCGCTCGGCGTAAAATACTCCTTCGGCGGAAGGACAAATTTCAGATTGTTTGGTAAAGATCACCAATTCCAGTTTCAAAGGCATAAACCAACGGATAGTTCTTTAATTCCAATAGTAAACACATTAACCCCTAATTAAATAAGGATGACTTTCTATATGCACTTTGGGGTCGTTACAAGTCCCATTTTGAAGGCGGTGATGGCCATGGAGTCATTGCAAGCGTTGTCAACGAGATTGAAGCACTCCCAATATCGTGCTGAATATGCTCTCAGCGTTTCTCTCGATTGAATTTGCATAGCCCAGAGGGAGTCGGCCTGTTTTGGCTGTACATCGTTGGTGATGAACCTGGCCCTGAAGGATTTTTGCAATTGATGGAAACTCCTGATCGAAGTCGGCTCCAACTTGTAATACCATCTGACAGCTAGTGGCCCCAAACTGCTGGGGAATATTCGGCACATGAGGGCTTCATTGTCTGCATGCAACGTCATGGCCTGCTTGTAATGACGTATATGATCGGTGGGGTCTGATTTCCCGTCGTAGAGAGTAAATGATGGAGCTTTGAACTTTTTGGGCAGGGCCGCCCTCACAATTCATCGGATAAAAGGATCGTGCCGGTCCTCTTCGTCTGAACTGCTTCTTCTAGGCTTGTTCCTTATATGTGGGCTTTTTTCAGAGGAACTGGAAGTGTCTAAGTGTCCCTTGTTATGCTCCGCGGATAATGAATTGGAGTCGCTATCAGTTTCCCTGGGTCGGGCTCGAGGTCGTTGTTTACGCCTCTCGGGTCGTTTCGGTCTTGGCGCGCGGCTTCTTTGGATTTTGCTACTTCCAGGGCCAAGTCTTGTCGGAGGCGTTCATTTTCTGCGAGCATATTTTCCAGCCTGTGCTCATTCTGTTTAGCTTGTTCTATGATGGCTTGCATCATCTCCTACGCTGAAGTCATTGGTGAATCAAAATTCAAGGCGCATCTCGCAGCGATGGTTTCCTTTCCGAGCATATCTGCCGGGGTGATGTCGTCTCTCTGTGTGGTCTCGTCGGTGGCTATCGGAGGATCTTGCGTCACGCCTTCCATGGATGTATTTGAGTATTCCCACGCATACCAATTGTGGGAAGTGATTTGTTGGAAATACTCTTAATCCCGAAGACGCTCTTGATTCTCGGCTAGTCACGCAAGACAAATAATCCGGGGTGCCGGATTAGCACTCAAGCAAGTCAGTTCCTCTACTTAAGAAAGCTTGTTTACTAAGTTTAATAAAGTGTATTTTTTTTACCTGCCATTCCAAGAACACTGGTTTTTTATTTATAGCTGTTCCTCCTGAGGCCTCGGGGCTTCAGCTTGGTTTTCAATCATTATCTGTTCTTATATTCGGCCCCCAACGATCTTTATTAATCGGCTTACGTATCGTATTTGGCCCATCCTATACTTGCAGGATGGGGCCGATTAATATTTGCTGGACGCCCGGTTAATGTCAGCACTAAGACGTGCCGCTTCCGATTTATCTGTATATTCGGCTCCCACACCAACCAAAGCTTGCTTGAATCCATCCATACACGTGTATGGAGGATACGTTCAGTGATCAACAGCTAGCATAACTGGCATAGAAAATATCTGAAAAAGCAGAAAAATGGCCACCGGCCGTCATTGGTGGCCAACTGGCCATCAGTGTGGCCGACCGGCCATCAGTGTGGCCGACCGGCCATCAATGTGGCCGACCGACTACCACTGATGGTCGATGGGCACAAGCCCTGGCCGATGGGTTGTAGGACAGGCTGACAAGCCACCCTCTTCCCTCAGAAGCAAAGCTTCAAGCTTTTGGTCCACAACCAAGCACAAAACAAATAAGTTTCAAAGGCTCAAAGGCAAGGCGCTCTGCCAAGAACTTCGAGCATTCAAAACGAACACAAACATGAATGGTCATTGAGTGTTCAAACAATGATGTCCAAGTCTTGAGGACGGTTAAAAATGTGAAGTCTACAGTTGCCCCTCTTTGACAGAACTCAGAGTCATGAAATGAAGTGAGTGAATTTCAAAGCCCAGAGACGACCCATTTTTGAGAAGGCCGAAGACTTAGACAAACAAACAAGCAAAACAAAGAACGGTTTCGCCCACAGTCTGCCTACATATCCCTTTGCAAGGAATCAAACCTGCGTAGTTCTGTGGCAAAATGCAAATGCTATGCACAATGCAAAACATAACTTATGATAATACAGTGAGAGCTGTAATGAAACATCTAGATGCAAGTGTTATGCAAAGAACTGCTACAGCAAACTCGTACATAAGCAAGTAAGATAAATCAAACCACATTTCATGCAGAAAAGAATGTAAGAAAATTACGCAATCTTAACTGCGCACCATGCAGGAGAGCCAAAGAAACAACAATCGCGGCAGCAAACAAGATTCCAACGCACGGCACATGCGAGGAAAGAAGCAACGATAACAAATGAAACACATCCAATTATTATGCAATCAAAGCAAGGAACGCTATATGCATCGGAGTCCATCTAAATGCATTTAACCAAAGCGAGGTGTTAGCATCAGGCGCATAGTCCAAACGCCTCTAACCAAAGCGAAGCTGCTAGCATCGGGCACATGACCCAAATGCTTCTAACCGAAGCAAGGTGTTAGCATCAGGCAGAAGACCCAAACACTTCTAACCGAAGCAAGGTGTTAGCATCGGGCACACGACCCAAACGCTTCTAACCGCAGCAAGGTGTTAGCGTCGGGCACATGACCCAAACGCTTCTAACCGCAGCAAGGCGTAGCGTCGGGCACACGACCGAAACGCTTCTAACCGAAGCAACTTGTCAATGTAAACACCAAGCGTACCCGAGTGTTTCTAACCAACAAAAAGGTATAAGAGAGGGGAATGGCTTTACCCGAAATTCCTCTAAATTAACCGTATACATTATATCGTCTGGTTGCACTAGCTTTGAATGAACCGTACATACAATATCGTGCCTACATAAGAAAGAAACTCAACAGGTACAATGCAATACAATGCATATTCTATGCAGGATCGACAACATGTTCTATGTTAAATGCCAAATGCATGTTCCGCGCGAATGCGAAAAGTGCATATTCTATGCAAGTGTGAGAAATGCATATTCTATGCAAGAGCAACAAATGCATGTTCTATGCAACATCAAGATGCATATACTATGCAAGAGAGACAAATGCATATTCAATGCAAATGTGAAAAATGCATGTTCTATCCAAGGGTGAGAAATGCATATTCTATGCGAGAGCGACTAATGCATGTTCTATGTAACATCAAGATGCATATACTATGCAATAGGTATGGACAACTTCTACGCGAGTTGAAAGGCATGTATAATACAATACAATGCAGCATGCATATTCGATGAAAACATGAGAACATGTGTAGTGCAATGCAACGCAGCATACATATCCTACGTACAATGACAATGTGTAGTCAATGCATACGTGCGTCTTACCAAGGCTGATTTGCATATACTCCGACTTACCTCTCGGAGGAGTTACAATGCATTCAAAAAGGATACATCCTACATGCGCTGAGCACCACATACTAAAAACATAGTTCGGAACTTCCACAGAGGCAATTTAAGCTTGAAAGTGCACTTTCCTTACATTCTCTTGAGGGAAGAAGGCATGAAGCAACAGAAAAACACCCAAGGAGAGCACTAGAGGCCCACTGGCCCCCTTGGAGAACCACCGGCCACCCATCGGCCACAAAACAAGGTCATCGGCCACAAATGTGGCCGATCAGCCATCAATGACAGATTCAGTGCAAATTTGGCATTTCACCTCAAGTTTTTAAGTATAGGGTTGTAAACCCTATTTTCTCACTTCTTTAAGTCCGAAAATCCTTCCCTCTTGTTCGAGACTACTTTCCCCTTCCAATTCGCACTTTCTATGCATTTTCAAACATTCCACAGACATCCGATTCGTAAAACCCTTTCGGTTTTGAACATTTTGAACCGATTAAAAAGTGTTTTCGGTGCCTCTTTCTTGATTTCCGTCATTTGGGGTTTGTTTCCCCTGAGTAACCCTTGATTTCCGTGCCCTCTTCCGAGCCGCAACATTTTCTTCCATTTTTCACCCCTCAGAGTTGACTTTTTTGTTGACTTTTGGCATTCCCGCCCATTTTCCATATTCACGACCATTTTTTCTCCCTCTCTTGTGATGGCGGATGACATTCTGCAAGATGGAGCTCCTCTAGGGATAGAGATGGACCCCGAGTTCGAGCCCTTGCCACTCGATATCAGACCATTCGATCCGACGACGTACCACCCAGAGGTACATGTATTGTGTCCTGACAACATTCGCCAGTTCCAAGGTTTCGCGTGAGGTGAACTGGAGGACCTCCTGCTACGTGAGCCAGAGTCGCACCCGTCTTATGCCGCCTCGGAGGTACGCATCTTCTCTTTATATTCTACAATGTAGATCACACTCACATGACTTTTGCCTATTCATTCCACATACTTATGCACTGCATCTTTTACATTGCCTTGTGTAGACGCGCCCGTGGGGCCTCTCTCTACAGTTCGGACTCGATTTGTGTCGCGGTTCTAAATCTGAACCAAAGAGTCCAACCCTGGCAAATCGTTTTGAGAAAAACTGATTTTTTTGAAAAGAAGTGCCAAACATGGACTGCTTTGCCAGATTACAGAGTCGCCACCTAAATATTTTTTTTAATTGGGAAATTTAGGAAACCCTGACTCGGTGCCGAAGGCCACATGTCCGTCATCACCAAAGTGGTCTTGGCTCGGGAGCTTGGGTACGATCGGGGAAGGTCAGCTATGAGCACCCCCTTTCGCCCGGTCCGAAGACCGGCCTCTACTAACCGTGATATCCGTTTTTGAAAACATTACATGCTCTTATTCCAATTATTAGCCTAGAATTACTATGTTATGCGCGCAGCAAACAAGTATAGACTAGATCGCCTAATTTGGAAATAAGCATTGCACATCCGTCTTGTTTGGAAAACAATTTGAAATTGCTACTCTCGAGTAGACTAAAACACGGATTTCAATGAGTATTCCCAAATCAAGCAATCCAACCTCCACCCACAGGCATTCAAGCAGTTTATCATATAAGCACTTAGCCTCATGGTAGTCATGCTATTATGTCAACACTCACACACATGTGATATGCTAAAGCATAAAAGCTCACCTAGTACTCCGTGCCAAAACAGTAAACTAATTAGCAAAACAATGCATGACCTAGTTCATGTTAAATGGCTAATGCAACACAGGCAAGAATGCAGTTAGATAGGCTCGGCTATCTTAAGCATGGCATATGAAATGCTATCACATAGCACGTATTCAATTTTGGAATTTGAAAATTGCGATGCAGTTTGTATGATGTACCGAGCCCGGTGCATGTAAACAAATGCATGGATGCACTCATGCATTGCATAGGGTATGCTAATTTAAAATGCCCTAATCTACCATAAGCAGGTAAATAAAAGGGATAGAAAGAAGTGGGGGTTGGAAGACATGCACCCACTCACGCACACTTATTACAATTGCGCCCTCGCTCGGAGGGACCGAAAGAATATACAAAACCGAATAAATAATTAACTATTCTAGCTAATTAAATATTACAAATTAACTAAATTAATTAAATAAATTAATTAATCTAATTAAGCATTAAATGCCTCGGGATGAGGGCTAACTGCAGCGCGCGCCCGGGACTCGCTCGGAACTGCACTGCCGTGCAAATGTGCCTCTGTTTCCTCTGCTCTCCTTCTCTGAAATCTCCCAAAACTTCAGGAGTGCCTCTCAGAGCACTGGGGAGCATCACCGGCTGAGGCAGGGGGCCACCGGCTGAGGAAGGAAGCCACCGGCTCTGAATTTCCTTATCGGCTGCCCAGTGGCAGCCGGTCGGCACTAAAAAGTGCCGGTCGGCACAAAATCCCTGCAGAACCTGCAACTCACAGCAGCAGAGGGAAACAACATACAAGGCAATGCAATTCAAGCCATTTATGCACCAAACACATCCCAAATCATGCTATGGACTTAAGAGGGTATGTGCCTCGATTCCCGGGCCACCAATCGCGCATTTCTATGCATGATGGTCCTAAGAACCAAGGGTGCAAGTTCAATGTCAAATGCATGCAATTCAAACAAAGGTGCCAAACCTCTATCAAACTCACTTCAAGAGGCCTAACATGCACAATGCCAATGTAACCCTAAACATGTCATCTAGCATGCAATATGGCAATGCAATGCAAGAATATTGTTGTGTAAACATATAAGCATGCAAAGCAAATTAGGAATGGACTTACACATGAATTGGACAGCTCTAAAAGGCCCAAGAACGTGGCCAAAGTGCCTAGAAAATGAGACCAAATACACACACACACATGCAAGTGTGAAGGCCTAAGACTTAGGCATAAACAAGCAACATTCAAGCACACTTAAGAAGGCCAAACATGGACTACTAGCATGCATTAATAGCTCTGAAATTCATACAAAAATGATGCTAAATCATGCGATGAAGCATGCCAAATGGAGCATGCAAATGGCCTTAGGCTTAAGGCAAGCCAATGGGGCATGGAACTACACCTATGCACAATCATACATGGCAATACTCAAGCACTTAAAGACAAAGTTTTAACACATAAAACTAAGCCTAAATGACTACCTAGATGGCATCTAGGAAGCATGTGATCTAAGGCATGCAATAAGGCCTAAACAAAGAGCATACAAGACATACTCTTAAAGCATTAACAAGGCCACTAAAGCAATCAAACAAGCATGTATGAAGGACTGAAATGGCATGCTAGATGGTTCCAACCATCAAAAATAGAGCAAGCATGGTGTATTACATATTCATGCTTTTGAGGCCAACAAGCCAAATACAAAGAGGCTACCAAATGCATGATGAGATCGACCAAAATAGCTATGGACAGAGCTAAATCATGGCAAAAGAAGCTTACAAGCTTCACAAATCTAAGCCTAAAACATGCTAGAAACTAAGGCTAACAAGCTAGACATGTTAAGGTAATATTAAGGCATTACAAAGTAACTATGCAAATCATGCAAAGAGTACTAAAACCCACTTAAAACCAAGTTATATCATGGCAATATAAGCATGGAAAACAAGCCAAACAAGCTCAACACACACTCAAGCATAGAGCTCCTTAAGGAAGCAAAATTTGTCCTTTTCAAGGACATCAAGGAGAGGGGGTGGCCCTCTCCTTCTTGAGACTTCAAGGCATGCTCTTCACCACTGAAATCCCTCAAGATTTCAGTGGTGAAAAGATCCTATCACCAAAATCTCGGATTTCAACCAACAAGCACAAAAAAGTGGCCTTTTCAAGGCCTAAAGGGGGGCAAACTTCCCCAAACTACAAAACACTCTTAATATACAATAAAGAGGGTCAAAAAACAGAACTTTTATGTGCCAAACACTAAGCTCAAAAACTGTTTTAAACTAGGTAAAAACAAGTTGCAAACAAGGGGAAAAAAGTGTAAGTTTCTCACCCTTGATGACTACCTTCACAAGAGTTGTTGGTGTTGCCTCCTTGAGCTCAAATCCAGTCAAGAATCACCAAGAACCAACCTCTAGAACCTCTGTCCCAAGAGATAGGTGGAACACTAGGTGTTGTAGTGCAATAGCAAGGCACAAGACACCTAGATTTCAAAGAGAAAGAGAGAGATAGTAAGTATATCTATCCTAACCCTAAAAAAAACGAGCTCTAACTCTCTAACAATGTCTAAAGCTCTTAGATTTTGTCCCTAAGCCAAGAGAGCTCCTCTCTTATAGAACTTGTAAAGCTTACAAGCTAAGCCAACAAGGGTTCATCCCTCCATACACGTGTATGGAGGGAAGCAAGTTTACATCTGTTGTGAGAAAATATCTCACAAAGCAAGTGCAGTGGTCGGTGGGCAAATTGGTCATTTCGCCCAAAATAGTGCCGACCGGCACAAAATAGTGCCGAAGCACAATATAGTGCAGTGACAAGCTGCAGACCCTCTAGCCCGGCCGGTGGTGTGTGGGGATGCCTCACAAAGCATTCCCCCTCAAGGCAAAACACAAGTGTTTGGTGCAAAACCAAACACAAGCAGTCGAGTCCAGGAGGTCCCGAGGCACGGCCTTGAGCCGAGAACTCCGGGAACTCCAAACGAACACACACATGGATGATCACCGAGTGTTCGAGCGGTGACGTCCAAGTCTTGAGGACGGTCAAAAATGGGGTGTCTACACCTTGCATTTATTTGTCTTGCTCACAGGGAGATTCTCATGCCTTCCGAGGATACGGGACCACCTTCGCACGGGGAATGGTATATGGAGCTGCCCAATGCTATCCATCATATTGTCGACGAGGCGGGCTTCGACGTATTTTGCATGGGGCACTCGCGCCTCACTGCGAGTTGGCCTCTCCTAGGCGCCTTAGTGGGGAGGTGGTGGGATACCACCAATTCCTTCCATCTCTATACAGCAGGGGAGATGACGATGACTCCCTTTGACTTCCCTATGCTCACCGGCATAGGAGTAGGGGTTATCTGATCCCTTACAACGCTGACATGGTTGAGTGGGAGGCCGCTTAGGTCTACTTGCTGGGGACTCGCCCACCCCTCTCTCGACCAAGGATGGTATGATATTCATGGTTCGCTGACCATTTCAAGGGGGAGACACCGACAACCCGCGAGGAGACCGAGTACTACGCCTAGGGTTTCCTTATTTTCTTGTTTGGTACTGCTTTGTTCACTGACCGGGTGAACACCATCGGGCTCTACCTCTTGAGTGCATTAGTGGACCTGTCTCGCGTTCAGCTCTATGACTGGGGCGGCGCAGGCTAGGCCACACTATATGGATACATGAGCTCTTCTTCTCACTGGAGCAAGCATCTGCTAGGAGGCTACTGGAGAGCTTGGGAGGTAGATCCTACCCTTCTGCTTTACATTTCTGCTTAACATTATCTATACACCGCACACACTGCACAATGCACACTGTAACGCACACAATCTGCGTTCTGCTCTACATTACTTGTACACTGCACACACTGCACAACGCACACTGCACCACACACAATCTGTTCTCTGCTTTATCTGTACACCACACACACTGCACAATGCACACTGCATGCACTGTCTCTGTTTCATCTGTACACCATCTGATTTCTACACTGCACAGACTGTCTACTGTACTGCACACACTCTGTTCTCTGCATTGCATACCATCTGATTCCTACTTTATCTGTACAACCATTTTACATCTGATAGGTATACTCACTGTTACCCTTTCACCTTCTGCAGCTAGGGGTGTAAGCCTACCTCCCAAGGCTTGCCCCAGAGCCAAAGGTAGAGATACCTCCCATGGTACCTTATTCACACAGATTCGACGGGAGATGCTAGCGAAGACCCCGAGAGTCATTCTCATTCTTCTGCCGATATTTTGACACGGTAGCCGTAGCGGAGGTATTTCAAACCTTACAGTTAATTCAATTTTGCTTCATATTACACCTTCAATAGCAGCTAACAATCCGTATGCTCACTAACTGTAGATCACCTGGCAGCCATGGGCGGTGATGCCTAGCAGGATCAGAGACTAGTTTGTGGGCACTTGGGAGGCCTCACGCTTCCGGATCTTACTTGAGGGCTCGGTCTGTCGGGCGTGCTTCCTGAGAGAGCGGTTCTTGCGACAGAGCCTCGACTTGCCTGAGCCGGTGGTCCCAATGCCACGTCCTACGTACATGAGGATCACCGAGAGCTACACCGAGCAGGAGATGATTGACTTCATGAGAGGTTGGGATGCTGACTTCTTCAGGCTTGTAGGCGATTACACTGTCTTCATTCGGACATATCTCATGCCGCACCTGACCGGCACTCGTAGAGGTGAGAGAGGCAGACCTATAGCCGCAGCAGAGAGAGGGAAAGGGACTAGGGTGGCTCAAGCTCATGATAGGAGAGGCTTCCACAGGAGGCAGAGAGCAGGGTGGCTAGAGCTGCTCACTACAATGACCTGTCGAGGACGCGCTAGAGAGACTTCTTAGATTCTGATCCAGTCTGCACCAGCTGGTCACGAGCTTGTCGAAGTTCGAGGCCCAACCCCGGTGTGCATCATACTTTACGTTTTGCACGTTCAATTCATTTTAGTTTATGCTTTGTAAATTACTAATCATCTCAACATTTTTGCAAGCTTCCATAGAGTACACCGGGCAGGCCCTCGAGCTATCGGCTTCTCTAATGGGGATGGTGTAGACGAGCACGGATCTGCTCAGCATTTACGGTGTTCCAGTAAGTTCCTTCAACCTACATTCCAAAACCCTCTGCAATCTACTCCACACTGATCTAATGCATTTTGTTATCAATGCTGCATTGATACACTGTATCCATATACTGCTCACGGCATTCATACACTATAATCATTTACTGTATCTGATACATTGCATCTAACATACACCACAACTAATGTATTCTGACAAACTGTCCTTTTCAGATTCTTTCCAGATGCTAGCCCCATCGGGTGCCCCATTAGGAGTTGCAGCAGGACCTTCAGTGCCTCCCCTAGTAGCAGGAAGAGAGAGATGAGGGACTTCGGCACATAGATGTGGCAGGGCTAGGCGCACTCATACCGAGAGCAGTTCACGAGAGCCTATCCCAGATGATGATGAGTCTGACGAGGACGAGGAGCCAGTGAGCCCGTAGTCAGAGTCGTCTCAGGGTGGGGACGATGCAAGAGATGACTCCGGTTTAGATTCGAGCAGCGGTGCCAATGGTGATAGATCCGAGGCCATGCCCAGGAAGAGAGCAAGGAGGGCCTCCCGATCTTGAGATGGGCGTGGCCGATTCAGATTCTTTCCTTTTTTTGATAGAGTTTTCTTTTCTTTTTTTGCTTAGTTTTCTTTTGCTAGTAGTATTGGCACATTGTATAGCCTTAGGCAGTTTTATTTTTCTTTAAAAACTTGTACTCTTTTGCAAAAAGGAAACCATGATTGGAAATGGAAACAGCCTTTTGTTTAAAAAGTGTTGCATTTTTTATTCAAAGCATTCATCACATCACGTCGCACCATAAAAAAAGCATTTGATGGAAATTGAACATTGTATTTGCAATTGCTTAATCAGGTAATGAACCAATCGACACACAATAAAAAGAGTAAAACAACTCAATACAACAACTCAGTAAACAACTTAACAACTCAATAAGCAAAAACAACAACTCGATAAGCAATACAACAACTCGATAAGCAATTCAAAGCAAAAAGAGAGATGGCAAAAGGTACCAAAAGCATAACAAGACATAGGTTCTCAGTGGTTCCAATACATGGATGGCTCAAGGAGCAAAAGAAGAGACCACCGGCCATAAGAGAAGGCCACTGGGCACCATAAATGGCCATCGACCACTAGTACTAGCTGATCGGCTACAAACATGGTCGGTCGGCCATCAAAATTGGCCGGTCGGCCACCAACGCAGAAAACCTCTAGATTGCTGCCACTTGTCTTCCACTCAGCACCTTATCTTCTATAAAAGCTTCAACCTCGTAGTTTACTCTTTTCAACACTATTTTTGCTTCAAATGGAACCATTCTTTGCCGAAAAACTCTTTGATTGGATCACAGCTTTGGATGGCTCGGAAGGGCTGAATTTCTGGGATTTCGGGATGAATGCACTAGTCGCACTTCGCTGTGTTTTTTGTTCCTCCATGCCGCGGCTAGATGTCGAAATCTGGTCACACATTTTTTAGCGTCAGAGGGCAGGAGATATGCCCCACATTTGAAGAGTTCCAAGCTTTGATGGAATCTCGGCGTGACGAGTAAATCTTGCCTTAGTCGCATTTTTGTCACATCCAAGCCTTAGGAAGGATGTGTGGGTTCACTCTACACAATGCTCGGTCTTTGGTCCATAATGGAGAGTTGGACATTCCTAGCTTGATTCCCCGGTTTTCTGATGTCGGTGACCGCGGCGATCGTCTCTAGCAAGGTTTTTGGCAACATGCCCTTTGCTTATGTATGTTAGCTCATTTTCTGCTTGCCCCGAGCTTTGGAGGGTCTAGCGTTTGCTTGATCGAGGTAGCTCACGGCTTGAAAAAGGGTAAGAGCTGCATTGGCTTAGCACTAGCCGAGACTCTGACGGGCTTGGATGCTTTTCATCGCCGGGAGACCACTGTAGACACCCCATTTTTGACCGTCCTCAAGACTTGGACGTCACCATTGGAACACTCGGTGATAATCCATGTTCGTGTTCGTTTGGAGTTCCCGGAGTTCCCGGCTACGCGCCTTGCCTCAGGACCTCCAAACTTGACCGTTTTGTGTCTGGTTTTGCACCAAGCACTTGTGTTTTGCCTTGGAAGGGCAGGGAATGCTTTGTGAGGCATCCCCACATACCACCGACTGTGGCTAGAGGCCACCGGCTGGCTGGTGTTGCCACCGGCACTATATTGTGCCGGTCGGCACTCTTTTTGGCAAAATTACCATTTTGCCCTGCCGACCACTTTACAGCTGCTTTATGAGATATTTTTAGGCAGCTGTATCACCTTTTGCTCCCCTCCATACACGTGTATGGAGGGATGAGCCTTTAGTTGGCTTAGCTTGTAAGCTTTACTTGTCTATAAGAGAAAGGCTTCTCCTCTTGGCTCAAGGTTAGAGATTGAAGGGCAAAACCAGAGCTTATACATACATATATATCTATATCTCCCTCTCTCTCTCCTCTTGTGTGTGTGTTTTTGGACCAAAAAGTGTGATTTCACCTTACTTTTGCACCATTACACACACTACTACACCTTAATCCGAGATTGGGAGGCTTGGAGGGTTGTTTTGTGTGATCTTGGACTGGTTTTGATCACTAAAAGAGGGCTGGACCTTTTGTTCTTCAAAGGATCTTCAAGGGTAAGAACATCACTTTAGATTCCCCATTCTTGCAACTAGTTTCTACCGCTCTTTTCTTGTGTTTTTGGATTTGTGTTTAACATAAAAAAGACTTGTTTTTCCTTGCTTAAGAACATTCATCAAGGTTGTTTTGTGGTTTGGGTAGGGTCTCACCCTCTTAGGCCTTGTTTTGGCCATTTTGGAGCCTTTTCTTGAAGCTTTGCTTACTTGGTGTTCTTGGTCTTCTCACCACTGAAAACCAATGAGTTTTCAGTGGTGAGGAAGGTACTTCCAAGTCTCAAATAGGGGAGGGACACCCCTCTCCCCCTTGTCCTTTGTTTGCCTTTGTATTTGGCCTAAAGAGTAGCATGTATGTATACTTGTATTTAGCTTCATTTCAGAATTTTTTTGAGTGTTTTGGAGCATATTTAACATCTATTTTTCGTCGGATTTGTAGCCCTTAGTATGCATTTTATACTTGCTTTGAAATGCTCTATTATGCTAGGAAGCATGCCATGCATCTAGACCATGTTCTTTGCATGTTTTAGCTTGGTTCCATAAGGGTATTAGCATCCTATTACCATGTATAAGGGCTGCGAGCCACTGATTTTGCCATGAATAGTGCGCTTGACATGGTTGTTTTGCATTTTAGGCTTGTAAGCCTTATGTATTTTGGCCCCTAGCATGTTCAACATTGATCATCCTCATGATTCGGCATCGTTTGCAACCTTATTTCAGTCCATAAGTCATGTTTGGATGCTTGTATATGTAGCCTATTTCATGCTTTAAGGGTGTGCTCATGTATGTCTAGGACTTGGCATTGTGCATGCTTGCATACTTGGGGCATTTTGGGGTTGTCATATGAGGGGATTTGGGTGTCATTTTGTATACCAAAAATCTATTTTTGGTTGTTAGATTCATGCCATGAGTGGTTGTGTAAGGGATGGTTAGATGCTCTCTTGAGTGCCCTTGGTTTTGGGCTTATTGGCTTCCATGCTTGTATGGCATTTTGCCCATGATTTGATCCATTTTTGCCTTTGTTTTGGGGAGGTTCGAGGCCTCCCCCATGGTGGTTAAGGCCACCATTGTATGCTCATTATATACTTGTTGCATGTTTGGTCCACTAGGTGTTGTAGCACAATGATTCCATTGCATACTTGGCTCATGTTTGCATCACACTAGCATCTCATGCACTTTGGCATTTGCATGCGTAATATGTTAGTTGTGTGGTACTTAGTTTGCTAGCATCCTAATTTTTTTTATAATGCATTATTGATGCATGTTTACATGAGTTGCACTTTATTACTTGGTTTGGGGTGTCAAACCAAGTGTGGGAAATAAAGGGGTGTTTGTACCTCAAGTGACAAAACGCACCTTAATTCCCATGTCACTAGGGCCCTTGACCTTAGCATGATGGGGCCTTGGTTCCCATGTTTGCATTGCATGCATTTTTACATCAAAGTGCAATCTTGGTTCTTTAGGCTATCATGCACCAAGGTGTACAATTGAGAGCCCTAGAACCAAGAGCCATGTTTCCTTGAGTCCCATTCATGATAGGAAGCATTGGCCATGCATAAATCTGCTCAAAAATCCAATACCATGCACTGCTGGCTGCTGTTGCTGTCAAACTGTCTTCTGCAGGAATTTTGTGCCGACCGGTAGGAAAGAGTGCCGACCGGCACTGTATTGCTGGCCAATAGACTATTTTGCAGCCGGTGGCCACCACAAGCAGCCGGTGGTGGTTTCCCCCAGCCGGTGGCACTCAGCAGCATGCAAGGAAGGTGTTTTGGGGCTTTGGAAAATTTTGGAGAAGCGAGGCGATAAAAGCAAGCGGCGATGTACGGTGTAGGCTTCTTCCGCAAGTCGGATCGAGCATGTATCATTCGCGCATCCCGAGGCGGGGCTGAGGCCCCATTTCTTTTATTTATTTGATTTAATTTTAATAATTAGAATTCTGTAATAATTTATTCGTTTATTCTTTGGACTGTATATTCTTTTGGTCCCTCCGAGTGAGGGCATAATTGTAATAAGTGTGGGTGAGTGGGTGTATGTCCTCCAAACCTCCATTTCTTTCTATCCCTTTTATTTACTCGCTTATGTTGGTAGATTAGGGCATATTCAAATTAGCATACCTTATGCAATGCATGTGTGCATTCATGCATTTGTTTACATGCATCGGGCTCGGCACATCATGCAAACTGCATCGTACTTTCAATCCCAAATTGAATACGTGATAGTTGTTGCATCTCATGTGCCATGTTTACGGTTAGCCGAGCCTGTTTAGATTACACCCCTGTATGCGACGCATTAGCCATTTAACATGAACTAGGACATGCATGTTTGCTAACTAGTTTATTGTTTTGGCGCGGAGTACGATGTAAGTATTTTATGCTTTAGCATACCACATGCGTGTTAATGTTGCCATGAGAGTATTCTTACCATGCGGCTAAATGCTTATGTGATATTACTGTTTGAATGCCTGTGGGTGAAGGTTGGATTGCCTGAGTTGGAACAACTCATTGAAATCCGTATTTTAGCCTACTTGCGAGTAGCAAAATCTAACACGTTTTTCGAGAACAAAACGGATATGCAATGTTTATTTCCAATTTAGGCGATCTGGTCTATACTTTTGTGTTGTGCGCATCACATAGTAATTCTAGGTTAATAATCGGAATAAGAACGCATAAAGTTTTCAAAATCAGATATCACGGTTAGTAGAGGCCGGTCTTCGGACCGGGCGAAAGGGGGTGCTCATAGCTGACCTTCCCCGATCGTACCCAAGCTCCCGAGCCAAGACCACTTTGGTGATGACGGACATGTGGCCTTGACCTTGAGTCGGGGTTTCCTAAATTTCCCATTTTAAAATATTTAGGTGGCGACTCATGTCTGCAAAGCGATCCATGTTTGGCACTACTTTTCAAAAATCTGTTTTCTTCAAAACGATTTGCCGGATTTGGACTCTTTGGTTCAGATTTAGAACCGACACGAATCGAGTCGAGCGTAGAAAGCAGCCCGCGGCGCGTCTGATTTCGGCGACTTCTTTGAGGAATTTAGAGAGTTTGACTCGAACGCGTGATATCCTGTTTTGACTACGCTTATGTGTTTCTTTGCATTGCATGTGCATTGGTGCGCCTAGGACACAGTGTTTGCCATCTGCCAGTCCTGAACGGTTTGCCGGAGGCTTGTCTTTTCAAGGCATGACCATAAGGCTAACCGGTTATGGGCTCTGACAGCATGGGAACAGAAACCCCGATTTTACTGGGGAACCCTTTTCGACCATTCGACCTAGTGCATATTCGGATCCATAGTGACCATTCCAAAACTAGGACAGGTTGCTTACCCGATGTTAGGTTGTTTGAAACCGCTGCGTGCGTAGTGAAACTCTAGCTCCTGACAAAATATGACAGGGAAACCCTACCCCAACATAGGGGTGTATTGGCTCTCATTTATCTGCTATGTGCTTTTAGAGTGTATCTCTACAGGAACACAGATGTCAGTTTGCAAGATTGGGTATCGAACTGAGGGCACTAATACTTGATATTTTGGGAATCGATTACTGTGGGTACAAGGTTGAGACTTAGGGGCAATGATTGAAGCAGATGATCGATATTTGAGAACGATGTATCGAATTCAGCGTGTTATCCAACCGTGTGTTATTTATTTTGTGTTGTTATGCTGTCCGATCTTCTGTTTATTTATACGCTTTATTTATCTTTTTGTTAGGTAGTTGAGCACAATTGCTACCGACCCGATAGATATCCCCCAAGCACCCTGGGTTAGAGGCCGTCGACTCCTTCGATCTGAGGATCGATGAGCGGACAACTTGATGTACTACTCACTACCCCGGTTACTAAGCGGAGGTCGATGAAGGCGAAGGACATCGATCTGTGATCGATTCGAGGGCTTTGTCTACCCCACGTGTTCGATAGGGATCGGGATTACGTGTCACCGGCAGAGAGAATATATACCGATAATCAACGAGCGAGGATAGTATGGCTAGTTTGGAGGAGATGGTGCGCCACCTTCAAGAGAGCATGAAAGCAATGCAGCAAGATGTCGTCCGTCGGCGATTTTCGCCGAACAGCGAGCCAGATTGTGAGAAACGGCGAAGACAATTGCGGTGGAGCAACAAGCGGCATCTACCGCATCAACCTCCTTTCCCACGGGAGTTCCTAATGTCGGGAGACAACCAATGTTGAGGCGTCTGAGCTGCCCAGGACCACCCCGACTCCAACCTACCTCAAACCCAACCTCGGCTATCAAAACACCCACCAATCTCTGGACTCTCCTTGAGTTGAGGCCGATCCCACCGCACTCAAGTTGAGCAAGCTTGAAAAGTTGTTCAAGAGATCCCAAGAGGTCAAGACTATCCCGACATTGAAGATGGTTACAGCAGCCTTGGTGTGACGCTGAAAGATTCAAAATGCCTCAGATTGATGGATTTGATGGGTCAGGGACCCCATGGTACACTTAAAATTTGTTTCGGACGTTCTAAGGCCAATGGGCCTCGATGAGCTCGAAGTTGTCTTTATTTGGCGGACCTGTCGGTGTGGCATCCTCATGGTATGCCAAGCTAGAAGATGACGTCAAGAGAAATTGGGACAAAATGGTGAGGCCTTCATCGCGATACTCATACAACACCTGATTGAGATCACGACCCGTGATCTCGAGACAACAAACAAGAGCCTAAGGAGAGTTTTTGAGTTCGTAACGGATGGAGGCCAAGGCTTCGATGATGACCTTGAGGCCTACGGACAAAGACGGTTCGGATGATTGTGCGCAATCTGGCGAAGTTGATGCAAAAGATGATAGTAGTCCCCTTTCCTACTTTTTCTGACCTACATGAAATGGGGGTGCAGATTGAAGATGCCTTGAAGCAAGGCTGGATTGATAATGATCGGGAGCAACCCCGAAGGACTTTCAACCGCAACACTAATGCAGGCCCGAGTGGCGCATCCGCTACGAGAGCCTCTGAAGTGAGAATGGTCACCACTAACCCCCCACAAAGAAATACGGCAGCTTCGCCATTTTTCGGCGCGTCCGGAAGCAACCCGCAAACAACTAAATACCCACCCAGAAACACCAGAACTTTCGCTCCACTCTATATGCCCCTATCCAAAGCTCTGGGGGTTTTGATCAAGAAAGGGCATCTGAAGCCCACAGAGCATGACCCCTACCAGAAAAACTCCCTCCTACCCATAACCCGGCCAAATATTGTGCATTTCACCAACAGCACGGTCACGACACCGATCAGTCCTTCCGGTTACGTCATGAGATTCAAGATCTCATTGATAATGGGGTGATTCTGCCCCCTGAGAAACCCAATGTTACTACAAATCCCCTCCCTGCACATAACCAAGCTCCACCACCCAAAAGACTCAATTTCATCCATACTGGGACTGTGTCCTATGACCCTAGTATCTATATCACACCTACCCATCTGCCTAAACCGGAGGTGTTTCTTCCCAATTGCACCGACTTGTGAATGATGGACATCTCCATGACCCAACCCAAGCCAGCAGTGGTGACCACCAAGAATAAAGGAAGGGAGATTCCAATGGAGAAACCGGCCGTTGAGTCAGAGTTTGCGGAATCTGGGAGTTACGTTGGGAAGATGTATAGTCCGAGTGACTACATTTCATCAAAAAGCCGAGCTAGGCCCGGAGTAGAATTATAGCAGGGGAGTTGTGTATGATCCAAGGAGATAGTCAGGGGAGGAAGCAGATGATGTAACAACGTAGAGGAGGACTGGCCAATCTCAATTTCTGACAACCAATACCCCGGAAGGCCGATTGCGTGGTTCAATTATGAGGATTCGGCGGAAGTTACCGGGTGGTTGGACGATCAGCCCGATGTGATAGGAGAATTTGAGCGAGCGAGTTTAGCAGAATGAGAATATCGGCGGCAATGGAAGGGTCGAAGAGCAGAGCATATTGCCGGGGGGCGCCGGTGTCAAGAATTTCGCCCGAGATTGGAACATTTTGAGTACAGAAATTATTGAACAGTCAGCTATGTTAGAACAAGCAAGTTTTGAGGATTCTGAGAGAATCAGGAGGGCGAAGGCCCATGTGGGAGTGGAAGCTACGTGTGCCAGAGGCAAGAATCTTTGCGGGCATGTGGATGGAAGGTCTTTGCGGCACAAACGATCATACGAGCGGGACAGGTGTCTGTCGGCCGCTGATGGAATGTGGTGGGAAGATGAGGACCTATGTCTTGCCCGTACGAATGAAGAGTGGGGGAATGACCAACCCGATAACACTTGGTACCTTGGAGAGGTCGACCATATGACAAGGAGTGGGCGATATTTCAAACCTCCACACTTGGGTCAACCAGAGGCCTCAGGGAAGGACAGAGAAGCAAAAGGAGAAGCAAAAGGAAGAAGCCATACTCAAGCAATTGAAAAAAGATACAAGCGGACATTTCCATTTGGGGAATTTGCTCATGGCCTCATGAGTACACAGGCGTTTGTTTTGGTGACCATGGATAAGGCCAAGCTTTCCATAGAGACTACACGGAAGCGGTGGTTGGGTAGTCTTCGGGAGTAGGTTCCCGACGTTGACCTTTTCGGATAAAGAACTTCCGCTGAGGCGCAAATCACAATAAACCCTCTACATCTCCGTGGAATGTAGAGATAAGTGGAATCGGTGGTACTTGTAAATCTGGATTACGCCATCAACGTCTGCCCAGCAAGGACGGCGTATGCAATTTGCTTGAAAACTGCAGATTTCATATCAACAGCCCAAGTCATCCGGCCGTACGATAATACAAGTAGAGAAGTGATGGGAACGGTTAAAGTTCAGACAAAGGTTGGGCCGGGACGACATGAGATAGACTTCCATGTCCTAGAAGTCCCCGCGACCTTTAATTTGCTTTTGGGGCGGCCATGGCTGCATCAGGTGAAGGCAGTGTCATCCACTTTGCATCAAATGGTGAAATACCCCTACGGGAAGGGAGTAGCCATCGTCTTCGGGAATTCATCAATCCACCCACCACCCGAGGTATCTACGCCTGTTCTGGAAATCGAGCATGGCATGGAGGATGCATTCATATCAGGTTTTACCTTGGCTGAGGCTCAGGTCGTACAGAATATCATGGCCGCTAATGAAGGGATATATGTTAGTGCCCAAGCAGTGTACCTCATGAACAAACTCCAATACATCCCCGAGATGGGATTAGGGAAGACCGGCCGTAAGGGCATTGCAACGTTGGCCGAAGTGCCGCACAACCCTCATACCTTCGGCTTGGGTTACCTGCCCACCAAGGAAGATTGGGTAAGAAAAGGAAAAGAGGTGGCTGGAAGAGCCAAAGCAAAATAGATGGGGAAACCTTTTGAATTGATGCATCGGCCCATCCGAGGTACCCTGAACGGACGTTTCGTCCGGGAGGGGGAAAACTTCCCATTCTGTGGTTTTAAGCCATGGTGAATAAAGAAAAAGCATCCGGATTTGAAATTTTCTTGACTTGTAGTTATCTGGGGATGATGTTCTTTGAAAGCGAGCAGACCGACAGTTGAATTTGAACATAGCAGGAATTGGAGTCTGCGGACCTGAGTTTGAAATGGGGGTAGCTTGGCATGTCTACTTCGGATCCTTTGATGAACCAGTTGTGCTTGGGGGATGACTCCTCGGTGTCCATGATCGGAGATGAAACGGCTGCGGGCCTACCATCAGCTATTTTGGATGCATCCATCGCACCCTCCCTCACCTGGCAGTACGAGGAGGGATTTTTGTCAAGCAGCACCGGGTCAGGTAGTGAGCCAGAATCTGATTCCACCGAGTCTTGTGAGTCGGAATCAGGTCTCAGCTCATTTGAGTCTGAGTCCGGTATTCCTGGGGGTGATAACCCGGATGCCACAGTCCTGTCCAGGTCGTCTTTTTCTTTCTCTTTTGAGTCTGTTGTAACAGAAGAATTGGACGGCTCGAAAGTATCTAATGAAGATGAGGTGACTGTGGTTTCCGAGTACTTTTCTGTGCCTTTGGTTTATTGCTTAAATCAGGACTTTCAAAATTTTGATGAAAACGACGAGGATGAAATTCCTCTGGTTTTGCAACAATTAATTGAACAAAAGCAGCAGAGGTTTGTTAAACCCTTAATGGATGAAATCACTACCGTGAACGTTGGTACTGAGAAGGACCCGCGGCTGGTCCAGATCAGGTCCACGTTGTCTTCGAAGGAACGCGAGCGCTTAGTCGCTTTATTAAAAGATTTCAAAGATGTTTTCGCGTGGTCCTACGAAGACATGCCTGGAATCGATCCTGAGATTGTATGCGACCGGATCCTCTTGACCCGAGGCCCGACACATCAAGCGAAGCTTCGGAAGAATCATACTGATTGGGCCATTAAAATCAAGGAAGAGGTCACCAAGCAAATTGACGCAGGCTTCCTGCTAGTATCCGAATACCCGACTTGGCTGGCCAACATTGTTCCGGTGCCAAAGAAGGATGGCAGAATCCGGGTATGTGTGGACTTCAGGGATTTAAACAGAGCCAGTCCGAAGGATGACTTTCCCTTGCCACATATCGATGAGTTGGTAGATTTCACAGCGGGGCATGCTTTGCTTTCGTTCATGGATGGCTTTTCAAGCTATAATCAGATAGTAATGGAACCCGAAGACCAGGAGAAGACTGCTTTTACCACCCCGTGGGGTACATATTGTTATAGAGTAATGCCGTTTGGGCTGAAGAATGCTGGGGCTACATACCAACGTGCTGCAACTACAATATTACATGACATGATCCATAAAGAGGTTGAGGTGTATGTGGACGACATGATTGTCAAGTCCAAAGAAAGAGAGGGCCACTACACCGCCTTGCAAAAGTTTTTCCAAAGGATCAGGGAATTTAGGCTGCGGCTGAATCCTCAAAAATGTACGTTTGGTCTTACAGCGGGAAAAATGCTGGGATTTCTGATTACACAAAGGGGCATCGAAGTCGACCCTTCCAAAATCAAGGCCATCTTAGAAATGCCCCCACCAATGACTGAAAAGGAGGTGCGAGGCTTTCTAGGTGAAGTGCAATTCATAAGACGGTTTATCTCTAAACTAACCTTAACTTGTGAACCACTTTTTGGTCTTCTGAAGAAAGGAAAGAAGTTCCATTGGGACGGCCGATGCCAAGCTGCGTTTGAACAGATTAAAGAGTATCTACAGAATCCGCCCGTGTTGTCACCACCAAAGCCGGAGAAGCCGTTGATATTGTATCTGTCAGTGACTGAGACTACAATGGGCTGTATGCTCGCACAAGAGTCGGAAGATAAAGTGGAAAGGGCCATCTACTATCTGAGCAAGAAGATGCTCGATTACGAGACCGCTACACTCCGCTCGAGAAGGCATGTCTGGCCTTGGTATGGGCTACTAGGAAGCTGCGGCACTACCTGTTAGCTCACTCTGTAATGTTGGTTTCACGACTTGATCCCATCAAATATCTTTTCGAGAAACCAGCACTTACGGGTAGGCTAGCTCGTTGGTTCTTTGTTGCTCTCCGTCGACCTCTAGTATGTGACGCACAAGTCCGTAAAAGGGAGAGCAGTGGCAGAGTTCCTTGCCGACCACCCGGTTGAAGGGGATGAAGCGGTTGAGTACCTATTCCCAGATGAAGCTATTCTGCACATCGACGATGAAACTTGGACGATGTACTTTGACGGAGCGTCAAATCAATACGGATACAGGATAGGAGTGTTGCTGATAGCGCCTGACGACTCTCGTATCCCTTTAGCATTTAAGCTCCGGTTCAAAGTCTTGAACAATGAGGCAGAGTATGAGGCTTGTATCGCCGGTTTGGAAGCTGCCCTAGAACTAGGGGCAAGGCGATTGGACGTTATTGGGGATTCGAACCTAGTTGTGTCTCAAGCTAAAGGAGATTGGAAAGTAAAAGAGGAAAAGATGATAACTTACCACCAGACCTTGGATTTGTTAATTCCTCTGTTTGAAAAGCTAAATTTCACTCACCTAGTGAGAGAGAACAACAGGTTTGCAGATTCGCTAGCAACTCTATCTTCCATGATAGACATCCCATCTGGGGTCCGGATGCGTCCAGTCATTATTGACCAGAAATTTGCACCCGCCTACGAGTCAATCTCTGCCATAGATGAAGTGCAGGATAACAACCCTTGGTATTACGACATATGGAACTTCTTAGAGAAGGAGACGTACCCACCAGGGGCAAATGCCAAAGACAAGAGGGCAATCAGAAGAATGGCTGTTCAGTTTATCATCTGCGGGGGTAAGTTGTACAAAAGAGGTCATTTGGGAATGCACAAGCAGTGTGTGGAAGCCAAAGAGTCAAAGCGCCTGATGGAGGCCATCCATGGAGGAGAATGTGGGGCACATATGAATGGGGTGATGCTGGCACGAAAGATCCTCAGACAAGGCTACTACTGGTCTACCATGGAGGAAGATTGTATCGGCTTTGTTCGGCGATGCCACAAATGCCAGATTCACGCAAACCGCATGAACATCCCGCCGTCAAAGTTATACAACATGACATCACCATGGTCGTTCTCAGTATGGGGAATCGATGTAATTGGAGCTGTTACTCCGAAGGGGTCGAATGGACATGAGTATATCTTGGTAGCAATAGATTACTTTACGAAGTGGGTCGAGGCCCAATCTTATGCCGTGTTGAAGGCTTCGCAAGTCGCATAAAGTTTATCGAAACAACATTATCTGCCGTTATGGAGTCGAATGAGATCATTTAGGACAATGGTTCTCACTTCAAGAAGGAGGTGATTGATTTGTTGGAGAAGTATAATGTGGCTTTTCATAAGTCATCCACGTATCGACGCAGACCAGCGGGCGATTGAGGCCGCCAACAAGAACATCAAACACATACTGCAGAAGATGGTGGAGACCTATCGAGATTGGCCAGATAAGTTGCCGTTCGCTCTGTGGGGCTACCGAACTTCAATTAGAACTTCTACCGGGGCGACTCCGTATTCCTTGGTATACGGGATGAAGGCCATTCTACCTATAGAGATTGAGGTCCCGTCTCTCTGAGTATTGGTGAGTGTCGAGATAAAGGCAGATTAGCGTGATTCGAGGAACTCATGCTCTTCGATGAAAGGAGATTAAAAGCACTATACCATGTCCAAGGGTATCAACGCAGAATCGCCCGGGCTTTTAACAAGAAAGTTAAGTCCAAGAATTTGAAGGAAGGAGATTTGGTGCTCAAAGACAACCGAGCTCCCATCCACGACCCAAGGGGCAAGTTCAGACCTAATTGGACTGATCCCTATATCATCAAGTCTATCTGGTCAGGTGGAGCTGTGGTTCTGATGGACCTAGATGGCCTAGAGTTCTCCCAACCGATCAACATGGACAAGTTGAAGAAATATTACCCCTGAGAGGCTCGCTAGGCCGAAAACCTGAAAGGGCGACCTAGGCAAGATTCAGAGCACAAAAAAAAATTAGAAGAAATAAAAACAGAGCTCGCAAGGTTGAAAACCATAAAGGCGGCCTTGGCAAAAGTTAGAGCACAAAAGGAGAGTGAAAATACTCGAGTGAACCCAAGCCTGAACTACGTAAGGCTTGATTCCCGTCATTGGGATACGTAGGCAGCTTCATCCAGAAGTTCAGCCATAAACTCTTCCCCGATCAGCTTTGTCCATTTGATCATCTTGGTCATCTTTGTCCATCAGCATTCATCGCAATCTCCGGTGCAGTGCTATTCAGACTAGGGGCAACTTTCCGTTGCCATGCAGTGCCGCGGTACTATTCAAACTAGGGGCAATTTTCCAATTGCAGGAATCTGGGGTTGTGCATCTCAGTGACAAATTTCAGGCGTGTCCAGTTCTGATCCATATCGAAAATGGTTTTGAAAAGTTTTAATAAAAGTTGACTTTGTTCAAATAAATCTTTTTACAACTAAGACCATTTCTGGACCAAAGTGGGAAATTTTCAGTACCACAACTTTCAATTTCATTGATTTCAAATAGAGTTCTCCTGCTCTTGTATACAATTGAAGTTGCTTTTTATTACATTCATAAAGAAAACTTGAAAGTACTAATAAAGCAATAAATCCGGGGCACGGTCAAGTCAAATGCCCCTGTGCCCCCTCCCGTGGTCGAAGCCTCTGATGCCAAAGTGGGCCCTTCCTGTGCCTCTTCATTAAGCCAATCTAAGCACTCATCAGATAAAGTACAATTGAAAGTAGGGGCGGGAGGCAGGAGTTCTCTAGTCCTCCACGCGGCTGCCTGTCGGATAAGCTGCATACCTCGGACTGTAAAAGTAGTCGGATACTCTATCCCTTCCGGTGGACAAGTCTGGTCATGACCAAACTGGCGCAAGATACGGAATGGAAAGTAGAAGACACAGTGAGTCAGGCCAATCAAGCGGATCCCAGTGTCCTGGAACATGCTATAGCTCATTGCCGGGAGATTGAGCCAAGGACAACGCCATGCAATGCGGTCTGCAGACAAACTGCAGATCCACTCGAACCAACAGCCCTCATCAAGGGCGTCGACTAGGCGTTGCCGAAAGAAGTAACCACGAGCTGAGTAAGCCGGACAAGAGTCCACAACCCGCAGTTTATCAATCAACCATACTTGGGGAGGGATGAAAAATGAGAGAATAAAGAATAAAGAGATGTATGATTAGAGAACAAGTGAGAGAATGGTTTTGTGAGGAAAAATCGAGCTCGAGAGCCGAGTGGTGTGAGCAGACATAAATGTGAGATTAGGTGGGAAATATTACCTGCAGTAATAGTGGACTCCCTGCTAATCTGGTCGTCTCTCGTTGGTAAAAGGCGTCTAAACCCAGCAACGTCTCAGCCAGAGTCATGGCGATGCAGCTTTTGCCTTCCTTCAAGCCTTGGGCAACCTCAATCAACCGAACACTAGACCCTCCAGAACCAGAGACGAACAGGAAGTGAGATAGCATGCACAAACAGAGTGCATGCCATCGAAAGCCTTGCCAATAATGGTCACTCCGGTCACCTATATCAGAAAACTGATGAACCAGGCTAGGAATGTCCGCCATTCCGTCGCGAATCAGAGATCGAGAATTGTGCATGGTAAAGCCACACATCCGCCCTAAAGCTCGGGCGTGGCCAAAATTGAGTTGGGGGAGAATCTCCTCATCGCGTTCAGATTCCATTAGAGCTTGGAAATCTTCAAAAGTGGGACACACCTCTTGCCCGCTAAAGCTAAAGACATGTGTTACCGGGTTCCAAAACCTTGCCGCGGCATGGAGGAATGGAAGATGCAGCGGGGTACGACGCAAAGTGAATAGTGCGTTTATGCCGAAAGCCCGGAAATTCAGCTTTTTCGAGCCATCCAAGTTGTTAATCCAAGTTGCGAGATTTTGGGCAAGAAATGCTTCCATATGGAGCAAATCAGTGTTGAAATGAAGAGAACCACGAAGCTGAGACCCTTTTGAAGAGGATAGGGTTGAGTGGAGGACACATGTCAACATTCTGCTGGTGCAGACAAATTACAGCCGACCGGCAGTAAATAGTGCCGACCGGCCATAATTTTGTGCCGACCGACCAAATTATGTGCCGATGACCATTCTCCTCGGCCGATGATTTTTGTGTCTAGCCGATGGTCTTCCCCCTGTGTTTTCTAAGCTGTTTATGCTGAATATTGGGGAATTCCACCACTTCCAGCACTCTCCGGTGATTGAATCCCGCCGAGTCGCGCGTATTTGTTTATCGAGTTGTTGTATATTTGCTTATCGAGTTGTATGTCACTCTCTTTAAGTCTTTGCCTTGTCTATCAAGTTGTACTTGCACTTGGCTAGTCTGTCGAGTCTTTGTTTTGCTTATCGAGTTGTAAGTCGGTTCACTACCTGGTTATTACGATGCGATGCTTTGTTTTCAAAAAACAGTTTCAATTTCGTTCACATTGTTATGTGATGCCTTGTGATGCAATGCACACAAGTGCAATACCTTTTCAAGCGAATAGCTGTTTCATTTCCATCATGTGTTTTTGTAAAAAACCCGCAATTTCAAAAGAATTTAAACCCGCCTGAGGTAGTGCAATGTGCTTAAACTCCTAGAAAAAAGGAAAGTAAAGCAGGAAAATAGCAGGGTAGCAGAGTGCTGGATTGAATACCAGGAACCTCCCCTTTGTAGTCAGAATACCTCCCGCGCCCGTGCCTGGGTTGGCTGTGCGGTCTGACACCTTCATCATTCAAGAACAGTGCGGGAAAGTGCACTTCTGGAATGTTAATGGATCTTCGAGTTGATTTCAAGCCATGACTTTTGTAAGCGATGCTCGGAACATGCGAAGGATGTCCCTTCTCGTATCCTTTTATATCTTGTGAATTTCAAAAGAAATTGTTTCAATTATACTGTGTTGCAGTACGTTGCATTTCAACATCATATTTTATCATGCTCAATTTCAAGTTTCCTTTTATACACATTGCATTGTATGCGTGCTTTGCTTTACTGATATGTGTTCAAGTTCTCTATATACACATTGCATTGTATGCGTGCTTTGCTTTACTGATATGTGTTCAAGTTTCTCTATATACACATTGCATTGTACGCGTGCATTGCTTTACTGATATGTGTTCAAGTTTCTCTATATACACATTGCATTGTATGCGTGCATTGCTTTACTGATATGTGTTCAAGTTTCCTTTTATACACATTGCATTGTATGCGTGCTTTGCTTTACTGATATGTGTGCAAGTTCTCTATATACACATTGCATTGTATGCGTGCTTTGCTTTACTGATATGTGTTGAAGTTCTCTATATACACATTGCATTGTATGCGTGCTTTGCTTTACTGATATGTGTTCAAGTTTCTCTATATACACATTGCATTGTATGCGTGCTTTGCTTTACTGATATGTGTTCAAGTTCTCTATATACACATTGCATTGTATGCGTGCTTTGCTTTACTGATATGTGTTCAAGTTTCTCTATATACACATTGCATTGTATGCGTGCTTCGCTTTACTGATATGTGTTCAAGTTTCTCTATATACACATTGCATTGTATGCGTGCATTGCTTTACTGATATGTGTTCAAGTTCCTTTCTATACACATTGCATGCGCGCGTGCATTTATTTTCTTGATATGTGTTTCTCCTATACACATTGCATTGTATGCGTGCATTGCTTTACTGATATGTGTTCAAATTCTCCTTTATACACATTGCGTACACGCGTGCATTGCTTTACTCACATGTGTTCAAGTTCTCTTTCTAACACATTGCGTGCATACGTGCATTGCTTTATTTCGCATGTGTTCAATCCTACTATCTTGCTATACACATTGCATGCATTGTCACGCACCTTCGATTGCATTGCCATGCATGTTGCTAACAATATGTACCTGTTAAGTTTGCTTTCTTTGCAGGCACGATATTGTATGTACGGCTCATTTGAGGCCGGTGCAACCGGACGAGCCGCACAGGTATTGTATCCTCCGCGTAAGACGTTTTGAGAATTGCATAATTCTCTTACATCCGTTCTGCATTGTAGTGTAGATTGGCGTATGCTAGCTTATAACTGTTGCATGTGTGCTTCATTACAGCTTTCTTTGCATGATCATAAGTTATGCTCGGCCTTTTGCATCATCTTGCATTTTGCCCCTGCCTTCGGGCGCATACCTTATTTGTCTTGCATGTTTGTCCAAGTCTTCGGCCTTGTCAAAAATGGGTCGTCTCTGAGCTTTGACATTCACTCCCGTCATTGTTATGACTTTCGAGTTCTGTCAAAGAGGGGCAACTGCAGACACCCCATTTTTGACCGTCCTCAAGACTTGGACGTCACCGTTGGAACACTCGGTGATTATCCATGTTCGTGTTCGTTTGGAGTTTCCGGAGTTCTCGGCTACGCGCCTTGCCTCAGGACCTCCAAACTTGACCGTTTTGTGTCTGGTTTTGCACCAAGCACTTGTGTTTTGCCTTGGAAGGGCAGGGAATGCTTTGTGAGGCATCCCCACATACCACCGGCTGTGGCTAGAGGCCACCGGCTAGCTGGTGTTGCCACCGGCACTATATTGTGCCGGTCGGCACTCTTTTCGGCAAAATTACCATTTTGCCCTGCCGACCACTTTACAGTTTCTTTATGAGATATTTTTAGACAGCTGTATCACCTTTTGCTCCCCTCCATACATGTGTATGGAGGGATGAGCCTTTAGTTGGCTTAGCTTGTAAGCTTTACTTGTCTATAAGAGAAAGGCTTCTCCTCTTGGCTCAAGGTTAGAGATTGAAGGGCAAAACCAGAGCTTATACATACATATATATCTATATCTCACTCTCTCTCTCTCCTCTTGTGTGTGTGTTTTTGGACCAAAAAGTGTGATTTCACCTTACTTTTGCACCATTACACACACTACTACACCTTAATCCGAGATTGGGAGGCTTGGAGGGTTGTTTTGTGTGATCTTGGACTGGTTTTGATCACTAAAAGAGGGCTGGACCTTTTGTTCTTCAAAGGATCTTCAAGGGTAAGAACATCACTTTAGATTCCCCATTCTTGCAACTAGTTTCTACCCCTCTTGTCTTGTGTTTTTGGATTTGTGTTTAACATAAAAAAGACTTTTTTTTCCTTGCTTAAGAACATTCATCAAGGTTATTTTGTGGTTTGGGTAGGGTCTCACCCTCTTAGGCCTTGTTTTGGCCATTTTGGAGCCTTTTCTTGAAGCTTTGCTTACTTGGTGTTCTTGGTCTTCTCACCACTGAAAACCAGTGAGTTTTCAGTGGTGAGGAAGGTACTTCCAAGTCTCAAATAGGGGAGGGACACCCCTCTCCCCCTTGTCCTTTGTTTGCCTTTGTATTTGGCCTAAAGAGTAGCATGTATGTATACTTGTATTTAGCTTCATTTCAGAATTTTTTTGAGCATATCTCGTTGATGACAATGGTATAGTCACAGTTTACAGAAGGGGTTTCTTCTAGCACTATGGAAGGGGCTTTTCTTGTATGACGTTGATGGAGGCTAATGGTTCGGCGAGTCAAAGGAGGAGGGCGCAGAGACTGAGATGTTCAATGCCGGACTATGATTGAGGTCGATTTGGCAGCCAATCGCATGTTGCGAGGTTGTTCTCTCTGAATTTTAGGATCGACGTCGATGAAGCCAAGCCTTACGCTGAGTTCTGGATGGGCACTCACAAGTCCGAACCCTCCTTCATCCTCTAAAGCTTCAATGATAGAGTGTCGATTGGTTCAGACTGTGTGGGTTTGAGTTTGAACTCGTGGATTGCCAAAGTCCTTGGTGTCCTTTGCGATAAGGTTATTAAGAAATGGGGCGTTACTCTTCCTTTTACGTTCAAGGTAAAAATACTCTGATGTTTCTACTTTGATCATGAATTTCATGGTCTATGTATTAAAGTGATTGAATAGATTTTTGATTAATTGGAATGTGTTAGGTACTTTCAGTTTCAAAGGCATTGTCGATACAGGCCCATCCTGATAAGGAATTTGTTGGGTTTCTGCATAAGACTCTGCCTGATGTCTTCAAGGATGATAATTATAAGCCTGAAATGGCTTTGGCACTAATAGAATTGGAGGCCCTTTGTGGGTTTATTAGTCTCAAGGTAACGTGCTTAACCATTATTTGTAACTTGTTTGATTGTGAATGACTATTGATTATTTAATTGAGGTTAAGTTGGAGTTTTGATCTAAATAAATTTTGATTTTCGGTTTAGATAATTCAAACTAGTTATTCCAAAATGTTTTGTAATTCGATTTGCGAGAAATCTGAATAGCTTTTAGAAGTCTTGGATGTAAGTCTTTAGGAATCCTTGATGGATGAATATAATCTCTTGGTGATAGCTATACTATGCTATACTACACATATTTGTTAAATTTGTTTCACTTGGCATCTTTCGAAAATGAATGGGATTTCACCTTTCTTGTCATTGGATACTTCATTTTAAGGTGTGTGCGGTTCACCCAGTCTGTGACTATGGGAGGGCTATCACTTGATGGGTTTTTGTCAGAGGCAAGTGTTTCCTATTTCTTTTCATTTTTTAGTCATTCATTTCTGCAATTAGCAATACCATAAGTTTTACTTACATTGTATAACTGTTGTGATTATATCGATTAGTTCAAACATGAAGTTGTACAATTAAAAATCCAATATGCAAAAAAATTTACAAATGTAATGTTATTTGCTGATCTGGAGTTATCTTTATTTTTCTTTTTGGTTGAATTTTGATGGGCTGCACACAATGGGGGATTGCCCTCTCCTTGACCATGACCCTCCCCACCCTAACTATCATGTTTAAAAAAAAAATATTATTTTTTGTCCTCTTATCACAGGTTTATTAATGATGTGATTGTGTTGTTATTAAGGCTATAGAATGTGCTAAACTACTGGAGCTTGGTTCAAGAATGACTAGATTTGCACTTTTTCAAACTCATCCACATGATTAGGATTGTATGGTCAATTTTTATTTATATTTGAGGAGTTTTCTCATTTTTCTAAACAATTTGTGTAAGTTACAAAATGTTGATTTTCATAGGTTAGAGCTAAATCACATAATATTTGATATCTAGAAGGAAAAGTGCTTTCTTTGGTTGGAATTCCTACCTTGGTTGTCCTACTATTTGGAGTTTTCGAGGAAGTTCTTTCAGACGGTTTAATTAGGGTTTTCCTCATCTCAAAATATTTCACATATCTCTATTGTAGTTTGTTATTGCACTCTTCATTCAGTAACTTCTAATGTTTCCATTTGGCATAGGATTTTTATTTATTTATTTATTTCCAAATATTTCTTAATAGTAGACACACCAACTGCGTGAAAATTGTGTTTGTTTTGATTCTGGATTGGCGGCCTTGCTTTAGATTGTTGTTCTAGCCAAAAATAAAAATGTGATAGAAAGAATCAGTCTGTTGCTAAGTAGTGACCATCCAAGGGATTTTTCTTAGGGATGGCTTTCAGGTTGTAATCTGAGAAACAAGAGAGAAGCTTACTAATCTACTCCTTTGTGAACTCCGTACTTATCCAAATTTAAGGAAGAAAAATTAAAGAAAGGATCATGTTAGATGCACCAGCATTACTAAACAGATATTGACATCATCTAAACTGAGGTTTAATTAGGGTACTTCTGCATAGGCAGAATACAGTTGTATAATGTTGCCCCATATTATTGATCACAAGCAATTTCGACCAACAAACTCCAAAGAAGCTTTGTTCACAAGGACAACATTAGCCAATCATGTCACACTTCCCACCTTGGGAAAACAAACCACTCATTAGAAGATGATCCATGAAATTATCCCTAAACCTTGAACATTTTCTTTGAACCATCTAATTTAGGTACTAAACCACAACAACTACTAAATATTGAAGAGGAAAGAATGGTAAAATGAGATAGAAAGAAAGGTAAAATGAGATAGAATATCGATTTTGAATTTTGAAATGCGGCATAAATGAGATAGAAAGAAAGGTAAAATTATCACTTTTGAGTAATATTTTTTAGCTGTGAAAGCTTGATTGTAGATTCTGCAGATTGGCTACTTCACACAAAAATTTGCTAACAAACTCACTTTTTAATTCATGGCATATTGGTGGCTTGATATTAAATAAAATTTCCCTTTTGTTTGTCTGTGTCAGGCTGATCCAACTGGAACAGTAGTTGAGGTGCTTGCAAAGGATGGGAAACCAGTTAGTGTGGACATGGTCTCTCTCTCAAATAAATTTCTTTCCTTGTTTCCATTTCTTTAATTATTCAATGCAGAGTCGATTGTTGTCTAAAACATTGCATTCGTTTTTTGCAGCCTCTATTTACCATAGAGCCATGAAGAATTAAGCCTCTATTTACCATTAACAAATTGCAAATAATAACAAAACATTGCTACTAGTGCACGGACATTGGTGTTACAGAAGGATATCGTTAATGGTATTGACTCACATATATTATCAATTTTATTTTTTTTTTGGACTTGAAATCAGTGTTAAAAGTTTTATATGTTGCGTGATAGTTGCTAGGTCTCAATCGGATTCAGATGTAGAAGTTTCTGAAGATGTAGAAGTTTTGAAGCTGCTGAAGTTGCTACAGAAGGAGGTGATCTTGGGATTGTTGGTGACGATGTTGAAGTTTTTGGGGACAGGAATTTTAGTCCAGCTCCGGGAGTGGAAACTCTCTGCTTTTTCCCTAAAAATCCTTCACCATGTGAGAATTCCATCTGTCATTATCAATTAATTTTATTTTTAAGTTAAAAAGGTTGTCTTTTCCTTTTCTGGACTAGTGTTTTTGATAGCATTTCTTTCTTTATGCAGCGGTAGCGGCAGGGAAGGAGGGTGAACTAATAGTTAGAATGAAAAATGAGGGTGACATTCTTATTTCTTGATTTTGTGTGTGTGTGGTGCAAGACATACACTAGTATGGTTTTTATGAAAATTTGACAGCTCCTCATGTCAATGTATGGCTAGTAGTTGTATGCCCTTTAATAACATCATGCATTGTTCTTCCTGCTTTTTGTATCAGCAGTAGTTCTTCTTAGCCTTTCGTATTGAGTGGTATCTAGTAGATAGCTTATCTCATTTGCTCTTGGATGATGAGAACAGGGCAATCAAGTGTGAATGTCATTGCAATCAAGGCCATTGTTCATCTTCCTTTTGATATATATAAACTTCTTATTAAATCTTCCTTACAGACCTATTTATATATATTATTTAGAACTGTTTCATTAGCATTTTAAATTAATGGATATAAATATTTCTTATGAAAATAGGCTGCTTCAGATTCATGGGGAATTTTTTTTAGCCTTATCAGTGTAATATTGCTACCAATTGTGGAGAATGTAGCAAAACATGCTGGATCAGTCATATTTGCTTTTAAAAACAAGTTGGTATGTCACAAATATACATATGTAGTTTTAATATGTTATCTTTATAGTTTTGTCTCTTTAAATATATGACAAGTAAATTTTTTAATTTATTATTATAATTTTTTTCTTTGTCATGTAGGATATCTAACTGGAATGGCTTTGGGTTCAGCAGCTGAAATTTCAATGTTTGTGGTGAGACTTGAAATTAATAAATAACTAAGTAAATAAAACCTAAGATGAAATTATATAGAAATTAAATACTAAATTAACTTGTTCAATTTTCAGGTTCCATTATGTGTGGTGGTTGCATGGATAATGGGTATACATATGGATCTTGACTTCAATCTCCTAGAAATTGGTTCCCTGGCTTTCTCAATTATAGTCACAGCTTTCACTCTCTATGTTCTTTTCTATTAATTTCTCCAATAATAATATTTCGATTAGCATCATTATTCTATTTGCTGCTTCAATAATGCTATACACTGCATATAAATGTAATTACAAAAATATGAAATAAAAAAAAAATTGTAAATTACAAGAATTTGACACCTGTACAGAACCCATAACACTCACAATTATGGTTGATAATTTTAAAATTGCCAATATCACGTTACTCAAGATAATTTTTTTTGGTACAAAATTTCTCTTTGTAATACATTTAGGCAATGCAAAGATGGGTAATCATGCTATACAAACAATTTTTTTATACATAAATTATATATAGAATTATACGACTCATTTCATTTCTAGTTAAAACACTTAACATGGCCACTTATAATTACAAGTATGTTACCACCACATCATTTTCAATGTACTTTATGTATACAAATTTTGTTTGTAAATTTCTTCCTACAAAGATATGCTTAGACTATAGATACCTAGAAAAAAAAAAGAAGTGTAGCCCATGTTACACCAACTTTAAATGTACAATACACACCTAACCTTCAGGGTATTTTTGAAGGTAAATTTTTTGGCTAAGTAATATGTTGGTCTGTCATCATCTCAAGGAGTCACTTGAATAATTGTGGTCTTTGCTGTTTTGGTTCTCTCTTCTTTGATGAGTGATGGACTTTAGAGGTATGTTAAGTCCTTGAACTTTGATGTGTTTATTTTAGTTGTTTCTTTGAGATGATTGTTTAATCAACCTCTTCTTATTTTTGCATAACCATTAATTAGTTTTGTTGGATTTCTTATTTCTGCATACACAGAGTTGCTGAATTATCCAATTTTGTTGTTAGTTTGATACACTAGAGAGGGTATAATATGAAGGTAATTGTCTTGGTTGATATAGCTAGATTCGAATAAAATAATATACATGAATGTGACGGAAGTATATGGGATGTAATATAACACATTAATGCATACAAGCATGGTAAGGCTTTCTAAACCACATTTGTACTTATGTGAAGTTTCCATTGTCATGCAGACAAGAAATGCAATAGGGTTTGTTGCTCCAGCTATTGCTGAGGGTTTAGGTGCCTTAACACATACATTGGGCACCCTCGTCCCTGTGATAGGAGCAAGTTGATTTGCTACAGCTGCAGTTGTAACTGCTAGAGGAACTGTTATTGGTAGTTTTGGATAATCTCTTAATAGTTGTCGATATGTTTAGAAAGTTAGATATGCATAGTTTTGGATGGTTTAAACTTTTTGTACAGTTTAGAAGTGAAGGATATAGTTTTCGAATGTTTGGAATATATAGACAATTGTTGAATGTTTATAATTTATAGATATAATTTCTTTTTGATGTTTCAAACAATATTTTGGTGGTAGATTGATGTTTTGTGATGTTTGTTGGTAATATTTGTTAGATTGTACAAAATTGGTCAAATAGAACCTGCGAAATTTAAAATTAAAAAAAAAAACTGCATATTCTACGGCAGGCATAATAAGTCGTTGTATTACATATTTTACGGCGCGCAATCAGCGTCGTTATTTGTCTCACCAATTAATGGCATGCAAAAGTAGTCGTAGAAAAAGTAACAACGTGGTACTAAATCTACCATTAAATAGTTTTTAACGGCGTACTATAGCATGCCATATAAAAGGTAACAACGACGCACAAAATTTGCTGTTAAATCATCTTTTAATGGTGTACGAAGCATGTCGTTAAAAGTGAATTACTTTCCATGATTGGTCATAATATGACGCGCGCTGCATATCGTAAAAGGGTTTTTACGGCGTGCATTGCGCGCCGTGAAAACCTTCTTTTGTTGTAGTGATTAGATGTGCAACAGATCTGCTGTTGACATTGCTTGGCGTCGCCCTTAGTTTGATCTGCCTGAGATGAGTTACATGCATGGCCTAACAACCCGGCATTCAGTTGATCGTCTTGACATAGTGTGTCTTCTATTTCCCTTTCAAGTTTATGCTTTAGTTCGGACACAACCAGATTTGCCTAGAAGAGGGAGTGGAATACCCAGCTTCATATCGAATTGAAGGCTCACAGCTAGCTCGATATCCCACTGCATGCAGGACAAGAGAACTTCTAGCTCCTGCTCCCAATTTCAGTTACATCCTTTCTGGCGAATGCCTAGCTTGGCCTGAAGATGAGGCACAAACCGGGCCTACTTTAGCATCTGAAGCTTCAACAAGCTCTGGGAGGGGGCGCAGGAACACCTGACTTAATTATGCCCCAGGTTTATTGCTTTAATATGTACTTTCAAGTTTTCCTTTTGAATGTAATAAAAAACAACTTCAATTTTGTATCGAGAGTCAGAGAACTCTGTATTGAAATAAATGAAATTGAAGGTTATGGATACTAAAAATTTTCTGTTTGGTCCAAAAATGGTCTAAGTTGTAAAAAGATTAATTTGAACAAAATCAACTTTTATTAAAACTTTTCAAAACTATTTTCGATATGGATCAAAAATTGGACACACCTGAAATCTGTCACCGAGATGCACAACCCCAATCCAACAAACAGAAAGTTACCCCTTGTCTGAAGGGCACTGCACGGCAATGGTAAATTGCCCCTTGTTTGAATAGCACCACGACACAGTGGAAAATTGCCCCTTGTCTGAATAGCACTGCAGCGCACTATAAGCACTCCTCATAGTGACAATCAAAACTGAACTCTCAGATACAATAAAAACAAAGATGACCAAAACAATCACATGGGCACAGTTGATTTGGAAGTGTTTATGGGTAGACTTCAGAACGAAGTTGCCTACGTATCCCAAAGATGGGAATCAAGCCTTATGTAGTTCGATTCGGATTCCCTCGGGTGTTAACACTCTCCTTTTACGCTCTAACTTTTGCCAGGGCCGCCCTTTTTAGGTTTTCAACCTTGCGAGCTCAGTTTTTCTTTTTTTCAATTTTTTTGTGCTCTAACTGCTGCCTAGGTCACCCTTCCGGGTTTTCGGCCTAGCAAGCCACTCAGGGATAGTATTTCTTCAACTTGTCGATGTTGATTGGCAGAGAGAATTCTAGGCCATCTAAGTCCATAAGAATGACAGCTCCACCCGACCAGATAGACTTGATGATGTAAGGGCCAGTCCAATTGGGTCTGAACTTGCCCCTAGGGTCATAGATGGGAGCTCGGTTGTCTTTGAGCACCAAATTCCCTTTTTTCAAATTCCTGGACTTAACTTTCTTGTTGAAAGCCCTGGCGATCCTGTGTTGATAACCTTGGACGTGGTACAGTGCTTTAAGTTGTCTCTCATCAAACAGCATGAGTTCTTCGAACCTACTCTGCTGCCAATCTGCTTCTGTTATTTGACAGTCAGCCACAACCCGCAGCGATGGAACCTTAACTTCAATCAGGAGAACAACCTCCATGCCATAAAGCAATGATTATGGGGTTGCCCCAGTAGATGTTCGAATCGACGTTTTATAGCCCTAGAGAGCAAACGGTAACTTATCTAGCCAGTCCCTATTGGTTTCCACCATCTTCTGCAGAATGTGCTTGATGTTCTTGTTGGCGGCCTCAACAGCTCCGTTGGTTTGTGGCCGATATGTGGATGACTTATGAAAAGCCATGTTGTATTTCTCCAACAAGTCAATCACTTCCTTCTTCAAGTGGGAACCATTATCTAAAATAATCTCATTCGGAACTCCGTAGCGACAAATGATGTTATTCCTAATGAACTTAGCTACATGCGACGCTTTCAGCACTGCATAAGATTGGGCCTCGACCCACTTTGTAAAGTATTCTATCGCTACCAGGATATATTCATGCCTGTTTGACCCCTTCGGAGCAACTGCCCCAATCACATCAATTACACAGACTGAAAAAGGCCACGGAGAAGTCATGTTATACAGCATCGACGGCGGAATATTCATGCGATTTGTATCGATTTGACACTTGTGGCATCTCCGAACAAAACCGATACAATCCTCCTCCATGGTTGACCAGCAGTAACCTTATCTGAGAATCTTCTGAGCCAGCATTACTCCGATCATGTGTGATCCACACTCTCCTCCATGGATGGCCTGCATCGGGAGCTTCTAGTCTTCAGCATCCACGCAAAACTTATGCATTTCGAGATGACCCCGTTTGTAGAATTTACCCTCGCAGATGATAAACTGAGCAGCCATTCGCCGTATTGCCCTTTTATCTTTGGCATTTGCCCCTAGTGGATAAGCCTCATTTTCTAAGAAGTTCCAGACATCGTAGTACCAGGGTTCTGATCTTGTACTTCATCAATTACGACAATCAACTCACAAGCCGGCATATACCTCTGTTCAATGATGATTAGATGCATCCGGACCCCCAATAGGATGTCTATCATAGAAGATAGAGTTGATAAAGCGTCAGCGAACCTATTGTTCTCTCTTAACAGATGGGTGAAAGTCAGCTTCTCAAACCGATGAATCAGAACGTCCAAGGTCTGGTGATAGGTTTTCATCCTTTATTCTTTAACTTTGCAATCTCCTTTTACTTGAGATACAACCAGGTTCGAGTCCCCAATGACGTTTAACCGTTTTGCCCCTAGTTCCAGGGCAGCTTCCAATCCAGCGATACATGCCTCGTATTCTGCTTCGTTGTTCAATACTTTGAATTAGAGTTTAAAGGCTACGGTTTTTTTGGGAACTGTCGAGTGCTTTCAGTAACACCCCTATCCCATACCCGTACTGGTTAGACGCTCCGTCAAAGTGCATAGTCCAAATCTCTTCTTCCATATGCAGAATGGCCTCATCTGGGAACAGATACTACACTACTTCGTCTCCCTCCACTGGGTGATCGGCTAGGAACTACGCTACCGCTCTCCCCTTGACAGACTTGCGCGTCACATACTTCAAATCAAATTCGGAGAGAAGAAGCAACCAACGTGCTAGCTTACCCGTAAGCGCTGGTTTCTCGAAGAGATATTTGATGGGATCTAATCTCGAAACCAGTATTACAGAGTGAGCTAACAGGTAGTGCCTCAACTTCCTGGTGGCCTATACCAAAGCTAAACAAGCCTTTTCCAGCGGCGTATAGCGGGTCTCATTTTCCAGCATCTTCTTGTTCAAGTACTAGATGGCCTTCTCCACTCTATCCTCAGATTCCTGTGCAAGCATGCAACCCATAGTCGTATCTGTTACAGACAGGTACAAAATCAACGGCTTCCCCGGCTCTGGCGGTGACAGCACGGGTGGGTTTTGTTAATACTGCTTGATCTGCTAAAAAGCAACTTGGCATCGGTCATCCCATTGGAATTTCTTTCCTTTCTTCAGGAGACCAAATAGTGGTCCACAAGTCAAGGTTAATTTTGCAATAAACTATCTTATAAATTGAACTTTGCCCAAAAAACCTCACACCTCCTTTTCAGTCCTTGGTGGTGGCATTCCTAAGATGGCCTTAATCTTGGAACGATCAACCTCAATGCCCCTTTGTCTAATCAAGAACCCCAGCATTTTCCCTACTGTGACACCAAAAGTACATTTCTAAGGATTCAGTCGTTACTAATACTCTCTAATCCGTTGGAAAAACTTCTTCAAGCCGGTGTAGTGGCCTTCTCTTTCCTTGGACTTGGCAATCATGTTGTCCACATACACCTCAGCCTCTTTGTGGATCATGTCGTGCAAAAGAGTGCTTGTGGCCCGTTGATAAGTAGCCCCAGCATTCTTAAGCCCAAACGGCATCACCCCACAGCAATAGGTTCCCCACGGGGTGGTGAAAGCAATCTTTTCTCTGTCTTCGGGTACCATCAAGATCTGGTTGTACCCGGAAAATCCATCCATGAAGGAGAGCAACGTATGCCCCACTATGAAGTCCACCAATTCGTCGATATGCGGTAGAGGAAAGTCGTCCTTCGGACTAGCTTTGTTCAGCTCTCTAAAGTCCGCACATACCTGAATTCTGCCATCTTTCTTTGGTACCGGAACGATATCGGCCAACCAAGTAGGATACTCAAATACTAACAGAAACCCTGCATCAATTTGCTTGGTGACCTCTTCCTTGATTTTCAAAGCCCAATCTGGCCGTATTCTCCGAAGCTTCTGCTTAACAGGTCAGGCCTCAGGGTCAAGAGCAATCCGGTGCTGCACAATCTAAGGTTCGATTCAAGGCATGTCTTCGTAGGACCACGCGAAAACATCTTTGAAATCTTTTAATAAAGCGACCAAGCGCTCGCATTCCTCTGAAGACAACATGGACCCGATCTGGACCAACCTCAGATCCTTCTCAGTACCCAAGTTAATTGAAGTGATTTTATCAACCAAAGGTGTTACAAACTTCTCCTCCTCTCGATCAATCAAATGTTTCAAAACTGGAGAAATTTCTTCCTCGTCGTTTTCATCAAAGTTTTGAAAGTCCTGATTAATACAATAAACAAGAGGCACAGAAAAGTACTCAAAAGCCGCAGTAGTACCATTCTCATTCAAAGCTTCCAGCTCGTCTAATCCTTCGGTTACAATAGACTCGAAAGAAAAAGAAAAAGACGACCTGGACCAGATAACGGCATCCAAGTTATCAACCATAGGAATTGGGGACTCTGACTTAGAAGAACTGGAATCAGATTCTGATTCACTACCTGACCCAGAACTGCTAGATAAAAAGCTCTCCTCGAATTGCCAAACGAAGGAGGGTGCAATGGACGCGTCCAAACTACCAGTAGAAAGGCGCACGGTCGATTGATCCCCAATCATGGAAACAGAGAAGTTATCCCCCAAGCTCTTTGATGTGATCTGAGGATTTGAGAGGAGACAAGCCAGCGCTTCCCCCATCTCAGGTTCTGTACTATCGGACTCACCCTTCAGATTCTGTTCTTCCTCAGTAGGCAAATCAATTTGTTCTTCTGAGGCTTCATCCCCTTGTAGTTGAAGGTCAAAAAAGATCTCAAAACCGGGCAAACGCCGCTTTTCTGAATTCAGCCAAGGCTTCGAAAAGCCGCAGAATGGGAAATCTTGTCCCTCTCGGACAAAGCGTCTGTTTAGGGTTCCTTGGATCAGTCTATGCACTAACTTGTAGTGCTTCCCAGTCTGTCTTGCCTTGGCCCTTCCGGCCATCTCTCTTCCTTTTCTAACCCAATCCTCTTTGGTAGGCATATAACTTAAACCAAAGGTATGGGGGTTGTGCAGCACTTCACCCAACTGTAGCACGTCCGCGATGGGACCTTGCGCGCTACAGTTCGGACTCAATTTCGTGTCGGTTCTAAATCTGAACCAAAGAGTCCAAATCCGACAAATCGTTTGAGAAGACATATTTTTTTTGAAAAGTAGTGCCAAACATGGACTGCTTTGCCAGATTATAGAGTCGCCACCTAAATATTTTAAAATGGGAAATTTAGGAAACCCTGACTCGGTGCCGAAGGCCACATGTCCGTCATCACCAAAGTGTCTTGGCTCGGGAGCTTGGGTACGATTAGGGAAGGTCAGCTATGAGCACCCCCTTTCGCTCGGTCCGAAGACCGGCCTCTACTAACCGTGATATCCGTTTTTGAAAATTTTATGCGTTCTTATTCCGGTTATTAACCTAGAATTACTATGTGATGCGCACAACACAAAAGTATAGACTAGATCGCCTAATATTGGAAATAAACATTGCATATCCGTTTTGTCTCGAAAAACGTGTTAGATTTTGCTACTCGCAAGTAGGCTAAAATACGGATTTCGATGAGTTGTTCCAACTCAGGCAATCCAACCTTCACCCACAGGCATTCAACAGTTTATCATGTAAGCATTTAGCCGCATGGCAATCATATTGTCATAGCAAAACATTCACACACATGCGATATGCTAAAGCGTAAAAACTTACATCGTACTCCGTGCCAAAAACAATAACCCGGTTAGCAAACATGCATGACCTAGTTCATGTTAAGTGGATAATGCAACACAGGCATAGATGTAATCTAGAGTAGGCTCAGCTAACCCTAAACATGGCATGTGAAATGCGCGAGTAGCACGTATTCAATTTGGAATTGAAAATTGCTATGCAGTTTGTATGATGTACCGAGCCCGGTGCATGTAAACAAATGCATGAATGCACGCATGCATTGCATAAGGTATGCTAATTTAAGTATGCCCTAATCTACCATCGAAAGCAGGTAAATAAAAGGGAGAAAGAAATGGGGATTGGAAGGCATACACACCACTCACACACACTTATTACAGATTCGCCCTCGCTCGGAGGGACCAAAAGAATATACAAAACCGAATAACTAATTAACTACGCAAGCTAATTAATTATTACAAATCAACTAAATTAATTAAATAAAATAATTAATCTAATTAAACAGTAAATCGCCTTGGGATGAGGGCCAAATGCAGCGCGCGCTCAGAACTGGCTCGGAATCACACTGCCATGCACGGATTGCCTCTGTTTCCTCTGCTCTCCTCCTCAAAAAATTGCCAAAGTCCCAGGAGTGCCTCTCAGGGCACTGGGGAGTACTACCGGCTGGGGTAGAGCACCACCGGCTGAAGAAGGAGGCCACCGGCACTAGATGAAGTTATCGGCTGGCAATTGACTGCCGGTCGGCACTAAATAGTGCTGGTCGGCACTTAACACCTGCAGAACCTGCAACTCACAGCAGCAGAGGACAACAACATGCATGGCAATGTGATTCAAGGTATTTATGCACTATACACACCCCTTATCATGTTATTGACTCAAAAGGGAATGTGCCTCGATTCCCGGACCACCAATCGTGCATTTCCATGCATGATGGCCCTAAGAACCAAGAATGCAACTTTGATTTCAAATGCATGCAATGCAAACAAGCAAACAAGGGTGCTCAACCTCCATCATACTTCACTTCAAGAGGCCAAACATGCATGCTCATGTGATGCAACTCTAAGCATGTTATCTAACATGCAACATGGATTATGCAAGCAAGCTAAACATGTTAAGTATGCAACCTAAGCAAAGAGGCATACAAGCCAAGCAATGGAGTGGACTAAAACATGAATTAGGCTACTCCTAATTGGCCTAAAATCAGTGGCCAAAGTGCCTAGAAATGGAGACTAAACACACACACACACATGCAAGTGTTATGATCCAAACCCAAGGCATAAACATGGCAACTCCCAAGCACACTTGAAGATACCAAACAAGGACGACGAGCATGCATTGTAAAGCTCTGAAAATCATGTTAAACATGGTGCCAAACCAACTAACAAAGCAAGCCAAACAAAGCATACAAATGGTCCAAGCATTAAGGCAAGCCAATGAGGCTTTGAACCACACCTAGCACAACCACTCATGGCAATACTTAAGCAACTAAATCAGAGTTTTAACACATAAAACTAAGCCCAAAAGACCACCTAGATGACATCTAAATGACTCAAATACAAAGGCATGCATAATGACCAAAACACGGAGCATACAAGACATGCTTTTGAGGCATTAAAGAGACAACTAAGGGAAGCATACAAGCATATCAAAGGGACTGAGATAGCATGCTAGGGGGTTCCAAACCACTAAAAACAATGCAAGCAAGACATGCTACATATTCATTCTTAAGGCCAACAAGCCAAATGCAAAGAGGCTATATTAAACATGCTATGGTTGACTCAAACAACATGAGACAGACCTTGAACATGGAAATATAAGCATAAAAACTTCAAAAATGTAGGCCTAAAACATGCTAGAAACTAAGGCATACAACCTAGGCATGTTAAGGCATCAAAAGGCATTACAAGGCAACTATGCTAAGCATGCATAAGAGACCAAAACCAACTTAAAAAAGAGTTTAATCATGGCATAATAGGCATGAAAAACAGCCAAAACATGTTCAACACACAACCAAACATGGTGCTCCTTTGGAGGCCAAATCTTGCCCTTTTCAAGGACATCAAGGAGAGGGGGTGGCCCTCTCCTTTTGGAGACTTTATGGCACCATCTCCACCACTGAAATCCCTCAAGATTTCAATGGTGGAGAGGCCCAAGCACCAAAGTCTCGGAGCTCTCACAAAATGGCCTAAAATGGGACCTTTTCAAGGCCTAAAGGGGGGTCAAACTTCCCCAAAGTGGAAAACACTCTTGATAAACAATAAAGATGGTTAAAAATCAGAACTTTTATGTGTTAATCACTAAGCACAAAAAGAACTCTAAGCTAGGCAAAAATGGAATGCAAGAATGGGGAAAAAAGGACTAGTTGGCTCACCCTTGTAGACTTCTTCACCAAGCTTGATGTTGTTGCTTCCTTGAGCTCCAAACCAGTCAAAAATCTCAAGAACAAGCTCTGATCTTTGAGAACACCAAGAAAAGGTGAAAGACTAGGTGTTTTGGTGCAATAATATGAACTAAAACACCTAGAACACAAAGGAAAAGAGAGAGATAGGATGTGTATCTATCCTAACCCTAAAAACCAGAGCTTGGTCTGTCTAAGAATGTCTAAAAATTGTGTCAACATTTCAACCCTTGAGCCAAGAGAAGAAGCCTCTCCTTATAGGCAACCAAAGCTTACAAGTTAAGGCATCAAAGGGCTCATCCCTCCATACACGTGTATGGAGGGGAAACAAAAGGCATCTGACTTTCGAAAATATCTCGAGAAAACAAGCTATAGAAATTCGGTAGGGCAAAATGGTCATTTTGCCAAAAAGAGTGCCGACCGGCACAAAATAGTGCCGACCGGCACAATATAGTGCCGATGGCAACACCAGCCAGCCGGTGGCCTCTAGCCACAGCCGGTGGTATGTGGGGATGCCTCACAAAGCATTCCCTGCCCTTCCAAGGCAAAACATAAGTGTTTGGTGCAAAACCAGACACAAAACAGTCAAGTTCGGAGGTCTTGAGGCAAGGCGCGTAGCCGAGAACTCCGGGGACTCCAAACAAACACAAACATGGATGATCACCGAGTGTTCAAGCGGTGACGTCCAAGTCTTGAGGACGGTCAAAAATGGGGTGTCTACGCCAACACAGCGACGCCCTTCCGGCCACTTCTCCCCAGTCCTATTCCAGGCATATGTTGAAGTTTATTCATCAGGTAAATTGATTGCACACTAACATATAACCCCTCATCAATAGCTAGAATGTTCTGCACTACTCAGGCCTCAGCTAGGGCTACTCCGAACAAAAAGACATCCTCCTCGCCATGCACAATTGCTAGAACCGACGTAGTCACCTCCGGCGGAGGATGGATTGTAGAGTTCCAAAAAATAATTGCTACCCACTTCCCGCAGGGGTATTTCAGCATCTGATGTAAGGTGGAAGACACAGCCTTCACTTGGTGCAGCCACGGCCACCCCAGAAGTAAGTTAAAGGTGGATGGAACATCTGGGACATGAAACTGACTGTCCTATTGCGCCAGGCCCACCTACGTTCTAATTTGGACCGTCCCCATCACTTCTGTAATGACCCGACCCTCGTCCATATTTTTTATATATTTTCAGCCCTTGTATTGTGCTTTTAAAATGCTTGCTGTAAAATTTCATGGAAAATTACGGTTAAGAAAATGAAATCCATGTTTATGAATGCTTATCTGTTGCATAAGGAGACTATCTGTTACCATTAACACGTTTGAATTAAGAATTGGGAGCCTTAACAGCTTATTTATCTGAGATTCATTATATATCTGTGACCAGCATAATTTTTAGGTAATTTTAAGCATGTTTGCAAAATTTTAATTTTGGATTGATTAAACGATTAAATTTTGTCTTATGTGTCATTAGTTATGAATGAACCTCTATATATATCTATGAGAACCCTCAAACTTAGAAATTCTACACATTCCCTGGGAGAAAAGGAAGAGAGGTCAAGAACAAGAGGGAATACAAAGAATTGAAGCCAAGGTGAGTTGAATTTCTCTAGCCTAATTCTCTTCCTCACTTTGAAATAGGAAGCCCTTGATGTTGTATGAAGTCTTGGATGTGTGTGTGGTAAAGATTTGGAAGAATAATCTCATCTCACAAGTGTAATGTGAAACTGATAAACACCAAAGAGTCCAAATTCAGCAAATCTTTTGGAAAATCGATTTGAGGATCAAAATGCCAAAATTGGACTGCTTTGCCAGCTACAGAGTCGCCACCTAAATATTTTTTATTTTGGGAAAATTTAGGAAACCCATTACTCATTCCAAAGGCCACGTATCCGTCATCACTAAAGTTGCCTCAGCTCGGGAACTTGGGTATGAGAGGGGAAGCTCATGAATTGAGCACCCGCGCTCGCCCGATCAAAGATCGGCCTCTACTAATCATGATATGATTTTTTATGTACATTATGTGTTCTTACTCCGGTTATTAAACTAGTTTTACTATGTGATACCCACAAGCAAGTATAGACTAGTTTGCTCAATTTGGAACAATTCATCTCATGTTTATTTGCGAAAATGTTTTGAATTTGTCACCTCAAGTGGGCTTAAAGTTTGCGGATTTGCCACCAAACACAGTGGGCTTAAAACATGATTTGCCACTCAACAAAGTGGACTTAAAATATACATTCGTTTAATCGTTCCAATTCAAACAACAAGCCTTCATCCACAAGCATTCAAGTAGTTATAGCAGGTAAGCATTTAGCCTCATGGCAAGCACGCTAGACATGGTAGTCACTCACATTTATGCAAGTATGCTAAAGCGTAAAAACTCACCTAGTACTCCCAGCTAAGAAGACATAAGTTAGAAAAATATGCATGATTCCTAACTATGCGAAATGACTAATGCAACACATGCAAAGAATGCAATTTAATAGGCTCGGCTACTAATATGGCATATGAAACAATTTAAATAACATGCAGTTAAACACGTATTCAAATAAGATATTGAAATAACAGTAAAGTTTGAATGATGCGCCAAGCCTCGGTGCATGCAATACGAATGAATGGATGCAAGCATAAGGTATGCTAATTGAAACATGACCCTAATCTAACCATCAAAAGCGGGTAAATAAAAGGGAGAAAGACGTGGAGTTGGAAGACATACACGCATGCACGCACACTTATTACAACATTACGCCCTCACGAAGGAGGGTCCGAATGAAACTAGCTAAGCTACACTACTTAACTAATTATTACAATACTTGAAATGAATTAACTAACTAAGCTAATTAAGTAAAACAATTAAATAATTAACTATCTAAGCTAATTAAATATTACCAAGCAAACTAATTAGCTAAATACTTAACTAATTAATTACAAAGCGACTAAGCTAATTAATTACAACATGAATTAATTAACTAATCTACTTAAATAGTTACAACATTTGCATGAATTAGCTACAACTAATTAACTAAGCAAATTAACTACAATGGACTCGGGAAACGAGGGATGCATGCGTGCTCAGTTTCCACCCGAAGAACATCCGCTATTTGCCCTCGAAAGCCTATGTTTGCACAACCTCTACTCCATTTCCTTCTCTAGATTAACTTTGCCATACTTCACAAGCACTCTGCCCAAAAATCACTGGTGGCCGATAGGCCACCACTAAGGGGTTGTCGTCCAACACTAGGGGGTTGCTAGCCAGTAGCAGTGGCCGACAGGCCACTAATGAGACACCATTTTTTGCTGTAACAGAGAGAACAAATAGGGCAAAAATGGGGTGGTCTCACAGGTTGTTTGTACCATGTATCACCCCTTATCATCAACACAAGCTCAAAGGAGTGATACATTTAGCCTTCAAACCATCAATCAAGCAATTTCCATGCATGATAGCTAAGGGATCAATTTGTACAAGTTCAATGAATACAAAACAAGACTCAAAAGCCATCACCCTATCATGCATGATCAAGGGCAACGGAGACTTAGGAAAGTGGCACATTTCATAACTTTTGAGCATGAAATGTCCCATTCTCCTTGTGTTCAAATTAACGTCCGATTTGAACACATGCAATGCAACACAAACAAATACTTATCTTGTCACTTTTACTTGCCAATTTTGTTTACACATTTTAGTTACCAAATTATTCTTTAATCAATTTATCCATTGAGTGAGTGTTCTCTAAGATGAAAGAAGTGTCAACCAAGGGATAATGTAAGACAAGAGAGAGATCATGTCGTTGATAATGAACCCTCAAAGAGGATTAAACCATTAAGCATAACCTCAATCTCAAGCTTAAAGGAAAGCTTGAAACAACCCTCAAAATAAAATGAAAGAGTGAAGCAAAAAGGGAGGTTGCAGAGTTTATAGTGCTGAAATGGAGTGAAAAACAACACCAAAAGATGCTATCAACTCAAACAAGAGGTCTCTAAGACCCTAAAACACTAACTTGTGAGGACTATTACACTACAACCATGCAAAACAAGACTCAAATGAACTAACCAGCCCAAAATAGAGCTAAAGTAGGTTGTTTCAGAGGCTAAAACATGCTGGACTTGAGCTAAGTTAAGCCAGAAAAACATGCTAACATATGGAGCTAACTAGGCATGCAAACAAAATACAAGGAGGGGAGGCTAACCCCTTCAAATTTGGACTTCAAAATTAGTTTTTTATCACTGAAAAACCTCTAAAATTTAGTGGTTAAAAGGCCCAAAAAAGTTGGTTTGAAAGTAGTGAACAAAGGTAGAAATGCTTTACAAACAAACAAAAATTAGAAGGGTGAACCACCCCCTAACTACAAATGGCCTCAAACCACCACCTTTAAACCACAAAAATAGAGTTTTGTATAGTTCAAAACCAGTCCTGAAATAACCCAAAAACCAATAGAAGAAGATGGCAAAGCAAGTATGTAAAACAAGCTAACAAAGCAAGTGTTATACCTCTTGAAGCCAAGGCACAAATTAGGCAACAAAGCAAGCCACAACCACCTTCTAAAGCTCAAAGAGGGTCTCAAGTAACCTCAGTCCAAGATAAGAAACTTTGGTCAAGGAAGTGTATGCAAAAGTATAGGATTTGTGGGCAAATGTATACACAATTGCAAGAGAGAGAGAGAGAGAGAAATCTAGAAAGAGAGAGAATTTTGCTCCAAAATTTCTAACCTCTCAAAATGGGGGAGAAGGTCCCATATTTATAGAAAAACAAGCTTTCAACTGAGTTATATCAGTCCATACACGTGTATGGTAATCAAACCCATTGTGCCAACAGCTGGAACAGCTGTCAAGAAAATATCTACAAAAAGGCATCAATGGCCGGCAAGCCACTAATGTGGTTGGTCGTCCACCAGTGATAGCCGACAGGCCCAATTGGTGGCCGGCAGCCACCAAGGGTTGCAGACTTAAATATTTTGGTCCAAAATAGGGCACAGAATGGATGGGATTCGAAGGCTGAAAGATAGGGCATTCCTTCAAGGACTTCTGGCACTTCAAACAATCACAAATAGTCACAATCATCGTGTGCACAAACGATGACGTCTAAGTTTTGAAGACAGTCAAAAATGGAATGTCTACAACAACCTTCTTGTTTAAAATTGTTTGATTCTGTAACTTTTGTTTTTAAAATAAAAAAATAGAACATGTCCGACAGTTTTTTCAAAGTCTCCATATTTTACTTTCTTTGATCTTAGAAAGCCGTACAAAAAAAATATTAAAAAATAATAATAATGAAGCCCCTTTAGTTGAAGGCTCAAAAAATTAAAAAATTAAAAATAAAATCATCATCATGGCTTATTAAAAAAAAAAATTAACAAAGGACCAGAAAAATAAAAACTCTCTTTGTCTATTTTCTTCAGTAATAAAAGATGAATTCTTTTTTCAAAACAAGAATAAAGTTTAAAAAGAACAAAAATTTTAACAAAATATCTTTTATATACATTTATACATTTTTTTTATATATATATATTAACATTAACAACAGCGTATAAGTTTTCTTTTGCATTTTTCAAATAATAATTATCATTGTGTGAATGCCCCTACAAAAAAAGGATAAAACTCATTTTTATTAAAAGAATAGACGTGTGAAGAAAATAAATTTATAAGGTAAAAAATAATGGGACATTTACGTACAAGTCTCATTTTGTGTACTTATACTCTATTAAGTCGTAGACAATATTTTTTACTCCTTTAAGTCCCATTAATTTTTAATAGACAAAATTATCCCTTGAACAATGGTTATTTATCATTTGTAATTATTTATAAATAAAAAAAATATATGATTATTTGATATTTTGATTTTAAAATTTTCAAATCATCATAATTTTTACAATATACATTTATTTTTGATAAAATTTATATTTCTAGAATCAACACAGTAGAATTTATCAAACAAGATTAATATTAAATACAAAATTATATAAAAATAAACATATATTTTTTTGTTATAAGTTTACAATTTAAATTATTTTTAATAGTGAGTTTTCTTAACTTACTTAACTAATAATATTTTTGGGGTCTCAATTTTTCAGGTTTAAATATGAGAATATACTTAGTTTGAAATTGAAAAAATTTACTCAATTTCAAAATTACAGAAAATTTTCAAAAATTTTCAAAAATTGAATTATGGATGACTTCACGTATCACTAAGGAGATTTTGTCCTACCCATTTCTATGATAAGAAGAGTGATACATGTGGGATTAGTAGGATAAGGTTTGCTTTTAATGATTCTTATAACTTGGACATCCAAGTGGGGTATTGTCACGCCCCAAACCCGCCCCTAAAAGTTTGGGCATGACCCATTCGCAAACAGACACAAAACCTGTTATACATATCATATGGGGCCTGAACGGAAGCATTCAATAATATATAATAGCGTAAAATAACATCCATTGAGCTATCACTACTATGCCAGGACCGTGAGATGTAACATAATGCGAGATAATTATACTGATGTGTATCTCAAGATAGTTTTGTACATATACATCTTCCTGACAGACATTTGGGTACAGACTAAATTCAATTTTAGAACTTAACAAAACTACAAAACTTGAACTGTTAACACCTAAACTTAGACACTCAAGGCTTGGCAACCGTATCGGAAGCCACAAGTTAAGATTGACCTCGAGTTGAGTGCCTCTGAAAACAGACATAAAATAAAGTGAGTCAAGCTCGATGAATAATAGTACGTAAATCATGTAATGTTCCACTCAAACAATAAAGTATATAATTGCGTAGTATATGTTTATTTACACTCTATAAATATCATGAGTCCATTTCCTTAACAACGCAGTTTAGTATGTACAGAGGATTCAAAATGTTCATATTTTCAAATAACAGAATAGCCATCAGTCCCAACAGTTACAGAATAGCCTTTCGGCCCAGTCATAACAGAACGGCTTATCAGCCCAGAGATAACAGAACGCATAAAGCGTGACAGAACGCATAAAGCGTAACAGAACGCATAAAGTGTGAGGGTACAGAACTAGTAGAAGATAATAAGTTTTGAAACCAACAGACATATCATGCTAAATCTTAAACGGAACGGATCAATAGACAATATGTATAACCAGAATAAATAAACAGAGCAGAACCATCCCAAAGTCATCTGAATATCGCCAGACCATAAACAGAATAATAAACAGAGCAGAACAATCCCAATTGATACACATACAACATCATTACTGACAGAAAGCTGAACGTTATAAACAGACATTAATAGTAACGACAAACATTAGCAGTAATTAAACATACATCCGACGTAGTAGTACTCACATTTCACTTGTTTATCGCGGACAACAGAATGTGGATTTTATCTATCGAAATAGTTGTCTCATAATTAACAAAGATGATACCAATTGCTTACAGATGCCAGAGGATTAATATACCATATAAATAGAACAGAATAGTTCCATAAACATACCGTTGTATGTAGCTTCCTCAACATTCATACTGATTTCTGATTAACTTAATGTTAATGAAATCACTTACACAGAACAGAGCGTTAATACCATAATCTTTATCAGAAAATAAAATGTACATGTAGCGTACTATTACTCACAGTGATTAGACGCTTGATCCGCCTCTGTAATTGACCCTACACAATTCATAATACACATAAAAATCGGGTCACATATCATTATTCCGTTTTTAACTAGTTTATTTCTCTTTATCCCATTTACACATCATTTGGCAATTCAACATGAATCAAATTAAATCTTTGAATCTCATGTCAACATTCCACACCCAAGTTCATGTCATCCATAGTCTTAATACATTATTTCCTTAATTTTTCCCTTCCATTATAGCATAAATTCTAATGTTTATAACAAAGTTCATTCGCTAATATTTTTACATAATTTCAAATATCTCGAATCCAATTAAATTGATACATATACAATTCAACATCTCAATTTCCTTATTCTACCTTCAATTTGGGCCAATTCATTAGTTATCACCATTAATCAACTTAGGGTTTCAAGACAAAAATCCAAACTCCTCAAACCATTACTTCTTCTTCCAATTTTCGCCATCTAAAGTTCATAATCCATCACCTTAATCTAGCAATTGCATCTCTAACATAATAAACCCAAAACCCCCAAATCACAAATTGGACATAATATATACAAAACTATAGATTTGTAGTTATATACACAACATACCATAAATCTACACCCAAAATACCATAAATCCATCAATCAATACAAATAAGATCTCCTACCTCAAGATTGAAAGCAAGGAAGCTAGGTCAAGAGTATCACTTTGAAATTCCAAAATCAAATCGGTTGGAAATGTTCATCTTCTTGTCTTCTTCACTTCTTGGTGGAAGATCTTGATCAAAACAAAGAGAAATGGTGAGGATTTGGGATCAAAACCCTAGGGTTTTCGGTCCTAGGGGGAAAGGAGAGAAGAGGGGAAAAGAATATGTGAAAAATGATCCAAAAATCTGGTTTAAAAGCTGCTGTCCCGTAATCTCCGCTCGAGCGGAGAAATTCCCGCTCGAGCGGACCTGTTTTCAGCACAGATCTCGAAACTTTGAACAGGTATAACTCTCTCATTCGGACTCCGTTTTAGGTCATTCTTGTGCTCAAATTGAAGCCCCAAAAATAAACTTTCCAATGGTTCTAACCTCACATTCAAATTCAAAGTGTGGAAAAAGAAAAGGGCAAACGAGTGACGGTTGGTCGTGAACCAATTATTCAAACTAAAGTTATTGGACCAATCTTACTTTACCACCGCCTTATCATCGCACTCAATATCCCAAAATAAGGTAAGAACATTTCAAATATACTAAGAAGAACATCAAAAATAAGTCCACATGCTTCAGAATCAAACTTAACCAGTGCCCGCCGGCGCCCAACCTTGCGCCGGGCCAGATAACAAAGTCGTCCCCTCGAGCGGAAACTCCCCCGCTCGAGCGGAGAATCACAACTCCCAAAGATCTCGCATCGTCAAAAATTGCTGGAAATCCCAAAAGTCCGCTCGAGCGGCCACTCCTCCGCTCGAGCGGAGGAAAGAATTTCTGGGTCGTTACAGGTATGGAAGGATACTCTTAATAAGAAGTCACCTATATGGGTGTGACTTGGGTCGGTTCTGTGAGAATTGAGAAAGTTAAATTCCCTAAAGCACTCAAGAATTACCAGGTGTTGTTTAGGGCCAAAATGAACACAACCGTGAGAACCAAACTGTCTCTGCAGATACACTATATGTAGGCTATTTTCTTGGCTTATACAAATAGCTAAACAGTTCAAGGCATCACGTCCACTGGTTAGCCAGTAAGCCTGATAGGCTTTTATTAGGGGAGGTTCAAAACCAAAAGCTACCTATCTCGATGTGGTGTATATTCTTAATATACTGTTTCTTTATCTGCATTTTGTTGCATGTCCGTTATCATGAATTTCATTCATGTGGGCGATTGTTGAAAAATAGCTTTGTTGTATCTTATTTTTTGCTAACTTTGAGCATTAATTAAGGTAGGATCCAAACTTTATTTTTTATGTTTCTAATTGGGTTCATATTTAATGTCGTGTAGTGAATAACATCGTGTATTTGATTGCTCAAAACCATTTCAGGATGAATGAGAATTCAACAAGCATTTTCCAGTTCGTGGAAATGGCTTTAGGTGGGTTTCCTACACATTTGTAAAATGTGATTGTCCCACATAGGAAAGACTTAAGGATTTATATGAGTATATATACTCTAACTTGCCATACTTGGGATGGGCCCCAAGAAGCACCCCAAGTTTTGCAAAGAGGGGAATTATGGACAAAATGTACTTGGCCCAAAAACCACCACACACGTGCTGCCATTGCCAGGCGCGAGTGTGGGTCGTGAGTCGGGTCGAGTTATAATTTTAATATTTTAGACAAAATTTGTTTGAATTTTTTTCAAAATTCTTGTAGGGAATTTTTTTTCCCCTTATGGAAATAATTCAAATTTTGCGCCAAAATTTCAAATTTGATTTTTCTTTCTGAACCGATGCTGTTCCGGTTGCACCTTTCCGGCCATGTCCGAAGAGCCACCAAATCCAACCCGAACAGGTGCATGGTTAGCTATAAATAGCCTGCCATTCCTGTAATTCATTTGAATCAAAATTTCCAAAAGTCTCTTTGTTTCCTTCTTTTATTCATCCTCCTGTGCTCCTGCATTTTTCTACCATTTAGTTTCTAAAAAAAGTAAGAGAGAGTTACAACATTATTTGATTCGCCAGACTTGATTTTATAGTGTTGCAAATCAGGTTGTAGTCGTTGTATCCTGAGAAGTAGATGCTGTTAAATCTCAAAACACCGGAGCGAGGGCGAAATCTACTTTAAGGAGATTGTGTCCAATATAAGTCTCAACTTATAATTTATGTAAGCAATTAATTCAGAATTTAATTTATTTAATTATTTTCCAAATTATTTAATTTTAATTTTTATTTATCTTATTTATACATTTAATTTACACACAACTAAGTGGAAATAACGGAAATTACTAGTGGAGTTCCTAGAAAAAAATTATAAATTAAATTATTAACAATAATGCTAGGGGTCAGGAAAGGTTTATCAGGAAAGGTTTCATGAATGAGTTGGCATTGATCAACTCATCTTGGTGGACCCCCAAATATATTATTAAAAAAAATTTAAAAAAAAAAAAGATGAGAAGGTAGGTCAGAAAATTAGAGAAACCCTTGTATCCACCCGAGTCCGAATCCTCAGTCGCCCTTGTCTGTCGCCCTTCCCTGTAGCACCCCAAAACGATGTCATTTTGGAGCAACTTTTCAAGAGAGAGAGAGAGAGAGAGAGAGAGAGAGAGAGAGAGAAACACACACACACACACACAAACAGAACATAACTCAGAAATGGGAAAGAAAGAGAGCAGCGGCACCACCACCTCCCCGCCATTGTCAACAGACCTTCAAGCAAAACCAGACCCTCTTTTTCTCTCTCTCTCTCTTCAACCTTTCTTGTGTCAGTCATAATCTTGAGCCCTAAACTGTTGTTTAAATGCAACTTTTTTTTGTTTTCAAAATACTCCCCCTCTCCTCAATCAAGGCTCCACACACCATCATCTCACCATAGTCAAAAACCCAGGGGGGGCACTATTGACACCCCATTTTTGACGGAACTTAAGACCCAAACGTCACCGATTGAGCGCTCGATGATGGTGCTTGTTGTGCTCATTCTGAGGTTTCGGAGTTTCGGCTGAGAGCCTTCCCCCCGGACCTCGGGACCCTTTTGTGTTTTGCTTCGGTTTGCAAACCAGGTCTTGTTTTCTTTTCCCAAAGGGAGAGAGAGGTGTCGTAGACCATCTCTCAGTAGCCATAGGCTACTTTTCGTGGTCGCAGGCCACTGTTCCCATTTGGAGACCAGTTTCTCGTTTTCAAAGCCGTCGGCCGCGCGTCTCAGTTCGGGACCGCTTAACATTCTCCGTTTGCTCCGATTTTTGGCACACACCTTTTTTCCTCTGTCTAGAGGGACACTGTGGCCCGGGAGACCACCTTCGTGGTCGCACGCCACCTTCGTGGTCGCACGCCACCTTCGATGCTTAGCAACCTATTTTCGGGGCCCCCGGTTGTGCGTTTTGACCCCCAAACCCTCGTTTTGCATCCGTCATGGTTCATTTGTGGCATGGACCTTGTTTTCATTGTTTGGAAGGTGGTACAAGGGTGGGAGACCACCTTTTCTCCCGCTAGCCGATTTTCTTGTCAGGAAGCTGGTTTCCTTGGTTTTTGAGACACATTTGCTGGTCTCCCACCACGCCACTAGCTTGCATTTAGTTGGGAGACCACCAAATGGTGCTGCCCACCAATTGAACCTTTTGAACTGGTCGGCCGACCAGGGGAAGTGGCCGGCCGACCACCTGAACTGGTCGGCTTGCCTCCCTCAGTATTGTCTCTGTGAGTGTGTGCTAGTTGTGCCAGCTGGAAGGCATAGACTGTATCCTCCATACACGTGTATGGAGGATCTTGAGCCTTGGTTTTTCGCTTCTTGAAGAAGCGTTGGCCTTGGATCTCTATTAGAGAGGCCCTTCTCATCCTTTGTAAAGGTTCAGAAATTTGGTTAAGGCATACAGTACACCTCCCTCTATATCTCTCTATTTTGGCTCAAAAAGTGGGTTGTTCTTGCACCTTTGCACACCACCTCATAGCCTAACCCTTCCACCATTGCTTGGAGCTTCTTGGAGGCCATTTTCAGAGGTTAAAGGTTGATTTTTTTGGTCCAGAAAGTTGCTGTTTTGCTGAGCTTCAAGGGTAACACCTTTTTCCCTCTTTTTAAGCTCTATCTTGATCATTCTATAAGCCATACTAGCATGCATATTTAAGCTTTGTCGTCAACTGAAAAAAGTATTGTTTTAAAGTCCTTGTGATGTTTGTCTAAGTCTATTTTGGTATTAAAGGTCATTTACACTCTTGCGTGCTTGTTTTAGCCTTGTTTTGTGCCATGCCATAAAGCCTTTGACCTAGTCTTTTCTTGGCCTACCTACCACTGAAATCCAATGGATTTTCAATGGTGAAGAACTGGTTTTGAGGCCCAAAATCAGAGAGGGGTGACCCTATCACTTGTTGTCTTGTTTACTAGCATTTTTGGCCTTACAAAGGAGCCTTCTTTTGCACACCTCCAAGCCTTGTTTTAGACCCTTTTTAGTGACTTTTAGGGCCTTCCTAGGCTCTGTCTAGAGTTGGTTTTATCACCTTGGGTGTGTCTCTTGCATGTGTAGAATAACCCCTCTTATAGCCTATCAAAGGAGAATGTCATTCTTGCATGAATTGATGATGTTTCAATTCATTTTTGGGCTTTATTTGGCATTTCATGTCTCTAAATTTTTCTAGTTTAGTCGCCTCTTGAATGCTTCATATGCTTGTAGTGTAATCCATGTTTACTAGCTCACATCGCATGTTGTTTTGGCCCTTGATTCTAGCACATTTTGGCCATGTTCTAAGCTGAATTTATTCATAATTTGGGCTTCCTTAGCTCTATTTTGAGGTTCCATGGTCGAATGATGCTTTCCATGCATGATTGTAATGTAATACCCTTGCCTAGCTTCGAGTTTTGAAGCCTCTTGCTTGCTTAACTTGAGTTATTTTCATGATTTGGCATCATTGAACATGTTATTTCAGAGCTTATACTTTTGCCATATTCCCATGATTTCCACTCTTTAAGTGCGTTTGAGAGTTGTGCTTGTATGCCTCATTTTTGGGCTATTGCATGAGCTTCATTTCTGCGCATTGCAAGCCATCATTTCAGTCAATTTTGCCACTGTTTTGGGTCTGCATAGGGACTGTTTGGGGTTGGTTTGGTCATTTGGGCATCGCTTTGCATACCTCTAGTGTAATGCACTTTCCTGGTTTCGATAATTGTGCCATCCAACATGCATCGGGTGAGTTGTTTGCATGATTCGGGACCATCTTGTATGTCATTTCAGAGCTGTGGCATGTGTCATTGTGTTCCATGTTTCATCCTTGCCATGGTCTTGGAGAGTTGCGTCCTGTTCCCTTGGCTTGGAGCCTTTGCATTGTGCATGCTTCTGTGTGTCTTGTTGCTTTGATTTCATCATCCATTGGCCACTGATTTGGGTGTGGCCGAGGCCCATCCATCTTGGTTTAAGTCCATCTTGCATTGTGTATGCCATCTAATCCATGTTGCCGTATGATTGATCATTGCATTGTGCGTGTTTTGTTCAACTCATGGTATATGTTAGCTTCACGTGTGCATTATGCATGCCACATAATCCATGTGCATTGAGTATGCCATTGATTAGTTCATAGCATTGTGAATTCCATTTGCATGCTTGCATGTCATTCCGCGTATCTTTGCATCACTTAGTTGCATTGCATTTTAATCGCATGCTAGAGTTGCATTTGTCCATACATTGTTTGTTGCATTGTGTTTGGAGTAGGGTTTAGTCCAAACACGGGAAATGAGGGACGTTTCGTACTCAACGTGATGAAACGTGCCTCGATTCTTGGTCACCGACACTCTTGACTATCCATGATAGAGTTGTTGGCTTTAGGTGTTTACATGTGCATTCATTTCACATTGAGTCATGCAATTCGACTCCTCGGCCATCATGCATCGGGATGCATGATTGATGGCACGAGGTTCGAGGACTACACTCCCTAGAGCTTATGCAATGACGGGGAGAGTGGTCAGGCACACATATGTTGAAAATACCTTGCTTTCTCTCTCTCTTGCCTTCGTTGCAGAAAATGCAGAAACCAGGAGAAGAAACTGGTCAGCCGACCAGGTTTTCTGGCAGGCCAACCACCTTTTCTAGTTTTCACCACCAAGGGTGGTCAGCAGGTGGTCTCCCTTGCCTATTGCTGGTCGGCAGCCTTCCCACAGCTTCCCTGGGTGGAGTTTTATCTCTCTAGAGCCTAGTGCAACTTTCTGAAATCAATTGCAAACAAAGGCAAGCCGGGGCATCGCAATGGATTTCCCAACAAGGCGACTTGAGCATGCATGCATCCTTTATCATTCGAAACAGAGCTAAGGCAGTCCATTTCATGTAGCTTGCGTGCTAATTCATTTACTTTCTTAGTTTAATTTGTTAATTAGCTAGTGTTGTGTAATAATTAGTTAATCCGATTCTGTGTTATTTATTCGGACCCTCCGCGAGAGGGCGAACTTTGTAATAAGTGTGCGTGTGTGTGATGCGTGTCTTCCAACCCCACGTCTTTCTCCCTTTTATTTACCAGCTTATGAGGGCCAGTTTTAGGGCATGTTTCAATTAGCATCCTTATGCTCGCATGTTTGCATCCATTCATCTGTCTTACATGCACCGAGCTCGGCGCACCATGCTAACTGCATTGTATTTCAATTCTAAGTAGAATACATGTTATCTGTAGCATCTCATATGCCATCCTAGAATAGCCGAGCCTATCTTAGTAGCATCTTGTATGTGTTGCATTAGCCATCTTAACGTGAACTAGGATCATGCATTGATTACTAACTAGTTTCTGTTTTGGCTCGGAGTACTCGGTGAGTGTTTATGCTTTAGCATCCTTGCATGTGTGTAAGTGACTGCCATGATCGCATGCTTACCATGAGGCTATGTGCTTATGTGATATACCTGCCTGAATGCCTGTGGGTGAAGGTTGGATTACTTGAATTGGAACAATGCATTGATTGCAAGTTTTAAGCCCACTTGAGAGTGGCAAATCACCATGTTTTCTAAGCCCACCTGAGAGTGGCAAATCCATGTCTTAGCCTACTTGCGAGTAGCACCATCAAACCATTTTCAAATAAACAAACATAAAATGTTTTGTTCCTGCTCAAGCGGTCTACTCTATACTTGTATGGTGTGTGCATCACATAGTAATCATAGGCTAATAAACCAGAATAAGGACACATGTGTTTTCAAAAACTTGATATCATGTTTAGTAGTGGCCGATCTTTGATCGGGCAAGCAGGGGTGCTCATTGCATGACCTTCCCCAATTGTACCCAAGTTCCCGAGCCGAGGCAACTTTGGTGATAAAGGACACTTGGCCTTAGGCACGAGTCAGGGTTTCCTAAATTCCCTCAAAATAAAATATTTAGGTGGCGACTCTGTATCTGGCAAAGCAGTCCATGTTTGGCACTTCTTTCCAAAAATCTATTTTTCAAACCAATTTGCCAGATTTGGACTCTTTGGTGATTTATCGGTCTCGTATTGCACTTTGCGGGATTAGATTCAGAACCGTGACATTTGAGTGTGAACTGTAGTAAGCCCAATGAACAAAACAGGATTTCTCCCGGGACGTTCGGGGACGTCTGCAGTTTCTGGCAACTCTATTGGGGATTTAGAGAACTTGACTCGAACTCATGATATCTTGTTTCGATTACTCTTATGTGTTTCTTTGCATTGCATTTGCATTGGTGCGCCTAGGACACCATGTTTGCCATCTGCTATTCCTGAATGGTTTGCCGAAGGCTCGCTTTGAGAAGCATACCATAAGGCTGACCAGTTACGGGCTCTGCCACGATGGGAACACAACACCCGGTTTTTACCGGGGCACCCTTTTTGACCATTCGACCTAGTGCATATCGGAATCCATAGTGACCATTCCAAACTAGGACAGATTGGTTACTCGATTGTAGGTTTTTTGAAACCCCTGCATGCGTAGTGAAACGCTAGCTCCTGACAAAATAGGACAGGGAAACCCTACCCCTCCATAGGGGTGTTTTGGCTCTTACTTGTTTGCTATGTGCGTTTAGAGTGTGCCTGTACAGGAATGCATGTATCAGTTTGCAAGTTTGGGCATCAGGCCTGCGGGCACCAGTGTTTTGAGAATCAGTTATCCATGGTATCGATTCAGATTTGGGGCGATGATTTGAGAACAATGATAAGTTTGAGAAACGTATATTCACTTATCAAGCTGTTGTTATACCCAACTGTGTGTTGTGTTTATTTAAGTCGTTATGCTGTCCGTTTCTGATTGTTTATTTCCTTATTACGCTTTATTTATCTTTTTGCTAGGTAGTTTAGCACAATTGCTTCCGACCAAGCAGATATTCCCCAAGCACTCTGGACTAGAGGTCGTCGACTCCATCGATCTGAGGATCTGGTAGACGGACAACCAGTGTTCCACTCATTACCCCCGGTAACTAGACGGAGGGTAGTTAGGCAGAGGATATCAGTTCAGCAGTCAGTTCAGAGGGCTTTGTCTACCCCACCTGAGTATAGTGGGGATCAGAGTTCTGTTTCTCTTGCGGAGAGGGAACATATACCGGCAGTACAGCTAGAACGAGGCAGTATGGCAGGAATCGAAGAAATGATGTGCCAGCTCCAGGAGAGCATGAGAACCATGCAGGAGGACGCTGCTCATCAAGCAAAATTTGCCAAACAGCAGGCCGTCATCATGGCCCAACAGGCAGAGCTAATTACCCGGCTGCAGCAGGAAGCCAGAGCATCAGCTTCACACCAAGCTCCTCCCCCACCAAGAGTTCCAATACCCGGGGAGACGGCGAATGTCCAGAATGTCTAGGAGGATACAGACATCCCAATAGGGCCGGCTCCGCCCCCGATTCTACCTCAACTATCCAAGGCACCCACTCCTATCATTTAATCGGATTCTCCCTTCGAATTCGAGGTGGACCCCACAGCATTAAAAGTGAGCAAGCTAGAAAAGCTGTTCAGGAAATCTCAGGAAGTAAGGTCCATCCCGGACATCGAGGATAGGTATACCGATGTAGCCGTCAGGCTGCCGGACAGATTTAAAATGCCACATATTGACCGCTTTGACGGGTCCGGGGATCCCATGGTGCACTTACGGCTGTTTTCAGACATATTAAGGCCGATGGGCCTCACCAGACTACAGAAGCTTTCTTTATTCGGCCGGACCCTGTCGGGTGTGGCGGCCATCTGGTACGCAAAACTGGAAGACGATGTTAAGAGGAATTGGGATGAGATGGCCGAGGCTTTTGTCGCTCAGTACTCCTATAATACACAGATCGAGATCACAACCCGTGATCTCGAGACGACTAGGCAGGAGCCTAAGGAGAGTTTTTCTGACTTCGTAACCCGGTGGAGGGCCAAGGCCTCAATGATGACCACTAGGCCCACTGACAAAGATCAGATTCGGATGATTGTGCGCAATCTCCAGCCTAAGCTTATGCAGAAAATGATTGTTCTCCCCTTCCCCACCTTTTCAGATTTACATGAGATGGGGGTACAAATTGAGGATGCTATGAAACAGGGTCTGATTGACCAAGACAGAGAGCAACCCAGGGGAACCTTCAACCACAACACCAATACAGGCACAAGCCATGCCGCAACCGCCAGAGCTTCAGAAGTAAGCATGGTCACCACCAATCCCCCAAGAACCCTTGCAGCTATGCCATTCACCGGTGCGTCCGGTAGTAGTTCGCAAACAGCCAGATACCCACCCTAAAATCAAAGAACTTTCACTCCACTATACATGTCCTTGTCCAAGGCTTTAGGAGTTTTGATCAGGAAAGGGCATTTGAAGCCCCTAGAGCCACGGCCGTTACCAGAAAAACTTCCCCCTTCCCATAATCCAGCCAAATACTGCGCCTTTCACCAACAGCACGGTCATGACACCGACCAATGCTTCTGATTACATCATGAGATTCAAGATCTCGTTGATAATAGGGTGATTGTGCCTCCAGAGAAACCCAATGTCACAACCAACCCTCTCCCACCACACAACCAAGCTCCACCTCCCAAACGCATCAACTTTATCCAGACTGGGGTCATGTCATACGACCCCAGCATATGTATCACCCCATCTCACCTACCCAAGTCGGAGGTGTTCCTTCCTGACAACACTGACTTGTGCATGTTGGATATCTCCCGAACCCAACTCAAACCAATGGTGGTGGCTGTCGAAGACAGAATAGGGATGATTTCGGAGGAAAGTGGTATAGTGGATTCAGGGACTGAGGAATTAGGGAGCTTTGCTGAGGAGGTGTACAATCCGAGTGGCTACATCGCGTCAGTGGGTCAAATTAGGCCAAATGTGGAATTGCCAGTGGCGGAAGAAATTTGTGTACTACGGGGGGATGGACTTGATCAGAGGATAGACGACTTAGCAGTTCTGGAAGGGGACATTGCTGACCTTCATATTTCCAACGAGCAAGAGCCGGGGACGTGACAGTCAACTGGTTTGATTTTGAGGAGTCAGCAGAGGTCACCGGGTGGCTTGACGACCAACCAGATATTGTTGAAGAATCTCAGCTGGAAAGGGGCCCGTCAGGGACAAGGACATCAATTGTGGCCGGAAGGGCCGGGGATCATAATACATCGCCGGAGAGCACCGGTGCCAAGAATTTCACTCAGGATTTGAGCATTTTGAATACAGGGAATGTTGAACAACAAACTGTACTGACGCAGTTGGAACGGGAAGGAATTGAAGACTCTGAGAGAGCCAGAAAAGCCAAGGCCCGTGTGGGGACTGAAAGTGCTATGTGCACAAGAACAGAGGGTGCTGCGAGCACATGGACAGAAGGTACTGTGAGTACAAGGACAGTGGTAACGAAGCCGGACAGGTGTCTATCGGCTGTCGATGGAATGTGGTGGGAGGACGATGATCTATGTCTTGCCCATACAGATGAGGACTGGGGAAGCAATCAACCGGATGATACCTGGTACATTGGTGAAGTTGACCATATGACTAGGAGTGGGCGGTATTTCAAGCCCCCGCACCTAGATCAGCCATAGGCGTCCTAGAAGGACAAGGAGGTAGAGAAACAGAAAGAGAAGCAACTCGAAGAAGAGGCTGTACTGAAGCAGTTGAAAAAGATACAGGCAGACATCTCCATCTGGGGACTGCTTATGGCTTCACGTGTTCATAGACAAGCTGTTCTATCAGCAATGGACAAGGCCAAACTCTCAATAGACACCACGCCTGAACAGCTGGTGGGATTGGTCTTTCCGGGAGGAGGTTTCCCGACGTTGACCTTTTCTAACAAAGAACTGCCGCTTGAGGGCGCAAGTCATAACAAACCGCTCTACATCTCTGTGGAATGTAGAAGTAAATGGATACTGGTGGTTCTTGTCGATACCGGATCAGCCATTAACGTGTGCCCGATAAGGACAGCGTATGCGATCGCGTTGAAGCCCGTGGACTTCGTGCCAACGGCCCAGGTGATAAGGGTATATGATAACACAAGCAGAGAGGTGATGGGGACCGTGAAAATTCAGACCCAGGTTGGTCTGGGACAACACGAGATTGACTTTCATGTCCTGGACGTTCCTGCAACCTTCAACCTACTTTTGGGGTGATCGTGGCTGCACCAGGTAAAGGCAGTCTCTTCCACCTTGCACCAGATGTTGAAATACCCCCACGGGAAGGAGGTGGCTATTGTTTTTGGGAATTCATCCATCCATCCGCCACCAGAAGTGTCTACATCAGTTTTGGAAAATCGAGCATGGCACAGACGATGTGTTCCTATCAGGGTTTACTCTAGCTGAGGCCAGGGTCGTATAGAACATCTTAGCTGTTGATGAGGGGTTATATGTCAACGCACAATCAATGTACCTCGTGAACAAGCTCCAATACATCCCCGGGATGGGATTGTGGAAGAGCAGGAAGGGCATTGCAGTATCGGCCGAAGTGCCGCACAACCCATATACCTTTGGCTTGGGTTATCTGCCCACCAAAGTGGATTAGGTGAGGAAAGGTAAGGAGATGGCTGGGAGAGCCAGAGCAAAGCGGACGGGGAAGCCTTTTGAGTTGATGCACCGACCTATCCAGGGTACCCTAAACGGACGCTTCGTCCGGGAGGGAGAGGACTTTCCATTTTGTGGCTTCCCAGAGCCATGGCTGAATGCTGAGAGGAGGTGCTTGCCAGGGTTTGAGATCTTCTTTGACCAGCAGTTATCCGGGGATGATGTTGCCGAGGAGCAGACAGACCCATCAGCTGAGGTTGACTATAATGAGAAAGTGGATTCTGAGAGCACCGAAGTCGAAATGGGGGTAGCGCTGGCTTGTCTACTTTTAGATCCTCTGATCGTACAGAAGTTCTTGGGGGATAACCTCTCGGTGTCTATGATTGGGAATGAAACGGCTGCGAGTCCACCGTCAAGCATTTTGGATGCGTCCATCGCACCATCTCTCACCTGGCAGTACGAGGAGGGATTTTTGTCAAGCAGCACCGGGTCAGGTAGTGAGCCAGAATCTGATTCCACCGAGTCTGTAGAGTCAAAATCAGGTTCCAACTCGACTGAGCCTGAGTTCGATAATCCTGGGGGTGATAACCCGGATACCACAGTCCTGTCTACGTCGTCTTTTTCTTTCTCTTTTGAGTCTGTTGTAACAGAGAAATCGGACGATTTGGATGTACTTAATGAGAATGGAATGGTTGTGCTTTCTGAGTACTTTTCTGTGCCTTTGATTTATTGTATTAATCAGGACTTTCAAAATTTTGATGAAAATGACAAGGAAGAAATTCCTCCGGCTTGACAACGTCTAATTGATCAAGAGCAGGAGAGATTTGTTAAACCCTTGGTTGATGAAATCACTACAATTAATATGGGTACTGAGGAGGACCCGCGGCTGGTCCAGATTGGGTCCACATTGTCTTCGGAGGAGCGCGAGCGCTTAGTCGCTTTATTAAAAGATTTCAAAGATGTGTCACGTGGTCCTACGAAGACATGCCTGGAATCGATCCTGAGATTGTACAACACTGGATCCCTCTTGACCTAGAGGCCCGACCCGTGAAACAGAAACTCAGAAGGATCTGCCCGAACTGGGCTCTCAACATTAAAGAAGAGGTCACCAAGCAAATTGATGCAGGGTTCCTACTAGTATCTGAATGCCCAACTTGGTTGGCCAACATCGTTCTGGTGCCGAAGAAGGATAGCAGGATCCATGTATGCATGAATTGCAGAGATTTGAATAAAGCCAGTCCAAAGGATGACTTTCCTTTACCGCATATCGATGAGTTAGTGGACTTTACAGCAGGGCATGCTTTGCTTTCATTCATGGATGGCTTTTCGGGCTATAACCAGATTGTGATGGCACCTGAAGGCCGGGAGAAGATTGCTTTCACTACTCCGTGGGGGACTTACTGCTATAGGGTGATGCCATTCTGGTTGAAGAACGCTGGAGCTACATATCAATGGGCCGCAACCACGATATTGCATGACATGATCCACAAAGTGGTTGAGGTGTACGTGGACGACATGATTGTCAAGTCCAAAGAAAGAGAGGGCCACTACACCACCTTGCAAAAGTCCTTCCAAAGGATCAGAGAATTTCGGTTGCGGCTGAATCCTCAAAAATGTACGTTCGGTCTTACAGCACGGAAAATGCTAGGTTTTTTGACTACACAGAGAGGTATCGAAGTCGACCCTTCCAAAATCAAGGCCATCTTAGAAATGTCACCACCAAGGACTGAAAATGAGGTGCGAGGCTTTCTAGGTAAAGTGCAATTCATAAGACAGTTTACTGCAAAATTAACCTTGACTTGTGAACCACTCTTTGGTCTCCCGAAGAAAGGAAAGAAATTCCAATGGGAAGGCCGATGCCAAGCTGCTTTTGAACAGATCAAGCAATACTTACAGAACCCACCCGTGTTGTCACCACCTGAGCCGGGGAAACCATTGATTTTGTACCTTTTAGTAACTGAAACTACAATGGGCTGCATGCTTGCGCAGGAGTCTGAGGACAAGGTGGAGAGAGCTATCTACTACTTGAGCAAGAAGATGTTGGAATACGAGACCCGCTACACTCCACTCGAGAAGGCTTGTTTAGCCATGGTATGGACTACCAGGAAGCTGTGGCACTACCTGTTAGCTCACTCTGTAATGTTGGTTTCAAGATTAGATCCCATCAAATATCTCTTTGAGAAACCAACACTTACAGGTAGGCTAGCCCGTTGGTTGCTTCTCCTTTCCGAATTCGATCTGAAGTATGTGACTCGCAAGTCAGTAAAGGGGAGAGCAGTAGCAGAGTTCCTAGCCGATCACCCAGTTGAAGGGAATGAAGTAGTCGAGTACTCATTCACAGATGAGCCTATTTTGCATACTGACGATGAGTTTTGGACGATGTATTTTGACGGGGCGTCAAACCAGTACGGGTATGGGATAGAGGTGTTGCTGATAGCACCCCGACAAGTCTCATATCCCTCTAGCATTTAAACTCCGGTTCAAAGTATCGAACAACGAAGCAGAGTATGAAGCATGCATTGCTGGTTTATAAGCCGCCCTAGAACTAGGGGCAAAACGGTTGGATGTCATCGGGGACTCGAACCTGGTTATATCTCAAGCTAAAGGAGACTGGAAAGTCAAAGAAGAAAAAATGAGAATCTATCGTCAGACCTTGGACTTGTTGATTCCTCAGTTTGAGAAGCTGAACTTCGCTCATCTGTTAAGAGAGAACAACAGGTTCGCAAATGCACTAGCAACTCTATCTTCCATGATAGACATTTCTTTTGGAGTCCAGATGCGTCCGATCATCATTGACTAGAAGTTTGCGCCGGCCTACGAGTCGATTGCTGCCATAGAGGAGGTTCAAGATAAGAACCCTTGGTATTACGATGTCTAGAACTTCTTGGAGAAAGAAGCATATCCACCAGGGGCAAATGCCAAGGATAAAAGGGCAATCAGAAGAATGGCTACTCAGTTCATCATCTGAGGGGGTAAACTGTACAAGAGAGGTCACCTGGGAATGCATAAGCTGTGTGTCGACGCCAAAGAATCGAAGAGCCTGATGGAGACCATCCATGGAGGAGAGTGCGGAGCGCAGATGAATGGGGTGATGCCAGCCCGTACGATCCTCGGACAAGGTTACTACTGGTCCACCATGGAGGTGGATTGTATTGGCTTTGTTCGGCGATGCCACAAATGTCAGATCCATGCAAAACCGCATGAACATCCCGCCGTCGAAGCTATACAATATGACTTCACCATGGCCATTTTCAATTTGGGGAATCGATGTGATCGGGGCTGTCACTCCAAAGGGGTCTAATAGGCATGAGTTCATTCTGGTTGCGATAGACTATTTCACAAAGTGGGTTGAGGTCCAACTTATGCGGTATTGAAGGCTTCGCATGTTGCAAAGTTCACCAGGAACAATATCATCTGTCGCTGCGGCATCCCAAATGAGATCATTTTAGATAACAGTTCCCACTTCAAGAAGGAAGTGATTGACTTGTTGGAAAAATACAACGTGGCTTTTCATAAGTCATCCACATATCGGTCGCAGACCAACGAAGCAGTTGAGGCTGCCAACAAGAACATCAAACACATTTTGTAGAAGATGGTGGAAACCTACCGGGACTGGCCAGATAAGTTGCCATTTGCTCTGTGGGGCTACCGGACTTCAATTAGAATTTCTGCTGGGGCGACTCCATATTCATTAGTTTATGGGATGGAGGCCGTTCTACCTATCGAGATTGAAGTTCCGTCTTTGCGAGTGTTGGCTGAATGTCAGATAGCCGAAGTAGATTGGCAGCAGAGCAGGTTTGAGGAACTCATGCTCTTTGACGAGCGAAGGCTGAAAGCACTGTACCATGTTCAAGGTTATCAACGATGAATTGCCAGGGCTTTTAACAAGAAGGTTAAGTCCAGGAATCTCAAAGAAGGAGATTTGGTGCTCAAAGACAACCGAGCTCCCATCCATGACCCTAGGGGCAAGTTCAGACCCAATTGGACCGGTCCCTACATCATCAAGTCTATCTGGTCAGGTGGAGCTGTCGTTCTGATGGACCTAGATGGCCTAGAGTTCTCACAGCCGATCAACATGGACAAGTTGAAGAAATATTACCCCTGAGAGGCTCGCTAGGCCGAAAACCCAAAAGGGCGACCTAGGTAAAAGTTAGAGTACATAAAATTTGAAATTATAAAAACTGAGCTCGCAAGGTTGAAAACCCGCAAAGGGCGGCCTTGGCAAAAGTTAGAGCGCAAATGGTGAGGGTTGATACACGAGTGAACCTGACCCGAACTACGTAAGGCTTGATTCCCATCTTCGGAATACGTAGGCAACTTCATCCTGAAGTCCAGCCATAAACTTTTCCCCTATCAACTTTGTCCATCTGATCATCTCAGTCATCTTTGTCTATTCAGCATTCAAGAGCTTTGGTTGTGATCTCTGGTGCAGTGCTATTCAGACTAGGGGCAACTTTCCAGTTGCTGGGATCCGGGGTTGTGCATCTCAGTGACAGATCTCAGGCGTGTCCAGTTCTGATCCATATCGAAAATGGCTTTGAAAAGTTTTAATAAAAGTTGATTTTGCTCAAATTAATCTTTTTACAACTTAGACCATTTTTGGACCAAAGTGGAAAATTTTCAGTACCCACAACCTTCAATTTTATTGATTTCAATACAGAGTTCTCCTACTCTTGAATACAAATTGAAGTTGCTTTTTGGTTACATTCTTAAAGAAAAACTTGAAAGTACTGATTAAAGCAATAAATTCGTGGCATAGATAAGTCAGGTGTTCCTGCGCCCCCTCCCAGAGCTGGTCGAAGCCTCTGACGCCAAACTGGGCCCAATCTGCGCCTCTTCATTGAGCCAATCTATGCACTCATCAGACAAAGTGCAACTAAAAGCGGGAGCGGGGCCCAGGAGATCTCTAGTCCTCCATGCCGTGGCATACCGAGCAAGCTGCGCACCTTGGACCGAAAATGCAGTTGGGTATTCTATCCCCTCTGCCGAACAAATCTGATCATGGCCAAACTAGCGCTGGAACCGGAAAGGAAAGTAGAACATGCAATGTGTCAAGCCAATTAACTGAATCCCAGGCTGCCGGGACATGCTATAGCTCATTGCCGGTAGATTGAGCCAATGACAGTGCCAAGCAATGCGGTGTGCGGACAAATTACACATCCAGTCAAACCACCATCCCTCATCAAGGGCATCGACTAGGCAACGTCGGAAGAAGTAGCCATGAGCTGAGTATGCCGGGCAAGAGTCCATAACCTGCAACTTATCCATCAACCACACCTGGGGAGGGATTGAAAAATGAGAGATTAAAGAATAGAGAGATGTACGATGAGAGAAAAGTGAGAAAAGGGTTTTGAGAGAAAAATCGAGCCTGAGGGCCGAGTGATGTGAGCAATATTTGTGAGGAAGGGTGGGAATATTACCTGCAGCAGTGGACTCCCCACGAATCTGGTTGTTTCCCGACGATAGAAAGCATCCAAGCCCATCAATAGCTCGGCCAATGACATGGCAATGCAGCTTTTGCCCTCCCTTAAGCCTTGGGCAACCTCGATCAACCAGACACTAGATCCTCCGGAGCCTGAGGCAAGCAAGAAATGAGATAGCATGCATAAACAAAGGGCATGTCGCCGAAAGCCTTGCCAATGATGGTCACCACGGTCATCGACATCGGAGAACCGACAAATCAAACTCGGAATATCCAGCATTTTGTCACAAATCAAAGATCGAGCGCCGTGCATAGTGAGCCCACATATTTTCCCTAAGGCTTGGGCGTGGCCGAAGCGAAATTGGGGCAAGATTTCTTCATTGCGCTCGGATTCCATCAAAGCTTGGAAATCTTTGAAGGTAGGACACACCTCTTGCCTGCCAAAGCCAAAGACATGTGTTATTGGATTCCAAAACTTTGCTGCGGCATCGAGGAATGGAAGATGTAGCGGAGTGCAACTCAGCGTGAATAGTGCATTTATGCCGAAGCCCCGAAAGTTCAACTTTTCCGAGCCGTCTAAGGTAGCAATCCAGGCTGTGAGATTTTGGATGAGAAATGCCTCCATTTTGATGCAAATCTGAGATGGAATGAAAGAACCACGAAGCTGGAACTTTTATAGAGGATAAGGCACTGTTTGGAGGACATGTGTCAAAAATCTGGAGGTCGGTGAGCCAAATGGTTGGCCGACCACTTTTTCTGGTCGGCCAGCCAGCTTTTCTGGTCCGCCGACCACCCCATTGTTCTCCAGGGCAGAAAGCTGGTCGGCCATCCCTCTCTAGTGGTCGGCCATGGAGGAAAGTTGGTCTTTGGTCTTTTCCTAGTCTCTAGAAAGGAGCTCTTAGCATTTCCATGTGTTGGGAGTGTTGAAGGTCCGAATCTACCTCTGTTTCGGGTGCATTTTGTCGTCCGGTTTATCCAAAGTGCATTTGTTTATCAAGTTGTTGTTCTTTATTTATCGAGTTGTTGTTTAAGTTTTTTTTATTGAGTTGTTAAGTTTGCTTATCAAGTCGACGAGTTTTGTACATCGAGTTGTTACTCTCTGTTTATCAACATTGTTGTGTTTTGCTTATCGAGTTGTAAACTTGTTGTGGTTTTGTTGTTTCTTAGCGAGTTAAGTTGTTTAGTTTGTTGCGTCGGCTCACTACCTAACTTGGTGATATACAATGCTCAATTTTCATTCAATCTCATTTTTGTGCAAAATGATGCGATGCGATGCTAAGAATACAAAATACAACATTTTTTGAACAAAAAACTGTTTCATTCCATCATAGCTTCTTTTGTTACAACATCTTACAGCAAGGGTACAAGTTTTAAAGAAAATAAAACTTCCTAAAGCTAATGTGCTACAACTACTAGTAAAAAAAAAGGGAAATAAAGCAGGAACATCTGCATCAGTGCTATCAAGCGCAAGAATAGGAGGCCCTCTTCGTCCTCTTCGGCTGAGAAGTCCCTGCACCATCTCCACCAACACCACCATCTGAATCGGACTTGGTGTCCTCGGAACCCTCCTCGGCATCACCTCCGCCCTCAGAACCGGACTCAGAGTCATCCTCTCTGCTTGCGGATGTCTCCGACTGAGGATGCGCAAACTCCTCCTCCTCGCTGGACGCCCCATCATCTCTGATAGGCGCTCTACGCCTGCCTCGGCGACAAGCCAAATCCCCTCTTCCAGCTCCTCGAGAAGGCCCGGGCGACCCAGCATGTAGCTGTGGCATATGAAAAAAGAGGGCAATTTGAATACATTAGCTAATATGTATATCTGATGCAGAGACAAGAAAGCTACATAGAGTGGGTGTATGTAGATATAGTATATGAATGTGACGTGTGTCAGATGTGCTCTACGCATGCAGTCAACCAACGCAGTGAAATAGTCAAATTCAGCATGTCGTCAGAAGTATGATAAATGCAAGGAAATTGAAAAATACCGAGACGCCGGCGATGAATAGCTATGTCTTCCTCCGCAGAACCATGCCCTCAAGTGTGGCCACCACTCCGAGTATCCTATCCATGTACTCTTTGGGAGGCTGCAGATGTAAGTGCACATCATCAGTGAATGAATGAATGTCTAAATATCTGGGTGGTAAATCAAAAACTGTAAAGCATACTGGTGGTGAGTCAGGATCGCTGACGTATGGATGATCAGGCAATGGGGGCTCCAGTGGAATCGGATAGGATGTCCCATACCGCCAACCTATCAGCTCGGTCAGAAGATTTGGCCACCCAGCGTGCTGATAAGTCAGGGAGATATGTCTGGCCCCACTCCTCGATATGCCGGCCCTGCTAGTCGAAGAAACATCTGCAGCCCAGGCTCGAGTTGACGATGATGCACCAGTAGCCCTCCTCGTAGGAGTACGGATATCTGTCAGTGGGGGCATCAGGTACGTATGGCGGTACGTCGCGTACTACCCCTCCTCTGTGTGCAGAATCGCATCAGTACCCAACATAGCGGCATCGACCTCTTCGGGAGTGAGTCCCTCAGTGGACCGCATGTCCTCTGGAGGTGCTGAGGGAATACTCTGATCAGGGACGCCCATTGTTTGACGCATGAAGCGATCGCCCAGAAACTAGGCCCTGCCAGCCGGCCCCTCAAATAAAGTCCGGTATAGAGAAGAGGCCCACCCCCCAGGGAATCAGAAACTGATATCTCCTCCCAAGGGCGCCCAGGGCTACCAAGTGATCTGCGGATAACCAGTGCATGAGCTAATTAGATATCGTAAATATGCAAGATGAATCAAAGCTAAAAACATGAAGAACTGAGAGTTTTGAATTACCTCGGTCGCCCACACCGTATCAAAGAACTGTTGCAGGTAGGGTAGAGTCTCTCGAGCCCTTGGCCGATACCAGCCCTCAAGTATGTGAGAGTAAGGAATCACAAGAGGCACCTTCACCTCGAGCTCCGGGGCTAACATCGAAAAGTATGCGTAAACCCATAGTTGTGGAAAACAAGGCAATAGCCATCAGAATACAGAATGTATAGAGAATACAGAATGCTGAATGCATAATATGAATACAGAATGGAGAATACAGAATGCTGAGTGCAGAATGTAGAATACCGAATGTAAGGTGTGCCGTGTGCAGTGTACAACTAATGAAAAACAGGAATGTAAATCAAGAGGGTAGAAAGTACCTCCCAAGCTCTCCAGTAGCCGCCTACTATGTTCCCCCGCCTGCGGGAGGTCACACTCATGTAACAGTAAATGGTAGCGAGGTCGACGCCACCCCATTCATACTGGCTGACCTGTGATAGGTCCACTAAAGCACTGAGCAGATACAGTCCAACTGTGTTCCCTCTGTCGGAGAACAAAGTGGTCCCAAGGAGGAACGTCAAAAACCCTCGAGCGTACCGCTCTATCTCCTTGAGAGTCCCGGGCATAGTCCTATATGTTTGCACGGAAACCAGTGTACTGACTCTACCAAGATCTCGCTAATCGGCGAGCTCCCAGCAGATGAATCCAAGCCGCCTCCCACTCGCCCATGTCTGCATCGTAGGGGACCGGTCGGCCGGCCACATCAAGGCCAGTCAGCATGGCAAAGTCAAACGGGGTCATCGTCATATCCCCGGTAGCTGAAAAGTGGAACGAGTTGCTGGTGTCCTACCATCTCTCCACAAGTGCCCCCATCAAGGTCCTGCTCACCGGGTAACGTGATAGCCCTGCGCAAAAGGGTCCAAACTCTGCCTCGTCAACCATATGACGAACGGTATCTGGGAGCTCCGCATACCACTCCCTAGCGATAATCGATCCATAGCCCCGTGTGGAACGGGAAGATACTTGCATTTCACAACAACCAGATGTGTTCAGTTTCAGAATGACACATATGAGCTGCGTGCAAATGAAGTATATGGACTGTTGGTTCAAGATGAGCTGTGAAATCAAATACATGGTTGTGGATTGCATGTTCAAGATGAGTCGATTGTGCCCAAAAGAACGTAGTGTGCAGTTCAAAAGTGAGCTGTGTGCCCGTGACAAATTGTGTAATAAGAATGAATTGGGTGTTTGGAACAAGCTGTGTGCCAACTTAACAAAATATTGTGTTACGAGCTGCGTGCCAAATAAGCAGAAGTATGGTGTGTGAATGTGTTTAGAACGAGCAGATAAAAAAAACACATAGCAAAAGCAGGGAATGAGCAGGAAATGTAGAATACATTGCAGAAAATGTAAAAGTGAAGTACATACCTCTCGTGCCTAATGAGAGAGATGAGACTCTCGCTCTCGTAGTAGCAGATCCGCGGGTGCTCGTCGAGCAAAGTCAGTGAAGTGATAGAAAGTGGTCGGAGGTAGGACGTGCTCCTGAGGATGATACCACTCGGGGTCGAAAGGCCGAACTCTCGGAGGCAGTAACATGATGTCCGGCTCATCCCCGGCACCTGGAGGACCTCCACCATGAAAAAAATGACCCGCCATTTGAAGAAATCTGCAAAAATGAGCAAAATGAGCCAAAATTGGAAAAAGTCAACAAAAGTCAACTGTCGGGAAATGAAAAAGTCAACAAAAGTCAACTCCCAAGAAATGTTCCAAATTTTGAGGCAAACTTACCTCAAGCGGTGAAAATGGAGAAAGAAGCTCTGAAATCAAATTTTAATCGGTTCAAAGTGAAGAGAACTGAAAGTTTTCGCAAAACAACTTTGCGTGGGGCATTGGAAAACGCGTATAAAGTACAGATCTGAGGGAGAAAATGGTCTAGGAAGGAAGAGGAGCTTATTTCGGCCTTGGGGTTGTGAGCAACAGTGATTTGGACAAGTGAATTTAAAGAGCCGAGCATAAAAGGACAAAACTGCCCCCATTTTGGTAAAATGGTCGGCCGACCAACTTTTCTAGCTGGCCAACCACCCCTTAAACAAAAACTGGTTGGTGGCTTTGGTAGGTGGTCGATGGCCCTAAGGGCTGGTCTCCCAGGTCCCTTTGTTCTCCCTGTGAATTTTGGTGATGATTGGAGTCCCCGGCTCTCGAGAAAGTACAAGAAAAGTGAACTTTTCGGAATGAAATGTCTCCGCGGGAACTACGATTCCAGTCTTCGATGTATGGCTTGTTGTTATTCGCCAAGAGCAAGGTGTATCCTTTTGAGTACATTGTAACCCCTTCGAGAGGTGAATTGGAGGTCGTATTTGAGTTGCCCTCTTTGAGGCTCGTATTTCTTTACTCAGCGTTTTGTTTCAAGCATACTATTAAAGTTATACTTCTCCTGCATTGTTATGCACTTTCTTTGCTTGCGTTGTCGCACAAGCCATTCCTGTTTCACACATTGCATGCGTTGTCGCGTGTGCTTTACTTACATGTGTTCAATTCCCGTTTCACACATTGCATGCGTAGTTGCATATGCTTTACTTACATGTATTCAAGTTCCTATTATTACACACATTGCATGCGTTGTCGTGTATGCTTTACTTACATGTGTTCAATTTCTACTTCACACATTGCATGCGTTGTCACGTATGCTTTACTTACATGTGTTCAATTTCTACCTCACACATTGTATGCGTTGTCCTGTATGCTTTACTTACATGTGTTCAATTTCTACACATTGCATGCATTGTCGCATTTGCTTTACTTACATGTGTTCAATTCCTGTTGCACACATTGTAGGTGTTGCTGTGTGTACTTCACTTACATGTGTTCATGCCTCAATTGCATTGTTGTGCACTCCTCGCCCACATTGTCGCGCACATTGTACTTGCATTGTCATGCTTATTTCAATCACATTGTTATGCGTCACACTTAGGTTGCATTGTCGTGCATCCCTTTACCTACGTTGGCACGCACTTTTAAATTGCATTGTTATGCATGTTTCTAACAAGATTGTAGCTGTTAAGTTTTCTTTCTTTCTCAGGCACGATATTGTATGTACGATTTATTTGAAGCTGGCGCGACCAAACGGACCGGACAGGTATTGTGTTCTTCGCGTGAGACGTAACGAGAATTGTATAATTCTCTTACACCTTTGCTGCATGAGTTGTAGTTAGATTTGCATATGCTTACTTAAAACTGTTCCATGATGTGCTTCGTTACAGCGTGCTTTGCATGATCATGAGTTATGTTCGGCTTTGTGCATATCATTTTGCATTTTGCCCCTGCCTGCGGGCACATCTCTTGCTTATCCCGCCTATTTCTCTAAGTCTTCGGCCTTGTCAAAAATGGGTCATCTCTGGACTTTGACATTCACTCCCGTCACGTATGACTTTCGAGTTCTGTCAAAGAGGGGCAACTGTAGACACCCCATTTTTGACCAACCTTAAGACTCAGACGTCACCTATTGAGCGCTCGATGATGGTGCTTGTTGTGCTCATTCTGAGATTTCGGAGTTTCGGCTAAGAACCTTACCCCCGGACCTCGGGACCCTTTTGTGCTTTGCCTCGGTTTACGAACCAGGTCTTGTTTTCTCTTCCCGAAGGGAGAGAGAGGTCTCGTAGACCATCTCTCAGTGGCTGTAGGCTACTTTTCGTGGTCGTAGGCCACTATTCCCGTTTGGAGACCAGTTTCTGATTTTCCGAGCCGTCGGTCACGCATTTCGGTTCGGGACCGCTTAACATTCTCTATTTGCTCCGGTTTTTGGCACACACCTTGTTTCCTCTGTCTAGAGGGACACTGTGGCCCGGAAGACCACCATCGTGGTCACACGCCACCTTCGATGCTTAACAGCCTGTTTTCAGGGCACCCGGCTGCGCGTTTTGAGCCCCGAACCCTCGTTTTGCATCCGTCTTGGTTCATTTTTGGCATGGACCTTGTTTTCATTGTTTGGAAGGTGGTGTACAAGGGTGGGAGACCACCTTTTCTCTTGGAGACCACCTTTTCTCCCGCCAGCCAATTTTCTTGTCAGGAAGTTGGTCTCCTTGGTTTTTGAGTCACATTTGCTGGTCTCCCACCATACCACTAGCTTGCAATCAGTTAGGAGACCACCAGATGGGGCTGCTGACCACTTGAACCTTTTGAACTGGTCGGCCGACCAGGGAAAGTGGCCGGCCGACCACCTGAACTGGTCGGCTTGCCTCCCTCAGTCTTGTCTTTGTAAGTATGTGCCAGCTGTGCCAGCTGGAAGGCACAGACTGTATCCTCCATACATGTGTATGGAGGATCTTGAGCCTTGGTTTTTAGCTTCTTGAAGAAGCTTTGGCCTTGGATCTCTATAAGAGATGCCCTCCTCTTCCTTGTAAAGGTTCAGAAATTTGGTTAAGGCATACAATACACCTCCCTCTATATCTCTCTATTTTGGCTCAAAAAGTGGGTTGTTCTTGCACCTTTGCACACCACCTCATAGCCTAACCCTTCCACCATTGCTTGGAGCTTCTTGGAGGCCATTTTTAGAGGTTAAAGGTTGAGATTTTGGTCTAGAAAGTTGCTGTTTTGCTGAGCTTCAAGGGTAACACCTTTTTCCCACTTTTTAAGCTCTATCTTGATCATTCTATAAGCCATACTTGCATGCATATTTAAGCTTTTTTGTCAACTGAAAAAAGTCTTGTTTTAAAGTCCTTGTGATGTTTGTTTAAGACTATTTTGGTATTAAAGGTCATTTACACTCTTGCATGCTTGTTTTAGCCTTGTTTTGTGCCATGCCATAAAGCCTTCGAGCTAGTCTTTGCTTGGCCCTCCTACCACTGAAATCCAGTGGATTTTCAGTGGTGAAGATGTGGTTTTGAGGGCCAAAATTAGAGAGGGGTGTCCCTCTCTCTTGTTTTCATGTTTACTAGCATTTTTGGCCTTACAAAGGAGCCTTATTTGGCACACCTCCAAGCCTTATGTTGCTGACCGGCACTTTTTTGTGCCGGTGACTGTTTTGGCGGGCCGACATGCACCCTTTGAACCCCTGGGACATGGTGCATGCCACCGTACCGAACGTACATCACACTCCCCCGTGCACAGGTGTGACCATTTTGCACCCTTTGCACCCTTGAACCCCCTAAGCTTCTAGAAGCTTGACCCTTTGGCCAAAGCTTCTTGGAGAAGCTTGGCCAGCTATCTTGGCTTCTCCAAGAAGACAAGACCCCTTTGCACCCCTTGAACCCTTTTTCTTTTGCTTAGCCACTAAGTCTTAGGCTTGCCTTGGCCCTATATAAGCATCCCTTCTCTCCATTTTTTGGAGGTTAGCCATTTCCCAACACAAAACCAGAGCTTATATCTATATATCTTTGATATATATCTATCTATATCTATATCTTCCCTTCCCTCATCCATTGTGTGTGTTTCTTGGCCTAAATAGTGTATTTTACCTTACTTTTGCAGCATTACACACACTATTACACCTAGCTCCGAGATTGAGGGACTTGGAGGGTTGTTTGTTGTGATTTTGGACTGGTTTTTATCATTAGAGGAGGGCTACATCACTTGTTCTTCAAGGAGTCTTCAAAGGTAAGCATGTTGCTTTAGTTTCCCCAAACTGGCACTAGCTTTCTACCTATCTTGCTTTGTGTTTTTGGCTTTGTGTTCAACATAAAAAAGTCTTATATTTTCTTACTTTAGAACCTTCATTAAGGTCACTTGGGGGTTTGAGCACAAGCTCACCCTCTTAGGCTTTGTTTTGGCTATTTTAGCCCCTTTTCTTGAAGCCTTGTTTAACTTGGTGTTTTTGGTCTTCTCACCACTGAAAACCAGTGGGTTTTCAATGGTGAGGGAGGTATTTTGGAGTCGTATATAGGGGAGGGACACCCCCTCCCTTTTGTCCCTCTTTGGTCTTTACTTTGGCTCACATAGTAGCATGCATTTTTAGCCTTATATGCCTTCATTTCAAAGCTTATTTGGGTGTTTTGGATCATATATCATCTCTATTTTTGGTTGATTTTGTGGTCCTTAGCATGCTTCTTATACTTGCTTTGTAATGCTCTAGTTTGCCTAGAAATGAGCCATGAGTTTAGGCCATGTTTCTTGCATGTATGAGCCTCACTTCATGAAGATATTAGCATCATTTTGCCATGTCAAGAGGCCGTAGGCCACTGATTTTGCCATGTTTGGTATGTTTGACAAAGTTGTTTTGCATTAAGGCTTGTTAGTCTTAAGGTGTGAGTTCTTAGCATGCATTTGGTTAGGCTATTTTAGTGATTTGGAATCATCTAATATGCTATCTCAGTCCTTATGCCATGCTTATATGCCTCTATGTATCATCTCTCCCATCTTTTGAAATGTTGGTCTCTTATGCTTTAAAGTGAGCATTGTGCATGCCTGTATGTTTAGAGCATTTGGGCTACCTTGTTGTTAGGTTTTGGGGGCTCATTTCATTTGTCAAAATCTGTTTTTTGGTGGTCTAATATATCCCATGAGTGGCCATGTTAATGGTAGCAAGGAGTGCTCCCTTTGTGCCTTAAACCTTAGGCCCTTTGACTTGCATATTTGCTTAGGTATTTGGTCACCATTTTGGGCATGTTTTGCCACTGTTTTGGGTTGGTTTGAGGGCTGCCCCATTGTGGTCTAGTCCACCATCACATGCCTGCCTCATGTCTATCGCTTAATTGATTCATTAAGTGTTGTAGTATGTTGGTCTTATTGCTTGATTGGTCCATGTTTGCATGACATTTGCATCTTGTATACTCTAGCATTTTGCATGCTTAACATGGTAGTTGCATGACATTTGGTGTGCTTGCATCCTAATTCCCATGTTGCATCATTTGAGCTATGTTGCATACATGCATTTCATGGCTTGGTTTGGGGTTGTCAAACCAAGCATAAGGGTTGAGGGAAGTTCACACTACAAGTGGTGCAACTTGTTTCAACTCTTGGTCCCCAAGGCCCTTGACCAACACATGATAAGGTCTTGGTTTCATTTGTGTGTTTGCATGCATTTTTACATTGAAATGCAATCTTGGTTCCTTAGGCTATCATGTACCAAGATGCATAATTGATGGCCCAAGAACCAAGGGTCATGCTTCCTTGAGTCCCATACATGATAGGGAGCATTGACCATGCTTACATTTGCTCTAAAATCCAAATCATGCCATGCACTGTTTGTTCTTTGTCAAACTCCTCCTTTGTAGGAATTTTGTGCCGACCGGCACTTTATTGGTAGCCAATAACCTCTCAAGAAGCCGGTGATCATTTTACATGGCCGGTGGCCATTCCATCCAGCCGGTGGTGTACAGAAGTAAGCAAGGAAGGTGTTCTGGGACTTTGGCAATTTTTGGAGAGACAGGGCAGTAAGAACAGAGGCAGCAGTGTCATGATGTGGGTTTCAGGGCGAGTCGGATTCAAGCACGCATCATCCGCGCATCCCGAGGCAGGGCTGAGGCCCCTCTTTTTTTTTTGTTTTTTGTTATATTCTGAATTTAATTTGATAATTAGAAATTTCTGTAATAATTTATTTATTCTGTATTTGGACTGTATTATTTGGGACTGTATATTCTTTTGATCCCTCCGAGTGACGGCGTATTTGTAATAAGGGTGTGTGAGTGTGTGTATGTCTTCCAACCCCACGTCTTTCTTCCCTTTTATTTATCTGCTTATGATAGTAGACTAAGGCATATTTAAATTAGCAAAACAGTATGAAAGCATGTTTGCATTGATTCATCTGTTTCGCATGCAGCGGGTTCGGCACATTATACAAACCGCATCGTACTTCAATTCAAAATTGAATACGTGATAGTTGTAGCATTTCACATGCCATGTCTAGGATAGCCGAGCCTGCCTAGCTTACATCTTTGGATGTGTTGCATTAGACATTTCAGTATGCTTAGGCCCATGCATGGATTTCTAATAAGCTTCTGTTTTGGCTTGGAGTACTAGGTGAGTTTTTACGCTTTAGCATACCACATGCGTATGAATGTTGCCATGACAGTATGCTTACCATGCGGCTAAGTGCTTATGTGAGATAAACTATTTGAATGCCTGTGGGTGGAGGTTGGGTTGCTTGAGTTGGAAAACTCATTGAAATCCGTGTTTTAGCCTACTTAGTAGCAAACCAAATTTTTTCAAACTAAACGGATATGCAATGTTTTATTCCAATTTAGGCAATCTAGTCTATACTTGTTCTTTGTCGCGATAACATAGTAATTCTAGGCTAATAATTGGGATATGAGCATGTAATGTTTTCAAAAAACGGATATCACGGTTAGTAGAGGCGGTCTTGACCCGAAGGGGTGCCCATAGCTGACCTTCCCCGATCGTACCCAAGCTCCCGAGCCAAGACCACTTTGGTGATGACGGACATGTGGCCTTCGGCACCGAGTCAGGGTTTCTTAAATTTCTCATTTTAAAATATTTAGGTGGCGACTCTGTATCTGGCAAAGCAGTCCATGTTTGGCACTACTTTTCAAAAATCTGTTTTGTCAAACGATTTGCCAGAGTTTGACTCTTTGGTTCAAATTATGAACCGCAACAAGTCCTTTGAACAGGAGTACCCAATATCGAACCGAACGGGGGACTCTCTCCTGACGCGTTCGCGACTACATGGGGATTTTAGAGAGCTTGACTCGAACTCGTGATATCCTGTTTTGACTACACTTATGTGTTTCTTTGCATTGCATGTGCATTGGTGCGCCTAGGACACCGTGTTGGCCATCTGCTATTCCTGAGCGGTTTGCTGGAGGCTTGTCTTGCCAAGGCATGACCATAAGGCTGACCGATTGGGGGCTCTGCCAGTATGGGAACACAAACCCCGGTTTCACCGGGGCACCCTTTTTGACCATTCGACCTAATGCATATTCGGATCCGTAGTGACCATTCCAAACTAGGATAGGTTGCTTACCCGATATAGGTTGTTTGAAACCGCTACGTGCGTAGTGAAACCCTAGCTCCTGACAAAATAGGATAGGGAAACCCTACCCCAACATAGGGGTGTATTGGCTCTCATTTATCTACTATGTGCTTTCAGAGTGTATCTCTACAGGAACACACATGTCAGTTTGCAAGATTGGGTATCCGGCCTGAGGGCACCAGTAACAGTATTTTGGGAAATCAGTTATCTGTGGGTACAGGATTCAGACTTGGGGGCAATGATTCGAAACAAGGATCAAGATTTGAGGAACAAGGTATCGAAGTTCAAAGATGTTATCCAACGGAGTGTTGTTTATTTTATGCCGTTATGCTGTCCGATTTTCTGTTATTTATACGCTTTATTTATCTTTTTATTAGGTAGTTGAGCACAATTGCTTCTGACCCGATAGATATCCCCCAAGCACCCTGGATTAGAGGACGTCGACTCCTTCGATCTGAGGATCTGATAGACGGACAACCAGTGTACTACTCACTACCCCCGGTTACTAGACGGAGGTCAGTCAGGCAGAGGACATCAGTACAGCAGTCGGTTCAGAGGGCTTTATCTACCCCACCTGTTCAAGAGGGATCGTGATTCTCAGGTCACCAACAGAGAGAGAATATATACCAGTAATCCAACCAGAGCAGGATAGCATGGCTAGTTTGGAGGAGATGGTGCGCCACCTTCAAGAAAGCATGAAAGCAATGCAGCAGGATGCCGTCCGTCAGGCAGATTTCGCCAGGCAACAGGCCACAGTTGTGAGGGAACAGGCAGAGACAATTGCCAGGCTAGAGCAGCAAACCGGAGCATCTGCTTCACATCAAGCTCCTCCCCCACCAGGAGTTCCAAACCTTGGGGAGACAGCCAATGTTCAGAATGATACAGAACTGCCCACAGGACCACCCCCACCTCCAACCCTACCTCAAATCCAACCTCAGCTATCAAAAACACCCACCAACCTACCAGACTCTCCCTTTGAGTTCGAGACTGATCCCACCGCACTAAAGTTGAGCAAGCTTGAAAAGCTGTTCAAGAGATCCCAAGGGGTCAAGACTATCCCCGATATTGAAGATGGATACACCGATACAGCCGTGACGCTGCCCGATAGGTTCAAAATGCCTCATATTGATCGATTTGACGGGTCCGGGGACCCCATGGTGCATTTAAGACTGTTTTCAGATGTTCTAAGGCCGATGGGCCTCAGTAGGCTTCAGAAGTTGTCTTTGTTTGGCCGGACCCTGTCGGGTGTGGCGGCCATATGGTATGCCAAGCTAGAAGATGATGTCAAGAGGAATTGGGACGAAATGGCTGAGGCCTTCATCGCACAGTATTCGTATAATACACAGATTGAGATTACGACCCGTGATCTCGAGACGACTAGGCAAGAGCCTAAGGAGAGTTTTTCAGAGTTTGTAACCAGATGGAGGGCCAAGGCTTCGATGATGACCTTGAGGCCTACGGACAAAGACCAGATTCGGATGATTGTGCGCAATCTTCAACCGAAATTGATGCAAAAGATGATAGTACTCCCCTTTCCTACTTTTTCTGACCTACATGAAATGGGAGTGCAGATTGAAGATGCCTTGAAGCAAGGCTTGATTGATAACGACCGGGAGCAACCCCGACGAACTTTCAATCGTGGTAGCAATGCAGGCCCGAGTGGCACTACTACTACGAGAGCCACCGAAGTAAGCATGGTCACCGCCAACCCCCCTCCAAGAAATACGGCAGCTGCACCATTCTCCGGCGCGTCCGGAAGCAACCCGCAAACAACCAAATACCCACCCAGAAACACCAGAACCTTCGCCCCACTATATATGCCCCTATCCAAAGCTCTGGGGGTTTTGATCAAAAAAGGGCACCTGAAGCCCTTGAAGCCGCGGCCCCTACCAGAAAAACTCCCTCCTACCCATAACCCGGCCAAGTATTGTGCATTTCACCAACAAAGACGGTCACGACACCGACCCTCTCTATACGCCATGAAATTCAAGATCTCATCGATAATGGGGTGATTTTGCCTCGAGAAACCCAATGTTACTACAAATCCCTCCCCATACATAACCAAGCTCCACCACCCAAAAGACTTAATTTCATCCATATCGACCGTGTCCTACGACCCTAGTATCTATATCACACCTACCCACCGCCTAAACCAGAGGTGTTCTCCCGATTGCACCGACTTGTGCATGATGGACATCTCCATGACCCATCTAACCAGCCGGTGACCGCCAAGAACAGGAAGGGAGATTCCAAAGGAGAAACAGTTGTTGAGTCGAGTCTCATGAATCGGGGAGTTATGTTGAGAAGACATATAGTCCGAGTGACTACATTTCATCAAAAGGCCAAGATGGGCCCGGAGTAGAATTGCCAACAGGGGGAGAGTTGTGTGTGATCCAAGGAGATAGTCTGGGACAGGGAACAGATGATGTAACAGCTATAGGGGAGGACCTGGCCGATCTCCAATTTTACAGTGACCAATACCCAGAGGACGCGGCAGTTGCGTGGTTCGATTATGAGGATTCAGCGGAAGTTACCGGGTGGTTGGACGATCAGCCCGATGTGGTAGGAGAATTTCAGGCAGAGCAGAGTTCAGCAGGAATGAGAATATCAGCGACGGCCGGAAGGGTCGAAGAGCAGAACACATCGCCGGGGGGCGCCGGTGTCAAGAATTTCGCCCGAGATTGGAACATTTTGAGTACGGAGATGATTGAACAGTCAGTCATGTCAGAACAAGCAAGTTTTGAAGATTCCGAGAGAATCAGGAAAGCAAAGGCCCATGTGGGAGTTGAAACTGCTGTGTGCACAGGAAACGAGAATACTACAGGCAGGTGGATGAAAGGTGCTGCGAGCGCAAGAACAGTCATACCAGAGCCGGACAGGTGTCTGTCGGCCGCTGATGGAATGTGGTGGGAAGATGAGGACCTATGTCTTGCCCACACGGATGAAGATTGGGGGAATAACCAACCTGATAACACTTGGTACCTTGGAGAGGTCGACCACATGACGAGGAGTGGGCGATATTTCAAACCCCCACACTTGGATCAACCAGAGGCCTCAGGGAAGGATAGGGAAGCCGAGAAGCAAAAGGAGAAGCAACTTGAGGAAGAAGCTGTACTCAAACAGCTGAAAAAGATACAAGCAGACATCTCCATTTGGGGACTGCTCATGGCCTCGCGAGTACACAGGCAGGCTGTTTTGACAGCCATGGATAAGGCCAAACTCTCCATAGAGACTACACCAGAGCAGCTGGTTGGACTGGTCTTCCCGGGAGGAGGTTCCCCGGCGTTGACCTTTTAGGACAAAGAACTTCACCGAGGGCGAATCACAATAAACCCTCTACATCTCCGTGGAATGTAGAGATAAGTGGATACCGGTGGTACTTGTCGATACCGGTTCGCCATCAACGCTGCCTCAGGCAAAGATATGCAATTGGCTTGAAAACCGCAGATTTATACCAATGTTCCAAGTCATCCCGCATATGACAATACAAGTAGAGAAGTAATGGGAACAGTTAAAGTTCAGACAAAGGTTGGGCCGGAGCAGCACGAGATAGATTTCCATGTCCTAGAAGTTCCCACAACTTTCAATTTGTTTCTAGGGCGGCCGTGGCTGCATCAGGTGAAGGCAGTATCATCTACTTTGCATCAAATGGTGAAATACCCCTATGGGAAGGGAGTAGCCATTGTCTTTGGAAATTCATCAATCCACCCACCACCGAAGTATCCACGCGTTTCTAGAGATCGAGCAGGGCATGGAAGATGTGTTCATATCAGTTTTACCTTGGCCGAGGCTCAGTTGTATAGAATATCATGGCCGCTAACGAAGGAATATATGTCAGTGCTCAAGCAGTGTATCTCATGAACAAGCTTCAATACATCCCCGGGATGGGATTAGGGAAGAGCGGCCGTAAGGGCATTGCAAAGATGGTCAAGTGTCAAGACAACCCCATACCTTCGGCTTGGGTTATCGGCCCACCAAGGAAGATTGGGTAAGAAAAGGAAAAGAGATGGCAGGAAGAGCCAAAGCAAAACAGATGGGGAAACCTTTTGAATTGATGCATCAGCCCATCCAGGGTACCTTGAACGGACGCTTCGTCCGGGAGGGGGAAGACTTTCCATTCTGTGGTTTTCCTGAGCCATGGCTGAATGAAGAAAAGAAGCGCATGCCGGTTCAAATTTTTGACCTACGCTTATCCGGGATGATGTTGTTGAAAAGCGCATGCACTCCAACAGCTTGAGATGAGCATAGCAAGGAAGTGGAATCTACGGACACAGAGTTTGAAATGGGGGTAGCACTGACATGTCTACTTTCAGATCCTTTGATCGACCAGCCGTGCTTGGCGGATGACTCCTTGCTGTCCATGATCGGAGGTGAAACGGTCAAGGGCCTACCATCGCCTATTTTGATGCATCCATCGCACCCTCCTCACCGGCAAGACGAGGAGGGATTTTTGTCAAGCAAAGACCGGGTCAGTAGTGAGCCTAATCGATTCCACCGAAGTCTTGTGAGTCGAATCGTGTTCCACTGTCTCGAAGTCCGAGTTCGGTATTCCCGGGGTGATAACCCGATGCCACATTCCGCCTGTGTCAGTTTTTTTTTTTTTCTTTGAGTCTGCTGTAATGTAAGAATTGGACGGTTCGAAGTATCTAATGAGAATGAGGTGACGTGGTTTCGAGTACTTTTCAGGCCTTTGGTTTATTGCTTAAATCAGACTTTCAAAATTTTGATGAAAACGACGAGGACGAAATTCCTCCGGTTTTGCAACGACTAATTGAACAAGAGCAGAGAGGTTTGTTAAACCCTTAATGGATGAAATCACTACCGTGAACATTGGTATCGAGAAGGACCCGCTACCGTCCAGATCGGGTCCACGTTGTCTTCGGAGGAACGCGAGCGACTAGTCGGTTTATTAATATATATCAAAGATGTTTTCGCGTGGTCCTACGAAGACATGCCCGAATCGATCCCGAGATTGTACAAAGACCGGATCCTCTTGACCCCGAGGCCCGACCACAAATGTAAGCTCAAGGATCCGCCTGATTGGGCCATTAAAATCAAAGAAGAGGTCACTAAGCGTATTGACGCAGCTTCCTCGGTATCTGAATACCCGACTTGGCTGGCCAACATTGTTCCAATGCCGAAGAAGGATGGCAAAATCCAGGTATGTGTGGACTTCAGGGATTTGAACAGAGCCAATCCGAAGGATGACTTTCCCTTGCCACATATCGACGAGTTGGTAGATTTCACAATGGGCATGCTTTGCTCGCTCATGGATGGCTTTTCAGGCTATAATCAGATAGTAATGGCACCCGAAGACCGGGAGAAGACTGCTTTTACCACCCCGTGGGGTACATATTGCTACAGAGTGATGCCATTTGGGTTGAAGAACGCTGGGGCTACATATCAACGGGCTGCAACCACAATATTACATGACATGATCCATAAAGAGGTCGAGGTGTATGTGAACGACATGATTGTCAAGTCCAAAGAAAAAGAGGGCCACTACACCGCCTTGCAAAAGTTCTTCCAAAGGATCGTGAATTTAGGTCATTGAATCCTCAAAATGTACATTTGGTGTTACAAATGGGAAAAATGCCGATTTCGACACACAAAGGCATCGAGGTCGAATTCTTCCAAAATCAAGGCCATCTTAGAAATGTCCACACCAATGACTGAAAAGGAGGTGCGAGGCTTTCTGGATAAAGTGCAATTCATAAGGCGGTTTATCTCAAAACTAACCTTAACTTGTGAACCACTTTTGGTCTTCTGAAGAAAGGAAAGAAGTTCCATTGGGATGGCCGATGCCAATCTGCATTTGAACAGATTAAAGAGTATCTACAGAATCCGCCCGTGTTGTCACCACCAAAGCCGGGAAGACCGTTGATATTGTATCTGTCAGTAACCGAGACTACAATGGGCTGCATGCTCGCACAAGAGTCGGAAGATAAAGTGGAAAGGGCCATCTACTATCTGAGCAAGAAGATGCTGGATTACGAGACCCGCTACACTTCGTTGGAGAAGGCTTGTTTGGCCTTGGTATGGGCTACCAGGAAGCTGCGACACTACCAGTTAGCTCACTCTGTAATGTTGGTTTCACGACTTGATCCCATCAAATATCTTTTCGAGAAACCAACACTTACGGGTAGGCTAGCTCGTTGGTTGCTGTTGCTCTCCGAATTTGATCTCAAGTATGTGACGCGCAAGTCAGTAAAAGGAAGAGCGGTGGCAGAGTTCCTTGCCGACCACCCGGTTGAAGGGGATGAAGCGGTTGAGTACCTATTCCTAGATGAAGCTATCCTGCACATCGAAGATGAAACTTGGATGATGTACTTTGGCGGAGCGTCAAATCAACACGGGTATGGAATAGGAGTGTTGTTGATAGCACCTGACGATTCCCGTATCCCTTTAGCATTCAAGCTCTGGTTCAAAGTCTCGAACAATGAGGCAGAATATGAGGCATGTATTGCCGGTCTAGAAGCTGCCCTAGAACTAGGGGCAAGACGATTGGACGTTGTTGGGGATTCGAACCTTGTCGTGTCTCAAGCGAAAGGAGACTGGAAAGTCAAGGAGGAGAAGATGATAATTTACCATCAGACCTTGGATTTGTTAATTCCTCGGTTTGAGAAGCTAAATTTCACTCACCTAGTAAGAGAGAACAACAGGTTTGCAGATTCGCTAGCAACTCTATCTTCCATGATAGACATCCCATCTGGGGTCCGGATGCGCATTATTGACCAATTTGCACCGCCACGAGTCAATCTTCGCCATAGATGAAGTGCAGGATAACAACCCTTGGTATCACGATATATGGAACTTCTTGGAAAAGGAGGCATATCCACCAGGCAAATGCCAAGGACAAGAGGGCAATCAAGAATGGTCGCTCAGTTTATCATCTCGGGGTAAGTTGTACAAAAGAGGTCATCCGGGAATGCACAAGCCGTGTGTGGAAGCCGAAGAGTCGGTTACCGATGGAGGCCATCCATGGAGGAGAATGGGGCACATATGAATGGGGTGATGCTCGCACGAAGATCCTCGGACAGGTTACTACCGTCTACCATGGAGGAAGATTGTATCGGCTTTGTTCGGCGATGCCACAAATGCCAGATTCACGCGAACCTCATGAACATCTCTCCATCAAAGTTATACAACATGACGCCGCCATGGCCATTTTCGCTTTGGGGGAATTGATGTGATTGAGCCGCATTCAAGGGGTCGAATGGGCATGAGTATATCTTGGTAGCAATAGATTACTTTACAAAGTGGGTCGAGGCCCAATCTTATGTCAGTTGAAGGCTTCGCATGTCGCAAAGTTTATCGTAAACAACATTATTCCGCCGTTATGGAGTCCCGAATGAGATCATTTCGACAATGGTTCTCACTTCAAGAAGGAGGTGATTGATTTGTTGGAGAAGTACAATGTGGCTTTTCATAAGTCGCCCACGACGCCGCAGATCAACGGAGCAGCTTGAGGCCGCCAACAAAAACATCAAACACATATCGCAGAAGATGGTGGAAACCTATCGGATCGCCGATAAGTTGCCGCTTGTTTCGGGCTATCGAACTTCAATTAGAACTTCTACCGGGGCGACTCCGTATTCCTTGGTATATAGGATGGAGGCCGTTCTACCTATAGAGATTGAGGTTCCGTCTCTACGAGTATTAGCTGAGTGTCAGATAGTCGAGGCAAATTGGCAGTAGAGCAGATTCGAGGAACTCATGCTCTTCGATGAAAGGAGATTAAAAGCACTGTACCATGTCCAAGGATATCAACGCAGAATCGCCCGGGCTTTTAACAAGAAAGTTAAGTCTAGGAATTTGAAGGAAGGAGATTTGGTGCTCAAAGACAACCGAGCTCCCATCCACGACCCAAGGGGCAAGTTCAGACCTAATTGGACTGGTCCCTATATCATCAAGTCTATCTGGTCAGGTGGAGCTGTGGTTCTGATGGACCTAGATGGCCTAGAGTTCTCCCAACCGATCAACATGGACAAGTTGAAGAAATATTACCCCTGAGAGGCTCGCTAGGCCGAAAACCCGAAAGGGCGACCTAGGCAAAATTCAGAGCACAAAAAAATTAGAAAGTATAAAAACTGAGCTCGCAAGGTTGAAAACCCGCAAAGGGCGGCCTTGGCAAAAGTTAGAGCGCAAAAGGAGAGTGAAAATACTCGAGTAAACCCAAGCCTGAACTACGCAAGGCTTGATTCCCATCATTGGGATACGTAGGCAGCTTCATCCCGAAGTTCAGCCATAAACTTTTCCCCGATCAACTTTGTCCATTTGATCATCTTGGTCATCTTTGCGCATCAGCATTTATCGCAATCTCCGGTACAGTGCTATTCAGACTAGGGGCAACTTTCCGTTGCCGCATGCTGTCAGCAGTACCATTCAAACAAGGGCAACTTTCCAGCCATAGGATCCGGTTGTGCATCTCAAAGGATGATCTCAAGCGTGTCTAGTTCTGATCCATATCGAAAATAGTTTTGAAAAGTTTTAATAAAGATGACTTTGTTCAAATAAATCTTTTTACAACTAAGACCATTTCTGGACCAAAACGGAAAATTTTCAGTACCACAACCTTCAATTTCATTGATTTCAAATAGAGTTCTCTTGCTCTTGCATACAATTGAAGTTGCTTTTTATTACATTCATAAAGAAAACTTGAAAGTACTAATAAAGCAATAAATCTGGGGCATGGTCAAGTCAAATGTCCTCGCGCCTCCCAGAGCCGGGTCGAAGCCTCTCGATGCCAAAGTGGGCCCTCCTGTGCCTCTTCATTAAGCCAATCCAAGCACTCATCGACAAAGTGCAACCGAAAGCGGGAGCGGGGCCAGAGTTCTCTCGCCCCTCCATGTCAGGCATACCGCCACCAGGCGCTTGAATCGAATGTAACCGGTACTCTATCCTTCCGCGGTCAAGTCTGATTATGACCAAACTGGCGTAGGATACGGAATGGGAAGTAGAAGACACAGTGAGTCAAGCCAATCAATTGGATTCCGGGTTGACGGGTCATGCTGTAACTCATCATTAGGAGATTGAGCCGAGGGCACCGCCAAGCAATGCGGTCTGCGGACAAACTGCACATCCGTTCAAGCCACCAACCCTCATCAAGGGTGTGAACTAGGCGTTGCCTGAAGAAGTAGCCACGAGCTGAATATGCTAGGCAAGAGTCCACAACCTTCAGTTTATCCATTAACCACACCTAGGGAGGGATGAAAAATGAGAGAATAAAGAATAGAGAGATGTACGATGAGAGGAAAAGTGAGAAAAGGGCTTTTGTGAGAAAAACCGAGCCGGAGGGCCGAGTGATGTGAGCAAACATAAATGTGAGATTGGGTGGGAAACGTTACCTGCAGTAATAGTGGACTCCCTGCTAATCTGATCGTCTCTCGACGATAAAAGGCGTCTAAGCCCAAAGAATGTCTCACCAGATCATGGCGATGCAGCTTTTGCCCTTCTTCAAGCCTTGGGCAACCTCAATCAACCGGACACTAGGCCCTCTGGAACCGGAGATGAACAGAAAATGAGATAGCATGCATAGACAGAGGGCGTGTCGCCGAAAGCCTAGCCAGTAATGGTCGCCACGATCACTAGTCTCAGAAAAATGAGAAACCAAGCTCGGAACATCTAATGTCCCGTCACAAATCAGAGAACGAGCATCGGGCATTGAGAGCCCACACATTTGTCCTAAGGCTTGAGCATGGCCAAAACGAAGTTGGGGCAGGATCTCCTCATTGCGCCCAGATTCCATTAGAGCTTGGAAATCTTCAAAAGTGAGACACACCTCTTGCCCGCTAAAGCTAAAGACATGTGTTACCGGGTTCCAAAACCATGCCGCGGCATGGAGGAATGGAGAATGCAGCGGGGTATGGCGCAAAGTGAATAGTGCGTTTATGCCGAAATCCTGAAAATTTAGTCTTCAGGCTCCATCCAAGTTGTTAATCCAAGTTGCGAGATTTTGGGCAAGAAATTCTTCCATTTGGAGCAAATCAGTGTGGAAATGAAGAGAACCACGAAGTTGGGACCCTTTTGAAGAAGATAAGGTTGAGTGAAGGACAGATGTCAGCATTCTCCGGTGTCGACAGCTTTAGTGCCGACCGGCCAATTATAGTGCCGACCGGCCATCTGTTTTGGCCGGTGGATCACCCTTTCGGCCGATGGCCATTCCTCAAGGTTGGTAGCCTTTTTGCTGGGCCGGTGGTTTTCTCCCTTGTCCTCTGAGCTGTTTATGCTAAGAATTTGGAAAATCCCACCACTTCCAATACCCTCCAGTGATCAATTCTTATGAGGGCGCGCCCATTTGCTTATCGAGTTGTTGCATATTTGCTTATCGAGTTGTATTTCACTCTCTTTAAGTCTTTGTAATGTTTATCAAGGTGTACTCGCATTTGGCTAGTTTGCTGAGTCCCCCTGTTTTGCTTATCGAGTTGTAATTGGTTTACTACCTGATTATTACGATGCGATGCTTTGTTTTCAAAACGCAGTTTCAATTTCAGTCACATTGTTGTGTGATGCCTTGCGATGCGATGCATAGAACACGCAAATGTAACACCTTTTGAACAAACAGCTGTTTCATTTCCATCATATGTTTTGCAAAAAACACACGCTTTTGAGAAATAAAACCTGCCCGAGGCAGTGCAATGTGCTTAAACTCCTAGTAAAAAGGAAAGTAAAGCAGAAGAATAGCAGGGTAGCAGAGTGCTGGGTTTGACACCGGTAACCTCCCCCTTTCGGTCGTCGTACCTTTTTGCGCCCTTGTTCGGGTCAGTCATGCGATTTGGGCACCTTCATCACTTAAGGCAGTCCAAGAAATCAAGCTTCGTAACATAAGTGGAGCTTCGAGTTGACCTCATACCACAACTTTTGTGAGCGATGCTCAGGACATGCGAAGAACGTCCCTTCCTGTATCCTTTTATATCTTGTGAATTCTCTAAATCATTTCAATCATACTGAGTTGCAGTACGTTGCATTCCAGCATCATGTTTACCATGATCAGTGTTCAAATTCCCCTTTTATACACATTGCATTGTATGCGTGCTTTGCTTTACTGATATGTGTTCAAATTCCCCTTTTATACACATTGCATTGTATGCTTTTACTTGATATGTGTTCAAATTCCTTTATACACATTGCATTGTATGCGTTTTTCTTTATCGATATGTGTTCAAGTTCCTTTATACACATTGCATTGTATGCGTTTTGCTTTTATCGATATGTGTTCAAGTTCCTTTTATACACATTGCATTGTATGCGCTTTGCTTTTATCGATATGTGTTCAAGTTCCCTTTTATACACATTGCATTGTATGCGTGCTTTGCTTTACTGATATGTGTTCAAGTTCCCTTTTATACACATTGCATTGTATGTGTGCTTTGCTTTACTGATATGTGTTCAAGTTCCCCTTTTATACACATTGCATTGTATGCGTGCTTTGCTTTACTGATATGTGTTCAAGTTCCCTTTTATACACATTGCATTGTATGCGTGCTTTGCTTTACTGATATGTGTTCAAGTTCCCCTTTTATACACATTGCATTGTATGCGTGCTTTGCTTTACTGATATGTGTTCAAGTTCCTATATACACATTGCGTGCATGTGTGCATTGCTTTACTGATATGTGTTCAAGTTCCTTTATAAACACATTGCGTGCACATGTGCATTGCTTTACTCACATGTGTTCAAGATTCTCTTTCCATACACATTGCGTGCATACGCGCATTGCTTTACTCACATGTGTTCAATCCTACTATCTGGCTGTACACATTGCATGCATTGTCATGCACTTTCGACTGTCTTGTCATGCATGTTGCTAACAACATTGTACCTGTTAAGTTTGTTTTCTTTGCAGGCACGATATTATATGTACGACTCATTTGAGGCCGGTGAAACCAGATGAGCCGCACAGGTATTGTATCCCCCGCGTGAGATGTACAGAGAATTGTATAATTCTCCTACATCCTTTCTGTATTGTAGTGTAGTCTGTTGTATGCTAGCTTATAACTGTTGCATGTATGCCTCATTACAGCTTTCTTTGCATGATTTTAAGTTATGCTTGGCTTCTTGCATTTTCAATTGCATTTTGCCCCTGCCTTCGGGCGCATATCTTGTTGGTCTTGTATGTTTGTCTAAGTCTTCGGCCTGGTCAAAAATGGGTCGTCTCTGGGCTTTGACATTCACTCCCGTCTTTGTTATGACTTCTGAGTTCTGTCAAAGAGGGGCAACTGTAGACACCCCATTTTTGACCGTCCTCAAGACTTGGACGTCACCGTTGGAACGCTCGGTGATTATCCATATTTGTGTTCGTTTTGAGTTCCCGAAGGTCCCGGCTGCGCGTCGTGCCTCAGGACCTCTCAACCGACTTGTTCTGTGCTTGGTTTTACACCAAGACTTGTGTGTTTTTGCATTTGAGGGTAGGGAGAGGCTTGTTAGCCATCCCTGAAGCCCACCGGCTGCTCCCACACCACACCGGCACTCCCTTTTGGCCATCAGCACTGTTTTCTCAAACATTTTGGCCGGTCGGCACTGTATGTTGCCGACCGGCACTTTTTTGTGCCGGTGACTGTTTTGGCGGGCCGGCATGCACCCTTTGAACCCCTGGGACATGGTGCATGCCAGTTGTGCCAGCTGGAATGCACCATCACACTCCCCCGTGCACAGCTGTGACCATTTTGCACCCTTTGCACCATTGAACCCCCTAAGCTTCTAGAAGCTTGACCCTTTGGCCAAAGCTTCTTGGAGAAGCTTGGCCAGCTTTTTTGGCTTCTCCAAGAAGCCAAGACCCCTTTGCACCCCTTGAACCCCTTTTCTTTTGCTTAGCCACTAAGTCTTAGGCTTGCCTTGGCCTATATAAGCACCCCTTCTCTCCATTTGTTGGAGGTTAGCCATTTCCCAACACAAAACCAGAGCTTATATCTATATATCTCGGATATATATCTATCTATATCTATATCTTCCCTTGCCTCATCCATTGTGTGTGTTTCTTGGCCTAAATAGTGTATTTTACCTTACTTTTGCACCATTACACACACTATTACACCTAGCTCCGAGATTGAGGGACTTGGAGGGTTGTTTGTTGTGATTTTGGACTGGTTTTGATCATTAGAGGAGGGCTACATCACTTGTTCTTCAAGGAGTCTTCAAAGGTAAGCATGTTGCTTCAATTTCCCCAAACTTGCACTAGCTTTCTACCTATCTTGCTTTGTGTTTTTGGCTTTGTGTTCAACATAAAAAAGTCTTATATTTTCTTACTTTAGAACCTTCATTAAGGTCACTTGGGGGTTTGAGCACAAGCTCACCCTCTTAGGCTTTGTTTTGGCTATTTTAGCCCCTTTTCTTGAAGCCTTGTTTAACTTGGTGTTTTTGGTCTTCTCACCACTGAAAACGAGTGGAGGTATTTTGGAGTCGTATATAGGGGAGGGACACCCCCCTCCCTTTTGTCCCTCTTTGGTCTTTACTTTGGCTCACATAGTAGCATGCATTTTTAGCCTTATATGCCTTCATTTCAGAGCTTATTTGGGTGTTTTGGATCATATATCATCTCTGTTTTTGGTTGATTTTGTGGTCCTTAGCATGCTTCTTATACTTTCTTTGTAATGCTCTAGTTTGCCTAGAAATGAGCCTTGAGTTTAGGCCATGTTTCTTGCATGTATGAGCCTCACTTCATGAAGATATTAGCATCATTTTGCCATGTCTGGAGGCCGTAGGCCACTGATTTTGCCATGTTTGGTATGTTTGACAAAGTTGTTTTGCATTAAGGCTTGTTAGTCTTAAGGTGTGAGTTCTTAGCATGCATTTGGTTAGGCTATTTTAGTGATTTGGAATCATCTAATATGCTATCTCAGTCCTTATGCCATGCTTATATGCCTCTATGTATCATCTCTCCCATCTTTTGAAATGTTGGTCTCTTATGCTTTAAAGTGAGCATTGTGCATGCTTGTATGTTTAGAGCATTTGGGCTACCTTGTTGTTGGGTTTTGGGGGCTCATTTCATTGGTCAAAATCTATTTTTTGGTGGTCTAATATATCCCATGAGTGGCCATGTTAATGGTAGCAAGGAGTGCTCCCTTTGTGCCTTAAACCTTAGGCCCTTTGACTTGCATGTTTGTTTAGGTATTTGGTCACCATTTTGGGCATGTTTTGCCACTGTTTTGGGTTGGTTTGAGGGCTGCCCCATTGTGGTCTAGTCCACCATCACATGTCTGCCTCATGTCTATCACTTAATTGATTCATTAAGTGTTGTAGTATGTTGGTCTTATTGCTTGATTGGTCCATGTTTGCATGACATTTGCATATTGTATACTCTAGCATTTTGCATGCTTAACATGGTAGTTGCATGACATTTGGTGTGCTTGCATCCTAATTCCCATGTTGCATCATTTGAGCTATGTTGCATACATGCATTTCATGGCTTGGTTTGGGGTTGTCAAACCAAGCATAAGGGTTGAGGGAAGTTCACACTACAAGTGGTGCAACTTGTTTCAACTCTTGGTCCCCAAGGCCCTTGACCAACACATGATAAGGTCTTTGTTTCATTTGTGTGTTTGCATGCATTTTTACATTGAAATGCAATATTGGTTCCTTAGGCTATCACGCACCAAGATGCATAATTGATGGCCCAAGAACCAAGGGTCATGCTTCCTTGAGTCCTATACATGATAGGGAGCATTGACCATGCTTACATTTGCTCTAAAATCCATATCATGCACTGTCTGCCTGCTGTTGCCGTCAAACTGTCCTCTGCAGGAATTTTGTGCCGACCGGCACTTTATTGGTAGCCGATAACCTCTCAAGAAGCCGGTGATCATTTTACATGGCCGGTGGCCATTCCATCCAGCCGGTGGTGTACAGAAGTATGCAAGGAAGGTGTTCTGGGACTTTGGCAATTTTTGGAGAGACAGGGCAGTAAGAACAGAGGTAGCAGTGTCATGATGCGGGTTTCAGGGCGAGTCGGATTCAAGCACGCATCATCCGCCCATCCCGAGGCAGGGCTGAGGCCCCTCCTTTTTTTTGTTTTTTGTTATATACTGAATTTAATTTGATAGTTAGAAATTTCTGTAATAAATTATTTATTCTGTATTTGGACTGTATTATTTGGGACTGTATATTCTTTTGATCCCTCCGAGTGAGGGCGTATTTGTAATAAGGGTGTGTGAGTGTGTGTATGCCTTCCAACCCCACGTCTTTCTTCCCTTTTATTTATCTGCTTATGATAGTAGACTAATGCATATTTAAATTAGCATAACAGTATGAAAGCATGTTTGCATTCATTCATCTGTTTCGCATGCAGCGGGTTCGGCACATCATACAAACTACATCATACTTCAATTCCAAATTGAATATGTGATAGTTGTAGCATTTCACATGCCATGTCTAGGATAGCTGAGCCTGCCTAGCTTACATCTTTGCATGTGTTGCATTAGACATTTCAGTATGCTTAGGCCCATGCATGGATTTCTAATAAGCTTCTGTTTTGGCTTGGAGTACTAGGTGAGTTTTTATGCTTTAGCATACCACATGCGTGTGACTGTTGCCATGATAGTATGCTTACCATGCGGCTTAGTGCTTATGTGAGATAAACTGTTTGAATGCCTGTGGGTGGAGGTTGGGTGGAATACTCATTGAAATCCGTGTTTTAGCCTACTTGCGAGTAGCAACTTCAAATTGTTTTCCAAATAAACGGATATGCAATGTTTATTTCCAATTTAGGCAATCTTGTCTATACTTGTTTGCTGCGCGCATAACATAGTAATTCTAGGCTAATAATTGGAATAAGAGCATGTAATGTTTTCAAAAACGGATATGACGGTTAGTAGAGGCCGGTCTTCAGACCGGGCGAAAGGGGGTGCTCATAGCTGACCTTCCCCGATTGTATCCAAGCTCCCGAGCCAAGACCACTTTGGTGATGACAGACACGTGGCCTTCGGCACCGAGTCAGGGTTTCCTAAATTTCTCATTTTAAAATATTTAGGTGGCGACTCTGTATCTGGCAAAGCAGTCCATGTTTCTACTTTTCAAAAATCTGTTTTCTCAAACGATTTGCCAGAGTTGGACTCTTTGGTTCAGATTATGAACCGCAACAAACAAAACAGGGGAGTCTGAGCTGTAGCGCGAGGTCCCTCGCGGATGTGTTACATCATGTTTTAGTGGGTTTTTGGGCTTTATTTGGCATGTCATGTCTCTAAATTTTTCTAGTTTAGTGCCCTCTTGAATGCTTCATATGCTTGTAGTGTAATCCATGTTCACTAGCTCACATCGCACGTTGTTTTGGCCCTTGATTCTAGCACATTTTGGCCATGTTCTAAGCTGACTTTATCCATGATTTGGGCTTCCTTAGCTCTATTTTGAGGTCCCATGGTCAAATGATGCTTGCCGTGCATGCTTGTAGTGTAATACCCTTGCCTAGCTTCGAGTTTTGAAGCCTCTTGCATGCTTAACTTGAGTTGTTTTCATGATTTAGCATCATTGAACATGCTATTTCAGAGCTTATACTTATGCCATATTCCAATGATTTCCACTCTTTAAGTGCGTTTGAGAGTTGTGCTTGTATGCCTCATTTTTTGGCTATTGCATGAGCTTCATTTTTGTCCATTGCAAGCCATCATTTTAGTCCATTTTGCCACTTTTTTGGGTCTGCATAGGGACTATTTGGGGTTGGTTTGGTCATTTGGGCATCGCTTTGCATACCTCTATTTTAATGCACTTCACTAGTTTCGGTAATTGTACCATCCAACATGCATCGGGTGAGTTGTTTGCATGATTCGGGACCATCTTGTATGTCATTTCAAAGCTGTGGCATGTCTCATTGTGTTCCATGTTTCATCCATTCCATGCACTTGGAGAGTTGCATCTTGTGCCGTTAGCTTGGAGTCTTTACATTGTGCATGCTTGTGTGTGTCTTGTTGCTTTGATTTCATCATCCATTGGCCACTGATTTGGGTGTGGCCGAGGCCCATCCCTCTTGGTTTAAGTCCATCTTGCATTGTGTATGCCATCTAATCCATGTTGCCGTATGATTGATCATTGCATTGTGCGTATTTTGTTCATCTCATGGTGTATGTTAGCATCACGTGTGCATTGTACATGCCATATAATCCATGTGCATTGAGTATGCCATCGATTAGTTCATAGCATTGTGAATGCCATTTGCATGCTTGCATGTCATTCCGCGTATCTTCGTATCACTTAGTTGCATTGCATTTAGATCACATGCTAGAGTTGCATTTGTCCATACATTGTTTGTTGCATTGTGTTTGGAGTAGGGTTTAGTCCAAACACGGGAAACGAGGGACGTTTCGTATTCAAAGTGACAAAACGTGCCTCAATTCTTGGTCACCGACACTCTTGACTATCCATGACAGAGTTGTTGGCTTGAGGTGTTTACATGTGCATTCATTTCACATTGAGTCGTGCAATTCGACTCCTGGGCCATCATGCATCGAGATGCGTGATTGATGGCACGAGATTCGAGGACTACACTCCCTAGACCTTATGCAATGACAGGGAGAGTGGTCGGGCACACATATGTTGAAAATACCTTGCTTTCTCTCTCTCTTGCCTTTGTTGCAGAAAATGCAGAAACCAAGAGAAGAAACTGGTCAGCCGACCAAGTTTTCTGGTAGGCCAACCACCTATTCTGGTTTTCACCACCAAGGCTGGTCGGCAGGTGGTCTCCCTTGCCTATAGCTGGTCGGCAGCCTTCCCATAGCTTCCCTGGGTGGAGTTTCATCTCTCTAGAGCCTAGTGCAACTTTCTGAAATCAATTGCAAACAAAGGCGAGCTGGGGCATCGCGATGGATTTCCCGACAAGGTGACTCGAGCGTGCATGCATCCTTTATCATTCGGAATAGAGCTGAGGCAGTCCATTTCATGTAGCTTGCATGCTAATTCATTTACTTTCTTAGTTTAATTTGTTAATTAGCTAGTGTTGTGTAATAATTAGTTAATCTGATTCTGTATTATTTATTCGGACCCTCCGCGAGAGGGTGAACTTTGTAATAAGTGTGCGTGTGTGTGATGCGTGTCTTCCAACCCCACATCTTTCTCCCTTTTATTTACCAGCTTGTGATGGTCAGTTTTAGGGCATGTTTCAATTAGCATCCTTATGCTCACATGTTTGCATCCATTCATCTGTCTTGCATGCACCGGGCTCGGCGCACCATGCTAACTACATTGTATTTCAATTCCAAGTTGAATACATGTTATCTGTAGCATCTCATATGCCATCCTAGAATAGCCGAGCCTATCTTAGTAGCATCTTGCATGTGTTGCATTAGCCATCTTAACGTGAACTAGGACCATGCATTGATTACTAACTAGTTTCTGTTTTGGCTCGGAGTACTCAGTGAGTATTTATGCTTTAGCATCCTTGCATGTGTATGAGTGACCGCCATGATCGCATGCTTACCATGAGGCTATGTGCTTCTGTGATATACCTGCCTGAATGCCTGTGGGTGAAAATTGGATTACTTGAATTGGAACAATGCATTGATTACAAGTTTTAAGCCCACTTGAGAGTGGTAAATCACAATGTTTTCTAAGCCCACCTGAGAGTGGCAAATCCACGTCTTAGCCTACTTGCGAGTAGCACCATCAAACCATTTTCAAATAAACAAACATAAAATGTTTTGTTCCAACTCAGGCGATCTAGTCTATACTTGTATGTTGTGTGCATCACATAGTAATCCTAGGCTAATAAATCGGAATAAGAACGCATGTGTTTTCAAAAACTCGATATCATGTTTAGTAGTGGCCGATCTTTAATCCGGCAAGCCAGGGTGCTCATTGCATGACCTTCCCCAATTGTACCCAAGTTCCCGAGCGGAGGCAACTTTGGTGATGACGGACACGTGGCCTTGGGCATGAGTCAGGGTTTCTTAAATTCCCCTAAAATAAAATATTTAGGTGGCAACTCTGTATCTGGAAAAGCAGTCCATGTTTGGCACTTCTTTCTAAAAATCTATTTTTCAAACCAATTTGTCGGATTTGGAATTTTTGGTGATTTATCGGTCTCGCATTGCACTTTGCGGGATTAGATTCAGAACTGCGACATTTGAGTCCGAACTCTAGTAAGCCCAATGAACAAAACGGGATTTCTCCCGGGATGTTCGGGGACGTCTACAGGCACGTGACCCCCCTGGCTTCTCTCTAGCTCCGCCCCTTTTGAGCCTTTCGTCCCTCAGGAGAGGGTTGAACAATAATGCTAACAAAGAGGAGTTCTGAGAAGAAAGTAGGTCGCTTATCTTTCTCTCTCTCCCCAATTCATTCTGAGAAGAAGATATTCAACTTTCTTTCTCTATGGTCTTTCCAACTTCTTTTTTTTTTTATTATTATTAATAATATATTGGGGCTCCACCAAGATGAATTGGTCATTCATGAAACCTTTCTTGATAAATCTTTCCTGAACCCTAGCATTAGCCAGAAAATTAAATAAGATGGGGCACTTACTAATTATAATATTGAAATTTTTTACAAAAATATTTTACATAAATTTTTACGATTGACTTTAAGAAAGATGAAAAAAATTATATTATTTATAACTAATGTATCATGGACAACACAAAAAAAGTTATGATTCTTAAATTAAATTATATAATGCTATTTATACAAAATTTGAGTAAAAATTCAATATAATGGTAATACCACGTCATCATTGACATGTGATATCATTAACCAATAATAAAGAAACACATAGATGGTGAACCTCATATGTCAAATATAACTAACAATTCAATAAATTTTTTTATATCTTCATAGTAAGATTAATTATGGTTGCATACCAATAATAATAGACATCACCATTACATTAAAAAAAATTATATAAATTTTTCTTAGATAATAATATAATTATCGTAATATTTTAATTTTCAATCAAAACAACCATTATTGTTCTCATAATTTTAAAAACATTTCACTCTAAAAAATATTTTTATAATTTTTAAAAAATATTTTCTTTATATTTGGTATTAAAAAAAAAAAGCAGCCTAAAACCCGGGGGGGCACGTGACCCCCCTGGCTTCTCTCTAGCTTCGCCCCTTCTTGAGCCTTTCGTCCCTCAGGAGAGGGTGGAACAATAATGCTAACAAAGATGAGTTCTGAGAAGAAAGTAGGTCGTTTATCTTTCTCTCTCTCCACAATTTGTTCTGAGCAGAAGATATTCAACTCTCTCTCTATGGTGTATCCAACTTCTTTTTTATTATTATTATTATTAATATATTGGGGGCTCCACCAAGATGAGTTGGCCATTCATGAAACCTTTCCTGATAAATCTTTACTGATCCCTAGCATTATTGATAATATCAGTGGCGGAGCCAGAAAGTTAAATCAGAGGGGGCACTTATTAATTATAATATTGAAATTTTTTACAAAAATATTTCACATAAATTTTTACGATTGACTTTAAGAAAGATCAAAAAAATAATATTATTTGAAACTAATGTATCATGGACAATACAAAAAAAGTTATGATTCTTAAATTGAATTAAATACTCCTAATTATACAAAATTTGAGTAAAAATTCAATATAATGGTAATACCACGTCATCATTGACATGTGATATCATTAACCAATAATGAAGAAACACATGGAGGGTGAACCTCATATGTCAAATATGACTAACAATTCAATAAATTATATATCTTCATAGTAAGAGTAATTATGGTTGCATGCCAATAATAATTGACATCACCATTACATTAAAAAAAATTATAAATTTTTCTTAGATAATAATATAATTTATCGTAATATTTTAATTTTTAATCAAAACAACCATTATTGTTCTCATAATTTTAAAAGCATTTCACTCCAAAAAATATTTTACTAATTTAAAAAAAATATTTTCTTTATATTTGGTATTAAAAAAAAAATAAAAAAGCAGCCCAAAACCCAGGGGGGACACGTGACCCCCCTGGCTCCTCTCTACACTACAACGAAAAACATTTTTGGCTACATTTTTTAGCAACCAAACTAAAATTAGTCGCCAATTTTATGTAATCGGCGACAATTTAATTGTTAGTTGCCAAAAATTACACTATTGGTGATGAGTTAAGATTTTTAGTCGCTAAAAGGTTTGGCGCCAAATTAATTTTTTGGGCGGGAGCGCCAAAAATATTTTCGCGACCAAATTAACAAATAGCGACGAAGTTTTGGTCACCGATTGTAAAGTTTTCGCAGCAGAAATGATATATTCGCGAAAAAGATGAATGGTACTTCTGGCGATCAAAGGATTTTTGTCGCCAATAACTTAGCAAACGAAACTACGTCGTTTTGCATTTTTCTTTTTCTTTTTTTTCTTTTTTTTTTTTTTTAAAGACTGGACCGACTACTAAATAAACAAATAAGCTCTAACTCTCCCTCTCCCTCTCCTTCTCACTCTCTCTCAATCCACAGCCTCAAGTGGCGCAAAATAGAGGTATGTCTCCCTCTCCCTCTCCCTCTCCCTCTCCCTCTCACTCTATCACACTGCCTCCTTCTCCTCCTTTTCGTCTTCGTCTCTCTTCCTCTCACTCTCTCTCGCCACCGATTGATTTCCACCGACGGCATTCTGTAAACACCCCATTTTTGACCGTCCTCAAGACTTGGACGTCACCGTTTGAACACTCGGTGATCATCCATGTTCGTGTTCGTCCTGAGTTCTCGGAGGTCTCGGCCATGTGCCTTGCCTCAAGACCTCTCGACTCGACTGTTTTTTGTTTGGTTTTGCACCAAACACTTGTGTTTTGCTTTTGAGGGGCAGGGAATGGCTTGTTTGCCATCCCCACACCTCACAGGCCATGGCTTGAGGCCACCAGCCATTGTTTTGTTGTCATCGGCCAAATGTTTGGCCGGTCGGCACTATTGGTGGTCGGGCAACCATTGTTTTTGCCAATTTGTCATTTTTGGCTGGCCGACCACTGTGCATCTGCTCTTCGCAGATATTTTATGCCAGCTGTGATAACTGGCACCCACTTTGCCCCCTCTATAAATGTGTATGGAGGGATTTCACTCTTGCTTAGCTTGTTTTGTAAGCTTTGCAAGAGTGATCCTCTATAAAGAGAGGCCTTCTCTTCCCTTCTCAAGGGATAGAAGGTTGAGTTCCAGAGGTCTGGATTAGGGTTAGGGTTTGTGTGTCACCTATCTCTATATCTCTCTCTCTCTTTGCCTTTGTGTGTGTATAAGTGTGTTTGTGTCTTACTTTTGTGCATAAACACCTAGTGCTACACCTTACCTTGGTTTCTGAGGTGCCAAAGGTTTGTTTTCAAAGTTTTGAGTTGGTTTTGAGCTAAGGAAGGTTGCTGGAGCTCCATCCTTGAAGGGGGCTACAAGGGTAAGATTCTTGCTCTTTATTACCCATTTTTGCATAGTCTTTTGACCTACCTTGCATCTGTTTTTAGACTCTGTGTATAACTAATAAAAGTCTTGTTTTTGAGTGCTCTAAATAGTTGTTTCAGGTCACTTTGTTGTTTGGGGTTGTTTGACCCCTCTTAGGCCTTGTTTGCTCCCCATTTTGTGCATTTTTGGTGAGCTCCGGGACCACCTTGTATTGGCCTCCTCACCACTGAAATCCAGAGGGATTTCAGTGATGGGGATAGTGCTTTAAGGTCCTAAGAAGTACGGGGCCATCCCCCCTTCTTGTTGCCTTCAATATGTGCCATTTTAGCCTCATGTGTGAGCACCATTGTTGAGATCATGTTGGCCATGTCTTAGCTAGTATTTGTGCTGATTTTGTCATGATATGGCACTGTTTTAAGTTGGTTTAGACACACCATGCTTGCTTTGCATACTTGTCTTGTAATGCCATGAGTTGCCTCAACATGTGTCTAGCATTTAGACTACCATGCTCACTTGTTTTGGCCTAGCTTTGTGAAGCTTTTATGCATGTTTTACTATGCAGGAGGTCTGTTTGTGGTTGTTTTAGCCACCCATGAAATGCTTCGTATAGCCACCTTGCATTTTGGCTTGTTAGTCTTGTGTGTGTGAGTGTTGAGCATGCATTACTTGGCTTGTTTCAGTGGTTTGGCATCACTTATAGCATCATTTCAGTCCATGTGGTATGCTTGTATGCTTGCATCTGATGCCCCATTAATGCGTTAAAAGGCTTGTGTCTTATGCTCCATGTTTGGACCTTTATGTATGCTTCCATGTTTAGACCATTTAGATGCCATCTAGGTGTGTCTTTGGTCTTGTTTAGACCTGCATTGGACCTGTCTTAGGTCCTCATGGCCCTTTGGGGCTTGCTTCATATAACTTTGGTTTAAGTTCCTCCTTGAGCCTTGGACATAGTTGCATGCCTTGTTTGTCTTGTTTAGTTGGTTTGACACCATCCTTAACATGATTTTCAGAGCTTAGTATCCTTGCCATATGCCCATGTTTGTCTCTTTTAAGTGTGCTTAAAAGTTGCTCTTTGATGCTCAAGTGTTCGACCATGTGTGCACGCATGTTTGTATGTGTTTTGGCCCTCATTTCCAGAGCATTTGGCTACTAATTTGGACACGGTTGAGACTTGTCCATCTTAGTATAAGTCCGCCCTTTGCATGTTGCTCAAATGTTGTTACATTGCTTCATGTTTGCATGCTTTGGTTGCATAGTGTTTTGCATGCTCATTTTTTGTATTGTTGACACATGTTTAACCATATTGCATTTAGTTGCATTGCTTGAGCTATATGACATATTGTTGTATACTTAGGTTGTAATGCATTTTGAATGCATTATACTTAACATGTTGTCCATGTTGCATTTTGCATGCTTGCATGGTTAAGTTACACTTTGCATGTTTGTTAGCTTGCATATTTGTTCACATGTTCATGTTGCATACTTAGCCCGCATGCTAGGATTGCATTTGGCATACATGCCTTGCCTCTTGATCAAATGATAGAGGTTGGACCCCCTTGATTATTTTGTGTGCATCTCATTCTACATTGAAATGGCACACTTGGTTTCTTGGGCTATCACGCATTGAAATGCGTGATTGGTGGTCCAAGAATCGAGTACCATCCTCCTTTGAGTCATGAACATGATAATGAGGGTGTTGGTGCACACATTTGCTTGAAATGCATTGCCATGCCATGTTTGCCCTCTGTTGCTGTCAAAACAGGATTATGCAGGCATAGATGGCCGACCGACTACACTCAGTGCCGGTCGGCCATGAATTGGTCGCCGAGAGCTCAATAGATGGTCGAGGACCACTTTCCCATAGCCGGTGACCATTCCTCATGGCCGGTGGCACCCCACAGTGTCCAGAGAGTGCTCCTTGGGACTTGTGCAATTTTCAGAGGCATAAAACAGTGCAAACAGAGGCAGGTTGTGCATGGTGGTGGATTTCTGAGCGGAGTCGAGCATGCATGCATTGGACCCTCTTCCCGAGGCTGTTTTATCGCTTTATTAGCTTAGTTAATTTGCTTAACTAGTTAATTGGTTTGTAACTATTTAATTAGCTTGTTAGTTGATTAAATTGTATTATTCTTTCGGTCCCTCCGAGCGAGGGCGAATTTGTAATAAGTGTGCGTGCGTGTGATGCATGTCTTCCAATCCCCACTTCTTTCTCCCTTTTACTTACCTGCTTTTGATGGTTAGTATTAGGGCATATTTAATTTAGCATCCTTATGTTATGCATGCGTGCATCCATTCATTTGTATTGCATGCACCGGGCTCAGCACATCATACTAATTGCATAGTATTTCAAATCTAACTTGAATATGTGATATTTGTTGCATTCCACATGCCATCCTAGGATTAGCCGAGCCTATTCTAGTTTCATTTTGTATGCGATGCATTAGCCATCCCAACATGGACTTGGATCATACATTTGATTGCTAACAAGTTCTTTGTTTTGGCTTGGAGTACTCGGTAAGTTTTTTTTATGCTTTAGCATTTTGCATGAGTGTGAATGTTAACATGACAGCATGCTTACCATGTGGCTATATGCTTATGTGATATAACTGCCCGAATACCTATGGGTGAAGGTTGGATTGCTTGAGTTGGAACAACTCATTGAAATCCGTGTTTTAGCCTACTTGCGAGTAGCAAAATTCAAACTATTTTCGAAACGAGCGGATATGCAATGCTTTGTTCCAAATTAGGCGATCTAGTCTATACTTTTGTGTTGTGCGCATCACATAGTAAGATTAGCTAATTAACCGAAATAAGAATGCATAATGTTTTCAAAACTAGATATCATGGCTAGTAGAGGCCGATCTTTGATCGGGCGAGCGGGGGTGCTCATAGTTGACCTTCCCCAATTGTACCCAAGTTCCCGAGCCGAGGCAACTTTGGTGATGACGGACACATGGCCTTAGGCAACGAGTCAAGGTTTCCTAAATTCCCCCATAAAAAATATTTAGGTGGCGACTCTATATCTCGCGAAGCAGTCCATGTTTGGCACTTCTTTTCAAAAAATTTGTTTTCAAAAACGATTTGCCGGATTTGGACTCTTTGGTGATTTATCGGTCTTGCATTGCACTTTGCCAGACTAGATTCAGAACCGTGACTATTTGAGTCCAAACTATAGCATGAGGCCCACGGGCGCATCTACAGTTTCTGGCGACTCTGCTGGGGAGTTTAGAGAGCTTGACTCGAACTCATGATATCTTGTTTTGACTACACTTATGTGTTTCTTTGCATTACATGTGCATTGGTGCGCTTAAGTCTCAGTGTTTGCCATCTGCTATTCCTGAACGATTTGCCGGAGGCTCGCTTCGAGAAGCGTGCCATAAGGTTGACCGGTTACGGGCTCTGCCACGATGGGAACACAAACCCCGGTTGTCACCGGGGCACCCTTTTGACCATTCGACCTCGTGCATATTCGGAATCCATAGTGATTATTCCAAGCTAGGACAGGTTGCTACCTGATTATAGGTTGTTTGAAACTGCTGCGTACGTAGCGAAACCCTAGCTCCTGACAAAATAGGACAGGGAAACCCTACCCCAATATAGGGGTGTTTTGGCTCTTGCTTGTTTGTTATGTGCTTTATGAGTTAACCTCTACAGGGAATGCATATATCAGTTTGCAAGTCTGAGTATCAAGCCTGAGGGCATCAAGATGTAATTTGAGAATCGCTTATATCTCACGTATCGATTCGATTTTGAGGCGTGATTTTGGGGAACAGTGATCAGTAGTAGAGTACGGTTATTCAGCTATGCTTGTGTCTGTTCTGATTGGGCCGAAATGCTGCGTGTTTTCTCTTTCAGTTCAGAGAGTTAGTACAGTGGTCTCCTTTGCTGAGGCAAGACAGACATCTGATCCATCTTCTCCGTTCGGTTTAGGAGGACTTATGATGACCCAAAGTTCAGAGGAAATTGTGGTTATGGCAGCCGCATTAGACCAAGGAATCATCTTACGGAATGAAACCAAGGTTGATGTGCTGCATCCGCCCAGGTCGCCTACCGCGCGCCCAATCTGGGAACCCCAGTTGTATCAGGCTCGTGAGCCCACCACGTTTGAGTTAATGGGAATGATTGGTGACCTCCAGGGATCTGTGGCTGATCTCGCCTATGGGATGTCAGCTTCGCCACCAGCTACATCGTATGCCGGGAATTTTGTACCACAAGAGCCCCCGCTACTGGGACGGATTGTGATCGAGCTTAGCCAACCTGAGGTTGCCTCAAGCTACAGTAATGATGTGTCATCAACAACCGGGTTTCGCTCTGATATAACAACCCAAACCCTCGATCGAGCTGAGGCCAGAGGTAAAAACAAAGTGGGAACAGATACTGATCCCGTCGAGCAACTGTTGTGGGCAGTCGAGGCTTTGAAAGCCGGAGGATTGAGTAAACAGCAAATATTCGCAGTTATGGCCAAAGTTGTGGATGATGCTTTCCCCGCTCCAACCGAGGGGAGTTCTAGCCAGACAGAAAATCGGGATAGTCCTCGTCATGCCAGAACAGTTCCTTCCATTTCCAACTCCGCACCTGGGAAAGATCAGAAAGTCAAGGCAATGTCTGCCGACCCTTTCGCTAGTGCGTCTAGCAGGAATTCTCAAACTTCAAAATACCTGGCTCGAGGCCGCAGGGTCTTTCATACTCTCTACATGCCTTTGTCTAAGGCGCTTCAGATCCTTGATGAAAGGGGGCACCTTAAACCCCTTGGGCCTCGGCCTCTCCCGAAGAGTCTCCCTCCCTCACATGATGATACCTTGTACTGTGCGTACCACCAGCAAACCGGTCACAGCACTGATGGTTGTTTCCGCCTTCGCCATGAAGTGCAGGATTTGATCGACAATGAGTTCATCCTCCCACCCACCTCAGCAAAGTCTGTCACCGCTGAGTTGTTAGATTTTGAGGATACTGCAAGTATGTGATCAAGGGTTGGGCCACCTGCGGGCGGCGCTCGGTGTATTTCAGGTGTGGCATCCGGCACACACTTTTTTTAGCATCTGTGAATGCTAATTTTGTAGTTTCTAACTTGGGTGTTGAGTCGGCTCCGTGGTCTTGCTTTATGTCTGTCTCATTGTTTCAGGTCAGTCTTTTTGCTTAAGGGTCTGTCTTGTTGTACCGAGTCAGTCCCATTGTATAGAATGTCAGGTGTTTCTGGGGTTGTTTCCTCGAACACTGTTTTTGTTTTGTAATTACCCTTTTTCTTTTCTTTTGAGTCTGTCTCTGCTATGGAGCTAGTTGCAACCAGAGGTTTTGAATGAAATAGCTGAGGCTATCATGTTTCCGTGCTTATTGCTACTTTGAGCTAGTTGTGCTAGAGGATTTGAATGGAATGGTAGAGCATCTCACTTACTCTTCTGCACCTCAAACTCATTGCATTGACCTAAGTTTTTCAAAACTCTTTAAACACTGTGTTGAAAACGAAGAGGAAGGAATTCCTCGAGTTTTGCAAAATTTGATCAAATTGAGAGAAAGAAAGGCATGCTAAGCCTTTAATGAATGAAATCATGTTTGTTAACATGAGTACTGAGAAGGACCCTGGCTTGATCCAGATTGGTTCCATACTATCTTCAGCGCGAGCGATTTGTCGCTTTCTTAAAAACTTTCAAAAACAAAATGTTTTGCGCAGTCCTGTGGAGACCTGTGTCGAATCGCTCTTGAGATTATGCAGCTTAGGATTGCTTTCAGCCTCAAGATTCAATCCCTTGACCTCGAATTCAGAATAATTAACAATCAACCGCAATGTGAGGCCTGTGTGGCCAGATTTGAAGCAGCCGTCGAACAAGAGGCAAGCAAAATCAAATCAAGAAGATTAGATGTCGTTAGAAGAAGCTTGCGAAGCTAAATCAGAAGCACCCCTCGAATTAGGGGCAAAAATGCCCGATGTGCTCGAAGAGCCGAAGATGAATCCTTCTGCAAATCAATACAACAGCTATTCTCCTGGATTCAGATGACTTCAAGATCTCAAAACCATTTGGCATGGACAAAGCTACACTTTTACCCTTGAGAGGCTTGCTAGGCCGAAAACTCGGAAGGGCGACCCAGGCAAAAGTTAGAGCAAAAAAAAAAAACCAAATAAAAAGAAAAAAAAAAGAGAAAAAAATATACAAAAAAGAGAAAAATGCAAAGAATGAAAAAAAAAAAGAAAAAAGAAAAAGATAAAAAGAATTGAAAAGGAAAGAAAAACATAGCTCGCAAGGTTAAAAACCCAGAAGGGCGACCTTGGCAAAAGTTAGAGCGTCGTGAGGGTTAATACACGAGTGTACCTTAACCTGAACTACGTGAGGCTTGATTCCCATGTTTGGGATACGTATGCAACTTTATCTTGAAGTTCAGCCCCTAACGCTTTCAAAGCGACTGTGTCCATATATTGGTTTTGACCATCTTCATCTTCTCTGTATCCGAGAGTTCGGTTGTGATCATCACTAAGGAGGACTGTTTACAATATGCTTCGCGTTATCCAGACAAGGGGCAACTTTCCATTGCCATGAGTCACCATTCAAACCAGGGGCAACTTTCCATTGCCATGCAGTGTCATCCAAACAAGGGGCAGTTTTCCATTGCCTCCAATCTGAGGTTGTGCATCTTGAGAGTAAGTTCTGCGCTCGTTGAGCATTGACCGTTTGCAAAAATAGTTTTTGAGAATTTTTACTAAGGTTGACCATTTTCTCCAAAATTATTTCATTTTCCAAAACTAGACCATTTTCTTAGACCCAAAAAGGAAAATTTTCAGTGCTCATAGCCCGATTTGCATGATTTCAAATCAAAAATCGAACAAGTGTGTTAATCTAACTCTCATTTTGGTTAAAATTTTTTTAGTAGAAAACCAAAACAAAAAAAAATGGTCAAAATGATGAAATAGGGGCACAGTTGAGTCAGGCTTCCTATCTTTCCTCTGTCGTCAACATACTTGCCAGAAAGGCACTCTACCTGCAAAAGAGGGCACAACTGAAGTTAACAACAAAAGGTTGAAAGCTCTCTCATCCTCCAAACAACGAGGTATCGAGTCAAGTGTGAAGCACGAATTGGAACAGATCAGAATACTCCACTCCCTTATCTGGGGCATCGACTAAACGTCATCAGAGGAAGTCGCCGCGAGCTAATAATTTTGGGCATGAACCCACAACCTCTTGTTTATCCATCAACCACCCAGGGAAGGGATACAAAATGAGTGATTAAAGAATAGAGAGATGTAAGTTGAGAGAAAAGTGAGCAAAAGGGTTTTGAGTGAAAAACCGAGCCTGAGAGCCGAGTGATGTGAGAATCACAAATGAGAAGAGGGTGGGAAAAGATACCCGAAGAAACTGGCTCCTCGTGATTTGGGAGGTCTCTTGTCTTTGTAACACGTCTGTGTGTCGTGTCTTTTGTTTTGTTTGCCTCAATTCTTATTTGGAGTCGTTCCGAGTGTGTCTCGTCGTGTTTAGGTTGTTTACCTTTTATTTTTCGTTATTGAGTCTTTTTCACTGTGTTCAGTCGTAGGTTCAATACCCGGTTGAAAACCCTTTTCTCAGATCGTTTTGTGCTCAGAATGCTGTGCCATTCTCCACATTTGTGCAAAACATGATTTGGTTCTTTTGTAAAATCGCAGGGGTTCAACCTAGGTCACTTGGAAATAGTGAACATATGGGTTCCTGATTGCATTTGAGTGTATTTCAGCTTCAGCAGCTTCCACCTTTGTATTCCGCCTTTTTAGATTGGACTGTTTGTTCAGGATTCGCTATGTGCAGAATGAACTAAGAATACTGTGTTATGGGCTATGAGTTCAGAATGAGCAGTGTTCAGAACAAGCAGTGCGTTGTATGAACTGTGTGTATGGGCTGTGTGCCGAGTAAACCGAGTATTGTGTTACGAGTCGAGTGTTCAGAATGAGCAGTTTTGTTGTATGAGTTGTTTTGCCGTTGGCCGGTTCATTATCTGATTATTACAATACAAGTGTTTGATTTTCAGACAGGAGATCAATCTCATTTACGTTGAGGTGTAATGTGCTGCAATGCGATGCGAAGTACGAAATGTACAAATGTAACACTTTTTCAGACAAAAAGTTTGGTTCATTTCATCATTTTTCAAGTACATAGCTTTGGAGAAAATGAAAACCAGCCTGCGGCAGTACAAGGCACCCAAGTTATCAACAAAGAGTAAAGAAAAACAAAAAGAGGAAAAGCAGTAAAAATCTGCATCAGCGTTGAATGGTCTCAGGCCTATGGGTTTGTCCTCCTCCTCTTCCTGGACAAAGGTCCAGGAGCATCGTCATCAGCACCGTCATCTGAGCCCGAGCAATCTCCGGTCTCCTCCTCGGACGACTCTGCCTCCGCCTCTGCCTTGGCCTCGGACTCATCATCATCGGGAACTGGTGCCCGTGAGCTACTCCCCACATGAGTACACCCCGCTTTGGTGTGGGGATATACTCTGCCATCTCAGACAGGAACAGAAGGCCCAGCTGGAGCACCTCCTGCAGTAGGAATCTGGAATGGAGGCTGAAAAGCACAAATGGTAAACGCATCAGTATGCTACGCAAAGCAGGGTATGAATGCCGAATACAGTGTGTGAGTACAGTGTATGACTGTTGTGAGCAATGTATCAGTACAGAATGCAGTGTATGAGTACAGTGTATGAATGTTGTGGACAGTGTGTCGGTACAGAATGCAGTGACTGAGTGCAGTGTATGAATGCCGTGAGTAATGCCATGCATCGAATGTTGTGTTGACAGTACGATGCATCAGAATATGTGGAACAGTTTATGTATGGTTTGAGACTATGGTAAGAAGAACATACTAGAATACTGTAAATGGCTAGCAGGTCGAGGCTCTGCTGGAGCATCCCCATCACAGAGGCGGTCAGCTCCGGGGACTAACGAGTGTACTCGGAGGAAGCCTACAAAAGTGTTAGAAGCATCAGTTTTCTGCGAAATATCAAATGAAATGGAATGACAATGCAAGATGCAAAATGCAATAGTACATACCGGGGGCAAGTCGTAGAACCCGACTAACTCGTGATCAGCCGGAGGGAGCGCAATGGGGATCTGGTAAGTCTCTCCACCCTGCCCTCGGCATGTCATCATCGTGGGCAGTGCTGGCCAACTAGCCCCGTCCTCTCCGGGCCCCACTCTTGCCACGAACCCGAGCCATCCTCGGCGCTCCTGCTCTCGCTCCTACCCTAGCCATCGGCGCCGTTGGCCTCTCTCTCTTAGCTCGACGGTCACAGCTCAAAGGCTGCATGATGTAGGTCTGGACGTACTCGGTGTAGTCGCCCTTGCCCCTGAAACCCTTAGCATCCCAGCCAATCGTGTAATCGGCCATCTGCTCACGGGTGAACCTCTCGGTGTCCCTCATATGGACAGGGGGCGGACCTGGAACTATCTGCTCTGGTAAACCCAGGGTCTGGCGCAGGAAGCGCTCACCCAGGTACCAAGCCTGACAGACCGAGCCCTCCAGTAAGATCTTGAACCGAGCGATATCCTCAGCATCGGCAAACCGCTCCCGAACCGCAGCTGGCAATAGAGCCCAAGGCTGCCAGGTGATCTGAAAATGATATGCAGTCAAATATCTACTGTTATTGAAAATACAATGTAATGCGAAGCTTGAAATAAACTCTAAAGTTGAAAATACCTCTGCGGCGGTAATGGTATCGAAGTAGCGGCGGAAGAATATGAACGTCTCCTGGGGTCTCTGCATGCATCTCACATCGAAGCGTCGACAGAATGGAACGCCGAGGGGAGTCTCCTCATCGAGCACTGGCGCAAGCCTCGGGAAGTAGGCGTAGACCCACAACTGCAGAGCAAATATCAGTATGCTTATCAAATAAAACGGAATGCAGAATGAAGCAGAAATCGCAGAATCGTGTATCGTGCAGTGTATTGTGCGAGAATATGCGATGTAAAGCAAATTATATATGTACCATGGGTGCAGTATACAGTCAACGTGAAGCAGACCACAGTGTGTGCAGTGTACAGAGTACAGGAAATGTAAAGCAGAAATGTAAAAAAGGAAGAAAATTTACCTCCCAAGCCCGCCAGTAGCCTCCGAGCAACTGCTCGCTGCACCGAGAGGATAAGCTCATGTATCCATAAAGTGTGGCCAAGGCTGCCCCACCCCAGTCGTAGTGCAGGATTCGCGTGACGTCCACTAAAGCGCTCAGCAGACAAAGAGGCACAGTGTTCGCCCGGTTGGCGAAGATGGTCATCCCCAATAACAACATGAGGAAGCCGCATGCATACCGCTCCACCTCCTCCTAAGCCATCGGTGCCTCCTCAGCTAAAGCTGGCTGAATCCGGAAGTGGTCCTTGAACCACAAATATCTGAAGAAACCTAGACGAGCGAGAGGTGGCAGCTCACCGAGCAAATATATCTGAGCAGCCTCCCACTCATCCATGTTTGTGTCAAAGGGGAACGGATCACCCCCTACCCCAATGCCGGTGAGCATCGAGAAGTCATAGGGAGTCATCATCATGTCTCCCATGGCAGAGAAGTGGAAGGAGTCTGTGGTGTCCCACCACCTCTCCACCAGAGCGGCAAGAAGAGGCCTGCTCACGGTAAGGCGTGAGAGTCCCCTGCAGAAGGCGCCGAAGTCGGCCTGGTCGACAATGTGACGGACTGCGTCTGGTAGCTCCATGTACCATCCGAGGGCAGCAACATTCCCATACCCCCGGAAGGCATGGGAATCCCCATGTATTCAAAAGCAAACAGTTGCGAAGCAATATTCAATATACAGTTTTGAAAAGCATTCAGAATTGGTAACAATATAGCGTGTGCACGTGTTCAGATTCAAACAGACATCGGGTGTCGGTCTGCTCGCTGTGAACTACAACATATGATGTGTCAGTGTGTTTGAGTGGTTTAGTATAGATGTAGTGTGTGTGCACGTGTTCGGATTCAAACAAACATCGAGTGCGGGTGTGCTCGCAGTGAACTATAGTGTATGATGTGTTAGGGTGTTTGAGTGGTTCAGGGCAAATACGGTGTATGCGCGTGTTCCAATTCAAACAGATACCGAATGTAGGTGTGTTCACAATCAACTACACCATATAGTATATCGGTGTATCCGGATCAAACAGTTAAAGGCAGAATCGACTACGACAGTTAGGTATGCTACTTTGCAGAAAATGAAACGGGGAAGAATATACCTCGGAAACACCATATGAAAGGTGCGTCTTTGGCTCGCGCAGGAGCAGCTCTGGTGGCACCCTCTTGTCAAAACTCCTGAACTGGCGAAGTTCGTCAGGTGGTAGCACATGAATCGCTGGTCTGTAGGCCGTCGGATCGAACGGCCAAATGTGAAGCGGCAAGAGCTCGGCTTTTGGGTCCATATCTATCTCCGGGGGAGCCGCACCGCCTGGAATGTTGTCCACCATCTTGAGAATGGTGCGAAAATGGCCGGAAGACTGAAAACCGGGCAAGAATATGAAAAGTCAACCGAAAAGTCAACCCCGGGAGGGTGAAAAATGGCCGGAAAGGTCGGGGTGCAGAAAAGGCACAGAAATCGAGGTAGACTCGAGGGAAACAAACCCCGAGTGGTGAGAATCGAGAAAAAGACGCCGAAACAAAGTTTTGTTCGGTTCAAAATATTTGAAACACGAAGGTATTTGCGAATCGAACGTCGAAACGAGCCCTAAAACCCAGGAAAATGGCGGATCGAAGAAAGGAAAATAGCCTAGAGAAAAGGAGGATGAAATTTCGAGTAAGAGGGAAGTGAAAATATAGGGCTAGAAGCCCTATATTTAAAGACCCGTGCCGATTTGACCAAACTGCCCCAGGCATATTTGGCCGGTTGGCCACATTGTTGGCCGGTCAGCCAAATAGATGGCCGGTCGGCCAAATAGATGGCCGGTCGGCCAAATAGATGGCCGGTGGACTTTTTTGGTGGCCGGTGACCTCCCCTATGGCTGGTGAACCTCCTACACCTTTGTTTGGGTCTTTGATGTGGTTTGGGGCCTCCATTGCTCAACATAGTAAGAGAGTGCATTTTTGAAGCTCAACCAGACTCCGTTTTGACCTCGGACCGTGATTTCTGTGCATAGCACTCGAATGCGTGCAAGGGTGTATCCTTTTCATATCCTTTTTGTATCTTGCAAACATTTGGAAACTACTTCAAATGCATTGCATCATTATGCATGCATATACGCATCGTCATGCGCACACCGACTTGCATTGTTATACACCTCTAGGCGGTCTAGCGAGACTCTAAACACGCTCGGTCTAGAAGACCTTAAATCCTCTGAAGGTGCAAGTCCTTTGGTGTTTGTCGTGCCCGAATGACTCTTGGCGAATTTTATCTTAGATTGCATTATCATGCATCCCTCACTCGCATTGTTCTGCACACACCTTGTGCATTGTAGCGCATATCATGCTCGCATTATTATGCATCTTCTTTAGACCGCATCGTCATGCACACCTTACATGCATCGTCATGCATCTTCCTTACCATGCACTGTCGTGCATTCAAGATCATGTGCATTGTCATGCATCTCAACGGCCACGCGTTGTCGCGCATTCAAATTCATTATGCATTGTTATGCATTTCAAAAGACGCGCGTTGTCGCGCATTCAAAATCATGCGCATTGTCATGCGTCTCAAAGACGTGCGTCGTCACGCACTCGTTTCATTTGCATTATCATGCACATTTCATGGATTCCAAAAAAAAAACAAACAAAAAACCAACATGCATATGTCATGCATTCATTGTATACATGCATAATCATGCATTCATTGTGTATATTGCATTGTCATGCATACACTGTAAATATTGCATTTACATCCATTGCATATTGTATACATTGTATTGTAGCTTGCATGCATTCACTGCATCACCCCCACCTACGGCTTGTGCATTTCTATGTTGAGCTTGGTTTGGTATGTGCCCATATTTTTCACGTCGAAGCACAGTTATGATATTATGTGTACGCACATATTCCATTGCTGGTATTGTGGTTTGAGGGTGGCGACACCGTTTCTGTGTTAGACGCGGCTTGTATGTGTCCATGCCTTTCCTAGGCAAGATACAGTCTGGCCGCAGGCCTTACCCACTGCATCCATTGCATTCTAGCTTGTAAATATTGCATTGTACATAGCTTGCATTGTCATGCATCTTTCCTTATATGCATTGTATTGCATTCTTCCTTAGCTTGCATTGTCATGCATTTCCTTACTGCATCATTTAGTATGTAGGTTGCATTGTATATAGCTTGCATTGCCATGCATGCATTGTATTGTACATAGCTTAGTATTGCATGCATTCACTGCATCATCCATCTATGGCTTACGCCTTTCCATGTTGAGCTTGGTCTGGTATGTGCCCATACATTTCGCGTTGAAGCATAGTTATAATATTATGTGTACGCACCTAATGTTGTGGGTGACGTCACCATTTCTATGTTAAACGTGGCTTGTTTGTGTCCATGCCTTTCTTAGGCAAGATACGGTTTGGCTGCATGCCTTATCCATTGTATATATTACATTGTAGTGTAATTTGTTGCATCCAGCATTTAGGATCATGGTCTTTCCTGAGCGGGTCATTCCCCACTTATATCATTCCACCCAATTACTTGAATCTTGTGTCCCGTCTACACAACTCATAGTTCTGCATGTGTACGCGCCTATTCCACTGCTGGTATTGTGGTTTGAGGGTGTCAGTACCTTTTCTATGATAGACGGACTTTGCAGCTCCATCTCTTTATGATATTTGTGTGGTTTTGAACTGCTTATGTTTTGATCATGTTTTAAATGCATTGCATATCATTTGCATTGTTTATACATAGTTTTGTAAATATTGCATTATCATTTTGCATCCATTTCGCATTGTTATGCGTTGTCATACATAGGTTGCATTGCCATGCACTCCTTCACTTGCGTTGTTACGCAGTCTTAACTTACATGTAATGCATGTTGCTAACAATATTGTACCTATTAAGTTTCTCTCTTTTACAGGCACGATATTGTATGTACGGTTCATTTGAAGCTGGCACGACCAGACGAACCGCACAGGTATTGTATTCTCAGCGTGAAACGTAGCGAGAATTACATAATTCTCTTACATCCTTTTTGCATTGTGATGTAGTTGGATTTGTGTTTGATTGCTTAAAACTGTCACATGTTATGGTTCATTACAGCTTTCTTTGCATGATCACAACTTATGCTCGGCTTTGTGCGTGGTCTTGCATTCTGCCCCTGCCTTCGAGCGCATATCTTATCTGTAGCTTGTATGCTTTCTCTAAGTCTTCTGCCTTGTCAAAAATGGGTCGTCTTTGGGCTTTGACATTCACTCCCGTCATTGTTATGACTTTCGAGTTTTGTCAAAGAGGGGCAACTGTTGACACCCCATTTTTGACCATCGTCAAGACTTGGACGTCACCATTTGAACACTCGGTGATCATCCATGTTCGTGTTCGTCCTGAGTTCATGGAGGTCTCGGCCACGCGCCTTGCCTCAAGACCTCTCGACTCGACTGTTTTATGTTTGGTTTTGCACCAAACACTTGTGTTTTGCTTTTGAGGGGCAGGGAATGGCTTGTTGGCCATCCCCACACATCACCGGCCATGGCTTGAGGCCACCAGCCATTGTTTTGTTGTCATCGGCCAAATGTTTGGCCGATCGGCAAAATGTTTGGCCGATCGGCACTATTGGTGGTCGGCCGACCATTGTTTTGGCCAATTTGTCATTTTTGGCTGGCCGACCACTGTGCATCTGCTTTTGGCAGATATTTCGTGCCAGCTGTGATAGCTGGCACCCACTTTGCCCCCATCCATACACGTGTATGGAGGGATTTCACTCTTGCTTAGCTTGTTTTGTAAGCTTTGCAAGAGTGATCCTCTATAAAGAGAGGCCTTCCCCTCCCTTCCTAAGGGTTAGAAGGTTGTGTCACGCCCTAAACTCGCCCCTAAAAGTTTGGGCATGACCATTACAGAAACGGACGCAAAACCTGATGTAGATAACCTATGGGGCCTGAAAGGAAGCATTCGATAACCTATAATAGCGAAAAAAAATAATATCCATTGAGCTATTACTACTATGCCAGACATGAGACAAAGCGTATCTGAGATAAATATACAAATGGCGTGTTAGTGAAGCAAACTATGTGCATATACATCCACATTACATACACATGCAACATCATAATAGACATCTATTGTACAATTTAAAGCTTAACAAAACTTCATAATTGCACAGCCGACAGCTAAGAGCTTAGATACTCAAGGCTTGACAACAGGTAACGGAAACCACAGGTTAGGGTTGACCTCCTGGTTGAGTGCCTACAGAAACAGACATAGAATAAAGTGAGTCAAGCTCAGTGAATAATAGTACGTAAATCATATAATGTTCAATTCAACAGTAAAGCATATATATAACTGCAGCAGTATATAATTAACTATATTCTGTAAATATATCTCAAACAATCATAGTTCTAGTTTTCATAATAGAGTAGCTTTAAGCCCAGTATGTACAGAAAATCTGAGAATGGCCATATGCCCAAAATAAGAGAACAGCCACCGGCCCAGAAATAACAGAACGCATAAGCGTAATCATTTTCATATTCAGATCAGGTAGGTCCGAAGACCACAACAGGTAGGTCCGAAGACCACAATAAAGTTGGTACCAACAGCCACGATATACACAAATCATCTTATGGTCTATTACAATTAGTCATAATCGTCTCATGTATATCAGAATATTAATAATACTCCTTGATAAGGACGTTATCATTTACCTCGTACCACTCTTGATCCATTATTAACAAAACAGAATAAGTCGGAATACGCGAGCATTATTGCTTCTCTTGTTCACTACCAATCAATAGAAGTATTTTACAGATAACAGAACGTTAGTAATGCTGAACAATCTCAATAATTCACATACATTTATTATGCGTGCTCATATCACATTACCAATGATCCTGAACCGTAATCGGAATACAAAATTAAGCCAATTCTTTCCATGTTCACATAGATTACACCAAGTGTTACCATATTGCTGCGGATAACAGAATATTATTGACAATGATTATTAACGGAAAAGAGTGTACATGTGAAGTACTATTACTCACAGTGTTTGGCTGCTTGGTCTGCCCCTGTAGTTGTCCCTACACAATTTGTAATACACAAAGAAATCGAATCACATAAACTTATTTCGTTCTTAATTAATTCTCTTTATTCCAATTACACATCACTTTGCACTTCAACATAATTCAAACTAAATCTTTGAATCCTATTTCACACCCCACAATTGAGTTCATGTCATCCAAATCCTTACTAAATTATTTCACTAATTTTTCCTTTACTTTATTACTTTATTACATGAATTCCCCATTTATAACAAAGTTCATTCGCTAAATTTAAACATAATTTCGAAACATCTCAGAAATCCAATTAAACTTGTACACGTATAATTCAACCCACCAATTCCATGATTCTATGTTTAATTTGGGCAACCTCAGTATTTATCATCACCAATTAATTTAGGGTTTCAAGAATAATGAGGATCTTTAGCAAAACTTCAAACTTCTTAAATCACCACTTTTAAATCCAATTTTCCCCAATGATTCTACACCTAGGATTCACAATCCATCATTTAAACTCATCAATTTAACTCCCAACATCACAAACCATAAAACCCCAAATCTCAAGTTTGACACCAAATGTTCAAAACCATAAGTTTTGCATTTATAAACTCAAAATACCACAATCCATCCATGAATTCAAGTATTGTAAAAGAATAAGGGTCCCTACCTCAAGAATCAAGCAAGGGGCAAAGCTTTGAGACGAATCCCCCCCAAATCTTGATATTCCAATCGGTTGAAGTTGTTCGTCTTCTTGTCTTCTTCACTTCTTGGTGGAAGGTCTTGCTCAAACCTAAAGGAAATGGAAGTATTTGGGAATCAAAACCCTAGGGTTTTCAGACCTAGGGAGAGAAGAGAAGAAGGGAAAAGGAAAATGGAAGAAATGATCCAAAAATTCGTGTTTAAAGCTGCTGTCCCGTAATTCCCGCTCGAGCGGAGAAATTACCGCTCGAGCGGACCTGTTTTCAACACAGATCCCGAAACTTCAAACATGCGTAACTCTCCCATCCGGACTCCGTTTTAGGTCGTTCTAGTGTCCAAATTGAAGCCCCGAAAATAAGCTTTCCAACGATTTGAACGTCACATCCAAACTCAAAGTGTGGAAAAGGAAAATGGCAAATGAGTGACGGTTGGTCACAAACAAATTATTCAAACTAAAGTTTTGGATCAAATCTTACTCTACCATCATATTACCACCACAATCAGTACCCCAGAATAAAATAAGGACGTTCTAAATACCTTATAAAAAAAATGCCTCAGACGAACCCACGTGCCTCAAAATTCAAGCTGAACTAGGCGACCTGCTCGAGCGCCCCACCTTGCGCTCGAGCGCTCAGACAAACAAAGCCCTCCGCTCGAGCGTCCATTTCTATGCTCGAGCGGGAATCTACAACCCTCAGAATCTTGAGTAGGCTGCAAAAATACTGGGAGTCTCACAAGTCCGCTCGAGTGGCCACTCCTCCGCTCGAGCGGAGGGAGAAATTTCTAGGTCGTCACAGGTTGAGTTCCAGAGGTTAGGATTAGGGCTAGGGTTTGTGTGTCACCTATCTCTATATCTCTCTCTCTCTCTCTTTACCTTTGTGCGTGTATAAGTGTGTTTGTGTCTTACTTTTGTGCATAAACACCTAGTGCTACACCTTACCTTGGTTTCTGAGGTGCCAAAGGTTTGTTTTCAAAGTTTTGAGCCGGTTTTGAGCTAAGGAAGGCTGCTGGAGCTCCATCATTGAAGGGGGCTACAAGGGTAAGATTCTTGCTCTTTATTCCCCATTTTTGCATAGTCTTTTGACCTACCTTGCATCTGTTTTTTGACTTTGTGTATAACTAATAAGAGTCTTGTTTTTCAGTGCTCTAAATAGTTATTTCAGGTCACTTTGTTGTTTGGGGTTGTTTGACCCCTCTTAGGCCTTGTTTGGTCCCCATTTTGTGCATTTTTGGTGAGCTCCGGGACCACCTTGTATTGGCCTCCTCACCACTGAAATCCAGAGGGATTTCAGTGATGAGGATGGTGCTTTAAGGTCCTAAGAAGGAGAAGGCCATCCCCTCTTCTTGTTGCCTTCAATATGTGCCATTTTAGCCTCATGTGTGAGCACCATTGTTGAGATCATGTTGGCCATGTCTTAGCTAGTATTTGTGCTGATTTTGTCATGATATGGCACTGTTTTAAGTTGATTTAGACACGCCATGCTTGCTTTGCATACTTGTCTTGTAATGCCATGAGTTGCCTCAACATGTGTCTAGCATTTAGACTTCCATGCTCACTTGTTTTGGCCTAGCTTTGTGAAGCTTTTATGCATGTTTTAATATGCATGAGGTCTGTTTGTGGTTGTTTTAGCCACCCATGAAATGCTTCGTATAGCCACCTTGCATTTTGGCTTGTTAGTCTTGTGTATGTGAGTGTTGAGCATGCATTACTTGGCTTGTTTCAGTGGTTTGGCATCACTTATAGCATCATTTCAGTCCTTGTAGTATGCTTGTATGCTTGCATCTGATGCCCCATTAATGCGTTAAAAGGCTTGTGTCTTATGCTCCATGTTTGGACCTTTATGTATGCTTCCATGTTTAGACCATTTAGATGCCATCTAGGTGTGTCTTTGGTCTTGTTTAGACCTGCATTGCACCTGTCTTAGGTCCTCATGGCCCTTTGGGGCTTGCTTCATATAACTTTGGTTTAAGCTCGTCCTTGAGCCTTGGACATAGTTGCATGCGTTGTTTGTCTTGTTTAGTTGGTTTGACACCATCCTTAACATGATTTTCAGAGCTTAGTATGCTTTCTATATGCCCATGTTTGTCTCTTTTAAGTGTGCTTAAAAGTTACTCTTTGATGCTCAAGTGTTGGACCATGTGTGCATGCATGTTTGTATGTGTTTTGGCCCTCATTTCCACAGCATTTGGCTACTGATTTGGACACGGTTGAGACTTGTCCATATTAGTCTAAGTCCGGCCTTTGCATGTTGCTCAAATGTTGTTACATTGCTTCATGTTTGCATGCTTTGGTTGCATAGTGTTTTGCATGCTCATTACTTGTATTGTTGACACATGTTTAACCATATTGCATTTATTGCTTGAGCTATATGACATATTGTTGTATACTTAGGTTGTAATGCATTTTGCATGCATTATACTTAACATGTTGTCCATGTTGCATCTTGCATGCTTGAATGGTTAAGTTACACTTTGCATGTTTGTTAGCTTGCATATTTGTTCACATGTTCATGTTGCATACTTAGCCCGCATGCTAGGATTGCATTTGGCATACATGCCATGCCTCTTGATGAAATGATAGAGGTTGGGCCCCCTTGATTGTTTTGTGTGCATCTCATTCTACATTGAAATGGCACACTTGGTTTCTTGGGCTATCACGCATTGAAATGCGCGATTAGTGGTCCAAGAATCGAGTACCATCCTCCTTTGAGTCATGAACATGATAAGAAGGGTGTTGGTGCACACATTTGCTTGAAATGCATTGCCATGCCATGTTTGCCCTCTGCTGCTGACAAAACAGGATTCTGCAGGCATAGATGGCCGACCGACTACACTCAGTGCCGGCCGACCATGAATTGGTGGCTGAGAGCTCAATAGATGGTCCACGACCACTTTCCCATGGCCGATGACCATTCCTCATGGCCGGTGGCACCCCACAGTGTCCAAAGAGTGCTCCTTGGGACTTGTGCAATTTTCAGAGGCATAAAACAGTGCAAACAGAGGCAAGTTGTGCATGGTGGTGGATTTCCGAGCAGAGTCGAGCACGCATGCATTGGACCCTCTTCCCGAGGCTATTTTATCGCTTTATTAGCTTAGTTAATTTGCTTAACTAGTTAATTGGTTTGCAACTATTTAATTAGCTTGTTAGTTGATTAAATTGTATTATTCTTTCAGTCCCTCCGAGCGAGGGCGAATTTGAAATAAGTGTGCGTGCGTGTGATGCATGTCTTCTAATCCCCACTTCTTTCTCCCTTTTACTTACCTGCTTTTGATTGTTAGTATTAGGGCATATTTAATTTAGCATCCTTATGCTATGCATGCGTGCATCCATTCATTTGTATTGCATGCACCGGGCTCGGTGCATCATACTAATTACATAGTATTTCAAATCTAACTTGAATACGTGATATTTGTTGCATTCCACATGCCATCCTAGGATTAGCCAAGCCTATTCTAGTTGCATTTTGTATGCGATGCATTAGCCATCCCAACATGGACTTGGATCATACATTTGATTGCTATCAAGTTCTTTGTTTTGGCTCGGAGTACTCGATAAGTTTTTTTTATGCCTTAGCATTTTGCATGAGTGTGAATGTTAACATGACAGCATGCTTACCATGTGGCTATATGCTTATGTGATATAACTACCCGAATGCCTGTGGGTGAAGGTTGGATTGCTTGAGTTGGAACAACTCATTGAAATCCGTGTTTTAGCCTACTTGCGAGTAGCAAAATTCAAACTATTTTCCAAACGAGCGGATATGCAATGCTTTGTTCCAAATTAGGCGATCTAGTCTATACTTTTGTGTTGTGCGCATCACATAGTAAGATTAGCTAATTAACCGAAATAAGAATGCATAATGTTTTCAAAACTAGATATCATGGCTAGTAGAGGCCGATCTTTGATCGGGCGAGTGGGGGTGCTCATAGTTGACCTTCCCCAATCGTACCCAAGTTCCCGAGCAGAGGCAACTTTGGTGATGACGGACATGTGGCCCTAGGCAACGAGTCAGGGTTTCCTAAATTCCCCCATAAAAAATATTTAGGTGGCGACTCTGTATCTGGCAAAGCAGTCCATGTTTGGCACTTTTTTTCAAAAAAATCTGTTTTCAAAAACGATTTGCCAGATTTGGACTCTTTGGTGATTTATCGGTCTTGCATTGCACTTTGCCAGACTAGATTCAGAATCGTGACTATTTGAGTCTGAATTGTAGCATGAGGCCCACGGGTGCGTCTACACATTCACTTCTCTCTCTCTCTCTCTCTGATATTTTGAAGACAAATATATATATATATGAGTATATGATAAATATATGATAGATTGTTGTCCTAAAATCTGTCTTCAAGGATTTATATATATATATGAGTATATGATAGATTGTAGTCCTAAAATCTGTCTTGAACGATTTATATATATATATTAAAATCTGTCTTTTAAATATGTCTTCTAAAATCTGCCATTGTGATACAAGTCATCTTTCCCGAGAACTTATTAACTGTGGAAGGAACAAGGGCATTGTAAGTACCCTGTATTTGTTTCTATGATGGATATTATTCTTTCAAACAAGTTTTGCTTGATATAATTAATTGTTTACTTTACATTCAGAATATTCCTTTTTGTCTTGAAGGAAGAACATTAGAATCCTTGATTTTTTTTTTAATTTTTTTTTTTTTTACTATAATGCGATGTTGGTTGTAGGCATCAGGCTCAGGATAAGTGGGTTTGTGTTTGCTTCATGATCCAAGCATCATAGTTTTTGTGTTGTTGCGGTTTTGACAAGTTTTTGGTTATGCACTAGACTTGTTTGTGGCAAGGTCTCAGAGAGGGATTTTGGGATTTTTGACTTGTTTTGTTTGTACTTAGCTCTTGTAAGTGTTGAATAGATCTGGGTCATCTATTTTTGTAGGGCCCAAAAATGGGTTACCCAGATCTGTTTGTGACATGGCCTCTTCAGATTTTTCATCTTTGGATCTGTTGTCTTTTAAAATGAGGCCTTTGGTTGTCCTGTTTGTGTTTCTTCCTCTGTTTGGTTGGTTGATTGATTGATTAAATCTGTGTCAATAATCTTGAGATATAAATGCTAGTTTAATGTGTGCAGGAGGTCAATAAGATGTGGGCAGGTTTTAGGTTATTACAGACGGACACGATATCTACTAGAGATGAGCTCTTTTTTTGACTCTTGTGCCTCTAGATATTTGTAACACTATTTGATATGAATCTATTTCTTGTTGGATTTCATATGGTATTTAAAAATGGCATTCTTAATGGACAGGATGTGCTCTTTCAAGTTCATTGGTTGACAGCGATGCTAACCAATTTCTTATTCGCTAGTTGCTTTACATTCTTTACGAGTATTTGGTTTCACTTGCTTATAGTTATTTTGGCTAAGAATTTTTAGTAACTCACCTTGGTTGTACTCCAGAACGACCATGATCCATCCAAGTTAGTGAGTGGCAAGAGACTTCATTCGAGCTACTAAGGTATTTGGTCTCATGTCTTGCATTTTATGAAATATCCATGTTGGTGTGTCACATGTTGTATCCTGTCTTTGACGGTACTTGTGTCCTTGCTTCTTAGCTCTACTATTAATTATTTTTTTACTAGTTTCAGTTTCATCAATGTAGCAGATTCTAACGCTATATCTACTGAATGGGAAGTTGATAGTGATGATGAAAGTGAGGAAGAATCTGAATGTAAGTTTCTTAAAACCAGAATGTGGCATATCCTGTGCACTTTCTTATTGGCTATTCCCCCTTTGTAGTATTATTTATTTGAATATTAGATATACTTTCCTTTTATTCAGCTCCACTTCTATCTTCATTACCTTCTTCCAGGTCTTATTTAACATTTATCCTGTTGACTTGTAATTTTTCTTTTGAATTCCATTGCATGTTGTATGCTTTCCAAATTATTTTGAAACCTTCTTTGGGTGCATTAGTATTTGGCATTAGCACAAATGCACCTAAAGCTTCATTTGTTGTTTTCTCTCGTATCTTTGTGTTAGTAAAAAAAATATAACTATAAAGATGTGATGCCTGGGTTACAAATTGTTCTTTTTCTTACTGGTTTTCTGTTTTATCAGTGCAGCTGACTTGTGACTTTTTGCATATTATTGTCCTTATGGTTTTGGTTCCACTTCCTGATATAATTTATGGTATTTGCTATGTGGTGTCTTGGTTTCTTTTGTGAAGATACTCTAATTTTACTTGATTTTGCCTTAATGTCAAGGGTAAGAAATGCTGCTTTGAAGTTATAACTAATCATAAAAATAAAAATAAAATTCAGTGTATTATTTATGTTTTGTTGTAATAGTTCATAAAAGCCCTGCAAGAGGATCCGTCAACGTTAAAAATACTCACTCAAAGTTGAACTTTACTCATTTCCTCACATACAGAATTTTCTTGTTCAAGTTATGTCTCTGAACTGCTGTCTTCATTTTTTTGTTTGCCCTAAGTGGGTTAACAACTTTGGTTGACATGCCTCTTAACAGTTTTCCATCTACAGTTTCTAAAGAAACTTTTGAACTCAAGGTATGGATGGTTGCACTCAACTTTGGTTGACATGCCTCTTAGCTTCACTTTTTAATTAGTTAGTTAGAAACTTAGCTTCACTTTCATATTTTTATTGTACAAAAACTTGACCAACTATTGCCTTTTCTTGTTATCTTTTTTCCACCTACATAACAGATCAAGGCTGAGGCAAAGAGGATCTATGTTGATGTTGGTATGCTCTTACAACTATACATGAGAAATCTCATATTTTAATCACTTGTTTTAATCATAGTAAGGCTGTGCTGCAATGTTAGTAAATAGACTTGTAGGAACAAACGGGGCCTCGATTGGATCTCCAGTTAGAAAATTAAAAGGAAAATTGTAAAACACAAGACTTAAAATGTCCGTTCGGGGGCCGAAATTTTGAAATAACCACCGAAACATGGCACGGACAGCCTTTTGAAGCCCAAATAGACTTGTAGGAACAAATGCGACCTGTATTGGATCTCTGGTTAGAAAATTAGAAGGAAAGTTGTAAAACACAAGACTAAAAAGGCCCGTCTGGGGGCCGAAATTGCGAAATGACCACCGAAACCATCGAAACTTGGCACAGACAGTTTTTTCAAGCCTAAACAGACTTGTAGAAACAAACGGGACCTCGATTGCATTTCCGGTTAAAAAATTAGAAGGAAAAATGTAAAACACAAGGCTTAAAAGGCCCGTTCAAGGGCCGAAATTTTGAAATGACCACCGAAACCATCGAAACTTGGCACGGACAGACTTTTGAAGCCTAAATAGACTTGTAGGAACAAACGAGACCTCTATTGGATCTCTAGTTAGAAAATTAGAAGGGAAATTGTAAAATACAAGACTAAAAAGGCCCGTTCGGGGGCCGAAATTGCGAAATGACCACCGAAACTACCAAAACTTGGCACGGATAGCGTGTTCAAGCCTAAATAGACTTGTAGGAACAAATGGGACTTCGATTGGATCCCCGGTTAGAAAATTAGAAGGAAAATTATAAAACACAAGACTTAAAATGCCCGTTCGGGGGCCGAAATTGCGAAATGACCACCAAAACCATCGAAACTTGGCACGGACAGCTTCTTCAAGCCTAAATAGACTTGTAGGAACAAACGGGACCTCGATTGGATCTCCGGTTAGAAAATTAGAAGGAAAATTGTAAAACACAAGACTTAAAATGCCCGTTCGGGGGCCGAAATTGCGAAATGACCACCGAAACGACTGAAACTTGGCACGGATAGCTTGTTCAAGCCTAAATAGACTTGTCGGAATAAATGGGACCTCAATTGGATCCCCGGTTAGAAAATTAGAAGGAAAATTGTAAAACACAAGACTTAAAAGTCCCGTTCGGGGGCCGAAATTGCGAAATTACCACCAAAACTTAGCACAGACAGCTTGTTGAAACGTAAATAGACTTGTAGAAACAAACGGGACCTCGATTGGATTTCGGGTTAGAAAATTAGAAGAAAGAATGTAAAACATAAGACTTAAAATGCCCGTTCAGGGGGCCGAAATTTCGAAATGACCACCGAAACCACCAAAACATGGCACGAACAGCCTTTTCAAGCCTAAATAGACTTGTAGGAACAAACGGGACCTCTATTGGATCTCTTGTTAGAAAATTAGAAGGAAAATTGTAAAACACAAGACTTAAAAGTCCTGTTCAGGGGCTGAAATTGCGAAATGACCACCAAAACTTGGCGTGGACAACTTGTTTAAACTTAAATAGACTTTTAGGAACAAACAGGACCTCGATTGGATTTCCGGTTAGAAAATTACAAGAAAAAATGTAAAACACAAGACTTAAAAGGCCCGTTCGAGGGTCGAAATTACAAAATGACCACTGAAACCACCGAAACTTGGCACGGGCAACTTGTTCAAGCGTAAATAGACTTGTATGAGCAAACAGCACCCGATTGGACTTCCCGTTACAAAATTAAAATCAAAATTATGAAATTTATATCGAATTTTTTTTTTTTTTTTTTGTCAATCTAATATTGTTTTTTCTTTTTTCATGTAACAGATTGGCAATGGTGGAAAATAGTTCAGGTTGCATCAGAAGATTTGATTTTGTGTTTTTGGAAATATTTTGACATAGGATTTTGGTAAATGATTTATGGATTAAATGTTTAGCATCAAAATATTTAGTTTTGTGTTTTTGAAAATATTTTGACATAGGATTTGGTAATGTATGTATGAGTTTGATGTTAATAGCTTGTAAGTACTTTGGTATGCATGTTTTAGATTGTCAGAGAATTGTAATTATGTTTATTGAGATTTTTCATAGCTATTAATTTTGAATTAGTATGAATGGCTTGCACAGGTGTATTATTATTTATATTATATTTGTGTATATATTGTGCACAGGAAAACATGTGTTTTGGATTATTTTGAACAGGAAAATTATTAAAATCAAAATTTGTGTAGTGAATTTGTAGTGACAGGTGGTGTTTTTGTCGCTGTTAATATATTTGGCGACAACATATTATTTTTGTCGCTAAAAGTTAGTGGTTATTCCAGGAACTTTTAGCAACCAAAACTTACTCGTCGCTAAAAACGTGATTTTTAGCGACCAAATTAATTTTGACGTTAAATAGTACTTTTGGCGACGCATTTATTTGTCGCTAAAACTACATAGCCTATCCAAATTTTAACCTTTTAGCAACAAATTGTAATTTTATAACGACAAAATATATGATTTTTGGCGACCAATTTTGCTTGTCGCTAAATGTCTACATATGGTGACAATTTCTGGTTTCATCGCTAATACTTTTAGTGATAGGGCTTTAGCATCCAATTGTATACTTTGTCGCCGATTCTTTTGGCGACAAAATTTGTACTTTTGGCGACAAATTTTTGGGTTGCCAAATATGTTTTTTGTTGTAATGCTAGCTCCGCCCCTTCTTGAGCCTTTCGTCCCTCAGGACAGGGTGGAACAATAATGTTAACAAAGATGAGTTCTGAGAAGAAAGTAGGTCGCTTATCTTTCTCTCTCTCCCCAATTCGTTCTGAGAAAAAGATATTCAACTTTCCCTCTCTATGGTCTTTCCAACTTCTTTTTATTTTTATTTTTGTTAATAACTTATTGGGGGCTCCATCAAGATGAGTTGGTCATTCATGAAACATTTCCTGATAAATCTTTCCTGATCCCTAGCATTAGCCAGAAAATTAAATCAGAGGGGGCACTTATTAATTATAATATTGAAATTTTTTACAAAAATATTTCAAATAAATTTTTACGATTGACTTTAAGAAAGATCAAAAAAATAATATTATTTGTAACTAATGTATCATGGACAATACAAAAAAAGTTATGATTCTTAAATTAAATTATATAATGCTAATTATACAAAATTTGAGTAAAAATTCAATATAATGGTAATACCACGTCATCATTAACATGTGATATCATTAACCAATAATAAAGAAACACATGAAAGGTGAACCTCATATGTCGAATATAACTAATAATTCAATAAATTATATATATCTTCATAGTAAGATTAATTATGGTTGTATGCCAATAATAATAGACATAATAACCATTACATTAAAAAAAATTATAAATTTTTCTTAGATAATAATATAGTTTTTCGTAATATTTTAATTTTCAATCAAAACAACCATTATTGTTCTCATAATTTTAAAAATATTTCAATCTAAAAAATATTTTTATAATTTTAAAAAAATATTTTCTTTATATTTGGTATTAAAAAAAAAAAAAACAGCCCAAAACCCGAGGGGACACGTCACCCCCTGGCTCATCTCTAGCTCCGCCCGTGGATAATATATTGGGGGCTCCACCAAGATGACTTGGTCATTCATGAAATCTTGCTTGATAAATCTTCCCTGACCCCTAAGTCGCATGTTGAGTAATTTTCCCGTTATAAAACGTTGGAAACCTCTTTTGGCTAGACAACGTTTTAAACCCACGAAAAGTTATAAAATCCTATCGTATATATGTTTATCCGTAGAAACCTTTGAACCCTCTAACACAACAGCTCATCACAACAGAAATGATCCTTCAACGTTTCAAGCGCGGCCACAAAAAACCATTTACCTGGAAGCACGGGGTACCACCGCCGACAGACGATGGATATTTACACCTGTGCTTAGCAGGTTCCAGTGGTCCTCGGCGTGTATCTTACGCTGTTGGCTCCATTTCAAAAAAACATTTTTGGTCCAAAGAAGAACGATATCTAAATATACTAGAAAAAAATAAAATTCCTAACTGCTTAGGGATGGGTTGTGGCTATTTGGGCTCACAAATATTTTTCATCGGAGGTCAAGAAGCACAGCAGATAGAACGAGGCAACGACTTGGCCGCTCTTGCTTTACCACCGTATAGCCAGTACAAATACAGTTCAGATGTCACCGTGGGGCTTGACACTGCAACTTCTGGTTCCTCTGAACAATCTGTGGATCGTTTAATGCTGTCAGGGAAGGCTTCTCCACTAGTCCTAACTGTGGAGGATAGTCTTTATGTCCTTGCCGGAACACCGGTGTCCATAGTACCTGACCCGGCTTTCGAAAAATATGATGGAATTTCATGGAGTCGTCTTCCCAGCCCTGCTTTTCTTGATCCAAATTGCAACTACTTCGATGACCCTTGCTATTGTGGGTATGCTGTTATCGACAATTGGATTCATGTCTCCACTTCCAGCGCTTCTTTTTCCTTCAATACAAAGGATCCGAATTTTGGATGGACGACGTGTACCTTGTTCGGAGGCGATGCTATGGAGGATATTCAATATGCCCCAGGCAAAGGCGAAGGCAGTGGCGAAAGCAAAGGCAAAGGCAAAGGCATATGTGGTGGTGTCCCTTTCAAATTCAACGGTGGCGCAGTTTTATACGACAACATATTGATTTGTATAGATTTATTCCAAGGGGTCGTCGTTGCTCACAAAATGGTTGAGAAAAGGAAGGTTGAGATCAATCATACCCAACGTCTGGAGGAGTTGGAAATCCCAACTGATGCAATATCGGCCTGTTTGGCTGATTTGGGCCAAGGGTTGTTTGGCCTTGTTGTGTCTTCTTGTTTCGATCACGGTCAAAATTCAGAATCAAGGATTTCCGTGATGCTTTTTAAAGTTTCTGAAAAGGATGAAAATTTGACGTGTAAGGTCTTGGGAGAGTTACCCCTGCCGTCCATAGAACAATCGTCAGACAACATAATTTGGAGTGCAACTAGCTGCTTCCTACTTAATAATTCTACAAACAAAGGCACAGAATTAATCTCCTCAGGAGGGGCAGGGGGGGCTAACGGAAAGGTGGTACGCCATGGTTGCGGAGGAGAATTGGGGAAGGCACCTGAGAAAATGGGCAAGGGGTATGTAAAGAATTTGCGTAAAGGTACAAACAATTTGCGGAGGAGAACTGATCTTTTAATATGCAAAATGCTAGGCATCAAGGTATGGTGAAAAATATTTCATGATAATATCATAAAAGATTTTTGACCCTTACATTATATATACAATAAGTTATAAAGTGTAATATAAGGATGGAGATTCTTTGATGATCATTTTCATGAATGCTTCATGAAAATGATCATCAAAGAATCTCCATCCTTATATTACACTTTCTAACTTATTGTATATAGAATCTAAGGGTCAAAAATCTTTCATGATTATTTTCATGAAATATTTTTCATGATACCTAGCATTGCTCTTTTAATATATGTTTCGGCATTTAAGGGGTTGTTTGAAATGAAAAAAATAAAAGGTATGTGAATTGTAAATAAAATATATCTATATTTTATATAGTTTTACACACTTTTGTACTTTTTCTTTTTAAATTCTTTTTCAAATTTTCCAACCAAATACAACGTAAAGCAAAAGTAAAAGTGTTTTTTTTTATAAATAAAAATAAAAACAATTTATTTCATTGTATTACCATTCATTCAATAAAAAAATTGTAATTAAAAAAAAAAAAACAATTTATTTCACTATATTACCATTCATTCAATAAAAATTTCTAATTTATTCTCTTAGCTCTTATTTGATTAATAAGATTAATAGTGAAAAGATTAATAATTCTATGAATTAGTGTGAGATTAGTTAGTCAATTAAGTTAATGAGATAACCATTTCTTTAGTATTCATTTTGTTTTTTCTTTTGTATATTAATAATTTGTCAATTTTGTTAGATTGAATGCCAACTACACATGTAATCCAATTAATAAAAATTTTCAACAATACATGAAATTGTGAGTTCATGAATTAATAATTTCAATCATATTTTATAATCCTATTAATCAAACATACCCATAAGATGGTGAGTGGGGTTTATCTCTCCCATACAAATATATTATTGATTGGTGTACCCACTTGTCACTCGTGATGTGGTATCAACATTGTGTTGACTTTTTATTTGGACAAATGTAATTTTTTTGTTTTTTTGGCGTGTGTAAAAAATAGGTGTACCTACTATTTATTTATTTATTTATTCTTGTAAGTATATATATTTATAGGGAGATGTCACAATGTACACCCTCAAAAGGTGCATATGATATACCTATCATAATTTATTCACAAAATTTCTTACCAAAATGTCATAACTTTTTAACTACAAAAGTCATAACTTCTTTTCACTGAAAAATGTCATAACAAAATCTCAAAATGTTATAAAAAAAAAAGGTCACAAAATGTCATAACATTATCATTCTTAACTTCAGGATGCACATAATAAATTCGTTATTTATAATTTTACTACTTTTTTTTTTTTTTTTTTTTTGGAACGGCATCATAAATCTCTATTGATGAGGACATATAAAGTATGAGAATTACATCAATAAAGAGGAGTTTCGAGCTACATGAAGCTCCAAGCTCCAGTTAGTGAGAAACCAACAAACAAAGCCAAAACAACATGAGTAACAAAGCAAACAAATGAACAACCACTAGAAACAGCCCCAAATGAGCAAAACAAAGACAGGCACCAGAACTTCACCAACTGGAATGGTGCTTGTAACCTGATGTGATGTATGACACCACCAAGACGAAGTTGTGTTGCCTACGAATCAAGACAAGGTTGTGTTCCATAGAAATTACATCTGCTAATAAACTAGTGGTAGCTGCTACTGTTGACAAATAATGCATTACAACCTTCCTCTCAAGCATAATCTAATTTGCACCAAATTATACATAAAATTAGTGATGGAATAATGAAAATCCCTTCAGGTAGATTTCAGCCAAATTGCAATCTTAACAGTGATAGCTTCATGTAACTCTTCCAAGTTTGGTTAGATATCTTGGAAAAGGCATTCATTCATGTGCTTCCAGATGGACCAAAGAGCCACCAAAGGAATTGCATTCCAAATTCTCCTTTCAGCTGTGGTGAAGTTACTCCCAGCCCATCACTGCAAGAGCCCTTCAATAGATCTAGGAGTCACCCAATGAGTTCCCCACCATTGCAGAAGACCTTCCCAAACTCTCCATACCATAGGACATAAGATAAATAGATGTTCTACTGTTTCTTGGGCTTCTTTGCAGAAAATACATATAGTTTCAGCACTCCAATTCTGTGCAAAAATACAGAGGTTTTTACCTTATGTTTCCAAGCGAGCCATCCAAAAAATTGGACTTTAGGGGGGAGGTACTTAACCCATGGGAAGTGTGAATATGCACATGCTCAGTCCATGAGCAGGATTGAAGGGTTGAAGATCACACTCTCTCAGATGTTTACTGTAACAACTGCGTCAATCTTTTGGGAGTAAAATTCGTAAGACTATAAAAAAAATTCCCAAATTTGACATTCTCTATATTGTATTTACTCATTGAGTCTTCTAAGAAAAAACACTAAAAATTGTTCAAATTGAAGTTGCAAATGATGATGAAGCAGTGAGAGCTGGATATTTCCTCATGCGTCGGTAATATATATATATTTCCCACTATATATATTTATGTATACAATGTTTTGCTGAAGTTGATGTATTTGGAGAGGTTTGTTTCATAAATTTGTTGACAGGAAGAAGCTCAAGAAGTGGAATGGGTAGGAGATTGTTGATTAAAACCACTGAAGGGGAAGGGATGTCTTGAAATTCACTGAAAATGGAAGTACGTGGGACTTTCTTTTTATAGTTCTGTTTTGATTGCCTTGGTACTAGTGACATGAGAATCTGAGACGTGATATGGATATAGATATACAACTTGTCTTTTTTGGAGTAATTATTGGGTATTTTATGTGGTACTTTTCTTGATTTTGATTGGTTTAATACAGTATGTTTATTTATATCAACACTTCTGATGCCCTCAGATATACTAATATTCAGTTCTGCAGCTTCTATTTTAAACTCTCTCTCTCTTTTTTTTTTTTTTTTTTTTTTGTAGTATAATATTGCATCTGGAAATTGAGTATCTTTTTTGAAATTTACAGAGCCTCTTTGGGCTAGTTTTCCCATGAGCCTGAATGGTATGATCTGAACAACATAAATTTTTCCCAGGGTGAAGCTCAATTTGTCTTTGTATTTGTTCATCATCTTTTGAATGAGCAAGTGGATGCTCCCCAACTTGATCCAGAAGGACATATGGACATGAAAATGGGAGCTCATTGAGTGATTTGGTAAGATAATTATAGTTGCAGCATATGGAACCTGTAGCTACTAAAGGTTTTGAGATGTGTTAGCCCAAAAGTAGTTTTATTGCTTCTTTGCTACAATTTTTTTTTCTTTTTAAATTTATTTATATTCTGTTGGCATAGTATTTGTCTATGCTAATTTTTGTAATTCACCCATGAATTTCTTTGATTATATGCAGAAGGATCAATATCACCCTGTTTGGGCCATATTGAGAGCTATACTGCTGGAAAAGAAAAGCGGAAGCAGCTAGTTTTGATGTTATGCTAACATGAAGTTGATAGGATTGAAGTTTGGGCACAACCTGACTCAAAATGAAGAAGTTATTGCCAAAATGACTCAAAATCTTGAAGAAAGCTTTCATTTTTTATCTGTAACAAATTATCTAGTAAAATTTTTATAATGTTATCTTAAATCACTACAAGAAAAAACACTTTCCGTGACCAACATTTTGGTCGCGAAAAGTACTATATTTGGTCGCTAAAACCTTTTCGCGACCAAAATATGTTGGTCGCGAGTTGGTCGCCAAAGCCTCGTCACAGATAGTTTTCTGTGACCAAAAAATCATTTGGTCGCTAAAAGTGACCATTTGCGACTAACTTTTTTGGTCGCGGAAAGTCCAATTCATATTAACCAAAAGTAAACTTTTAGCGACCAAAGATAAGTTGGTCGCCAAAAGTCAGCGCCTTGATCCAAAAAAATTAATTCTTTTGTGCTACCTCGGACTCGAACCCGTGATCAAGGAGTCACCATGCACCCAATCCACTCTGCCACTAACATGCTTCTTGTTCATATTTGGCAAAACATATATATAACCCATAAAAATTGGGTTATTTATTATTTTATAAAACTTTTAATGCCTAAACAAAAAAATAGCATGTAATTACAGTAGTATCATTTTTTTAAAAAATTTAACCCGCCATAACTTTCCGTGACCAACTTTTTTTTTTGGTCGCCAAAGGGTAATCTTCCGTGACCAAAAAACGCCTTTGGTCGCCAATAGTATACTTTCCGCGACTAACTTCTTTTTTTTGTCGCCAAAAGGTGATTTTCTGCGACCAAAAAAGCCTTTGGTCGCCAATAGTATACTTTCCGCGACCAACTTTTTTTTTTTAGTCGCCAAAGGGTATACTTTCTGGGACCAACCTTTTTTTTGGTCGCCAAAAGGTGATCTTTCGCGACCAAAAAAAGCCTTTGGTCGCCAATAGTATACCTTCCGCGACCAACTTTTTTTTTTGGTCGCCAAAAGGTGATTTTCCGCGAGAAAAAAATTGTGTTCGCCAAAAGTTAAATTTTAGTCGTAGAAAGTGGACTATTTGCGACCAAAAAAAATAGGTAGTCGCCAAAAGTGTTTTTTCTTGTAGTGAATACTAACGATGGGTTTCCCTTCAAATGACCCTGAAATTAAGATTAATTTGAATACTCCTATATAATTAGTTTGTATATGAATATTCATGGATAATGCATAATTCTTAAATCATTGTGAGTAATTTTGAAATTCCCTCCTTCCCATATTGTCCGCTAGCCCATTCCTTTTGTTTCTATTATGTGCTAGATTTTTCCTATTTATTTATTTATTTTTTCCTTTTCAAAATAAAGTACAACTCACAAGTCATCTTTTATCTTATCTCTGATTTCTGATTGTGGTTGTCCAAGTAGGAGACAAGGTCCAGAAAGGCCAAGTAGTTTGCATCATTGAGGTCATGAAATTGATAAATGAGATTAAAGTAAGTCTCTTGCTTTAATTATATATATATATATTTTTGGTTATGATGGAACATCGTTATAAACACCCCATTTTTGACCGTCCTCAAGACTTGAACGTCATCGTTTGAACACTCGATGATCATCCATGCTCGTGTTCGTTTTGAGTTCCCGAAGGTCCCGGCTGCGCACATTGCCTTAAGATCTCTCAACTTGTTTGTTTTGCGCTTGGTTATGGACCAAGGACTTGCGGTTTTGCTCCTGAGGGAAGAAGGTGGCTTGTTGGCCATCCCTACAACCCATCGGCTACGACCTTGTGCCATCGGCTTTGTTTTCTAGCCATCGACCATAAGTGTTGGCCGATCGGCACTCTTTTTGGTCGATCGGCCATATTTCTTGTCCGAGACCTTTCCACCTACTTTTGCAGATATTTTTGTGCCAGTTGTGATAGCTGGTGAGCACAATTCTCATCGTCCATACATGTGTATGAAGGGATTGAATCAAGACTCAAGCTTGTTCAACAAGCTTGAGAATTGATTTTCTATAAGAAGGGAGGCTCCTCTCCCTTTCTAGAGGTTCTGAAAAGTTGATATACAAAACATATATCACTCTCTCTCTATATTTGACCTCTCTCTCCACATTTGCTCTTGTTTGTGCCCAAAAGTGTAAATTCTTCACATTTTTACACTAAAGCACCTACTAGAACACCATCCTTTTGTTGCTGAGGCTTCTTGAAGTTGGTTTTAGTGTTTTTGGACTGGTTTTGGTCAGAAAAGAGTACTAGAGTTATGTTCTTGAAGGTGTTCTTCAAGGGTGAGTCAACTAGCTTTTAAACCTTTCTTTTGGCTTAAGCTTTTGGACCTATTTGCATGCTGATTTAAGCTTAACTTTTTACTGTAAAAAGTTTTGATTTTTCATTCTTGTAATGATTGCTTAAGGCCACTTTTGTGTTGGCGGTAGTCTACCCCCTCTTAGGCCTTGTTTAGCCTTCTTTTGTGCCTTCTATTTTGAGGTATTGGGACCACCTTGTTTTGGCCTTCTCACCACTGAAACTCAGAGGATATTCAATGGTGGAAAGGTGGTTTTGAGGTCGCAAATAGGAGAGGATCATCCCCTCTCCTTATGTCTTGTAGGCTTGCATTGATGGCTCATAAAAGTAACATGTTTGTTAAGCTTGTTTTGGCTCTATCTTAGCCTGCATTAGGCCTTATTTCAGCATGTTATACCTCTATCTAAGGTTGGTTTGACAACCTCTTGCATGCACCATGCACTTGTAGTGCAATCCTCTCTTTTGCCTTAACATGCATCTTGTGTTTGGACAATCATTCTTGCATATTTTGGCTCAACTCCAAGAAGCTTTTAGCCTTGTTTCACCATGTTTAAGCTCTGGTTTGATGTTGTTTTAGTCGTGCATGCAATGCTTTGTATAGCCATAGTGCATTCTAGCTTGTTAGCTTTGAGTTTCCAAGTCAGTAGCATGCGTTGCTTGGGCTACTTTCACGATTTGGCATCATTTGTTGTATAATTTCAGAGCATGTTCCATTACCATGCCCTCAAATTTGTCATTCTTTCAATGCTTTGAAGAGTTGGTGTTTTATGCCTTAAGAGTGGGTCATTGTGCATGCCTCTATGCTTAGGCCTTTAGGATGCCATCTCAGTGGGTTTTTGGGCTTATTTGACATTGCCATAACTCTGATTTTTATTGGTTAAGTCATGACATGCTTGGTCTTGGTAGGTGTAGTGTATCCCTCTTTATTGGCCTTGCATGCATCATGCCTTATGCCCTTCATGTTGGCTTGTTTTAGCTTTGGGCCATGCATGTTTTAGACTCATTTTGGCATGATCTAGGACTTTTTTGGTTGTCCTTGGCCCTTTGGGGTTTGATTCATGTGGCTTTGGTACAAGTTCCTATGCTAGTTTCAAGCTTTGAGCTTTCTTGCATGCCATACTTGTCTTTCTTGGTTGTTTTGGTATCATTCCACACTTAATTTCAGAGCTTATAGTGTTGCTACACTTCCACTTTTGTCACCCTTTGAGTGCCTCTAAGGGTTGTGTTCTTGTTGCCTAGCTTGTGGACCAATATGTGAGCATGCATGTTTTGCCTTTCGATGCCTTAGTTTTGGTGTTTTGGCCATTGTTTTGGGCATGACTGAGGTCTGTCCATATCCGGTTTAAGTCCATCTTGCATGCTTGTTTGCGTCACATGTTGTTGCATACCTTTTGTTTACATAGTTGTTGGCATGCCTTTGGCTTTGATAAGTCAATCATGTTGCATTATATTGTTCACATGCCATTAGTATTACTAAGTCAATCATGTTGCATTGCATGGTACTTGCATGCTGATATTGCATTAGCATCATTTGCATGCCACTAGCTTTGTTAAGTCTTGCATGGATTGCATTGTATTTGGCATACTTGCATTGCATTGTGTTTGGTTTGGGTGTTAAGCCAAATGCGAGGAACGAGGGACGTTTCATACTTGAAGTGATGAAACGTGCCTCAATTCCCAGTCGCCGACGCTCTTGATCATGCATGATAGAGTTCTAGGCACTTATGTGATTTTGTGCATTTTCATCCATATTGAATTGTGCAACTCGGCCTCTTTGGTATCATGCATCGTAATGCATGATTGATGGCTCGAGAGTCGAGCACTACACACCTTTGAGCCTTAGACACGATAAGGGGTGTAGTTGCACAACATTTTCTTGCAAATGCATTGCCATGCCTCTGTTTGTGCTCTGTTGCAGCAAAAGGAGCACTTTGTAAGAAGAGATGGCCAATCGGCTATATAGTGTGCCGATCGGCTAACAATATTTGGCCGATAGTCTCCACATTGGCCGATGACCATTATCCATTGGCCGATGGTCGCGCACGGAGCCGGGACATTCGGGCTTGTCCACAATCGTTTAATATTAGAATTTGGGTAAAAAGTGTTTTGAAAATCGTAAAAGATTAAAATTTTGAAAATGGTAAAAGATTAAAACGAGTTTTGAGACCAATCGAAAGTGTTTTGAAATTAGAGAAAAGTATCTTGTGGTATTCACTTTTTTTTTTTTTTTGGTCTTTTTCTTATGCCCCAGGGGCACTTCTCAGCAATACCCGCTATCTAATTTTGACTGTAGAATGCATGAGTTGTGAATGTTGAATTTGCTGTGCATTTAGGTTACTAATGCAGAAAAATAGTTGTGGGCATTCATCCATTCCAAAGGTCTATTGCAGACAGAAGTTCAAGACTTGTATCTCAAAGTTCGTTCTGGTTACGAGAAAATCATTCTAAACAATGATGAAGGGGTGGAACTTCAAGACATTGAATTTTCCTTATGGAAGCTTCACTATAAGCATATTGATGAATTTCGTAAAAGAATTAGGCAAACTTCTGCAAATTCTGAGAGTATGAATTCATCAACTCTACTAAATGTTGCCAATCTGCAGAGCAGCAGAGATTGCCATAAGGAGCGATTCAAGGTATTTCTATCAGAAGCAACTGAATTTTACCAAGATTTGATCACAAAAACTCAGAAGACGGTATGAGCTACTTGAAGATCCTTTGTTTTATGAAAACCATGACATCTCATGTGTTGTTGACCTTGCAAAATTGCAAAAGTGTCAATTTTCATGCCATCGCTTTTTAGTTTGTCTTGGCGATCTAGCTAGATACAGGGAACTGTGTAAGAAGCTTGATTTTTCCAGACATGACTAGTCAGTTGCAGCAACCTGCTACTTTAAAGCAACATTAGTTTGGCCAGATAGTGGGAACCCCCAAAATCAGGTATTTCATTCTATATCATGCTCTACTCAGCTCAAGATCTAGTGTGGCTAAATCTTCAAAACATTACGGGCTTGTTTGGTTGTCTCTTCATTTATTTAATTGTTTTTGTTGTTGCTTTTTTTGCTTTTTGTTTTGTGCTTTTTTTTTTTTTTTTTTTTTAATTACTTATATGCTAAAGCAACTTTTGAAAATTCAAAAACATAATTTTGTTGTTTCCTACAATGTGAGTTGCTTTTAGAAATATTTTCGAATATATGTTTTGGAAATAGTTTGTTAAATAATTTGTGTTTTCATTTGAAGTTGGCACTGTTGGCAACATATGTTGGGGATGATTACATTGCCCTGTACCATTGCATAAGGAGTTTAGCCATTAAAGAACCTTTTCCTAATGCCTGGGATAACCTTGTTTTGCTATTTGAAAAGGTAAATATGTTCTTCTCACCTTATTTTTGCTTATGAATAATATCTTTCCACATTCCTACGGATTTGTAATTCATTTCTTTCATTCCTTGCACTTCTCATTTGCTTCTTGTGATTTTGCAGAATAGGTCATTTCATTTACATTCACTCTCTAGGGAGGCCCACTTCAATTTCTTAAACCCATCTGAAAGAAGTACCTTACTGAATGAATCACAACCGCACGTTCAATCCTTCAACAATGATACACTGCAAGGAACTAAACACAGTTTCTCGGTAAATAGTGATCTATGGCCTCTTTTTGTCAGAATGATAAGTTTCTTTTTCATTGAATCCAGGTAATCCATACTTGCAGATTCTCCTTGCAATATTGGTTCTATATAGCATATTCTATTACGTATGTAGTGATGTGTCATTTTGTTTTTGATGTGGTATATACATGAAATGCTTTGGTGATGCATCTTCTTCGCTATAATATTATCCCTTTTCTGTTGTTACACTGCTTCATATATTATGTTTTTATCCACTTATTAAGTACTAGTGTATACCTGTGCCTAAAGGCACGGTGTAAATAATATTTTGTTTGAATAATTTTTATGTCATTCTCTCTTAAGCTAGGAACACTGAGAATCAAGTATACCTAATATGTTTTTCCATGACATACAAAAAATGAATAGATAACATACATTTGAGCAAAGAGATCCCCTTTATTAAAAGGAACAACAAAATTGTGTTCTCCCTTTGGAGCACACCATGTTAAGTGATGGTCCCAAATTCTACGTAATCGAGTGTGCTACTGGATATAGATCTAATGTCAAGACCCATGCCTGACAACACAAAAAAATAAAACAAATACATATTAGTTTAAGGTTTAGAAACACCAATCCAAATAAATTGAAAGCTACATAAATAAAAAATGAAAAAGAAACATAACAAAGAGAAGATTGTGAAGATCATCAAACCTGCAAAAGCTTCGAAGCAGAATTCAAAAACTCAGAACTACACCCACTGCTAACTGAAAGAAGTCAGTAATTCCCTCAATTACTCAATTACTCTCCAGAATGTTTAACCAAATATAAAAACCCATCTCACAATTTGGACACACACATACTCTATACTAACTATTAATAAAAAAAAATTAGCTTATACAAAATATGTTATTAATCAATCAATAAAAACAAATAATCAAAAAGAGAAACAACCTCGTGAGAAGCTCAAACAATAAATTTCATCTGTAGGCAACCACCAAACAATAAACCAGAAACAGAAATGATGATAAACAAAAACATCAATTCCACCAACAAACAACAATTTGTCCAACTAAAACTTGAAGCATAGAGAAGCATAGAAAGAGAGAGAGAGAGAGAGAGAGAGAGAGAGAGAGAGAGAGAGAGAGAGGGACAGAGTTCACAAAAAAAAGTTCACGAAAAAAGTAGTAGTTAAAGGTTGTTACGTAGTTATCTGAAGAGATAATTCATCAAACACCTTATAAGCATAAACCAAGATTAATCCCATCTGTATCATCTACTTATGTTAGGTAAAAATGGTAATTTCCAAGAAGTTACGTGTAATAAAATATAGAAACAGAAAATCATGACAATCCATAATCAGCCATGACCTTTTCCTATTAATTACTCATTATATTTTCCTATTGATTACTCAATTTTGTAATAGCAATGATTCTCAAACTTTTTTATGGACAACAGGAAACTTTACACAACTTTGCCCCCAAATAAATATATACTATTTGAAATAGTTAATAGTAAATAAAATATTCATAAAACATGTACGGTCAAAGCAGATGAGATGTGCCATCAAATTTTTTCTTTGTTTTTTTCTTAAATAATTACAGAATTTATACAAAAATTAAAAAAAAATTAAAATAAACAATCTGAGATGTATTTTGATACTTAAAAATAAATAATAAATAAATACCATTAACAGCCCAAACGATTTGTCGGTGGAAAGAAGTGGCCACTTAGTCCTTTGTGGGTTCTGTCTTCCACATATTTTGTTGCATTCCTACTGAAAAAAATAATAATATATCAAAACAATTTGAATATATAAAATACATAAAGATGTGATCAAAGCCCAATCCCATACGATTCGTAAGATTTGGCCTCTGTTAGTCTGTTACTCATTAGTTTGATATAATCAAAGTACTTTTTAATTTTTGTGTAGTCTGTTACTCTTTAGTTAACATTGTCCACTCACAGACTATTTAGTTTGGTATCTCTCCCAAAATAACACAAACTACACAAAATAACTATACAAATTGGACAATGTTTCAATGTTTCACTGAATCAATGTTTAAATGTTTCAATCACAAAAATTAATGTTGAAATTAATTAATTAATTATAAAATTAGATTAGAGTTTAGTAAAGACTAAAGATTAATTAATGTTTCAATCAAAAGATTAGAGTAAAAATTATCCAAAGATTACCCAAAGACTAAAGATTAATTAATGTTTCAATCAAAAGATTAGAGTAGAGATCATTATCAGTAAAGACTAAAGATTAGAGTAAAGATTATCCAAAAATTAAAGATTAGAGTAAAGATTATCCAAAGATTACCCAAAGATAGAAATGTAAATACTAAAGAAAAATACCATGAAAATAAAAGATTTAAATGTATGAATAATACCATGAAAATTAAAGATTAGTGAAACAAAGAAGCTTTAAATGTTTGAACAATACCATGAAAATAAGACAAAATAACAAACATAAGACAACAATAGATCGGCAGAGAAAAGCCCAGTCTAGTCCAGTCCAACTAAGCTTCCAAACCGAAAAAAAAAATGAATTTAATGTGCTTCTCACAATCAGCTGGCATGTTTCATTCACAAACAAACAATAGCATCCCATGAACCAAAAACAAAAAAATGTACGAAAATTATTCATTTATTTTTGTCAAAATCTCAAAAAAAAAAAAAAAATAATAATAATAATAAATAAATAAAAGAAAAAAAAATAAAAGAAACGTCTTCTTCACAATTTAGTTTTTGTAAAAGATGGGAATAAAATGTACAAAGTGCATTGTAGACATATAAATCTCTTGTGGTGTGAATGCATTTAATTTTTTGTGCACAATTTCATGTTGGATTGCGGGATATCCACACAAAGATCAGTTGGTTTTATCTTTTACACAGGTATGCAAGTTCAGGCACAATCAAATTTACGTTTCACATAACTACTTACATGGCACCACATGAAAATGAGAATGAGAGAGAGAGAGAGAGAGAGAGAGAGAGAGAGAGAGAGAGAGAGAACCTAAATGGGGTCTTCACAGAACTCTCTGCAAGCAAGAACATCTGAATAACAACTCCAAACCACCCCACCACCAAATCCCATTGCCTCTTCCATTCCACCCTCTGCATAGCTCAATCAATTCATATACAAAACTTGCAAATCAACAACAATTGAGGAGAACATGGTAAAACAAAACTATATATATATATAAGGACAGTCTCAGTACACAATGCTAAACTACTACAGGGTTTAACACGGGTCAGATATACACAATTTTTCCGCAAAACACATCCAAATAGTAAGAGAAAAGAAAGAACAAAACAATACAACACAACATGCATACCAAAAATTGGGTAAGAAAGAACACTGACAGACATACCTTACTCTGTAAACCAAGGTATGTACTTTGTAGAGTTGTATAAGGTTCTTGTTTCCTATACACTAATTTCAGTGTCATAGCTAAGGCAACCTCATCAGCTCCCACGGTTGTAAGAATATGTTTGTGCACTAATTTCAGTAATCCTATAGAAACCCAAATTAGTTTAGAGCAAAACAAATCCTATTTTACCATTTCAAATAAAATTTGTTTGAGGTGGGAACACATAAAATTTGATATGATTCGTTTGGCATCATTTTCTTGGAATCCAAACAGTAACACTATTTTACCACTAATGGGAATTCTAAGAAACACAAAACAAAAAGCTATGTCATGTCATGGGAGAAACAAAGCAAGATTCGTGTACCAACATGATTCCATATCAATTATGTGTTTTAGAGCAAACAGGAAACCAAAGTAATGAATAAACACAAATCCTATAGAAACCCATACAGTTTAGAGCAAAACAAATCCTATTTTACCATTTCAAATAAAATTTGTTTGAGGTGGGAACACATAAAATTTGATATGATTCATTTTCTTGGAATCCAAACAATAACACTATTTTACCACTAATGGGAATTCTAAGAAACACAAAACAAAAAGCTATGTGTTCAATCCATGATTTTATGGGGGAAACAGAGCAGATTCATGTACCAACGTGTGTTCAATCCATAAACATTACAACTGGCCTCCACTTTAGTTGATATTTTCATATTCAACTTTATATATCAGAATCAAATGGGTACCTGAAAGGTAGGAGCCAGTCCAGGGCTCAGGAAAAAACGACCTTTTGATACAGATTCAATCCCTTCAAACTACTGTAATTCGTTGATAAGTGATTCCACATCAGCCCACTGTCCAATTTTATAATCAGAATGTGAGGGGATTGTTATTTTTATTTTTATTTTCTGATAAGCAAACATATAAACAAAAAGAATTGCATGCAAACACCATATACATATACATCAGATAAACTGAACAATGGTTTGATTAATTATTACAAATCTTGGCATATTAACTAGAAATCCATGACGAAAATTAACTGACTTAGATGTTTTCAATCCAATTGAGTTCCTTAAAAGGTAGTTTCTACTTGGTTTAAACTACACTGAACCAATGTTATTGAAATTATTAAAAAGATCATACTAAGTGGACTACAACCTGTCTTTTATTTGGAGAACTGACCCAACGGTCATGGGGGTGTTGCCTTGGATCAAACCACATGGAGGTACTATTTGGAGAAGTGACCCAACGGTCATGGGGGTGTTGCCTTCTATCTACAACATAAAATTTGAACAAAAATAAAAATTACATATAACAGAAATTAGATTGCAAGTAAAATAAAGGGGATTTGATTGCAAGTCATATAAAGATAACTCCTCATGGAGTTGAAAACAAAGTTAAAAAAAATAATAATAAACTAAGAATGAGAAGAGAACGAAAACACAGAAAAAGTTTAGCACTTGAAAACAAAATCAGCAACCATCAGTACATTAATGAGTTTTAGAGTGAGGGAGCACACATGGGTACATTTCTTTGAAGCATAAAGTTAGATATGCCAACTCATGAAAGAAATTTCAGTACACACAGTCCCTCTAACTATGGTAGGGAGCACACATGGATACATTTGATGAGGATGAGGGCCTAGATTGGATCATGGGTAATGTGAAGCCATGATGGAGTGAGGGGAACAATTTCACGTTCAGAGGGCAAATGGAATTATGAGTGAATGAATGTAGTACCTATAATCTGTTAACCTCCAGAATTCAGAACAATACCGGACCACATTTGCCTACCAACATGCACATAAACTTATCTCCTTGTTACTCTGTCCAATCAGTAACTTCAAATCTTCATATTGTCATTTTAGATTTTTCTTGATATCTTCAAATTCAGCAAACAGAATAAACCACAGAGAAGATTCCACCGACAAACAGATCAAACAATATGAAGAATAGATGAGGATCAAACAATTTGCTCTGTTAATGTGAAGCCAGGATGAGGATCCAACAATTTATCCAACAAAATTAAAAATAAAAAACTTGAAGCAGAGAGAGAGAGAGAGAGAGAGAGCTCCCATGGGGGTTCGAAGCAGAGAGAGAAAGAGAAGACGATGCGGGAGGAGAAGAAGACGGCGGCGTCGATGTAGTAGTGGTAATGAAGTTGGTGGTAGGGAACCGAGGAGCCAACTCGGTGAGTTTGACAGCTGCTTCTTCTCTTTTGCTCAATCGGAAACCCTAGCCAACTCCGAGATTGATCTCCCCTTCGATTTCGTTGCTTCTTCTATCTTGCTCTCCCCTGCGATTGTTCTCTCTTGGTTTTTCCTCTTCAACCTAGTTCAGATTTCAACTGATCCAGAAGAAAAACAGGGAAGGAGAGAGAGATAAAGAGGGAAGGTGGGAGAGGAGACGTGGGTAGGTGGAGAGGTGGGGGGAATTGTTTGGGTGGGATTCATCTATCGATTTGAACCATTGATGTTTACTAGAGTTGATCTGAGCCGTCAAAACCAAATGTATCTCTGATACATTTGAGACATTTTCAAAAACCCTCCTATCTTATTATATAGATATCATCTTATTCCTCTGTCTCTAATATCCTCATCTAATAACCTAATCTTCATTAAAGATACGGTCCTTCGTAGTTCTATAGCGGATCGACCTTTGATTTTGAGAGAGTGTTCATCTGCTAGCCTCATAATCCATGATCAAATATCGATACAATCCTCAATTTGACCAGGACATGTAATAGTGATATGGGAATGTCGTGAGTCATGTTGCGAATAAATTGACAGTTTCCCAGTTGGCACTGTCAAACACTATTGATGACTCAACCACTGCAAGCCAAGACCAGGAAGAGGGTCATCCAGAGTTGAAACTCCATTTCATGAGCCTAAATGGCGCCGTCACTTCAACTTAATTGTGGAATACACATTTTTGGTTAGATTCTGGAACATCAAATTACATCCTTCCATGAGTATCTAGGTTATTTGGAGAAAGTTCTTGTTCATTTACTTCGAAAAAGTACAAGATCAACCATCTTTTGTGTTGTATTCATGACTTGAATTTAGATTATGGTTCATTTGCCTTCTCTTTTCTGAAATGGATTGAATACCACCATTGCTTACCGAGATGGCAAAAAAATAGAAGCTTGGGAGTTCTAGTTGTCTGGTTTAAGATTCTTGGCACTCTAATGATTAACTAGGAAGATTTCCAAAGGAAAGGAAAACCAAAAAGTTCCAATAGGGCCCTGAAGATCAGACCGTCAAAACATATTGACTGTAATTATTCAGACAGAATATCGATTTTGAATTTTGAAATGGTGCATAAATGAGACAGAAAGAAAGGCAAAATTATCACTTTTGAGTAATAATTTTTAGTTGTGAAAGCTTGATTGTAGATTCTGCGGATTGGCTATTTCACACAAAAATTTGCTAACAAACTCACTTTTAATTCATGGTATATGGGTGCCTTGATATTAAATAAAATTTCCCTTTTATTTCTCTATGTCAGGCTGATCAAGTTGGAACTGTAGTTGAGGGAAACCAGTTAGTGTGGACACGGTCTCTCTCTCTCAAATAAATTTCTTTCCTTGTTTCCATTTCTCTAATTTTTCAATGCAGAGTTAATTGTTGTCTAAAACATTTCATTCGTTTTTTGCAGCCTCTATTTTCCATTGAGCCATGAAGAATTAAGCCTCTATTTACCATTAACAAATTGCGAATAATAACAAAACATTGGTACTGGTGCACGGACATTGGTGTTACAGAAGGCTATCATCAATGGTATTGACTCTCACATATATTTTCAACCTTTTTTTTTTTTTTTTTTTTTTTTTTTGGGACTTGAAATTAGTGTTAAAACTTCAATCCCAAATTTTCAAAGATGGTTTCAACTGTTAATTTGAAACTTTTAAATGGTTGAAAGGCTAAATAAGTTTCTACATTTTAAAATTTTCATTAAATTTTAGTACCATCTTATAATAGTCGGTTTGGTAACTTCATAATTCTTATCAGTTTTGTTTTGCTAAATTTCTACTATATGCCTAATTAGAATTCCTGTGTATATGCCTCAAAAAATATTTTTGTCCCTGAGTCGTTGGTTTTTGAACTTATGTGAAGTTTCCTTTGTCACGCAGACAAAAAATGCAACAGGGTTAGTTGCTCCAGCTATTGTCACGGGTTTAGGTGCCTTAACACATACATTGGGCACCTTCGTCCCTGTGATAAGAGTAGGTGGATTTGCTACAGCTGCAGCTGCAGCTGCAATTGCTATAGGAACTGTTGTCGATAGTTTTAGATAATTTGTCAATAGTTGTCGATATGTTTAGAAAGTTAGATATGCATAGTTTTGGATGGTTTAAACTTTATTGTACAGTTTAGAACTTAAGGATGTGGTTTTCAAATGTTTGGAATGTATAGACAATTGTTGAATGTTTATAATTAATGGATATAGTTTCTTTTTTTATCTTTCAAACAATATTTTGGTGGTTGATTAATATTTTGTGATACTTGTTTGTAATATTTGTTAGATTGTACAAAATTTCTCAAATAGAATCTGCTGAATTTAAAAATAAAAGAAAAAAAATAAAAAACAGCATAATCTACGATACGCATAATAAGTCGTCGTATTACATATTTTACGGTGCGCAATCAACGTCATTGTTTGTCTCACCAATTAATGGCGTACAAAAGTAGTCGTAGAAAAAGTAACAATGTTGCACAAAATATGCTGTTAAATAGTTTTTAACGGCGTACTATAGCATGTCGTAGAAAATGTAACAATGACGCACAAAATCTGCCGTTAAATAGTTTTTAACGGCGTACGAAGCATGCCATTGAAAGTGAATGACTTTCCATGACTGGCCATAATATGATGCACGTTGCACGTCGTAGAAGGATTTTTACGGTGTGCATTGCGTGTTGTAAAAACCCTTTTTTGTTGTAGTGCCATACCAATCTTCAAGAACTCTTTAATTCACCATGCTCTAAATCAGTGTGATTATAAAGGGTTGAGACAAAGGATTGCCTTGGTTTAGTGGCTAACCAAACTACCTTGTCTGAAGCATGCAAATTCAAATTCAAAATAGGTCCTGCGCTAATAGATTGATTAAGTGTGTTAAGCTCATCTTGTTCCCATTGAAATAAAGCCCTCCTAAAGCTGAACACTCAGTTATCAGAGTTGCCTCTTTTAACAGCATAGGCCTTGAGAGACTCGTCCTTATCACTAGACAATCTGAACAATCTAGAAAATAACTCTTTAATGCTAAGTCTTCCATTCTAGTAGTCATGCCAGAAGCATACTCTACATTAGGGGTGGGCAACGGTTTATCCGAACCACTCAAACCACCAAACCCGCATATAAATGGGCGGTTTTGCAAATATAATGCGGGCGGATGCGGTTTGAATTATGACAAATTTGCGGGTTGCGACCTGCGACCCGCAAAAACCGCCCCCACTTTAATTATTATTATTATTATTATTATTTTTTATATACCAACTTTGTAACTTTAACAGGAGCACCATTATGTTCTCTATGACACTAGGATCCTTATTTTTAAGTATTTCTCAACTTTCTTAATGCCATAGAATTATCAAGTCCTAAACTTAGTTTCTTATATGATTTCCATTGGTGACTCATCCACTTTTTCTTAATAAAATTTTCCTTCTGGTGATCGATGGAGCTTCTAGTTTGATTATTGATTACTGAACTGACAATTCTACTTGAGTACAACCTTTAATGCATTGATATACATTTTTTTCATGGCAAAAATGCTAGTGTAAGGTCTCTTTGTTTTGGGTACTTTCATTTAATGCATTGATGTTCAATTTTTATTTATAAACACATTAGAAAATTGTTGTCAAATGATCATAAATATATAAAATGAATATGATGCCTAAATTCGATGGGGAAAAAAAAACTCAAAAATTAATTTTTAAAGAAAAAAGTGTAAACCGCAAACCGCACGCAACCGCCCGCACATCTGCAAACCCTATTCGCACAAACAGCAAACTGCAATATGGGTGGTTTCGGGTTGACTTTTTCCCAAACCGCATAAATGCGGGCGAGTCAAAATCAAACTACAAACCGCACAAAACCGATCCGCGAGCACCCCTACTCTACATCCATTTCCCATTTTAATATGAAGATTATTGACATAAAATTGTAGGAGGCTGACCATTTGGGTTGCTACTACCAAAATATCTCCCCAAATCTTGGAACATCTGCTACCTACTTGAGGATCTGGGAGCCATTTCCCACCTTCAACTTTGTATTTGCTACAAATCACCTTCTTCCACAAGGCTGTTTCCTCATTGGCAAACATCCACCACCACTGGATTAATAAACACACATTCATGTCTCTAATTCTTCTAACACCCAGCCCCCTTGCTTGATGCTTTTTGTTACCTCTTCCCATTTCACTACATGAACTTTTCTCTTTAACTCAGAGCCACACCATAAGAATGAGGCTTGTAATTTTTCAATTTCTTTTGATGTCCCTTCTAGCATCTTGAATAGAGAAAGGTAATACACTGGCAGCCTTGATAACACTGCCTTAACCAGAGTTAACCTACCTACAAAGGAGAGAAATGAGCTCTTCTAACCAGCAAGCTTGAGCTTTGTCTTCTCAATGACAGGTTTCCAACTTAGCTTCGTATGAGGGCTAGCACCCAATGGCAAACCAAGGTACTTCAATGACATTGACTTAGATTTACAGTTCAGCATGGAAGCAAACTCACTGAGCACAGATTCAGAGATACCAAAACCACAAACCACACTTTTATGATAGTTTATCTTAAGCCCTAATGCAATTTCAAAACACCTTAAGATCCTTTTTAAATTCAACACTTCTGAGCATTCAGCATCACAAAATAATAAGGAGTCATCTGCAAAGTGAAGATGAGAAACTACTACTTCATTAGCACCAAATACTACTCCTTTCAACAACTTCAACTCCCTGGCTCTTATAAGTAATACGTTCAACCCTTCTGCAACCAAGTTAAATAGGAAAGGAGATAATGGATCCCCTTGTCTGAGACCTTTTTGGGGACTAAATTCCTTAGTTGGTTAACCATTCACAAGTATTGAGATTCATGCTGAAGGGAGACATTTTTTCATCCAAGAAATCCATTTTGATTCAAAGCCAAAGCTAGATAGCATTGAGAACAAGAATTCCCAGTTGAGGGAGTCATAAGCCTTCTCAAAATCAATTTTGAACAACAACCCTCTCTTCTTGGTTTTTTTCCACCCATCCACAATTTCATTTGCAATCAATATTCCATCAAGCATGTTTCTTCCTCCTAGGAATGCTGATTGAGCTTCACCAATTACAACTGGCATTACCTTTTTTAGTCTACTTGCAAGAACCTTGGTGAGTATTTTGTAAGCTAACCCGATTAGGCTGATGGGCATATATTCATTTAGATTAGCTGCATTCTCTTTCTTTGGAATAAGTGTGATGAAAGAGCTATTCAATCCACTGGCCAAGCTGCCCCTCTCATGGAAATCTAACATAAAGAGCATCACGTCATCTTTGAGCACCTCCCAGTGTTTCTAAAAAAACATTAAATTGAAACCATCTGGACCTGGAGCTTTGTTGCCATTACAATGTTTGACAGCTTCCCAAACCTCATCTGCTAAAAATTCTGACTCTAGTATATGAAATGAATCACTTTGCCTCACATTCTTGAAATCACATCCTATCATAGGTCTATGCATCCATTCTTCTGAAAACTACTTTATAAAATGTGACCATACCTCATCCTTGACGAGGTTTGGTTCCTCAAGCACTCTATCACCAACAGCAATGGAGTTGAAGGTATTTCTATTTTGTCTACTAGTAGCCCTGACATGAAAATACCTTGCGTTCCTATCCCCCTTCATATTCCAATCTAACCTTGACTTTTGCAACCATGTGTAGACCGCCCGAACTTCCTCCATACGCCACCCCTTTCGGAGAGGGCGCACATTAGGGTTCATAGCTACTACAGTTCGGACTCCTGTCACGGTTCTGTATCTAGTCTCACAAAGTGCAATATAAGACTGATAAATCACCAAAGAGTCCAAATCTGGCAAATCGTGTTCAAGAAGTGCCAAACATGGACTGCTTTCCCAGATTATAGAGTCGCTACCTAAATATTTGTTTTGGAAAATTTAGGAAACCTTAACTCGTGCCAAAGGCCACGTGTCCATCATCACCAAAGTTGCCTCGGCTCAGGAACTTGGGTACGAGAGGGGAAGTCCTGAAATGAGCACCCCCGCTCGCCCGATCAAAGGATCGGCCTCTACCAGTCAGGATATGTTGTTTTAAAAACACATGTGTTCTTATTCTGATTATTAGCTAACTTTACTATGTAATGTGCACAACATACAAATATAGACTAAATCACTCAAATTGGAACAAAACAACTCATGTTTGTTTTTTTGAAAATGGTTTGGAATTGCTACCCTCAAGTAGGCTAAAGCGCGGATTTGCCACCCTCAAGTGGGCTAAAAACATGATTTTACCACTTCAAGTGGGCTTAAAACTCACAATTATCGAATTGTTCCAATTCAGGCAATCAAGCCTCCACCGACAGGCATTCATACAGTTATAGCAATTAAGCAAATAGCCTCATCGCAAGCATGCTATCATGGCAACACTCACCCATATGCAAGTATGCTAAAGCGTAAACACTTACAGTGTACTCCAAGCCAAAAACGAGAACTAGTTAGAAAACATGCATGATCCTAGCTATGTTAAAATGCCTAATGCAACACATACAGAAATGCAACAAAAGAGGCTCAGCTTTCTAAAATGGCATATGAATGCAACACTGGATAACATGCTTTGAAACACGTATTCAAGTAAGTATATTGAAACACAATGTAGTTTGTACGATGCGCCGAGCCCAGTGCATGCAAGACAAATGAATGATGCATGCATGCGTAGCATAAGGTATGCTAACCGAAATATGCCCTAATCTAATCATTGAAAGTGGATAAATAAAAGGGAGAAAGACGTGGGGTTGGAAGACATTCACACACACACGCTGTAGACGTGCCCGGAGAACTCCCCGATGCTTCGCGTTGCGAGGGCGCGAAATTCCGGTTTGATCTCTAACTACTACAGTTCGGACTCAATGTCACGGTTCTTAATCTGATCTTACAAAGTGCAATGTAAGATTGATAAATCACCAAAGAGTCCAAATCCGGCAAATCGTTTTCGAAAACTGATTTTTATAAAGAAGTGCCAAACATGGATTGCTTTGCCAGATGTAGAGTCGCCACCTAAATGTTTTATTTTGGGAAATTTAGGAAACCCTGACTTGTGCCTAAGGTCACGTGTCCGTCATCACCAAAGTTGCCTCGGCTTGGGAACTTGGGTACGAGAGGGGAAGGTCAGGCAATGAGCACCCCCGCTCGCCTGATCAAAGATTGGCCTGTACTAAGCATGATATGTTGTTTTTGAAAACACATGTGTTCTTATTCCAGTTATTAACCTAGAAGTACTATGTGATGCGCACAACATAAAAGTATAGACTAGATTGCCTAAGTTGGAACAAAACATTGCATAGTTGTTTGTTTGAAAATAGTTTGAAGTTTGCTACTCGCAAGTAAGCTAAATGGAAGACTTGATGAATTGTTCCAATTCAAGCAATCCAACCTTCACCCATAGGCATTCAGGCAGTTAATCACATAAGCAGTTAGCCTCATGGCAAGCATGCTATACATGGTAATCAATAACACACATACAGTATGCTAAAGCGTAAACACTCACACTGTACTCCGAGCCAAAACAGATAACTAGTTAGAAATCATGCATGATCTTAGTTCATATTAAGATGGCTAATGCAGCACATGCAAAAATGCAGCTAAGATAGGCTCGGCTATTCTAAGATGTTATGTTAAATGCAACTTGTTACATCTATTCAAATTGGAATTGAGATACAATGGAATTAGTATGATGCGCCGAGCTCGGTGCATGCAAAACAGATGAATGAATTCACACATGCAAGCATAAGGTATACTAATGAAATATGCCCAAAAACTAACCATCGTAAGCAGTTAAGTAAAAGGGAGAAAGAAATGGGGGTTGGAAGACATACATCACACATACGCAGGCTTATTACAATAGTAGGCCCTCTCGATGGAGGGTCCGGATAAAGAAGCTAACTAGCTAATCTAAGCTAATTAAACTACTTATTACACAACAAAACTAGCTAACTAACAAGCTAACTAATTAAGTTATTACAAAACAAATAAGCAGATAAACGCATTAACTACTTAATTACAAAACCAAAGCATAAACTAGCTAAGCAAATTAGCTAAGTAAAGCAATAAAGCAGGAGCTTCAGAGGGAGAAGAATGCATGCATGCTCGCTCGCCTCGTTCGAAAATCCGTCGCGATGCCCCAACTTGCCTCTGCTTGCAATTGTTCTCAGAACACTGCACCAAGCTCCACAAAGCTTCAAACTCACCTTGGGGACCTGTGGGAGGGCTGCCGACCAGTTGTTGAGGAGGGAGACCACCTGCCGACCACTTTTTGTTGCTAAAAACCAGAAGAAGTGGTCGGCCAGCTAGTATTACTGGTCGGCCGACCAGTTTTTGCTACTAGACTCCACTTTTCTGCAACAGAGAGCAAGAAAGGGCATAGTAATGTATTTGCAAGATATGTGTGCACGACCACCCTCCCTATCATTTCAAAAGCTCAAGGGGCTGTGGTTCTCAACCCTCGGGCCATCAATCACACATCTCGATGCATGATGGCCGAGAAGCCAATTTGCACAATTCCATATAAATGAATGCACACATAAACACATAAGGCCTAAAACTCTATTATATATGATCAAGAGCGTCGGCGACCAAGAATTGAGGCACGTTTCATCACTGTAAGTACGAAACATCCCTTGTTTCTCGTTTTTGGACTAACACTTATTCCAAACGCAATGCAACACATAACATGACATGCACAATGCTATGTAACATGGAGTATGCAAAAATGCAATGCAACACAAGCATGCAAATATGCAATATGACTTAAGCATGCAAACATGCAATGCAATATGAACAACCTAACAGGGCTAATGGCATGCACAATGCTAATGCATGCAAAAACTAGCATACACAATGCAAATGTCAATTAGCATGCACAATGCAATGATGACATACTCAATGCAATGTGACCTAAGCATGCAAACAACATGGCATACACAATGCAATGAATCAACATGCAAACAACATGGCATACTGAATGCTATGAACTACATGGCATGCATAATGTTTAATGGACTTAAACCAAAATGGGCAGACCTCGGTCATGCCCAAATTAGTGGCCGTTAACACCAAAACAAAGGCACAAAAGGGGCAAGGCAAACATGCACATGCCTTGGCCTATCAAGTAGGCCTAAGAGTATAACCCTCAAGAAGGCTCAAGGAGTGACAAATGCGGAAGTGTAACAACACTACATGCAATGAAATTAAGTAAGAAATGATGCCAAATCATCCAAATGATGCACTTGTCGGGGTTCAAAGCCCGACTCCGATATGCACCGAACTTTACATTTTTCATATTTACTTCTTTTCAACTATGCTGCATAGAATACTAATCCCTTCAATGCACTTACAGGCACCCATAGAGTACACAGGCCAGGCCCTCGAGCTTGTGGCTTCCTTGACAGACATGGTGTAGACACGCCTGGATCTGCTCGGCCTCGATCGGATTCCGGTATATTTTCAAGTTACATTTCATGCCACGAAGTCTTTCTGCTAACACATTAGAACTACAACTGCTCCAAGCTTCACTGATTTGATACACTGCACTAAAACACTGCATCGATACACTATCTCCGCACACTGCCCACGGCATACATACACTGCAATCATTCACTGTTCACAACACATAAGCTACAATCACTTAATGCTTACGACACATCATCTTTTGCATCCCATATACACAGACTAATGCGTTCTCATAAACTGCCCTTTTAAGATTGCTTTCGAGATGCCAGCCCCATCATACGCCCTAGCGGGAGCAGAGACAGGACCTTCAGCGCCTCCCCCAGCAGCAGAGAGGAGAGGGAGAGAAGCTCAGGCACGTAGCCGAGGCAGGGCTTGGGGCACCCGTAGCGAGAGTGGCCCTTCAGAGCCCGTTCTGGGCGATGATGATGATGAGACGAGTGAGGAGGCTGAGACAGTGAGTCCACAGTCAGAGCCCTCTGGGGATGGAGATGGCGACGCCGACTCTGGTTGTGTTCTGCCGAGGAAGGGAGCGAAGAGAGCCTCTCGATCCTGAGATAGTCGGCCACAGCTCAGATGCTTTTGCTTTTGTTTTCCTTTTTTGCTAGTAGTATAGAACATTGTACAACCTTAGGCAGTTTTATTTTCTAAAAACTTGTACTTTTGTAAAAAGGAAACCATGATTGGAATGAAAATTTTTTTTTGATAAAAAAAGTGTTGCATTTGTATTCTAAACATCACATCATACCATTTTGCACAAAAGTGAGATTGATCTTTTGAAAACTGCACAGTCAAATGCATTGGTCTTAGTCAGGTAGTGAACCAAATAACAACTAAAAAGAACAAAACAACCTGATAAACAACACAAGTGCAACTCGATAAGAAAAATGCATACAACTCGATAAGCAAACTATATACAACTCGGTAAGCAAAGCCAAATAGTTACAACTTAAACAGGCATGCTCATGCCCAAAAAGAACTAAAACAAGACCCCGAAAGGTACCAATGATAGAATTCGACTTATGAAAGCATCTGGATCTTCACACAAGAGATGATTGGATATGAAAGAAGGCTGTCGGCCATGGGAAATGTCCTGCTAGCCATTGATGACCCCCTGCTGGCCATTGATAACCCCCTGCCGGCCATTGATGACACCCTGCAGGCCATAAATGTGCTATTGCCGGCCATTGGTGACAGAACCTCTGAAACGTCTACATTTGTCCTCCACTCACTGCCTTATCTTTTATAAAGGTTCCAGCTTCATGGGTTCTTCATTCTAACTCCATTTTTACCCCAAATGGAAGCATTTCTTGCCCAAAATCTCACAAATTGGATTCCAAGCTTGGATGGCTCGAAAAAGTTGAATTTCTGGGGTTTCAGAATAATGAACTATTCACGCTGAGCCACACCCCGCTGCGTTTTCCATTTCTCCTTGCCATAGCTAGGTGTTGGAATCTGGTAACCCATGTTTTTAGCTTTGGCGGACAAGAGATGTGTCCTACTTTTGAAGATTTCCAAGCTTTGATGGAGTCTCGATGCGAGAAAGAGATCTTGCCCCAATTTCGTTTTGGCTACATTCAAGCCTTAGGGCGGATGTGTGGGCTTACTTTGCATGACGCTCGGTCTTTGATTCGTGACGGAGAGCTAGATATTCCGAGCTTGATTCATCAGTTTTCTGACGACGGTGACCGTGACGATCACCTTTGGCAGAGTTTTCGACGACACGCCCTCTGCTTGTGCATGTTGTCTCATTTCTTGCTTGCCCCAGGCTCCGGTGGGTCTAGCGTCCATTTGATTGAGGTTTCCCAAGGCTTAAAGGAGGGCAAGAGCTACATTGGCATGACACTAGCTGAGACTCTGATGGGTTTGGATGCCTTCCATTGCCGAGAGACGACTAGATTCGCCGGGAGCCCACTACTGTTACAGGTAATGTTTCCCACCCTTTTCTCATGTGTGTCTCACATCACTCGGCCCTCAGGCTCTGTTTTTCTCTCAAAACCATTTCTCACTTTTCTCTCCACGCACACCTCTCTATTCTTTAATCTCACATTTTTTCATCCCTTCCCAGATATGGCTCATGGATAAATTGAAAGTAATGGACTCTTGCCCAGCGTATTCAGTACGCGGCTAGCTCTTCTGTCAACGATTGGTTGATGCCCCAGATGAGGGATGGTGGTGCGAATGGATATGCAGCCGATCTGCAATTGACATTGCTTGGCACTTCCCCTAGCTTAATCTACTAGAGATGAGTTACAGCATGTCCCGTCAACCGGGCATTCAGCTGATTGGCCTAACACACTGTGTCTTCTACTTCCTATTCAGATTTCAGCATCAATTTACGCATGATCAGACTTGACCGGAAGAGGAGATGGAGTACCATACTACATTTCCAGTCCGAGGTGCACAGTTAGCTCGGTATGCCACAGCATGGAGGACGAGAGAGCTCCTGGTCCCCGCTCCCACTTTCACTTGCACCCTTTCTGACGAGTGCATAGCTTGGCTCGATGAAGAGGTGTAGGTTGGGCCTACTTTGGCATTAGAGGCTTCCAAAAGCTCAGGGAGAGGGCGCAGGAACACCTGACTTGACTATGCCCCAAGTTTATTTGCTTTATCAGTACTTTCAAGTTTTCTTTATGAATGTAATAAAAAGTAACTTCAATTTGTATTCAAGAGTAGGAGAACTCTGTACTGAAATCAATGAAATTGAAGGTTGTGGGTACTGAAAATTTTCCATTTGGTCCAAAAATGGTCTAAGTCGTAAAAAGATTAATTTGAACGAAATCAACTTTTATTAAAACTTTCAAAACCATTTTCGATATGGATGACAACTGGACACACCCAAGATCTATCACGAAGATGTACAACCCCGGTTTCAATCAACTGGAAAGTTGCCTCTAGTCAGAATAGCACTGCACTGGAGATCACAACCGAGCTCTTAAATGCAGAATAAACAAAGATGACCAACATGATCACATGGACAAAGTTGATTTGGAAGTGTTTATGGCTGGACTTTAGAATGAAGTTGCCTATGTATCTCGAAGATGGGAATCAAGCCTTACGCAGTTCGGTTCAGGTTCACTCGTGTATTAACCCTCTCCTTTTGCGCTCTAACTTTTGCCAAGGCCGCCCTTTTTGGGTTTTCAACCTTGCGAGCTCAGTTTTTATTATTTCAAATTTTCTGTGCTCTAACTTTTGCCTAGGTCGCCCTTTCGAGTTTTCAGCCTAGCAAGCCACTCAGGGATAGTATTTCTCCAACTTGTCCATGTTGATTGGCTGGGAGAACTCTAGGCCATCTAAATCCATTAGAACGACAGCTCCACCTGACTCGATAGACTTGATGATATAGGGACCAGTCCAATTGGTTCTGAACTTGCCCCTAGGGTTGTGGATGGGAGCTCAGTTGTCTTTAAGCACCAAATCCTCTTCTTTCAAATTCCTGGAGTTAAACTTCTTGTTGAAAGCCCTCGCAATTCTTCGTTGATAACCCTGAATGTGTGTCACACCCCAGACCCACCCCTAAAAGTTTGGGCATGAACACTTCAGAAACGGACACTTAACTCGATGTACATAAGATATGGGGCCTGAATGGAAGCATTAATAATATAAACTAAGATAAAACAACATCCATTGAGCTACAACTACTATGCCAGGATAGCAAACATTGTATCAGGTAGATAATATACAGTAAACATACACCTAAGCATCAGTAATAGCTGTACACAAATACAGACCCGGCCCCATGACTGGGCGTATAACAAAAGCATTAGTAAGGAAGGGGTTATACATATTTCAACCCAAGGCAGACAATTAGAGCACAAAGCCACAAGCTTGGCAAAACTCCACAAAAATAAATGCCATCATCTAAGTGCCTGGACACACCGTGGTTGTCAAAAGAGGAACGAGCATCAGGGTTAAGACTGACCTCTAGGTTTATCACCTATAGAAACAGACATAACATAGAGTGAGCCGGGCTCAGTGAATAATAGTACCTAACAATTCAATAATCAACTTGAATTATAATGCATGTCAATGCGTATATAAATGTAGGGAACATATGGTTAATCTGATTCTGTAACTATTTTCAGAACGGCCTCGGGCCCAGTCTTTAAACAGAGTGGCTTTAAGCCCAGAGGTATACAGAATGGCCTTAAGCCTATCAAATTTTACAGATTGGCCATGGGCCTAACAGATTCCTCAGATTGACCATAGGCCTAACCGAGTCCACAGATTGGCCATAGGCCTAACAGAGTTTACAGATTGGCCATAGGCCTAACAGAGTTTACAGATTGGCCATAGGCCTAATAGAATTTACAGATTGGCCTCCGGCCCAGATATCAACAGAGCAGAGCAATTCCCGAGTGATACAGATGTACACAGATTCTTTCAATGTTTACATAAGTTTATCCCGATTTCCAATCAACATACATGGTAACGTAATCACTTGCGAAGAACAGAACGTTAATAAGAATAATCATTAACGGTAAATAAATGTACATCTATAGTACTATTACTCACAGCATTGCGGCGGAGCGCTAGTTCCTCCTGGAGTGTGTCCTACACACACACAAAGTCACAAATTAATTCTTTTTCCTTGTTAAATCATTTCCTGCCTCACTTTGTTTCGAATGAATTTACAAACATCAAAAAGGCATCAAATACAGATTTCAAAAATACCAGAGGGTTGAGCACGTAAAACAGAGCAGATAACATTTTACAATATGGGCCGCACGTACGGCTGTGAGCCCCGCACATGCGGCAGTTGGTCCCATACGTGCGGCTGGGAAGCCCCGTACGTGCCTTTTTAGCAGTAGGCAAAACCCAAAAATGCTCCATTTCCCGCACGTGCGGCCATGACTCCCGCACGTGCGGCGATTTGGCCAATTTCTGTCCGAAATTTCAAGCAAAACACAAATTTTTTTGTAAGTGTTTACAAGGCTCCAAATAGGTTCAAAAATCATGTGAATAGGATTTACAACACATAACAATCTAACTATAAGTTAGATCTTTAATCCTTAAAGCTCACAAACATAACTCAATTCCATAATATTTCCATCTTTACACACACAAAAATATGTACACACTTAACCATTGGTTCACATAATTGAGCTCAAGCATGTCATGAAGAGATGAGGTGTAATTCCCACTAGATAGTTCATTATATCCCAAATCAATTCAACACAAGAGACAACAACTCAATCAACCACTTAACACGTACATAATCTATATTGTCAACCCTAACTTACATAATAAGGAGGAATTCCTACTCAATTCCAAGAGAGGGGTCAACTAGAGTAGATTAAACATACCTTGAGTTAAAATCCCCCTATAAACCCTCTTAATTTTGACAATCCTTTCCTTGAAGAGCTTTCCCCTTTCTCTTAACCCTTTGCTTCCCCCTTTCTCAGGAGATCTTCGCATAAACTCCAAGTCAAAATGGTTAAAGAGCATTGATACATATATATAAAAAGTGAATAAGACGAAACTTAATCAGTTTAACCGTTCGAAATCAAAATTTCACAGAAAATCCTATTATGATCTAAAAATCATACTGAACTGAAATATAACATCAATTTTAGGTAATTAAGTCTCTAAGGCTTCCAATTTCTGATTCAAACATTTTAATTGTGACAGATATTTTTCTTAGTAAACGGATATAGATCTCTAATCCTCAGATTCATTTGCTTAAACATAATGTCACATAAAATTTCACAATAAGCATTTAAATGCACAGAATGAGGGACTGAAAACATACCAGAAACACATACGAGGATCGGGTTATTACACTCTCCCCCCCTTAAATAAGTTTGGTCCCTTAAACTTGTCTTACCTCAAGATAGGAACAGATGCGGGTATTGGTGTTGCATGTCATCTTCTTTTTCCCAAGTTGTTTCGGTTCCGTAATGTTCTTGCCACTCAACTTTTACCATTGGAATTTCTCGATTTCGTAATTGTCTCACTTGTCGATCTAGAATCCGAATTGGTTTCTCTTCATACGTCAACTTATCATCTAGAATGATTTGGTGGTAATCAATGACATGCGACGGACCTAGAAGATATCCTCGAAGCATAGAGACATGGAACACATTATGTACTTGGCTCATATTTGGCGGAAGGGCAACTCGGTAAGCTACCGGACCCACTCTTTCCAAAATTTGAAAAAGGCCAACATATCAGGGTGTTAACTTACCCTTTTTCCTGAACCTGGGGTGTCCTTTTATCAGAGTAACTTTCACAAACACATGACTATCCACTTCGAATTCCAAATTCCTACGTCGGTTATCCGCATTACTCTTCTGCCTACTTTGAGCAGTTTTCAAACTTTCCCTGATAATTTTAACCTTTTTAGTTGTCAGCTGAACAATTTCGGGCCCTAACAATGATTTATCTCCAATTTCAACCCAACACACAGGGGAACGACATGGTCTTCCATACAGGGCCTCATAGGGTGCCATCTCAATACTCGAATGCTAACTATTGTTATATGCGAACTCTACCAATGGTAGATGGGTTTCCCAACTTTCTTGAAAGTCCAAGACACACATTCGGAGCATATCTTCCAATGTATGTATCGTTCTCTCGGATTGTCCATCAGTCTGTGGGTGGAAGGCAGTGCTAAACTTTAGTTCTGTACCCATTGCTTCCTGTAGACTTTGCCAGAACCTTGAAACAAATTTTGGATCTCTGTCTGACACAATTGAGACCAGAACACCATGAAGTCTTACAATTTCATTCACATAGATCACAACAAGTTTATCTGCATTATACTGAGTCTTCACAGGTAGGAAGTGAGCGGACTTTGTTAATCGGTCTACAATGACCCATATCGAATTCATACCCCGAGGAGTCCGTGGTAACCCTACAACAAAATCCATAGTCAGATGTTCCCACTTCCATTCCGAAATTTGAAGGGGTTGCAATAATCCCGCTGGTCTCTGGTGCTCTGCCTTTACTTGCTGACATTGCAAACATTTAGAGATGAACTCCACAATCTCCTTTTTCATACTTGGCCACCAGAAATTTTGTTTCAAATCGGGGTACATTTTAGTACTCCCTGGATGCATTGAAAATCTCGAGACATGTGCTTCCTCCATCAATTTTTGTTTAAGGTCCAACACCTTGGGGACACATATTCGGTTTTGAAATTTGAGTGCCGAATCCACCAAACTGAACCCAGTTTCGGTTTTGTCTCTAACTCATCACATATCTTCTTGAAAGTTTCATATTCCATTTGACGTAGTTTGATCTCTTCAAGTAATGTCGGTTGGGTCATCACTGCTGTTACTATGGCTTCATGTCCATGCATCACAAAGTCTCCTTTTATCTTATCCAGGTCAATCACTAACTCCTTTTGCCCCGTAAACAAATTTGCCAAATTCCCCATATTTTTCCGACTAAGCGCGTCCGCAACTGTATTGGCTTTACTAGGGTGGTAATGAATCTGCAAGTCATAATCTTTAATAAGTTCTAACCATCGCCGCTGTTGCATATTCAACTCCTTTTGGGTGAAAAGGTATTTGAGACTTTTATGATCGGTATAAACTTCGCAGGTAGTCCCATACAGATAATGCCACCATATCTTCAAAGCAAAAACTACTGCGACTAGCTCAAGATCATGTGTAGGATAATTCTTTTCGTGGGCTTTAAGCTATCGAGAAGCATAAGTGATAACCTTTCCATTTTGCAAAAGCATACAACTTAGCCCTTTGTAAGAAGCATCATTGAAGATCACGAATCCTTCAGTACCAGATGGTAAAGCAAGAACCGGGGCTGTAGTCAATTTCGTTTTTAATTCCTGGAAAGCAGATTCCCGTTGTTCTGACCATTCAAATGCGACCCCCTTTTGAGTCAATTGTGTAAGCGGTACAGCGATTTTGGAAAAATCTTGAACAAACCTTCTGTAATATCCGGCTAATCCCATAAAACTACGCACCTCAGTCACATTGGTAGGAGTTGGCCACTTCACGATTGCCTCAATTTTGTGTGGGTCAACAGAGACTCCTTCCTTTGTTATTACATGCCCAAAAAATGCCACCTCATGTAGCCTGTGAGGAAGTGGATAAGGAAATACTCTTCAGATCCTGGAAGACGCCAATGATCCTCAGCTAGTCACCTGCAGAAATACAAATACTCCAGTCGGGGGTGCCAGAATTAGCACTCCGACGGACAAGTCAATTCCTCTACTCAAGAAAGCTTGTTTAATAAGTTTTTAGAAGTGATTCTTACATACCTTTTCTAGTCCATTGCCATTATATTTATACTCGTTTCTTCTGATCCTTGGGGCCAGGGCCTGCTTTTTCAATCATTATCTTTCCCACTATTCGGCTCTAGGGATGCTCCCCTATTCGGCCTATTTATCCTATTCGGCCCCTTATCCTTGCGGGATATCTGCCGGCTAGCGTCGAGCTTCTGAAATATACCTTCTTTGTTTTCGCCAATTATTCGGCTACCACATAGCCAGAATTCACATTTCTTCAACTTTGCATATAGTTTCTTTTCTCGAAGTGTTTGAAGAATTAGGCGAAGATGATCCTTATGAGCTTCTACATTACTCGAGTAAATAAGGATGTCATCGATAAATACCCCCACAAACTCATCTAGATAAGGCTTAAAGACACGGTTCATTAAATCCATAAATGCTGCTGGTGCGTTAGTGATTCCAAAGGGCATGACCAAAAATTCATAATGGCCGTATCGGGTTCAAAAGGCTGTCTTCTCAACATTATGAGCTTTAACTTTCAATTGATGGTATCTGGACCGTAAGTCAATTTTTGAAAAGACTTGTGCCCCTTGTAGCTGGTCAAACAAATCATCAATCCGCGGCAGTGGGTATTTATTCTTGATTGTTACCTTATTGAGTTCCCTGTAATCGATACACAACTGAAGTGTTCCGTCTTTCTTTTTCACAAATAGAACTGGTGCACCCCAATGAGACACACTCGGGTGAATGAACCCCTTATCTAGTAATTCCTGCAATTGAATCTTGAATTCTTTCATTTTAGCTGGTGACATTCTACACGGAGTCTTAGAAATGGGTTGAGTTCCCAGCAACACTTCAATTGTAAACTCGATTTCACGGTCTACTAACTCCCCCGGTAACTCTTCCAGAAAGACATTCGGAAAATCACAAACGATTGGAATCATGTCTATACTCCCGTTCGTCACTTGCCCTTCCAAAATACTACATAAATACCCCTGACACCCCTTCTGAATTAATTTACAAGCCTTTGCTGCAAAAATCAAATAAGGTGGAGAAGTCACACCATGTCCCTGAAAAGTAGATTCTGATTGTCCCGGAGGGTGGAAACTGATTTGCTCAGTCAAACAATCTATAGTTGCTCCATATTCACTAAACCAGTCCATTCCCAGAATAATATCAAAATAAGTCATATCAAGAGGTAACAGATTGGCATATACCTGGATATTCCCAAGTTAGAGTTCACAAGCAAAATATACAGAAGCACAGATCATAGAGTCTCCCAAAGGTGAAGACACACATAACATATATGACATTTTTCCTCAGACTTATCTAAATTTTGCGCAAATAGTTTTCACACAAAAGAATGAGTAGAGCCAGAATCAAACAATACATGAGCAGAGTGACCGTGAACAATAAATGTACCTGACACCACTATTGCTGCATTTTGCCCATCTCCCGGAACCAATACAAACACCCTACCTTGTCTCGCAGTGTCTTTGTTGTTAGCAGATTTGACAGCTGGCTTGGTGTTGGAAATTGGTGTAGACCCTACTGAACTTGTAACAGTTTTATTGCCATTCTGTTGATTCCTTTGAGGACAATCCCTTACCAGATAACCTATTTTGCCACACCTAAAACAGGCTCCAGACTTCCGATAGCAAGTTCTACGATGCTTCTTTACACATTCTAAACAAACAGGGATTGAATCTGAAGTAAAGGTGGACGTACCGGAAGTCCCTGAGTTTTGTTTCTTGTTAGGTGGAATAGTTGACCCCTTTGATAATTGCATGTTCTGCCTCTTTCCTTTCCATTCCAAAATTCAACTCTGAGCAGCAAGGTTTCCCTCTGCTATAATAGCCCTTTCTAACACATCAACATAGGTGGGTAACTTCAACATGTTAACTCGGTCTAGGATAGCACTCCATAATCCCCCTTCGAATTTCCATGCTTTCTTATAATCTGTGTCTACCATATATGGTGCTAACCGAGCTAGTTCCGCAAATTGGGCTTCATATTCCGCGACGGTTTTGTTTCCTTGGCTGAGAGTTTCAAATTCTGTCACCTTCTTATCTTGCATGCTTTGGGGAAAATATTTATCACAAAACAGTTCCAAGAATCTGTCCCATATTAATCCTGGGTGTATTGTTCTCGTAAGCATCCACCATCTCTGTGCTTCGTCTTCAAGAGTGAAGGCAGCAAGTTGCACCTTTTGGGCTTCAGTATAGGGGAAAACTTTGAACAACTTTTCTATTCCCAACACCCATGCCTCAGCTTTCATTGGTTCTATTCCTCCTTTGAACGATGGTGGTTTCATCCTTTTAAACTCCTTTGTGAGTGTAATGGTTCGGTCCTCAGCTTGCAAATCTTGTACCACAGGTGGAGGTACCGGTGGCGGTGGCAGTTATGGCTGTGGCTGTTGCTGTTGTTGCCGTAAAGTCTTTGCCATTTCCATAACCATTCTTTCCATTCTATCTAACTGCGCAGAAGTGGCATCTTCCGGATCTTCCGTTCTTGTTCTCACCATATTCCACAAGACAATCAATTACAACATACACAAAAGATATACAATAGGCATGGTTCATAATCATTAGCGTTAGCAGAGTATATTTAACATTGCCATCGATCTTGCATATGCTTTCAGAATGTTATGCATGATGGCTAAATCTTTTCTAGACATCCTAAGGCTCAATGGATTTGTGTGTGAGATAGCAACTCGTGCTCTGATACCACTGTCACACCCCAAACCCACCCCTAAAAGTTTGGGCATGAACACTTCAAAAACGGACACTTAACTCGATGTACATAAGATATGGGGCCTGAACGGAAGCATTAATAATATAAACTAACATAAAACAACATCCATTGAGCTACCACTACTATGGCAGGATCGTAAACATTGCATCAGGTAGATAATATACAGTAAACATACACTTGACCATCAGTAATAGGTGTACACATATACAGACCCGGCCCCATGACTGGGCGTATAACAAAAGCATTAGCAAGGAAGGGGTTATACATATTTCAACCCAAGGCAGACAATTAGAGCACAAAGCCACAAGCTTGGCAAAACTCCACAAAAATGAATGCCTTCATCTAAGTGCCTGGACACACCGCAGTTGTCAAAAGAGGAACGAGCATCAGGGTTAAGACTGACCTCCAGGTTTATCACCTACAGAAACAGACATAACATAGAGTGAGCTGGGCTCAGTGAATAATAGTACCTAACAATTCAATAATCAACGTGAATTATAATGCATATCAATGCGTATATAAATGTAGGGAACATATGGTTAATCTGATTCTATAACTATTTTTAGAATGGCCTTGAGCCCAGTTTTGAAACAGAGTGGCTTTAGGCCCAGAGGTATGCAGAACGGCCTTAAGCTTGTCAAATTTTACAGATTGGCCATGGGCCTAACAGATTCCTCATATTGGCCGTAGTCCTAACACAGTCCACAGATTGGCCATAGGCCTAACAGAATTTACAGATTGGCCATAGGCCTAACAGAGTTTGCAGATTGGCCATAGGCCTAACAGAATTTATAGATTGGCCTTCGGCCCAGATATCAACAGAGCCGAGCAATTCCAGAGTGATACAGATGTACACAGATTCTTTCAACGTTTACATAAGTTCATCTCGATTCCTAATCAACATACATGGTAACGTAATCACTTGGGAAGAACAAAACGTTAATGACAACAATCATTAACGGTAAATAAATGTACATCTATAGTACTATTACTCACAGCGTTGCGGCAGAGCGCTAGTTCCTCCCGGAGTGTGTCCTACACACACACAAAGTCACAAATTAATTCTTTTTCCTTGTTAAATCATTTCCTGCCTCACTTTGTTTTGAATGAATTTACAAACATCAAAAAGACATCACAGACAAATTTCAAAAAAACCAGAGGGTTGAGCACGTAAAACAGAGGAGATAACATTTTACAGCATGGGCCGCACATACGGTTGTGAGCCCCGCACGTGCAGCAGTTGGTCCCACGCATGCGGCTGGGAAGCCCCACACGTGCCTTTTTAGCAGTAGCCAAAACCCAAAAATGCTCCATTTCCGACGACGCCATGACTTCCGACGCGCGGTAAGGTTCTCAAGACGCGTACCATGACTCCGACGTGTGGTGATTTTGGCCAATTCGTCAAATTTCAAGCAACACACAATTTTTTTGGTAAGTGTTTACAAGGCTCCAAATAGGTTCAAAAATCATGTGAATAGGATTTACGACACATAAAAATCAAACTATAAGTTAGATCTTTAATCCTTAAAGCTCACAAACACAACTCAATTCCATAATATTTCCATCCTTACACACACATAAACATGTACACACTTAACCATTTGTTCACATAATTGAGCTCAAGCATGTCATGAAGAGATGAGTTGTAATTCCCACTAGATAGTTCAATATATCCCAAATCAATTCAACACAAGAGACAACAATTCAATCAACCACTTAACACGTACATAATCTATATTGTCAACCCTAACTTACATAATAAGGAGGAATTCCTACTCAATTCCAAGAGAGGGGTCAATTAGAGTAGATTAAACATACCTTGAGTTAAAATCCCCCTATAAACCCTCTTAATTTTGCCAATCCTTTCCTTGAAGAACTTTCCCCTTTCTCTCAACCCTTTGCTTCCCTCTCTCTCTAGAGATCTTTGCATAAACTCCAAGTCAAAATGGTTAAAGAGCATTGATACATATATATAAAAAGTGAAGAAGACGAAACTTAATCAGTTTAATCGTTCGAAATCAAAATTTTACAGAAAATCCTATTATGATCTAAAAATCATACTGAACTCAAATATACCATCAATTTCAGGTAATTAAGTCTCTAAGGCTTTCAATTTCTGATTCAAACATTTTAATTGTGACAGATATTTTTCTTGGTAAACTGATATAGATCTCTAATCCTAAGATTCATTTGCTTAAACATAATGTCACATAAAATTTCATGGTAAGCATTTAAATGCACAGAATAAGGGACTGAAAATATACCAGAAACACATACGAGGGTCGGGTTATTATAATGTGGCACAGTGCTTTCAGTCTTCTTTCATCGAACAGCATGAGTTCTTCGAATCTGCTTTGCTGCCAATCTACCTCAGCTATCTGGCACTCAGCCAAAATTCGCAATGACGGAACCTCAACTTCGATAGGCAGAACAACCTCCATCCCGTAAACCAAGGAATACGGAGTTGCCCTAGTAGAAGTTCGAATTGAAGTCCAGTAGCCCCAAAGAGCGAATGGCAGCTTATCTGGCTAGTCTCTGTAGGTTTCCACAATCTTCTGCAGAATATGATTCATATTCTTGTTGGCAGCCTCAACAGCTCTGTTGGTTTGCGGCCGATTTGTAGATGACTTATGAAAAGCCACGTTGTATGTCTCCAACAAGTCGATCACCTCCTTCTTGAAGTAGGAACCATTATCTGAAATAATCTCATTCGGGACACCGTAGCGACAGATAATGTTGTTTTTGATGAACTTAGCAACATGCGATGCCTTCAATATCGCGTAAGATTGGGCCTCGACCCACTTCGTGAAGTAGTCTATCGCTACCAGAATGTACTCATGCTCGTTGGACCCCTTTGGAGTGGCAGCCCCAATTACATCAATCCCCCAAACTGAAAATGGCCATGGTGAAGTCATGCTGTATAGTTTCGACGGTGAAATGTTCATGCGGTTTGCATGGATCTTGTATTTGTGGCATTGTCAGACAAAGTCAATACAATCCTTTTCCATGGTTGACCGGTAATAACCCTGTCTGAGGATCTTCTGAGCCAGCATTACCCCGTTCATGTGCGCTTTGCACTCTCCTCTGTGGATGGCCTCCATCAGGCAGTTGGACTCTTCAACATTGACACATAGTTTGTGCATCCCCAAATGACCTCTCTTGTACAGTTTACCCCCGTAGATGATGAACTGAGTAGCCATTCTTCGAATTGCCATCTTATCTTTGGCATTTGCCCCTGGTGGATAAGCCTCCATTTCTAAGAATTTCCAAACATCGTAATACCAGGGGTTATTATATTATATCTCATCTATGGCAACAATCAGCTTGTAGGTCGGCACGAATTTCTGTTCAATGATGATTGGATGCATCCGGACTCCAAAATGGATGTCTATCATAGAAGATAGAGTTGCTAATGAATCAGCGAACTTGTTGTTCTCTCTTAATAGATGGGCGAAGTTCAGTTTTTCAAATTGAGGAATTAGAACATCTAAGGTCTGATGATAGATCTTCATCTTTTCTTCTTTAACTTTCCAATCTCCTTTAGCTTGAGACACAACAAGGTTCGAGTCCCCGATGACATCCAACCATTTTGCCCCTAGTTCAAGGGCGGCTTTGTATCCAACAATACATGCCTCACATGCTGCCTCATTGTTTGATAATTTGAACCGGAGTTTGAATGCTAAGGGTATGCAAGAATTGTCGGGTGCTATCAGCAACACCCCTATCCCATACCCGTACTGGTTTGATGCTCTATCAAAGTACATAGTCCAAGTTTCTTCTTCAACATTCAGAATGGCCTCATCTAGGAACAGATACTCTACTGCTTCATCTCCCTCCACTAGGTGATCGGCTAAGAACTCCGCTACCGCTCTACCCTTCACTGACTTGCGCATCATGTACTTCAGATCAAATTCGAAAAGCAGAAGCAACCAATGGGCTAGCCTACTCGTAAGTGCTGGTTTTTCGAAGAGATATTTGATGAGATCTAATCTCGAAACCAATATTACAGAGTGAGCTAACAGGTAGTGCCTTAACTTCCTGGTAGCCCATACCAAGGTCAGACAAGCCTTCTCCAGCGGAGTGTAGCGGGTCTCGTAGTCCAGCATTTTCTTGCTCAGGTAATAGATAGCTTTCTCTACTTTATCCTCAGACTCCTGCGCAAGCATACAGCCCATTGTCGTTTCGGTCACTGACAGGTACAAAATCAACGGTTTCCCCGGCTCAGGCGGTGACAACACAGGTGGGTTCTGTAAATATTGCTTGATCTGCTCGAAAGCTACTTGGCATCGGTCATCCCATTGAAACTTCTTTCCTTTCTTTAGAAGACCAAATAGTGGTTCACAAGTCAGGGTTAATTTTGCAATAAACCGTCTTATGAATTGCATTTTACCCAGAAAGCCTCGCACCTCCTTTTCAGTTCTTGGTGGTGGCATTTCTAAGATGGCCTTAATCTTGGAAGGATTGACCTCAATAACCCTTTGTATAATAAAAAACCCCAGCATTTTCCCTGCATGTAACACTGAAAGTACATTTTTGAGGATTTAACCGAAACCGATACTCTCTGATCCGTTGGAAAATTTTCTTTAAGGCGGTGTAGTGGCCCTCTATTTCTTTAGACTTGATAATCATGTCGTCCACGTACACTTCAACCTCTTTGTGGATCATATCGTGCAAGATTGTGGTTACAGCCCGTTGATATGTAGCCCCTGCATTCTTCAAACCGAACAGCATCACCCTATAACAGTAGGTTCCGCACGGGGTAGTGAAAGCAGTCTTCTTCCTGTCTTCGGGTGCCATCAAAATCTGGTTGTAACCTGAAAACCCATCCATAAATGAGAGCAATGCATGCCCCGCAGTGAAGTCCACCAATTCGTCGATATGCGATAGAGGAAAGTCATCCTTCGAATTGGCTTTGTTTAGATCTCTGAAGTCCACACATACCTGAATTCTGCCATCCTTCTTTGGCACCGGAACTATGTTGGCCAACCAAGTAGGGTATTTAGATACTAACAGGAACCCTACATCAATTTGCTTGGTGACCTCTTCTTTGATTTTCAGGGTCCAGTCCGGGCGGATCCTTCGGAGCTTTTGCTTAACAGGTCGGGCCTCTGGGTCAAGAGGGATCCGGTGGTGTACAATCTTAGGATCGATTCCAGGCATGTCTTCGTAGGACCACGCGAAAACATCTTTGAAATCTTTTAATAAAGCGACTATGCGCTCGCGTTCCTCAAAAGACAACGCAGACCCGATTTGGACCAGCCGCGGATCCTTCTCAGTACCAACACTAATTGAAGTGATTTTATCAACCAAAGGTTTTACAAACCCCTCCCGCTCTTGATCAATCAAACGTTGTAAAACCAGAGGAATTTCTTCCTCGTTGTTTTCATCAAAATTTTGAAAGTCCTGATTAATGCAATAAACTAAAGGCACAGAAAAGTACTCAAAAGCTACAACAGCATCATTCTCATTAGCAACTTCTAGATTGTCTGATTCTTCGGTTACAACAGACTCAAAGGAAAATAAAAATGACGACCTAGACAGGACAGTGGCATCCAGGTTATCACCCCCGGGAATACCGGACTCCGACTCGGATGAACCGGAATCTGATTTTGACTTCACAGACTCTGTGGAATCAGATTTAGGTTCACTACCTGACCCAGAACTGCTAGATAAAAAGCCCTCCTCATATTGCCAGACGAGGTAGGGTGCCATGGATGCATCGTGAATGCCAGAAGATGGGTCCGCAGCCGCTTCATCCCCGATCATGGAAACTGAGAAGTTATCCCCCAGGCACTTCGGTACAATCTAAGGATCTGAGAGGAAACAAGCTAGTGCTACCTCCATCTCAATTTCTGTGCTCTCGGACTCTTCATTCTTGCACTGCTCAGCCTCAACTAGTGGGTCTGTCTGCTCTTCGGCAACTTTATCCCCCGATAACTGAAGGTCAAAAAAGATTTCGAAGCCGAGCAAACGCTGCTTCTCTGAATTTAACCAGGGCTCCGGAAAAGTTGCAAAACGGGAAGTCTTCCTCCTCATGGAAAAAGCGTCTATTTAAGGTTCCTCGGATGGGTCTGTGCATCAACTCGTAGTGCTTCTTGGCTTGCTTTTCCTTGGATCTTCCGGCCATTTCTCTTCCTTTCCTCGCCCAATCCTCCTTGGTAGGTGAGTAACCTAAGCCAAAGGTATATGGGTTATGCGGTACTTCGGTCAATGTTGTGACGCCCTTCTGGCCACTTCGCCGCAATCCCATTCTGGGCATGTGTTGGAGCTTCTTCATGAGGTAGACATATTGTGCACTGACGTACAACCCCTCATCAACTGTCAGCAAGTCTTGTACTACCCGGGCCTCAGCCAAGGTGAATCTCGACAAAAATACATCTTCCGCGCCATGCTCAATCTCCAGAACTGGGGTAGAATCCTCTGGCGGCGGATATATTGAAGAGTTACCAAAAACTATCGCTACCCGTCTCTCATGGGGGTACTTCAACATCTGGTGTAAGGTGGAAGAAACAACCTTCACCTAGTGCAGCCATGGCCGCCCGAGGAGTAGATTGAAGGTGGCCGGGACATCCAAGACATGAAACTCGACATCCTGCTGCCCCAGGCCAACCTGAGCCATAATCCGTACGGTCCCCATCAGCTCCCGGCTGGTATTATCGTAGGCCGTATCACCTAGGCTGTTGGTACAAAATATGCAGGCTTTAACCCGATAGCATACATCGTTCTTGATGGACATACATTGATTGCAGATCCTGTGCCAACTAGGACCATTGGTATCCTTTTTTCTCTACACTCCATAGAGACATAGAGCGGCTTGTTATGATCAGAGCCCTCAGGCGGTAGTTCTTTGCCGATGAAGGTCAAGGTCGGAGAAGCTCCTCTTGGGAAAGCCAGCCCTGCCAACTGCTCAGCAGTTGTATCAATCGAAAGCTTGGCCCTATCCATGGCTGTAAGGACGGCTTGTCTGTGAACTCTCGAGGCCGTAAGCAGTCCCCAGATAGAGATGTCTGCTCGAATCTTCTTTAGCTGTTTCAATACAACCTCTTCCTCTAGCAGTTTTTCCTTCTGCTTTTCTGCTTCTTTGTCCTTCCTAGATGCCTCTGGCTGGTCTAAGTGTGGGGGCTTGAAATACCGCCCACTCCTAGTCATTTGGTCAACCTCCTCGACGTACCAGCTGTCATCTGGTTGGTTCTGCCCCCAATCTTCATCAGTGTGAGCAAGACGTAAGTCATCGTCTTCCCACCACATCGCATCGGCAACCGACAGACAGTTGTCCGGTTCCATTGTAGCTGTTCTTGTAGTCGCAATACATTCTGCCCCTCAGGTGCCTTGGCTTTTCTAGCCCTTTCATCGTTCTCAATCCTCTCTTGCTCAAACATCTTCAATGCAGTCTCCTGTTCGGTGTCTGCCATACACAAATTGCCCAAATCCTGAGCACAATTCTTTGCACCGGTGCTCTTCGGCAATTCTTTCTTGTTCTCGACGATTCCGGCCACTATAGATGTTCCAATTCAGATTGCCCCTATTTCGGCTTCGACTCCTCAGCAACATCTGGCTCGTCACTGAGCCACCCGGGAGCATTTGTCGCCCCATTCAGGTCGAACCAGTTGACACTCACATTCCCTGGATCCTGCAGATTAGCAATATCCTCCTCCAACTCTGCTAGGTCATCTAGCCCATGACTTGGCCCGTCTTCCCGAACCACACTGATCTCTGCCCTAACCGGCAACTCTACCCTCGGCTTAGCTTGGTCTGTTGATGTGATATAACCACTCAGGTTGTACGCAAAGCTCCCAGATCCCTCAAGGTTTGAATCAACACTCCCATTTGCCTCCAAAGTCAACCCAGTTCTGTCTTCGACAGTCACCACCACTGGCTCGAGTTGGGTTAGGGAGGTGCTCAACATGCACAAGCCTGTGCAATCTGGGATGAACACCTCAGGCTTGGGTAGGTGGGAGGGTGTGATTTATATGCTTGGGTCATATGGAATGGCCATGGTTTGGATTAGGTTAATGTGCTTGGGTGGTGGAGCTTGGTTATGTGGTGGGAGTGGGTTGGTAGTAACATTTGGTTTTTCTGGAGGTGCTATCACCTTGTTGTCAATGAGATCTTGAATCTCATGACGTAGTCGGAAGCAGAAGTCGATGTCGTGACCTTGCTGTTGGTGGAAGGCACAGTATTTGGTCGGGTCATGCTTTGAAGGGAGTGGATCGGGTAAAGGCCGTTGTTCTAATGGTTTCAGATGTCCTTTCCTGAGTAGGACCCCTACAGCTTTAGACAAAGGCATATAAATTGGGGTGAAAACCCTCTTGCCTCAGGGTGGATAGTTTGCTGGTTGAGAGGTGGTACTGGATGTGCTGGTGAAAGGCGTAGCTATTTTTGGGGTGGTGGTGGTGACCATGCCCACATAAGAAGTTCTTGCGGCTACACTACTACTGGTAACTGCATTCGAACCATGAGTAAACGCCTTATTGGGCTGCTCTCTCTCGTGGTCAATCAGACGTTGCTTCATAGCATCCTCAATCTGTATCCCAATCTCGTGTAAGTCCGCAAAGGTGGGGAGGGGTAAGACGATCATTTTCTACATCAGCTTGTGTTGGAGGTTGCACACAACCATCCTTATCTAATCCTTCTCCAATGGCCTGGTGGTCATCATGGAGGCCTTAGCCCTCCATCGAGTAACAAAATCAGAAAAGCCTTCCTTCGGCTCCTGGCTGGTTGTCTCGAGATCATGAGTCGTGACCTCGATTTGTGTATTGTATGAGTATTGAGCAACGAAGGCCTCGGCCATCTCCTCCCAGTTCCTTTTCACTAAGTCCACCAGCTTGGTGTACCAAATGACCCCAATACCCGACAGGGTCCGACCGAAGAGTGATAGTTTCTAGAGTCTCGTCAAGCCCATCAGGCGCAAAATATCCGAGAACAGGCTCAGATGAACCATAGGATTGCCCAAACTGTCAAAACGGTCTATGTAGGGCATCTTAAATCTGTCCGACAATGTCACCGCCGAGTCCGTGTAACCATCCTCTGTATCCGGGATCGAGTTAGTTCCCTGGGCCCGTTTGAACAACTTTTCAAACTTACTCATCTTCAGAGCGGTTGGATCCATCTCAGATTCAAACGGTGTATCCGTTAAGAAAGCCGGTGTCTTTGAAGTCTGTGGTAGAACTGGTGGCGGGACTGGCCCTGTTAGAACGTCCGTATCTTCTTGGACATTTGCAATATCCCTGAGTGTTGGAACTCTAGGTGGGGGCAAGCGTGAATGTGAAGAAGACACTCTGGCTTGTTGTGGTTGCTGTTGTTGTTGGAGCTTGGCAATCAGCTCTGCCTGTTGAGCTACTACTTCTGCCTGACGTGCAGTAACCTCGGCCTGGCAGGCAGCATCCCGCTGCATGGCTTGCATGGTCTCTCAGAGCTGACGCATCATATCTTCCATTTCGATTGTAAAGTGTAGATCTGACTGAACCGGTGTATCTCTCCCTACGGTAGAAACGAAAACGTAGGCCCGACTACACACTGGTGAGGTGGAGAATGTCCGCTGAACCAACAATTGTTATACTGATACACCCTGCCTAATTGCCCTTCGTCTAGTAACTGGGGGTAATGAAGCAAACACTGGTTGTCCGTCAGTTAGATCGTCATATCGGTGAAGCCTTTTACCTCTAACCGAGAGTGCTTTAGGGGAAACTGCCTTTTCGGAAGTGTAGACCGCCCGAACTCTCTCCGCGCAGCCCCCCTTTCGGAGAGGGCGCGAATTGGGTTCTAGCTACTACAGTTCGGACTCTTGTCACAGTTCTGAATCTAATCTCACAAAGTGCAATGTAAGATTGATAAATCACCAAAGAGTCCAAATCCAGCAAATCGTTTTGGAAAATCGATTTTAATCAAGAAGTGCCAAACATGGACTACTTTGCCAGATTACAGAGTCGCCACCTAAATATTTTATTTTGGAAAATTTAGGAAACCCTGACTCATACCTAAGGTCATGTGTCCATCATCACCAAAGTTGCCCCGGCTTGGGAACTTGGGTTAGGGGGGGAAGGTCATGAAATGAGCACCCCTGCTCGCCTGATCAAAGGATCGGCCTCTACTAACATGATATGTTGTTTTTATAAACACATGTGTTCTTATTCCAGTTATTTAGCTAACTTACTATGTGATGCGCACAACATACAAGTATAGACTAAATCGCTCGATTTGGAACAAAACATCTCATGTTTGTTTTCGAAAATGGTTTGAAAGTGCTACTTGCAAGTAGGCTAAAGCGTGGATTTGCCACTTTCAAGTGAGCTTAAAACAACATGATTTTGCCACCTCAAGTGGGCTTAAGACTCACATTTGATGAATTGTTTCAATTCAAGTAATAAAGCCTTCATTCACAGGCATTCATGCAGTTAAACACTTAAGCAGTTAGCCTCATGGCAAGCATACTATCATGGCAGTCACTTACACGCATGCAAGGATGCTAAAGCATAAACACTCATAGTGTACTCCGAGCCAAAACAGAAGCTAGTTAGTAATCATGCACGATCCTAGCTATGTCAACAATGCCTAATGCAACACATGCAAAATGCAACTAAGTAGGCTCGACTATCTACGATGGCATATGAATGCAACAATTGATACCTGTATTCAAATAAGTATTGAAATGCGATACAGTTTGAATGATGCGTCGAGCCCGGTGCATGCAAGACGGATGAATGATGCACGCATGCAAGCATAAGGATGCTAATTGAAATATGTCCTAAAACTAACCATCAAAAGCTGATAAGTAAAAGGGAGAAAGACGTAGGGTTGGAAGACATTCACACTCACACGCACACTTATTACAACATTTGTCCTCTCGACGGAGGGTCCAAATAAATAAACTAACAAGCTATGCTAAGTTACTTATTACAAACCAACTAATTAACTAACTATTCTAGCTAATTAATTATTACAAACCGATTTGAATAACTAGCTACACTAATGTTAATTAGAATATTACAAAATGAACTAAGCTAAATTAATTACAACACATGTAATGAACTACAACTAGCTAACAAAGCAATAAAAAAGGCCTTGTGGGCGAGGGACGTGCATGCTTGGTCGGCTTCCTCCCGGAAATCCACTACCGTGCCTCATGATGCATCTATTTGCACTCTTTTGGACTTCTGAAAATTATGCCAACTTCCAGATTGCTTTTGACCCATCTCAGGAACATGATGAGGAATGATCGGCTAGAGATTGTGGCCATCGGCCAGAGTCGATGGCCATCGACCACTTCTGATAGCCGATCGGCAGCCTTGGTGGTCGGTCGGCAGCTTTGATGGCCGTTTGGCTACTGCTTCTTGCAATTTCTCCTTTTGCTGTAACAAAGCACAAATAGAGGCATGGCAGTGTATTCGCAAGGCAATGTGTGCAACCACACTCTGTATCATGTCTCAAGCTCAAAGGAGTGTAGTGCCCGGCTCTCAAGCCACCAATCACGCATTTCGATGCATGATGGCCAAAGAGTCAAGCTTGCACAATGTTGATGAATGCACAAATAACACATAGGACTCGAGAGGCCTCCACCCTATCATGCATAATCAAGGGGGACGGCGACAAAGAAATGAGGCACGTTTCATCACTTCAAGTATGAAACGCCCCTCGTTTCTTGTGTTTGGATTAACATCCAATCCAAACACAATGCAATGGAACACACATGCAAACAACATGCTTATCTATCAATGCTAGAGTGGTATGCACAAGGATCTATCATGCAAGCAATGCATGCACAACATACTAGAACACTTAAGCATTGAACACTAGTGAAGGATACAACACTAGGACCATGCAACACAATGCTTAGTGGACTAAACCAACACCAAACATACCTCATGCATGACAAAACAGTGGCCAAAATGATCTGAAATGATAGCATGAATGGCAAGAGAATGATGCTCATGCATTGGCTCACAAACAAGGCATAAAGGTGCAACTCTCAAGAGCACATAAAGAGTGAAAAACATGGAAGTGTGGCAACACTATATGCTCTGAAATAGCATGCCAAATGATGCCAAAACATGCGAATACCCCAAGCCAAGCATGCAAGATACCTCAAAACTCAAAGCTATTCATGGCTATGGCACTACAAGCATGCATAACAAGCACCATACGACCAAAAAGCCTCAAAACAAAACTAAAGCATCTTAAAACATGAGTAAAAACTTGCTGGAGTGGAGCCAAAACATGCTAGATTAATGGGCCAAAACAACAAGTATAGTAGGCTAGTGAGCAAGGTTTACACTACAAGTGTAAGAAGCATGCAAGAGGTGGCTCTACCAACCAAAATCAGAGTTACAACATGCCAAAATAACACCAAAAACATGCTTGAACTAAGCTAATTCGAACCACAAAAGCATGCTACTTTGCAAGGCTACAAGTAGGATTAAACTACAAGTACAAGAAGCATGTAAGTAGCAACCAAACTAACCCAAAACGGAGTTATATCATGTTAGAATAAGGCCTAAAACATGCTAAGATACAGCCTTATGAAGGTAGAAAAGCATGCCAAAGTGTTAAGCCAACAACACATGTGTAGACCGCTCGAACTCCGCTCCGTGCGCGAGGGCGCGAATCGTGGTTGTAGCTACTACAGTTCGGACTCCTGTCACGGTTCTGAATCTAATCTCACAGAGTGCAATGTAGGACTGATAAATCACCAAAGAGTCTAAATTCGGAAAATCATTTTGGAAAATCGATTTTAATCAAGAAGTGCCAAACATGGACTGCTTTGCTAGGTTTCAGAGTCGCCACCTAAATATTTTGTTTTGGGGAAATTTAGGAAACCTTGACTTGTGCCTAAGACCACGTGTCCGCCATCACCAAAGTTGCCTCGGCTTAGCAACTTGGGTACGAGAGGGGAAGGTCCTGAAATGAGCAACCCCACTCGCCCGATCAAAGGATCGGCCTCTACTAATCATGACATGTTGTTTTTATAAACACATGTGTTCTTATTCCGGTTATTAATCTAGAATTTACTATGTGATGCGCATAGCATATAAGTATAGACTAAGTCAGTCAATTTGGAACAAAACATCTCATGCTTGTTTTTCGAAAATGGTTTGAAGATGCTACTCGCAAGTAGGCTTAAAGCGCGGATTTGCCACCAAACAAGGTGGGCTTAAAACATGATTTTGCCACTTCAAGTGGGCTTAAAACTCACATTTCGATGAGTTGTTCCAATCCAAGCAATGAAGCCTTCATCCACAGGCATTAATGCAGTTATAGCAGTTAAGCACATAGCTTCATGGCAAGCATGCTAAACATGGCAACACTTACACGCATGCAAGGATGCTAAAGCATAAACACTTACCTAGTACTCCAAGCCAAAAAAGAGGCTAGTTAGTAATCAATGCATGATCCTAGCTATGTGAAGAATGTCTAATGCAACACATGCAAAAATGCAACTAAGATAGGCTCGGCTATTCTATGATGTCATGTGAATGCAACTAGATAACATGTATTTAAATTGGTATTGAAATACAATGCAATTACTATGATGCGCCGAGCCCGGTACATGCAAGACAGATGAATGATTGCAAACATGTGAGCATAAGTATGCTAATTGAAACATATCCTAAAACTAACCATCGAAAGTAGGTAAGTAAAAGGGAGAAAGAAATGGAGGTTGAAAGACATGCATCACACACACACACGGTTATTACAATAGTTGTGCCCTCTCGACGGAGGGTCCGAAAGAATAAGCTATGCTAGCTATACTAAGCTAATTAAGCTAATTATTTCAAAACGGAACTAATTAACTAGTCCTAGTTAACTAATTAGTTATTACAACACAAATGAATAGCTAAGTACATTAACTACTTAAGTACAAAACCAAAGCATTAGTTAGCTAAGCCAAGCAGCTAAGTAAAGTAGTAAAGAGATGCCCTCAGGGCGAGAACTGCATGGATGCTCGGTCCCCTTGTTCAGAAATCCATCGCGATGCCCCAACTTGCTTCTGTTTGCAATTGTTCTCAGAACTCTGCACAAAGCTCCAGATAGCTTCTACTCCATCTTGGGAACCTGCAGGAGCATTGCCGACCACTTATTGGTGGTGTAGACCACCTACCGAGCACTTACCTTTGCTGTAGAGCAGAAAAAGTGGTCGGCCTGCCACTTTTACTAGTCTGCCGACTAGAAAATTCTGCACACTTCCAGTTTGTTGCAATAGAGAACAAGAAGGGGCATGGAAATGTATTTGCAAGATGTGTGTGCACAACCACCCTCCCTATCACTTCTTAGGTTCATGGGAGTGCGGTTCTCGGCTCTCGGGCCACCAACCGCGCAACACAATGCACGATGGCCGAGAAGCCAAGATTGCACAATCAATGTGAATGAATGCAGAAAGAAAACATAAGGGCCTTAACCTCTATCATGCATGATCAAGAGGGTCGGCGACCGCACGTTTCATTGCTTCAAGTATGAAACATCTCTCGTTTCTTGTGTTTGGATTAACAGCCAATCCAAACACAATGCAATGCAACTTAAGCATGCCAAACACAATGCAATGCAACATAAGCATGTCAAAACAAAGTCCTTAAGCATTGAGGCACACAACACTAAGGCTATCTAATGCAAGGCACAATGGACTAAACAAACCCCAAATAGACTTCAAGTATGCCAAGACAATGGCCAAAACACTCTTATAAGATGGCATGAAAGGCTAGAAAATGCATGCTCATGCATCGGCCCATCAACTAGGCATAAGAGCACAACTCTCAAAACTGCTCAAGGAGTGACAAATGTAAGAGTGTAGCCACATTATAAGCACTGAAATCATGTATGAAATGATGCCAAATCATTCAAACAATATAAGCATAGCATGCTAGGAGGCCTAAGGCACAAAGCCACCAAGGAGGACTACACAAGAAGCATGCAAAATATGGCACAAATGAATGAACTAGCCATAGACAGAGCTCAAATAGGTCAAATTAAAGACCAAAACATGCTGAGATGGGAGCTCAAAAGTCTAGACATGCATGCATACGCATTGGTCCACAAACAAGGCAATAATGCACAACCCTTAAAGGCACTCAAAGAGTGAAAGAAGTGGGAGCATGGCAATGCTATATGCTTTGAAATAACATGGTAAATGATGCCAAATCATGTACATGTCACAAATGAAGGATGCTATGGTGCTCAAAACTTGAAACTAGCATAGGCACTTGCACTACAGCTATGCAACACAAGAACCATATGGCCAAGACAACCCAAAACAGTCCTAAAGCATGCCAGAATGAGGCTAAAACATGCATGGAGCAAAGCCAAAACAAGCTAGCATGAAGGGCCAAAACATGGAGCAAGCAAGGGCAATAAGGAGGATCACACTACACCCACCAAAACCAAGCATGAGATAGCTTCACCAGCAAAAATCAGAGTTGTATCATGGTAAAATAGCACCAAAAATGCACTGATATGGCAGCCCAAAAGCCTAGGTAAGATGGCATACACAACGGCTCATACTTAAGGCATAAAGCACAACCTTTCCAAAGCATTGAATGAGTGAAAGATGTGAGGACATGTCAGTGAAACATGCTCTGAAATCACATACTAAATGATGCCAAATCATGCAAATAGCCCAAGCAGTGCATGCTAGTGACTTGGAAACTCAAGGCTAGTGAGCTAGAATGCACTATGGCTATACAAAGCAAGGCATGCATGACCAAAACAACATAAAAACAAAGCTCAAGCACGGTAAAACATGACCAAAAGATTGATGGAGTTGAGCCCAAGACAAGCTAGAATGATGGTCAAAAGCAAGATACATGTTAAGCTAGTGAATGGAAATGCACTACAAGTGCAAGGAGCATGCAAAAGGCTATCAAACCAAACCAAAGCAGAGCTAAGGCATGGAAAAAAAACACCAAAACCATGCTGAGATATGGCCAAAATGGGCTAGCAAGACATGCTAAAACATAAGGCATACAAGGCCAGTTTGTGAGGATTACACTACAATTGTAAATAGCATGCAAAGGGTGACCAAACCAAGCCAAAATAGAGGTATGCCATACTGAAATAAGGCCAAAAATAGGCTGAGATGGAGCCAACATATGCTAGATAAACATGCTCAAACATGAGGCCAACAAAGCATGCAACCAAGGTACAAGGAGAGGGGATGACCCCCTCTCCTATTTGGGACCTCAAAACACCCTTGCCACCACTGAAATTCCTCTGAGTTTCAGTGGTGAGAAGGCCCAAAAGAGGTGGTCCCAATGGCTTTAAAAGATAGCTCAAAACAAGGCAAAATAAGGCACCAGGGGCGGTAGACCACCCCCAACACAAACAAAGCCTTAAACAAACATAACAAACACTTGAAAATGAAGCTTTTTATAGTTGAGAGTCATGCCAAAATAAGCTTACAAAGATGGCTAAAAGTGTGACCAAAACAAAGATGAAAAAGGGAAAAAGGGCTTACCCTTGAAGCACTACAACAATAGCACCTTCTCCAGCCCAAAACCAGCTTTTATGACCCAAGTACCACCTCCAAGAATCTCAGCTCAGAGATGGTGGTGTGTGGCTAGGAGTTGTAGTGCAAAAGTGAAGAAACAACACACTTTAAGGCACAAATATATATATATATATATAGAGGAATATAGAGAGGGAGATATATGCATAGCTCTAATGGAACTTTTCTGAACCTAGAAAAGGAAGAGAGAGCCTCCCTCTTATAGAACTCCAAGCTTCAAGCTTCTTGGAGACGCTAGAAGCTTGGTTATATCACTCCATACACGTGTATGGAGGATGCAATCCGTGCTCTCCAACTGGCACAACTGGCATCCACAAACTCTGTATAAAATGTAGGAAAGCTGCCGACCACTTGAAGTGGCTGGCTAGCTACATGCACTGGTCGGTCGACCCGTGAAAGTGGTCTCCCAGAATGAAAAGTGGTCGGCCAAGGGGAGGAGTGGTCTGTATACAAAAAGCAAGGTGGTGGCAACATGGCCAACCACTTTTGGTGGTCCAAAGACCACCAAGGCCAGTTGGCCGACCAGAAAACTGGCTGGCGGGGGAGAAAAGTGGTTTTCAGGGAGAGAAACTGGTCTACCACCCCTGTTCCACCCTCTAAGCAAGGAAAACATGGTTTGTGCCAAAAACAAACCGAAAAGGATGAAAGACGAAAGTCTGCGGGGCATGGCGCGCAGCTGGAGGCTCGAAAACTGGTCTACAGGCACGAAAAGTGGTCCATGACCACAAAACGTGGTCTCTCAGACCTCACTGTCCCTCTAGGCAAAGGCAACAAGGCATGGTTCGAAAACCAAGCCAAGAGGAGAACGTTAAGCGGTCCCGAGACAAGGCGCACGGCCGAAGGCTCCGGAAATTGGAAGCAAGCCTACAAGAGGGAAAAGTGGTCTGCAGACCTCTCTCTCCCTCCAGGGAAGGGAAAACAAGGTTTGGTTCGAAACCAAACCAAGAGGGAAGCAAGACAAGGCGCTTGGCCAAAGGCTCCAGAAACCAGAAACTAGCCTACAAGAGGGAAAAGTGGTCTACGACCACAAAAAGTGGTCTACAGACCCTTTTCTCCCTTTAGGCAAGGTTAACAAGGCTTGGTCCACAAACCGAGCCAAAACACAAAGAGTTCAGAGGCCCGGAGGCAAGGCACTCAGCCGAAAACTCTGGAAACCCGAAACGAGCACAAACATGCGCAATCACCGCGTGCTCAAACAATGACGTCTGAGTCTTAAGGTCGGTCAAAAATGCGGTGTCTACAACATGCAAACAAAACACAAGAGGGGGAAACCACCCACATCCATTTTGGGTCTCAAAACCCACTTTCCACCACTGAAATTCCTCTGGAATTCAGTGGTTAAAAGACCAAAACATGGTGGTTTGAAAGTTCTTAAGAGATAGAACAAAGCAAAGGAGAATTAGCCACCAAAGGGGGTAAACCACCCCTAACTCAAACAAAGCCTCAAACAAACATTTCAAACACTTAAAAACAAGAGTTTTTACAGTTGAAAGTAAGGCCTAAAAGTGCATGCAAGGATGGCCAAATACTTTAGCAAAACAAGGCTTAAAGAGGGTAACTACTCACCCTTGAAGAACAACTTCAAAACCAGCAACTTCTGAGGCAAAACCCGGCCAAAATCACTCAAATGCAACCTCCAAGAACCTCAGCTCAAGAATGAAGGTTTTTCACTAGGTGCTTTAGTGCAAAAGTATGAAGAAAACTTACTGTAAGGCACAAACTAGTACAAATATAGGGAGAGAGAGAGAGGGATATGTTTAGCCCTAATCCAAAATTCTAAAACTCTGAAAGGGGAGAGGAGCCTCCCCTTACATAGAATCACAAGTCTCAAGCTTGTTTGACAAGCTAGAAGCTTGTTACAATCCCTTCATACACGTGTATGGAGGATGCCTTCTGTGCCCAACAGCTGGCACAACTGGCACCAAAATATTTGCAAAAGCAAAGAAAAGGGCCTGGACCAAAGAAAAATGGCTGACTGGCCATTAAAGGGGGTCGATCGGCCATCAGTGAGGCCGACTGGCCACCACTGATGGCCGATCGAAAGAGGGCACGACCGATGGGCACGGGGCCTGGCCGATGGTTTGTAGGGCTGGCCAACAGGCCACCCTCTTCCCTCAAAAACAAAGCCACAAGCTCTTGGTTCACAACCAAGCACAAAACAGACAACTTGAGAGGCTCCAAGACAAGGCGCACAATTGAGACCTTCAGGAACTCAAAACGAACACGAGCACGGATGATCATCGAGTGCTCAAATGATGACATCCAAGTCTTGAGGATGGTCAAAAAAGGGGTGTCTACAGTTGCCCCTCTTTGACAGAACTTGAAAGTCATGAGATGACATGAGTGAATGTCAAAGCCTAGAGTCGTCACATTTTTGTCAAGGCCGAAGACTTAGACAAACATACAAAATAACAATACAGATATGCGCCCGCGGGCTAGGGCAAAATGCAAATGACATGCACAATGCAGAACATAACTTATGATTATGCAAAGAGGGCTGTAAAGAAATATCATGCAATTGTTATGGAAAGAAATACTACAGCAAACTCGTAGATAAGCAAGTAAACATGAACGAAAGTACATCTCATGCAGGGGGGATGTAAGAAAATTATGCAATCTTCACTGCCCTCACACAGAAAAGACTAGAAGCGACTATCGGGAACACCCAAAGTCTGAAACGAAACAACTCAAACGCGTACCAAAAGCGAAAGGAAAAGGACATCCAAACATGTATCAAACGCGAGAGGAGAAAGGTGACCAAACGCGAGTCAAACGCGAAGGACAAAGATACGTCCAAACGAGTGTCAAACGCGAGAGGAGAAAGGTATGTCCAAACGCATGTCAAACACGAGAGAAGAAAGGTACGTCCAAACACATGTCAAACACAAGAGAAGAAAGGTACGTCCAAATGCATGTCAAATGCAAGAGGAGAAAGGTGCGTCCAAACGCATGTCAAAAGCGAGAGGAGAAAGGTACGTCCAAACGCATGTCAAATGCGAGAGGAGAAAGGTACGTCCAAACGCATGTCAAATGCGAGAGGAGAAAGGTATGTCCAAACGCTTGTCAAACGCGAGAGGAGAAAGATATGTCCAAACGCGTGTCAAACGTGAGAGGGGAAAGGTACATCCAAACGCCTATCAAACCCGAGAGGAGAAAGGTACGTCCAAATGTATGTCAAACGCGAGAGGAGAAAGGTACGTCCAAACGCATGTCAAACATGGGAGGAGAAATGTACGTCCAAACGCATGTCAAACTCCAGAGGAGAAAGATACGTCCAAACGCATGTCAAACGCGAGAGGAGAAAGATGCGTCCAAACGCATGTCAAACGCGAGAAGAGAAAGATACATCCAAACGCATGTCAAACGCGAGAGGAGAAAGCTACGTCCAAACGCATGTCAAATGCGAGAAGAGAAAGGTAACGAAGAGAGTTTGAGGGAATGAGAATGATCTCACCCAGAGTTCCTCTGACTGAAACAAATACAACATCGTCTGGTTGTGCCAGCTTCAAATGAACCGTACATACAATATCGTGCCTGCACAAAAAGAAACTTTGATAGGTACAATATAGTAGAAACACATGGTTGACGTTACAACAAGATATAACTTCAATACAAGATAAACATGTGCATATATGATGCAAACGAAAAGGTGCATAACAACGCAAGGGTGACGTTCATAACGATGCAACTGAAAAGTGCATAACAATGCAAATAAAACAGTGCATAACAATGCAAGTGGAAAGGTGCATAACAATGCAAGTGAAACAGAAATGGTGCATAACAATGCCGACTGAAAAGGTGCATAACAATGCAAGTGAGACGGTGCATAACAATGCAAGTGGAACGTGCATAAGAATGCAAGTGGAACATGCATAACAATGCAAGTGAAAAGGTGCATAATAATGCAAGTGAAATGGTGCATAACAATGCAAGTGGAACGTGCATAACAATGCAAATAAAATGGTGCATAACAATGCAAGTGAAACGGTGCATAACAATGCAAGTGGAACGTGCATAACAATGCAAGTGAAACGGTGCATAACAATAACAACCTTGCTTACATGACAAAATGCACTAACGCAGCACATTCAAAAGCGATTCATCGATCTTACGGTATACAAAAGGAGACAGAAAAGGATACACTTTGTTCGTACTGAGTGCCATGCACTGGAAACACAGTTCGGAGCTTCCACGAAAACTGCTTGAGCTCAAAGGTGTATTTTCTTGAACTTTGTTAAGAGATGAGGGTACAAATCAACAGAACAACCACAAACAAGGGTATTGGAGGTCCATCGGCCACAATAGGGAGCCATCGGCCACCAGATAAGTTAATTGGCCAACAATATGGCCGGCTGGCTAACAATTTGGCCGATCGGCTAAACATGGCAGATTCAGGGCAGTTTGGTCCATTTGCCTCGGGTCTTAAGTATGGGGTTTGAAACCCCACTTCTTCACTTCCTCAAGGCCGAAAAACATTTCTCCTTCCATTCTTGACCATTTCCCCCTTCCGATCCGCGCTTTTTATGAGTTTCCAAACCTCCCACAAACATTTGAATCGCAAAACCCTCATTGTTCTCAACATTTTAGACCGATTGAAAAGTGGTTTCGGTGCCTCTTTCTTGATTTCCTCATTTGGGGTTTGTTTCCTCCGAGTCACCCTTGATTTTTGTGCCCTCTTCCAAGCTTTGACCTTTTCTTCCATTTTTCACCCCTCGGAGTTGACTTTTTGTTGACTTTTGGCATTCTCACCTATTTTCCACATCTTCGACTATTTTCTCATTCTTCTTGAGATGGCAGATGACATTCCACATGATGGGGCTCCTGCGGGGATGGAGATGGATCCCTAGTTTGAGCCTTTGCCGCTCGGCATTCGACCCTTCGATCCAGCGTCTTATGACCCTGACGTACACGTGTTGCCCCTCGACGACATCTGCTAGTTCAGGAGATTCGCGCGAGGTGCACCAGAGGACCTCCTGCTACACAAGCCGAAGTTACACTTATCCTATGGCGCCGCTGAGGTATACTCTTTCTCTTTACTTTCTGCAATGTAGGTCATATGTCTTGGATAGCCAATATTGCTCTTCATCTAATTAGTCCAAACACACTTGCACCTCATATGCGTAGTTCATTCTGAGCACATTCATACATGATACTTCTGTCAACTCGAACATATGTACACACTGCATTTTTATCAATTCTGAACACATGTGTACACTGTATTCCTGACACTGCTTTGCATCGATTTATCTTGGACACAGGGAGATTCTCATGCCTTCCGGGGTTATGGGAACACCATTGCACGAGATTGGTACATGGAGCTACCCAATGATGTTCGCCACATCGTCGATGAGGCCAATTTTGGTGTATTCTGCATGGGACTCTTGCGCCTCATTGCAAGTCAGCCTCTTCTAGGCGCCTTAGTGGAGAGGTGGTGGGACACCACCAATTCCTTCCACCTTTCTACAACAAGGGAGATGACGATGACTCCCTTTAACTTCTCCATGCTCACCGGCGTAGGAGTAGGGGGGTGATCCGATCCATTTCGACATTGATATGGGCAAGTGGGATACTGCTCAGGTCTTTTTGCTAGGGGCTCGCCCACCTCTCTCCCAACCGGGAATGGTGCGATATTCGTGGTTCGCACACCAGTTCAGGGGGGAGACGCCGATGACCCGTGAGGAGGTCGAGCACTATGCCCGGGGGTTCTTCATGTTCTTGCTTGGCACTACTCTATTCGCTGACTGGGCAAACACTGTTGGCCTCTACATCTTGAGTGCACTGGTAGACTTGTCTCGCATCCGGCGCTATGACTAGGGTGGCACAGGCTTGGCCATATTGTATGGATATATGAGTTCTTCATCTCGCCGGAGCGGGCACCTGCTTGGAGGCTACTAGAAAGCGTGGAGGTACATCTTTCCGTTCTGCTTTATAGTCCTGCTTTACATTATCTATACACCACACACACTGTATAACATGCAATCTGCTTTACAATATGTAGACGTCCCCGAACACATCCCGGGGAAAGGAGTGCGAGTCCCCCCCCGTTCTGGTTCGATATTGGGTCTACTACAGTTCAAAGGACTCAAAATGTCACGATTCTTAATCTTGAACCAAATAGTCCAAATCTGGCAAATCGTTTTGAAGAAAAACAGATTTTTTGAAAAGTAGTGCCAAACATGGACTGCTTTGCCAGATTACAGAGTCGCCACCTAAATATTTTAAAATGGGAAATTTAGGAAACCCTGACTCGGTGCCGAAGGCCACATGTCCGTCATCACCAAAGTGGTCTTGGCTCGGGAGCTTGGGTACAATCGGGGAAGGTCAGCTATGAGCACCCCCTTTCGCCCGGTCCGAAGACCGGCCTCTACTAACCGTGATATCCGTTTTTGAAAACATTACATGCTCTTATTCCAATTATTAGCCTAGAATTACTATGTTATGCGCGCAGCAAACAAGTATAGACTAGATCGCCTAATTTGGAAATAAACATTGCATATCCGTTTTGTCTCGAAAAACGTGTTGTTTTCTTTTGCTACTCGCAAGTAGGCTAAAATGCGGATCTCAATGAGTTGTTCCAACTCAAGCAACCCAACCTTCACCCACAGGCATTCAAGCAGTTTATAACACATAAGCATTTAGCCGCATGGTAAACATACTGTCATGGCAACATTCACACGCATGTGGTATGCTAAAGCGTAAAATACTTACATTGTACTCCGTGCCAAAAACAACAACCCGGTTAGCAAACATGCATGACCTAGTTCATGTTAAGTGGCTAATGCAACACAGGCATAGATGCAATCTAGAGTAGGCTCGGCTAACCCTAAAATGGCATGTGAAATGCGCGAGTAGCACGTATTCAATTTGGAATGGAAAATTGCTATGCAGTTTGTATGATGTACCGAGCCCGGTGCATGTAAACAAATGCATGGATGCACGCATGCATTGCATAAAGTATGCTAAAATAAGTATGCCCTAATCTACCATCGAAAGCGGGTAAATAAAAGGGATAGAAAGAAATGGGGGTTTGGAAGACATACACCCACTCACACACACTTATTACAAATGCGCCCTCACTCGGAGGGACCAAAAGAATAATACAGATTAATTAACTACGCAAGCTAATTAATTATTACAAATTAACTAAATTAATTAAATAACATAATTAAACTAATTAAACAGTAATTTGCCTCGGGATGAGGGCAAAATGCAGCACTCGCTCGGGACTGGCTCGAAATCGTACTGTCATGCAAGTGTGCCTCTGTTTTCCCTGCTACCCTCCTCTGAAGGCTGCCAAAGTCCCAGGAGTGCCTCTCGAGAACCAGGAGTATCACCGATCAGTAGAACACCACCGGCACTGAATGAAGCTATCGGCTGCCAACTTACTGCCGGTCGGCACTAAACAGTGCCGGTCGGCACAAAATTCCTGTAAAACCTGCAACTCACAGCAGCAGAAGGCAACAACTTGCATGGCAATGTAATTCAAAGCATGTATGCACCAAACACACTCCTTATCATGTTTGTGACTCAAAGGAAGGTGTGCCTTGGTTCTCGGACCACCAATCACGCATTTCCATGCATGATGGCCCTAAGAACCAAGAGTGCAAATTTGATTTCAAATGCATCCAAATCACATAGGCACAAAAGGGTGCCAAACCTCTATCAAACTCACTTCAAGAGACTTGGCATGCATGTCAATGTGATGAAGCCCTAAGCATGTTAACTAGGCATGCAACATGGACTACGCAATGCATTTATGCAAGCATACAAACAAGCATATAAGGCAAGCATGCAAACCAATGAAATGATAGACTTAGACATGAATTAGGCAACTCAAAAAGGCCTAAAATCAGTAGCCAAAATGCCTACAATTGGGGACTAAACACACACACACACATGCACATGTTAAGGTACCAAACCCAAGGCATAAACAAGCAACATTCAAGCACACTTAAAGAGGCCAAACATGGACAACTAACATGCATTAAAGGCTCTGAAATTCATGCGAAAACATGGTGCTAAATCATGCAATGAAGCATGCCAAACAAAGCATGCAAATGGTCTTAGGCTTAATGCAAGCCAATGGGGCATTGAACCATACCTATGCAAGGCAATTATGGCATGTACTTAACAACTCAAAAAAGATTTTTAGCATGTCAAAATAGGCCCAAAGGACCACTTAGATGGCATCTAAGAAGCTTGAATCCAAAGGCATGCGATAAGGCCTAAACATGGAGCATTTAGCACATACTCTTAAAGTATTAAAGAGGCATGCAAGGCAATCAAACAAGCACATCATAAGGTCTGAAATGGCATGTTAGATGGTTTCAAATCATTGAAAATGAAGTAAGCAAGTCATGCTACACTCACATGCTCTCGAGGCCAACAAGCCAAATGCAAAGGAGCTATGTAATGCATGATGAGATCGACCCAAATGGCTATGGACAGAGCTAGAGCATGGCAAAATGAGCATACAAGCTTCATGGATCTAGGCCTAAAACATGCTAGAAATAGAGGCACACTTCCTAGACATGTTAAGGCAATAAGAGGCTTTACAAGGCAACTATGCTAAGCATGCATAAGGGACCTAAACCAACTTAAAATCATGTTATAATATGACAATATAAGCATGAAAAATAAGTCAAACATGCTCAACACACACTCAAGCATGAAGCTCCATAAGGAAGCAAAGTTTGTCCTTTTCAAGGACACCCAGGAGAGGGGGTGACCCTCCCCTTCTTGAGACTTCAAGGCATGCTCTTCACCACTGAAATCCCTCAAGATTTCAGTGGTGAAGAGATCCTATCACCAAAATCTCGGATCTCTCACAAAATAGCACAAAAAGTGACCTTTTCAAGGCCTAAGGGTGGTCAAACCTACCCAAACCACTAAACACTCTTAATATACAACAAAGAGGGTTAAAAAACAAAACTTTTATGTGCCAAACACTAAGTCCAAAAACTATTTTAAAGCAAGCAAAAATAGATTGCAAGAATGGGATAAAAAGAGGGTATAGTGTCTTACCCTTGAAGCCTCTTCAACAAAGATGATGTGTTGGCTTCCTTGAGTACCAAACCAGCTCCAAAGCTTCAAAACAGACCTCTGGACCCTCAAGAACCAAAGGAAGGTGAAACACTAGGTGCTTGTGTGCAAAAGTGTGAACTAAAGCACCTAGTGTACTAAATAAGCAAGAAAGGAGAGAGATAAGATAGATATATGATCTAACCTAAAACCAGAGCTTGGTCTCTCTCTAAATTGGCTGAAACCTCTCAAGAATTCCAACCCTTGAGCCAAGAAGAAGAGCCTTCCTCTTATAGAACTTGTAAGACTTACAAGCTAAGCAACTAAGGGCTCATCCCTCCATACACGTGTATGGAGGGGAAACAAGAGCCAAACTGCTGTCTAAAAATATCTCATAAAGCAGCTGTAAAGTGGTCGGCAGGGCAAAATGGTAATTTTGCCAAAAGGAGTGCCGACTGGCACAAAATAGTGCCGACCGGCACAATATAGTGCCGGTGGAAACACCAGCCAGCCGGTGGCCTCTAGCCACAGCCGGTGGTATGTGGGGATGCCTCAGAAGGCATTCCCTGCCCCTCAAAGGCAAAACACAAGTGTTTGGTGTAAAACCAAACACAAAACAGTCAAGTTCGGAGGTCCTGAGGCATGGCGCGCGAGCCGAGAACTCCGGGAACTCCCAACGAACGCGGACATGGATAATCACCGAGTGTTCAAGCGGTGACGTCCAAGTCTTGAGGACGGTCAAAAATGGGGTGTCTCTGATTTGCCCTCTTGTGAGAACTCGAAAGTCATAACAATGACGAGAGTGAATGTCAAAGCCTAGAGACGACCCATTTTTGACAAGGCCGAAGACTTGGACAAACAAAACACAGATGAATAAATGGTTGTGCCCGCAGGCTGCCTACGTATCCCTTTGCAAGGAATCAAACCAGCGTAGTTCAGGGGCAGTATGCAAAGTGATGCACAATGCAAGTGCATAACTTATGATCATGCAAAGAGAGCTGTGATGAAGCAATTATGCAAAATAAATGCAACATTTTATGCGAATGCTATGCCAGCAAGTAGACATGAACCGAGCTACATCTCATGCAGGAAGGATGTAAGAGAATTATGCAATTCTCACGAACATGTGCGTTAGATACACAGAAGTGAACGAAGTGTGATAGATACACTAAGTGGACAAACATGTGTGATGGATACACAAAAGTGAAGAGAGTGTGATGGATACACTATATGAATAAAGTGTGGTTGATACACTAAGTGAAGCAAAGTGTGACAGATACGCAAAGCAAAACGAGTGTGATGGATACACTAAGCAAATATGTGATAGATATACTAAGCAAATGTGTGTGGTGGATATGCAAAGGGAGCATGTGATAGATACAAAAAGTGAATGTGTGTGGTAGATACACAAAGTGAGCGTGTGATTGATACACCAAAAGCGAACACAGAGTGTGATAGATGCACTTAGTGAACAGAGTGTGATTGATACACTAAAAGTGAACACAAAGTGTGATAGATGCACTTAGTGAACAAGTATGATGGATATACTAAATGTGAACACGAAGTGTGATAGATGCACTCAGTGAACAAGTATGATGGATATACTGAATGTGAACACGAAGTGTGATAGATGCACTTAGTGAACAGGAGTATGATTGATATACTAAAGGTGAACACGAAGTGTGATAGATGCACTTAGTGAACAAGTATGATGGATATACTAGAGGTGAACACGAAGTGTGATAGATGCACTTAGTGAACAAGTATGATTGATATACTAAAGGTGAACACGAAGTGTGATAGATACATAAAATGAAAGTGTGATTGATACACTAAGTGAAAGAAAGTGTGATTGATACACGAAATGTAATGAAGTGTGTGGTTGATACACTAAATGAAATGGAGTGTGTGATTGATACACTGAACGCAATGAAGTGTGTGATTGATACACTTGCAATAAAGTGTGTGATTGATACACTGAACGCAATAAAGTGTGTGATTGATACACTAAAATGAGAATGGGTGTGATAGATACCTAAAATGAGAATGTGTGTGATTAATACACAAAATGAGAGAAGTGTGATTGATACACTGAGTGAACATGTGATAGATACATGAGGCAAACGAAAGTAAATGAGGTGTGATGGATACACTAAAGTAAACACGTGATACGAAGAGAAGAATGGTGTGATAGATACACAAAGTGAATGAAGTGTGATTGATACACCAAGTAAAGAGAGTGTGATTGATACACTAAATGAGAATGAAGTGAGAAAAGTGTGATTGATACACTATAGCAAATAAAGCGTGTTAGATACACTGAGTGAAGCCAATGAATGTGTGTGATAGATACACAAAGTGAATGAAATGTGATTGATACACTAAGGCAAATAAGAGTGTAATTGATACACTAAGTGAGTGAAGTGTGATTGATACACTAAGGCAAATAAGAGTGTGATTGATACACTAAGTGAGTGAAGTGTGATTGATACACTAAGGCAGATAAGAGTGTGATTGATACACTAAGGCAAATAAGAGTGTGATTGATACACTAAGTGAGTGAAGTGTGATTGATACACTAAGGCAAATAAGAGTGTGATTGATACACTAAGTGAGTGAAGTGTGATTGATACACTAAGGAAAATAAGAGTGTGATTGATACACTAAGTGAGTGAAGTGTGATTGATACACTAAGGCAAATAAGAGTGTGATTGATACACTAAGTGAATGATCTTGAGCTTGAGGTAGAGGCATACTCATACTTCAGAGTATTGACAAGGCCTGACGAGGTGCATACGGAATGCAATCTTGGAGCTTACTGAAGTTGGAACAAACTCAGATGACCGACATTTTCTTCTTTTGCTTTTGCTTTGCAATCCGAAACCATATAGCTTCAGATAGGTCCTGGTTTTGCTGTTCACACTTATCGGGGGTTGAACCCTGTGGTTTTATGAAAGAACAAATTCTGTTTTGCACAAATGTGGAGAATGGCACGGCACTCTGAGCACAAGATGATTTGATTTTTTTTTTTAAATTAAGAAATGAGTTCTTAGAGGGTATTGAGCCTCTGTTGAACACTGTGAAAAAGACTCAACAAACAAAAACAAGGGTAAACAACCTAAACACATCTATTGACATTCGAAACGACTCAAAACAAGGATCGAAACAGACAAAATAAAACACAAGACTCAAATGTGCACAGGGAGGCTGTTTCACCGGGGATTACTTTCCACCCTTTATCCTGTGAGATTCTCACATCACTCGGCCCTCAAGCTCTGTTTTTCTGAAAAAGCCCTTTTCTCACTTTTTCTCTCAACGCACATCTCTCTATTCTTCAATCTCTCAATTTTTTATCCCTTCCCAGAGTGGTTGGTAGATAGACAAGAAGTTGCGGGCTCTTGTCCCTAGCATTCTGCTAGATTCTTTTTCTTCACAGAGCGTTGAACTTTCCCCTGAGAGAGGTTGTGCCTGGCGGGTGTGTAGCAAATCTGCAGCTAACATCGGTTGATGATGCCTTGCCGAGGAGTTTGGACGTGGTTAGATCTGTCCAGATGAGGAAGTGGAACATCTCGCCCCATTCCAATTTATGCTTCGCGCATGTCTTGATACCTCGCTGCTTGGAGGACAAGAGAGTTTTTAACCCTTTTTGCTAACTTTAGTTGTGCCATCTTCTGGCAGGTAGAGTGCCTTTCTTGGCAAGTATGTTGAAAATGGGGGAAAGACAGGAAGCCTGACTCAACTGTGCCCCTAGTTCATCATTTCGACCATTTTTTGTTTTAAAACAATTTTGACCAACATGAAAGTTAGATTAACATGCTTATTCGATTTTTGATTTGAAATCATGCAAGTCAGGTTGTAAGCACTGAAAATTTTCCTTTTTTTGGGTCCAAGAAAATGGTCGATTTTGGAAAAAATGGAATGATTTTTGAGAGAATAGTCAACCTCGGTAAAAATTCTCAAAAAGCTGTTTTTTGCAAGCGGCCTTTGCTCAACAAGCGAGGAACCGACTCTTTGAGATGCATAACCTCGGACCCATAGCAATGGAAAATTGCCCTTGTCTAAAGGACCTTTGCATAGCAGCGGAAAGTTGCCTTGTTTGAAATGACACCGCGATGCTTTGAATGGCAGCGGAAAGTTGCCCTTGTTTGGACGATGTCGACACATTGTAGTCGATCCTCGAGCGAACACGACCAGACTCTCGGATACTGAGAAGGCAAAGATGATCAAAAACCATCACATGGACATAGTCGAATTTGAAGTGTTTCAGGGCTGGACTTCATAATGAAGTTGCCTACGTATCCCAAACATGGGAATCAAGCCTTACGTAGTTCGGGGTTAAGGTACACTCGGGTATTTAACCTTTCCTTTTTATGCTCTAATTTTTGCCAAGGCGCCTATTGCAGGTTTTCGACCTTGCGAGCTTTGTTCTTCTTTCTTTTCTTTTTTTTCTATTCTTTTCTTTCCTTTTTCTTCTTCTGCTTTTTTTTTGCATTTTTCTTTTCTTTTCCTTTTGCATTTTTGTATCTTTGAATTTTTTTCTTTTTTCTTTTTTTTTTCTTTGCTCTAACTTTTGCACAGGTCGCCCTTAGGGTTTTAAATGCCCCGAGCCTCTCAAAGGGTAAAAGTGTAGCTTTGTCCATGCCAAGTGTTTTTAGGGTATTGATGCGATCCGTATCGGGAGTGGGTATCGATTCATGAAGGACTCATCTTGGCTCTTGAGCATATTTGACATCTTGCCCCTAGTTCGAGGGGTTTTGATTTAACTTCATAAGCCTCTCTTGATGACATCTAATCTTCTTGATTTGACTTTCTTGCCTCTTGTTAGAAATTGCTTTGAATCGGTCTCACAGGCCTCACGTTGTAGTTAACCGTTGAACATTACGAGTTTGAGTCAAGGTTGAAAATGAGGTCGAGTCTCGAGAAGTGAGGCGATCTAGGCTACACAATCTCAAGAGCGATTCCACACATGTCTTGAGGACCGCATAAAACATTTTTGAAAGTTTTTAAGAAAGCGACAAATCGCTTCATGGCTGAAGACGATGTAGGGCCAATCTGGATCAAAGCTAGGGTCCTTCTCGTACTCACACTAACAAGCATGATTTCATTCATTAAGGGCTTATGCGCCTCTCTTTCTCTCAATTTGATCAAAGTTTTGCAAATCGAGGAATTCCTCCTCTTTGTTTTCACCGCAATGTTCAAAAAGGTTTTGAAAAACTTAGGTCATTACAATGACTTCAAGGCCTGAGAAAAAGCGAGTTCTTAGTCAAATCTGCCATCTCATTTAGAATTTACGGCACAACGGCTGCAATGAAGCAAACACAAGAGTGTGAAAATCACTTCTTTGTTCCATTCAAAATCTGTTGGCATAAGCGGCTCCTGGCGAAAGCAGACTCAAAACAAAATGAAAAGACAGACGCAAAACAAGCAAGTGATGTCTGAGGTAACTTCCCCGAAATCACCCGACTCTGACAAAACAGGACTGACTCGATACAACAAGACAGACCCTTAATCAAAAGGACTAACTCCAGACAATGAGACAGACTCAAAACAAAACAATAGAACTGGCTCAATACCCAAGTCAGAAAGTACAAAACTAGCATTTGCAAATGCTCAAAGCAGTGCATGCCAAACGCCACATCTGGAGTAAACTGAGTGTTGCCTGCAGGTGGTTCATCCCCTGATCATATCGTATTATCCCCCAAGTTCACTGAACCAGTGACGATAGACCTTACTGAGCTGGTGCGGTGATGATGTTGTTGTCAAACAAATCTTGTACATCATGGCGCAGACGAAAGCAGCTATCGGTCTCATGACGGTTTGTTGATGGTACGCCTGATGCTTAGTTCGGTCATGTTTTGGAGGAGAGGATCGGTAAAGGCCGTTGTTCCAATGGTTTGAGATGTCCTTTCGGATTAAGACCTCTAGAGCCTTTGACAAAGGCATATGAAGTGGGGTGAAAACCCTCTTGACTCGAGGTGGATATTTGGTTTTTGTGAGCCTTCCGGGCCTTGCCGGTGAATGGCGTAGCTTTTGTGATGTGGTGTTGGTGACCATGCCCACTTGAAGATCTTGCAGTTGCATCACCATGGTGGTCACATTGAGCTGAACGCCCTCTGGCTGCTCCTTCTCTCTGGTCAATGAGGCCTGCTTTATAGCATCCTCGATTTGTACCCCAATCTCATGGAGGTCTCAAAGGTGGGTAGGGGAGGATAATCATCTTCTGCATCGGCTGGGTTGAAGATTGCGCACAATCATCGTATCTGGTCCTTGTCGGCACGGTGGTCATCGAAGAAGCTTTGGCTCTCCAACGGGTTACAAAGTCGAGAAGCCCTCTTCGGCTCTTGCTGGTTGTCTCAAGATCACGGGTTGTGATCTCGTCTGTATTGTATGAATATTGTGCGGCGAAGGCCTCGGACATCTCCTCGGCTTCGTTTCACTTTGAGTCCTCTAATTTGGCATACCGGATGGCGCGATACCAGCGAGGTCTGCTAAGAGGAGAGCTTACGTAATCTTGTCAAGCCCATCGGACGAGAACATCTGAAAACAAACTCGGGTGGACCATGGGATCTCGACCGTCAAAAGCAGTCGATGTGAGGCATCTTGAACTGTCGGCAATGTCACGGTTGTGTCCGTGTATCCATCTTCAATGTCGGGGATGGTCTTGACTCACAGGATTTCTTGAACAACTTTTCAAGCTTGCTCAACCGATCTTTGTGGGATCCGTCTCGAACTCAAAGGAGAGTCCGTGGGTTGGTGGGTGTTTTTGATAAGCTGGGGTAAAATTAGAGGCGAGGCCCGGCCCTACTCTGTACCTTCTGGACATTTGGCATCTCCCAGTCTTTGGAGCTCCTCTTGGGGGAGAACTTGTTGTGAAGCGAGCCTTGCCGCTTTCTTTGTTTTGACAGTGATGAGCTCGGCCTTGAGCCATGATTCTGACTTCTTTGCTTAGAAAATTCGCTTGGCGGACAGCGTCTTGCTGCATGAGTTTCATACTTTCTTGGAGTTGACGCATCATCTCATCCATCCCTGCCATATTCTGACATTTGAATAGCGCTATGTCTATCCTTGTGAGAAAAACTGAGACCTCGGCCTGATTGTCCACTGATACGGTAGATAAGGGTCACTGATCTGGTAACTGCTGAATTGGTGATCCGTGCCTAACTGCCCCTTTTTTACTCTACCTCTAGCAAAGGAACACTGGTTGCCCTTGGGCTGAATCTCTGGCCTAACAAAGTCTATCAGCACTAGTCCAATGTGCAGGGATATGGACTTACGAAGCTATGATTAGGGACTACCTAGCAAAAGAAAACATATCGACATCTCGGTCAATTTCACTGGAATGGATATGAGCAAAATTTGATCATATTCTATTCTTGATCCTTTGTTCCTGAAATCATTGCACCAAATCTGAATCGATACATGAGATATAACTAATTCTCAAAATCGTCTTGGTGCCCTCGAGGATACCCAGACTGCAAGCTGGTATATGCATTCCTGGAGATACACTCTAAAAGCACATAGCAAGTAAATGAGAGCCAAAACACCCTATGTTGGGATAGGGTTTCCTGTCCTATTTTGTCGAGCTAGGGTTTCACTACGCCTGGCGGTTTCAAATAACCTAAAATCGGGTAAGCAACTTTGTCCTAGTTTGGAATGGTCACTATGGATTCGAATATGCACTAGGTCGAATGGTCAAAAGGGTGCCGGTGAAAACCGGGTTTGTGTTCCCATCTTGGCGAGCCATAACCGGTCGACCTTATGGACATGTCTTGACAAGACAAGCCTCCGACAAACCGCTCGAGAATAGCGGATGGCCAACACGGTGTCCTAGGCGCACCAATGCACATGCAATGCAAAGAAACACATAAGTGTAGTCAAAAGCAGGATATCACGAGTTCGAGTCAAGCTCTCTAAAATCCCAATGAGTCGCCAGAAGCTGTAGGCGATCCCGAACACATCCGGGGGTCTACTACAGTTCAAAAGTTTGGACTCAAATGTCACGATTCTTAATCTTGAACCAAAGAGTCCAAATCTGCAAATCGTTTTGAAAAAGCAGTTTTTGAAAAGTAGTGCCAAACATGGACTGCTTTGCGGATTCTGAGTCGCCACCTAAATATTTTAAAATGGGAAATTTAGAAACCACGACTCGGTCAAGCCACATGTAAAATCATCACCAAAGTGGTCTTGGCTCGGGAGCTTGGGTACGATCGGGGAAGGTCAGCTATGAGCACCCCCTTTCGCCCGGTCCGAAGACCGGCCTCTACTAACCGTGATATCCATTTTTGAAAACATTACATGCTCTTATTCCAATTATTAGCCTAGAATTACTATGTTATGCGCGCAGCAAACAAGTATAGACTAGATCGCCTAATTTGGAAATAAACATTGCATATCCGTTTTGTCTCGAAAAACGTGTTTTTCTTTGCTACTACGCAAGTAGGCTAAAATGCGGATCTCAATGAGTTGTTCCAACTCAAGCAACCCAACCTTCACCCACGAGCATTCAAGCGGTTTATAACACATAAGCATTTAGCCGCATGGTAAGCATCTTTGTCTGGCAACATTCACGCATGTGGTATGCTAAAGCGTAAAATACTTACATTGTACTCGTGCCAAAAACAACAACCCCGGTTAGCAAACATGCATGACCTAGTTCATGTTAAGTGGCTAATGCAACACGAGCATAGATGCAATCTAGAGTAGGCTCGGCTAACCCTAAACATGGCATGTGAAATGCGCGAGTAGCGTATTCAATTTGGAATGGAAAATTGCTATGCGGTTTGTATGATGTCCGAGCCGGTGCATGTAAACAAATGCATGGATGCACGCATGCATTGCATAAAGTATGCTAAAATAAGTATGCCCTAATCTACCATCAAGCGGGTAAATAAAAGGGATAGAAAGAAATGGGGGTTGGAAGACATACACCCACTCACACACTTATTACAAATGCGCCCTCACTCGGAGGGACCAAAAGAATATCTGATTAATTAACTACATGGCTAATTAATTATTACAAATTAACTAAATTAATTAAATAACATAATTATACTAATTAAACACTAAATTGACTCGGGATGAGGGCAAATGCAGCTCGACTACCGGCTCGGGAATCGCTTGTCATGCAAGTGTGCCTCTGTTTTCCCTGCTACCCTCCTCAAGGTCGCCAAAGTCCTGGAGTGCCTCTCGAGCCTTTGGGAGTATCATCAGCTAGGTAGAACACCACCGGCTAAAGGATAGGTCCACCGGCACTGAATGAAGCTATCGGCTGCCAACTTACTGCCGGTCGGCACAAAATTCCTGTAAAACCTGCAACTCACAGCAGTAGAAGGCAACAACTTGCATGGCAATGTAATTCAAAACATGTATGCACCAAACACACTCCTTATCATGTTTGTGACTCAAAGGAAGGTGTGCCTTGGTTCTCGGACCACCAATCACGCATTTCCATGCATGATGGCCCTAAGAACCAAGAGTGCAAATTTGATTTCAAATGCATGCAAATCACATAGGCACAAAAGGGTGCCAAACCTCTATCAAACTCACTTCAAGAGACTTGGCATGCATGTCAATGTGATGAAGCCCTAAGCATGTTAACTAGGCATGCAACATGGACTACGCAATGCATTTATGCAAGCATACAAACAAGCATATAAGGCAAGCATGCAAACCAATGAAATGATAGACTTAGACATGAATTAGGCAACTCAAAAAGGCCTAAAATCAGTAGCCAAAATGCCTACAATTGGGGACAAAACACACACACACACATGCACATGTTAAGGTACCAAACCTAAGGCATAAACAAGCAACATTCAAGCACACTTAAAGAGGCCAAACATGGACAACTAACATGCATTAAAGGCTCTGAAATTCATGCAAAAACATGGTGCTAAATCATGCAATGAAGCATGCCAAACAAAGCATGCAAATGGTCTTAGGCTTAATGCAAGCCAATGGGGCATTGAACCATAGCTATGCAAGGCAATTATGGCATGCACTTAACAACTCAAAACAGATTTTTAGCATGTCAAAATAGGCCCAAAGGACGACTTAGATGGCATCTAAGAAGCTTGAATCCAAAGGCATGCGATAAGGCCTAAACATGGAGCATTTAGCACATACTCTTAAAGTATTGAAGAGGCATGCAAGGCAATCAAACAAGCACATCATAAGGTCTGAAATGGCATGTTAGATGGTTTCAAATCATTGAAAATGAAGTAAGCAAGTCATGCTACACTCACATGCTCTCGAGGCCAACAAGCCAAATGCAAAGGAGCTATGTAATGCATGATGAGATCGACCCAAATGGCTATGGACAGAGCTAGATCATGGCAAAATGAGCATACAAGCTTCATGGATCTAGGCCTAAAACATGCTAGAAATAGAGGCACACTTCCTAGACATGTTAAGGCAATAAGAGGCATTACAAGGCAACTATGCTAAGCATGCATAAAGGACCTAGACCAACTTAAAATCATGTTATAATATGACAATATAAGCATGAAAAATAAGTCAAACATGCTCAACACACACTCAAGCATGAAGCTCCATAAGGAAGCAAAGTTTGTCCTTTTCAAGGACACCAAGGAGAGGGGGTGACCCTCCCCTTCTTGAGACTTCAAGGCATGCTCTTCACCATTGAAATCCCTCAAGATTTCAGTGGTGAAGAGATCCTATCACCAAAATCTCGGATCTCTCACAAAATAGCACAAAAAGTGACCTTTTCAAGGCCTAAGGGTGGTCAAACCTACCCAAACCACCAAACACTCTTAATATACAACAAAGAGGGTTAAAAAATAAAACTTTTATGTGCCAAACACTAAGTCCAAAAATTGTTTTAAAGCAAGCAAAAATAGATTGCAAGAATCGGGTAAAAAGAGGGTATAGTGTCTTACCCTTGAAGCCTCTTCAACAAAGATGATGTGTTGGCTTCCTTGAGTACCAAACCAGCTCCAAAGCTTCAAAACAGACCTCTGGACCCTCAAGAACCACAGGAAGGTGAAACACTAGGTGCTTGTGTGCAAAAGTGTGAACTAAAGCACCTAGTGTACTAAATAAGCAAGAAAGGAGAGAGATAAGATAGATATATGATCTAACCTAAAACCAGAACTTGGTCTCTCTCTAAAATGGCTGAAACCTCACAAGAATTCCAACCCTTGAGCCAAGAAGAAGAGCCTTCCTCTTATAGAACTTGTAAGACTTACAAGCTAAGCAACTAAGGGCTCATCCCTCCATACACGTGTATGGAGGGGAAACAAGAGCCAAACAGCTGTCTAAAAATATCTCATAAAGCAGCTGTAAAGTGGTCGGCAGGGCAAAATGGTAATTTTACCAAAAGGAGTGCCGACCGGCACAAAATAGTGCCGACCGGCACAATATAGTGCCGGTGGAAACACCAGCCAGCCGGTGGCCTCTAGCCACAGCCAGTGGTATGTGGGGATGCCTCAGAAGGCATTCCCTGCCCCTCAAAGGCAAAACACAAGTGTTTGGTGTAAAACCAAACACAAAACAGTCAAGTTCGGAGGTCCTGAGGCAAGGCGCGCGAGCCAAGAACTCCGGGAACTCCCAACGAACGTGGACATGGATAATCACCGAGTGTTCAAGCGGTGACGTCCAAGTCTTGAGGACGGTCAAAAATGGGGTGTCTACACAATAGTTGTACACTGCACACAAGACACTGCACATCATTCTCTAATTTCTACTTTATCTGTATACTGCTTTACTGATAAACATACTCATTATTGCCCTTTCACATTCTGTAGTTATGGGTATATGCCTACTTCCTGAGGCTTGCCCCAGAGCCGAAGGTAGAGACACCCCCCATGGTTCCATATTCACATAGGTACAATGTGAGATGCTTGCGGAGGCCGCGAGAGTCTTTCTCATTCTTTCGCCGATATTTTGATACTGTAGCTGCAGCGGAGGTATTTCAAACCTTACAGTTCATCTGAGCTTTGCTTTATATTGTACTTTCAATAGCAGATAACAACTGGCGATACGCCTGACGCAGTTAGAGATCGATTTATGGGCGCTCAGGAGACTTCCCGATTCCAGGTTTTGCTTGAGGGTCCAGTCTGTCGAGCGTGGTACTTGGGTGAATGCTTCCTGTGATAGAGCCTTGGTTTACCCGAGCCGATGGTTCCGATGCCACCTCCTTTACACATGAGGTTCATAGAGAGGTACACCCCGTAAGAGATAACCGATTTCATGATAGGTTGGGATGCCGACTTCTTCAGGCTCGACGTCGACTACACCGTCTTCATCCAGACATATCTCATGTAACCTCTGGCCAGTGTTCACAGAGGTGAGAGAGAGAGAGAGAGACTTGTAGCCACAGCAAGAGGAGTGGGAGGATCCAGGGCGCCCCAGGCACATGGTAGGGGGGGTTCCCAGAGGAGACAGGGGGCAGAGTGGCCAGACCTGCCCACTACTATGACGTGCCGATGACGGGCTGGAGGGACTTATCAGATTTCCATCGCTCCTCCCCTAACTGATCATGAGCTCGTTGGAGTTCAAGGCCTAACCACGATATATGCTATACTTTACATTCTGTACATTCATTCCATTTCAGTTGATATTCCACAGATTACTAATTACCTCAACACTTTTGCAGGCTTCCATAGAGTACACTGGGCAGGCTCTGGAGTTGTCGGCTTCTCTGATGGGGATGATGCATATGAGCATGGACCTGCTCAGTATTTACGGTATTCCAGTAAGTTCTTTCAACCTCCATCCCAAAACCCTCTATAATCTGCTCCATACTGATCTGATGCATCACATTATCAATATTGCATTCGATACACCACACTCATATACCACTCACGACACCAATACACTACATCTCATATACTGGCCACAGCCCTCATACACTACAATCATTCACCGCTCACGGCGTTCATACACTGCTTACAGCAATCATACACTGTAATCATATATTGTATTTGATACCATACTTAGCATTGCATAGCATAACTGATGCGTTTGCAAAATTGTTCTTTTCAAGCACCATTCCAAATACCAGCCATAGCAGGCACCTCAGCAGGGCCTTCAGTGCCTCCCCGAGCAGTAGGGGGAGCGGGACGAGGGACTCCAGCGCACAGCCGAAGCAGAGCTAGGCGTGCTCACACCAGGAGTAGTTCGGGGGAGCCTACCCCAGATGATGATGAGTCTGACGAGGAGGCAGTGAGTCCACAGTCAGAGTCGTCTCAGGATGGAGAAGAAGCTGCAGATGGTTCGGGTTCAGACTCAGTAGCAGAGCTGGAGATTGTTCGGGTTCAAACACAGGTAGCAGAGCTAACAACGGTAGTTCTGGGACTTCATCGAGGAAGAGGACGAGGAGGGCTTCCAACTCTTGAGGCGACTGGCGCCGATTCAGATGTTTTGTTTTTGCTTTATTTCTCTTTTTTGCCTGTTGTTTTTGCACATTGTACAGCCTCTGGCAGTTTTATGTTCTCTAAAACTTGTACTCTTGCAAAAAAAAGAAACCATGATGGAATGAAGACAGCTTTTTGATTGAAAAAGTGTTGCATTTTACATTCTAAGCATCACATCGCATCGCATCACACATCATGTAAATGAGATTGAACTTTGTTGGAAAACTACACATTCGAATTGCAATGTCTTAATCTGGTAGCGAACCAACTGACAACTAAAACAACAAAATAACTCGATAAGCAAAACCAGGACTTGACATGCTAACCAAATGTGAATACAACTCGATAAACAAGACAAGAACTTAACAATCAGTGGAAAATACAACTCGATAAACAAATTGAAGTAACCCAGGTACGACTTCACAAAATCGTCACAAAAAAGCATTCGAAGTGGAACAATACACAAGTTCTCAACACTTCCAACACATGGACAACTCAGAGAACAAAGGAGGGGCCATTGGCCAAGGTGGGAGGTCACTGGCCACCATAAAGAGCTATGCGCCACAAGAACTAGCCGATCGGCTATAAAGATGGTCGGTCGGCCATCAAATTTGGCCGGTCGGCCATTAATGCAGAAAGTGCCCACATTGTTGCCACCTGTCTTCCACTCAACACCTTATCTTCTACAAAAGCCCCAACTTCGTAGTTTCTCCATTTCAACTCTATTTTTGCCCCAAATGGAAGTATTTCTTATCGAAAGCCTCACAAATTGGATTACAAACTTGGATGGCTCGAAAAAGTTAAATTTTCGGGGTTTCAAAATAAATTCATTATTCACGTTGAGCCGCACCCCGCTGCGTTTTCCGTTCCTCCATGCCGCGGCTAGGTGTTGGAATCCGGTAACTCATGTTTTTAGCTTTGGCAGATAGGAGATATGCCCCACTTTTGAAGATTTCCAAGCCTTGATGGAATCTTAGCGAGATGAAGAGATCATACCCCAATTCCGCTTTGGCCACATCCAAGCCTTAGGACGGATGTGTGGGCTTACTTTGCCTGACGCTCGGTCTTTGATTTGCAACGGAGAATTAGACATCCCTAGCTTGATTCATTGATTTTCTGATGCCGGTGACTGTGGCGATCATCACTGGCAGGGTTTTCGGCGACATGCGCTTTGCTTGTGCATTTTGTCTCATTTCTTGCTTGCTGCAAGCTCCGGTGGGTCTAGCGTCCGTTTGATTGAGGTTGCCCAGGGCTTGAAAGAGGGCAAGAGCTGCATTGCCATGACACTAGCTGAGACATTGATGGGTTTGGATGCCTTCCATTGTCGGGAGACGACTCGATTCACGGGGAGTCCAGTACTACGGCAGGTAATGTTTCCCTCCTTATTCACATGTGTATTCCTCACATCACTCGACCTTCAGGCTCTGTTTTTTCTCTCAAAACCCTTTTCTCACTTTTCTCTCCTCGTACACCTCTCTATTCTTTAATCTCTCATTTTCATCCCTCTCCAGATATGGTTGATGGACAAGTTGAGGGTTGCGAAGTCATGCCCCGCATATTCAGCTCGTAGCTATTTCTTTCGACGACATTTAGTTGATGCCCCAGACGAGGGATGGTAGTACGAATGGATGTGCAGTCTGTCCGCTGTCAAGATTGCTTGGCACTACCCTTGGTTCAATCTGCTGGCGATGAGCTACCGCATGTCTCACCAGGCGGGCATTCAGCTGATCGGCCTGACATATTGTGTCTTTTACTTCCCATTTTGATTCTGGCGCCAATTTGGGCATGATCAGACTTGTTCTGAAGAAGGGATAGAGTACCGTACCCCATTTCCAGTCCGAGGTGCATAGCTAGCTCGGTATGCCATAGCATGCAGGACAAGAGAGCTTTTGGCCCCCGCTCCCACTTTCAGTTGCAGCCTCTCTGATGAGTGCATAGCTTGGCTTGATGAAGAGGCACAAGTTGGGCCTACTTTGGCATCAGAGGGTTCCACAAGGTTTAGGAGGGGGCGCAGGAACACCTGACTTGACTATGCCTCGAATTTATTACTTTAATCAGTACTTTCAAGTTTTCTTTATGAATATAATAAAAGCAACTTTAATTTGTATTCAAGAGTAGGAGAACTTTGTACTAAAATCAATGTAATTAAAGGTTGTGGGTACTGAAAATTTTCCGTTTGGTCAAAAAATGGTCTAAGTCGTAAAAAGATTAATTTGAGCAAAACCAACTTTTATTAAAACTTTTCAAAACCATTTTTGATATGGATCAAAACTGGACACGCCCGAGATCTATCACTAAGATGTACAACCCCGGATCTAGCAACTGGAAAGTTGCCCCTAGTCTGAGTAGCACTGCACTGGAGATCACAACCGAGCTCTTGAATGTAGAATAGACAAAGATGACCAACAAGATTACATGGACAAAGTTGATTTCGAAGTGTTTATGGTTGGACTTCGGAATGAAGTTGCCCACGTATCCCAAAGATGTGAATCAAGCCTTACGTAGCTCGGTTCAGGTTCACTTGTGTATTAACACTCTCCTTTTGCGCTCTAACTTTTGCCAAGGCTGCCTTTTCTGGGTTTTCAACCTTGTGAGCTCAGTTTTTATTATTTCAGATTTTCTATGCTCTAACTTTTGCCTAGGTTGCCCTTTTAGGTTTTCGGCCTAGCGAGCCACTCAGGGATGGTATTTCTTCAACTTCTCCATGTCGATCGGCTGGGAGAACTCAAGGCCATCTAAATCCATCAGAACGACAGCTCTACCTGACCAGATAGACTTGATGATGTAAGGGCCAGTCCAATTGGGTCTGAACATGCCCCTAGGGTCGTAGATGGGAGCTCGGTTGTCTTTGAGCACTAGATCCCCCTCTTTCAAGTTCCTAGACTTAACCTTCTTGTTGAAAGCCCTGGCAATTCTTCGTTGATGACCCAGGACGTGATACAGTGCTTTCAGCCTTCTTTCATCAAAGAGCATGAGTTCTTCGAACCTGCTTTGCTGCCAATCTGCCTCGGCTATCTGGCACTTAGCCAATACTCGTAATGACGGAACCTCTACTTCGATAGGCAGAGCAGCCTCCATTCCATAAACCAAGGAATACGGAGTTGCCCCAGTCGAAGTCCGAATTGAAGTTCGGTAGCCCCAAAGAGAAAATGGCAGCTTATCTGGCCAGTCCCTGTAGGTTTCCACCATCTTCAGCAGAATGTGCTTGATGTTCTTGTTGGCGGCCTAAACTGCTCCGTTGGTTTGCGGCCGATATGTAGATGACTTATGAAAAGCCACATTGTACTTCTCCAACAAGTCGATCACCTCCTTCTTGAAGTGGGAACCATTATCCGAAATAATCTCATTCGGGACCCCATAGCAACAAATAATGTTGTTCCTGATGAACTTAGCGACATGCGATTCCTTCAACACAGCGTAAGATTAGGCCTCAACCCACTTTGTGAAGTAGTCTATCGCTACCAGAATGTACTCATGCCCGTTGGACCCCTTTCAGAGTGACAGCCCCAATTACATCAATCCCCCAGACTGAAAACGGCCATGGCAAAGTCATGTTGTACAGCTTCGACGGCGGAATGTTCATGCGGTTTGCATGGATCTGACATTTGTGACATCGCTGGACAAAGCCAATACAATCCTCCTCCATGGTTGACCAATAATAACCCTGTCTAAGGATCTTCCGGCTGGCATCACCTCGCTCACGTGCGCTCCACACTCTCCTCCATGGATGGCCTCCATCAGGCGCTTGGACTCTTCAACATCAACACACAGTTTGTGCATCCCCAGATGACCCCACTTGTACAGTTTACCCCCACAGACGGTGAACTGAACAACCATTCCTCGGATTGCCCTCTTATCTTTGGCATTTGCCCCCGGTGGAAAAGCTTCCTTTTCCAAGAAGTTCTAGATGTCGTAATACCAGGGGTTCTGATCTTGCACCTCATCTATGGCAGCAATCAGCTCGTAGGACGGCACAAATTTCTATTCAATGATGATCGGATGCATCCGGACTTCGAAATGAATGTCCATCATAGAAGATAGAGTTGCTAATGAATCAGCAAACCTATTATTCTCTCTTAACAGATGAGCGAAGTTCAGTTTCTCAAACCCAGGAATCAGAACGTCCAAGGTCTGGTGATAGATTCTCATATTTTCTTCTTTAACTTTCCAATCTCCTTTATCTTGAGATACAACAAGGTTCGAGTCCTCGATGACATCCAACCATTTTGCCTCTAATTCTAGGGCGGCTTCCAATCCACCAATATATGCCTCATATTTTGCCTCATTGTTCGACACTTTGAACCGGAGTTTGAATGCTAGAGGTATACGGGAACTGTTCGGTGCTATCAGCAACACCCCTATCCCATACCCGTATTTGTTTGATGCTCCGTCCAATTACATCATCCAAGTCTCTTCTTCGACATGCAGAATGGCCTTGTCTGGGAACAAATATTCAACTGCTTCATCCCCGTCCACTCGGTGATCGGCTAGGAACTCCGCTACCGCTCTCCCTTTCACTGACTTGCGCGTCATGTACTTCAGATCAAATTCAGAAAGCAGAAGCAACCAACGAGCTAGCCTACCCGTAAGTGCTGGTTTCTCGAAGAGATATTTGATGGGATCTAATCTCAAAACCAGTATTACAGAGTGAGCTAATAGGTAGCGCCTCAACTTCCTGCTAGCCCATACTAAGGCAAGACAAGCCTTCTCCAGCGAAGTGTAGCGGCTCTCGTAATCCAGCATTTTCTTGCTCAGGTAGTAGATAGCCTTCTCCACTTTGTCCTCAAACTCCTGTGCAAGCATGCAGCCCATTGTTGTTTCGGTTACTGATGGGTACAGAATCAATGGTTTCCCTGGCTCAGGCGGTGACAACACAGGTGGGGTCTATAGATATTGCTTGATCTGCTCAAAAGCAACTTGGCATCGGTCATCCCATTGGAACTTCTTTCCTTTCTTCAGAAGACCAAACGGTGGTTCACAAGTCAAGGTTAATTTTGTAATAAACCATCTTATGAATTGCACTTTACCCAGAAAGCCTCGCAGCTCCTTTTCAGTCCTTAGTTGTGGCATTTCTAAGATGGCCTTGATTTTGGAAAGATCGATCTCGATACCCCTTTGTGTGATCAAGAACCCGAGCATTTTCCCTGCTGTAACACAAATGTACATTTATGAGGATTCAGCTGCAACCGATACTCTCTGATCCGTTGGAAGAATTTCTGCAAGGGGGTGTAGTGGCCCTCTCTTTCCTTGGACTTGACAATCATGTTGTCCACGTACACCTCAACCTCTTTGTTGATCATATCATGTAAAATCGTGGTCGCAGCCCGTTGATATGTAGCCCCAGCATTTTTTCAGCCCAAATGGCATCACCGTATAACAATATGTTCCCCATGGGGTAGTGAAAGTAGTCTTCTCCCTATCTTCGGGTGCCATCAAAATCAGATTGTAGCTTGAAAAACCATCCATGAATGAGAGCAATGCATACCCAGCAGTGAACTCCACTAATTTGTCGATATGTGGCAGAGGAAAGTCGTCCTTCGGACTGGCTCTGTTCAAATCCCTGAAGTCCACACATACCCAAATTCTATCGTCTTTCTTTGGCACTGGGACTAACAGGAACCCTGCGTCGATCTGCTTGGTGAGCTCTTCTTTGATTTTGAGAGCCCAGTCCGGGCGGATCCTTCGGAGCTTCTGCTTAACAGGTCGGGCCTCTGGCTCAAGAGGGATCCGGTGCTATACAATCTCAGGATCGATTCTAGGCATGTCTTCGTAGGACCACGCGAAAACATCTTTGAAATCTTTTAATAAAGCGCCTAAGCGCTCGCACTCCTCTGAAGAGAACGTGGACCCGATCTGGACCAGCCGCGGGTCCTTCTCAGTAGCAACATTAATTGTGGTGATTTCTTCAACCAAAGGTTTTACAAACCTCTCCTACTCTTGATCAATCAAACGTTGTAAAACCAGAGGAATTTCTTCCTCGTTGTTTTCTTCAAAATTTTGGAAGTCTTGATTAATGCAATAAATTAAAGGCACAGAAAAGTACTTGGAAGCCACAGCCATATCATTCTCATTAATAACATCTAGTCCGCCTAATTTCTCTGTTACAACAGACACAAAGAAAAAAGAAAAAGACAACCTGGATAGGACAGTGGCATCCAGGTTATCACCCCTAAGAATATCCGACTCAGACTCAAAAGAGTTGGAATCTGATTCTGACTCCACACACTCAGTGGAATCAGATTCTGGCTCACTACCTGACCCGGAACTACTCGATAAAAAGCCCTCCTTGTATTGCCAGAAGAGGGAGGGTGCGATGGACGCATCGAGAATGCCTGAAGACGGGCCCACAGCCGCTTCATCCCTGATCATGGAAATTGAGGAAGTTATCCCCCAAGCACTCCGGTACGATCTGAGGATCTGAGAAGAGACAAGCCAACACAACCCCTATCTCAATTTTTGTGCTCTCAAAATCCTCCTCCTTGCACGGCTCAGCCTCAGCTGGTGGGTCTGTCTGTTCTTTGCCAACTTCATCCCCTAACAACTGAAGATCAAAAAAGATTTCGAAGCCGGGCAAGCGCCGCCTTTCTGAATTCATCCAAGGCTCCAGGAAGCCACAGAATGGGAAGTCTTCCCCCTCCTGGGCAAAGCGTCGTTTCAGGGTCCTCTAGATAGGCCTGTGCACCAACTCGTAGTGCTTCCTGACTTGCTTTGCCTTGGCTCTTCTGGCCATCTCTCTTCCTTTCCTTGCCCATTCCTCTTTGGTAGGCAGATAACCTAGGCCAAAGGTATATAGGTTATGCGGCACTTCGGCCGATGCTGCAACGCCCTTCTGGCCACTTCACCCTAATCCCATTCTGGGCATGCGCTGAAGCTTGTTCATAAGGTAGACAGACTGTGCACTGACGTATTGCCCCTCATTAACAGCTAACATATCCTATAAAACCCGGGCCTCAGCTAGGGTGAATCCTAACAGAAATACATCCTCCGTGCCATGCTCAATCTCCAGAACTGGTGTAGAAACCTCTTGGGGCGGATGTATCGAAGAATTCCCAAAAACAATTGCCACCCCCTTACTGTGGGAGAACTTCAACATTTGGTGTAAGGTGGAAGAGACGGCTTTCACCTGGTGCAGCCATGGCCGCCCAAGGAGTAGCTTGAAGGTTACGGAAACATCCAAGACATGAAACTCAATGTCCTGTTACCCTGGACCAACCTGAGTCTTAATCCCTACGATCTCCATCACCACCCGGATGGATTCAAACCAAGTCCTAGCTTGTTCAACAAGCTTGGGACTTGATTTTCTATAAGAAGGGAGACCCCTCTCCCTTTCTAGAGGTTCTGAAAATCTGATATAGAAGATATATATCTCTCTATATATTTCTTCCTCTCTCTCTCTCTCTCTATATTGAGTTAGTTTGTGCCTTAAAGTGAGATTTATCTTCATTTTTGCACTACAATACCTAGCAACACACCACCATCTTTGAGCTGAGGTGCTTGGGAGTGTTATTTGAGCTCTAAAAGTTGGTTTTTGCCTTAGAGGTTGTTGTTTTCAAAGTTGTGCTTCAAGGGTGAGTGTATTCCCCTTTTAAGCCTTTGTTTGTATACCATATTGGCCATCCTTGCATATTGTTTTAGGCCTTGCTTTCAACTGAAAATAGCTTTGATTCTAAGTGTTTAACATGTTTGTTTAAGGCCTCTTTGGTGTTGGGGGGTGGTCTACCCCCTTTGTGCCCTATTTGGCCTTGTTTTGAGCCATCTCTTTTAGGCCTTTGGATCACCTTTGTTTGGCCTCTCCACCACTGAATTCTAGAGGAATTTTAGTGATGGAAATGTGGTTTTGAGGCCTCAAATAGGAGGGGATTATCCTGCCTCCCTTTCTCTTGTATGCTTATGGTATTGGCTCATCAAGTTGGCATGTTTTTATACCTCTTTGTGGCTCCATTTCAGCATGTCTTAGGCCTTGTTTTGCCATGATATAGCACTATTTTGGGCTGGTTTGGTTTTATCTTGAATGCCTCATACACTTGTAGTGTAATGCTACTTGTTAGCCTAACATGCTTTATTCTTTTGATCATCATTCTAGCATGATTTTGGCCTAACTCTAGGAAGCTTTTGTTCATTTCTTAGCATGCTTATGCTCTGATTCACGTTGTCTTGGTCATGCATGCATTGCTTTGCATAGCCATAGTGCATTATAGCATGTTAGCTTTCAGTTTCCAAGCCACTAGCATGCATTGCTTGGGCTATTTGCATGATTTGGCATCACTTGGTATATGATTTCAGTTCATATGGTGTGGCCATACTGTCTCATGCTTCACTATTTCAATCCTTTTGGTGAGTCATGCCTTATGCCTTAAATGTGAGCCTCTATGCATGCCGTATTGCCTAAGCTTGTGGGCTGCCATATCTGTGCATTTTTGGTGTTATTCTGACATGCCATAACTCTAATTTTTATTGGTAAAGTCAACCCATTCTTTGCTTTGGTAGGTGTAATGCAATCATCCTTATTGGCCTTGTATGCGTCATGTTTTGTGATTACCATGCTAGCTTGTTTTGGCCTCATTCCATGCATGTTTTGGCCTTATTTTGACCTGCCTTGGGACTGTTTTGAGTCACTTTGGCCCTTTGGGGCTTGCTTGGTATGGCCATGGTGTACGTCCCTTGGCTAGCTTTAAGCTTTAAGCCCACTAGCATGCTTCATTTGTCATATATGCATGATCTAGCCTCATTTGAAATGTGATTTCAAAGCTTACTTCACTGTCACACTCTCACATTTTTTACCCCTTCAATGTGCTTGAGAGTTGGTGCCTTCATGCTTTGTTTGTGAACCAATTGGCATGCATTCTTGTATATACTTTTGGACTCCATTTTCAGCACACTTTAGCCATTGTTTTGGCATGCATGAAGCTTATTTGTGGTTGGTATGGTCCTTTAAGTGTTGCATTGCATAGCCCTTGCCATTGCATGTTGTTGCATGCTCATGTTGCTTGCATATTGTTGTTGCATGTTCATGTTGCATTATCTTTGCATGTTTATGGCATTGCATTGTGTTTGGGTCGGGTGTTGATCCAAACACGGGGAACGAGGGGCATTTCATACTTGAAGTGATGAAACGCGCCTCATTCCTTAGGTCACCGACACCTTTGATCATGCATGATAAGGTGGAGCTTCATGGGGTCTTATGTGGTATTTGTGTGCATTCATCGTCATTGATTTGTGCAACTCGGCCTCTTTGGCCATCATGCATTGAGATACGTGATTGATGGCTCGAGGGCTGAGCACTACACTCCTTTGAGCTTTAAACATGATAAGGAGTGTGGTTGTACACACATTTTCTTGTAAATACACTGCCTTGCCTCTGTTAGTACTCTGTTGCAGCAAAAGGGAGAATTTGCAGGAAGCAGTGGCTGATCGACCACTCAGTTTGCTGATCGGCTATAAAAGTTGGCCAATAGCCACAAACTCTAGCCGATGGCCAATCCTCTTGGCCGACCATTTCTCAGCTTGTCCATAAGATGGATCAGAAGTATCTTGGAGGTTGGCACAGTTTCCAGAAGTCTAAAACAGTGCAAACTAGTTAATTAGTTATTTTGTAATAATTAGTTTAATTTGCTTAGAATTAGCTAGTTAGCTTGTTATTCGGACCCTCCGTCGAGAGGGCAAATGTTGTAATAAGTGTGCGTGTGTGTGATGCATGTCTTCCAACCCCCATTTCTTTCTCCCTTTTACTTACCTGCTTTTGATGGTTAGTTTTAGGGCATGTTTCACTTAGCATACTTATGCTCGCATGTTTGCATTCATTCATCTGTCTTGCATGCACTGGGCTCTGGACATCATACTAACTGCATTGTATTTCAATCCCAATTTGAATACATGTTATCATTGTTGCATTCACATGATATCTTAGAATAACCGAGCCTATCTTAGTTGCATTTTTGCATATGTTGCATTAGGCATTCTTAACATAGCTAGCATCATGCATTGATTACTAACTAGCTTCTTTTTTAGCTCGGAGTACACTGTGAGTGTTTATGCTTTAGCATCCTTGCCTGTGTGTAAGTGACTGCCATGATAGCATGCTTGCCATAAGGCTAACTACTTAACTGCTATAAGTACATGAATGCTTGTGGATGAAGGCTTCATTGCTTGAATTTGGACAATTCATCACAATGTACATTTTAAGCCCACTTGAGGGTGGAAAAATCCACGACTTAGCCTACTTACGAGTAGCACCTCTAAATCGTTTTCAAACAAACGAACATGAAATGTTCTGTTCTAACTTAGGTGATCTAGTCTATACTTGTATGCTGTATGCATCACATAGTAAGCTAGCTAATAAACCGAGATAAGAACACATGTGGTTTCAAAAGTAACATATCATGTTAGTAAAGGCCGATCTTTGATCGGGCGAGCGGGGGTGTTCATTGCATGACTTTCCCCTCTCGTACCCAAGTTCCCGAGCCGAGGCAACTTTGGTGATGACGGACACGTGGCCTTAGGCACGAGTCAGGGTATCCTAAATTTCCCAAAAATAAAACATTTAGGTGGCGACTCTGTATCTGGCAAAGCAGTCCATGTTTGACACTAAATTATTAAAATTGATTTTCCAAAACAATTTGCCGGATTTGGACTCTTTGGTGATTTATCGGTCTCACATTGCACTTTGTGAGATTAGATTCAGAACCGTGACACGAGTCCAAACTGTAGTAGCTAAGAACAAATGATTCGCGCCCTCACGCGCGGAATGAGAGTTCCGGGCAGTCTACTGTTTTTCGCGACTCTACTGGGGATTTAGAGAACTTGACTCGAACTCATGATATGTTTTTTTATCTACACTTATGTGCTTCTTTGCATTACATTTGCATTGGTGCGCCTAAGTCACCGTGTTTGCCATCTACTATTCTTGAATGGTTTGCCTGAGGCTGCGTGCCATAAGGCGGACCGGTTACGGGCTCTGCCACGATGGGAACACAAAACTCGATTTTTACTGAGGCACCCTTTTGACCATTTGACCTAGTGCATATCGGAATCCGTAGTGACCATTCAAAGCTAGGACAGGTTGCTTACCCGATTGTAGGTTGTTTCAAACAGCTGTATGCGTAGTGAAACCCTAGCTCTTGACGAAACTAGGACAGGGAAACCTTACCCCTCCATAGGGGTGTTTTGGCTCTCACTTGCTTGCTATGTGCTTTTAGAGTGTGCCTCTAAGGGAATGCACGTATTAGTTTGCAAGTCTGGGTATCAGGCCTGCGGTCATCAATATGTTGGGGGAATCAGTTTTACCTAAGGGTATCAGATCTGGGGCAGTGATTTGGGAACAGTGATCGGTTTCGAGAATAGCGTATTCAGCTTACAAATGTCAACTGTGTGTTGTCTTGCCAACTGTGTGTTGTCATTATTTTAAGCCGTTATGCTATCCGTTTTTCTGGTTGTTTATTTCCTTAATATGCTTTATTTATCTTTTTGCAAGGTAGTTTAGCACGATTGCTTCCGACTAGGCATATATTCCCCAAGCACTTTGGATTAGAGGTCAAAGACTTCATCGATCTGAGGATCTGATAGATGGACAACCAGTGTTCTATTCATTACCCCCGGTTACTAGATGGAGGGCAGTTAGGCAGAGGATATCAGTTCAGCAGTCAGTTCAGAGGGCCTTATCTACCCTGCTTGAGTACAGTAGGGATCAGAGTCCTGCTTCTTCCGTAGAGAGGGAACATACACTGGTTTAGTTGAATCCACACTTTATAGTCGAAATGGAAAAGATGATGCGTCAGCTCTAGGAGACTATGCAAAACATGCAGCGGGATGTTGCCCGCCAGGCAAAGTTTGTTGCATGCCAGGCTGAGGTTGTAGCCAAGCAAACAGAGTTGATTGCCAGACTTCAGCAACAATAGTAACCGCAACCACAACAAGCCAAGGCATCTGCTTCGCATCCACGCCCTCCCCCACCTAGAATTCCAATACTCGGGGATACTATAACATCCAGGAGGATACGAACGCTCCAATAGGGCAAGCCCCACTACCAGTTCTACCGCAGATTTCAAAGACACTGGCCTTCTCAACAAATATGCCGTTTGAATCTGAGATGGACCCAACAGCGCTGAAGATGAGGAAGCTTGAAAACCTGTTCAAGAAAGCTGAAGGTGTTCATTCCATTCCGGACATAGAGGACAGATACACCGATTCGACAGTAACATTGCCGGATCGGTTCAAGATGCCCCATATCGACCGATTTGATGGTTCTGGGGATCCCGTGGTATACCTGTGGCAGTTCTCGGATATCTTAAGGCCAATGGGCCTCTCCAAACTGCAAAAGCTTTCACTCTTCGGCCGGACCCTGTCGGGTGTTGCGGCTATTTGGTATGCAAAGCTGGAGGATTCTATCAAGCAAAACTGAGAGGAGATGGCTGAGGTCTTTGTAGCTCAATACTCCTACAACACGTAGATCGAGATCACAACTCGTGATCTCGACACAACTAGACAGGAACCGAAAGAGAGCTTCTCTAACTTTGTAACCCGTTGGAGGGCTAAAGCCTCGATGATGACCATCAGGCCAGTTGACAAAGATCAGATACGGATGGCTGTGCGCAACCTCCAGCCCAAGCTTATGCAAAAGATGATTGTCCTCCCCCTTCCTACCTTTGCGGATCTACATGAGATTGGGGTGCAGATTGAGGACACCATGAAGTAGGGCCTGATTGACCATGAGAAAGAGCAGCCCAAGAGGGCATTCAACTGCAGTACGAATGCAGCCACGAGCAATGCTGCAGCTGCCAGAACTTCAAATATGGGCATGGTCACCACCACCACCCCTCCAAAAACAGTTACAGCCACACCATTCATCGGTGCGTCCGGAAGTAGCTCACAAATAGCTAAATATCCACCCTGAGGCCAGAGAGCCTTCACTCCACTATATATGCCCCTGTCCAAAGCTCTGGGGGTTCTTATCAGGAAAGGGCATTTGAAGCCCCTAGATCCGTGGCCACTAACAGACAAACTTTCTATTTCCTACAACCCAGCCAAATACTGTGCCTTTCACCAACAGCATGGTCATGACACCGACCAGTGCTATAGACTGCGTCACGAGATCCAAGATCTCGTTGACAATAGGGTGATCGCACCTCCAGAAAAACCAAATGTCACAACCAATCCTCTCGCACCACATAACCGAGCCCCACCACCTAAACGCATCAACCTGATCGAAACTGGGGTTGTGTCATACGACCCTAGTATGTATATCACAGCTTCCCACCTACCCAAGTCGGAGGTGTTCATCCCGGACAGCATGGATTTGTGCATGTTGAGCGCCTCCCTAACGCAACCCAAACCGGTGGTGGTGGCTGTTGAAGATAGAACCAGGATGACCGTAGAGGTAGATGGGAGCGATGATTCAGAGCCTGAGGAGTCTGTGACCGTTGAGTACAACCTGAGTGGTTACATTACATCAATAGGTCAGATTTAGCCGAGGATAGAATTGCCAGTGGGGGCAGAGATCTGTGTGGTACGGGAAGATGGACCCAATCAGGGGTTAGATGACCTGGTAGAGCTAGAGGAGGATATATCAAATCTGTAGTTCTTTGAAGAGCAGGACTCAGGGGACGTGACTGTCAACTGGGTCGACTTAGATGGGTCAGCAGAAGCTACCGGGTGGCTCAGCGACGAGCCAGATGTTGTGGAGACACCTCAGCCAGAACAAGGGCAATCGATAGCTGGTATATCAATAATGGCCGGAATGGCCGAGAATTAGGAGCAACCGCCGGAGAGCACCAGTGTTAAGAATTTTGCTCAGAACACGGGCAGTTTGAGTACGGAAGATTCTGAACAACAGGCTGCACTGAAGCATTTTGAATAGGAAAAGATCGAAGATCTGGAGAGAGCCAAAAAGGCCAAAGCCCCTGTAGGGACGGAATGTGCTGTGTGCACAGAAGTAGTTGTAACAGAACCAGATAGCTGCCTGTCGATGGCTGATGGCATGTGGTGGGAAGATGACGACCTATGTCTTGCCCACACCGATGAAGATTGGGGACAAAACCAGCCGGATGATACCTGGTATGCGGGAGAGGTGGACCACATGACCAGGAGTGGGCGATATTTCAAGCCTCTACATTTGGATCAACTAGAGGCATCCGGAAAGGACAAAGACGCAAAAAGGCAGAAAGAAAACAGCTCGAAGAGGAGGCTGTACTGAAATAGCTTAAGAAAATCCAAGCAGACATCTCCATCTGGGGACTGCTCATGGCCTCAGGAGTTCATAGACAGGTTGTCCTTTCTACGATGGACAGGGCCAAGCTATCAATCGACACTATGCCTGAACAGTTGGTGGGGCTAGTCTTTCCAGGAGGAGCTTCTCCGACGTTGACCTTCACTGATAAGAAACTGCCGCCTGAGGGCTCAAACCATAACAAACCACTCTATATCTCTGTCGAGTGTAGAGAGAAGTGGGTACTGGTGGTTCTTGTTGACACAAGATCCGCTATCAATGTGTGCCTGTCAAGGACGGCATATCCTATCGGGTTGAAGCCTGCGGATTTTGTGCCAACTGCCCAGGTGATACGGGCATACGATAATATCAGTAGAGAGGTGATGGAGATTGTATAGATTCGGACTCAGGTTGGTCTAAGACAACACGATATTAATTTTCATGTCTTGGATGTTCGCACAAGCTTCAACTTGCTCCTGGGGTGGCCATGGCTGCACCAGGTGAAGGCGGTCTCCTCCACCCTACACCAGATGCTGAAATACCCCTACGGGAAGGGGGTAGCCATAGTTTTTGGGAATTCTTCAATCCATCCGCCGCCAGCGGTTTCTACGCCAGTTTTGGAGATTGAGCATGGCGTGGAGGATGTGTTCCTGTCAGGATTCACCCTAGCTGAGGCCCGGGTTGTACAGAACATTCTAGCTGTGGATGGGGGGCTATATGTCAGCGCACAATCAGTCTACCTCATGGACAAGCTCCAGATCCCGTGATAGGATTAGGCGGCGTATGATGGCGCGAAAAAGGCGTCGAGTGCCACATAACCCACATACCTTTGGTTTAGGTTATCTGCCTACCAAGGAGGACTGGGTGAGGAAAGGGAAAGATATGGCCGGAAGAGCCAGAGCCAAGCAGGCGAGGAAGCATTATGAGTTGATGCATGGACCTATCCAGGGTACCCTGAACGGACACTTTGTTTGGGATGGGGAGGACTTCCCGTTCTGCGACTTCCCAGAGCCATGGCTAAATGCAGAGAGGCGGTGCTTGCCGGGGTTTTAGATTTTCTTTGACTTGCAATTGTCCGGGGATGACATTCCCGAAGAGCAGACAGACCCACCAGCTAAGGCTGAGCAGTGCAAGCAGGAGGACTCCGAGAGCACATAGATTGAAATGGGGTAGCACTAGCTTGTCTGCTTTCAGATCCTTAGATCGTACAAGAGTGCTTAGGGGATGACTTCTCGATGTCCGTGATAGGGAATGAAGCGGCTGTGGGCCCACCTTGAAACATTCTGGATGCATCCATCGCACCCTCCCTCGTCTGGCAATACGAGGAGGACTTTTTATCGAGCAACACCGGGTTAGGTAGTGAGCCGAAATCTAATTCCACCGAGTCTGTGGAGTCGGAATCAGGTTCCAGCTCATCTGAGTCTAAGTTCGGTATTCTTGGGGGTGACAACCCAGATGCCACAATCTTGTCTAGGTCGTCTTTTTCTTTTTCCTTTGAATCTGTTGTAACAGAGGAATCAAGCGATTTGGAAGTGATTAATGAGAATCGAATGGCTGTGGCTTCAGAGTACTTTTCTATGCCCTTAATTTATTGCATTAATCAAGTCTTTCAAAATTTTGATCAAAACGATGAGGAAGAAATTTCTTTGGTTTTGCAATATTTGCTTGATCAAGAGCAGGAGAGGTTTGTTAAACCCTTGGTTGATGAAATCACCACAATTAATGTGGGTACTTAGAAGGACCTGCGGCTGGTCCAGATGGGTCCACATTGTCTTCGGAGGAGCGCGAGCGCTTAGTGGCTTTATTAAAAGATTTCAAAGATGTTTTCACGTGGTCCTATGAAGACATGCCTGGGATCGATCTTGAGATTGTACAGCACCGGATCTCTCTTGACCTAGAGGCCCAACCTATTAAGCAGAAGCTCCGAAGGATCCTCCTGGACTGGGCTCTCAAGATCAAAGAAGAGGTCACCAAGCAAATTGACGTAGGGTTCCTGCTGGTATCTGAATACCCAACTTGGTTGGCCAACATAGTTCCAGTGCCGAAGAAGGACAGTAGAATTCAGGTATGTGCGGACTTCAGGGATTTGAATAAAGCCAGTCCAAAGGACGACTTTCCTCTGCTGCATATCGACGAATTAGTGGACTTCACTGCTGGGCATGCGTTGCTCTCATTCATGGATGGGTTTTCAGGCTACAATCAGATATTGATAACACTCAAAGACCGGGAGAAGATTGCTTTCACCACCCCGTGGGGAACCTATTGTTATAGGGTGATGCCGTTTGGGCTGAAGAATGCTGGGGCTACGTATCAATGGGCTGCGACCGCAATTTTGCATGACATAATCCATAAAGAGGTTGAGGTGTACATGGACGACATGATTGTCAAGTCCAAGGAAAGAAAGGGCCACTACACCACCTTGCAAAAATTCTTCCAAAGGATCAGAGAGTATCGGTTGCGGCTGAATCCTCAGAAATGTACATTTGGTGTTACAGCAGGGAAAATGCTGGGGTTCTTGATCACACAGAGAGGTATCGAGGTCGATCCTTCCAAAATCAAGGTCATCTTAGAAATGGCACCACCGATGACTGAAAAGGAGGTGCGAGGCTTTCTGGGTAAAATGCAATTCATAAGATGGCTTATTGCTAAATTAACCTTAACTTGTGAACCACTCTTTGGTCTCCTGAAGAAAGGAAAGAAGTTCCAATGGGATGGTCGATGCCAAGTTGCTTTCGAACAGATCAAGCAATATTTATAGAACCCACTTGTGTTGTCACCGCCTGAGCTGAGGAAACCATTGATTCTGTATCTTTTAGTGACTGAAACTACAATGGGCTGCATGCTTGCACAGGAGTCTGAGGACAAAGTGGAGAAGGCTATCTACTACCTAAGCAAGAAAATGCTGGATTACGAGACCCGCTACACTCCGCTGGAGAAAGCTTATCTGGCCTTGGTATGGGCTACCAGGAAGCTGCGGCACTACTTGTTAGCTCACTCTGTAATACTGGTTTCAAGATTAGATCCCATCAAATATCTCTTCGAGAAACCAGCGCTTACGGGTAGGCTTGCCCGTTGGTTGCTTCTGCTTTCCGAATTTGATCTGAAGTACATGACGCGCAAGTCAGTGAAAGGGAGAGTGGTAGCAGAGTTCCTAGCTGATCACCCAGTTGAAGAGGATGAAGCAGTTGAGTATCTGTTCCCAGACGAGGCGATTCTGCATGTCGAAGAAGAAACTTGGTCGATGTACTTTGACGGAGTGTCAAACCAATATGGGTATGGGATAGGGGAGTTACAGATAGCACCTAACAATTCCCACATACCTTTTGCATTCAAACTCCGATTCAAAGTATTGAACAATGAGGCAGAATATGAGGCATGTATTGTTGGACTAGAAGCCACCCTGGAACTAGGTGCAAAACGGTTAGATGTTATTGGGGACTCGAACCTTGTTGTATCTCAAGCTAAAGGAGATTGGAAAGTTAAAGAAGAAAAGATGAAAATCTATCACCAGACCTTAGATGTTCTCATTCCTCGGTTTGAGAAACTGAATTTTGCTCATTTGTTAAGAGAGAACAACAGGTTCACTGATTCATTAGCAACTCTATCTTCCATGATAGACATCCCTTTTGGAGTCCGGATGCGTCAGATCATCATTCAACAAAATTTTGTGCCGGCCTACGAGCTGATTGCTGCCATAGATGAGGTACAAGATGAGATCCCCTGGTATTACGACATCTGGGACTTCCTGGAAAAGGAAGCGTATCTACCAGGGGAAAATGTCAAAGATAAGAGGGCAATTCAAAGAATGGCTGCTCAGTTCATCGTCTGCAGGGGTAAACTGTACAAGAGGGATTATCTCAGGGATGCATAAGCTGTGTGTTAATGCTGAAGAATCCAAGCACCTGATGGATGCCATCCATGGAGGAGAGTGCTAGCCCGAAAAATCCTTACACAGGGTTATTACTGGTCCACCATGGAGGAGGGTTGTATTGGCTTTGTCCGGGGATGCCACAAATGTCAGATCGATGCAAACCGCATGAACATTCGGCCATCGAAGCTGTACAACATGACTTCGCCATGGTCGTTTTCAGTCTGGGGGATTGATGTGATTGGGGCTATCACTCCAAAGCGGTCCAATGGGAATGAGTTCATTTTGGTAGCGATAGACTACTTCACGAAGTGGAGAACTACAACGTGGCTTTTTATGAGTCATCTACATATTGGCCGCAAACCAATGGAGTAGTTGAGGCCGCCAACAAGAACATCAAGCACATTCTGCAGAAGATGGTGGAAACCTACCGGGACTGGCCATATAAGCTATTATTTTCTCTTTGGGGCTACCAAACTTCAATTCAAAGTTCTACTGGGGCAACTCCATATTCCTTGGTTTATGGGATGGAGGTTGTTCTGCCTATTGAAGTTGAGGATCCGTCATTGTGGGTATTGGCTGAGTGTCAGATAACTGAGGCAGATTGGCAGCAAAGCAGGTTCGAAGAACTCATGCTCTTTGATGAAAGGAGGCTGAAAGCACTGTGTCATGTTCAGGGTTATCAACGAAGAATTGTCAGGGCTTTCAACAAGAAGGTTAAGTCTAGGAATTTGAAGGAAGGGGGTCTAGTGCTCAAAGACAATCGAGCTCCCATCCACGACCCTAGGGCCAACTTCAAACCCAATTGGACTGGCCTTTACATCATCAAGTCTATCTGGTCGGGTGGAGCTGTCGTTCTGATGGACCTAGATGGCCTAGAGTTCTCACAACCAATCAACATGGACAAGCTAAAGAAATACTTTCCCTGAGTGGCTCGCTAGGCCGAAAACTCGATAGGGCAACCTAGGCAAAAGTTAGAGCATGGAAAATTTGAAAGAATAAAAACTGAGCTCGCAAGGTTGAAAACCCGAAAGGGCGGCCTTGGCAAAAGTTAGAGCACAAAAGGAGAGTGTTAATACACGAGTGAACCTTAGACGAACTACGTAAGGCTTCATTCCCACCTTCGGGATACGTAGGCAACTTCATTCTGAAGTCCAGCCATAAACACTCCCCGATCAACTTTGTCCATGTGATCACATTTGGTCATCTTTATCTATTCTGCATTCAAGAGCTCGTTTGTGATCTCCAATGCAGTGCTATTCAGACTAGGGGCAACTTTCCGATTGCTGGATCCGGGGTTGTACATCTCAATGATAGATCTCAGGTGTGTCCAGTTGTGATCCATATTGAAAATGGTTTTGCAAAGTTTTAATAAAAGTTGATTTTGCTCAAATTAATCTTTCTACAACTTAGACCATTTTTGGACCAAACGAAAAATTTTCAATACACACAACCTTCAATTATATTGATTTCAGTACAGAGTTCTCCTACTATTGAATACAAATTGAAGTTGTTTTTTATTACATTCATAAAGAAAACTTGAAAGTACTGATTAAAGCAAATAAACTCGGGGCATAGTCAGGTGTTCCAGCGTCCCCTCCCAGAGCTTGTGGAAGCTTCTGATGCCAAAGCAGGCCCAACCTATGCCTCTTCATTAAGCCAAGCTATGCACTCATCAGAGAGGGTGCAACTGAAAGTGAGAGCGGGGACCAGAAGCTCTCTTGTCCTCCATGCTGTGGCATACTGAGCTAGCTGTGCGCCTCAGACTGGAAATGCAGTAGGGTACTCTATCCCCTCCTTCGGGCAAGTCTGATCATGTCCGAATTGGCGCCGGAATTGGAATAGGAAATAAAAGACACAATGTGTTAGGCCAATCAACTGAATCCCGGGCTGGCGAGACATGCTGTAACTCATCACCGACAGATTGAGCCAGGGGCAGCGCCGAGCAATGCGATCAACAGACAAACTGCACATCCATTTGCACCACCATCCTTCATCAGGGACATCGACTAGACGTCACCGGAAGAAATAGCTGCGAGCTGAATATTCTAGGCATGAGTCCACAACCTTCAACTTGCCCATCAACCATATCTGGAGAGGGATGAAAAAATGAGAGATTAAAGAATAGAGAGGTGTGCGTGGAGAGAAAAATGAGAAAAGGGTTTTGAGAGAAAAACTGAGCCTGCGGGCCGAGTGATGTAAGAAATATATGTGAGATAGGGTGGGAAACATTACCTGCAATAGTAGTGGACTCCCTGCGAATCTAGTCGTTTTGTCGGCAATGGAAAGCATCCAAACCCATCAATGTCTCAGCCAGTGTCATGGCAATGCAGCTCTTGCCCTCTCTTAAGCCTTGGGCAACCTCAATCAAACGAACGCTAGATCCTCCAGAGCTTGAGGCAAGCAAGAAATGAGACAGCATGCACAAGCAAAGGGCATGTCGCCGAAAACCTTGCCAGTGATGATCATCGTGGACACCGGCATCAGAAAACTGATGGATCAAGCTGGGGATGTCCAATTCCCCATCGCGAATCAAAGACTGAGCGTCATGCATAGTGAGCCTCCACGTCCGTCCTAAGGCTTGGATGTGGCCGAAGCGGAACTGTGGCAAAATCTCTTCCTCATGCTCAGGCTCCATCAAAGCTTGGAAGTCTTCGAAGGTGGGACATATCTCTTGTCCACCAAAGCCAAAAACGTGCGTGATTGGATTCCAACACCTTGCCGTGGCATGGAGGAACGGAAAACGCAGCAGGGTGCGGCTCAACGTGAATAGTGCATTTATTCCGAAGCCCTAGAAATTCAGCTTTTCTGAGCCATCTAAGTTGGCAATCCAATTTGTGAGAGTTTGGACAAGAAATGTTTCCATTTGGTGCAAAAATAGTGTTGAAATAGGGAAACTACAAAGCTGAGGGTTTTGTAGAAGATAAGGTGTTGAGTGGAAGACAGGTGGCAGCATTTTGGATGTTCCTGCCATTTTTGGCCGATCGACCAATTTGATGGCCGACCGACCATCTTTTTAGCCGATCGGCTAGTTTTAGTGGCCGATGGTCATTTCTTATGGCCGATGACCCCCCACCTTGGCCGATGGCCTCTCATTTGTCCTCTGAAGCTGTCTATGTGTTGGAGGTGTTGAGAACTTCTGATTTGTTCCACTTCGAATGCCGTTTTGTGACGATTTTGCGATGTCGCGCATGTGTTACTTCAATTTGTTTATCGAGTTGTTGTATTTTTGTTTATCGAGTTGTATTTTGTGTTTACGTTCTTGTCTTGCTTATTGAGTTGTATTTACGTTTGATTTGTATGTCAAGTTCTTGTTTTGATTATTGAGTTATTTTGTTGTTAGTCGGTTCGCTACCAGATCAATGCAATTCGATTGTTTAGTTCTCCAAGCAAAGTTCAATTTCATTTACATTGTTATGGAATGCGATGCAATGCGATGCTTAGAATGTACAAATATAACACTTTTTCAACAAAAAGCTGTTTCATTCCATCATGTTCTTCTTTTGCAAAAGTACACAGTTTTAAAGAACACAAATCTGCCTGACGCAGTACAATGTGCAAAACTACTAGTAAAAAGAAAAATAAAGCAAAAAGAGAGCTTCTGAAATCGGCATCAGTCGCCTCAAGTGTGGGAACCCCTCCTCGTCCTTTTCCTGGATGAAGGTCCAGGATCACCATCCTCAGCTCCGCTACCAGAGTTTGAACCCGAGCCGTCTCCAGCCTCATCTCCATCCTGAGATGACTCGATCAGGCTCACCGCCTCTTCATCGACTTCGTCATCCTTCGGGGCAGCTCCGCGAATCGCCTCTCGACGAGTAGGCCTATGTCTGCCTCGATTGTGTATCAATATCCCTCGTCTGCCCTCTCCGCCGCCTGGAGGCATCAAGGTCTCACCGAGGCATCCACTGGCCGTATCCGAATGGGGCCTAAAAACAACAATTTGGCAAATGCATCAGTTAAGCTATGCGAAGCTAAGTATGGTATCGAATGCAGTGTATGATTACAGTGTACGAATGCTATGTGCAGTGTATGAGATACAGTGTGTTAGTGTCGTGAGTGGTATGTGAGTGCAGTGTGTCAAATGCGGTATTGATAATGTAATGCATTAGATCAGAATGGAACAGATTATGCAAGGTTTTGGGATTGAAGTTGAAAGAACTTACTAGGATACCATAAATACTGAGCAGGTCCATACTCCTCTGCAGCATCCCCATCACCGAAGCCATCAGCTCCGGGACCTGCCTAGTGTACTCGATGGAAGCCTGCGAAAGTATTGAAGTCATTAGTAATCTGCGGGATATTAACTGAAATGAAATGACTGTACATAATGTAAAGTTTAGCACATACCGGGGTCGAGCCTCAAACTCCGACGAGCTTATGATTAGCTGGGGAAGGAGCGACCGGAATCTAGCAACTCTCTCCAGCTTGCCCACGGCATGTCATAGTGGTGGGCAAGTCTGGCCACTCTACTCTCCGTCCCCTCCGGGAACCCCTCCTGCTATGGGCCTGAGTCGCCCTCGATGCTCCCGCTCCTCCTACTGGGGCTGCAGGCCTCCCTCTCTCAGCTCGGTGAGCGCTGGTCAGAGGTCGCATGAGATAAGTCTAAATGAAGTCGCTGTAGTCGCCATCATCTTTGAAAAAGTCGGCATCCCAGCCTATTATGAAATCGATCATCTCTTGTGGGGTGTACCTCTCTGTATGTCTCATATGGGTAGGAGGTGGCCTCGAGACTATTTGCTCAGGTAAACCAAGGGTCTGACGCAGGAAGCGCTTTCTCAAATACCATGCCCGATAGACCGGACCCTCCAATAAAACTCGGAACCGGGCAGCCTCCCGAGCACCTATGTACTGGTCTCTCACTGCGTCAGGTAGCACTGCCCAGGGCTGCCAGGTGATCTGCAAATGACAAGATACACAGTTTGTTATCTACTATCGGAAGTACAATGTAGAGCAAAACTCAAATGAACTGTAAGCTTTGAAATACCTCTACTGCGGCTATGGTGTCAAAATATCTGCGAAAGAACAAGAAAGACTCTCGTGGTCTCCGTTCGCACCACACATCAAATCCGTGAGAATAGGGAACAACGAGGGGCATCTCCACCTCCGGCTCTGGTGCAAGCCTCAGAAAGTAGGCATACACCCACCACTACAGAATGTAACAGGGTAATAATGAGTATGTTTCTCAGTGAAGCGGTATGTAGATAAAGCAAAAATCAGAGAAGGTGTGCAGTGTATTGTGTAGTAGGTGCGGTGTATAGCCAGTGTAAAGCAGATTGCGTGTATGCAGTGTGTATGGTGTACAGATAGTGTAAAGCAGATTGCGTGTATGCAATGTGTATGGTGTATAGATAGTGTAAAGCAGAACTGTAAAACAGAAAGGAAAAGATGTACCTCCTAAATGTCCACTGCGACGAGAGGAGGAACTCATATACCCGTACAATGTGGGCAGGCCTGCGCCACCCAAGTCGTAGCGCCGGATCCGGGTCATGTCCACCAGTGCGCTCAACAGATAGAGACCAACTGTGTGCGCCCGGTTGGCGAAGAGAGTAGTGCCCAGCATGAACATGAGGAACCCTTGGGCATAGCACTCGACCTCCTCTTGGGTCGTTGGTATCTGTATCCTGAACTGGTCCTCGAACCACGAGTATCTCACTAACCCTGATTGGGAGAAAGGTGGGCAACAGCCGAGTAAGAAGATATGGGCAGCATCCCACTTGCCCATGTCAGTGTCGAAGGGGATCGGATCACCTCCTACTCCGATGCCAGTGACCGTGGAGCAGTCGAAGGAAGTCATCGTCATCTCCCTTGTAGCAAAAAGGTGGAAGGAATCGGTGGTGTCCCACCACCTCTTCACTAGCGCGCCTAGAAGGGGTCTACTCGTAGTGAAGTGCGAGAGTCCCATGCAGAATACGCCAAAACCGGCCTGACCAACAGTGTAGCAGACCTCGTCGGGTAGTTCCATGTACCAATCGCGTGCAACGGTTTTCCCATAACCCCGGAAGGCATAGGAATCTCCCTATGTTCAAAGACAAACAGATGCGAAGCAGTCTCAGAAATACAGTGTTTGAATGTGTCCATAATTGATAAAAATGCAGTGTGTGTGCATATTTTCGAGTTGACGCAGATATCATGTATAATGTGCTCAGGGTGAACTAGGCATGTGATGTACAAGTGCGTTTAGGTTAATCAGATGCAGAGTGATATTGGCTATCCGAAGCATAAGACCTATATTGTGGAAAGTAGATCGGAAGTGTATACCGCAGCGGCGCCATAAGACAAGTGCAACTCTGGCTTGCATAGCAGGAGCTCCAATGGCGCACCTCGTGCGAAGCTCCTAAACTGGCGAATGCTGTCAAGAGGCAATACATGTACCTCGGGCACGTACATCACCAGGTCGAAAGGTCGAACACTGAGAGGTAAGAGCTCGACCTCGGGATCCATCTCCATCCCTGGAGAAGCCCCACCCTGTGGAATATCGTCCGCCATCTCGAAAAGAGTGAAAAAATGATCGAGGGTATGGAAAATGGGCAAGAATGCCTAAAATCAACCAAAAGTCAACCCCGAGGGGTGAAAAATAAAGGAAAATGAGAAGGCTCAGAAGGGGGCACGAAAATCAAGGTAAACTCGGGGCAAACAAACCCCAAGTCATGGAAATCAAGAATGTGGCACCGAATACAATTTCCAATCGGTTCAAAGTGTTCGAAACAATGAGGGTTTCGCGAATCGAAAGTTGCGGAAGGCTTGAAAATGAAGGAAAAGCTCGGATCGAAGGGAGGAAAACAACCTAGAGAGAGAGAGCAAGAGTTTTCGGCTTGGTGGAAGTGAGGAAAGAGGGTTTGGAACCCTATACTTAAAGACCCGAGGTGAATGGACAAAATTGCCCTGAATCTGCCACTTTTGGCCGATCTACTAAACTGCTGGCTGATCGGCTAAATTGTTGGCCGATAATCTCTTTTGATGGTCGATGGATGGCCGATGGCTCCCCCTTGTGGCCGATGCACCTCCAATGCCCTTGTTTGGGTTAGTTCTGTTGATTGGTACCCTCATCTCTTAAGAAAGTGCAAGGAAATACACTTTTGAAGCTTGAGAGGTTCTAAGGCAAGGCGCGCAGCCGAGAGCTTAAGAAACTCAAAACAAACATGAGCATGGATGATCATCGAGTGTTCAAACGATGATGTCCAAGTCTTGAGGATGGTCAAAAATGGGGTGTCTACAGTTGCCCCTCTTTGACAGAACTCGGAAGTCATGAAATGACAGGAGTGAATGTCAAAGCCCAGAGACGACCCATTTTTGACAAGGCCGAACACTCAGACAAACTAACAAGATAACGATATAGATGCACCCGCAGGCTAGGGCAAAATGCAAATGATATGCGCAATGTCGAACATAACTTATGATTATGCAAAGAGAGCTGTAATGACACATCAGAATGCAAATGTTATGCAAAGAAATGCTACAGTAAACTCGTACATAAACAAGTTAAAACGAACCGAACTACATCTCATGCAGAAAGGATATAAGAAAATTATGCAATCTTAGCGAATGTGTGATAGATACACAAAGCGAAAGTGTAATAGATACACAAAGTGAGTATGTGTGATAGATACACAAAGTGAACGTGAGATAGATACACTAAGTGAGAAAAGTGTGGTAGATACACTAAGTGAAGAGAGTGTGATAGATACACTAAATGAACAAAGTGTGATAGATACACTAAGTGAAGAGAGTGTGATAGATACACTAAATGAACAAAGTGTGATAGATACACTAAGTGAAGAGAGTGTTCTCTTAGTGAGACATGACCGATCTTATCCGAAACTTCTCTGAATAAACCGTACATATAATATCATCTGGTTGCACCAGCTTCAAATGAACCGTACATACAATATCGTGCCTCTCGGAAGAGTTGCGACATATTAAAAAGGATACACCTTGTGTCTGGTGAAGGGTGATCACCACCGTACACTGGGAACATGATTCTAGGCTTCTGCGGAGGCATTTTGAATCGAACTTTGAGCACACCTTGCATTTCATGGAACCCAAGGACACATATCAAGGCCAAAAGGTCAGAGGGATTTTGTGGGACCATGTTGGCTACCAGGGGATGCCGCTGGCCACCTGCTGGCCATAAGCGGCCACTGCCGGCCATAAATTGTACACTGCCGGACATAAATGTGCCATTGTCAGTCATCGATGGCAGATTTGGCGGAAATGGTCCTTTCAGCCGTGGCTCTTCAAGTAGAGGCAAAGATGGTTCATTTCCTTACAAACCCTTGCACAAAATTGCCTTCTCTTACTCTCTAGGTACTTCTTCTCTCTAGATCCACGCATTCTATGCATTTCCCAACATCCTAAGAACATTTTCTTCATGAAAACCCTTTCATTCTCTTCGATTTGAACCGATCAGAATTCTGTTTCGACGCCTCTTCCGTCATTTCCACCGTTCATGGTTGATTTCTCCCGAGTTCCTCCCAAGGTAGTACACTTTTCCCGGGTTTTCAACTTTCTTTGGCTTTTCTCTGTCCTAGGGTTTACTTTATTCAAAGTTCCCCATTTTCTGCATTTTTGCTCATTTTTGCTAATTTTGCATCCATTTCAAATGGAAGACGATGTCCCACATGACGGGGGCTTCCCCACACTAGCTCCAACAGAGTTTGCAGCGCACTTCGAGGCCGAGCCTGCGGTTGAGCTCGAGCCACTACCGCCGAGGATTCGCCCATTCGATCCGACGAGGTACCACCCCAAGACGCACATTATACCTGTTGCAGGAGGCATCAAGGCCTCTACTGATTTCGCCAAGGACGTGCCAGACGACCTCTTATTGAGAGAGCCTATGTCTCACTTGTCGGCCCTCGTTGTGGAGGTACAAACTTCGTTTTTCTGTAGTGCAACCTTTTACTATTGCATTTCTTGCACTGATTTGATTGCATCACATACCTTGATCTAACTATATTTCATACACTCTCACTTCACGTTCAACTATACTTCATACATCACTGCTCTGCATTCAACTGTACTTTGCATGGTGCTTTCATTGCTTGATCTAATTGCGTCACATGCATTAACACGGGATGGATTCCGCTCCTTCCGAGGCCACGGTGCCACGACAGCTCGGGATTGGTACGTTGAGCTTCCAGTTGGGGTCCATGACATAGTCGAGAAGACCGGCTTCGGTCTATTTTGCTCCAGCTTGACATGAGTCGTAGCGAGCCGCCCCGTCTTAGGGGCTCTCGTGGAGAGGTGGTGGGATACCACCAACTCCTTCCACTTCTCCTCTACGGGAGAGATAACAATGACTCCCTACGACTTCTCCATGATTACCGGCTTAGGCATAGGAGGTGATCCGATCCCTCTCGATCCTGACATGGGGGAGTGACAGGCTGCATGGGCTGTACTGCTCGGGGCACAGATACCGACACTTCAGGCAAGTATGGTTTGATACGGCTGGTTTGAGGAGCAGTTTAGAGGAGTTGAGCCCGAGACCATTGAGCAGACTGAGCAGTGCACCAGGGGCTTTCTCATGTTCCTCTTCGGTACCACCTTGTTCTCGAACAGGTGGAATACTGTGGGCCTGTATTTTCTGAGCGCATTGGCGGTGCTGCAGCGAGTCCCATTCTACGACTGGAGCGGAGCTGGTCTCATCACTCTATACGGATACAAGAGCTCAACCTCTCGGATGAGCGGGACCTTACTCGACGGCTACTGGCGGGCTTGGGAGGGACACAGCTTAGTTCCCTCTTTTCACTTTACAATTTCTGCCTAGCATTTCCTGCCTTACTTTTGTGCAACACATGTACTCTCTATTCTGCATTTTTGTATCTGCTCACACATTGTATGCTTTCTGCTTTGCATTTTCTGCATACTACACATACCACACACTGCATATTGGACACTGTGCACACAAAATCTAATCTCTGCTCTAAATTGCACTTTCTACGTATTGTACTGCACTCTGTTTTTTGCATTTCTTGTACTTTGTTCATACACTGTATTGATCACATTTTCCTTGCAGCTATGGGTGTACGCATACTTCCCAGCTCTTGCCCCAGAGCCCATAGTAGAGACCCCAGCGATAGTCCCGTTCTCTCGGGTATATAACGGCTTGCTTTGTTGTAGGACTCGGGAGAGCTTCATATTCTTCCAGCAGTATTTCGACACGGTCACGGCACGTGAGGTAACCCAAAACACAGTCATGTTGCATTTCAACTAGTTTGATACACACAATAGTCAATTGATAATGACTAATCATCTGCTCATTTTCTCATCTTCAAATGACATGGCAGCCGTGGGACGTGATACCATCAGGGGTCAGATTCACATATGAGACCGCTAGCATCGTGGCTTGCTACCGCATCCTCTTTGAGGGACTGATCTGCCACACTTGGTTCTTGAGCGTGCGCTTTGTGCACTAGACCTTGCGTTTGCCTGCCCAGTTTGTACCGATGGCACCTCTAGCGTCTATGAGGGAGACACACAGGCTTTTCTGAGGAGGAGCTGATCGAGTTCATAGTAGGACTAGATATAGACCTTTTTCGCAAGAGGGCGACTACGCGACCTTCATTCAGACGCATCTGATGTCGCCTCTGACCAGGGTTTGCGGAGGTGAGGGAGCGAGAGCTCCAGTTGCGAGAGGGAGAGGCAGAGTGATCAGATCTCGTAAGAGGAGAGGTCCTGAGGTGTGGCAGGAGACTGGATGGCCAAAGCTGCCGACTACAGTGACTTGCTGGAGACATTTTGGGAAGACTTGCCAGATCCCCATTGAGCATGCACCAGGTGGTCGCGCACTTGTTGGGGTTCAAGGCTCGACTCTGGTATGCACCACACTTTATATTTTGCATATTTACTTCTTTTCAACTATGTTGCATAGAATACTGATCCCTTCAGTGCACTTACAGACACCCATAGAGTACACAGGGCTGGCCCTTGAGCTTGTGGCTTCCTTGATAGACATGGTGCAGATGAGCCTGGATCTGCTCGGCCTCTATCGGATTTCGGTATATTTTCAATTTACATTTCATGCCACGAAGTCTTTCTGCTAACACATTAGCACTACAGTTGATCCAAGCTTCACTGAACTGATACACTGCATTGATACACTGTCTCCTCACACTGCCCATGGCATACATACATTGCAATCATCCACTGTTCACAACACATCAGCTACAATCACTTACTGGTTACGACACATCATCTTTTGAATCCCATATACACAGACGAATGCGTTCTCATAAACTGCCCTATTCAGATTCCTTTCGAGATGCGGCCACATACGCGGCCAGAGCAGGCAGTAACCTTCCGCCTCCCCACCGTAGAGAGAGGACGAGGCTCGAACGCCGTCAAGCGAGGGCTAGGGGCACGCATAGCGAGAGTGGCCCTTCAAGGCCCATTCTGGGCGATGATGATGATGAGACGAGTGAGGAGGCTGAGACAGCGAGTCCACAGTCAAAGCCCTCTGGGGATGGAGATGGAGACGCCAACTCAAGTTGTGTTCCGCCAAGGAAGAGGGCGAAGAGAGCCTCTCGATCCTGAGATAGTCAACCGCAGCTCAGATGCTTTTGCTTTTGCTTTCCTTTTTTGCTAGTAGTGTAGAACATTGTACAGCCTTAGGTGGTTTTATTTTCTAAAAACTTGTACTTTTGTAAAAAGGAAACCGTGATTCGAATGAAAACAACTTTTTGATCAAAAAGTGTTGCATTTGTATTCTAAGCATCACATCGCACCATTTTGCAGGAAAGTGAGATTGATCTTTTGAAAACTGCACAGTCAAATGCATTGGTCTCAGTCAGGTAGTGAACCAAATAACAACTAAAAAGAACAAAACAACCTAATAAACAACACAAGTGCAACTCGATAAGCAAAATGCATACAACTCGATAAGCAACTATATACAACTTGGTAAGCAAAGCTAAACAGTTACACCTTAAACAGGCATGCTCAAGCCCAAAAAGAACCAAAACAAGACCCCGAAAGTTACCAATGATAGAATTCAACTTCTGAAAGCATCTGGATATTCACATAGGAGATGAGTGGATATGAAGGAAGGCTGCCGGCCATGGGGAATGTCCTGCTGGCCATTGATGACCCCCTGCCGGCCATTGATGACATCTTGCTAGCCATAAATGTGCTGCTGCCAGCCATCGATGGTAGAACCTCCGAAAAGTCAATATCTATCCTCCACTCACTCCTTATCTTTTATAAAGATTCCAGCTTCGTGGGTTCTTCATTCTAACTCCATTTTTGCCCCAAATGGAAGCATTTCTTGCCCAAAACCTCACAAACTGCATTGCAAGCTTGGATGGCTCAGAAAAGTTGAATTTCTAGGGTTTCGAAATAAATGCACTATTCACGCTGAGCCACACCCCGTTGTGTTTTCCATTCCTCATCGCTGCGGCTAGGTGTTGGAATCCGATAACTCATGTTTTTAGCTTTGGCGGACAATAGATGTGTTCTACTTTTGAAGATTTCCATGCTTTGATGGAGTCTCGACGCAAGGAAGAGATCTTGCCCCAATTTCGTTTTGGCCACATCTAAGCCTTAGGACGGATGTGTGGGCCTACTTTGCATGACGCTCTGTAGACACCCCATTTTTGACCGACGTTAAGACTCAGACTTCATCATTTGTGCACTCGGTGATTGCGCATGCTTGTGCTAGTTTTGAGTGCCCAAAGGTCTCGGCCAAGCGCCTTGTCTTTGAGCCTCTGAACTCTTTGTGTTTTGGCCTTGCTTTGGGGCCTTGCCTTGGTGCCTTTGCCTAGAGGGAGAGAGAGGCTTGTAGGCCACTTTTTATAGTTGTAGGCTACTTATCTCTCTTGTAGGCTACTTATGGTGGCCCGTAGGCTAGTTTTCGGGGCCTCCGGCTGAGTGCTTTGTCTTGTGGCTTCTTAACTCTCTTCCTTTTGGTTTGTTTTTATGCTATACCTTGTTCCCCCTTGCATAGAGGGAGGGGAGAGGCTCTCAGCCACTTTTGGCTCTTGTAGGCCACTTGTCCCTCCTGTAGGCCACTTTAGGTGGCCGATAGGGCAGTGGAAGTGGCCGGTCAGCCACTTGAGATGGCCGATGGCCATTTTCTTGCTTTTGCAAATATTTTTATTGCCAGTTGTGCCAACTATTGGGCATAGAAGACATCCTCCATACACGTGTGTGGAGGGATTGCACCAAGCTTCTAGCTTATCCAACAAGCTTGAGGCATGGAATTCTATAAGAAGGGAGCTCTCTCTTCCTTCCAAGGGTTCAGATTTTTGGAGGGCAAAAAGATATCCCTCTCTCACTAGAATCCTCCCTCTCTCTCTATATTTGTGCTATATTGAATCAAAAGTGTTATTTCTTCATACTATTGCACACAAACACTTAGTCAAACACCTTCACTTTGTTGCTGAGATACTTCACTACAACAAAATTGACTTTTCACAGCACCACATCAATGGCATACAACAAATGCACGCCATAGGTTCTCACTTTTACAACTTTCTTTTTTTGCACGTCGTAAATACTTTTCCAACCACAGCTTATCTATTGCGTAAGGCTGTGAATGGTAATAACGATGATTTTTTTACGACTTGCAATGCACACCATAAATAATCAAACTTTCTACGACATACATACGGCATGCCGTTAATACATTAATTATAAACGACGCACATACGCTAGCCGTGAAAAGAAAATACTTTTCACGACACACACAACGCCTGCCGTTAAAAGTATTGCACTTTTTACGACACACACATCACCTGCCGTTAAAATTATTACTTTTTTACGACGCACAATGCATGTCATGAATTGTATGATAAAAAAAAAAAAAAAGAGTGCCAAGATGAAATTTTGTGGCACCAATTCACAAAAAAAATATATATATATATTAGAAAAAAGGACATATACATCTTCAACCACAACATTAATGAAAGCAACTGATGGAATAAAACTCTTACCATCGATGCTCCGCCATTGTCGATCTACAACCTCACCCTTCTCATCTCCGATCTGTCCCTACCCCTCAATCTTCCCAACGTTGATCTACTTCACTTCACCATTTTGAGCCGTAATTTGAGAAAAAATTCCCATTTAAAGAGAAAGAAAAAAGGCTCTGTCTCTCTCTTTCCAACTCCAAAGCCATCGCCCTCTCTCTCTTCTCTCGCTCTCTCTCTCTCTCTCTCTCTCTCTCTGTTAAAACCCCTCTCAAATCATCCACCTCCATCCTCTCTACAAAGCCCTTCGATTTTCCTTAAAGCCCGTCTCTGACCCCAATTTGCAATGATTCGAATGTGAAGTCGAAGCCTCGGAAGCGACACATCAAGAAGAACACGACGGCTGAAGAGAGCACTCTTGATTTTGGAATCAGGGAAAAGGATGATGGGAAAGAATTGGGGGATTTTGTGAGGGGAGAGTCGGACTACGATGATTCTGGGCATGAAAAGAGGAAGAAGTTTGAGAAAGATGGTATTGGTAGTAGTAGGAAGAGGGATAGACATTGAGAAACACACATTCACTCTCTACCCACCTCGCTCTCTACCCTAGCTACTCCCTCTTCAACACTGCCACCGACTTTGCCTATTCTCTTTCTTCAGCGCTACTACCGACATTGTATCTCCGAGCTAGCATCAGCGCCACCGTTGTCTCTTTGAGTATTCAAGAATTAGGGACAAACATTAAGAAACATCATGAGGTATTTTTGATCCATTCTCTATCTCTCTCTATTGATTCGATTTCGGCTATGAATACACTTTTCATCTTCTCTCTCTCACAGTTTGGTTTTGAATATTTTGTTTCATTTCCTTTTTATGATTGCTTTGTTTTTTGATTGCCCCTTTGTATATCTTTATTATCTCTCTGTTTGGGTTTTATTTTCTTTGATTTCCTTAACTTCTCTTCATGTATTCTATGTATTTGATCAAATGTCACAATGTACAAGCAGAGTGTTTTTGAAAATTTAGAATATTTTATTTCCTAGTGCAAGTGTCATTTTGGACTTTAGTTTGTAAATTAGCTTTAGACATACTCCTATTGTGTCCGCTACTTTTGATTTTGGCGTAATGTTGTAATTTTTGTTTTTTCAATGTGACGTTTTCTGAATCAAATAGAAAAAAGAGTAAGTGTAGACGCGCCCGTGGGCTTCACTCTACAGTTCGGACTCCCTTTGTGTCGGTTCTGAATCTTGACCCAAAGAGTCCAAATCCAGCAAATCGTTTGAGAAAACAGATTTTGAAAAAGTAGTGCCAAATATGGACTGCTTTGCCAGATTACAGAGTCGCCACCTAAATATTTTTAAAATGGGAAATTTAGGAAACCCTGACTCGGTGCCGAAGGCCGCATGTCCGTCATCACCAAAGTGGTCTTGGCTCGGGAGCTTGGGTACGATCGGGGAAGGTCAGCTATGAGCACCCCCTTTCGCCCGGTCCGAAGACCAGCCTCTAGTAACCGTGATATCCGTTTTTGAAAACATTACATGCTCTTATTCCAATTATTAGCCTAGAATTTCTATGTTATTCGCACAGCAAACAAGTATAGACTAGATTGCCTAATTTGGAAATAAACATTGCATATCTGTCGGTTTTGAAAGTGCTTCGGAATTTGCTACTCGCAAGTAGGCTAAAACACGGATTTCAATGAGTATTTTCAACTCAAGCAACCCAACCTCCACCCACAGGCATTCAGACAGTTTATCTCACATAAACACTTAGCCGCATGGTAAGCATACTGTCATGGCAACATTCACACGCATGTGGTATGCTAAAGCGTAAAATACTTACATCGTACTCCGTGCAAAAACAATAAACTAGTTAGCAAACATGCATGTCCTAGTTCATGTTAAGTGGCTAATGCAACACAGGCGAGGATGCAATTTAGAGTAGGCTCGGCTAACCCTAAACATGGCATGTGAAATGCGCGAGTAGCACGTATTCAATTTGGAATTGAAAATTGCAATGCAGTTTGTATGATGTACCGAGCCCGGTGCATGTAAACAAAATGCATGAATGCACGCATGCATTGCATAAGGTATGCTAAAATAAGTATGCCCTAATCTACCATCGTAAGCAGGTAAATAAAAGGGAAGAAAGACGTGGGGTTGGACGACCTACACCCACTCACGCACACTTTTTACAATTTTGCCCTCACTCAGAGGGACCGAAAGAATATACAAAACCAAATAACTAATTAACTACGCAAGCTCATTAATTATTACAAATTAACTAAATTAACCAAATAAATTAATTAATCTAATTAAACAGTAAACCGCCTCGGGATGAGGGCCAAATGCAGCGCGTGCTCGGAACTGGCTCGGAATCGTACTGCCATGCATGGATTGCCTCTGTTTCCTCCGCTCTCCTCCTCAGAAAATTGCCAAAGTCCCAGGAGTGCCTCTCAAGGCACTGAGGATCACCACCGGCTGGGGTAGGACACCACCGGCTGAAGGAGGAGGCCACCGCACTAGATGAAGCCATCGGTGGCAATTGATCACGGTCGGCACTAAATAGTGCCGCCGCACGCTTAACTGCTCAGAACACAACTCACAAAGAAGAGGGACAACTATGCATGACAATATAATTCAAGCCATTTATGCACCAAACACATCCCTTATCATGTTAGTGACTCAAAGGGGCATGTGTCTCGATTCTCGGACCACCAATCGCGCATTTCCATGCATGATGGTCCTAAGAACCAAGAATGCAACTCTGATTTCAAATGCATGCAATGCAAACAAGCAAACAAGGGTGCTCAACCTCCATCATACTTCACTTCAGGAGGCCAAACATGCACAATACAAATGCAACCCTAAACATGTCGACTAGGCATGCAACATAGACTATGCAATATGTTCATGCAAAGGGTTCAAGCAAGCATGCAAGGTAAGCATGCAAACCAATGGAAGGATGGTCTTATACATGAATTAGGCAACTCAAATAGTCCTAAAATCAGTGGCCAAAATGCTAAGTCAAGAGGGCCAAACACACATTCACACATGCATAAGTTAAGGCACCAACACTGAAGCATAATTAAGCAACTCTTAAACACATCTAAGAGGCACAAGCATGGACAACTAGCATGTAATTTAGGCTCTGAAATTGATGCTATGAAATGATGCCAAATCATGTTAAGCAAGATAAACAAATGCATGCAACATAGGTTCAACACTTGAGGCAAGTCATGGAAGCATTGAACTACACTTATGCAAAACAAATATGGCATGCATTGAACAACGTAAAATAGAGTTTTAGCATGTTAAAACAAAGCCAAATGGCAATTTAGATGGCATCTAAGAGGCTTAAGCACAAAGGCATGCATTAAGGCCAAAACATGGAGCATGCAACACATGCTTTCAAAGCATTAAAGAGGCAACTAAGGTGAGCATACAAGCACACAAAAAGGTCTAAAATAACATACTAAATGGTTCCAAACCATAAAAAATGAAGCGAGCAAGGCATGCTACACATTCATGCTCTTAAGGCCAACAAGCCCAATGCAAAGAGGCTATATCAAACATGCTATGGTTGACTCAAACAACATGGGACAGACCTAAAACATGGAAATATGAGCACAAAAACTTCACAAATGCAAGCCTAAAACATGCTAGAAGCTAAGGCACACAACCTAAGGCATGTTAGAGGATCAAAAGGCATTACAAGGCAACTATGCTAAGCATGCATAAGGGACCTAAACCAACTTAAAAACATGTTATATTATGGCAATATAAGCATGAAAAACAAACCAAACATGCTCAACACACACTTAAGCACAAGCTCCCTCAAGAAGCCAAATCTTGTCCTTTTCAAGGACATCAAGGAGATGGGGGTGGTCCTCTCCTTCTTGAGACTCTAAGGCATCATATTCACCACTGAAATCCCTCAAGATTTCAGTGGTGAAGAGATCCTAACACCAAAGTCTCAGATCTCTCACAAAATGGCACAAAATGAGGCCTTTTCAAGGCCTAAGGGTGGTCAAACTTGCTCAAACCACCAAGCACTCTTAATAAACAATGAAGAGGCTTAAAAAACAGAACTTTTATGTGTTATAGACTAAGCACAAAAACTGTTTTAAACTAGGCAAAAATGGAATGCAAGAATGGGGGAAAAAGGGGTAGTTTCTTACCCTTGATGATCAACTTCAACAATGGTGATGTGGTTGCCTCCTTGAGCACCAAACCAGCTCCAAAGCTCCAAAACAAACCTCTGGACCTTCAAGAACTCAAGGAAGGTGACACACTAGGTGTTGGTGAGCAAAAGTATGACACAAACACCTAGTGTACAAAACAAGAGAGAAGAAGAGAGATAGGATGTGTATCTATCCTAACCCTAAAAACCAAAGTTTGGCCTGTCTAAAATGTCTAAAATTTTGTCACCCTAATGCCAAGAGAGAAAGCCTTCTCTTATAGGCAAGCCAAGCTTGCAAAGCTTACAAGCTAAGCTAACTAAGAGGGTCATCCATCCATACACGTGTATGGAGGGGAACCAAAACTATACAGCTATCTGAAAATATCTCATAAAGCAAGCTGATGTGTCGGCAGCAAAATGGTCATTTTGCCAAAACTTAGTGCCGGCGGCAAAATAGTGCCGGCACAATATAGTGCCGATGGCAACACCAGCCGGTGGCCTCTAGCCACTACCGATGGTGTGTGGGGATGCCCCACAAAGCATTCCCTGCCCCTCCAAGGCAAAGCGCAAGTGTCTGGTGCAAAACCAAACACAAAACAGTCGAGTTCGGAGATCCTGAGGCAAGGCGCGTAGCCGAGAACTCCGGGAACTCCAAACAAACACAAACATGGATAATCACCGAGTGTTCAAGCGGTGACGTCCAAGTCTTGAGGACGGTCAAAAATGGGGTGTCTCTGATTGCCCTCTTTGACAGAACTCGGAAGTCATAACAATTACGGGAGTGAATGTCAAAGTCCAGAGACGACCCATTTTTGACAAGGCCGAAGACTTGGACAAACATGCAAGACAAAACAAGGTATGCGCCCGAAGGCAGGGGCAAAATGCAAGACGATGTAAGAGGCCGAGCATAACTTATTGATCAAGCAAAGGAAGTTATAATGAAGCACACATGCAACAGTTATAAGCTAGCATACGTCAATCTATACTACAATGCTGAAAGGATGTAAGAGAATTATGTAATTCTCAAAACGTCTCACTCGGAGGATACAATACCTGTGCGGCTCGTCCGGTTGCACCGGCCTCAAATAAGCCGTACATACAATATCGTGCCTGCAAAGAAAGCAAACTTAACAGGTACAATATTGTTAGCCATATGCATGGCAATACGAAATGAATGCAAGATGATATGCATTATATACAAAATGATGTATGAATAATGCAAATGATATGTAGTGCAATTGAAACAATGCAAACTACATGCAAAGCAATTGAATCATGATTCAATCATGAGCGGTTCGAAACTACACAAATGTCAAGTAGATTGATGGGAGTAGCAAGTCCGTCTACCATAGAACGATGTCTGAACTATGAGTGATGCAGACGGACACAAGGACAAGTATTGGTTGGATTGACATAAGTGGGGTGACTACCCGCTGAGGAAAGAATAATGATCCTAATGCCGGACGCAACGATGACACTACAATGTAATATCTACAATGGATATGGCGTGTAGCCAAACCGTATCTTGCTTAGGAAAGGCATGCACACATACAAGCCATGTCTAACACAGAAAAGGTGCCGCAACCTCAAACCAAGTTCATCAAGGAATAGGCGCGATGCACATGAACCATGCTTTGACGTGAAAAGTAAGGGCACATACCAGACCAAGCTCAACAAGGAAAGGTGCAAGCCATAGATGGAAGACGATGCAGTGAATGCATGCAACTACAATGCAATAGAAATGGATATTTACAGAAAATGCATGACATATGCGCTATACTACAATGATGATGCATGACATATGCATGTTTGTTTTGTTTTTTGAATGTTTTTTTTTGAAATGCATGACATATGCAATATTTACAATGATGCATGACAATGCACGTTTTGTTTGTTTTGTTGTTTTTTTGAATTTTTTGGAATGCATGACATATGCAATGGTATTAATGATGCATGTCAATGCAGTATGATGCAATGGCTATGATTGCAGCTTTCCTTATTCTCCCACCAGGGTGATATACTAGGTTGGTTCGGTATCCAGAATTGAGGCGTAAACATGCCGCCTCAACCTATGGGGCTTCCATACAGATTTCAAGCCGAGGGTACACCCCCTGGGTATTTAAACCAGACCTTAGTCTCGGAAATCTCAAACCTTTGCGTTCTAGGCATAAGCCGTTCAAACTCTAGTTTTCACCGTCCCCATTGGTCTCCTAGGAACTCATCGCAAACACGGACAGGTGGCTTTACCAGACCACCGAAAGTCGTTCGGGCACGACAAACACCGAAGGAGTTGCACCTTCAAAGGATTTAAGGTCTCCTAGACCGGGATGCAAATATGGTGAAGGTTTCGCACCCTCCAAGGATTTAAGGTCTCCTGGACCGTGCGTGTTTAAGGTCTCGCCAGACCCGGGGGGCAATGATGAGGTGCGCGAAACAACGCGATGGAATGCATGCCAAATGCAATGAGGTGCACACCTTAATGCACCGAAGGTCTTGCACCTCCCGAGGATTTAAGGTCTCCTAGACCGCGCGTGTTTAAGGTCTCGCCAGACCCGGCGAGGCAACTGGTACACAACACTTTAAGTGCAAGCGATGCAAATGAGACACGCACGCGGACGCAAATGGGGCAAATGAGACGTGCGTGCAATGAGGTACGCGTGCCTCAAAGGATGGAAAATGAAGTGCAATGGGGGTGCGCCAAACGACGCGATGCGCAAAATAACGCGATGAAATGCATGCCAAATGCAATGAGGTGCACACCTTAATGCACCGAAGGTCTTGCACCTCCTGAGGATTTAGGGTCTCCTAGACCGTGCGTGTTTAAGGTCTCGCCAGACCCGGGGGGCAATGCATGAATTGAGATGTGGTGCACAAGACAGTGCGATGTGTGGAATTGCGCGATGCGATGCATGCCAAATGCAATGAGGTGCGCAAAATGGCACGACGCGTTTAGACAACGCAAGTGCGCAGGAAAGTGTGATACAATGCATGCCAAATGCGACGAGGTGCACACCTTAATGCACCGAAGGTCTTGCACCTCCCGAGGACTTAAGGTCTCCTAGACTGTGCGCATGGTGAAGGTTTCGCACCCTCCAAGGATTTAAGGTCTCCTAGACCGTACGTGTTTAAGGTCTCGTCAGACCATGGGGGGCAATAACGAGGTAACGCATATGAGATGCGTGTGCCATTGCAAAATGAGAAGTGGAATGCAAAACGAGGCACACATACCTCGAGATGCAACGAAGCGCGAGATGGGGCACACATACCTCATTGAATGGATAATGGAATGCAAAATGAGGCATGTGTACCTCGAGATGCAATGAAATGTAAAATGAGGCACGCATACCTCATTGAATAGAAAATGGAATGCAAAATGAGGCACACGTATCTCGAAATGCAATGAAATGTAAAATGAGGCACGCATACCTCATTGAATGGAAAATGGACTTCAAAACGAAGCACACGTACCTCGAAATGCAATGAAATGCAAAATGAGGCACGCATACCTCATTTGAATGGAAAATGGAATGCAAAACGAGGCACACGTACCTCGAAATGCAATGAAATGTAAGATGAGGCACGCACACCTCATTTGATGGAAAATAGAATGCAAAACGAGGCACACGTACCTCGAAATGCAATGAAATGTAAAATGAGGCACGCATACCTCATTGAATGGAAAATGGAATGCAAAACGAGGCACACGTACCTCGAAATGCAATGAAATGTAAAATGAGGCACGCATACCTCATTTGAATGGAAAATGGAATGCAAAACGAGGCACACGTACCTCGAGATGCAATGAAATGCAAAATCAGGCACGCATACCTCATTGAATGGAAAATGAAATGCAAATATGGCACGCATGCCACATGAAAATGCAAAACGGTGCAAGTCGCAAGGGACGTGCAAGACGGCGCGATACGATGCGCCGGACAATGTGATGGATGCGCGTGACGCACACGGGGCAACTTTTGAATCTTATAAAAGACAAAAGGATACAAAAAGGATACAGTCTTTGCTTGAATTTGAGTGTTACGCACAGTAGACACGGTCCGAAGTCAAAACGGAGGTTGGTTGAGCATCGGGGGTGCATTTTCTTGCACTTTCTTGAGCTATGAAGACCAAACTCCTCAATTTGACAAAACAAGGCCTTGGGAACACCATCGGCTGGGTGGGAAGGCTACCGGCCACCACCAGCTGCCTAAACTTCTCCACCGGCACAATAATGTGCCGTCCGGCACAAAATAGTGCCGACCGGCAGAAAATGCCTGATCGGGGGCAGATCTGCCATTTCACCTCGGGCTTTATAAAATAGGGCTTCTAAACCCTATTTTCCACTTCCTCTTCCGCCGAAATCCTTCACTCTCTCTCTAGAGCTTTGTTCTCTCGATTTTTCGTTGATTTCCTCGTATTTTCGCACCATTTTACCGTCTGATTCGCGATATTCTTCGCGTTTCGGACATTTCCACCGGATCGAAATCTCATTTCGGATCGCTTTTGCTATTTTCGCCTTTTCGGGACTTGTTCCCCTCGATTTTCTCTACGTTTCCGTGTATTTTCATCTTCCGGCCTTTCCGGCCATTTTCGGCCCGCTCGGGGTTGACTTTTCCAGTTGACTTTTCGTATTCCGCCCCGGTTTTCCTTTCCGGCTATTTTTTTACCACCATTGCTATGGCTGACGATGTTCCACATGTCGGGACTCCCCCGGATCACGAGATGGATCCCGGGGTCGAGCTCCTCCCATTGAACGAGCGCCCATTCGACCCGGCGACCTACCGCCCGGCCATTCACGTGCTTCCGCCAGATGGACTCCGCCACTTCCGCAGTTTTGACAGGGCTTTCGCCATGAGCTTAGCCTCTCACCTCTCATTCGGCGCCTTCGAGGTAACCCTTTTTCTCTGCTTTTACTTCGCAATGTAGAATCAGAACCGTCAACCGCCATAGTGATTACAACCTTTAATTGCTTAGCTCGATACATATAATCAGTAGTTGATCGTAGACAAACTTACAACTGATATCTGTTTTAGGACCGACACGTGCACACACACTGCACTAGCCTTAATTACCCATATACACGGCACACCGTATTTCACTGCAAACTCACCGATACCCGGTACTTATTCGAATCTGAAAACAATATTGTATGCCGTATTTAGACCGAACCACATAAAGTACGCTGACGCATCATACGTTGTAGCTCACCTACTGGCACACTATAACCCGATATCTGCTTGAATCTGAAAAATGTACACACGTGTACCATATCTGTATGCTGACCCTCACAAACACACTGACACATCACAGGCCGTAGTCCACCGCAGTACACTGAAACCCGACGTTTGCTTGCATCTGGAAAACGTACACACGTGTACCATGTTTACACTGCACCACTCAAAAACACACTAACGCATCACATATTGTAGTTTATCAGAAGCACACCGCATCTTGCTTCGTTTGAATCTGAAAAACGTGCATGCATGCTAGATTTGTATCGACTTTAACATGTTTCCTCAGAACTGTACATTTCATATTGCTTTGCAACCATTTGTTTGTAAACAGGGAGATTCCCATACCATCCGCAGGTATGGGAACGTCATGGCTCGAGATTGGTACTCGGAGCTTCCCGAGGCGGTTCGACACATCGTGGATGAGGCGGGCTTCGGTTCCTTTTGTAGGGGTCTGACCCGACTTACTGCCTGCAGGCCTATTTTAGCTGCCCTAGCAGAGAGGTGGTGGGACACCACCGATTGATTTCATCTATCCGCGGCGGGGGACATAATGATGACCCCTTACGATTTCTCGGTGCTCACTGGCATCGGGGTATGGGGTGATCCGATCCCCTTCGACACCGACATGGATGAGTGGACCGCCGCTCAGATCCACTTACTTGGCGCGGCTCCGCCTCTTGCACGTCCAGGTTTCGTCCGCTACTCCTGGTTTGAGGTGCAGTTCCGGGTGCAGCCTTTTCTTGTTGACGCAGCTCCGATGACCGAGGCAGCCGTAGAGCAGTATGCGCGCGGCTTTCTGATGTTTTTGCTGGGGACCACCCTATTCGCCGACCGGGCGAACACCGTGCCTCTCTGCCTACTCAGCGCACTGGTGGACGTCCGGGACATTTTGCGCTATGACTGGGGTGGCGCGGCTCTGGCCACCCTTTATGGCTACATGAGCTCCGTCTCCCGTGGCAGCGGGCAGTTGCTCGGAGGCTACTGGCGAGCTTGGGAGGTACGTCTTCTTTTCCGCTTTACATTTCTGTTCTCAGATTACATCGCACACATTGTAGTCTGCTTTACACTTATCAGATAATCTTACACACGGCACACACATACTCTGCTTAATTGACCGCGTAATCGCTCACACTGCATACACTCGCTCAATACACCGCACAACACACGACTCGCTATTTCGCTTTACTCAGATTCTCGCTTCGATAAATGTTCTGACATCTGTCTTGCAGTTGTGGGTTTAGGCCTACTTTCCCAGGCTGGAGCCAGTGCCGAAGACAGAGACTCCTCTGGTCATCCCCTTCTCGCGCGCGCTATGATGGGAGGTGCGCACGGCGGCCACGAGAGACTTTCAGCTTCTTCCATCGCTACTTTGACACCATCACCCCCGCCGAGGTATGTTTTACTTGCAGTTCATTTAAGATTCACTTTTCCACTGTATATTGGCAATACCAGTAGGCAATAAACTGTATTTCAATTTCAGATCACCTGGCAGCCATGGGCTCCTCTGCCAGCGATGGTGCGGGATCGGTTTGCCGGCGCGATCGAGACCTCGCGTTATCGGATTTTGCTAGAGGGCCCGGTCTGTCGGGCTTGGTACCTGGGTGAGCGCTTCTTGCGTCAGACCTCAGGGTTACCTGAGCAGATAGTCCCGGTGCATCCTCCTGAGCATATGAGGGACACCGAGCGTTTCACCGCTGAGCAGATGGCGGACTACACCATCGGCTGGGAGGCAGACGGCTTCAGAGGCGAGGGCGATTACTCAGAGTACGTCCGGACCTTCATCATGCGGCCTCTGAGCGGTGGTCGCCGAGCTGAGCCAGAGAGACCTGCGGCGCCGGCGGCTAGGGCAGAGGTGGGAGCAGGAGCGGGATCGTCACAGAGAGCTCGAGCTCGTGGCAGGAGGGGAGTGCAGAGGGGACGAGGGACGGGCTGGCCCGCTCTGCCTACCATGCTGACGTACAGGGGGCAGAGTGGGGAGACCTACCAGATCCCTTTTGCTCCTCCCCCGGCTGGTCATGAGTTTGCTGGCATTCCTGACTTGCCTCCGGTATGTACCACTTTATTTCTGCATCTTGCATTGTCATTTCAATTCAGTTCATTCGATATTCCACAGAATATTGATGTATCTACTACTTTTGCAGGCTTCCTCTGAGTACACCCGGCAGTCATTGGAGCTGAATGCCTCCATGGCGGGGATGTTGCAGCGGACCTTCGAGTTCTTAGCCTTCTACGGCCTTCCGGTATGTTTTCTCTGACATAGTTCCAAACTATATACAAACTGCTTCGCATAATCTGATGCATAACACAACATCTGATAAACTGTTCACACTCAGACTTTCAGATCGATAAATCACCACGGCATTCTCAGACCGATAAACCGCTCACGGCATTCACACTCTGATTTTCAGATCGATAAACCGCTTCATCGCATTCTCGTGACCGATAAACTGCTTCATGTGTACTGATGCATTTGCCCTTTGTACTTTTCAGCCTCCTTTCCCGATTCCTCCAGTAGGTGGCGGCGCTCCATCTGGACCACCCATTTCTACTCGGGATGGCAGGATATTCCCCCGCACTAGAGGGGGGCGTGGCCATGTGGGGAGCAGCTCACAGGCTCCGGGCGAGGATGGCGAGTTGGAGGCGGAGGCCTCTGAGGAGGAGGCCGGGGGCAGCTCGGGCTCGGGCTCCGACAGCGACACTTCTGACGATGCTCCTGTGCTTCTGCCCAGGAAGAGGGCGAGGACGGATCCCCCGGCGCGAGGCCATTGATGATGATTACAGACTTCTGCTGTTTTTCTTTCATTTTCTTTTCTTGTACTTTTCTCTTTTTGGTAGATAGAGTACTATGTACTGCCGCAGGCAGGTTTTTGTTTTTCTCAAACGTTGTACTTGAAAAGATTATATGGGATGAAACAAACTTTTGGTCTAAAGAAGAGTGTTACATTTGTATATATATGCATATTTCATATCCTGCACTGCATTGCATCATATTACACCTCAAATGTAAATGATATTGATCTGTTGTCTGACAATTGAACACCTGCACTGTAATAATCAGATAACCAACCAACTAAACAGCAACACAACACATACACAATCCTTTGCAAAACTGGGTTCACAACCCATACTCTGCTAGGGACTAATCTGCTGGGGATTGATCTGCATATAGCCCATAACACGGCATTTGGTTCATTCTGCACACAGTAAACCCTGAACAAATAGCCCCAATCTGACAAGACGGATCACAAAGCTGTCACGGTTGCAGTTGAAACACACTCGGATGTCCTAAATTTTCCCTTTCCTTCTCTTGCTTTGCACGGATGTAGACAATGGCACAGCATTCTGAGCACAAGCGATTACTTTTGGAAGAGGATGGGTTTTCAACCGGGGTATCGAGCCTACCACAGAACACGGCGAGACAGACTCAAACAAGGAAACAAAAGGCACACGACCTAACACAACGAGACACACTTGGAAAAGACTCAAAGCCAAAATTGAGACCGACAAATCAAAAGACACGACACACGGACATGTTTACAAAAGAGACCTCAGATCTCGCGAAGCCAGTTCCTCCGGGTATTATTTCCCACCCTTTCTGATTTGTGATACTCACATCGCTCGGCCCTCAGGCTCGGTTTTTCTCACAAAACCCTTTTCTCACTTCTTTCTCTGCTTACACTTCTCTATTCTTTATTCTCTCATTTTCATCCCTCCCCGGGGTGATTGACGGATGAATAGGAAGTCGCGGGTTCCCGCCCAACACTGTTAGCTCACGGCCATTCCTTCTGGTGGATAGAGCGCCCTGTTGGCAAGCATATTAATGGGGGGAAGACAGAGGACCCAACTCAATCGCGCCCCTAGTTCGCCATTTTGACCATTTTTTGTTTTCTAAAACAGTTCTGATAAAAAATGAGAGTTGGATAAATGCACTTATTCAAGATTTGAAAATCATGCGAATCAGGCTGTGAGCACTGAAAATTCTCCTTTTTGGGTCCAAACATGGTCCAATTTTGAAAATGAAACAGTTTTCGAGAAAATAAGTCAACCTCAGTGAAAATTTTCAAAAACTATTTTTGCAAACCATCAATGCTCAACAAGCGTAGAACTTACCCTCGAGATGCGCAACCTCGGATCCGAGGCAATGGGAAATTGCCCCTGGCTTAAAGGGGAATAAAGGCAACAGAAAGTTGCCCCTGGTTTGGACGGTAACTCAGGGCAACTTATGGCAATACATGGCAACGGAAAGTTGCCCCTTGTTTGGATGATGCCGCGGCGTGTTGTAAGCCAGTCCTCGTTGACGACGATCGGATCCTCGGGCGTGGAGGAGGCGAAGACGGCTTGAATCAATATGTGGACACAGTCACCTGGAAGGTGTTGGTGGTTTGGCTTCAAGAGGAAGTTAATCACGTAGTTCCGGGTTGCTGCAATCGAGACATTGGATTCGGAGAGGGCAAAAGTGATCAAAACCATGACATGGACTGAGACGCTATGGAAGCGTTGGGGGCTGGACTTCAGGATGAAGTTGCCTACGTATCCCAAACATGGGAATCAAGCCTTACGTAGTTCCGGTTAAGGTACACTCGGGTATTTTAACCTTCACTGTTTAGGCTCTAACTTTTGCCAAGGCGCCCAATGCGGGTTTTCGACCTTGCGAGCTTTTTTTTCTTTTTTTTCTTTTTTTGTTTTTTTTTTCTTTTTTTTCTTTTTTTTTTTTTCTTTTTTTTTTTCTTTTTTTCTTTTTTTTTTTTTTTCTTTTTTTTTTCTTTTTTGCTTTGCTCTAACTTTTGCACAGGTCGCCTTTAGGGTTTTCGTCCCAAATGAGCCTCTCAAAGGGTAAAAGTGTAGCAAGCCCATGCCAAATGGTTTTGAGATTAAAGCCTCTCCGTATCCAGGAGAACGACTGTTGTATTGACTTGTAGAAGAATTCATCACAGTTGCTTCTCGAGCTTTGCTTAGTGGGATCTGATCTTCCTGATCTAACTTTGACGTCTCTTGCTCGAGGGCTGTCTCGAAATGGGCCACACAGGCGTTTCACGATACTGATCGTTCCGAACGGATTCCGGTTTGCAACAGATGAATTGAAGCTTGAGACCGAGAGCGATCCTGGGCTGTACCATCTCAAGAGCGGTTCTACACAAGTCTTCGCAAGACTGCGCAAAATGTTTTGTTTTTGGAAGTTTTTAAGAAAGCGACAAATCGCTCGTGTTGAAGATAGTGTGGAACCAGTCTGGATCAGGCCAGGGTCCTTCTCAGTACTCACGCCAACAAGCATGATTTCATTCATTAAAAGCTTAGCAGGCCTCTCTTTCTCTCAAAATGATCAAAAATTTTGCAAAAACCCGAGGAATTCCTTCCTCTTTGTTTTTATCACCGCAATGTTTGAAAAGGGTTTTATGAAAAGCTTAGGTCATTGTGACGATGTTTAGGGCACAAGAGAGTGGGCGAAATGCACTGTCGTTCCATTCACATCCTCTGGCACGGCTGACTCAAATAGCAACAAGTACGGAACTCGGTAGCCACAGCTGTTTCATTCAGATTTGTTGGTGTAACTGGCTCTTCGGCAGCAAACAGACTCAAAAAGCAAAAGCAACTAATTACAAGACAAAACAGTGTTCGAGGCAACAATCCCGAAATCATCTGGTATACTATACAAGAGGGACTGACTCGTTACAACAAGACAGACCCCGTAAGCAAAAAGACTGACTCAATATAGAGAGACAGACTCAAAAACAAAACAAAAGACTGACTCGACACCCAAGTCAGGATTTACAAAACTAGCATTGGCAGATGCTCAAAATGCGTGCCAAACGCCACATCCAAAAATGTACTGGAACCGCCCAGAGCGGTTCACCTTCGATTACATACTTGCGATATCGTGTCCTCGGAATACAACAACTGAGGGGTGAGGGACTTTCTTTGAGGTGGGGAGGATAACCGTTATCAATCAAATCTTGCACCTCGTCTCAAGGCGGAAACAATTGTCGATGGCATGGCGATCTTCGATGGTACGCCTGATGCGAGGAAGCATCATGTGTGGCCGGGAGATTCTTCGGGAGCGGCCGAGGATCCAGGGGCTTAAGGTGTCCCCTTTCAGCAAGGATCTGCAATGCCTTGGACAATGGCATATAGAGAGCATTAAAGACCCTGCGCCCTCGGGGCAGGTATTTTGGAGTCTGAGCACTCTTGCTAGGCGCACTAGCAAATGGGTCGGCGGGTGCGGCCTTGGGTTTTTGATCCTTTCCGGATGTAAGGCTGGGAGCGAGAAGAACTGTCTTGGCATGATGGGGCCTATCCCGATTCTCTGATTGACTGGAATTTCCCTCAGGCGGAGTAGGGAAAGCATCCTCCACAGCTTTTGTCATAACTGCGGATATCTGTTGCTTGTTCATTCCCCCGGCTTTGAAAGCCTCTACTGCCCACAGCAGTTGTTCGATAGGGTCGGCATCCGCCTTCATCTTACCTTTGTCTTCGGCCTCAGCCTATTCTAGAACTTGGTTTGCTGCGTCGTTGCCATAGCTGGAGGCCATCTCCGGTTGGCTGAGTTCAATTACAATTCATCCCAGTAGTGGGCGCTCCTGGGGTACAAAGTTCTCGGCGTACGATGCAGCTGGCGGTGAAACAGACATTCCATATGCAAGATCTGCCACTGATCTTTGGAGATCACCTATCATCCCCATTAGTTCAAAAGTAGTAGGCTCACGAGCCTGATATAGGTGAGGAGTCCAAATTGGATGTGCGGCAGGCGACCTAGGTGGATGCGGCATATCAGCGATTGCTTCATCTGTAGGGTGGTTCCTTGACTCAACGGCCGTCATGACCACAATCTCTTCCGAGTTCTGCGTCATGTTGATTACGCCTCGGCGAAAAGGACACTAGCTATTACGGATCAACTCTCTGAATTCTCGAAAGCGGAAAACAAGCGATATTTCATTTAAAGCAGATCAAACATGATCGTAGTCGGACAATCGCTCTACTCTTGAACAACATTCCCCCAGAACCCTTTGTTCAAAATCTGAATCTGATACCCGCAGATATAACTGATTCACAACAATACCACTACTAGTACCTTCAGGCCGGATGCTCAAACTTTGCAAGCTGATATATGTGTTCCCCTGCAGAGATACACTCTAAAAGCACATAGCAGGTAAATGAGAGCCAATACACCCCTATGTTGGGGTAGGGTTTCCCTGTCCTATTTTATCAGGAGCTAGGGTTTCACTATGCACGCAGCGGTTTCAAACAACCTAACATCGGGTAAGCAACCTGTCCTAGTTTGGAATGGTCACTATGGATCCGAATATGCACTAGGTCGAATGGTCGAAAAGGGTGCCCCAGTAAAACCGGGGTTTGTGTTCCCATGCTGTCAGAGCCCATAACCGGTTAGCCTTATGGTCACGCCTTGACAAGACAAGCCTCCAGCAAACCGTTCAGGAATGGCAGATGGCAAACACCGTGTCCTAGGCACACCAATGCACATGCAATGCAAAGAAACACATAAGCGTAGTCAAAACAGGATATCACGCGTTCGAGTCAAACTCTCTAAACTCCCAATGAGTCGCCAGAAGCGTAGGCGTCCCGAGCTTCGAGGTTAAGTCGTTCCGTTCATATTGCCGGTTCTGAATCTTGAACCAAAGAGTCCAAATCCGGCAAATCGTTTGAGAAAACAAATTTTGAAAAAGTAGTGCCAAACATGGACTGCTTTGCCAGATTACAGAGTCGCCACCTAAATATTTTTAAAATGGGAAATTTAGGAAACCCTGATTCAGTGCCGAAGGCCACATGTCTGTCATCACCAAAGTGGTCTTAGCTCGGGAGCTTGGGTACGATCGGGGAAGGTCAGCTATGAGCAACCCCTTTCGCCCGGTCCGAACACCAGCCTCTACTAACCGTGATATCCGTTTTTGAAAACATTACATGCTCTTATTCTAATTATTAGCCTAGAATTTCTATGTTATGCGCACAGCAAACAAGTATAGACTAGATTGCCTAATTTGGAAATAAACATTGCATATCCGTCGGTTTTGAAAGTGCTTCGAAATTTGCTACTCGCAAGTAGGCTAAAACACGGATTTCAATGAGTATTTCCAACTCAAGCAACCCAACCTCCACCCACAGGCATTCAGACAGTTTATCTCACATAAACACTTAGCCGCATGGTAAGCATACTGTCATGGCAACATTCACACGCATGTGGTATGCTAAAGCGTAAAATACTTACATCGTACTCCGTGCCAAAACAATAAACTAGTTAGCAAACATGCATGTCCTAGTTCATGTTAAGTGGCTAATGCAACACAGGCGAGGATGCAATTTAAAGTAGGCTCGGCTAACCCTAAACATGGCATGTGAAATGCGCGAGTAGCACGTATTCAATTTGGAATTGAAAATTGCAATGCAGTTTGTATGATGTACCGAGCCCGGTACATGTAAACAAAATGCATGAATGCACGCATGCATTGCATAAGGTATGCTAAAATAAGTATGCCCTAATCTACCATCGTAAGCAGGTAAATAAAAGGGAAGAAAGACGTGGGGTTGGAAGACATACACCCACTCACGCACACTTATTACAATTTTGCCCTCACTCAGAGGGACCGAAAGAATATACAAAACCGACTAACTAATTAACTACGCAAGCTCATTAATTATTACAAATTAACTAAATTAACCAAATAAATTAATTAATCTAATTAAACAGTAAACCGCCTCAGGATGAGGGCCAAATCTGTGGCATGCTCGGGCGCTCGGAATCGCACTGCCATGCATGATTGCCTCTGTTTCCCCTGCTATCCTCCTCTGAAAATTGCTAAAGTCCAGAGTGCCTCTCGAGGCAGGGGGATCACCACCGGGGTAGAGCACCACCGGCTGAAGAAGGAGGCCACGGCACTAGAAGAAGCCATCGGTCGGTGGCAATTGTTGCCGGTCGGCACTAAATAGTGCCGGCCACACCTCAATGCTCACAGAACCCGCAACTCACAAAGGACAACAACATGCATGACAATATAATTCAAGCCATTTATGGACCAAACACATCCCTTATCATGTTAGTGACTCAAAGGGGTATGTGTCTCGATTCTCGGACCACCAATCGCGCATTTCCATGCATGATGGCCCTAAGAACCAAGAATGCAACTTTGATTTCAAATGCATGCAATGCAAACAAGCAAACAAGGGTGCTCAACCTCCATCATACTTCACTTCAGGAGGCCAAACATGCACAATACAAATGCAACCCTAAACATGTCGACTAGGCATGCAACATAGACTATGCAATATGTTCATGCAAAGGGTTCAAGCAAGCATGCAAGGTAAGCATGCAAACCAATGGAAGGATGGTCTTATACATGAATTAGGCAACTCAAATAGTCCTAAAATCAGTGGCCAAAATGCTAAGTCAAGAGGGCCAAACACACATTCACACATGCATAAGTTAAGGCACCAACACTGAAGCATAATTAAGCAACTCTTAAACACATCTAAGAGGCACAAACATGGACAACTAGCATGTAATTTAGGCTCTGAAATTGATGCTATGAAATGATGCCAAATCATGTTAAGCAAGATAAACAAATGCATGCAACATAGGTTCAACACTTGAGGCAAGTCATGGAAGCATTGAACTACACTTATGTAAAAAAAATATGGCATGCATTGAACAACCTAAAACAGAGTTTTAGCATGTTAAAACAAAGCCAAATGGCTACTTAGATGGCATCTAAGAGGCTTAAGCACAAAGGCATGCATTAAGGCCAAAACATGGAGCATGTAACACATGCTTTCAAAGCATTAAAGAGGCAACTAAGCTGAGCATACAAGCACACCAAAAGGTCTGAAATAACATACTAAATGGTTCCAAACCATAAAAAATGAAGCGAGCAAGGCATGCTACACATTCATGCTCTTAAGGCCAACAAGCCCAATGCGAAGAGGCTATATCAAACATGCTATGGTTGACTCAAACAACATGGGACAGACCTAAAACATGGAAATATGAGCACAAAAACTTCACAAATGCAAGCCTAAAACATGCTAGAAGCTAAGGCACACAACCTAAGGCATGTTAGAGGATCAAAAGGCATTACAAGGCAACTATGCTGAGCATGCATAAGGGACCTAAACCAACTTAAAAACATGTTATATTATGGCAATATAAGCATGAAAAACAAACCAAACATGCTCAACACACACTTAAGCACAAGCTCCCTCAAGAAGCCAAATCTTGTCCTTTTCAAGGACATCAAGGAGAGGGGGTGGTCCTCTCCTTCTTGAGACTCTAAGGCATCATCTTCACCACTGAAATCCCTCAAGATTTCAGTGGTGAAGAGATCCTAACACCAAAGTCTCGGATCTCTCACAAAATGGCACAAAATGAGGCCTTTTCAAGGCCTAAGGGTGGTCAAACTTGCTCAAACCACCAAGCACTCTTAATAAACAATGAAGAGGCTTAAAAAATAGAACTTTTATGTGTTATAGACTAAGCATAAAAATTGTTTTAAACTAGGCAAAAATGGAATGCAAGAATGGGCGAAAAGGGGTAGTTTCTTACCCTTGATGATCAACTTCAACATTGGTGATGTGGTTGCCTCCTTGAGCACCAAACCAGCTCCAAAGCTCCAAAACAAACCTCTGGACCATCAAGAACTCAAGGAAGGTGAAACACTAGGTGTTGGTGAGCAAAAGTATGACACAAACACCTAGTGTACAAAACAAGAGAGAAGAAGAGAGATAGGATGTGTATCTATCCTAACCCTAAAAACCAGAGCTTGGCCTATCTAAAATGTCTAAAATTTTGTCACCCTAATGCCAAGAGAGAAAGCCTTCTCTTATAGGCAAGCCAAGCTTGCAAAGCTTACAAGCTAAGCTAACTAAGAGGGTCATCCCTCCATACACGTGTATGGAGGGGAACCAAAACTATACAGCTGTCTGAAAATATCTCATAAAGCAACTGCACAGTGATCGGCAGGGCAAAATGGTCATTTTGCCATAAAGAGTGCCGACCGGCACAATATAGTGCCGATGACAACACCAACCAGCCGGTGGCCTCTAGCCACTGCCGGTGGTGTGTGGGGATGCCTCACAAAGCATTCCCTGCCCCTCCAAGGCAAAGCACAAGTGTCTGGTGCAAAACCAAACACAAAACAGTCGAGTTCGGAGATCCTGAGGCAAGGCGCGTAGCTGAGAACTCCGGGAACTCCAAACAAACACAAACATGGATAATCACCGAGTGTTCTAGCGGTGACGTCCAAGTCTTGAGGACGGTCAAAAATGGGGTGTCTACAGTAAGATATAATACACGATTTGTATACAATTTGACAACTAATCCTTAGTAATTCTCATATAATTTGATGCAAAGCTGAAAGGATATGTAGTGCATAAGAATTATTTTTTCGAGAGAATGGTAACACAGACAGGTGTATAGAATAGAAGTATGGAGAACACCATCATTTTGTTCTAATGAACTTCATACATTGAAACTTATATTACCTTGTGCATTATTATCTGAGTGTATGGTTCAGATTTTCCACCAATATTATGTACACCAATTGGAACCTTGATTATCCAGTGTACTGAGATGGAACTTGTTCTTCATTGTTCCTGTGTGTTCTTTTTGAATCAAATATTTAGTATGGTATGATGTCACAGTGGATATACTTAAGATATCTTTCCAAAAAAGTGATAAAGTATGATCCATGTGTATGACTATCCCTCATAGCAATCTTCAGGGTAAATTACAACGACACCCCCTTTATTTGTTTGAAATCACACTGTCACCCCCCTTGTTCCTTGAAATCAACACAAGTCAAATCTATTAAGTTAAAATGTCAAATGACTTTTACACCCTCATATGCCTTGGTAAATATTTCACCTAATCTACCCATAAATACGGCCATGTTCGTTTTCTTTCTTTTTTTGCAGGAATAAAAAAATTCAGAATTTTTTTCAAAAAGTATAAACTAATTTAATAAAAATAAATATCAAAATATATTTAAAAAATTATTTATGGCCTCCCAAACATAAAATTATATAAAAATGATCAATCTTTGTGTTGACATTAATGTTTCAAAAATGGATGTTTAAAAAATTTATTGATGTTAATTTATTCAGTGTTGATCTCATGTTCTTTAATGGTTTTGTCTGAGACAAACAAGGAATCTGCTGCGCATTGCCATTTTTAACATTAGTTACATAAGAGGCCTTTTTCGTTGTGTCCACCTCATGTTATGTTTCATCACTTGTTCGTGTTTTCCCTTCATAGTCAGTTTGACCGACCATGGATTCCAGACCTGATGTGTGTACAAAATACATTGAAATTGATTTTTTTTGACTGATTTTGGAATGCTTTAGATCATGTGTTATTAGGTGGTCTAAGTTGGGAAAGTGTTGGCCTTTTTCTTTTACTGTCCGTTCTTTTGACCTCACGTGGCTGCTAAAAGTCATTAATATAGAGTCATAATTACAGGTTTTTGAGCTTTCTGAGAGTTCAAGAGTACATCCATACAATGATTAATGTTTGTCGTGGTTTTGGTCAAATGGTGTGTGGAGGGAAAAAGCCTTCTTGGCTTTGAGATTACACTATGAATCTTCTTGGATGGTTGGATCATTTGTCTGTTGAACACTTTAAAATGGTGGAAACCAGGACAAAGCAGGATATTGTAGTTTTGACCCTTTTTCTTCATAAATAACTTTGAAATTCTAGAAATAACTAATAGTAAACTGTAACTATAGAATACTTAATGCCCTCCATTCTGTACATTTCTATCTGTGTCAATAATTGGAGTGTAGTTCTGCATTGTTTTATTTTTTCTTTTTCTTTTTTATTGTAGTTATTACTAGTGGGTGTGTTCCTACCCGATGGGTGTGCTATTAAATCTGTAAAATATAAATTTTAATTTTGATTTAAGAATATATGTTGTGTATTGTTGATGTGGTAAAGTTGTTGAATTCTTAAAGTTCAGTAACAATATTTGTTATTGATTTTAGGTAGTCAAATAAAGGAATTGATAAGAATCAGGGACTGGATATGAACCATTTTACTACCTTTCATGTACCTAATTAACATAGAGCAAAAGCAAATAAATGAAAGAATTATCCTTTCAAATGTGAAATGTCAAGTGGACCTGAGTATACTACATCTATATGCATTCATTAGCATCTAATGTAGTTCAATTGAAAATTATACCCGTGGATGTTTTGTTCTCCTTTATTGTCAACTTAATATTACTTCATAGAGAATAAGATGTGTATATGCATCTTGTTGGATACTCAATGCTGACCCAATGATGATTGGGTCTTTATTGGTTTGTTTCTAGTTATGTTGGTTTTGAACCAAGTCGAAAACTGTTTAAGCTCCAAAATTAAAGTTTAAAATACAATATGGTTCTGGATAAATGTGAACTGAGAAGATGACATCCGTACTACCTATATTTATTTTGTTTCCTTTCTTATTTAGCTTCAATGTTGGTAAACACTTTTACAGGGCAACTTGGAAGCTCTTTAGTTTTGAAGAAGAAATTTGATTGCTAATCTTCCTTTATTCAGTTTCAAGAACGTGTTGAATGGGCTTATTTTCTATTTATCTTTGTGTTTTTCTTTGTAAATCCAGGTTTCCTATCGAAGAAAAGCGTAAAAAAGAGTGGATGGAGTAGACGATGGTTTGTTTTAAATGAGCAAACTAGAAAGGTTAGTGCTTAATAAAATAGTAGTTTAGCTAATCTAACATAACATACTTGGATTGATTTGAGATGGTAGAATGTCTGGTGCTATTTCAATTCCCACCTCCCCCTTTAATTTTCTATTCTTAGATGCTTCAAATCTACTCTGTCTTATATATCACATAGAAACGCATTTATAAAAAAAAAAAAAACCACATAGAAATGCTTAATATCCATTTAGAACATTATTGCAAGTCTCTGTAGTATGCTTTATGTCTATGGTAAATACCTACACAAAACTGCATGTTTTAGATACTGTTGTGGCTAATGCTGGTAGGGTTATCCAAACTCTAAAAATGGTAGTTAATGCACATTTTGTCAAAATTATAGTCTGTTGTTTCAGCATTTGATCAATTTGGGTGCTATGTATGTCGTTTATCATAGCATCATTGTTCTGATATCTACTTACATTTTACAGCTTGGATACACCAAAAAGCAGGAAGAAAGACACTTTCATGGCATCATTACCTTGGAGGTATCGAGTATTTGCGAATAATTTCATATCAGACTAGCATATCAGCTCAAGTGGATCAATAAATAAATAAATAAATAAAACTTTATTGAGCTTGTGGAAGTGTCTAAGTCTTTCACTATTTTCCTTTTTCTTTTTAATTGTAGGTGCCCAACAATAAAAGACATTCAATAGCAAAATTTCTAAGACTACTTACATATTAGACTAGGTTTTTATTACATTACCAAACATTATGTATAGTATTAAGTACTATATAAACAAAAGGCTAGATCAGTTTGCTATGAAATATGGATATTTTGACAAATATGTTGTGTCTGTAAGTATCTCTAAGTATTGGTACTTTATATGACCAAAAAATTGATCTTTTTTATATAGTAACTAGCTTGACATAAAGTTTCGACAATATTTTTTAAACTAAACTACAAAACTAATTTAAAATTGTTGTCATGTAACTAATTTGGGGTTATGAATATCTGTACATTTTTTTGGTGGATAGAACCCTTATAATTTTGGGATTATCTTACTATTTGCTAACTATAATACAGGGTTTTGGGGGTGCATTTTATGCCCCCCCACTTGGATCCACTGCTATCTGTATGTCCTTTATCTTTTAGGGTAATTCATACTTTTCAATACATTAGATATTTAATATGTACATGCATTTCCAACCCCCCCTCCCCCGGCGGAATGTGATTTGAGCCATACTATTGATCGGATGTCCTTTGATTTCTCAATATATATTCCCCTTTTTAAGCAGCATGATATGTTAATCTAGTTCTTCTTCTTCTTCTTCTTCTCTCTCTCTCTCTCTCTCTCTCTCTCTCTCTCTTTTCCTTGGGCTCCTAAAATTTTTCTTGAATTTGCGACTTGCGTACTTAGACAGCCAGCTGAAAATGCTTTCATTTTTCTATTATGTGAATCTTGTTGATTGTTTCTTCTTTCTTTCTTTCTTCCTTCTTTTTCTACCCAGGGATTTGCTGTTGTGCCAATCTAGGATAGCAATCATAGACAAATTTCGGGGATGCTGACTGCTTCTGATTTCATTTTGATATTAATGGAGGTATTAATGCATGTTCTTATCTGCTAGCCAGAAGTAGGGGCATATTCTAACATAAATCGATAAGTTGCAGACAGCTTTTACACTGCACATTGTTTCTATGGGCTCCTATCTTTCTTGATGGTGCATGCATTTGGTTACTAGGTCAATAGTTCAATTTTGACAATTTGACTTTTACAATCAATTACTAGCAACTCATTGCTTATCTTTTGGAGATATGAATTGATTATTATGTTGTTGTTTGCATCCCTTGTAATTCAATGTATGTCACGCTTTCACTTTTTGAGATATTTGCTTTTTGGATAATCAATTTATGTTTCCTTGTTACTTTCTGCAGCTTCATAGAAATCGTGCAACACTGACTGATGAACAGCTGGAAGTGCATACGATATCTGCCTGGAAAGAAGGGAAATCCCAACAATATGGAGAAGCGATTAGGGTTGCATTGATGTTTGGTAGGCCTTTAATATGGGTGAGTTCTCTTGCCCACATAGAATATTCAGGGGATTTTGGCCTTTTTGCTTTTATTGATGTTCCCATCATCCAATCCCCCCTCCCCTCATCTTTTGCAAAACACACACAAAACTAGGTAAAGGAAACTTGAATTTCTTGGTAGTAGATTTCTTCATAAATGTTTCAGTTTTTCATTTTTTCAATTGATGAGATATATGTTTATATTCTCATGTGGTAGCGTTTCATAGATTTTAATATTGTAGTTCTTTTCCCTTTTACTGTAACAGGCTAGCCACGATGAGTCTCTAAAAGATGTGGCTTTGATGATTTTACAAAATAGGATATCAACTGTTCCCATTATATACTCAACAATAGAGGAATCTTGCCCACTGTTGTTACACTTCGCATGCCTAGGTGGAATACTAAAATGTGGGTGGCTTTGTCAAGTTATTTAAAGATCCATTCTCTAGTAATATTGTGTATATTGTTAATAGTTTACCTTCTCTTATCTCTTTTTCTCGTAAAACTTAGATATATGCAGGCACTTTAAAAACCATCTTTATTGTTTACCTATTCTACGACAACTGGTTAGTAGCCTCCCTTTAGGTACATGGAAAAGTGAAGCTGTAGAATCACTTGCTCATCTGTTAGCATTACGTCCCAGTGAAACTCTTAGTTATGCTCTTAATATATTGATAGAAGGTGCGCATCGACTTTTCTAATATTTCAGCCAATAGTTTTACTTTATGTATACCTGACTTGCACCTCTCACGCGAAGAATTCCCATCATAAAAAATGTACCTGCATGCTCTCTCCCTCTCTCTCTCTCTCTCTCTCTCTCTCTCTCTCTCTCTCTTAGTGTGACATTGCAATATCATCATTCTTCAGTTGAATTGGTGTTACCATCAATTAGTTTGATTGCTAAATAGTCAAACATTATATCTAGATAGGTTGTAAAAGCCAAACTTTGATTTTTTTTTTTTTTTTTTTTTTTTGGGTCTATTTTTTTCTTCTACAAATCTCTTATATGAAATTTTCAGTTAAGATGCGAGTAATTTATCTAAATTTTGGTCAACTATGTGGGGTGCATATACGGTTTTATATTACCTATTTCACACATCTTCCTTTTCTATTTTACAACTCAAATAAGTTCAATTCCAATTGTTGATGGTGAAAACTCCCTTATAAATGTATATTCCATGAGGTAATTTCTTGGTTTGAGGCCATTTTAAATTTTTCAAGTTAGTCTCCAATACATATTCAGTTTTACATCGTTTTAAAGTTGGTTTCAACTTAAATAGGGGTCTCACAGTTTCTATCTCTCTCTCTCTCACATGGGAAAATCAATTGTCTCATGTCCTTCTCCATCATCTCTCACAGTCACACTCACCCCCCTATTTTTCTCCATATCTTTCGTCTCTCTTTTATCCATCCACCAGATTGTCTCTTCCACAAAACCGCATCCGATGAAGATTAGCCGCAAATTATCTCCAATGAAGATCAATCGCAAATCATCTCCATCTCTACATCTTCAGATCATCTCTATCATTATCTGACCCACCATCGCAATCTACTTTGTTTCATCAGTTTTATTTTTCTAATATAATATATGCATATTTGTTTTTATGTAATTTTCGTATTTTAATAGTAATTTTTGTTGATTATTGTGTTGTTGCTGGTATGTTCTTGGATTCTCTCCACAGTGTTTGCTTGTTCTATCAAAATTTTGTAACCAAATTCAGGGGTGGTTTGGGATGTTCTAAATAAGTACACTTTTTGACTTTTTATGAAAAAAAAATGTATAGAAAAGTAGCGAAAATGATTAATCTGAATTCAATCCCCATGGATGGAGAAATTGCCATCTAACCCCTGCAGCATATGTTATATAATATCAGTTCTAATTGGCTTTAAGACTTCATTTTACTTGTGTAAGATTCTGATGTTGATTGCATATTGAACTGTGATAGTGAATCAGTCTCCATCGATGCTAACAATCCTGAAGCATATTTGCACCTACCAATTGTGGTATGTGACAATTTATCACAAACTATTTAGGGAGTTAAGGGATCTAATTATTTAAAGCTTGGAACTTTTTATTGGTCTCTTTTAGTAATTGTCTTGCTAATTTTCTGCATTTTTTTTTTCTTTCTTTCTGGCCAGAACTCAAAATTGGACAGGTTTTCTTTGTTAAGAAATCTCCCTTCTATGTTGAATTTTGCAAAGATAAACCTAAGAAGAGGGAAGAAACTTCTAGTTTGCTGCAATAATGGTAAGTGTAATGTTCATTTGCCCTTTCTTTCCTTGTAGAGTTATACCAAGAAATATTTTTTTCCCTGAGTCGTTGGTTTTTGTATTTATGTGAAGTTTCTTTTGTCATGCAGACAAGAAATACAATAGGGTTAGTTGCTCCAACTATTGCTGCGGGTTTAGGTTCCTTAACACATACATTGGGCACCCTCGTCCCTGTGATAGAAGCAAGTGGATTTGCTACAGCTGCAGCTGCAACTGCTATAGGAATTGTTGTCGGTAGTTTTAGATAATCTCTTAATAGTTGTCGATATGCTTAGAAAGTTAGATATGTATAGTTTTGGATGGTTTAAACTTTTTGTACAGTTTAGAACTCAAGGATATAGTTTTTAATGTTTAGAATGTATAGACAATTGTTGAATGTTTATAATTTATGGATATAGTTTTTTTTTATGTTTCAAATAATATTTTGGTGGTTGATTGATGTTTGGTGATGTTTGTTTGTAATATTTGTTAGATTGTACAAAATTGGTCAAATAGTACTTGCTGAATTTTTAAAATATATATATATAAAATTTGCATATTCTACGGCAGGCATAATAAGTCATATTTTATGGCATGCAATCAGCGTCGTTATTTGTCTCACCAATTAACGGCATGCAAATGTAGTCATAGAAAAAGTAACGACGATGCACAAAATCTGTCGTTAAATAGTTTTTAACGGCATACTATACCATGTCATAGAAAAAGTAACAAAAACGTACAAAATCTGTCATTCAATAGTTTTTAATGGTGTACGAAACATGTCGTTGAAAGTAAATGACTTTCCATGACTGGTCATAATATGGCGCGCGCTTGCACATCGTAGAAGGGTTTTTACGACGTGCATTACGCGTCGTAAAAAACCCTTTTTTGTTGTAGTGCTTGGTGGTCTTGTTTGGAGTGTAAAGGCTAGTTATTGGCTCAAGGAGTTGCTATTTTGCTGTGGTTCTTCAAGGGTGAGTGTTTACCCTCTTTAAGCTTTATTTTGCTTAAGTATTTGGCCACCCTTGCATGCTCTTTTAGGCCTAACTTGCAACTATAAAAATTTCTTTTTTAAAGTGCTTAGAATGGTTGTTTGAGGCCTCTTTGGTGTTGAGGGTGTTCTACCCTCTTGTGTGCCTTATTTGCTTAGGCTTGGTACCATCCTTTAAGGCCTTTGTAATCACCTTTGTTTGCCCTTTTCATCACTGAATTCCAGAGGAATTTCAGTGATGGAAAGAGGGTTTTGAGACCCAAAATGGATGGGGGTGGTCCCCCCTTTTGTGCTTTGTTTGCATGTGTTGTTGGCTTAACACTTTGGCATGTTCTTCTTCCCTCTTGAGGCTCTATCTTAGCATGTTTTAGGCCTTATTTTGCCATGTTATAACTCTATTTTGGGTTGGTTTGGCCTCATGGTGTTTGCTTTTTACACTTGTAGTGTAAACTTGTTCACTAGCCTAACATGCTTCATAGGTTAGCTTGTTATTCTAACATGTATTGGCTTCACCCCAGCATGTTTTTGGTTTTATTTTGGCATGCTTTAACTCTAATTTTAGTTGGTGGGGTCATCTCTTGCTTGGTCTTTGTACTTGTAGTGCAATCCTCCATGTAGGTTTAACATCCATTATGCTTTGTGCCTCTAATTCTAGCTTGTTTTAGCTCTACTCCAGCAGGTTCTTAGCCTTTTTTTTTACCTGCTTGAACTCTGTTTTGAGTGGTCTTGATTGTTTGGAACTTCCTTTGTATAGCCATAGTGCAATCTTGATCACTAGCTTTGAGTTTCAAAGTCTCCAGCATGCTTTACTTGAGTTGTGCGCATGCTTTGGCCTCATTTCTCACATGATTTCAGTGTGTGTAGTGTAGTCATACTCTCACATGTTTCACACTTTCAATGCTTTTGGAGAGTTGTGCCTTATGTCTTGGTCATGGGCTAATTTGTATGCATGCTTGCCTATGCTTTTGGGCCACCATCTCAGCATTTTTTTGGTCTTATTTTGCCATGTTACAACTCTGATTTTGGTTGATGGAGTCACCTCTTGCTTGGTTTTGGTACTTGTAGTGTAATCCCACTCATTAGCCTTGCATGCCTAGTGTTTTGGCTTACCATTCTAGCTTGTTTTGGCTACACTCCATCATGTCTCTAGCATTGTTTTGACCTGCCTTAGGACTGTTTTAAGTGATCTTGGTCCTTTGGGGCTTGCTTGATGTGGCCATGGTGTAAGTACTTTAGCTAGTCTTGAGTTTTGGGCACCTTAGCATGCTATATTTGTGATGGTTGCATGTTTTGACGTCATTTTGCATGTAATTTCAGAGCATATACATGTATCATGTTCTCACTTCTTTCACTCCTTGAGAGCTTTTGAGAGTTGTGCCTTTGTGCCTTAGTTGTGAGCTACCAGAGAAGCATGCTTTTCTACTCCTTTGAGCCTTAGTTTGAGCATCTTTTGCCACTGATTTGCCATGATATAGCTCTGTTTTGGGACTGGTTTGGGTGTTTGTGCATAGTATTGCATAGTCCTAGTGTTGTGTACCTCACTAGCTTTAATGCTTGAGTCCTCTAGCATGCCATACTTGTGTTGTTCGCATGATATGTCATCATTTGGCATATGATTTCAATGCCTACATCTCTGCCGTACTCACTTATTTATCACTTCTTCATTGTGTTTGAGAGTTGTGTTTAATGTATGGATTGCTAGCCAATGCATGAATATGTTGTTATAGCTTTTGGTGCCTCATTTCTAGCATGATTCTACCATTGTTGTCGCATGAGGTAGGTTTGACCATTTGAGCATTGTAGTGCATGCCTCATGTGTGATACACTTCACTTGCCTTGATGCCTTAGCTCCTAAACATGCCATGCATGCATTGCTTACATGATAGAGCCTTGTGCATACCATTTTAGCATTGAAAGATGAGCATGTTGTTTGCATGTGTGTTGCATTGCATTGTGTTTGGATCGAACGTTAATCCAAACACAAGAAACGAGGGGCATTTCATACTTGAAGTGATGAAATGCGCCGATTTGGTTTGTCGCCGTCCCCCTTGATTGTGCACGATAAGGTGGAGGCCTCTCGAGTCCTATGTGTTAGTTGTGCATTCATAAACTTGTACGAACTCGGCCTCTCAGCCATCGTGCATTGTGATGCTCGGTTGCTGGCCCGAGAGTCGAGTACCGCACCCCTTTGAGTTTGAAAAATGATAAGGGGGGTGGTTGTACACACATACCCTGCAAATGCCTTGCTTTGCCCTTGTTGAACTCTGTTTGCAGCAAAACTAGAATGTGCAGCAACAACGGGCTGACCGGCCAGAGAAAGTGGCCGACTGACCACTTTAAGTGGCCTACAGCCCTTTTAAGTGGCCGACAGGTGACCTACAATCTCCCATGGCGGTCGACAGTCCACTAGCTTGAAGGTGGTTCAAAATAGTTCTAGTTCTGGAGCAGAAGCAGCCTGAAGATTTGTTTGGTTTTCAGAATTAAAGCAAATGCAAACAGAGGCAACCAGTGGCAAGGCGACGGGATTTTAAGAGGAAGCAACTAAACATGCATACATTCCTCGCCCCGAGGCTCCTTTTCACTGCTTTGCTTAGCTAGCATATTCTTTGGTTCTGTACTTAATTAGTTAACGTGCTTAGCTAATCAATTTGTGTTGTAATAACTAATTAGTTAACTAGGATAGTTAATTAGTTGTGATTGGTAATAGTTAGCTTAATTAGCATAGTTAGTTAGCTTTCATTTCATTCGGACCCTCCGTCGAGAGGGCACAAATGTTGTAATAAGGGTGCGTGTGTGTGATGCATGTCTTCCAACGCCACTTCTTTCTCTCTTTTACTTATCAGCTTTCAATGGTTAGTTTAGGGCATATTCCAATTAGCATCCTTATGCTTGCATGCGTGCATCATTCATTTGTTTTGCATGCATCGGGCTCGGCGTATCATACAAACTGCATTGTATTTCAATACCTATTTGAATACGTGTTTCAAAGCATGTTATCAAGTGTTGCATTGATATGCCATCTTAGATAGCCGAGCCTATTTAGTTACATTTTTTGCATGTGTTGCATTAGGCATTTAACATAGCAAGGATCATGCATTGGTTTCTAACTAGTTTTCTGTTTTGGCTCGGAGTACACTGTAAGTGTTTTCGCTTTAGCATCCTTGCATGTGTGTAAGTGACTGCCATGATAGCGTGCTTGCCATGAGGCTATTTGCTTAATTGCTATAACTGTTTGAATGCCTGTGGATGAATGCTTCATTACTTGAATTGGAACAATTCATCAAAATGTGAGTTTTAAGCCCACTTGGAGTGGCAAATCATCATGTTTTAAGCCCACCTTGTTTGGTGGCAAATCCGCATTTTAGCCTACTTGGGAGTAGCATCTTCAAGCCATTTTCAAAAAACAAGCATGAGTTATTTTGTTCCAATTTAGGTGATTTAGTCTCTACTTGTGTGTTGTGCGCATCACATACTAATTTAGCTAATAATCAACCAAGAACACATGTGTTTTCAAAACAACATATCATAATTAGTAGAGGCCAATCCTTTGATCGGGCGAGTGGGGGTGCTCATTTCATGACCTTCCCCCCTCGTACCCAAGTTCCAGAGCCGAGACAACTTTGGTGATGACGGACACGTGACCTTTGGCACGAGTCAGGGTTTCCTAAATTTCTCAAAAATAAAATATTTAGGTGGTGACTCTGAAATCTGGCAAAGCAGTCCATGTTTGGCGCTTTTTGATTAAAATCAATTTTCCAAAACGATTTGCCGAATTTGGACCCTTTACTGATTTATCAGTCTTACATTGCACTTTGTGATATTAGATTCAGAACCGTGACAAGAGTTCGAACTGTAGTAGCATGAACCCAATCCGCGCCCTCTCTGAAAGGAGGGCGTGCGGAGAGAGTTCGGGCGGTCTATAGTTTCTGGCCACTCTGCTGGGGACTTAGAGAACTTGACTCGAACGCATGATAGGTTGTTTTGTCTACACTTATGTGTTTCTTTGCATTGTATTTGCATCAGTGCGCCTAGGACACCGTGTTTGCCGTCTGCTATTCCTGAACGGCTTGCGGGAGGCTTGCTTGGAAAAGCATGCCATAAGGCTGACCGGTTACGGGCTCTGCCAGTATGGGAACACAAACCTCGGTTTTGCCAAGGCACCCTTTTTGACCATTCAACCTAGTGCATATCGGAAGCTTTAGAGACCATTCCAAGCTAGAATAGGTTGCTAACCCGAATGTAGGTTGTTTGAGACTGCATGCGTGCATATTGAAACCCTAGCTCCTGACAAGATAGGACAGGGAAACCTTACCCCTCCATAGGGGTGTTTTTGGCTCTCACTTGCTTGCTATGTGCTTTTAGAGTGTGTCTCTACAAGAATGCATGTATCAGTTTGCGAGTCTGGGTATCAATCTGAGGACATCAGTATTTGGGGGTATCAGATTTGAGGCAGTGATTCGAGGGCAAAGATCAGTGTTGAGTGCAGTTTTATTTTTTTTAGCTTACGACATATCAACTGTGTGTTGTCATCTAAGCTGAAGTGCTGTCCATTTTCTAATTGTTGTTTATTTTTTGCTTTATTTATCTTTTTCCAAGGTAGTATGGCATCATTGCTTCCAAAAAGGCAGATAGCCCCCGAGCACTATGGACTAGAGGTAGAAGGCTTTCCTGATCTGACAATCTAGTTGACGGACAACTAGTGTTTGCGTCATTACCCCCGGTTACGAGACAGAGGTCATCCAGGCACAAATCACCAGTACAGCGGTTACCAGTTTAGAGGTCTTTGTCTACCCCACCTGTGCACAATAGGGATCAGATTTCTGTTTCTACTGCAAAGAGGGAACATACACCGATTCAGTCAGATCCACACTTTACAGTCGAAATGGAGGACATGATGCGTCAGCTCCAAGAGACCATGCAGGCTATGCAGCGGGATGCTGCCTGCCAGGCATAAGTTGTAGCCCAACAGGCAAAACTGATTACTAGGCTTCAACAACAATAACAGCAACCACAACAAGCTAGAGCATCTGCTCCGCATCCACTCCCACCCCCACCAAGCGTTCTGACACCCGAGGAAACTGCAAACGTCCAGGAGAATACGGATGTTCTAACAGGGCCAGTCCCGCCACCAGTGTTACCACAGACTTCAAAGACACCAGCTTTCTCAACAGATACACCTTTTGAATATAAGATGGATCCAATCGCCCTGAAGATGAGTATGCTTGAAAAGCTGTTTAAATGGGCTCAGGGAGTCAACTCTATCCTGGACATAGAAGATGGATACACCGATTTGGCGGTTACATTGCCGGACCGGTTCAAGATGCCGCATATAGACCGTTTTGATGGTTATGGGGATCCTATGGTACATCTGTGGTTGTTCTCAGATATCTTATGGCCAATGGGCCTCTCTAGATTACAAAAGCTTTCCCTTTTTGGTCGGACCCTGTCGGGTATCGCGGCCATTTGGTACGCCAAGCTGGTGGATTCAGTGAAAAGGAGTTAGGAGGAGATGGCCGAGGCCTTCGTCGCTCAATATTCGTACAACACCCAAATTGAGGTCATAACTCGTGATCTTGAGGCGGCCTGGTAGGAGCCGAAGGAAGGCTTTTCAGACTTTGTTACTCGATGGAGGGCTAAGGCCACCATGATGACAACTCGGCCATTCGAGAAGGATCAGATAAAGATGGTTATACGCAACCTCCAACCCAAGTTCATGTAGAAAATGAACATCTTACCCCTCCCCATCTTTACGGACTTACCGGAGATCGGGGTACAAATTGAGATGCTATGAAGCAAGGTCTAATTGGCTAGGAAAAGGAGTAACCCAAGAGGGCATTTGCATGCGGTTCGAATGCAACTGCTAGTAGTGTAGACACCCCATTTCTTACCGACCTTAAGACTCAGACGTCATCGATTGAGCGCTCGGTGATAGTGCATGTTGTGCTCGTTCGAGTTTTCAGAGTTTTCGGCTGAGTGCCTTGCCTCCAGGCCTCTGAACTCTTTGTGTTTTGGCTCGGTTTGTGGACCGAACCTTGTTTGACCTTCCCTGCAGGGAGGAAGAGATCTATAGACCACTTTTCCCTTTTGGAGAGTAGTTTTCGATTTCCGCAGTCTTCGGTCGCGCGCCCTGTCTCGGGACCGCTTAACGTTCTCCTTTTGGCCTAGTTTTCAGACCATGCCACACTGCCTTGGTCTAGAGGGACACTGAGGTCTGGGAGACCACTTTTTGTGGTCGTAGACCACTTTTCCCTCGCATACCACTTTTGGTTCCCGTAGACTAGTTTTCGAGTCTCCCGGCTGCGCGCCTTAACTCGCGGACTTTCGTCTTGCATCCTTTTTGGTTTGTTTTTGGCACAAACCTTGTTTTCCTTGCTTGGAGGGTGGCATGAAGGTGGGAGACCAGTTTTTCTCCCTACAAACCACCTTTCTTCCCCGCCAGCCAGTTTTCTAGTCGGCCAACTGGTCTTCTTGGTCTTTGGACCACCAAAAGTGGTCGGCCACCACACCATTAGCTTGCTTTCATTGTGCAGACCATCTCCCCCCCTGGCCGACCACTTTTATTCCTGGCAGTCCACTTGTGGTGGTTGGTCGACCACTACAAGTAGCTGGCCGACCACTTCAAGTGGTTGTCAGCTTTCCATCACCTTTTTGAAGATATTTTCTTGCCCGCTGTGACAGCTGGAAGACATAGAAGTCATCCTCCATATACGTGTATGGAGGGATGGCTTAGAGCCTCAAGTGTGTTCAACAAGCTTCTTGCTTGTTTTTCTATAAGAGGGAGGCCCTCCCTCCCTTCTCCAAGTGGAGAAAAAGTTGGCTTGAGCTATAGAGACACATATATCTCTATATCTCTCTTTGTCTTATTTTTGTGCTTGAAAGTGCATTTTCATGATACTATTGCACACAAATACACACTCAAACACCACCCTTTTGTTGCTGAGGTACCTTGAGGTTCGTTTTGGAGTTTTTGGACTAGTTTTGATCCCAAATAGCTGCTGGAGTTGTTGCTCTAAAGTGGTTCTACAAGGGTGATCTTCTAACCTCTTAATCCCTTGTTCTGGATTAAGCTTTTGGCCCTACTTCCATGTTGTTTTAGGCCTAACTTTCTATTGCAAAAATTTCTGATTTTCCATGCTTGTAATGTTTGTTTCAGGTCTCTTTTGTGTTGGGGGTGGTCTACCCCCTCTTGTGCCTTGTTTGTCATTGTTTTGAGCCATCCCTTTAGGTTTTTTTTTAGCCTTTATATGACCTTTCTACCACTGAATTCCAGAGGAATTTCAGTGCTGGAAATGGTGTTTTGAGGTCCTAAATAGGAGAGGGTCATCCCCTCTCCTTGTGTCTTGTATGCTTGTATAGATGGCTCATCAAAGTGGCATGTTGGTCAAGCTTGTTTTAGCTCCATATTAGCATGTATTGGGCCTTATTTCAGCATTGCATACCACTGTTTTGACTTGGTTTTGTCACCCCTTGCATGGTTTATACACTTGTAGTGTAATTCATACAAACTAGCCTTGTGTGTTTCATGCAGTAGCATGTCTTTCTAGCATGTTTTGAGTCCATCTCAGCATGTTCTTGCTGTTGTTTTGCATGATATACCTCTGTTAAGGTTTGCTTTGATAGCCCCATTTATGCTCCATGCACTTGTAGTGGATTTCCATTCACTAGCCTAATGTGTATCATGCTTTTGATCATCATTCTAGCATGCTTTTGGCTCGACTCTAGTAAGCTTTTGTCCATGTTTTAGCATGCTTAAGCTCTGATTTGTGTTGTTTTGGTCATGCATGCATTGCTTTGTATAGCCATGGTTCAATCTTGCTCACTAGCTTTGTGTATTGAGTCCTTTAGCATGCATTACTTGGACTATTTTCTTGATTTGGCCTCATTTGAAATGTGATTTCAGTACATGTAGTGTGGTCATACACTTGCATTTGTCACTCTTTCAATGCTTTGAAGAGTTTGTCCTTTATGCCCTAAACATGAGTCATTGTGTATGCCTTCATGCCTAAGCTTGCGAGCTTTCATTTCAGTATGTTTTGGGGATTATTTTGCCATGATATAACTCTGATTTTTGTTGGCAAAGCCATCTCATGCTTGGTCTTAGTAGGTGTAGTGTAATTCTCCCTTTTGGCCTACAATGTTTCATGCTTCATGCCTTCATTCCGTGCATGTTTTAACCTTGATTTAGCATGATCTAGGACTATATCAGCAAGTATTTGCCATATGCTTCATGTTTTGCATAGTTGTAGTGCAATTGGCCTTGCTAGCTTTGAGTTTTGAGTACCATAGCATGCTTCATTTGTGTTGTTTGGATGATTTGGCATCACTTAACATGACATTTCAGAGCATGTAGCATTGCCATGTTCCCATTTCTTTCACCCTTTGAGTGCCTCTAAGGGTTATGCATTGTTGCCTTGTTTATGGCCTAGTGTGTATGCATGCATGCTTAGACCTTTGAGCCCCCATCTCAGCATGTTTTGGTCTTTGTTTTGACCTATTTGAACTCTATCCATGGTTGGTTCATGCATTTGTGCCATGTACTGCATGTCTCTAGAGTAGTCCTCCTTGGTAGCTTTATGCCTTAAGGACTCTTGCATGCCTTGCTTGTGTTGATTGAATGATTTGGCATCATTTCATATCTAATTTCAGTGCTTATAGTGTTGTTACACTTCCACATTTGTCACTCCTTGAGCACTTTTGAGAGTTGTGTTCTTATGCCTAATTGGTGAGCCAATACAAGTGCATGCATTTCTCTTGCTTTCATGCCTTTATTTCATTATTATGGCCACTATTTTGGCATGACTGAGGTCCATCAATATTCGATTTAAGTCCATTGAGCATATTTTTTTTACATGTTTGCATGCTTATGTTGCCTTGCATTGTGTATGCATGCCATTAGCATTGATAGGTTTCTTATGTTGCCTTGCATTGTGTATGCATGCCATTAGCATTGATAGGTTTCTTATATTGCATTGCATTGTGCATGCATGCCATTAGCCTTGATAGGTTGCTCATGTTGCATTGTATTGTGCATGCATGCATTACATTGTGTTTAGCATGCTTTAGTTGCATTGCATTTGTCTAGGTTGAGTGTTAATCCAAACACGAGAAACGAGGGACGTTTCATACTTGAAGTGATGAAACGCGCCTCAATTCTCGGTCGCCAATCATCTTGATCATGCATGATAGAGGTTAAGGCATTTATGTGTTATGTGTGCATTCATTTACATTGAAATGTGCAATCTTGCCTCTTTGGCCATCATGGATCGAAATGCGTGATTGGTAGCGCGAGAGTCGAGAACCGCACTCCCTTGAGATCATTAAATGATAAGGGGGGTGGTTGTGCAAACATATCTTGCAACTATATTGCCATACCCCTTCTTGTTCTCTGTTGCAGCAAACTGGAAGAGTGCAGCAAAAAGTGGTCGGCAGACTAGTAAAAGTGGCTGGCCGACCACTTTATCTTGTCTGCAACAATGGTAAGTGGTTTACAAGTGGTTGGCAACACCAACAACTGGTCGGCCATGCTCCTGGAGGTTCCCATGATGGTGCAAAAGCTACCCTGAAATTTGTGCAGTGATCTGAAATCAATTGCAAACAGAGGCAAGTTAGGGCATCGCGATGGATTTCCAAACGAGGTGACCGAGCATGCATGCGCTTCTCGCTCCGAGGCCCCTTCTATTTTCTTTACTTAGCTTCTTTACTTAGCTAGCTAATGCATTTGTTTTTGTACTTAAGTAGTTAATGTGCTTAACTATTCATTTGTGTTTGTAATAACTAGTTAGTTAATTTGTTAGTTAATTAGCTTCATTTTGTAATAATTAGTTAACTAGGATTAGTTAATTAGTTGGCTTGTAATAATTAGTTTAATTAGCTTAGATTAGCTAGTTAGCCTATTATTCGGACCCTCCGTCGAGAGGGCACAACTGTTGTAATAAGCGTGCGTGTGTGCGATGCATGTCTTCCAACCTCCATTTCTTTCTCCCTTTTATTTACCAGCTTTTGATGGCTAGTTTAGGGCATATTTCAATTGGCATCCTTCTGCTTCGCGTGTGTGCATCCATTCATCTGTATTGCATGCACCGGGCTCAGCACACCATACTAACTGCATTGTATTTCAATACATTTACTTGAATATGTGTTCAACAGCATGTTATCAAGTTGTATTCACATGACATTTTAGAATAGCCGAGCCTATCTTAGTTGCATTTTTGCATGTGTTGCATTAGCCATCTTAACATAAACTAGGATCATGCATGATTTCAAACTAGTTCTCTGTTTTGGCTTGGAGTACACCGTGAGTGTTTACGCTTTAGCATACTGCATGCGTGTAAGTGTTGCCATGTTAGCATGCTTGCCATGAGGGTAACTGGTTAATTGCTATAACTACTTGAATGCCTGTGGATGAAGGCTTCATTACTTGAATTGGAACAATTCATTAAAATGTGTGTTTTATACCCCCTTGAGAGTGGCAAAATCATGTTTTCTAAGCCCACTCGAGGGTGGCAAATCCACGTCTTAGCCTACTTGCGAGTAGCACCTCTAAACCATTTTCAAACAAACGAACATAAAATTTTTGTTCCAACTTAGGCGATCTAGTCTATACTTGTATGTTGTGTGCATCACAAAGTAATTCTAGGTTAATAACCGGAATAAGAACACGTGTTTTCAAAAACAACATATCATGTTAGTAAAGGCCGATCCTTTGATCGGGCGAGCGGGGGTGCTCATTGCATGACCTTCCCCTCTCGTACCCAAGTTCCCGAGCCGAGGCAACTTTGGTGATGACGAAGACGTGGTCTTAGGCACGACTTAGGGTTTCCTAAATTTCCCAAAAAAAAAAACATTTTGGTGGCGACTCTGTATCTGGCAAAGCAGTCCATGTTTGGCTCTTCTTTATTAAAATCGATTTTCCAAAATGATTTGTCGGATTTGGACTCTTTGGTTATTTATCCGTCTCACATTGCACTTTGCGAGAATAGATTCAGAACCGTGACACGAGTCTGAACTGTAGTAGCTAAGAACAAACAATTCGCGCCCTGGCGCGCAGAGCAGGGAGTTCTCGGGCAGTCTACAGTTTCTGGTGACTCTGCTGGGGACTTGGAGAACTTGACTCGAACTCAAGATATCTTGTTTTGACTACACTTATGTGTTTCTTTGCATTGCATGTGCATTGGTGCGCCTAAGACTCCGTGTTCACCGTCTGCTATTCCTGAACGGTTTGCTGAAGGCTGCGTGCCATAAGGTTGACCAGTTACGGGCTCAGCTATGACAGGAACACAAACCTCGTGTGATACCCCTTTTCTATATTATGCTAATTGGTCCTTAATATGAATGTGATTATGTGTTTTGATATGATTTTGTGTGCCATTATGTGAAAATATGTGGTTTTGAATTTCTATCTGTTCACCGTAGGAATATCTGTTTGATTATCTGGTTTGGAACTTAAATTGGAGGCCTTATCGACCACAGAACCAGAAATTGATTACACCATTGTGATTGGCATAATTTTAGAGCCTACAGTGAAGTTTAATTGAAAAATTGATTCAGACCAGATTAAGTTGATTAAATTGGCAACTTAATGCCCAATTATTTCTTATTATTAAATTGTGACTAGTGGGACTTTAAGAGAGGCACTACACCCTCAACTCTTCTCCTTTGTTACATTTTGGGCTGATTTCAACTCTAAGAATAGAGAGAGGGGTTGGCTAGAGAGGGAGGGAGAAGCAATTGGAGATTTGAGTGAGGAACTTGAGTAACTTGGAGATTCAACTAGAAATTGTGAAGAATTGAACCTCTAGGTAAGCACTTGACCCTGAATTCATAAGTTTGAAATTGTGATCTTGTAAGTTCAAGGGTTGTTTGTAATCAAGAGCATGTATTGAGTTAGTTTTGTTGAATTGGAAGACTATATATGCATGCATGTATATAATTGTTTTGAATTTGCATATTTGAGCTTGAATTACATGACTCATGTTGAATTTTGGTTGAAATCCATGTATTTGACCATCTTTTCATCATATGAGATGAGAATGAGGGTTATATGTCACATGCATGTACAATCCATGGGAGTAGAAGCTTTGAATGCATGAAGTTGTTATGGTAGTAACGAATTTGGTGTTAAATGAGCCATGCATGTGTTCGATTTATGAAATTGAGCTTCAAAATTTTGTAATTTGATATTTGTAGCATGTTAGTACAAGTATATGTGAAATTGGAGCCATAATATGCAAGAAATGTGGTTGGAATGTCGAAATCGAACTCAAGAACACATTCTGGAAAACCCAGAAATTCGATGTTTGCTCGAGCGGGGAAACCGCCGCTTGAGCGTGAATTTCGTGCTCCCAGTACTTTTTGCAGACATGGTGTCCGCTCAAGCGGGGAAGTTCACGCTCGAGCGGGGAGCCATGTAGAGAGGCCTTTCGCTCGACTGCCAGAGTGCACGATCGAGCGTGAATTCGACCTAACTAGTACTTTTGCAGGCCTCAAGGGTCCGCTCGAGCGGGGACCCTATTTTCTGAAATTTTGTTTGCGCGTTCTGTGTTTCGTTTTCTGTTCTCTTTCACTTGCAAGCACTCTTAGGCATGTGTTAAGCATTGCAAATGAGTTAAAGAGATAAGAATAAAGCCTAAAGAGGAATATGTGAATTAAGGAACGGATTGAATTGTTAGTGACCCTTTTGTGTTCATAAAATGTGTAGGGTCTAGCTCCAGGGCAAACCAACCAACCGATCACTGTGAGTAATATCGATATTTGAAACTTATCGTTTGTCCAATTGCTTATTCTCTTATAAGCTTTATAAGTTTGCCAGTTTGAATTATGGACAAATGTTTGATACGAATAAACGAATGGGCCGATGGCCGTTTTGACATGAACGAATGGGCCGAAGGCCGTTTTGACATGAACGAATGGCCTAAAGGCCGTTTTGACATGAACGGATGGGCCGAAGGCCGTTTTGACATGAACGGATGGGCCGAAGGCCATTTTGACATGAATGAGTGGACCAGAGGCTGTTTTGACAGGAATGGAAGATAAATGGGCTAAAGGCCAGTACATTTGAAACCACAGTCACTTAACTTAAATTGTGTATATAGATGTAAATAAAAATGTGAATTGGGCCCAAGGCTGTTCGGAGTATGTTGTTCTACATATCGTTTGTATCTTCTTATTTGATATTATGCACTGAGCTATCGCTTACGCTCATTCATGTGTTTGTAGGTGAGCCAAGAGAGGTCTAGACCCAGCCCCAGTGAAGTCTGTGTGGAATGACCGAGTTTTGGAGAGTCAGCCCTATTGTCTCATGCACGAGACTCGTCTTCGCCTTCCTGCTATGCTATGTTATTTTTGTCATGTTGGCGCAAACTGTGCATATGTCTGTATATAGTTGTCATGGGTTGACTTCGTTTTTGGATGATCCTGTTTGTACAGAACTTATGCTACTGTCTTTTTGTTGTGAGTTATTAATGTATATATGTTTGGTTGTTTGGATGTGCCATGTAAGCACAGCTCTATAGACAGTTTTAAATTGTTTCCTTTTGGCCCCCATTAACTTTGTTAAAATACGTAAGGTTTGGTTTGAGGCCATAGGTAATGTCGTGATTACTGGCCAGTTACGTCCTTAACCCTTGGGAGTGGGTTCGGGTCATGACACCTCGGTTCTCACCGAAGCACCCTTTTTGACCATTCGACCTAGTGCATATCGGAATCCATAGTGACCATTCGAAGCTAAGACAGGTTGCTTACCCGATTATAGGTTGTTTGAAACTGATGCATGCGTAGTGAAACCCTAGCTCCTAACAAAATAGGATAGGGAAACCCTACCCCAACATAGGGGCGTTTTTGGCTCTCACTTGCTTGCTATGTGCTTTTAGAGTGAGTCTCTACAGGAATGCATGTATCAGTCTGCAAGTCTGGGTATCAGGCCTGAGGGCATCAATATTCAGAGAATCAGTTTTACCTGAGGGTATTAGATTTGGGGCTGTGATTTGGGAACAGTGATCAGAATTTGAAAACAGTGTATTCTGCTTACAAATACCAACTGAGTGTTGTCTTGCCAACTGTGTGTTGTCTTTATTTTAAGCCGTTATGTTGTCCGTTTTTCTGGTTGTTTGTTTCCTTATTATGCTTTATTTATCTTTTTGCAAGGTAGTTTAGCACAATTGCTTCCGACCAGGCAGATATTCCCCAAGCACTTTGGATTAGAGGTCGAAGACTTCATCGATTTGAGATCGATAAGCGGACAACGATGTTCCATTCATTACCCCGATTACTAGGCGGAGGCGATTAAGCGCGATTCATCGATCGGTTACGGATCGATGGTCTTTATCTACCCCACGAGTATAGTAGGGATCGAGTTACTGTTTCTCCCTTAGAGGAACATATATATTGTTGATTAGATCCATACTTTACAGTCAAAATGGAAGAGATGATGCATTAGCTCCAGGAAACTATGCAAGCCATGCAGTGGGATGCTGCCCGCGACGCCGAGTTTGCCACGTGCCAAGCTGAGGTTGTAGCCCAACAAACAGAGTTGATTGCCAAACTTCAACAACAACAACAACCACAACTGCAACAAGTCGGAGCATCTGCTGCGCATCCACCTCTATCCCCACTCAGAGTTCCAACACTCGGGCAGACAGTAAACGTCCAAGAAAATACGGATGTCCCGATGGGGCCAGTTCCACCGCCAATCCTACCCCATCTTTCCAGAGCACTGACCAATCTAGTGGATACACCGTTTGAATTTGAGGTTGATCCAACAACGCTAAAAGTAAGCAAGCTAAAAAAGCTTTTCAAGAAGGCACAAGGGGCTCATTCCATTCTGGACATAGAGGATGGATACACCGATTCGGTGGTAACTTTGCCGAACCGGTTCAAGATGCCCCATATCGACCGATTTGACGGTTCTAGGGATCCATGGTGCACTTGCGGTTGTTTTCCGATATCCTAAGGCCAATGGGCCTCTCCAGACTGCAAAAGCTTTCCCTTTTCGGCCGGACCCTATCGGGTGTTGCGGCTATTTGGTATGCAAAACTGGAGGACTCTGTCATAAGAAGTTGGGAGGAGATGGCTGAGGCCTTTATAGCTCAATACTCCTACAACACGCAGATCGAGGTCACAACTCGTGATCTCGAGGCAACGATGCAGGAGCCGAAGGAGAGTTTCTCTGATTTTGTGACCCGTTGGAGGGCCAAGGCCTCGATGATGACCATCAGGCCGTTTGACAAAGATCAGATACGGATGGTTGTGCGCAACCTCCAGCCCAAGCTCATGCAAAGGATGATCGTCGTACCCCTTCCCACCTTTGCGGACTTGCACGAGCTTGGTGTGAAAATCAAGGACGCCATGAAATAGGGTCTAATTGACCATGAGAGAGGGCATCCCAAGAGGGCATTCAACCGCAGTACGAATGCAGGCACAAGTAGTGCTACAGCTGCTAGAACTTTAGATATGGGCATGGTCACCACCACCATTCCGAAAATGCTTGCAACTACACCCTTCACCAGTGTGTCCGGCAGTAGTTCGCAAACAACCAAATATGCATCCTGAGTCCAAAGAACCTTTACCCTGCTGTACATGTCTCTGCCGAAAGTTTTGGGGGTTTTGATCAAGAAAGGGCACTTGAAGCCCCTGGAGCTGCGGCCATTACTAGACAAGCTTCCTCCCTCCCATAACCCAGCAAACCATTGTGCCTATCACTAACAACATGGTCACGAAACCGACCAGTGCTTTAGATTGCGTAATGAGATTCAGGATCTCATTGACAATAGGGTGATCGTGCCTCCGGAGAAACCAAATGTCACAACCAACCCACTCCCACCACATAACCAAGCTCCACCTCCCAAAGGCATTAACTTGATCCAAACTGGGGTTGTGTCTTACGACCCTAGCATATATATCACCCCTTCCCACCTACCCAAGCTGGAGGTATTCATTCCAGACAGCACAGACTTGTGCATGTTGGATATTTTCCAAACCCAACCAGAACCGGTGGTGGTGACCATCGAAGATAGAATTGGGTCGACTGTGGGGGCAGATGGGAATGATCATTTAGAGCCTGAGGGGTCTGTGAGATTTGAGTACAACCTGAGTGGTTACATCACATCAACGGGCCAGATTAAGCTGAAGATAGAATTGCCGGTTGAGGCAGAGATTTGTGTGGTTCGGGAGGATGGACCTAGTCAGGGACTAGATGACTTGGTAGAGCTAGACGAAGACATAGAAATCTACAATTCTTTGAAGAATAGGATCCAGGGGACGTGGCTGTCAACTAGTTCGACTTAGATGGGTCGGCAGAAGCTACGGGATGGCTTAGCGATGAGCCAGATGTTGTTGAGCAGCCTCATGCAGAACAAGGACCATCAGAAACGAGGACATCAACAGTGGCGGAATGGCGAGAATCGAGAACAACATGAGAGCACCGGTGTTAAGAATTTTGCTCGATCACAGGCGGTTTGAGTCTGAAGATTTTGAACAACGAATTGCTGAAGCAATTTGAGCAGGAAAAGATCGAAGATCTGGAGAGGGCCAGAAAGGCCAAAGCCCTAGAGCGTGTTGTGCGAATGTCTTTGTGAGCATAAAACGATTACTATGAGCAGGACATTTGTCTGTCGGTTAGGCGGTATGTGGTGGGAAGAGATGACGACTTCGTCTTGCCCACAACGATGAAGATTGGGGCAAAACCAGCGGATGATACCTGGTATGTGGGAGAGGTGGACCACATGGCCAAGAGTGGGCAGTATTTTAAGCCCCCACATTTGGATCAACCAGAGGCATCCGGAAAAGACAAAGAGGCAGAGAAGCAGAAGGAAAAACTGCTAGAGAAGGAGGCTGTACTAAAATAGCTTAAGAAAATCCAAGCAGACATCTCCATTTGGGGACTGCTCATGGCCTCAAGAGTTCATAGACAGGCTCTCCTTTCTGCGATGGATAGGGCCAAGCTATGAATCGACACCACGCCTGAACAGTTGGTGGGGCTGGTCTTTCTGGGAGGAGCTTCCTTGACGTTGACCTTCACTGACAAGGAACTGCCGCTTGAGGGCACAAACCATAACAAACCACTCTATATCTCTGTCGCATGTAGAGAGAAGTGGGTACTGGTGGTTCTTGTTGATGTAGGATTCGCTATCAATGTGTGCCCGTCAAGGACGGCATATGCTATTGGGTTGAAGCCCGTGGATTTTGTGCCAACTACCCAGGTGATACGGGCATACGATAATACCAGCAGAGAGGTGATGGAGATTGTACAGATTTGGACTCAGGTTGGTCCAGGACAACAGGATATCGACTTTCATGTCTTGGACGTTCCCGCAACCTTTAATCTACTCCTAGGGCGGCCGTGGTTGCACTAGGTGAAGGCGGTCTTTTCCACCCTACATCAAATGCTAAAATACCCCCACAGGAAGGCAGTGGCCATCATTTTTGGGAATTCTTCAATCCATCCGCCGCCTGGGGTTTCTACACCAGTTTTGGAGATTGAACATGGCGCGGAGGATGTGTTCCTGTCAGGATTTACCCTAGCCGAGGCCCGGGTTGTACAGAACATTCTAGTTGTTGATGAGGGGCTATATGTCAGTGCACAATTAGTCTACCTTATGAACAAGCTCCAGCACATCCCTAGGATGGGATTAGGGCGCAGTGGCCGGAAAGGCGTTGTAGCATCGGCCGAAGTGCCGCATAACCCACACACCTTTAGTTTAGGTTATCTGCCTACCAAGAGGACTGGGTGAGGAAAGGAAAAGAGATGGTTGGAAGGGCCAGAGCAAAGTAGGCCGGGAAGCCTTATGAGTTAGTGCACCGGCCTATCCAGGGGACCCTAAACAGAAGCTTTGTCCGGGAGGGGGAAGACTTCCCATTCTGCAGCTTCCAAGAGCCATGGTTGAATGCAGAGAGGCGGCGCTTGCCGAGATTTGAGATTTTCTTTGACTTGCAATTGTCTGGGGATGATGTTACCGAAGAGCAAACAGACCCACCAGCTGAGGCTGAGCAGTGCAAGGAGGAGGGTTCCGAGAGCACAGAGATTGAAATGTGGGTAGCACTGGCTTGTCTACTCTCAGATCCTCAGATCATACAAGAGTGCTTGGGGGATAACTTCTCAGTGTCCATGATAGGGAATGAAGTGGGTGTGGGCCCATCTTCAAACATTCTGGATGCATCCATCACATCCTTCCTCATCTGGCAATTCAAGGAGGGCTTTTTATCGAGCAACACCGGGTCAGGTAGTGAGCCGAAATTTGATTCCACCGAGTCTGTGGAGTCGGAATCAGGTCTAGCTCGTCTGAGTCTAAGTCCGGTATTCTTGGGGGTGACAACCCGTATGCCATAGTCCTATCTAGGTTGTCTTTTTCTTTTTCCTTTGAGTCTGTTATAATAGAGAAATCAGGCAGACTGGATGTTATGAATGAGAATGGTACGGCTGTGGTTTCCGAGTACTTTTCTGTGCCCTTAATATATTGCGTTAATCAAGATTTTCAAAATTTTGATGAAAACGACAAGGAAGAAATTCCTCCGATTTTGCAATATTTGCTTGATTAGAAGCAGGAGAGGTGTGTTCAGCCCTTGGTTGACGAAATCACCACAATTAATGTGGGTACTGAGAAGGACCCGCGACTGGTCCAGATCGGGTCCACATTGTCTTCGGACGAGCGCAAGCGCTTAGTCGCTTTGTTAAAAGATTTCGAAGATGTTTTCGCGTGGTCCTACGAAGACATGCATGGAATCAATCCTGAGATTGTACAACACTGGATCCCTCTTGACCTAGAGGCCCGACCTATTAAGCAGAAGCTCCTAAGGATACACCCGGATTGGCTCTTAAGATCAAAGAAGAGGTCACCAAGCAATTTGATGCAGGGTTCCTACTGCTATCTGAATACCCAACTTGGTTGGCCAATATAGTTCCAGTGCCGAAGAAGGATGTCAAAATTCGGGTATTTGTGGACTTCAGGGATTTGAACAAAGCCAGTCCGAAAGACAACTTTCCTCTATCGCATATCGATGAATTAGTGGACTTCACTGTTGGGCACGCGCTGCTCTCATTCATGGATGGGTTTTCAGCCTACAACCAGATTTTCATGGCACTTGAAGACTGGGAGAAGACTGCTTTTACCACCCCGTGGGGAACCTATTGTTATAGGGTGATGCCGTTTGGGCTGAAGAATGCTGTGGCTACGTATCAACGGCTGCGACCACAATTTTGCATGATATGATCAATAAAGAGGTTGAGGTGTACGTGGACGACATGATTGACAAGTCCAAGGAAATAGAGGGCCACTACACCGCCTTGCAGAAATTCTTCCAAAGGATCAGAGAGTATCGGTTGTGGCTGAATCCTCAAAAATGTACATTTGGTGTTACAGTAGGGAAAATGTTGGGGTTCTTGATCACACAGAGAGGTATCGAAGTTGACCCTTCCAAAATCAAGGCCATCTTAGAAATGCCACCACCGAGGACTGAAATAGAGGTGCGAGGCCTTCTAGGTAAAGTGCAATTCATAAAACGGTTTATTGCAAAATTAACCTTGGCTTGTGAACCACTCTTTGGTCTCTTGAAGAACGGAAAGAAGTTCCAATGGGATGATCGATGCCAAGTTGCTTTTCGAGCAGATCAAGCAATATTTACAGAACCCACCTGTGTTGTCACCGCCTTAGCCGGGGAAATCGTTGATTCTGTATCTTTCAGTGATTGAAACTACAATAGGTTGTTTGCTTGCGCAGGAGTCTGAGGAGAAAGTAGAGAAGGCTATCTACTACCTGAGCAAGAAGATGCTGGATTATAAGACCCGCTACACTCCGTTGGAGAAGGCTTGTCTGGCCTTGGTATGGGCTACCAGGAAGCTGTGGCACTACCTATTAGCTCACTCTGTAATACTGGTTTCAAGATTAGATCCCATCAAATATCTCTTCGTGAAACTAGCACTTATGGGTAAGCTAGCTCGTTAGTTGCTTCTGCTTTCCGAATTCGATTTGAAGTACATGACATAAGTCGATTGAAAGGAAGCGGTAGCGGAGTTCCTAGCCGATCACCCAGTTGAAGGGATGAAGCGATTGAGTATCTGTTCCCGAGCAAGGCCATTACGCATGTCGAAGAAGAGACTTGGGCGATGTACTTTGATGAGCATCAAACCAATACGGGTATGGGATAGGGGTGTTCTTGATAGCACCGACAATTCCGCATACCTCTAGCATTCAAACTCGGTTCAAAGTATCGAACAATGAGGCGAATATGAGGCATGTATTCTTTGGACTAGAAGCGCCCTAGAACTAGGGGCAAAAGCGGTTGGATGTCATCGGGGACTCGAACCTTGTTGTATCTCAAGCTAAAGGAGATTGGAAAGTTAAAGAAGAAAAGATGAGAATCTATCACCGGACCTTGGGCGTTATGATTCCTCGGTTTGAGAAAAGAATTTCGCTCATCTGTTAAGAGAACAACGAGGTTCGTTGATTCATTAGCAACTCTATCTTCTATGATAGACATCCTTTTGGAGTCCGGATCGTCCGATCATCATTGAACAAAAATTTGTGCGGCCTATGGTGATTCTTTGCCATAGATAAGGTACAAGATAAGAATCCCTGGTATTACAATGCCTGGAACTTCTTGGAAAAGGAAGAATATCCACCAGGGGCAAATGCCAAAGATAAGAGGCCAATTCGAAGAATGGCTACTCAGTTCATCGTCTACGGGGTAAACTGTACAAGAGGGGTCATCTCGGGATATATAAACTGTGTGTTGGTGCTTAAGAATCCAAGCGCCTGATGGAGGCCATCCATGGAGGAGAGTGCGGAGTGCACATGAACGGGGTGATGCTAGCCCGGAAGATCCTTAGACAAGGTTATTATTGGTCCACCATGGAGGAGGATTGTATTGGCTTTGTCTGGCGATGCCACAAATGTCAGATCCATGCAAATCGCTAGAACATTCCGCCATCGAAGCTGTACAACATGACTTCGCCATGGCCGTTTTCAATCTGGGGGATGGATATGATTGGGGCTGTCACTCCGAAGGGGTCCAACGGGCATGAGTATATTCTGGTAGCGATAGACTACTTCACGAAGTGGGTTGAGGCCTAATCTTACGCAGTGTTGAAGGCATCGCATGTTGCGAAGTTCATCAGAAACAACATCATCTGTCGCTACGGGGTCCCGAATGAGATTATTTTGGATAATGGTTTGCACCTCAAGAAGGAGGTGATCGACTTGTTGGACAAGTACAACGTGGCTTTTAATAAGTCGTCTACATATCGGCCGCAGAACAACGGAGCAGTTGAGGCTGCTAACAAGAACATCAAGCACATTCTGCAGAAGATGGTGGAAGCCTACCAGGACTGGCCAGACAAGCTGCCATTTGCTCTGTGGGGCTACCGGACTCCAATTCGAACTTCTACTGGGGCAACTCCATATTCCCTGGTTTATGGGATGGAGGTTGTTCTACCTATCAAAGTTGAGATTCTGTCATTACGGGTATTGGCTAAGTGTCAGATAATGATTAGCGTGACCAGCGAGGTTCGAAGAACTCATGCTCTTTGATGAAAGAAGGCTGAAAGCACTGTATCACGTCCAGGGTTATCAATGAAGAATTGCCAGGGCTTTCAACAAAAAGGTTAAGTCTAGGAATTTGAAGGAAGGGGATCTAGTGCTCAAATACAACCGAGCTCCCATCCATGACCCTAGGGGCAAGTTCAGATCCAATTGGACTGGCCCTTACATCATCAAGTCTATCTGGTCGGGTGGAGCTTTTGTTCTGATGGACCTAGATGGCCTAGAGTTCTCCTAGCCGATCAACGTGGATAAGTTGAAGAAATACCATCCCTGAGAGGCTCGCTAGGCCGAAAACCCAAAAGGGCAACCTAAACAAAAGTTAGAGCATGAAAAATTTGAAATAATAAAAACTGAGCTCGCAAGGTTGAAAACCCAGAAAGGGCGGCCTTGGCAAAAGTTAGAGTGTAAAAGGAGAGTGTTAATATACAAGTGAACCCGAACCGAACTACGTAAGGCTTGATTCCCATATTTGGGATACGTAGGCAACTTCATTCTGAAGTTCAGCCATAAACACTTCCAAATCAACTTTGTCCATGTGATCATGTTGGTCATCTTTGTCTATTCTACATTCAAGAGCTCGGTTGTGATCTCCGGTGCAGTGCTATTCAGACTAGGGGCAACTTTTCAATTGCCGGGATTCAGGGTTGTACATCTTAGCGATCGATCTCGGGCGTGTCCAGTTGTGATCCATATCGAAAATGGTTTTGAAAAGTTTTAATAAAAGTTGATTTTGCTCAAATTAATCTTTTTATAACTTAGATCATTTTTGGACCAAACGAAAAATTTTCAGTATCTACAACCTTCAATTACATTGATTTCAGTACAGAGTTCTCCTACTCTTGAATACAAATTGAAGTTGCTTTTTATTACATTCATAAGGAAAACTTGAAAGTACTGATAAAGCAATAAATTTGGGGCATAGTCAAGTCAGGTGTTCTTGCGTCCCCTCCTAGAGCTTTGGAAGCCTCTGATGCCAAAGTAGGCCCAACTTGTGCCTCTTCATCAAGCCAAGCTATGCACTCATCAGAGAGGGTGCAACTAAAAGTGGGAGCGGGGGCTAGAAGCTCTCTCGTCCTCCATCTTTGTGGCATCTGAGCTAGTGTGCCTCGGACTAGAAATCTGAGGGTACTCTATCCCTTCTTCAGGCAAGTCGATCATGTCCAATTGGCGTTGGAATCGAATGGGAAGTAAAAGACACGATGTGTCGGCCGATCAAGCTGAATCCGGGTGGCGAGACATCTTTGTAACTCATCACTGGTAGATTGAGCCAAGGGCAGCGCCAAACAATGCGGTCTGCGGACAAACTGCACATCCATTCGCACCACCAACCCTCATCAAGGACATCGACTAGACGTCGCCGGAAGAAATAGCCACGAGCTGAATATGCTGGGCATGAGTCCACAATGTTCAACTTATCCATCAACCATATCTGGGAAGGGATAAAAAAATGAGAGATTAAGGAATAGAGAGGTGTACGTGGAGAGAAAAGTGAGAAAAAGGGTTTTAAGAGAAAAAACCGAGCCTAAGGGCTGGGTGATGTGAGAAATATAGGTGAGATAGGGTGGAAAACATTACCTGTAGCAGTAGTGGACTCCCCGCGAATCTAGTCGTCTCTCGGCGATGAAAAGCATCTAAACCCATCAATGTCTCAACTAGTGTCATGGCGATACAACTCTTGCCCTCTTTTAAGCCTTGGGCAACTTCGATCAAGTGGATGCTAGGCCCTCCAGAGCCTGAGGCAAGCAAGAAATGAGACAGCATGCACAAGCAAAGCGCATGTCGTCGAAAACCCTGCCAGTGATGATCGCCGTGGTCACCGGCATCAAAAAACCGATGAACCAAGCTGGGGATGTCCAATTCTCCATCGTGGATCAAAGACCGAGCGTCATGCATAGTGAGCCCGCACATCCGTCCCAAGGCTTAGATGTGGCCAAAGCGGAATTGTGGCAAAATCTCTTCCTCGCGTTCGGACTCCATCAAAGCTTGGAAATCTTCGAAGGTGGGACATATCTCTTGTCCGCCATAGCTAAAGATATGTGTTACCAGATTCCAAAACCTTGTCACGGCATGAAGAAATGGAAGACGCAACGGGGTGCGACTCAGCGTGAATAGTGCATTTATGCCAAAGCCCCGAAAATTCACGTTTTCCGAGCCATCCAAGGTAGCAATCTAATTTGTGAGATTTTGGACAAGAAATGCCTCTATTTTGGTGCAAAATTGAGTTAAAATGAGGAAACCACAAAGCTGGAACCTTTATGGAGGATAAGACACTGTTTGGAGGACAAGTGTCAGAAAATTGGAAGTCCCCAGGTCAAGTGGTCGGCCGACCACTTTTTCTGGTCCACCCGCCACTTTTTCTGGTCGACCAGCTACTTTTTTTGGTCTACAGAACAAAAAACTGGTCGGTAGGCTCTTTTACTAGTCGGCCGTGAACAAAAAAGTGGTCTGCAGCCTTTTCCTTATCTGCAGAAGAGAGTCTCTAGCTTTCCTGTGTGCTGAGAGTGCTGAAGGTCTAAGTTTACCTCTGTTTCGGATGCGTTCTATTTGCTTAGTTTGTCCAAAATGCATTTGCTTATCGAGTTGTTGCTCATTCGTTTATCGAGTTGTTACTCTTCGCTTATCGAGTTGTAAACTTGTTAAAGTCTTGTTGTTGCTTATTGAGTTGAGTTGTTTTGTTTTTTACGTTGGTTCACCACCTGACTTGGCAATACACGATGTTCAATTTCCATTCAATTTCATTTTTGTGCAAAATGATGCAATGCGATGCTTAGAATACAAATACAACACTTTTTGAACAAAAAGCTATTTTCATTCCATCATGGTTTCTTTTTAGAGCATTTTACAACAAGGTACAAGTTTCAAAGAAAATAAACTACCTAAGCTGTACAATGTGCTACAACTACATGTAAAAAGAAAAATAAAGCAGAAACATCTACATCGGTGGTATCAAGCTCAAGATCGAGAGGCCCACTTCACCCTCTTGGTGGCGACCTCTGCACCACACCCCGGCACCCATCTGAATCGAAGGCCATCCTCTCGGAATCCTCCTCGGCGTCACCTCTACCCTCGAACCGGAACGAGTCATCATCTCACTGCGAATGTCTCCAATTGAGGATGCCCTGACTCCTCCTCCTTGCTAGACTCGTCATCCGATCTGGCAGGTGCTCGATGCCTTCCTCGGCCGCGAGTTGAGACCCCTCTCCCAACTGCTCGAGAAGGCCTAGATGGCCCGGGCTGTACCGGTGCAACCTGAAAAGACAGTTGGAATACAACAGCCAAAGTATGTATATCAGGTGCAAGAATGATGCATAGAATGAGTGCATGCAGATATAGTGTGTGATTGTGTTGTGACAGATGTGCTCTACACATGCAGTGAATCAGTGTAGTGAAATGTTCAGTTTTTTTCGTATGTCATCAGAAGTATGATAAATGCAAGGAAACTGGAAAATACGGGGATACTGTAGGAGTGTAGCAGTGTCTCCCTCTGCAAGACCATGCTCTCGAGTGAGGCCACCACCCTGAGTAACCTCTCAGTATACTCTCTAAGCGGCCGCAGATGCAAGCTCAATTCATCAGTGAATGAATGAATGTCTAAATATCTGAATGATAAATGAAAACTATAGACCATACCGGTGGTGAGTTAGGGTCACTGACATATCAATGATCGGGCAATGGAGGCTCCAGTGGAATCTGGTAAGACGTCCCATACTTCCAGCCTGTCAGCTCGGTCGGAAGATCTGGCCACCCAGCATACTGGCAAGTCGAGGGCATCCCTCTAGCCCTGCTAGTGGAAAGGATGTCTCTGACTCGGCCGACTCGATGACATGTCGTGACTCTCCTCGTGGGAATGCGAACACCTGTTAGTGGAGGCATCAGGTATGTATGGCGATATGTGGTGTACTCCCCCTCCTCCAGGAAAAGAACTGCGTCGGAACCTAGCATAAGGTCACCAACCTCCTGGGGAGTGAGTCTCTCTGTGGACCGCATGTCCAGTGGAGGTGGTGAGGGGATCTCCTAAGCAAGATTGCCCATCGTCTGGCGCATGAAGCGATCCCTGAGAAACCAGGCCCTGCCAACTAGTCCCTCAAACAAAACCTTGTATCGGGAGGTGCCTTATGCCCTATGAATTGGAACCGAGAATACTCAGGCATCATCAGCCAAGGCTGGCAAGTGATCTGCGGATAGCAAGTGCATAAATTGATTAGTTTTCATAAATATGCAAGATGAATTAAAGCTGAAAGCATGAAGAACTTAGAGTTCTGGATTACCCCTGTCTCCCGCAGGGTGTCAAAGTACTGCCGGAGATATAGCAATGTCTCCCGAGGCCTGGGCCAGCACCAACCCTCAAATCTACGTGAATAAGGGATCTCGAGAGGTACCTCAACCTCGTGCCCAGGGGCGAGTGTCGGGAAGTAGGCGAAAACCCACAGTTGTGAAAGGCAAGACAGTGGCTGTCAGAATACAGAAAATGCAGAATGCTAAGTGCGGAATGCAGAATATAGAGTGTCACGTGTGCAATGTGTGTCGTGTGTAGTGTATAGATAATGAAAAGAAGAAATGTAAATCAAGAGGGCAGAATGTACCTCCCAGGCTCGCCAGTAGCCACCCACTATGGTCCCCCGCTCGCAAGAGGTCGCGCTGATATAGCAGTAAAGGGTAGCGAGGCCAGCGACGCCCCAGTCGAAGTGCCAGACCTGTGATAGGTCTACTAGAGCAGTGAGAATATAAAGCCTGACCGTGTTCCCCCTATCGGAGAATAGTGTGGTCCCGAGGAGGAACATCAAAAATCTTCGGCATACTACTGTATGGCCTCAAAAGTCTTGGGCGTAGTCTCCCTGTACTGCTCCTCGAACCAGATGTACCTGACCATGCCTGGTGATCTATAGGACGGCGGATGGGCTCTGAGTAGATAAGTCCAAGCTGCATCCCACTCACCCATATCGGTATCGTATAGGATCGGCTGACCTGCCACATCAAGGGCTGTCAGTATCAAAAAGTCATACAGGGTCATCGTCATGTCCCCGGTGGCCGAGAAGTGGAAGGAGTAGGTGGTGTCCCACCATCTCTCTACAAGTGCACCCAGAAGGGTCTTGCTTGCCGAATGACGGGACAATCCCCCACAAAATGGGCCAAACCCTACCTCATCCACAATATGTCGGACAACATCTATGAGCTCCATATACCACTCCTTCGCAATGAACGATCCCTAACCCCGTATGAAACGGGAAACTACCTGCGTTCAGAATGCATAGATGTATTCAGTTTTAGAATGAGCAGTGTACTGTGCTATGAGCTGTGTGTTCAAATTCAATAGCGCGCTATGTTATGAGCTGCATGCCAAATAAACCGACTACTGTGTTGTGAACTGTGTGTTCAGAATGAACAGTGTGCTATGTTATGAGTTGCGTGCCAAATAAACCGAATACTGTGTTATAAACCGTGTGTTCAGATTGAAGAGTGTGCTATGTTATGAGCTGCGTGCCAAATAAACCAAATACTGTGTTATGAACCGTGTGTTTAGATTGAACAGTGTGCTATGTTATGAGCTGCGTACACAATAAACCGAATACTGTGTTATGAACCGTGTGTTCAGATTGAACAATGTGCTATGTTATGAGTTGTGTGCCCAATAAGCCGAATACTGTGTTATGAACTATGTGCTCAGATTGAACAGTGTGCAATGTTATAAGTGGCGTGCCGAATAAACCGAATACTGTGATATGAACCTTGTGTTCAGATTGAACAGTGTGGTATGTTATGAGCTGTGTGCCAAATAAACTGAAAAATGTGTCATGAATCGTGTGTTCAGATTGAACAGTGTGGTATGTTATGAGCTGCATGCCGAATAAACCGAATACTGTGTTATAAACCATGTGTTCAGATTGAACAGTGTGCTATGCTATGAGCTACGTGCCAAGTAAACCGAATACTGTGTTACGAACTGTGTGTTCAGATTGAACAGTGGGCTATGTTATGAGCTGTGTGCCAAATAAACAGAATACTATGTTATGAACCGTGTGTTCAGATTGAACAGTGTGCTATGTTGTGAGCTGCGTGCCAAATAAACCGAATACTGTGTTATGAATCGTCTGTTCAGATTGAATAACGTGCTATGTTACGAGCTGCGTGCCAAATAAACCGAATACTATTTTATGAGCTGTGTGTTCAGATTGAACAGTGCGCTATGTTATGAGCTACGTGCCAAATAAACCGAATATTGTGTTATGAACCATGTGTTCAGATTGAACAGTGTGCTATGTTATGAGCTGTATGCCGAATAAACTGAATACTGTGTTACGAACCGTTTGTTCAGATTGAACACTGTGCTATGTTATGAGCTGCGTGCCAAATAAACCGAATACTGTGTTATGAACTGTGTGTTCAGATTGAACAGTGTGCTATGTTATGAGCTGCGTGCCAATTAAACCGAATACTGTGTTATGAACTGTGTGTTCAAATTAAACAGTGTGCTATGTTATGAGCTGCATGCCAAATAAACCGAATACTGTGTTATGAACCGTGTGTTCAGATTGAACAGTGTGCTATGTTGTGAGCTGCGTTCCAAATAAACTGAATACTGTGTTATGAACTGTGTGTTCAGATTCAACAGTGTGTGTGGACTCCCCATTTTTGACCATCCTCGAGACTTGGACGTCATCGTTTGAACACACGATGATCATTCGTGCTCGTGTTCGTTTTGAGTTCCCGAAGGTCTCGACTGTGCGCCTTGCCTTAGGACATCTCAACTTGTCTGTTTTGTACTTGGTTGTGCACCAAGAGTTTGTGGTTTTGTTTATGAGGGAAGAGGGTGGCTTGTTGGTCATCCCTTCAACTCATCAGCCAAGCTTTGTGCTTGTTGGCCTTTCTTTCTTGCCATCAGCCATATGTGTTGGCCGGTCGGCACTCCTTTTGGTCGATCGGCCATAATTTTTGGCCGACGCCTTTTTCTTTACTTTTTTAGGCATTGTGCATGCGAGATGTGCCAACTGGTGAGCACAGACTGTCTCCTCCATACACGTGTATGGAGGGATTTGAACCAACTTTTAACTTCTCCAAGAAGCTTTGGACTTGAATACCTATAAGAAGGGAGGCCCTCCTTCCTTTCCAGAGGTTCTAAATTTTGAGATACAAAATACATACCTCTCTCTATATTGGCCCTTGTTTGTGCCTTAAAGTGAGTGTTATTCATACATTTTACCTAGAACCCCTTAGCCAAACCTCTTGACATTGGAGCTGAGGTTCCATAAGACTTGTTTTAGCATCCTAAGGTTGGTTTTCGCACAGAAAAGCTGCTGGTCTTGTGGTTCTTTAAGGGTGAGTCCCATATCCCCTTTTAAGCTTTGTGTTGCTTGAGTACTTGGCCATCCTTGCATATTGTTTTAGGCCTTACTTTCAACTGAAAATAGTCTTGATTTTACGTTCTTAACATGTTGGTTTGAGACCTCTTCGATGTTGGGGGTAGTCTACCCCCTTTAGAGCCTTGTTTGGCCTTGTTTTGAACCACCTTTTTAGGCCCTCGAGATCACCTTTATTTGGCCTCTTCACCACTGAATTCCAGAGGAATTTCAGTGGTGGAAAGTGAGTTTTGAAGCCTTAAATAGGAGGGGGTTGTCCCCCCTCCCCTTCTCTTGTATGCTTGTGTTGTTGGCTCACCAAGTTGGCATGTTTTTATGCCTCTTTGTGGCTCCATTTCAGTGTGTATTAGACCTTGTTTTGCCATGATATAACACTATTTTGGGCTTGGTTTGATCATATCATGCATGCTCCATGCACTTGTAGTGCAAATCCATTCACTAGCCTAACATGCATTGTGTGTTTAGACCATCATTCTATCATATTTTGGGTTAACTCGAAGAAGCTTTTGTCCATGTTTTACCATGCTTAAGCTCTGATCCATGTTGTTTTGGTCATGCATGCCATGCTCCATATAGCCATAGTGCATTCTAGCTTGTTAGCTTTGAGTTTCCAAGTCTCTAGTATGGCTTACTTGAGGTGTTTGCATGTTTTGGTCTCATTTCTACCATGATTTCAGTGCATGTTCCATGGTCATACACTCACATGTGTCAGTCTTTCAATGCTTTTGGAAGGTTATGTTTTATGCCTCAAATAAGAGTCTATATGCATGCCTTTTTGCCTAAGCTTTTGGACTGCCATATCAATGCATTTTTGGTGTTATTTTGACATTCCATAACTCTGATTTCAGTGGGTGAAGTCATTTCGTGCTTGGTTTTGATAGGTGTAGTGCAATCATCCTTATTGGCCTTGTATGCGTCGTGTTTTGTGCTCACCTTTCTAACATGTTTTGGCCTCATTCCATGCATGTTCTGGCCTTGTTTTGCTTTGTCTTGGGACTATTTTAAGTCACCTTAGCCCTTGGGGCTTAGTTGATTTGGCCATGGTGTAAGTCCCTTGGCAAGCTTTAAGCTTTGAGCTCACTAGCATGCTTTGTTTTCCATATGCGCATGACTTGGCAACATCTCTTGCATGATTTCAGAGCCTATTTCATTACCCCACTCTCCCATTTTATACTCCTTTAATGTGCTTGAGAGTTGGTGCCTTGTTGCCTAGCTTATGGACCAATATGTGTGCATGCTTGTTTTTTCCTTTTGGTGCCCTAGTTTTGGTGTCAGTGGCCACCAATTTGGACATGATTGAGGTCTGTTCATTTTGGTTTAAGTCCATTTTTGCATGTTCTTGCATGCTTGTCTTGCATGTTGTCACATGCTTGTTGCATACTTGGTACATTGCATGTTGTTGCATGCTAGTTCCATTGCATATTGTTCCATGTTGTTACATTGCATCATGCTTGCATGTTTGGGTCGCATCATGTTTTTGCATGCTTGTTGCTTGCATTGTTGATACATGCTTGGTGCATTGCATGTTGTTGCATGCTTGTTGTATTGCATGATTTCGCATGCTTGCTGCATTGCATTGTGGGCGCATGCCTTGCCTCTTGATCAAACATGATAGAGGTTAAGGTCCCTTATGTGTCTTGTGCATTTCATTCACATTTAATTGTGCGACTTGGCATCTTCGGCCATCATGTATCGAAATACGTGATTGATGGCTCGAGAGCCGAACACTACACTCCTTTGAGCTTCAAGCATGATAAGGGGTGTAGTTGCATAACATTTTATTGCAAATGTATTGCCATGCCTCTGTTTGTACTCTACTGCAGCAAAAGGAGCAGTTTTCAGGAAGAGATGGCCGATCGGCTATCTGGTATGCCGATCGGCTATGAATGTTTGGCCGATGGACTCAAAAGTGGTCAATGACCCTTATCCCTTGGCCAATGACCATACCATTTGTCCGATGGCCTCTCAGCATATCTATGAGGTGGATCAGAAGTGTTTCAGAAGTTGGCACAGTTTTCAGAAGTCTAAAATAGTGCAAGCAGAGGCAACATGAGGCATGGCAACGGATTTTTGAGCGAAGCGATCGAACATGCATCATTCACCACTTCAAGGCAGAGCTGTGGCAGCCTATTTTAGTTTCATACTTGGCAAGTTTTGTAACTTGATTAATTTTTTTAATTAGTCAAAGGTTTTGTAATAATTAGTTAGCTAGGATAGTTAGTTAATTAGCTAGTTTGTGTTATTCATTCGAGCCCTCTGTCGAGAGGGTGAATTTTATAATAAGTATGCCTGACTGTGTGAATGTCTTCCAACCCCACGTCTTTCTCCCTTTTACTTAATCGCTTACGATAGTTAGTTCTAGGTCATATTTTGATTAGCATCCTTATGCTTGCATGCGTGCATCATTCATTTGTCTTGCATGCATCGGGCTTGGCGCAGCATTCAAACCGCATTGCATTTCAATACATTTACTTGAATACGTGTTCAATAGCATGTTATCAAATTGCATCTCATATGCCATCTTAGAATAGCCGAGCCTATTTCTAGTTGCATTTTGCATGTGTTGCATTAGGCATCTTAACATAGCTAGGATCATGCACTGATTACTAACTAGTTGTTGTTTTGGCTCGGAGTACACTGTAAGTGTTTATGCTTTAGCATTCCTGCATGTGTGTTAGTGTTAACATGATAGCATGCTTGCCATGAGGCTAACTGCTTAAGTGTTTAACTACCTGAATCCCTATGGGTGAAGGTTGGATTGCTTGAATTGGAACAATTCATCGAAATGCGAGTTTTAAGCCCATTTGAGAGTGGTAAAATCGTGTTTTCTAAGCCCGCTTGAGGGTGGCAAATCCACGTCTTAGCCTACTTGTGAGTAGCACCTTCAAACCATTTTCAAACAAACAAACATGAAATGTTTTGTTCCAACTTAGGTGATCTACTCTATACTTGTATGTTGTGTGCATCACATAGTAATTCTAGCTAATAATCGGAATAAGAGCACATGTGTTTTCAAAAACAATATATCATGTTAATAAAGGCCGATCTTTGATCGGGCGAGTGGGGGTGCTCATTGCATGACCTTCCCCTCTCGTACCCAAGTTGCCGAGCCGAGGCAACTTTGGTGATGATGGACACGTGGCCTTAGGCACGAGTCAAGGTTTCTTAAATTTCCTCCAAAATAAAATATTTAGGTGGCGACTCTTTATCCGACAAAGTAGTCCATGTTTGGTACTTCTTTATAAAAATTAGTTTTCCAAAATGATTTGCCAGATTTGGACTATTTGGTGATTTATCGGTCTTGCATTGCACTTTGCGAGTTTAGATTCAGAACTGTGACATTGAGTTCGAACTATAGTAAACTAATGAACAAAATGAATTGCGCGTCGTTCGCACGCGGAGCCGGGACGTTCAGGCACGTCTACAGTGTGCTATGCTATGAGCTGCGTGCCAAATAAATCGATTACTGTGTTATGAACCGTGTGTTCAGATTGACCAGTGTGCTATGTTATGAGCTGCGTGCCAATTAAACCGAATACTATGTTATGAACTGTGTGTTCAGATTAAACTGTGTGCTATGTTGTGAGCTGCGTGCCAATTAAACCGAATACTGTGTTATGAACTGTGTGTTCAGATTGAACAGTGTGCTATGTTATAGCTGCGTGCCAATTAAACTAAATACTGTGTTATGAGTTGTGTGTTCAGAATGAGCAGAATACTGTGTGATGAGCTGTGTGTTCAGAACGAATAGTGTTGTGTATGAGTTGTGTGCCCGCTGAACAGAATGCGTTGTTACGAGCTATGTGTTCACAATGACAAGAATGCTGTGTTTTGAGCTGCGTGACCAATGAACAAAGTATTGTGTTGTGAGTTGTGTGCCCGATAAATAGAATGCTATGTTGTGAGCTACGTGCCGAATGAACAGAGTATTGTGCTCTGACTTGTGTGCCAAGTGAGTAGAATGTCGTATTGTGAGCTACGTGCCAAATGAACAGGATGTTGTGTTGTGAGTTATGTTCAGAACGAGCAGATATAATACATAGCAAAAGCATGAAAAGTGCAAGAAGTGCAAAATACATGGCAGAAAATGTAAAAGTGAAGTATGCACCTCACACGTGTGATGAGATAGATGAGACTCCGGCTCCCGTAGCAGCAAGTCTGCGGGCACCCGTCGCGCAAAATCGGTAAAATCATGGAAGGTACTGGGAGGTAGGATGTGCTCCTCCGAATGGTATGTCGTAGGATCGAACGTCCGAATCCTCGGAGGCAATGGCATAATGTCTAGCTCGTCCTCTACCCGTGGAGAGCGCTCGTCGTGACAAATGTAATCAGCCATCTGAAAAAAGGTGCAAAATGAGCAAAAATGAGCGAGATGAGCCAAGATTGCAAAAAGTCAACAAAAGTCAACTCTCGGGAAGAGAAAAAGTCAACTAAAGTCAAAGCCCAGGAAAAGGTGCTAAACTTTCAGAGAAACTTACCTCAAGTGGTGAAAATGGAGAAAGAAGCTGCGAAAACAAATTTTGATCGGGTTCAAAACAAAGAGAATCGAAAGTTTTTCGCAAAACAACTTCGCAAGGGGTGTTGAAATATGCATATAAAGTGTAGATCCGAGAGAGAAAAGGGTCTAGGAAGGAGGAGAAATGTATTTCGGCCTTGTAGTTGTGAGCAAAAATTTTTTGGAGTTGTATACTTAAAGGGCAAACCTTAAAAAGACTAAGCTACCCCTGTTTTACTAAACTAGTTGGCCAGCCAGTTTGTCTAGTCGGCCGACCACTTGACTGGTCAACAACTGGTCGGCCAGCTACCTAGGTGGTCAGCCATCCTTCCTGGATGATCTTCAGGGCTCCATTGTTCTCCCTGTGTGTTTTGGTGATGATTGGAGTCTTTGGTTCTCGGGACAGTGCAAGAAAAGTACCCTTGTCGGTTCAAAATGCCCCCGCAGGAACTTCAATTAAAGTCTTCGATGCTCATCGTTACTCGTCAAGAGCAAGGTGTATCCTTTTTAAGTATGTTGTGACACCTCCGAGAGGCAGATCGGAGGTTGCGGTTGAATTCGTCTCGTTAAGGCTTATATCTCCTTATTCCGCATTTTGTTTCAAACATGCTATTAATGCACACTTTAAGCGCATTGTTATGAACACCACTCGTTGCATTGTTATGCACAGTGTTCACACTACTCGTCACATTGTTATGCACGTTACTCGCATCGTTATGCACCCACACTTTGCTTGCGTTGTCACGCACTTTTCACTTGCATTGCTACGCACTTTTCACTCGCATTGTTATGCACTTTTTACTTGCATTGCTACGCACCTTTCCATCGACATTGTATATGCATGTGTTCATCTCATATTGGAATTGTGTTTTGATGTAATGTCGAACATGTGTTACTACTATACTGTACCTGTTGAGTTTCTTTCTTTTGCAGGCACGATATTGTATGTACGGTTCACTCGAAGCTGGCGCGACCAGACGATATTGTATGTACTCCTCGCGAGACGCAGTGAGAATTGCACAATTTTCTCACATCCTTTCTGTTGGAATGTGTGGGACTGTTGTTTCATTCGCTTAAACTGTTGCATTTATTGTGCATAATTGCTTCATTACAGCTCTCTTTGCATGATCATAAGTTATGTTCGGCTTTGTGCATGTCATTTGCATTTTGCCCTTGCCTGCGGGCACGTCTCTTTGCTATCTTACTTGTTTGTCTAAGTCTTCGGCCTTGTCAGAAATGGGTCGTCTTTGGGCTTTGACATTCACTCTCGTCACTTCTTGACTTTCGAGTTCCGTCAAAGAGAGGCAACTGTAGACACCCCATTTTGACCGACCGTAAGACTCAAACGTCATCGATTGAGCGCTCGGTGATAGTGCATGTCATGCTCGTTCGAGTTTCCGGAGTTTTCAACTGGCCTCCGGGCCTCTGAACTCTTTGTGTTTTGGCTCGGTTTGTGGACCGAACCTTTTTTGACCTTCCCTGGAGGGAGAAAGAGGTCTATAGACCACTTTTCCCTTTTGGAGACTAATTTCCGGTTTCCGGAGTCTTCGGCAGCGCGCCTTGTTTCGGGACAGCTTAACATTCTCCTTTTGGCCTGGTTTTTGGACCATGCCTCATTGTTTTGATTACTCTTATGTGTTTATTTGCATTTCACGTGCATTGGTGCTCCTAGGACACCGTGTTCGCCGTCTACTATTCCTGTATGGTTTGCCTGAGGCTGCGTGCCATAAGGTTGACCATTTATGGGCTCTGCCACGATGGGAACACAAACATCAGTTTTCACCGAGGCACCCTTTTTCACCATTTGACCTAGTGCATGTCGGAACCCATAGTGACCATTCCAAATTAGGACAGGTTGCTTACTCGATTGTAGGTTGTTTGAAACTGCTGTGTGTGTAGTGAAACCCTAGTTCTTGACGAAACTAGGATAGGGAAACCCTACCCCTCCATAGGGGTGTTTTGGCTCTCACTTGTTTGCTATGTGCTTTTAGAGTGTGCCTCTACAGGAATGCATGTATCAGTTTGCAAGTCTGGGTATCAGGCCTGCGAGCATCAGTATCAGTATTTGGGGAATTAGTTTTACCTGAGGGTATCAGATCTAGGGCAGTGATTTGGGAACAGTAATCAGTGGTTGAGAACAGTCCTTTCAGCTTCTGTTTGCTAACTGTGTGTTGTCTTTATTTAAGCTATTATGCTATCCATTTTTCTGCTTATTGTTTCCTTATTATGCTTTGTTTATCTTTTTGCAAGGTAGTTTAGCACCATTGCTTTCGACCAAGTAGATATCCCCCAAGCACTCTGGACCAAAGGTCGTAGACTTCATCAATCCGAGGATCTGATAGACGGACAACTAGTGTTCCACTTTTTACCCCCGGTTATTAGACAGAGGTCAGTAAAGCGCAGTGTATCGGTACAACGGTTGCCAGATCAGTGGTCCTTTCCGCCAGTGAGTAGTCAGACTGAGGTTCCAAGTCTACCACAGAAACATATATATCGGTCATTCAGCTAGATCAGCACAATACGGCAAGTATGGAAGAGATGATGCGTCAGCTTCAGGAGACTATGCAAGCCATGCGGGAATCGCCCACCAGTGCGGTGCACGACAAAGTGGTTGCACGGTCAGCGAGTAGTGGCCCACAACAAAGAAGCAGCACCATCTACTTGCACTCCACCTCCTCCCCCACCTAGAGTTCCAACACTCGGGGAGACCGCGAATGTCCAGGAAGATACGGGCATCCCAATGGGGCCAGTTCCGCCACCAGATCTACTGCAGATTTCAAAGTCACTGGCCTTCTCAACGGATGCACCTTTTGAATCTGAAATGCACCCAACTGCTTTAAAGATGAGTAAGCTTGAGAAGTTGTTCAAATGGGTCCAAGGAGTCAGTTCCATTCCAGACATAGAGGATGGATACACCGACTCGGCCGTGACTTTGCCAGACCGGTTTAAGATGCCGCACGTAGACCACTTTGACGGGTCTGGGGATTCTATGGTACACTTGCGGCTGTTCTCGGACATCCTAAGGCTGATGGGCCTCTCCAGATTGCCGAAGCTTTCCCTATTTGGCCGAACCCTATCGGGTGCAGCGGCTATTTGGTATGCAAAGTTGGAGGATTCTGTTAAGAGGAGCTAGGACGAGATGGCTGAGGCCATTGTAGCTCAATACTCCTACAATACGCAGATTGAGGTCACAACTCGTGATCTCGAGACAACTAGGCAAGAGCCGAAGGAGAGCTTTTCCGATTTTGTGACCCGTTGGAAGGCTAAAGCCTCGATGATGGCCATCAGGCCGATCAACAAGGACCAGATACGGATGGTTCTGCACAACCTCCAACCTAAGCTTATGCAAAAGATGATCGTCCTCCCCCTTCCCACCTTCACAGATCTACATGAGATTAGGGTGCAGATCGAGGATGCCATGAAACAGGGTTTGATTGACCATGACAGAGAGCAGACCAAGAGGGCATTCAACCACAGTACTAATGCATGCACAAGCAATGTTGCAGCTGCCAGATCTTCAGACGTGAGCACGGTCACCACCACCACCCCAAAATCCCTTACAGCTACACCATTCACCGGTGCGTTCGGAAGTAGCTCACAAACAGCCAGGTATCCACCCCGAGGCCAAAGAACCTTCACTCCATTATACATGGCCCTGTCCAAAGCTCTAGGAGTTTTGATCAGGAAAGGGCGGTTGAAGCCCCTGGAGCCGCGGCCATTGCTAGACAAACTACCTCTCTCCCATAACCTAGCTAAATACTGCGCCTTTCACCAATAGCATGGTCATGACACCGACCAATGTTATAGATTACGTCATGAGATTCAGGATCTCATTGACAACAGGGTCATCGTGCCTTCGGAGAAACCGGATGTCACAACTAACCCTCTCCCACCACATAACCAAGCTCCACCTCCCAAACGCATCAACTTGATCCAAATTGGGGTTCTGTCATACGACCCTAGCATATATATCACCCTTTCCCACCTACCCAAGCCAGAGGTGTTCATTCCTGACAGCACTGACTTATGCATCTTGGATATCTCCCAAACCCAACCTGCGCCGGTGGTGGTGACTATCGAAGATAGAGTTGGATTGACTGTGGGGGCAGTTGAGAATGCGACTTCAGAGCCTGAGGGATCTGCGAGCTTCCTGTACAACCCGAGTAGTTACATCACATCAGACGGTCAGGCTAGGCCGAAAGTAGAGTTGCCGGTTGAGGTATAGATCTGTGTGGTATGGGAGGATGGACCTAATCAGGGGCTAGATGACCTAGCAGATCTGGAAGAAGACATTGCCAACCTTCAATTCTTCAACGAACAGGATCCGGGGGACGTGACTATCAATTGGGTCAACTTAGATGGGTCAGTAGAAGCTACCGGGTGGTTCAGCGACGAGCCAGATGTTGTTGAGCAGCCTCAGCCAGAACAGGGACTGTGAGAGACTGGGGCATCATTAGTGGCCGAAATGGCCGGGAATCAGGATACATCGCCGAGGAGCACCGGTGTTAATAATTTTGCTCAGAACATACGCAGTTTGAGTACGGAAGATTCTGAACAATAGGCTGCACTGAAGTAGTTTGAATAGGAAAACATCAAAGATCTCGAGAGGGCCAAAAAAGCCAAAGCCCCTGCGGGGACGGAAAGTGCTATGTGCACAAGGATAGAACATGCTACGAGCACAAGAACGGAAGGTGCTGTGGGCACAGGAATAGTTATAACGGAGCCAGATAGGTGTCTGTCGGCTGCTGATGGCATGTGGTGGGAAGATGACGACCTATGTCTTGCCCACACTGATGAAGACTGTGGGCAAAGCCAGCCGGATGGTACCTGGTATGTGGGGGAAGTTGACCACATGACTAGGAGTGGGCGGTATTTCAAACCCCCACATTTAGATCAACCAGAGGCATCTGGGAAGGACAAAGAGGCAGAGAAGCAGAAAGAAAAACTGCTCGAAGAGGAGGCTGTGCTGAAATAGCTTAAAAAGATACAAGCAAACATCTCCATCTGGGGACTGCTTATGGCCACAAGAGTTCATCGACAAGTTGTCCTTTCTGCAATGGACAAGGCCAAACTTTCAATTGACACCACGCCTGAGTAGCTGGTAGGATTGGTTTTTTCGGGAGGAGCTTCCCCGACGTTGACCTTCACTGACAAGGAGTTGCCGCCTGAGGGCTCGGATCACAACAAACCACTCTACATCTCTGTGGAGTGTAGAGAGAAATAGATACTAGTGGTTCTTTTCGACACAGGATCTGCCATTAATGTGTGCTCGTCGAGGATGGCATATGCAATCGGGTTGAAGCCCGCGGATTTTGTGCCAACTGCCCAGGTGATAAGGGCCTACGACAATACAAGCAGAGAGGTGATGGGGCTGTGAAGATTCGGACTCAGGTTGGTCCAGGACAGCAGGACATTGACTTTCATGTCTTAGACGTTTTCGCAACCTTTAATCTACTCCTAGGGCGGCCGTGGTTGCACCAGGTGAAAGCGGTCTCTTCCACCCTGCATCAAATGTTGAAATACCCCCACGGGAAGGGGGTGGCTATAGTTTTTGGGAATTCTTCAATCCATTCACCGCCAGAAGTGTCTACACCCGTTCTGGAAATCGAGCATGGCACGGAGGATGTGTTCCTGTCAGGATTTACCTTAGCTGAGGCCCAGGTCGTACAGAACATTTTGGCTGTTGATGAGGGGTTATATGTCAGCGCACAATCTATGTAGCTCATGAACAAGCTTTAGCACATCCCTGGGATAGGACTAGGAAAAAGTGGCCGGAAGGGCATTACTGCATCGGCCGAAGTGCCGCACAACCCGCATACCTTTAGCTTAGGCTATATGCCTACCAAAGAGGACTGGGTGAGTAAAGGCAAAGAGATGGCCAGAAAAGCCAGAGCAAAGCAAGCCGGGAAGCCTTATGAGTTGGTATACCGGCCTATCCAGGGCACCCTGAATGGACACTTTGTCCGGGAGGGGGAAGACTTTCCATTCTGCGGCTTCCGAGAGCCATGGCTGAGTGCAGAGAGGCGGCAGTTGCCGGGGTTTGAGATCTTCTTTGACTAGCAGCTGTCTGGGGATGATGTTGCTGAAGAACAGACAGACCCACCAGCTGAGGCTGAGCAGTGTAAGGAAGTGGATTTCGAGAGCACCAAGATTAAACTGGGGGTAGCACTGGTTTGTCTACTTCCGGATCCTCTTATCATACATGAGTGCTTGGGAGATGACCTCTCAGTGTCCATGATTGGGAATGAAACGGCTACGAGCCCATCTTCAAACATTCTGGATGCATCCACCGCACCCTCCATCGTTTGGCAATACGAGGAGGGCTTCTTATCGAGCAGCACCAGGTCAGGTAGTGTGCCGGAATTTGATTCCACTGAGTCTGTAGAGTCGAAATCAGGTTCCAGCTCGTCTGAGTCCGAGTCCGGTATTCCCGGGGGTAACAACCCGGATACCACAATCTTGTCTAGGTCGTCTTTTTCTTTTTCTTATGAGTCTGTTGTAACTGAGGAATTAGGCGACTTGGAAGTGATTAATGAGAATGAAATGGCTATGGCCTTCGTGTACTTTTATGTGCCTTTGATTTATTGTATTAATTAGGACTTTCAAAATTTTGATGAAAACGACGAGGAAGAAATTCCTCCGGTTTTACAACGTTTGATTGATCCGGAGCTGGAGAGGTTTGTTAAACCCTTGATTGATGAAATCACCCAAATTAATGTTGGTACTGAGAAGGACCAGCGGCTGGTCCAGATCGGGTCCATGTTGTCTTCGGAGGAGCTCAAGCATTTAGTCGCTTTATTAAAAGATTTCAAAGATGTTTTCACGTGGTCCTACGAAGACATGCCTGGAATCGATCCTGAGATTGTACAGCACCGGATCCCTCTTGACCCAGAGGCCCGACCTGTTAAGCAGAAGCTCAGAAGGATCTGCCCGGACTGGGCTCTCAAGATCAAAGAAGAGGTCACCAAGCAAATTGACGCAGGGTTCCTGCTGGTATCTGAATACCAAACTTGGTTGGCCAATATAGTTCCGGTGCCGAAGAAGGATGGAAAAATTCAGGTATGTGTGGCCTTCAGGGATTTGAACAAAGCCAGTCCGAAGGACGACTTTCCTCTGCCGCATATCGACGAATTAGTGGATTTCACTGCGGGGCATGCGTTGCTCTCATTCATGGATGGGTTTTCAGGCTACAATCAGATATTGATGGCACCCGAAGACCAGGAGAAGATTGCTTTCACCATCCCGTGGGGAAGTTATTGTTATAGGGTGATACTGTTTGGGTTGAAGAATGCTGGAGGTACATATCAACGGGCTGCGACTACAATTTTGCATGACATGATCCATAAAGAGGTTGAGGTGTACATGGACGACGTGATTGTCAAGTCCAAGGAAAGAGAGGGCCACTACACCGCCTTGTAGAAATTCTTTCAACGGATCAGAGAGTATCGGTTGCGGCTGAATCCTCAGAAGTGTACATTCGGTGTTATAGCCGGGAAAATGGTGGGGTTCTTGATTACACAGAGAGGTATTGAAGTCGACCCTTCCAAAATCAAGGCCATCTTTGAAATGCCACAACCAAGGACTCAAAAGGAGGTGCGAAGCTTTCTGGGTAAAGTGAAATTCATAAGATGTTTTATTGCTAAATTAATCTTGATTTGTGAACCACTATTTGGTCTCTTAAAGAAAGAAAAGAAGTTCCAATGGGATGGCCGATGCCAAGCTGCTTTTGAACAGATCAAGCAATATTTACATAATCCACCTGTGTTGTCACCGCCTGAGCCGGGGAAACCATTGATTCTGTACCTTTCAAAGACTGAAACTACAATGGGCTGCATGCTTGCACAAGAGTCTGAGGACAAGGTGGAGAGAGCTATCTACTACCTGAGCAAGAAAATGCTGGATTATGAGACCCGCTACACTCCGCTGGAGAAGGCTTGTCTGGCCTTGGTATGGGCTACCAAGAAGCTGCGGCACTACCTGTTAGCTCACTCTGTAATACTAGTTTCAAGATTAGATCCCATCAAATATCTCTTCGAGAAACTGGTACTTACGAGTTGGCTAGCTTGTTGGTTACTTCTGCTTTCCGAATTCAATTTAAAGTATATGACGCGCAAGTTAGTGAAAGGTAAAGCAGTAGCGGAATTCCTAGCTGATCACCTAGTGGAAGGGGATGAAGCAGTTGAGTACCTATTCCCAGACGAGGCCATTTTGCATATCGAAGAAGAGACCTGGACGATGTACTTTGACGGAGCGTCAAACCAATACAGGTATGGGATAGGGGTGTTGCTGATAGCACCCGACAATTCCCTTATACCTTTAGCATTCAAACTCCGTTCAAAGTATCGAACAATGAGGCAGAGTATGAGGCAGGTATTGTTGGACTAGAAGCCACCCCAGAACTAGGGGCAAAACGGTTGGACGCCATCGGGGACTCGAACCTAGTTGTATCTCGAGCTAAAGAAGATTGGAAAGTCAAAGAAGAAAAGATGAGAATCTATCACTAGGCCTTGGATGTGCTAATTCCTCGGTTTGAGAAACTGAACTTTGCTCATCTGTTGAGAGAGAACAACAGGTTCGCAGATTCACTAGCAACTCTATCTACGATGATAGACATCCCTTTCGGAGTCCGGATGCGTCCAATCATCATCAAATATAAATTTGTGCCAGCCTGCGAGCTGATTGCTGCCATAGATGAGGTACAAGACGAGAAGCCCTGGTATTACGACATTTAGAACTTCTTCGAGAATGAAGCGTATCCACCAGGGCAAATGCCAAAGATAAGAGGGCAATTCGAAGAATGGCTACTCAGTTCATCGTCTGCGGGGGTAAACTGTACAAGAGAGGTCATCTCGGGATGCATAAGCTGTGTGTTGATGCCGAAGAATCGAAGTGCCTAATGGAGGCCTGTAGACACCCCATTTTTGACCGCCCTTAAGACTTGGGCACTACTGATGGTTTACTTGGTGGCAAAAGATGTGCAGGGCAAAGGTTCGATTTCTTTGGCAAGAGTAGAGTCAAATCCTAACCTCACCCCCCCATTTTTGACCAAAGCTATTTTGGTTGGTTTTTAGACCTTAAAACCCTCTCTTTCAAAATATTTTTTGAAATAAAGTTCCTACAATGTTTCGAGGCTCGCATTTTGTCAAATGTTACGCTTTTCGGTAAACCGAGCCAGGACAAAGTGGAAATGAATGAAAGAGAGATGAAATGTTTGAAAAAATATTTCAAAACACCTTGTTAGGGGTTTAGAGTTGAAGAAAAGAGGAGAGGAGAGAAGAAAACAAGTTTGGGAGAAGTTCGGCATGAATCCAGGTAGGATCGAAACTGAGCAGCTTCACCAAAACAAGTATAACTTTTTTCACAGTTGGCATTTTGATTCAAGGCTGCCACCATTGGAAAGCTCACTTCTGGGGCTTCAATTTGGACACACGAAGGGCCTAAAAAGGAGTCCAGATGAAGGAGATATGCCCGTTTGACGGTGGACCTACAGAGCAGATTTTCTCTGCCAGCCCCCGGTGAAGGGTGCCGGCCATGGATGATGCGGTGCCGGCCACCAGCGATGGCCGGCCGGCTAACAATGTCAAAAATCAGATTTTTTGCAGATCTTTTACCTCCAGCTATCTTGTACAAGCCCCCAGCTCAGATATTTCGACCAAAAGCTTTGAATTGCTATATATGAAGCTAAATATCTCATTTTCAAGGGGAGAACTTCTTGATCAAGTTTGAGCACTTCTCTCACTAAAACTCCCTCTCTCTCTACAATTTCCAGAGCAAAACCTCTACATCTCTCTCCAGAACCTCTCTCTATTGCTCTTTTGTGCATAAGAGTGCATAGAAGTAAAGAAATACTTCTAGTTTGCCTGGGCATCCTTCATCAAAGTTGATCACCATTGGCTTGAGGTCCTTTGGAACCTATTTTTGGGCTGATTGAAGGTTGTTTGGCTCAGAAAAGTGGTTGTTTTGCTGCTGTGCATCAAGAGCTATATCTCTCTCCCTTTTAGCTTGTTTTGCATACCAGCTTTGCCATAGTTTTCAACTACTTTTGGGCTGTTTTGGGGTGGTGTTTGAACTAAAACAACCTCTATTTTTCCTATGTTTTTCAGTCCTAAAAGTCTTGGTTTGTGCCTTATTTGGCTAGGGGGTTCTCTCTCCTTTTTTCTCTTTCACTTGTAAAGCCTTTAGAGCCAACTTCCTAAGCTTTTGAAATCATCTTTTCGTGCCCTTATAACCACTAAAATCCAAAGAAATTTCAGTGGTAAAAATCCTGTTTTGAGGCTCAAAATAGGAGGGGGTGTTCCCCCCTCCTCTTGTCTTGTTTACTTGTGTTGATGGCCAACCAAATGAGCATGTGTTTTTACTTCTTTGTGGCTTTGTTTAGGCTCATTTTTGTGACTTATCAGACCTTTCATAACTATGTTTTTGGCTGTCCTGGTCACCTCTTGCATGCTTATTGCACTTGTAGTGTAAATCCTCTTTGCTAGCCTTGTTAGCCTTACAAAGTAGCATGTCTTTCTTGCATGTGTTGGCTCCATTTCAATAGGTTTTTGGCCCTCATTTGACATGCCTTAGATCTTTTTTGGGTTGGTTTTTTCACTCCATGCATCCATAATATACTTGTAGTGTAAATCACACAAACTAGCTTTATGTGCTTCACAAAGTAGCATGTCATTATAGCTTATGTTGAGTCCATTTCTGAATGTTTTTGGTGATGTTTCACCATGTCATGACTCTGTTTTCATTTGGTTTGGTTGGCCCTTGCATGCTCCATGCACTTGTAGAGCATTTCCATGAATTAGCCTAATGTGTCTCATGCTTTAAAATGTCATTTTACCATGCTTTTGGCTTAACTTCAAGAAGAATTTGTTCATGTTTTAGCATGTTTAAGGTCTGATTTATGTTGTCTTGGTCATGCATGACTTGCCTTGTATAGCCATGGTTCAATCTGGCTTGTTGGCTTTGTGTATTGAGTCCACTAGCATGTGTTACTTGGCCTATTTCAGTGATTTAGCATCACTTGTTATGTTATTTCAGTCCATTAAATGTGGTCATGCACTTGCATTTGACATGTTATCAATGCCTTGGAGAGTTTGTGTTTTATGCCTTATGAATGGATCATTGTGCATGCCTCTATGCTTAGGTCTTTGGGATGCCATCTGAGTGGGTTTTTGGGGTTATTATGCCATGATATAACTCTGATTTTTGTTGGTTGAGTCATCCTATGCTTGGTCTTAATAGGTGTAGTGTAATCCACCTTATTTGCCTTGTATGCATCATGCCTCATGCTCACCATGCTAGCTTGTTTTGGCTTACTTCCATGCATGTTTTAGGATCACTTTAACATGTTTTAGGACTGTTTTGGGTTGCCTTTACCATATCCTTCATGCTTTGTATAGCTGTAGTGTAATTGGCCTTGCTAGCTTTGTGTTTTTTTTTTTTTTGACTCATGCATGCTATCTTTGAGCTATTTAGATGATTTGGCATCATTTCTTACCTCATTTTAGAACCCTTAGTGTTGTTACACTTGCACATTTATCAGCCTTCGAGCCTTCTTGAGGGTTGTGTTCTTAGGCCTACTTGAATGGCCAATACATTTTGCGTGCATGCATGCTTTGTATTTTGTGCCTTTGTTTTATTGTTTTGGCCACTGATTTGGGCATAGTTGAGGTCTGCCCATCTTGGTTTAAGCCCATCCTTGCATGTTGTTGCATGCTTGTCTTGCATATTGTTGTATGCTTGCTCCATCTTTGCATGTTGTCGCATGCTAGTTCCATTACATGTTGTTGCATGTTTATTATACTGCATCTTGCATTCCTAAGTCATATTGCATGATTGCATGTTCGAGTTAGCATTGTGTATGCCATCCTTGCATTGCATTGTTGTTTGGATTAAGTGTTAATCCGAGCATGAGAAACGAGGAACGTTTCATACTCCAAGTGATGAAATGTGTCTCAATTCTCAGTCGCCGACGCTCTTGATTATTCATGATGGAGTTCTAGGCACTTATGTGTTTATTTGTGCATTCATTTCACATCGATTTGCACAAGTTGGATCTTCGGCCATCATGCATCGGGATGCGTGATTGATGGTCTTGGATCCGACTATGCCTCTCCCCTGATGTTTTGAGGTGATATGGGGAGGCATAGTGCGTACATACCCTTTGGAGACCCTCCCTTTTCTCTATTTTGTGCTCTGTTGTAGCTTGGTGTCCCAGCACATCAGTGGCTGGTAGTGCCCTACAGATGGCCGGCACCTCCTCATTCTTGGCCGGCAGTGTACCATCTTTGGCCGGCAGATGGTCGGCAGCATCTCTCCATGGCCGGCAGGCCACTGATGCACTCCCCAGACTGGTTTTGGTAAAGTTCCAGTAGCAAGGTCTCAAGGACACCCTGCAGACAGAGCCTTCAAAGAGCAACCAGAGAGCTTACCGGGACGAGAACCGAGCACGCATGTTCACCTTCTTCAACTTGCCGAGGCAGCATCGTTCAATTGTTTGCTTGTTAGTTAGCATTTTGAATTTGTAATTTAATTAGTTAATTTGTTAATTAATTAAGTTTTGTAATAATTAGTTGTAGCTAGTTATTCAATTCAGTTGTGTAATAATTAATTAGCTTGTTAGTTAGTTAATTAGTTGGCATGTATTATTTATTCTGACCCTCCGTCGAGACGGCGAATTTTGTAATAAGTGTGCGTGCGTGTGTGCATGTCTTCCAACCCGACGTCTTTCTCTCTTTTACTTACCTGCTTTTGATGGTTAGTTTAGGGTCATTTTCAATTAACATACTTATGCTTACATGCGTGCGTCCATTCATCTATATTGCATGCACCGGGCTCGGCGCATCATACTAATTGCATTGTACTTTCAATACATTACTTGAATACATGTTCAACAGCATGTTATCAAGTTACATTTTATATGCCATCTTAGAATAGCCGAGTCTATTTCTAGTTGCATTTTGCATGTGTTGCATTAGCCATCTTAACATGAACCAGGACCATGCATTGATTACAAACTAGTTTCTGTTTTGGCTCGGAGTACACTGTGAGTATTTACGCTTTAGCATACTGCATGTATGTTATTGATAGCCATGATAGCATGCTTTCCATGAGGCTATTTGCTTAATTGATATAACTGCCTGAATGCCTATGGGTGAAGGTTGCATTACTTGAATTGGAACAATTCATCAAATCTGCATTTTAGCCTACTTACGAGTAGCAAACTTCAAACCATTTTCCAAACAAAGAAATATGCAATGCTTTGTTCCAAATTAGGCGATCTAGTCTATACTTGTATGTTGTGCGCATCACATAGTAATTCTAGCTAATAACCAGAATAAGAGCACACGTGTTTTCAAAAACAAGATATCATGTTTAGTAGTGGCCGATCTTTGATCGGACGAGCGGGGGTGCTCATAGATGACCTTTCCCGATCATACCCAAGTTCCCGAGCCGAGGCAACTTTGATGATGACGGATACGTGGCCTTAGGCAACGAGTCACGGTTTCCTAAATTTCCCCAAAAATAAAATATTTAGGTGGCGACTCTGTATCTGGCAAAGCAGTCCATGTTAGGCACTTCTTTCTTAACAATTAGTTTTCCAAAACGATTTGCCGGATTTGGACTCTTTGATGATTTATCAATCTCACATTGCACATTGTGAGATCAGATTAAGATCCGTGACAATTTGAGTCCGAACTGTAGCATGAGGCCCTCGGGGCGCGTCTACAGTTTCTGGCGACTCTGCTGGGGAAGTTAGAGAACTTGACTAGAACTCGTGATATCTTGTTTTGACTACACTTATGTGTCTCTTTGCATTGCATTTGCATTGGTGCTCCTAGGACACCGTGTTTGCCGTATGCTATTCCTGAATGGTTTACCGGAGGCTTGCTTTGAGAAGCATGCAATAAGGCTGACCAGTTACGGGCTCTGCCATGACAGGAACACAAACCCCGATTTTTACCGGGGCACCCTTTTTGACCATTCGACCTAGTGCATATCGGAAACCGTAGTGACCATTCCAAACTAAGACAGGTTGCTTACCCGATTGTACGTTGTTTGAAACTGCTTTGTGCGTAGTGAAGCCCTAGTTCTTGATGAAACTAGGACAGGGAAACCCTATCCCTCCATGGGGGTGCTTTGGCTCTCATTTGCTTGCTATGTGCTTTTAGAGTGCGTCTCTACAGGAATGCATGTATCAGTTTGCAAGTCTGGGTATCAGGCCTACGGGCATCAGTTTTACCTAAGGGTATCAGTTTATAAGTAGAATTTTGGGCAGAATTCAGTAAAGAGTGCAGTTATTCAGCTATGCTCGTATTTGTTCCAGTGAAATCAGGCTGAGATGTTGTCTATTTTCTCTTTTGCTAGGTAGTTTTGGAATCATAGCTTCAAAAGGCTCCAATATCTCCTGAGTACACCAGACTTGTATTGATAGACTTTGTCAGGTCAGAAATTCAATTCAAGGGCAACCAGTGTTCCTTCGCTGAGGCAAGGCAAAGAAAGGCCAATCAGGGCTCACCAGTTCATCTGATTCGATAGTCACCAGTCACATCATCAGCAGACCTGTGATGGCACAGGGTTTAGAACAATTTGCAACCATGATAGCAGCATTAAATCAGGGAACTGCGATGTAAGATGAGACCAATGCTAAAACGCAATGCCTATCTGGGGCATCTGTCTCACATCCAGCTTCGGGACCCCAGCCAAACTTTGACCCACTTCCGCCAGTTGAAGATTTGCAGGGTCCAGATCCTCGAGAAGGGTTGGCTCAAGCCTGAGTTTTTAGACCCCTGGTACAGCCTAATGAGAGGCTTTATCCCCTTGATGCTAATGACCTCGATCCAACCACGGTGAAAATTGCGAACCTTGAAAAGCAATTCAAACAAGCACAAGGCCTTAACTCCATTCCCAACATTGAGGATGGGTACCCCGAGGCTGCCGTACGGCTCCCAGACAGAATCATAATGCCACATATTGACCGTTTCGACGGGTCTGGAGATCCTATGGTACATATCCGGCTTTTCTTGGATGTCCTGAAGCCGATGGGTCTGACTAAGCCACAAAAACTCTCTTTGTATGGAAGAACCCCATAGGGTGTAATAGCCACTTGGTACGCCAAGTTGGAAAATACAGTGAAGCAGAACTGGGAAGAACTGGTTAAGGCCTTTGTTGATCAGTATTCTTACAATACCCAAGTTGAAATGACCACCCAAGAGCTTGAAGCTACCCACCAAAATCCTACAGAGCCTTTTGTGGAATTTGTTACGAGGTGGAGAGCAAAGGCAGCACAGATGACATATCACCCTTCTGAGAGGGATCAAATGCGGATAGTGGTGCGAAATCTCAAGCATGATATGTTGCAAAAGTTGATAGTCGCTCCACTATTCACTTTCAAAAGTTTGCATGAATTGGGGGTTCAGGTCAAGAATGCGTTCAACAGTGGGATCATTCCCAGAACAACTGAATCGATAAGGAGGGTTTTTGTAAGGAGAACCAATGCTGGTAGTAACACTATTCCCGAACCCACCGAAATCAATACAGTCGCCATAGACGACTCTTTTGCCAATCCAAGTCTACAAACAGCTGGCCCAACTCGAGCTCAGGGTAAAACTTTCACCACTCTCTATATGAGCCTAACCAGCGCACTAAAAGTCTTGATGGAAAGAGGGCATCTCAAACCCCTTGATCCTCAACCTCTGCCTGACCCCCTCCCAGCCAGACATAACCCCACTAAATACTATGTGTATCATCAGCAATGCGGTCATGGCACCGACCGTTGCTACCGCCTTCGTCATGAGGTCTAGAATCTCATTGACAACTGGACGATAGCTCCGCCTCCAGACCCCAATGACCAAACATCTCCTGCATACCTTAACCTTATCCACATATTGCCATCTACCTACAACCCGAGCATATACATCACCCTGACCCATCTATCCAAGCTTGAGGTGTTTATCCCGGAAAGCATAGACTTATGCATGATGGGTGCGTCTGAACCCCAATCATCTCAAACCCGTGAGCCCACTACTTTTGAGCTGATGAGAATGATTGAAGATCTTCAGAGAACTATGGTAGATCTAGCCTTTGGGATATTGGCTCCATCATCAATCACATCACATGCCAAAAGTTTCACGCCAAAAGGCTCCCCAATCTTGGGACAAGTTGTATTGGAAGAAAGCCAATCCCTTGGCAAAGTGGAGGCCAGTGGTAAGAACAAGGTAAGGGTAGACATTGGTCCCCATGAACACCTTCAGTGGGCTATTGAGGCTTTGAAAGCCGAAGGGCTGAACAAATAGCAAGTACTCGCAGTTGTTGCAAAAATGGTGGATGACACTTTCGCCACTCAAGTTGGGGGTAGTTTGAATCAAGGGGCAAGTCGGGAGAAGGGCTGTCGTCCCATAAATGTTCCTCTCAACTCTAAACCTATACTCGGAAGAGATCAGCAGACCCAGTCAGCACCTACCAATCCCTTTGCCAGTGCATCCAGTAAAAATCCACAAATGTCGAAATACCCTCCTCGGGGCGAAAGGGTGGTCACGCCACTATACATGTCTCTGTCAGCGGCCTTGAGGGTCCTGATCGAAAAAGGCCATCTCAAACCCCTTGAGCCTTAACCTCTCTCTAGTCATCTTCTAGCTAGTTATGATGTTGCCCAGTACTATTCCTCCCATCAACAAACTGGCCATGGCACTGACCTTTGTTTTCGTGTTCATCACGAAATACAAGATCTAATTGACAATGAGGTCATCGTCGCACCAAGCTCTGTCCAGTCTATCGTCACTGGATCAGTGAACTTGGGGGATAATGTGATGTGATTAGGGGATGAACCACCTGCAGACGGTGCTCAGTTTACTCCATATGTGGCGTATGGCATGCACTATTTTGAGCATTTTGTAAATGCTAGTTTTGGTGCTTTCTGACTTGGGTATTGGGTCAGTATTGTTGTTTTACATGGAGTCAGTATTTTTATACTGAGTTAGTTGGGTCTATCTTGTTGTATCGAGTCAATCCTGTTTTGTTAGAGTTAGGTGATTTCGGGGGTGTTACCTCGAACATCACTTGTTTGTTTTGTGTTTGTCTTTTGCACCTTTCTTTTGAGTCTGTTTCTTCCTGGAGCCAGTTACGCCAGAAGATCTGAATGAAACAGCAGTGATTTTCACGCTTTTGTGGTTGTTTCTGCCTTGAGCTAGTTGTGCCAGAAATTTGAATGAAATGGCAGTCCATTTTCACCTACTTCTTCTGCGCCTTTATGTCATTGCATTGACCTAGTTTTGTTCAAAACTTTTTGACATTGTCATGAAAACAAAGAGGATGGAATTCCTCGGGATTTGGGAAAATTTGATCAACTGAGAGAAAGAGATGCTTGCTAAGCCCTTAATGAATGAAATCATGTTTGTTAATGTGAATGCTGAGAAGGATCCTGGCTTGATCCAGATTGGTTCGACACTGTCTTCAGCGCGAGCGATTATATCGCTTTCTTAAAAGATTTCAAAAAAAATGTTTTGCGCCGTCTTGTGAAGACCTGTGTGGCATCGCTCTTGAGATTGTGCAGCCTAGGATCGCTCTCAGCTTCAAGACACAACCCCTTTGCTTTCAAACTTTGAACTTGGATTCAGAATGTTCAACGGTCAACTACAACATAAGGCTTGTATGGCCAGATTCGAAGCAGCCCTCGAACTAGGGGCAAGAAAGTCAGATCAAGAAGATCAGATTGATCAAAAGAAAGCTTGTAAAGCTGAATGAGAAGTAGCCCTTAAACTAGGGGCAAAAAAATAAAAATAAAAATGCCAGATGTGCTCGAAGAGTGAAAGGTAGGCCATTCCGCAGACCAATGAAGATCAGCAAGAATGCCAAATCCCAGAAGGGAGGAAAGAAGAAAGTATTGCTGAAGGACAACCGAGTTCCTATTCACGACACTAGGGGCAAATTCTGCCCCATTGGATGAACTGCCACATGATCAGCGAACAACAGTCATTCTCTTGGATTTAGATGGCTTCGAGATCCCCAAACCATTCAACATGGACAAAGCTACACTTTTACCCTTGAGAGGCTCCCTGGGCCGAAAACCCAGAAGGGTGACCCAGGCAAAAGTTAGAGCAAGAAAAAGAAAAAAACAAATGCAAAGAGAAAGAAAATGGAAAAATGAGAAAAGGAGAAAAAAAAATGAACAAAGAAATGAAAAGAATTGAAAAGAAAAGAAAAACGAAGCTTGCAAGGTTAAAAACCCAGAAAGGGCGGCCTTGGCAAAAGTTAGAGCGCAAAAGGAGAGGTTAAATACCTGAGTGTACCTTAACCCGAACTACGTAAGGCTTGATTCCCATGTTTGGGATACGTAGGCAACTTCATTCTGAAGTCCAGCCATAAACACTTCCAAATCGATTGTGTCCATGTAATGGTTTTGATCATCTCCGTCTTCTCTAAATCCGAGAGTTCGTTTGTGATTGTCACTATGAGGACTGGTTGCAGTGTATTGCGGTGCCATTCAGACAAGGGGCAACTTTCCGTTGCCGGTCAATGTGCTGCGGTCAAGCAAGGGGCAGTTTTCCATTGTTATGGATCTGAGGTTGTGTATTTCAAGAGTAGGTTCCGTGCTCGTTGAGTAGTGGCCGTTTGCAAAAATAGTTTTTGAGAATTTTTACTAAGGTTGACTAATTTTCTCAAAAATTATTCCATTTTTCGAAAACTGGACCATTTCTTGGACTCAAAAAAGGAAAATTTTCAGTGCTCATATCCTAACTTGCATGATTTCAAATCAAAAAATTGAACAAGCATGTTAATCAAACTCTTATATTGATCAAAATTGTTTTAGTAGAAAGTCAAAACAAAAAAAAAACGGTGAAAATGATGAACTAGGGGCACAGTTGAGTCAGGTGTTCTGTCTTTTCCCCATTGTCAACATACTTGCCAGAAAGGGCACTCTACCTGCCAGAAAAGGGCACAACTGAAGCCAACAACAAAGGGCTGAAAGCTCTCTCATCCTCCAAGCAGCGAGGTATCAAGCTAAGTGCGAAGCACGAACTGGAATGGAGCAGGATATTCCACTCCCTCATCTGGACAGATTTGATCAAGTCCAAACTCCCCAGCAGAGCATCGTCAACCGATGTTAGCGGCGGATTTGCTACACACCTAGTTGTAGCACAACCCCACTGTGAGAAGGTTCACTATTGTGAGTATGAAGAAAGAGAATCTAGCAGAATGCTAGGAGCATGAGCCTGCAACTTCCAGTTCATCCATCAACCATCTAGGGAGGGGATAAAAAAAATGAGAGATTAAAGAGTAGAGAGATATGCGTTGAGAGAAAAAGTGAGAAAAGGGCATTTTCAGAAAAACAGAGCTTGAGGGTCGAGTGATATGAGAATCACAAATGAGAAAGGGTGGGAAACAATACCCGGAGAAACTGGCTCCTCATGATCTGAGAGGTCCCTTGTCTTTGGAACACGTCTGAGTGTCGTGTCCGTTGTTTTGTTTCTCTCGATCCTTGTTGTGAGTCGTTTCGAGTGTTTCTCAATGTGTTTAGGTTGTTCACCTTTTGTTTTCCTTTGTTAAGTCGTGGTGCGCTGTGTTTAGTCATAGGCTCAATACCCAGTCAAGAACTCTTTTCTCAATTTCAAATCGTTTTGTGCTCAGAGTGCTGTGCCATTCTCCACATTTGTGCAAAATGGGATTTGTTCTTTCATAAACTGCAGGGTTCAAGCCAAGTCATGTGAGAACAATAGAACTAGGACCTATTTAAAGCTATATAGGTTCTGGACTGCAAAGCAAAAGAAAAGAGGGAAAATTTGGAGCATCTTAGTGTGTTTCAACTTCGGCAAATTCCGAGATTGCATTCCAGGTGCACCTTCTCAGGCCTCGCCATTTCTCTGGAGTATGAGTGTATCTCAACCCCAAGTGTAAGCCTACTTCAAGTCAGAATGGAAGTTCAAGCAGCACCCGAGGGTTTCATATGCAGATGTTACCTCTCGCCAATATGAACAGGGTATACCCTTTTGAGCTGAGTGTGTTGCAAAGTCCTCTGAGAGGTAAATCGGAGGCACCAGAGTACATGTTTGATGCCCCCATACTTGCATAGAAAATGTTCATATCTTTTGCATAGAAAATGCACTCTTTCATACTTGCATAGAACATGCATTTCATTGCACTTTTTTTTGTGCACCTTACTTGCATAGAAGATGCATTTTATCACACTTCTTTTGTGCACCTTCCTTGCACTATTTTGTGCACTTACACTTTGTATCTCACTCACACTAACTTGTGCATCTTGTGGTTGTGTTTCACTCGCACTACCTTGTGCATTGTATTACACTCGTGTTGTTTAGCGTATCGCATTGTTTAGTGCATTTCAAATCACTCGCACTGTTTAGCGTATCACACTATTTTGTGCAGTTTGCACTCGCGCTCTCTTGCGCTTCGCACTGTTTTGTGCTATTTACACTCGCGCTTTCTTGCGCATCGCACTATCTTGTGCATTTCATTACATGCTCTCATCTTGCGTAGAAAATGCTTGTATCTTTTGCATTGAACTTGTTCGCGCATTCGTGCGCACCTTACATGCACTTGTTAGTGCATTGTATCGCAATGTCTTGTGCACACCATCTAGATCGCACTGTCTTGTGCACCTGTATAGCACTGTTTTGTGCATTCACTCTTGCATCGCACTGTTTTGTGTATCTCGTTAGTATCATCTGTGCATTGTGCATTTCAACTCACTGCATCGCGGCTATTTTGGCGACCTTACCCGCACTCATTAGTGCCTTGCTCACGCTCTCTTGCGCACCTCACCTACGCTTGTTAGTGCATTGCTCGCGCTTTCTAGCGCACCTCACTGGCACTTGTTAGTGCATTGCATTGCACTGTCTTGTGCACTCACCTGGTCTAGGAGACCTTAAATCCTGCATTTGTTTAGCACTGTCTTGTGCATTCATTCTGCCTCGGACTTTCTTGTGCACTCTCTGGTCTAGGGGACCTTAAATCCTCTAAAGGTGCAATTCCTTTGGTGTTTGTCATGCTCGAACGACTTCCAGTGGTCTAATATAGCCACCTGCTTGTGTTAGCGATGAGTTCCTAGGAGATCAACTGAGACGGTAGAAACTAGAGTTCGAATGGCTGATGCCTAGAATGCAAAGGCTTGGGATTTCTAAGACTAAAGTCTGGTTTAAATACCCAGGGGTGTATCCTCGGCTTGAAATCTGTATGGCAGCCCCATAGATTGAGACAGCATGTGTATGCGCCTTAATTCTGGATATTGAACCAACCTAGTCTGTCACCTTGTTGGAGAATAGGGAAAGCTGCAACCATAGTCAGGGAGAAAAGTAGTACCTGTGGTTCAACCAAGAAGAAGCGAAAGATCCGCAGCACCATGAGGTGAGTCATCACCAATTGCCCCTGCAAGGTACTTTTACTTCCCAGCTACATTGCGTTTTGTCATCTATTATGTTTATTGCATTGCACTGCATAAATCCTGAATTTTCAAACCGGCTTCGCGTAGCGTATAAGTCCAATTTTCAAACCGGCTTCGCATAGCATATAAGTCCAATTATCAAAATCGGTTAGCAACAGTAGGTGCGCCTGTCTGTTCACACCACCCAAATCGACTTCGCATAGCATATAAGCTCAATTATCAAAATCTTCCTGCATATCATTTGCATCTTGCCCCTGAACTACGTTGGTTTGATTCCTTACAATGGGATACGTAGGCAGCTTGTGGGCGCAACCATTTATTTATCTGCACGATTATTTTGAATGTTAGCCTAAGTCTTCGGCCTTGTCAAAAATGGGTCGTCTCTGGGCTTTGACATTCACTCACGTGATTTCATGACTTCCAAGTTCTGTCAAAGAGGGGCAACTATAGACACCCCATTTTTGACCGTCCTTAAGACTTGGGCACTACTGATGGTTTACTTGGTGGCGAAAGATGTGCAGGGCAAAGGTTCGATTTTTTCGGCAAGAGGAGAGTCAAATCCTAACCTCACCCCCCCATTTTGGACCAAAGCTATTTTGGATGGTTTTTAGACCTTAAAACCCTCTCTTTCAAAATATTTTTTGAAATAAAGTTCCTACGATGTTCCGAGGCTCGCATTTTGTCATATGTTGTGCTTTTCGGTAAACTGAGCCAGGACAAAGTGGAAATGAATGAAAGAGAGATGAAATCTTTGAAAAAATCTTTCAAAACACCTTGTTAGGGGTTTATAGTTGAAGAAAAGAGGAGAGGAGAGAAGAAAACAAGTTTGGGAGAAGTTCGGCATGAATCCGGGTAGGATCGAAACTGAGCGGCTTTACCAAAACAAGCATAACTTTTTTCAAAATTGGAATTTTGATGCAAGGCTTCCAGCATTGGAAAGCTTACTTCCGAGGCTTCAATTTGGACACAAGAATGGCCCAAAAAGGAGTCCAGATGAAGGAGATATGCCCGTTTGAAGTTCGACCTAGAGAGCAGATTTTCTCTACCAGCCACCGGTGAAGGGTGCCGGCCATGGATGATGCAGTGCCGGCCACCAGTGATGGCCGGCCGGCCAACAATGTCAAAAATCAGATTTTGTGTAGATCTCTTACCTCCAGCTGTCATGCACAAGCCCCCAGCTCAGATATTTTGACCAAAAGCTTTGAATTGCTATATATGAAGCTAAATATCTCATTTTCAAGGGGAGAACTTCTTGAGCAAGTTTGAGAGCTTCTTTCACTAAAACTCCCTCTCTCTCTCTACAATTTCCAGAGCAAAACCTCTGCCTCTCTCTCTAGAACCTCTCTCTCTTGTTCTTTTGTGCATAAGAGTGCATAGAAGTAAAGAAATACTTCTAGTTTGCCTAGGCATCCTTCATCAAAGTTGATCACCATTGGCTTGAGGTCCTTTGGAACCTATTTTGGGGCTGATTGAAGGTTTTTTGGCTTGGAAAAGTGGTTGTTTTGCTGCTGTGCATCAAGAGGTATATCTCTCTTTCTAGCTTGTTTTGCATACTAGCTTTGCCATAGTTTTCAACTACTTTTGGGCTGTTTTTGGGGTGGTGTTTGAACTACAAAAACCACTGTTTTTCCTCAATTTTTCAGTCCTAAAAGTCTTGGTTTATGCCTTATTTGGCCAAGGGGTTGTCTCTCCGTTTGCTCTTTGGCTTGTAAAGCCTTTATACACTATAAGAAATTGCACTTTTGGCAACTACTTTTGGCGACGACGTCAATTTTTCATTGCCAAAAGTATATTTTTGGCGACACAGTGATCAATTGCGTTGGTTAAAGTATACCTTTACCGACACAATTTGCTATCGTTGCTAAAAAAGCATAACATTCGTTTAGCGTCAAAATTTCAGAACTTTTAGCTACGAGGCTTATGTTTTAGCAACACAATGAGCGTTGCTGTTAGTGTGCATACTTTTGGCGGTGACAAGTTAGCGTGGGTAAAGAGTTAACCATTTAGCGACGATAACACTATTCGTCGGTAAAAGTTTTGCTAGTGGAATCATGTGATTTAGTGATTTGTATTTTTTATTACAATTTTTCAAAGAGTTTTAAATATTATAATTACTGAATTGTAAAATTAAAATGATCATTGAATTAGATCACAAAATGAACCCATTAAACCCAAACACACTCTTATGTTGAGATGACTAACTTGAGATAATTTAAACTTTTTCAAAGAATATGGTTAGATTATATATTTCAATATCTTTGGTTTTATTTTCAGAAACTAGTTTCAATTTTTTTTCCCTAAAAATCTAAAAAAATTGGGTGAAAAAAAAATACTTATTATTTTTGTATATTTTTATCTTTTACGTCATAAATACTTTATTATATTTTGAAAATATAATTTTGATTTTAATTGCTCTCAAATTACTTTTAATTTTTTTCAAAAAACCAAATCTAAAAATTGTTTTGAAATAATTATTATTATTATTATTAATTTTTATTTTATTTTATTTGGTGGGGGTGATCTGATTGTCTGCGGTGGCCAATTCCCTCTCAAAAGTCCCTCCATTTTTTTCTCCCTCAGCAAATCTCTCATCATCAATCTCCACGATTTCACTCTTGCACACCCTTATCTCAGAATTCGTAGTTATCTCTCCCTCACGATTTCACTCTTGATCGTAGGGTTTGTGTCGTTTGTTGCTGCCGTGTGAGACGATCAGCGCTTCAGTCTACCCCTACAGGTTTGTTCCCTTTTTGCTTTGTATCTCAATGCCCCTGCTTCTCTCTCTCAATTTCTTAACTGAATCTATGTTCAAGTATGTGACGCCATTATATTTTGTATTGTATTCGGTGACTGACACTGAAACATTATGGTTAAGAGTGCAAGAAAGATGTCTGCATATGTAGCTTCGTTGGTATTGACTCCCATTATTGTGAGTGATCATGATTTCACCTCTTATATGTGGCTGTAGACTAGAACTATGCTTAATTGAGATGCCCCATATGTTGATGTGTAGTATCGAGTCCCATCAGTTTATGTTTTTAATAGAATTCGGATTTTTACACATTGAAATATTTATATTGAAAATTAGCATTTTAAGATGTTATGTCTGCACACTTGTGCATACTTAAATATGGCATGGTTATATTACATTTTTGAAGATGTAGGTGTTTTTGTTGATAAGTAAGCATCTAGAAAATTGAAATACCTTCCTGGGTTGGTTTGGATGAGAGCTGGAAGTGTTTCAGCTCCCACTATATATTGTTCAACTTTGGGTCTGGGTTGGTTTGGCTGCTGGCTCATGCAACTCAGATAGTGGGGTTGGGCTGACTGTTTTTGTTCTATTTTTAGGCCTACGTTGGGATTTTTGGTTGTCAGCTATTGTTGGGGTTTTTGGCTATCTATTATTGCCAAAGTGTATTTTTCACCTTTGAATTGGAATCTCTCCAATTCCTTTTCCTTTGTTTTGGGCAAATAACTTTTGAAATGCAATGGGATACAATACAACAATGTTTTCAACAACTTACCTAACATTTACTAACATTGTAAGTCTTATAAAAAAAAAATGTTACCAAATAGGCTACTGCTTGTGTAATGCTCCTTTAGGATAATAAGTTGACAATTATATATTAAAAGAAATAAGAGAGAATTACGCCATTGGTCATTGTAATTTTTTCTTTATGTTGATTTGGTGTTTGAATTCTTGCTTCTGTAAAGCATACATATTCTTTTAGGAGAGCTGAAAACTCCTTTTAGATAAACATAGAAGTTTCATCAAAGATGGGGTATTGATTGGTGTAGTGCTAAATGCTTGAGTTCTCGTGTATGCAAATATGGGTTTGAATTGAAAAATGTAGTCCCTTCCCACAAATATTACAGAGGTTAGGCCTGTAGCCACTCTTAGTCCTTCCCTATGCCCTTTATTTGTAGGAGCCCATTAGGTAATGTCCTTTAAGGATGATATTGGAATGAATTGGAATAGTACATTGCCATGCCAACTGCCTTTTACCATTTAATAGACATTAACTATATATATTTTTGTTTTTCAGTTGATAAATGTAAAAAACACTTAACTTAATACATAATATATGTAGATAAAATAGAATTTTAAAGAATTTGTTGGTCGAAACCTTGATACAAAATTAAAAAAGCCTACAGGCATATGCACCTTTATTGACGATGATGTGTCACTCTACACTTATATTAACTACTTTGTTTTCATGTTTAAAAAATAAGTAAACAAATAATAATAATAATAATAATAATAATAATAATAATAATAATAATAATAATAATAATAATAAATAAAAGGTTGTGTCCTATTGGTATTAACTACTATCTTATGATTAGATATGGATAGGAGTTGGATATTAATTTCTGATAGATTCAGTCAGCCATATGCAGATGGGGTGAACTCCTTTATTGAATTTGCAAAGGTTCATTTGGGTGAGGCTAGGGAGATTAAGTGCCCATGCATAAATTGTTGTAACTTTTATAAGCATGAGTATGATATTGTGAAGGCTCATTTGCTCATAAGTGGGATGATAGTATCATACACAACTTGGTTAGAACACGGTGAACTTCCAAAACACAATAACCTTGATGAAAGCAATGGTGAGAATGACGAGGATAAAGATGAATATGATGAACTGATAGAGGACTATCAAAGGGGGAATTTTGTGGAGGGTGATACTCTAGAAAGAGAGGATGTATGACACTTTGATAAATTGTTAGATGCTTCCCAATGTTGCTTGTACCCAGGTTGCAAAAACTCGGATACTTTGTTATCATTCATCATTCAGATGCTACATGTGAAGGTATAAAATAGGTGGAGCAATAAGTCTTTTGACAAGGTTTTGGAGATACAAAGGCGATTCCTACCAGAACGCCACGTGGTGCCAGGGTCAATTTACGAGTGCAAAAAGTTACTACGTGACTTGAGCTTGGGGTACGAGCCCATCGATGCATGTAAACATGATTGTGTACTATTCTGGAAAGAGAATGCTCACTTGGAAAAATGTCCCACATGTCAAGCATCTAGGTACAGAGTAAATGATAGCAACGGTAAGAAGATCCCTCACAAGATATTGCGTTACTTCCCATTGACACCTAGGTTGAGAAGATTGTACATGTCTAGGAAGACGACAAAAGACATGAGATGGCATAGTGATAAGCGTGTGGAAGATGGTGTAGTGAGTCATCTGGCTGATTGTAAAGAGTGGAAGGAATTTGATTTGCATTATCCAGAGTTTGCCCAGGAGACTCGCAATGTTTGGTTGGGCCTAGCCACCGATGGGTTCAACCCTTTTGGGAACATGAGCACTTCCTATAGCATGTGGCTTGTCATGCTCATGCCCTATAACCTCCCACCTTGGAGATGAATGAAGGCCCCTTTTTTCATGATGTCCTTACTTATTCCTGGATGTAATCAACCAGGGATTGATATTGATGTCTACCTAAGGCCATTGATTGATGAGTTGAAGGAGTTGTGGGAGAATGGCGTCATGACTTACAATGCTTCCACTAAACAGACCTTTCGGATGCATGCAGCTGTAATGTGGACCATAAATGACTTCCCTGCATATGGTGACTTATCCGGATGGAGAACTAAAGGTTATTTGTCTTGCCCTCCTTGTAATGATAATCCATTCTCACGCGGGTTGATCAGTAAGATTGGGTGGGTTGGTCACCGAGCTTACTTGCCTGATAACCACCTTTGGAGGAAAGACAAGAAGTTTGATGGTTCAACTGAGCTTAGAACGAAATCCTTGGATTTACTGGTGGAAAAAGTAATGGCTCAATTGGACTAATTGCGGGAAGTCAAGTTTGGAAAGGATCCTACAAACAAAAAAAGACCACGAGAGTCTGAAGAATTGAATTGGACAAAGAAAAGCATAATGTGGGAGCTACCGTATTGGAAGAAATTAAACCTCCGACACAATCTTGATGTCATGCACATTGAGAAGAATATTTGTGAAAACTTTTACGGGACGATGTTGGCCATAGATGGGAAAAACAAGGACACATACAAAGCACGTGATGATTTGCAATAAATGGGCATAAGGCAAGAATTGCATCTACAGAGGAAAGATAACAGATCCGTTGTAAAGCCTCGGGCAACCTACACATTGGATTCTCGACAAATAGATGGTTTTTGTGAATTCTTGAAGTCTATTAGTTATCTAGATGGCTATGCAGCAAACATCTCAAGATGTGTGACTTCTAAAAATGGAAGATTATCGGGCATGAAAAGCCATGATTGTCATGTCCTACTTCAGCGACTTCTACCAATTGGCATGCGTGGTTTTGTGAACAAGGAGATCTGTACAACACTATTTGAGTTGGGCAACTTCTTCCAAGAACTGTGCTCAAAAACATTAACGCAGACTGATTTGGAAAAAATGGAGGAACGAATTGTGCTCATACTTTGCAAGTTGGAGAAAATTTTTCCTCCAGCTTTCTTTGATGTGATGGTCCATTTGGTTGTTCGCTTGCCCCGTGAGGCCATGTTTGCTGGACCGGTGCCATATCGATGGATGTACCCGATCAAAATGTAATCATTATGAACATATGGTTATTTATTAATTTGTTATAACTAAACTATTATGCAAAAATTCACCCATAAAAGACTATTGTTTAAGAAGTAATTTTCTTGCATGAAGAAGCATAATTTTCATTGTCAATTTTTGTTGAAGGTTTCTCGGGACTTTGAAAGGGTATGTCAATAATAGAGCACGTCCAGAAGGTTCTATCGCTGAGGCTTACATTGTCAAAGAGTGTCTTACTTTTTGTTCAATGTACTTAAAAGGGATTGATAAACCTGAACGAAATGATGATGGTGGTGAACGTGGTCCCGGGATGGAGGTCTTCATCCAAATGCTTGTCTATCCTCACCTATCACAAGGGCTCTTGACCCTTCGCAAAATGAACGAGAAATGGCTCACTGGTTTGTGTTGTACAATAGCTCTAAGGTGGAGCCATATATTGAGTATGTATTTAAGTTTAATTACGTTTATGCATAATTGTTCCATGTTGTTTTGAACTCTCAAAGTTAATTACGTATATTACATTTCCTTGGGTAGGGAGTAGAAGAATATTTTACATAATCTACAAGGACGTGACATAACTCGGGTACAATGAGAAGAATTTCCAAAATGGTTCAAAAATCGTGTAAGATATACTAAAGAAAATAACTGAATACAATTGTTAAAACTTTCAATTCACATTAACTTAGTACACTTGTTATATGGTGTTTTATGTAGATGAATGATTTGCGAACGAAAGGGTCACCTGAAGCAACTGACGAATTATGGTCATTAGCAAATGGTCCTGGATCGGTAATTGACTTTATTCTGGGTGCATCTACAATGGAATTCGATTCCATACTAGAAACCGTGAAAATCGTCGTACCTGCCAAAATAGTGGGTTGGTCGTAGAAGGGGACCATAATGGGAACCAAATTAATTTTTACGACTACTTGTGCAAAATATGGGAATTGAAATACTTGCATGGGGGTACAGTGGTTTTGTTCCAATGTGAATGGTATGACACCAGTCACAAGAATAGAATATACTCCGATGAACATGTCACAAGTATTGATGTTACAAGACTTTGGTTTAAAGATGACCAATTTGTTCTACCTAGTCAAGTAAGACAAGTATTCTACGTCAATGATACCAGCAAAGGCAAAAATTGGAGAGTCGTTGAACGTGTTAAGCATCGGTGAGTATGGGATATACCAGAGCGGGATGATGTCTCTAATGATGCTTTTCAACAGGATGAAACCACTGATGGTGTTGGGGTAGTTATCCAAGATAAAGATGTTCAATACAGCAGGGATGATATGGATCCTGAGATCATTTTCAATGATCAACTAATGGCAGAGAATTTAGTTCATAATGATGACGAGGATGACATAATCATAGAGTATAAAGATGATGAAGATGATGAACTGCATAGACAACCTGATGTTGATGCAGATCCTGATATAGATTATGATATGTAGTGTTTGATATAGATCTTGATATAGATTATGATATGTAGTGTTTAATTTTTAATTATATGGACAAGTGTTATAATTTAATAATAAATTGCTTGGTTTACATTGCATGGCATTGTTTTTCAAATTTCATAGCATTGTTTCTTATTTCATTTCATTTAATTGCCATATGTACAGTTACAAAGATGTCTAGAAACAGTAAATCATTTCTGAAGCCCGGCGGCTTAGTCCAGAAGATGACGAAATATGAGAAGGATAGGGAAAAAACAATCCAGAAAAATAAAATCAGATTTCATGCTCTAGGGATAAAGTCCCTCAAGAATTCAATGTTTGGTTCTATTGAAAAGGACGATAGTGAAAGTTGTAGGGTGGGAAAGAGAAAGGTGGGTGAAACTGATAATGATGAGGACTATCAGCCACTTGATGATGATGAAGGACTGAGTTCTTCAAGTGATAATGGCGAGCCTTTTGATTCTCAAGTGATTGAGGTAATAAATGTGTGTTGAAAAAGTAATTTCTCTAATTTTTTTCACTTGTTATATTACTTGTGGTATGTTTAGTTATTTCAAATTTATTTTTTATTAAGCAACCTTAAATTATTGAAAATGTACTAACAATTCTTTCTTATATTATGTCAGGATATTCATATGGGTCCCGGTAAGAAAACAAATAGGTGTGCAGCTCGCCTAATAGCTTCACAAACGCCTAGGGAAAAGAGAAGTACTGTTGATGAAGATACACTTACTCTTCCGAGACGACCTGTAGCTACACAAGTTAATCATTCAGAGAGCACACCTGAGGTCTCGACCCAACCTATCCATCTTCCCGCCTTACATACTAGGCCTGATCAAATCCCTACCTCCACCACTCAACCTCACCTTTCAAGTCCATGTACTGTGACTAACAGTGGAGGTGAGAAATAAATGACCACTTAAATGAAATGATAATTTCTTATCTCAATATTTATTTAGTGCATTCATGTTTTATGTCTACGAAGTTGAATAAAATTTTGGTCATAATAGCATCAATTCCAGTTTTGGGCAAGAAACGTGTACAAGGACCGACCCGAGGAAAGAATGTGGAGAAGATTAGAAAGGAACGTGGTGATCGAATACCCGTTACACTTAACCGTTTGACCAAAGTAATAGAAGGGGATTACGCCACACCGCTAGCAGCTGCTCTTGGTCAACAAATTCAAGTTCATGCCCCAGTTCGAAATAATGGATGGCTAGAAATTGCCTTTGGGTTAAGAGAGTCCATTGTTACAAGAGTTGGGGTAATTTGAAATATATGTGTTATATATTTAACATGTTATTTTTGTTAATCGCAATGATATATAAAATATATTGAATTTTATTATTTCCAATTGCAGCAAACTTTTGACTTTGGGGACTACAATAATGATGTGGATGTGAGATGTATTATTGATCATAAGTGCCAAACTTTGTACAGTGAATGGAAAAGTAGATTACACACATACTACAAATCCCTTAAAGAAGACAATGTATCTGACCTCAAAAGTCAGATACTATATCCTTGTACAAAGGATGATTGGGAATGGATGATTGACAATATGTGGAAAACTGATGATTCGAAGGTATTTACAGAAATATTTACTAAAGTAACATCCTCCTGTATATTAATACCTATTTTTTTTTTTTTAATTTTTAGGTAAAGTCAGAGAATGCGATGAAAGCGAGAGGTTGTGTGAAGTATAATCATACGAGCAGCTCGAGATCATTTGCATCGCGAGCATCTATCATTGTAAGTGTAGATTTACAAACAAATACAGAATTAGTGATTCACTAGAAAATCTAATGAAATGAAAGGTACAAGGCAGTAAACCGACTATTACGAAACTATTCGAGGACACCCACAAACGTCACCGACATAGGGGAGTGTGGATAAGTAACATAACTGAGAAACATCATGTAACCATAACTATTTGAATTTCAATAATAAATGTTTGCATTTTGATATTATGTTTTAAGCTTATTTATGTTTCATTCATAGGCCACTATGGTTTCAAAGATCGCTGAGCAATATCAACCTAGTGTCACACACCCATTGTCTGAGGAGTAGATTTCCAGAGAAGTACTTGGGAAGAGGTCGGTCTACTTGAAGGGATACGGGATCCGCAAGGACAGTACTTCATCTTCTACACATTTTGAGGCTCCTAACTCCGAGGTGATTGTTCTTCAACAGCAGTTAGTTGACCAGCGACAACAATTAGCTGACCAAGGACAGCAGTTAGTTGACCAGGCTCAAAACATGAGTACAATGCAAACTATCATTCAAATGTTGGCAGCAAAAAAATGGGATTGATCTCGCAAACATTCCGGGGTTAGTTCCAAGCAACAATGTCAGGGAGGATGCATCGGGTGTAAGGGAGCATGAAACTTCTCTCGGTTAAAATAGAGGTAAATTTGACACCTCATTAAATTGATTTACTTTATTTAACCAATCCTAACATGCGTCAACAATATAAAATTATATAAACTTTGTATTACAATCCTAGCATTACAACCTTTGTATATTATTGTTGAAGTTAATGCATTAATAAAATACTCATGTTTTTATCCTTTTGTTCACAGGTTGCTGATGGATGTTCGTGGTTCAGTAGTGATAAATATTGTTTTGCACGTTGGCATTCATTTAATTTTTCTCTGTTTCATTTTATAGGTTTTTCTGTTGAATGTTTATATACTTTTTGAAATTATTATGTTTAGGATTGTTGGATATAGTTAGACGCATTTTAGGATTCTTATTTTTAGTATTGTTGGATATTTGAATAAAATTTGGGATATTGAAATGCATTTGGTATTAATTTGGTTATATTACTAATTGTTATGATGTGTTCAGTTTAGTATTTACGCAATGTTATGTAAAGTTTTTTTTGTATGTTTTATAGAGAAATACAGGTTACTTAAAAATACACGTTCAGGAAGTGGATCAATTAGGGTTTAGGTGTAGTATGAATTGCTAAGTAATAATAGGTCGTGGGAAGCTAAGATTGAATTTGTTTTACATGGTTAGGCTGACAATATTTTAATCATCAGGAAAAAGGTATAGGGTGTCAATGTGTCTTATTTTATCTTGCATTTTTAATATTCATTTGTAGTGACGTGTTTTCAAATTCATTTTTTGTTCCCAAAAGAAAGAAAAAATGGCTTCATCTTTAATTCATTGGTCTCTTTGCTTTCTTCTTATTGCGTGCGGTGTGATTGTCATGGGCCGGCACGTCATTGCCGTCATTGTGCCGCCGCCGCCGGCCGTGGTGGCCGATCAAGCCGAGTGCTCTATGAATGTTGTTTGAGGCGTGCATACTGCCAATCCATCTGATGAAGAACTTGTTGAATCAGCAGTTGTTATATGTGAAACTTTTGCAACATGTGGTGTTCTGTGTATACAACTAAGGAAGTGAATGGTTTGCAAAATGTGGGTGAAGTTGCACCTGTCGGGCATGCATAAGGTAACAACTAGTATAGTCTTATTTTTAGACTAGACTGTGTATGCATGGTATATTTTCTCATTTGTCATTACATAATTTGATGAGGTGAAAATGTTAATCATTTGATGGATTTATTTTTCAATGGACTAAAGCAAGTTATATAGAGTCTTATGTTGATGCCATAGTGTTAGACTCTATATAAATGGCGGAATCGACCATTGGTTGGCTTCTAATTGGTTGTCCGATTTTGATTTTATTTTGTTGCAAATGAGTTATAAATGCATGGGAAATCATTTATCATGTATGTTCACCATGATCATTATAAATTTCTTACAACAAGCTCTGCTGTAGGTAGAACACCACACTTGAGTGGATAGTCGAAATAAATCTGCTTGAAGACAAAGTTCAAGTGGGAATGGGGATTCCTCTCTGGAAAATTCCTGGTATAATCTTACCACATTTGGGTTTTTTATTTTAAAATCTTTATAAATTTTCTTGTTATTTATGTCAATTATTTTCATGTGCCTATTTAACTAGAAATTAGGCGATTTTATGGAATGGAACATGGTAGAGGATACGATGCTTGGAGGAAAACTTCTGTCTTTGCTACCCCATTTGACTTTGGCAAGGCAGAATCTACAAGGCCAAAAGGTCATTGTGTAGTTGTGCGTGTAACAAGTGTGGATCCAGATGATGGTTTTAAGCCTACTAGTGGGAAAGTACAGGTTAGATTTTCAAAGATATTTAGAAGTCTTTCTTTTATTATTATTTATTTATTTTGGGTTTGGGGGGGGGGGTGGTTTTGTTTCATGATGAACATTTACCAAGTCATTGGAATTTTTACAGGAGCTAAGTTTTAATAGCAAGCCAAATGTGTGGGCATACTTTTCTGTTAAGTTATATTTTTCTTTGTAATATTATAAGGGACAATCCTTGAATTCAAAAACTTGTCGCTGACCACCCCATGATTGTTTGCAGTCTGGAGGAGACATTCATGAATTTTCAGATTCTCAATTTGGTAAGTGGCTTAGAAACCTAATAAACTAATTAAATCAGATGATATGAATGCAACTTAATTATAAATTAAAACTGTGCTGCTTGTTTGAGTTCTTTTGACCTTTAGTTTTTTGTGCTCCTTCATGTGACTGTGCCATATATTTATGGCTTACCAATGTATCCCTTATGTATTCCCATATATTTGTGTTTTTGTGAACTGATACATAATTTTAGGATTCCCTAATTAGATATTTAATACCACTAATTTTCTTATTGCTTTTTATTTGTCAACCTTAGAAAGCATCCACTAGCAGTGCAACTATGGTTTTGGAGTATGTTGGTTATCTTGAAAAAGGGCAAATCCCTCCTAAGGTACTGTGCTTTAGAGACCTGTTTTAGGACTGAGTTTAGGTTTCTCTTTCTTTCTCTCTCTATATCCATCTGTCATTTTTTCTTTTTTTCCTCTGAAATTTGATGTATTGAGTATTGAGTGCCCCCCCATTTGCAGCATATATCACTCATCAACTCCCAAGTTTCTTTGAATATTGAAGGAAGCAAATATAAAGTAAGTTTTCGAAATAGACATTATGCTACTTGATTGTATAGGGTCCATGTCTAAGACTTTCTGAATGGAGTTTTTTTTTTTTTTTTTGGGACTATTTAATGTCTCACTAATATAATGAAGGTTTTCCCTTAGACTGATATGGTGAGGGGTGGGCCAGGAAGCTACAGATTGAAGATGAATCAGTCAGAGATCGAGGCAAAGATACATACTCTACGTGATGGAGGTTTATTGATGCAAGCAAGCATCTATTGTCTCTGCCATTTTCTTCAGTATTCTCTGATGTCTGACTCTGCTGAAATTTGTAGATTCACAATTTAATGTTGCACTATAGTTATGGTCTTATACCTAAACTATCATGAATTGGCTTTTATTCAACATTGTATATCTTAATATAAGTGCATAACATAATTTTAATTGGTCACTTCAATTTGTCACAGTTGGATGGAAACAGTCATGTTATATATGCAGAGGAAGAAGCTGCCGGAACTCGCCTTCTGATTGATGGAAGGACTTGCTTGCTTCAGGTGATTACAGATATTTTCTTTCCTAATAATAACCAAAACCATACTAAGACTTGAATCTGTTCGATTCTTAAATTACCAGGCATAATTTATGGTACAAGGAGGAATGAAATTCTTTATTCTGTGGGTTATTTTATTAATTTACTTGGTAAATTATTTCTGTATAAAATTCTTTTCGCAACCTCTTCCGCTTTGTTTTTAGCTTGTCGCTCGGTCTTTGTTTGTCTATTGTGGCCTGTCTGCTGTGTGCTGTTGCTGCCATTTTCCTGATGCATTTCTTCTGATGTTACATGATATCTGGAAGGCTATGATGTTTGTTTTACAGTCTGAATTTTAATATATTAGTTTATTTGTGATAGCCTCTATTGGTTATCTTGTAATCCTGTTTTGGCTTTGTACATGGTTTTATTATGTTAGTAGGTTTTCTTTTGAGTTCTTTAGGATCTGATTTGTGGTCCAGCAATCTTTAGGCCTCTATGGTGTAGTTTTGTGTTGGCCCTGTTTCTGCCCCTCATTTGCTCTTGTTACTTATGTGGTGTTTGAACAAGTTTTGTCTTGTTGCTTTGGTTTGTTGTTGTTTGTATCTTGTATAGTTGGTTAGCTTCTGAGATATGCCTCTTGTAGTTTTTAATTATTTGTCATTTTAATTTATGACTTATTCACCCAAATTTTTTTTTTCCTTTCTTCTATGATTCATTCCATAAAATTCTGACGTTGGTTCCCTTCACTATTCTTTCTAGGGACTACAATTATGATTGCATTTAAAGAAATACTTTTATAAAAGCAAGCACTAATTAGGATTGAGAATAGCAAATATCACCCAAGTGTAGATCATTTCTCTTCAATTCTGAACTAAGAAATATATGACAAATCAAGTATATAGTTCCCCTATGATATATAATGGATACAATCTGTTGGGATGGTCTGGTTCATAATCTGTTCTGTTTTAGCATTGTGGGTGAGCAGCCACTACATTCTGTCTTTGACCTGGTATATAATCCGCAATGTCCTAGTGAGTAGCACCAGCATTGGTCTGGCCCTGGTTTTTGCTTTGTTGACTGCTACTGTTTTGTGCTTTTGTTTTTGCTTTCTTTGGTTGTTCTTGATTGGATATAAACTCCATGCTACAGCTCAACCAATCAAGGCATGGAGACAAAAAAAAAATCTTCCATTTTCTTTATTGGTTAGTGGTAACTACTAACAAAATGATCTACAAAAGAGATCTCACATTATTGCACACCAATGAGTGAGTGAATGTTTGTGTGTGAGTGTGAAAGAGATAATATAAAAAGAAAAAGAAAAATAGAGAACAACATATAAGTTCAAAGGTTATCTGTTACTCCCATTTTATGTGACATAGAGTTTTACTTGGGAATACTTTATTGTGCATTGGGAATTTCTTTTGATGGAGGAAAATGTTATTTGTTTTGTGATTTCTTTTGAGCATAAATTACTTTCCTGTGAATGAAGAAGCAACAATTTATTTTGTAAAGTAACATATAGAGTTCGTTTTATTTACATCCACGGTCATTTTATTCCTATTTTCAACCTTGCAGGCATGGAGTTGGTCAGTATTTACTCAAAAAGTGAAGGAACTTAAGAATCAATCAGTTGTCTATGTGGAAGTAGATGGTACTCTAGCAGGTCTTATTTATGTTGAGGATCAGATCCAAAAAGATGCTAGACATGTTGAATCCTTGCATAAGCAAGGTGTCAGCCTATATATGCTTTCTGGGGACAAAAGGAGTACTATTGAATATGTTGCATCTAAAGTTGGAATTCCAAGGGAAAAGGTAAGAATTTTATTTTTTTTCATTCATTCCTATTTAGGCCACTTCTTGATGAGTAGACACCTGAATCTCAGGGTTGAGGAAATCTAACCTTTATAAATATAATTGTTAAATTCAAAAGCAGAGTGGGACTTATAGACCCTACTATGAAGACAGTGTTTATGAGTTCTATATTAGATAAAGGAAGAAAAATTAGAATGAAACACAGTGAGACCAACTAAGGTAGAAAGTACTTCTGAAGATGGGAAAGAGCCAGCTTATATAACCTCAAATTGCTTAATTTGAAGGATCATGGTTTTTAGTTGAGAATAAAATTCTACTTTTCCTTCACTGTTAAATTATTGTGGAAATTCTTTATTTGTTTACTTTCTCAATACATGAGAGAATCATAGGCTGTAATTATTTGTTTAATACTCCACATTTTTTACTTACCATTACTCCATTAGGAGCCTTCAATAGTAGCTTCTGGTTGGAGTCTCTATTCTGGGAATTCTCAATCTTTCTCCATGATGGATGTATCCTATATTAGGTATAGAAGTTAGCTCAATTTTTTGTGTTCGGTTCAACTCTGAATAACTGAGTTGGTAATTTGATCAACCATATGTTCTACAATTAACTCCATTTGGTGGAAGTAGCATGTGTTTCAGTATGTGAGAGCTTAAGCTTCTAGAACAATAGCATAAGGCATGCTTGAATGCTTTGTAGTATGAATGACATGTCAGAATATTAGAATATTTGCATAAAAAAGATGCTGGGGATTGCATTCAACAACTGGGTTGTTTTCACTCCATTCAAGGTAATTGAAGAAGGTCTTGTCTAAAGGTCTCAATCTCATGGGCAGTAAAAATATTCTATAAACCATATATAGAACAATTGTAGTAACTATTTATTTACCAGTTCTTTTGTTTTGTTTTTTTGTTAGGGACTTGGATCAATTGGATAGTGACCAATACGAGGACTGATATAGTTCAATGTCATTTGTTTTTCTGCCTATCATGGGCACTGGATCTCTAATACACTTTAGATGATACTAGTGCAATACTTACTGTGAAACTAAGGAAGAGAATGGGTTTCAGAATGTGGGTGAAGTTGCACCTGTTGGGCATGCATGTTGAAGGCAAGGTAACAACTAGTATGTTCTTATTTTTAGACTAGACTATGGTGTATTAATTTGACCTTCAAACATTTTTAGGGGGATGTTCAATTCTCAAAATCTGACTTTTTACATTAGCAGTAGAGGATTCAGAAAAGGATAAGTCTTGGTATTCTTCTCTCTCTCTCTTTCTCTCTCTCTCCTTTTTTTGGGATTGGATGAGCATAGTTCATTGTTTCTTTTGCTATTGCAACAAATTACTTTATTTGTGCAAGTTTCTTTGAAATTTGAACGTTCTGGTGTTGTTGTCGCTTATTACATGAGTTTAGTAATGCTATGTTGTCATTTCTTCCTTTTCTAGATGCTTGAAGGTTTTCTAATCTTTAAATTATTTCATATGTTAGAAAACCCATCCTGTGTGTATGAGGAGGAGCCAGTTGTTGCTTATGCCTTGGTGGAAGTTATCTCAGCAGCTGACCTCAAGCCTTCCGATTTAAATGGTTGGTTCAAGCTACAATATTTACCTTTATAAACCATAGCGAATATTCCAAGTATATGCATAATAACTGCAAGTCTGGAACTGTTTTTCAGGATTGGCTGATTCATATGTAAAACTTGGTCCTTACAGATTGAGGACTGACAGAAAGTGAACCAACATTTAGACAGACAGTAATTGTCGTCTCCAAATTAGATAATCGGCTCAAGGTACAAGTGCAAAACTTTTCTTTAGTGGTTTTTGTAGAGGTTGGGATACACACATTTAATGACTAATGTTTTGAGATACATAGCTTTGCGATTGGTCTTTTTAAAATTTTACACCATTTGTCTTGATCTTAAAAGTGATGCCATCAGGCAATAGAAAGGCATGAATTCTCCACGGACAGCCCTGGCTACCGCAGCGAGCAGAAATCCTTGTTCTCTCATTCTTCTCCCATACAAGCTGAAACCCTTCTTGAGCAACATAGTCCCGTAAGGCATCTCTAAACATGTCAATACTAGGAAATAGCATGCCAACTTCAAACAGTCTTTTCTTACCCTTACCCTTTCCCTTACCCTTACCAATAGATTGAGATCCATCACTATTATCAGATTCAGAATCTGATAACATATCATCACTCCACAATTATCATCATACAATGATTGACAATTGTTGTGGCTATCATCATCAGTACTTTGTTCATACATGGGGAACCCTTCTTGAGCAACATAGTCCTAGTAAAATGGCAATTACAGTGGTTGAAGTCTTATCATATGGGGTGTTTCTACTCCATTCATGAGATTGTCTCAAATATAAAATGGGTCAGTCAAAATTTCTAAGGTATGGAAATGGTTGGTGATTATTCAAGCTTGTTTGGTGGATACTTTTGTGCCATGATGCTGTGTTGCGTTGAATCTGGTGCTGATTGGCTCTATTCTATGTGCTCTGCCTCTGATGCTGGGGCTTTTGATTGATGTGATCTGTTTATCCTAATTTCTGATTTGCTTGAGTTGTTTTGTTGCTGGTTTTGTTTGATTTGTTTTCTGACTGTTCTGGTAAATGAGGTCAACTGCTGCGTCAATTCTGATTTTGTTATATGATTTTGTTTGGGTTGCTGAGTTGAAATGGTTTTCTAAACTGGTGATGATCTGTGTTGAATCTGTTTGCTGATCTGCTATACTAATTTGCTATTCTTCGGTGTTCGTGATGTTGTCTTTGTTCTTTGAGATGATGTGGTGATGTCTTTGTGATGGTGTTTGTTACGATGAGGTGCTGCTGTGTTGTTGTTGGATGTTTGCTGGTGTTGATGTTTGGAAGGGTGCAGGACTTTTTGTCCAATCTGTAATAGATCAGGTTTTCATTAATGGGGGTTGTCATTAGGTGTAAGTTCGGGCAACTGCTGGTGTTTTGGCTGGAAGGGTATGGAGGGTGTATGGAGGGGGTATTTTGTGTGATTTCATATCAATGTTATTAGTTTGTTATAGTGATGCTTGAGGAATGCCTCTTGTAAATCTGTAAATCTTTTAAAAAATTATAAATGAGTTTCAATTATTTTTGCCGCTGCAAATTTGTCGTTGTTAAATACTGAAGCTAATGTGTTGCTAAAAGTTTATTTTTGTCCACTCATATTCTGTTGCTATAAGTATATTTTTGCCAATGTCAATTTGTCGTTGCCAAAAGTAATGCTTTATCGACAAACAAATCGTCACCAAATGGAAACATTTACCGACGTAAATGTGTCGCCAAAAGTTTACTTTTGCCGACGCATATTTTGTTGTTAAAGGTATATTTTTTGCCCATGCAAATTTGTGTCGCGAAAAGTGCCACACAATCATCATATTTGAATGACTTTTACCAACGCAAGGTAGATTGTCGACGAAGGATGAAGGCTTTTACCGACGACTATGTTCGTCACTAAAGGCATTACTTTTACCAACGCAATGATAATTTCGTCGGCAAAAACTTTTGCCAACTCACTTTTGGCTACGGGTTGCCAACGTAGCTTTGTGTGTCGCAAAACTCTTTGCCAACGAATTTTCCCTTTTAGCAACATATTTTGTTGAGTTGCGAAAAATGCAATTTCTTGTAGTGAGAGCCAACTTCCAAAGCTTTTGAAATCATCTTTTTGTGCCCTTTTAACCACGGAAATCCAGAGGAATTTCAGTGGTAAAAACGCTGTTTTGAGGCTCAAAATAGGAGGGGGTGGTCCCCCCCTCCTCTTGTCTTGTTTACTTGTGTTAATGGCCAACCAAATGAGCATGTGTTTTTACTTCTTTGTGGTTTTGTTTAGGCTCATTTTTGTGACTTATCAGACCTTTCATAACTATGTTTTTGGCTGTCTTGGTCACCTCTTGCATGCTTATTGCACTTGTAGTGTAAATCCTCTTTGCTAGCCTTGTTAGCCTTACAAAGTAGCATGTCTTTCTTGCATGTGTTGGCTCCATTTTAGTAGGTTTTTGGCCCTCATTTGACATGCCTTAGATCTGTTTTGGGTTGGTTTTTTCACTCCATGCATGCATAATACACTTGTAGTGTAAATCACACAAACTAGCTTTATGTGCTTCACAAAGTAGCATGTCATTCTAGCTTATGTTGAGTCCATTTCAGCATGTTTTTGGTGATGTTTCACCATGGCATGACTCTGTTTTGGTTTGGTTTGGTTGGCCCTTGCATGCTCCATACACTTGTAGAGCAATTCCATGAATTAGCCTAATGTGTCTCATGCTTTAAAATGTCATTTTAGCATGCTTTTGGCTTAACTTCGAGAAGACTTTGTTCATGTTTTAGCATGTTTAAGGTCTTATTTATGTTGTCTTGGTCATGCATGACATGCCTTGTATAGCCCTGGTTCAATCGAGCTTGTTGGCTTTGTGTATTGAGTTCACTAGCATGTGTTACTTGGCCTATTTCAGCAATTTGGCATCACTTGATATGTTATTTCAGTCCATGAAATGTGGTCATGCACTTGCATTTGACATGTTATCAATGCCTTGGAGAGTTTGTGTCTTATGCCTCATGAATGGATCATTGTGCATGCCTCTATGCTTAGGTCTTTGGGATGCCATCTGAGTGGGTTTTTAGGGTTATTATACCATGATATAACTCTAATTTTCGTTGGTTGAGTAATCCCATGCTTGGTCTTAATAGGTGTAGTGTAATCCACCTTATTTGCCTTGTATGCATCATGCCTCGTGCTCACCATGCTAGCTTGTTTTGGCTTACTTTCATGCATGTTTTAGTATCATTTTAACATGTTTTAGGACTGTTTTGGGTTGCCTTTGCCATATCCTTCATGCTTTGTATAGCTGTAGTGTAATTGGCCTTGCTAGCTTTGTGTTTTTGTTGACTCATGCATGCTATCTTTGAGCTATTTAGATGATTTGGCATCATTTCTTGCCTCATTTCAGCACCCATAGTGTTGTTAGACTTGCACACTTATCACCCTTCGAGCCTTCTTCAGGGTTGTGTTCTTAGGCCTACTTGAATGGCCAATACATTGTGAGTGCATGCATGCTTTGTATTTTGTGCCTTTGTTTTATTGTTTTGGCCACTGATTTGGGCAAAGTTGAGGTCTACCCATCTTGGTTTAAGCCCATCCTTGCATGTTATTGCATGCTTGTCTTGCATATTGTTGTATGCTTGCTCCATCTTTGCATGTTGTCGCATGCTAGTTCCATTACATGTTGTTGCATCTTTATTATACTGCATCTTGCATACTTAAGTCATATTGCATGATTGCATGCTCGAGTTAGCATTGTGTATGCCATCCTCGCATTGCATTGTTGTTTGGATTAAGTGTTAATCTGAGCACGAGAAACGAGGAACGTTTCATACTCCAAGTGATGAAATGTGTCTCAATTCTCGATCGCCGACGCTCTTGATTATCCATGATAGAGTTCTAGGCACTTATGTGTTTATTTGTGCATTCATTTCACATCGATTTGCACAAGTTGGATCTTTGGCCATCATGCATCGGGATGCGTGATTGATGGTCTTGGATCTGACTATGCCTCTCCCTTGATGTTTTGAGGTGATATGGGGTGGCATAGTGCATACATACCCTTTGGAGACCCTCCCTTTTATCTATTTTGTGCTCTGCTGCAGCTTGGTGTCCCAGCACATTAGTGGCCGGCAGTGCCCTACAGATGGCCGGCAGCTCCTCATCCTTGGCCGGCAGTGTACCATCTTTGGCCGGTAGGTGGTCGACAGCATCTCTCCATGGCCGGCTGGCCACTGATGCACTCCCCAGACCGGTTTTGGTAAAGTTCCAGCAGCAAGGTCTCAAGGACACCCTATAGACAGAGCCTCTAAAGAGCAACCAGAGAGCTTACCGAGATGGGAACCGAGCGTGCTTGTTCACCTTCTTCAACTTGCCGAGGCGGCATTGTTCAATTGCTTGCTTGTTAGTTAGCATTTTGAATTTGTAATTTAATTAGTTAATTTGTTAATTAATTAAGTTTTGTAATAATTAGTTGTAGCTAGTTATTCAATTCAGTTGTGTAATAATTAATTAGCTTGTTAGTTAGCTAATTAGTTGGCATGTATTATTTATTCTAACCCTCCGTCGAGAGGGCGAATTTTCTAATAAGTGTGCGTGCATGTGTGTATGTCTTCCAACCCCACGTCTTTCGCCCTTTTACTTACCTGCTTTCGATGGTTAGTTTAGGGTCATTTTCAATTAACATACATATGCTTACATGCGTGCATCCATTCATCTATATTGCATGCACCGGGCTCGGTGCATCATACTAACTGCATTGTACTTTCAATACATTACTTGAATACGTGTTCAACAGCATGTTATCAAGTTGCGTTTTACATGCCATCTTAGAATAGCCGAGCCTATTTCTAGTTGCATTTTGCATGTGTTGCATTAGCCATCTTAACATGAACTAGGATCATGCATTGCTTACTAACTAGTTTCTGTTTTGGCTCGGAGTACACTGTGAGTGTTTATGCTTTAGCATACTGCATGTGTTATTGATAGCCATGATAGCATGCTTGCCATGAGGCTATTTGCTTAATTGATATAACTGCCTGAATGCCTATGGGTGAAGGTTGGATTACTTGAATTGGAACAATTCATCAAATCCGCATTTTAGCCTACTTACGAGTAGCAAACTTCAAACCATTTTCCAAACAAACGAATATGCAATGCTTTGTTCCAAATTAGGCGATTTAGTCTATACTTGTGTGTTGTGCGCATCACATAGCAATTTTAGCTAATAACCGAAATAAGAGCACCTGTGTTTTCAAAAACAAGATATCCTGTTTAGTAGTGGCCGATCTTTGATCGGGCGAGCGGGGGTGCTCATAGATGACCTTCCCCAATCGTACCCAGGTTCCCGAGCCGAGGCAACTTTGGTGATGACAGACACGTGGCCTTAGGCAACAAGTCAGGGTTTCTTAAATTTCCCCAAAAATAAAATATTTAGGCGGCGACTCTGTAACTAGCAAAGAAGTCCATGTTTGGCACTTCTTTCTTAAAAATCAGTTTTCCAAAACGATTTGCCAAATTTGGACTCTTTGGTGATTTATCAATCTCACATTGCACATTGTGAGATCAGATTAAGAACCGTGACAATTTGAGTTGGAACTGTATCATGAGGCCCTCGGGGCACGTCTACAAGGCCATCTATGGAGGAGAGTGCGGATCGCACATGAACGGGGTGATGCTAGCCTGGAAGATCTTTAGACAATGTTATTACTTGTCCACCATGGAGGAGGATTGTATTGGCTTTGTCTGGCGATGCCACAAATGTCAAATCCATGCAAACCGCATGAACATTCCGCCGTCAAAGCTGTACAACATGACTTCGCCATGGCCATTTTCAGTTTGGGCAATTGATGTAATTGGGGCTGTCACTCCGAAGGGGTCCAATGGGCATAAGTTCATTCTGGTCGCGATAGACTATTTTACGAAGTGGGTTGAGGCCTAATCTTATGCGGTGTTGAAGGCATCGCATGTTGCTAAGTTCATCAGGAACAACATCATCTGTCGCTACGGGATCCCGAACCAGATCATTTCAGATAATGGTTCCCACTTCAAAAAGGAAGTGATCGACTTGTTGGACAAGTACAACGTGGCTTTTCATAAGTCATCCACATATCGGCCGCAAACCAACGGAGTAGTTGAGGCTGCCAACAAGAACATCAAGCACATTCTGCACAAGATGGTGGAAACCTACCGGGACTGGCCAGATAAGCTGCCATTTGCTCTGTGGGGCTACCGGACTTCAATTGGAACTTCTCCTAGGGCAACTCCGTATTCCTTGGTTTATGGGATGGAGGTTGTTCTGCCTATCAAAGTTGAGGTTCCGTCATTGCGAGTATTGGCTGAGTGTCAGATAGCTGAGGCAGATTTGCAGCAAAGTAGGTTCGAAGAACTCATGCTCTTTGACGAGAGAAGGCTGAAAGCACTGTACCATGTTAAAGGTTATCAACGAAGAATTGCCAGGGCTTTCAACAAGAAGGTTAAGTTCAGGAATTTGAAAGAAGGAGATTTGGTGCTCAAAGACAACCGAGCTCCCATCCACGACCCTAGGGGCAAGTTCAGACGCAATTGGACTGGTCCTTACATCATCAAGTCTATCTGGTCGGGTGGAGCTATCATTCTGATGGACCTAGATGGCCTACAGTTCTCCCAGCCGATGAACATGGACAAGTTAGAGCCGAAAACCCAAAACGGCGACCTAGGGAAAAGTTAGAGCATGAAAAATTTGAAATTATAAAAACTGAGCTCGCAAGGCTGAAAGCCCAGAAAGGGCGGCCTTCGCAAAAGTTAGAGCGCAAAATGAGAGTGTTAATACCAGAGTGAACCCAAGCCGGACTACATAAGGCTTGATTTCCATCTTTGGGATACATAGGCAACTTCATTATGAAGTCCAGCCATAAACACTTCCAAATCAACTTTGTCTGTGTGATCATGTTTGGTCGTCTTTGTCTTTTCTGCATTCAAGAACTCGGTTGTGATCTCCAATGCAGTGCTCTTCAAACTAGGGGCAACTTTCCAGTTGCTGGGATCCGGGGTTGTTCATCTCAGTGATAGTTCTCAGGCGTGTTTAGTTCTGATCCTTATCGAAAATGGTTTTGAAAAGTTTGAATAAAAGTTGTTTTTGCTCAAATTAATCTTTTTACAACTTAGACCATTTTTGGACCAAAAAAGAAAATTTCTAGTACCCACAACCTTCAATTACATTGATTTCAGTACAGAGTTCTTCTACTCTTGAATACAAATTGAAGTTGCTTTTTATTACATTCATAAAGAAAACTTGAAAGTACTGATTAAAGCAAATGAATTCGGAGTAAAGTCAGGTGTTCCTGAATCCCCTCCCAGAGCTTGTGGAAGCCTCTGATGCCAAAGTGGGCCCGATCTGTGCCTCCTCATCAAGCCAAGCTTTGCACTCATCAGAGAGGGTGCAATTGAAAATGGAAGCGGGGGCCAGAAGCTCTCTTGTCCTCCAGGCTGTGGCACACCAAGCAAGCTGTGCACCTCGGACCGCAAAGGCAGCAGGGTACTCTATCCCCTCCTCCGGTCAGGTCTGATCATGTCCGAACTGGCGCCGGAATCAAAACGGAAAGTAAAAGACACAGTGTGTCAGGCCGGTCAACTGAACCCCAAATTGATGGGACATGCTGTAACTCATTGCCGGTAGATTGAGCCAAGGACAGCCCCAAGCAATGCGATCTGCGGACAAACTGCATATCCAGTCGCACCACCATCCTTCATCGAGGGCATTGACTAGACATCGCTGGAAGAAATAGCCGTGAGCTGAATATGCTGGGCATGAGTCCAGAACCTTCAATTTATCCATCAATCATATCTGGGGAGGGATGAAAAATGAGAGATTAAAGAATAAAGAGGTGTACGTGGAGAGAAAAGTAAGAAAAGGGTTTTGAGAGAAAAATCGAGCCTGAGGGCCGAGTGATGTGAGAAATATATGTGAGATGGGGTGGGAAACATTACCTGCAGCAGTAGTGGACTCCCTGCGAATCTAGTCGTCTCTCAGCGGTGGAAAGCATCCAAGCCCATCAATGTCTCAGCCAGTGTCATGGCAATGCCGCTCTTGCCCTCTTTTAAGCCTTCGGCAACTTCGATCAAACGGACGCTAAACCCTCCGAAGCTTGAGGCAAGTAAGAAATGAGACAGCATGTAAAAGCAAAGTGCATGTCGCCTAAAACCCTGCCAATGATGATCGTCGCGGTCACCGGTATCAGAAAACAGATGAACCAAGCTGGGGATGTCCAATTCTCCATCACGGATTAAAGACCGAGCGGCATGCATAGTGAGCCCACATATCCGCCCTAAGGCTTGGATGCGGCCAAAACGGAACTATGGCAAAATTTCCTCCTCGCGTTCGGACTCCATCAAAGCTTGGAAATCTTCAAAAGTGGGGTACATCTCTTGTCTGCCAAAGCTAAAAACATGCGTAATCGGATTCCAATACCTTACAGTGGCATGGAGGAATGGAAAACGCAGCGGGGTACGGCTTACAGTGAATAGTGCATTTATTTCAAAGCCCCAAAAATTTAGCTTTTCTGAGCCATCCAAGTTGGCTATCCAATTTGTGAGATTTGGGACAAGAAAATCCTCCATTTGGTGCAAAAACAAAGTTGAAATGGAAAAAACTACGAAGCTGGGACTTTTGTACAGGAAGACAGGTGGCAACATTCTAGAGGTCCTTGCCATTTTTGGCCGATCGGCCAAAAAGAGTGCCGATCGACCATCCTTTTGGCCGATCCGCTAGTAATGTTGGCCGGTGGTCATTTCCCTTGGCCAATGGCCTCTCACCTTGGCCGATGGCCTTTCTTTTTGTTCTCTGAGCTGTCTATGTGTTGGAGATGTTGAGAACTTGCGACTGGTTCCACTTCAAATGCCTTCCAGTGATGATTTCGCGAAGTCGCGCCGGTGTTACTTTAATTTGTTTATCGAGTTGTTGTACTTTTTTTTATCGAGTATGAATTTTGTATTCTTCAGTCCTTGTCTTGCTTATCGAGTTGTATTTACATTTGGTTAGAATGTCAAGTTCTTTGTTTTTCTTATCAAGTTGTTTTGTTGTTAGTTGGTTCACTACCTAACTAAGGCGATGCAATTCGAGTGTGCAATTTTCAAAACAAAGTTCAATCCCATTTACATTGTTGTGTAATATGATGCGATGCATAAAATGTACAAATATAACACTTTTTCAACAAAAAGAGCTGTTTCATTCCATCATATTTTCTTTTGCAGACATACATAGTTTTGAAGAAAATAAAACCTACCTGATGCAGTACAATGTGCAAAACTACTAGTAAAAAGAAAAGTAAAGCAAAAAAGAAAAAGAAGAGCAACAACTGAATCAGCATCCAGATCGGTGTCAGTCGCCTCAAGCGTAGGAGTCAGTCCTCATCCTCTTCCTGGACGACGGTCCAAGATCGCCGTCAGCTGCGCCTATGTCTGCCTCGGCTGTGTATCGTCATCCCCTGTCTGGCTCCCCCTGCTGCTCTGGGAGGCGCAGAAGGTCCTGCTGGAGCACCTCCTGCGGCCGGTATCTGGAATGGGGCCTGAAAAAGAACAATTCGCAAACGCATCAGTTATGCTATGCAAAGTCGAGTATGAATACCGAATGCAGTGTATGGGTACAGCGTATGAATGCTGTGAGCAGCGTACGAATGCCGTGAGTAATGCTGTGAGCACTATGTGAGTTACAGTGTATCAGTGCCGTGAGTGGTATGTGAGTGCAGTGTTTCAAGTGTCAGATTGATAATGTGATGTATCAGATCAGTATGGAACAAAATGTGCAAAGTTTCAGGACTGAGTTTGAAGGAACTTACCAGGATACCATAAATACTGAGCAGGTCCATGCTCTTTTGCAGCATCCCCATCACTGAGGCTGACTGCTCCAGAGCCTGTCCAGAGTACTCAATCAAAGCCTGCAAAAGTGTTGAAGTATTTAGTATTCTGCGGCATATCAAATGAAATGAAATGGCTGTACAGAATGCAAAGTACAGTACATTCCGGGGTCGAGCTGTGAACTCTGACGAGCTCATGATCAGCCGGAGGAGGAGCGATGGGTATCTGGTAAGTCTCCCCACCCTACCCTCGGCATGTCATGGTGGTGGGCAGCTCTGGCCACCCAACTCCCCGTCCCCTCCGGGATCCACTCCAGTCACGGGCCTAAGTTGCCCTCGGCACTCCTGCTCCTCCTACTAGCGCTATAGGCCTCTCCCTCTCAACTCGGTGGGCACCGGTCAGAGGCCGCATCAGATAAGTCTGGATGAACTCGGTGTAGTCGCCCTCGTCTCTGAAAAAGTCAAAATCCCAACCGATCGTGTAATCCATCATCTCTTGCAAGGTGTACCTCTCGGTGGCCCTCGTATGAGTGGGAGGCGGCCTCGGAACTATCTGCTCTAGTAAGCCAAGGGTCTGACGCAGGAAGCGCTCTCCAAAATACCATGTCCGGCAGACCGAACCCTCCAGTAAAATCCTGAATCGGGCAGTCTCCGGAGCACCCGCATACTGATCTCTCACTGCCTCCGATAACGCAGCCCAGGGCTGCTAGGTGATCTACAAATGGGCAGGATATGCAGTTTGTTATCTGTTGTTGACAGTAAAATATAAAGCGGGGCTTAAATAAACTGTAATGGTTTGAAATACCTCTGCGGTGGTAATGGTGTCGAAGTATCTATGGAAGAACAGGAAAGACTCCTGCGGCCTCCGCTCGCTCCTCACATCGTATCGATGAGAGTATGGGACAGCGAGGGGTGTCTCTACATCTGGCACTGGGGCAAACCTCGAAAAGTAGGCATACGCCCACAACTACAAAGTGTAACAAGGTAAGAATGAGTATGCTTATCAGTAAGGCAGTATGCAGATAAAGCAGAAATCAAAGAATAGTGTGCAATGTATTATGCGTGTAATGCGGTGTACATCCAGTGTAAAGCAGATTGCGTATATGCAGTGTGTGTGGTATATAGATAGTGTAAAGCAGAATTGTAAAACAAAAAGGGAAAATGTACCTCCCAGGCTCGCCAGTAGCCTCCGAGCAGATGTTCGCTGCGGCGGGACGAAGAGCTCATGTATCCATAGAGCGTGGTTAGGCCTGCGCCACCCCAGTAGTAGCGACGGATCCTGGTCACGTCCACCAATGTGCTCAGCAGATATAGGGCAACTGTGTTCGCCTGATCGGCGAAAAGAGTGGTGCCCAACAAAAACATGATGAATCGTCGAGCGTACTGCTCCACCTCCTCGCGGGTAGTAGGCGCCTGTATCCGAAAGTGGTCCTCGAACCAAGAATACCTCAAGAACCCTAGCCGGGACAGAGGTGGCCGAGCGCCGAGCAAGTAGATCTGGGCAGCATCACACTCGCCCATATCGGTGTTGAAGGGGATCGGATCACCCCCTACTCCGATGCTGGTAAGCATGGAGAAGTTGAAGGGAGCCATCGTCATCTTCCATGCAGCAGAAAGATGGAAGGAATCGGTGGTGTCCCACCACCTCTCCACCAGTGCACCTAGAAGGGGCCTACTCGCAGTGAGGCGCAAGAGTCCCATGCAGAAAATGCCGAAGCCGGCTTGATCGATGATATGGCGAACCGCGTCGGGCAACTCCATGTACCAACCTCGGGCAATGATGTTTCCATACCCCAGGAAGGCATGAGAATCTCCCTGTGTTCAAAGACAAACAAATGCAAAGCAGCGTCAGAAATACAGTGTTTGAATGCGTTCAAAATTGATGAAAATGCAGTATGTGTGCATGTGTTCAAGTTTACACAGATATCGTGTATGTTGGTGCTCAGGGTGAACTAAACATGTGATCTACAAGTATATTTGTGATGATCAGTTAAAGAACAGTATCCACTATCAAAGAAACACGATCTACATTGCAGAAAGTAAGAGAGGAGGAGTATACCTCAGCGGCGCCAAAGGATAGATGCGACTCTGGCTCATGTAGCAGGAGCTCCAATGGCGTGCCTCACGCGTAGCTCCTGAACTGGCGGATGCTATCGGGAGGCAGTACATGTATCGCGGGCCGGTATGTCGCCGGGTCGAACGGTCGAACACTAAGTGGCAAGAGCTCGACCTCAGGATCCGTATCCATCTCTGGGGTTGTCCCATCTCGTGGAATATCATCCGCCATCTCGAGAAAGGTGCAAAAGTGGTCGAGGGTATGAAAAATGGATAAAAATGAAAAAAATGAACCGAAGGTCAACCCCGAGCGGTGAAAAACGGAGGAAAATGTCAACGCTTGGAAGGGAGCATGGAAAGCAAGCTAAACTCGGGGGAAACAAGCCCGAAGTGGTGGAAATCGAGGAGGGGACACCGAAATCACTTCCTCATTGGTTCAACGAGGGTTTCGCGAATCGGACGATGTGGGAGGCTCAAAAACGAGAGAAAAACTCGGATCTAAGGGTGGAAAATGACCTAAAGAGAGAGAGTAAGGATTTTCGACTAAGAGGAAGTGAGGAAATAAGGTTTTGAACCCTATATTTAAAGACCCGAGGCAAAATGTCAAAACTGCCCCGAATCTGCCACTTTTGGCCGATCGGCAAAATTGTTAGCCGATCGGCTAAATTGTTGGCCAATGATCTCATTTTTGTGGCCGATGGCTTCCCCTTGTGGTCGATGCACCTCCAATGCCCTTGTTTGGGTCAATTCTGTTGATTGGTACCCTAATCTCTCAAGAAAGTGCAAGAAAGTACACTTTTGAAGCTTAAGTGGTCCTCGTTTTGACCTCAAACCGTGTCTTCCGTGTGCGGCACTCAATACGCGTGAGGTGTATCCTTTTTCGTATCCTTTTGTATATTGTGAGATTCAAAAATTGCTTTGAATATGTTGCATTACAATGTTTTGCCATGTTTGTAATAAGTGCGCTCGTTATACATCTTTTCGCTCTTGCATTGAGCATGCCTCATCTTGTTTTGAAGTTGCATCTCAACATCGCGAATAACATGCCTTTACCATGCTTACATTGAATATGTGCCTCTCTTTGTCGCCGCATTTTTATGCATATTGCTTGCGTTGTTGCACATGCTTTACTTGCATTGTTACATACAATGCTTGCATTGTCGTGCATGCTTACTTGCATTGTTATGTACCCCTTGCTTGCATTGTCGCGCATGTTTTACTTGTTTTGTTATGCTCGTTCTAGTTGCAGTGTCATGCATCTTTTCACTTGCATTACTATGCACCTTCTCACTCGCACTGTATACTCATGCGTTTATCTCATATTGAAATGATATCTTGATCTAACGTTGAACATGTGTTTCTACTCTATTGTATCTATCAAAATCTCTTTTTTTTTTTTTTTTTTTTTTTGTGTGTGTGTGCAGGCACGATATGATATGTACAGTTCATTTCAAGCTGGCACAACCAGACATTATTGTGTGTACGGTTCCTTCGAGAGGAGTTCCAGTTTAGCTTGACTGTGCGACCTTTCTCCACTTGCGTGCCGCGTTTGGACATACCCACTTGTTCGCGTTTATCACGTGTTTTGTATCCTTTCTCCACTCGCGTGCCGCGTTTGGACGTACCCGCGTGTTCATGTTTATCACGCATTCTATATCCTTTCTCCACTCACGTGCCGTGTTTGGACGTACCCACATGTTCGCATTTATCACGCGTTCTACAAACCTTTCTCTACTTGGGTGTCGCGTTTGGACGTATCCCCATGTTCACGTTTATCACGCGTTTTGCAAACCTTTCTCCACTCGCGTGCCGTGTTTGGACGTACCTGCGTGTTCGCGTTTATCACGCGTTCTACAAACCTTTCTCCACTCGCATGCCACGTTTGGACGTACCCGCCTGTTTGCGTTTATCACGCGTTTTACGAACCTCTCTCCACTCGCGTGCCGCATTTGGACGTACCCGCACTGTTATGTGCATCGCATTTTCTTGTGCAACCCTTCTCCTCTCGCATATGGTGCGTTAGGGCGTCTTCGGTATCGCACACTCAGACGTGTTCCGGTGTTCAATTATTTGCTTTCTCCTCTCGCATGTGCCGCGTTTGGACACTTTTCTTCTCCTAAATGTGATACACTGAGAGATGTTGTGTTTGAGACTCCGGGTGTCCTCAGTAGTCACTTTTAATCTTCTCCGCGTGAGACGCAGTGAGAATTGCATCATTTTCTTACATCCTTTATGTTGGAATACGTAGGACTATTATTTCTTATTTGCTTGCATAAAATGTCGCATTTACTTTGCATGTTATGCTTCATTACAACTCTCTTTGCATGATCATGAGTTATGCTCGGCATTGTGCATGTCATTTTCATCTTGCCCTTGCCTATGGGCGCATCTCTTTGTTAGCTTGTATGCTTGTCTAAGTCTTCGGCCTCATCAAAAATGGGTCGTCTCTAGGCTTTGACATTCACTCCCGTCATCTTATAACTTTCGAGTTCTGTCAAAGAGGGCCAACTATAGACACCCCATTTTTAACCGTCCTCAAGACTTGGACGTCATCATTTGAACGCATGATGATCATCCATGCTCGTGTTTGTTTTGAGTTCCCGAAGGTCTCAGCTGCGCGCCTTTCCTTAGGACCTCTCAAGTTGTCTGTTTTGCACTTGGTTATGCACCAAGAGCTTGTGGTTTTGTTTCTGAGGGAAGAGGGTGGCTTGTTGGTCATCCCCATAACCTATCGGCCAAGCTTTGTGCTTCTCGGCCTTTCTTTCTTGCCATCGGCCATAAGTATTGGCCGGTCGGCACCATTTTTGGCCAGTTGGCACTCTTTTTGGTCGATTGGCCATAATTTTTGGCCGAGGCCCTTTTCTTTGCTTTTTCAGGCATTGTGCATGCCAGCTGTGCCAGCTGGTGAGCACAGACTGTCTCCTTCATACACGTGTATGGAGGGATTTGAACCCAAGTTTTAGCTTCTCCAAGATGCTTTGGACTTGAATTCCTATAAGAAGGGAGGCCCTCCTCCCTTTCCAGAGGTTCTGAATTTTGAGATACAAAATACATACCTCTCTCTTTCTCTCTCTCTATATTGCTCCTTCTCTCTCTATCTTGGCCCTTGTTTGTGCCTTAAAGTGAGTGTTATTCATACATTTTGCCTAGAACCCCTTAGCCAAACCTCTTGACATTGGAGCTAAGGTTCCATAAGACTTGTTTTAGCATCCTAAGGTTGGTTTTGGCACAGAAAAGCTGCTGGTTTTGTGGTTCTTCAAGGGTGAGTCCCATACCCTCTTTTAAGCTTTGTGTTTCTTGAGTACTTGGCCATCCTTGCATATTGTTTTAGGCCTTGCTTTCAACTGAAAATAGTCTTGATTTTAAGTGCTTAACATGTTGCTTTGAGACCTCTTTGGTGTTGGGGGTAGTCTACCCCCTTTAGAGCCTTGTTTGGCCTTGTTTTGAACCACCTTTTTAGGCCTTCGAGATCACCTTTATTTGGCCTCTTCACCACTGAATTCTAGAGGAATTTCAACGGTGGAAAGTGAGTTTTGAAGCCTTAAATAGGAGGGGGTTGTCCCCCCTCCCCTTCTCTTGTATGCTTGTGTTGTTGGCTCACCAAGTTGGCATGTTTTTATACCTCTTTGTGGCTCCATTTCAGTGTGTATTAGACCTTGTTTTGCCATGATATAACACTATTTTGGGCTTGGTTTAATCATATCATGTATGCTCCATGCACTTGTAGTGCAAATCCATTCACTAGCCTAACATGGATTGTGTGTTTAGACCATCATTCTAGCATGTTTTTGCTTAACTTCAAGAAGCTTTTGTCCATGTTTTACCATGATTAAGCTCTGATCCATGTTGTTTTGGTCATGCATGCCATTCTTCATATAGCCATAGTGCATTCTAGCTTATTAGCTTTAAGTTTCCAAGTCTCTAGCATGGCTTACTTGAGGTGTTTGCATGCTTTAGTCTCGTTTCTACCATTATTTCAGTGCATGTTCCATGGTCATAGCCTCACATGTGTCACTCTTTCAATGCTTTTGGAAGGTTATGTTTTGCGCCTCAAATAAGAGCCTATATGCATGCCTTTTTGCCTAGCTTTTCGACTGCCATATCAATGCATTTTTGGTGTTATTTTGACATGCCATAACTCTGATTTCAGTAGGTGAAGTCATTTCATGCTTGGTTTTGATAGGTGTAGTGCAATCATCCTTATTGGCCTTGTATGCGTCGTGTTTTGTGCTCACCTTTCTACCATATTTTGACCTCATTCCATGCATGTTCTAGCCTTGTTTTGGTCTGCCTTGGGACTATTTTAAGTCACCTTGGCCCTTTGGGGCTTAGTTGATTTCGCCATGGTGTAAGTCCCTTGGCAAGCTTTAAGCTTTGAGCTCACTAGCATGCTTTGTTTGCCATATATGCATGACTTGGCATCATCTCTTGCATGATTTCAGAGCCTATTTCATTACCCCACTCTCCCATTTTATACTCCTTCAATGTGCTTGAGAGTTGGTGCCTTGTTGTCTAGCTTATGCACCAATATGTGTGCATGCTTGTTTTTACCTTTTGGTGTCATTGGCCATCGATTTGGACATGATTGAGGTTTGTCCATTTTGCTTTAAGTCCATCTTTGCATGTTGTTGCATGCTTGTCTTTGCATGTTGTCGCATGCTTGTTGCATACTTGGTACATTGCGTGTTGTTGCATGCTAGTTCCATTGCATATTGTTCCACGTTGTTACATTGCATCATGCTTGCATGTTTGGGTTGCATCATGTTTTTGCATGTTTGTTGCTTGCATTGTTGGTACATGCTTGGTGCATTGCATGTTGTTGCATGCTTGTTGTATTGCATGATTTCCCATGCTTGCTGCATTGCATTGTGTGCGCATGCCTTGCCTCTTGATCAAACATGATAGAGGTTAAGGTCCCTTATGTGTCTTGTGCATTTCATTCACATTGAATTGTTCGACTCGGGCTCTTTGGCCATCATGCATCGAAATGCATGATTGATGGCTCGAGAGTCGAACATTACACTCCTTTGAGCTTCAAACATGATAAGGGGTGTAGTTGCACAATATTTTCTTGCAAATATATTGCCATGACTCTGTTTGTACTCTACTGCAGCAAAAGGAGCAGTTTGCAGGAAGAGATGGCCGATCGGCTATCTGGTATGCCAATCAGCTATAAATGTTTGGCCGATGGACTCAAAAGTGGTCGATGACCCTTATCCCTTGGCCGATGACCATACCATTTGGCCGATGGCCTCTCAGCATATCTATGAGGTGGATTAGAAGTGTTTCAGAAGTTGGCATAGTTTTCAGAAGTCTAAAACAGTGCAAACAGAGGCAATATGAGGCATAGCAACGGATTTCCGAGCGAAGCGATCGAACATGCATCATTCATCACTTCGAGGCAGAGCTGTGGCAGCCTGTTTTAGTTTAATACTTGGCTAGTTTTGTAACTTGATTAATTTGTTTAATTAGTCAAGGGTTTTGTAATAATTAATTAGCTAGGATAGTTAGTTAATTAGCTAGTTTGTATTATTCATTCAGACCCTCCGTCGAGAGGGTGAATTTTGTAATAAGTGTGCATGAGTGTGTGAATGTCTTCCAACCCCACGTCTTTCTCCCTTTTACTAAACCGCTTATGATGGTTAGTTCTAGGTCGTATTTTGATTAGCATCCTTATGCTTGCATGTGTGCATCATTCATCTGTCTTGCATGCACCGGGCTCGGCGCATCATTCAAACCGCATTGCATTTCAATACATTTACTTGAATACATGTTCAATAGCATGTTATCAAGTTGCATCTCATATGCCATCTTAGAATAGCCAAGCCTATTTCTAGTTGCATTTTGCATGTGTTGCATTAGGCATCTTAAGATAGCTAGGATCATGCATTGATTACTAACTAGTTGTTGTTTTGGCTTGGAGTACACTGTAAGTGTTTATGCTTTAGCATCCCTGCATGTGTGTTAGTGTTAACATGATGGCATGCTTGCCATGAGGCTAACAGCTTAAGTGTTTAGCTGCCTGAATGCTTGTGGGTGAAGGTTAGATTGCTTGAATTGGAACAATTCATCAAAATGCGAGTTTTAAGCCCACTTGAGAGTGGTAAAATCATGTTTTCTAAGCTCGCTTGAGGGTGGCAAATTCACGTCTTAGCCTACTTGCGAGTAGCACCTTCAAACCATTTTCAAAAAAACAAACATGAAATGTTTTGTTCCAACTTAGGCGATCTAGTCTATACTTGTATGCTGTGCGCATCACATAGTAATTCTAGCTAATAATCGGAATAAGAACACATGTGTTCTCAAAAACAATATATCATGTTAGTAAAGGCCGATCTTTGATCGGGCGAGCAGGGGTGCTCATTGTATGACCTTCCCCTCTCGTACCCAAGTTCTCGAGCCGAGGCAACTTTGGTGATGACGGACACGTGGCCTTAGGCACGTGTCACGGTTTCCTAAATTTCACCCGAAATAAAACATTTAGGTGGCAACTCCGTATCTGGCAAAGCAGTCCATGTTTGGCACTTCTTTATAAAAATCAGTTTTCCAAAATGATTTGCCAAATTTGGACTCTTTGGTGATTTATCGGTCTTGCATTGCACTTTGTGAGATTAGATTCAGAACCGTGACATTGAGTCCAAACTCTAGTAAGCTAATGAACAAAATAGATTTCGTGCTGTTCGCGCGCGGAGTCGGGACGTTCGGGTACGTCCACAATGTGCTATGTTATGAGCTGCGTGCCAAATAAACCGAATACTATGTTATGAACTGTGTGTTCAGATTGAACAGTGTGCTATGTTATGAGCTACGTACCAATTAAACCGAATACTGTGTTATGAACTGTGTGTTCAGATTGAATAGTGTGCTATGTTGTGAGCTGCGTTCCAATTAAACCGAGATTGTGTTATGAACTGTGTGTTCAGATTGAACAGTGTGTTATGTTATGAGCTACGTGCCAATTAAACTAAACACTGTGTTATGAGCTGTGTGTTCAGAATGAGCAGAATACTGTGTTATGGGCTGTGTGTTCAGAACGAATAGTGTTGTGTATGAGTTGTGTGCCCAATGAACAGAATGCGTTGTTACGAGCTGTGTGTTCACAATGACAAGAATGCTGTGTTTTGAGCTGCGTGACCAATGAACAAAGTATTGTGTTGTGAGCTATGTGCCTGATAAATAGAATGCTATGTTGTGAGCTGCGTGCCAAATGAATAGAGTATTCTGCTTTGAGCTGTGTGCCAAGTGAGCAGAATGTCGTGTTGTGAGCTGCGTTCCAAATGAACAGGATGTTGTGTTGTGAGTTATGTTCAGAACGAGCAGATATAATACATATTAAAAGCATGAAATGCGCAAGAAGTGCAAAATACATCGCAGAAAATGTAAAAGTGAAGTACGCACCTCACGCGCGTGATGAGATAGATGAGACTCTGGCTCCCGTGCCTGTCGCAGGAAATCGGTAAAATGATGGAAGGTACAAGGAGGTAAGATGTGCTCCTCCGGATGGTATGCCATAGGATCGAACGGCCAAATCCTCGGAGGCAATGGCATAATGTCTGGCTCGTCCTGTGCCCGTCGAGAGCCCCTGTCGTGACGAATGTGATCAGCCATTTGAAAAAAGGTGCAAAATGAGCAAAAATGAGCATGAGCCAAAATTGCAAAAAATCAACAAAAGTCAACTCTCGGGAAGAGAAAAAGTCAACTAAAGTCAAAGCTCGGGGAAAAGTGCTAAACTTTGAGAGAAACTTACCTCAAGTGGTGAAAATTGAGAAAGAAGCTCCGAAAACAAATTATGATCGGTTCAAAACAAAGAGAATCAAAAGTTTTACGCGAAACAACTTCGCAGGAGGCATTGAAATATGCGTATAAAGTGTAGATTCGAGAGAGAAAAGGGTCTAGGAAGGAGGACAAATGTATTTTGGCCTTGTAGTTATGAGAAAAAATGTTTTGGAGTTGTATACTTAAAGGGCCGACCTTAAAAAGACAAAGCTGCCCCTGTTTCAGTAAACTGGTCGGCCAGCCAGTTTTTCTAGTCGGCCGACCACTTAACAGGTCAACAATTGGTCGACCAGCTACCTACGTAGCCGGCCATCCCTCCTGGATGATCTTCAGGGCTCCATTGTTCTCCCTGTGTGTTTTGGTGATGATTGAAGTCTTTGGCTCTCGGGAAAAAGCAAGAAAAATACACTTGTCAGTTTAAAATGTCCCCGCGGGAACTTCAATTCAAATCTTCGATGCGTGGCTCATCGTTACTCGTCAAGAGCAAGGTGTATCCTTTTTAAGTATGTTGTGACCCCTCCGAGAGGTAAATCAAAGGTTGTGGTTGAATTCATCTCGTTAAGGGTTATATCTGCTTATTCCGCATTTTGTTTCAAACATGCTATTAATGCACAATTTAAGCGCATTGTTATGCACACCACTCGTTGCATTGTTATGCACACTGTTCACACTACTTGTCACATTGTTATGCACGTACTCGCATTGTTATGCACCCACACTTTGCTTTCATTGTCACGCACTTTTCACTTGCACTGCTACGAACTTTTCACTCGTGTTGTCATGCACTTTTCATGTCACACCCCAACCCAGCCCCTATAAGTTTGGGAATGACTTAAGCAGAAACAGACAGAATAACCTGTATGGTATACATTGGGGGCCTGAACGAAAGCATTAAATTAAAACGACATCTAGAAATATCCATTGAGCAACTATCAACAAGCCAGGACCATCTTAACATTGAACATAACGTAGCATGCACACAAAAAGAGGTTACATAAACATTTACAATCCAGCCCAAGTTTTAGGCATACAAAACAATAAATACATAACCCTGACCAGCGATGTGGATACCAAAAATTACATTTAGAGAAAACTGATCTAATATGTAAGGGTTTCCTCCAGTGCCTGGTAATCCTTAGGCTGACAAAATGCATGAAGTGTGCTAGGTCGGCTCCTCAAGCTGGTTCCTACAGAATCAAAAAAAACTACAGAATGAGACAAGCTCAGTGAATAGTAGTGCGTAGTAATAAAATCACCATGTACAGTAGTATGTGTATCCAAAACCAAATACTGAGATAACAGATTGGCCTATTGGCCCGGAATAGCCTTAACGCAGATAGCCTTTCGGCTCGGGTAGCCTTAGCGCACAACAGTAGCCTTGCGGCAGTCTTTCGACTGTAGCCTTGCGGCTCGCAGATAGTCTTTCGACTCGGGTAGCCTTGCGGCACATGCAGATAGTCTTACGGCTGTGTAGCCTTACGGCACAGATAGTCTTTCGACTCAGGTTTCAGTTCTAGATCGACATATAAGTTATGATGTTATCTTACAGAAAGCGGATACATAAGTATATGTAAAATGCACTATTACTCGCAGCGTTGTGGTGGCGTATGAGTTCCTCCTAGAGTGTGCCCTACACACAACATAACTAATAAATTAGTATTCTTTTCCTTTAAAATCGATTCACATGCCTCCACACTTTTATAAAGTCATAATCTCTTAAGACTCATCAGAAAAGAATATTCTAATAGCACCGAAGAGTCAAACACAAAAAACTGAACAAAACATATTTTCCTTCTTTGAAAGCAGTCCTCGCTCGGCGTAGCTTTGTCGCTCGGCGGGACGATGTAATCTTTGCCAAAATACTGGATGGTCGATTTTTACGCTCGAGCGTAAAGTTATCCTTCGGCGGACAGAGGTAAACCATTTGGGAGGTGCATTTTCACGCTCGAGCGGCCCTGACCTCCGCTCGAGCGGACGACTACCCAGATTGAGGCGGCCGATCTCAAGCCAAAATTCATCATTCAAACCCAATTTTTCATGCAATCAAGGATGAAATTCATGCAATACTTCTACTTAACAACACCACAACATGGAGGAAAGCTTAATCATGCCAATTTAAACCAAGTTAAAGGCTTTAACAAGCCAACACTTTCACAAATTCCATCCAATGTTCCAAATATATTCAAGTTCTACAAATTCAACAAACATAGCACATAGTAGTAACATATTGGTATGAATTAATGCTATAGAAACAAAGATTGATGTCCAAAGTGTCAAGGCACCAAATCAATGAGAAACCTAGTGGAGCAAACATAGATTATCCATGAATCAACACAAGCATGAGATGAGATTCTTGAGAAGTTAAACTAGGAATTTGGTTACCTTAACCTCAATCTCCCAATCCTACTAATGGATGAGCTTCTTTGGTGAGTCAAATTTAGTTTCCCCCAATTCTTCTCCTTCAACTCTCACGTTCCTCTCTTCCTTTCTTTCTCAATGTAAGCCCACGTTTTGATCACAAATTTTACAAGTCTTAGGCATAGATATATATAACAAGATATAAGAGCACAAAAGACGAAATTCAATCGCTTTATGGTGCCGAAATAAAAATTTTCTGAAAATCCTTTATAGCTTAAAAATCATGTAGATTCCAAATATCAAATCAATTTCTGCAAATTAAATCTCTAAGATGCTCAATTTCCATTTTAAGTAATTCAAGTGTAACAGATACGTTCTAATTCAACAGATAGAAACTCATATCTCTAAGTTCCATGCTCTTTTACTATATTTTCACATAGATTTTCACAATAACATTCAAAGACACAGAATAGGGGATTATAAAGACAGCAGAATCAGATATGAGGGTCGGGGTATTACATTTCACTTGCATTGCTGCGCACCTTTCCATCGGCATTTTATATGCATGTGTTCATCTCATATTGGAATTGTGTTTTAATGTAATCTTGAACATGTTTTACTGCTATACTGTACCTATTGAGTTTCTTTCTTTTGCAGGCACGGTATTGTATGTACGGTTCATTTGAAGCTGGCGCGACCAGAAGATATTGTATGTACTCCCCGCGAGACGCAGTGAGAATTGCATAATTTTCTCACATCCTTTCTGTTGAAATGTGTGGGACTATTGTTTTATTCGCTTAAACTGTTGCATTTATTGTGTATAATTGCTTCATTACAGCTCTCTTTGCATGATCATAAGTTATGTTCGGCTTTGTGCATGTCATTTGCATTTTGCCCTTGCCTGCGGGCGCGCCTCTTTGTTATCTTGCCTGTTTGTCTAAGTGTTCGGCCTTGTCAAAAATGGGTCGTATCTGGGCTTTGACATTCACTCTCGTCACTTCTTGACTTCCGAGTTCTGTCAAAGAGGGGCAACTGCAGACACCCCATTTTTGACCAACCTTAAGACTCAGACGTCATCGATTGAGCGCTCAGTGATAGTGCATGTTGTGCTTGTTCGAGTTTCTGGAGTTTTCGGCTGAGTGCCTTGCCTCCGAGCCATTGAACTCTTTGTGTTTTGCCTTGGTTTGTGGACTGAACCTTGTTTGACCTTCCTTGGAGGGAGGAAGAGGTCTATAGACCACTTTTCCCTATTAGAGACTAGTTTCTGGAGTCTTCGGCCACGCGCCTTGTCTCGAGAGAGCTTAACGTTCTCCTTTTTGCCTATTTTTCGGACCATGTCTCGTTGCCTTGGTCTAGAGGGACACTAAGGTCTGGGAGACCACTTTTCCCTTGTAGAAAACTTTTGGTGCCCGTAGACTAGTTTTCGAGTCTCTCAACTGCGTACCTTGACTCGCAAACTTTCGTCTTGCATCCTTTTTGGTTTGTTTTTTGCACAAACCTTGTTTTCCTTGCTTGGAGGGTGGCATGAAGGTGGGAGACCAGTTTTTCTCCCTACAAAGAACTTTTTTTCCCCGCTAGCCAGTTTTCTGGTCAGCCAACTGGTCTTCTTGGTCTTTGGACAAACAAAAGTGGTCAGCCTGCTTTCAGTGTGCAAACCACCTCGCCCCCTGGCTGACCACTTTTATTCTTGGCAGACCACTTGTGGTGGTCGGCCAACCACTACAAGTAGCGGGCCGACCACATCAAGTGGTCGGCAGCTTTCCATCACCTTTTTGGAGATCTTTTCTTGCCAGCTGTGACAGCTGGAAGGCACAGAAGTCATCCTCCATACACGTGTATGGAGGGATGGCTTGGAGCCTCAAGTGTGTTCAACAAGCTCCTGGCTTGTTTTTCTATAAGAGGGAGGCCCTCCCTCCCTTCTCCAGGTGGAGAAAAAGTTGGCTTCAGCTATAGATACACATATATCTCTATATCTCTCTTTGCCTCATTTTTTGTGCTTGAAAGTGCACTTTCATCATACTATTGCACACAAACACACTCAAACACCACCCTTTTGTTGCGAAGGTACCTTGAGGTTGGTTTTGGAGTTTTTTGACTGGTTTTGATCCAAAATAGCTGCTGGAGTTGTTGCTCTAAAGTGGTTCTACAAGGGTGAGCTTCTAACCTCTTAATCCCTTATTCTTGATTAAGCTTTTGGCCCTACTTGTGTGCTTCATGAAGTAGCATGTCTTTCTAGCATGTCTTGAGTCCATCTCAACATGTTCTTGGTGTTGTTCTGCCATGATATATCTCTGTTAAGGTTTGTTTTCATAGCCTCATACATGCTCCATGCACTTGTAGTGCATTTCCATTCACTAGCCTAATGTGTATCATGCTTTTGATCATCATTCTAACATGCTTTTGGCTCAACTCCAAGAAGCTTTTGTCCATGTTTTAGCATGCTTATGCTCTGATTTGTGTTGTTTTGGTCATGCATGCACTGCTTTGTATAGCCATGGTTCAATCTTGCTCACTAGCTTTGTGTATTGAGTCCTTTAGCATGCATTACTTGGACTATTTTCATGATTTGCCATCATTTGAAATTTGATTTCAGTACATGTAGTGTGGTCATACACTTGCATTTGTCACTCTTTCAATGCTTTGAAGAGTTGCTCATTTATGCCCTAAACATGAGTCATTGTGTATGCCTTCATGCCTAAGCTTGCGAGCTATCATTTCAGTATGTTTTTGGGGTTATTTTGCCTTGATATAACTCTGATTTTTGTTGGTGAAGCCATCTCATGCTTGGTCTTAGTAGGTGTAGTGTAATTCTCCCTTTTGGCCTACAATGTTTCATGCTTCATGCCTTCATGGCTATACTCTGTGCATGTTTTAACCTTGATTTAGCATGATCTAGGACCGTTTTGGGTTGTATTTTCTATATGCTTCATGTTTTGCATAGCTGTAGTGCAATTGGCCTTGCTAGCTTTAAGTTTTGAGCACCATAGCATACTTCATTTGTGTTGTTTGGATGATTTGGCATCACTTAACATGACATTTTAGAGCATGTAGCATTGCCATGTTCCCATTTCTTTCACCCTTTGAGTGCCTCTAAGGGTTGTGCGTTGTTGCCTTGTTTATGGCCTAGTGTGCATGCATGCATGCTTAGACCTTTGAGATGCCATCTCAGCATGTTTCGGTCTTTGTTTTGACCTATTTGAACTCTATCCATGGTTGGTTCATACATTTGTGCCATGTATTGCATGTCTCTAGAGTAGTCCTCCTTGGTAGCTTTATGCCTTAAGGACTCTTGCATGCCTTGCTTGTGTTGATTGAATGATTTGGCATCATTTCATATCTAATTTCAGTGCTTATAGTGTTGTTACACTTCCACATTTGTCACTCCTTGAGCACTTTTGAGAGTTGTGTTCTTATGCCTAATTGGTGAGCGAATACATGTGCATGCATTTCTCTTGCTTTCATTCCTTTATTTCATCATTATGGCCACTGTTTTGGCATGACTGAGGTCCGCCAATATTCGGTTTAAGTCCATTGAGCATTTTTGTTTACATGTTGTTTGCATGCTTACGTTGCCTTGCATTGTGTATGCATGCCATTAGCATTGATAGGTGTCTTATGTTGCCTTGCATTGTGTATGCATGCCATTAGCATTGATGGGTTTCTTATATTGCATTGCATTGTGTATGCATGTCATTAGCCTTGATAGGTTGCTCATGTTGCATTCTATTTGTGTATGCATGCATTACATTGTGTTTAGCATGCTTGAGTTGCATTGCACTTGTTTGGGTTGAGTGTTAATCCAAACACGAGAAACGAGGGACGTTTCATACTTGAAGTGATAAAGCGTGCCTCAATTCTCGGTCGCCGACCCTCTTGATCATGCATGATAGAGGTTAAGGCATTTATGTGTTATGTGTGCATTCATTTACATTGAAATGTGCAATCTTGCCTCTTTGGCCATCATGCATCGAGATGCGTGATTGGTGGCCCGAGGGTCGAGAACCGCACTCCCTTGAGATCATGAAATGATACGGAGGGTGGTTGTGCACACATATGTTGAAAATACGTTGCCATGCCCCTTCTTGTTCTCTGTTGCAGCAAACTGGAAGAGTGCAGCAAAAACTGGTCGGCAGACCAGTAAAAGTGGCTGGCCAACCACTTTATCTGGTCTGCAACAATGGTAAGTGGTTTACAAGTGGTTAGCAACACCAACAACTAGTCGGCCATGCTCCTTGAGGTTCCCATGATGGTGCAAAAGCTACCCTGAAATTTGTGCAGTGATCTGAAATCAATTGCAAACAGAGGCAAGTTGGGCCATCGTGATAGATTTCCGAACGAGGCGACCGAGCATGCATGCGCTTCTTGCTCCAAGGCCCATTCTATTTTCTTTACTTAGCTTCTTTACTTAAATGCATTCATTTTTGTACTTAAGTAGTTAATGTGCTTAACTATTCATTTGTGTTTGTAATAACTAGTTAGTTAATTTGTTAGTTAATTAGTTGGCTTGTAATAATTAGTTTAATTAGCTTAGATTAGCTAGTTAGCCTATTATTCGAACCCTCCGTCGAGAGGGCACAACTGTTGTAATAAGTGTGCATGTGTGCGATGCATGTCTTCTAACCTCCATTTCTTTCTCCCATTTATTTACCAGCTTTTGATGGTTAGTTTAGGGCATATTCGAATTGGCATCCTTATGCTTCGCATGCGTGCATCCATTCATCTGTATTGCATGCACCAGGCTCGGCACATCATACTAACTGCATTGTATTTCAATACATTTACTTGAATACGTGTTCAATAGCATGTTATCAAGTTGCATTCACATGACATTTTAGAATAGCCGAGCCTATCTTAGTTGCATTTTTGCATGTGTTGCATTAGCTATCTTAACACGAACTAGGATCATGTATGATTTCTAACTAGTTCTCTGTTTTGGCTTGGAGTACACTGTGAGTGTTTACGCTTTAGCATACTGCATGCATGTAAGTGTTGCCATGTTAGCATGCGTGCCATGAGGCTAACTGCTTAATTGCTATAACTGCTTGATTGCCTGTGGATGAAGGCTTCATTGCTTGAATTGGAACAATTCATCAAAATGTGTGTTTTAAGCCCCCTTGAGAGTGGCAAAATCATGTTTTCTAAGCCCACTCGAGGGTGGCAAATCCACGTCTTAGCCTACTTGCAAGTAGCACCTCTAAACCGTTTTCAAACAAACGAACATGAAATGTTTTGTTCCAACTTAGGCAATTTAGTCTATACTTGTATGCTATGCGCATCACATAGTAATTCTAGGTTAATAACCGGAATAAGAACACATGTGTTTTCAAAAACAACATATCATGTTAGTAAAGACCAATCCTTTGATCGGGCGAGCGGGGGTGCTCATTGCATGACCTTCCCCTCTCTTACCCAAGTTCCTGAGCCGAGGCAACTTTGGTGATGACGGACACATGGCCTTAGGCACGAGTCAGGGTTTCCTAAATTTCCCAAAAAGAAAACATTTAGGTGGCGACTCTGTATCTGGCAAAGCAGTCCATGTTTGGCACTTCTTTATTAAAATCGATTTTCCAAAATGATTTGCCAGATTTGGACTCTTTGGTGATTTATCGGTCTCACATTGCACTTTGTGAGAATAGATTCAGAACCGTGACACGAATCCAAACTGTAGTAGCTAAGAACAAACGATTCGTGCCCTCGCGTGTGGAGCCAGGAGTTCTCAGGCGGTCTACAAGTAGTAGTGCAGCCACAAGAACTTCTGATGTAAGCATGGTCACCACCGCCACGTCAAAAATAGCTACACCCTTCACCGGTATGTCCGAAACCAGCTCACAAACAACCAAATATCCACCCTGAGGGCAGAGGACTTTTACTCCACTATACATGTCTCTGTCCAAAGCCCTGGGGGTTCTAATTAGGAAAGGGCATTTGAAGCCCCTAGAGCCGCGGCCATTACCAGACAAACTTCCCTCTTTCCATAACCCGGCCAAATATTGCACCATTCACCAGTAATACGGTCACGACACCGACCAATGCTACAGACTGCGTCATGAGATCCAAATCTTATTGACAACAAGGTGATAGTACCTCCAGAAAAACCAAATGTTACTACCAACCCTCTCCCACCACATAACCAAGCTCCACCTGTCACGCCCTTAAACCCGCCCCTAAAAGTTTGGGCATGACCTATACGAAAACGGACATATACTCTAGTATTCCTAGTATACGGGGCTTAACAGAAGCACTAAAAATTAAAATAATATAACAAACTCCATTGAGCTACATCTAACATGCCAGGATCACATGCATCACGAATATTATACCATACAGTTACAAGCTAAAATTATACTTCATGCATCAGTTACATACATACATATACAGTCCCAACCCTATAAACAAAACATTAAAGTCATGTACATTCAACCCAAAGGAGTAATCAAATACAAGTCATCATCTTAGTAAGGCTTCACAAGAGTGCTCTCATCTAGTGTTCGAGCGGACACAGGTTGACAAAAAGGAAACGGACGTCCTAGGTTAGGGCTGACCTCCTAGTTGGTTACCTACAGAAACAGACATATCAAATGGGTGAGTCAAACTCAGTGAATAGTAATACATAACAAGATGATGCTTAACTTGAGCCGTAGTGAAAGAATACATATAGTCTCATGGCTTCCCAACATTTATTGATCCATAAATTGTGTCTAACATGCTTTGGAAAGAAATGAGGATAGAATTATGAACTAAATGCACTTTTCACATTTTCTTGAAAATGGGTCCCCGCTCGAGCGCCATTTTGGCTTTCGCCGAGCATAATAATTTAACAAAAATCTTTGGGAGGTCGAGATTTTACGCCGGCGAAATTCCTCGCCGAGCGGACATCGAAATCTCTAAAAAACTGCTGAGAGGTTAATTTCCACGCTCGAGCGGGACTTCCCCCGCTCGAGCAGACCATACAATTTCTGAAATTTTAATATTTCAATTAAAGTTCCAACCTGGTATCCAAAGCTTCAAACGTGTACTTTCGTATATTACTGCAGCATTTACATAACGAGTCTAAATCTGTACTTATTCATAATGGGCTTAGGTCGTATCTTTGAACATATTGGCTTGGACATAATGTTTTGGCTTAAAGCCCTTGTATAGTGTGGTACAAACTCTTATTCATGGTGGCACGAAGCCTATAAACATAGTGGCGCAAGGCCCTTGAATAAATTGGCATGGAGCCCTTGAAGAATGGCATTGAGCCCTTGTAAATTGGCATTGAGCCCTTGTAAATTGGCGTTAAGCCCTTGTAAATTCTTGTATGAACTCAAGAGGTGTCTCACACGGGTTCTAGCGGTGACTCACATTGTAGCACTTAGTCCCGTGTGGCACTTTGTTTCATATCGTAGTTACTTATACCGTATGGCCAAAGGCCCATAATCTTAAAGAATATAAACACTTCATCTTCTCCATTTCTATATATACATTAAATCATAAACATAATTACGAATCGTATGTAAATAAAGTGCCAATGACAATCATTAGCTATACATATAAAGCATATAATGGTACTACTACTCACTGTGCTGTTGAGATGACGTGCTACTTCCTCCCGGAGTGTGTCCTGTACACAAGTAAAACTTGCATATTAGTTCTTCTTTTCCTTGGTACAGTAGTTCCGATTCATTACGCTTCTAGTGAATTATAACTATCTTAAGCTCATCAAAACATCATCTAAACATAGCAGAGGGTCGAGCACACAAAAGAGAACAAATAATTTTTCTTCATCTCCGCTGAGCGCTGACTGGCCGACAGGTTCTGCCCATTTTGGCGTCAAGTTCACCAAGAAAAACCAATAATTCCAACACATTCTACATGCAAAACAAGGAGAAATTAATGCAATACACTGACTTAACCTTACTATACCATGACTTATCATCTCAACCACACAAAGTAAACATGATTAAAAGCTTAATCACTTTCTCAAACTACTTTTGTTCATAAAACCTAACATCTTGCATATATATATACTTTCATGGAATTGGCATAAAACTAAAGATTGAAGTATAATTTCCATATAACACCTAAATTAGGTGAGAAAACAACCTATTAATGAGCATAACTTGTTAATCACACCAAAAATACAACTCTCCCTTACAACCCTAGTAATTCCATATAAAATTGACAACCCTTCCTCACAATTGGAAGAAGAGTTTCTTACATGATCAACATGAAGCTTGTACAAGGTGAATTTACCATACCTTAAGTTCAAGATTTACACGCTTCACAAGGTTTCTTGACCCTCTTCTTGAAGACCTCCCTTAAGAGCCCTTTTCTTCCCTAATTTCCCTCTCTCACGAGACTTGTTCTTGAATTGAGTATAAGTTCATGTTCAAGCAATATATAATATGTGAATAAGGACAAAATCCAATCGTTTAATCATTCCGAAATTGAAATTTTGTAAACATGCTTAATATTACTTAAAAATTATGCTGATCATAGATATATAATCAATTTCAGATAATTAAACCTTTAAGGCTTCCAATTTCTAAGTCAAAGATTTTAAGTGTAACAGATACGTTTCTTGAGGGACAGATAGACTTCCTTAAACATGGATTTCACTTACATAACTTTAATTTTCCAGGGAATTTCACAGTAATCATTTAAATGCCCAAAAACAAGGACTGAAAATATATCAGAAAACATGTACGAGGGTCGGGTTATTACACCACCACCCAAGCATATCAACCTGATCGAAACCACAGCCATTCTGTATGACCCAAGCATATACATCACGCCCTCCCACCTACCCAAGCCTAAGGTGTTCATCCCGCACAACACAGACTTGTGCATGGTGGGCACATCCCTAAACCAGCCCGAGTCGGTGGTGGTGACTGTCGAAGATAGAACTGGGATGACTTTTGAGAAGAGTGGGAGTGTTGGTTCAGAACCCGAGATATCTAGGAGCTTTACTGAGAAAGCATACAACATGTGTCGTTATATTGTGTCAATAGATTAGGCAAAGCCAAGGGTAGAATTGCCAACTAGGGTAGAGATCCATGTGGTTCGGGAAGACGGGCCAAGTCATGGGCTAGATGACCTAGCAGAGTTGGAGGAAGACATTGCCAATCGACAGTTCTCTAACGAGTAGGATCCAAGTGATGTGAGCGTCAGTTGGTTCGACTTGAATGGAGCGATAGATGCTACAGGGTGACTCAGTAACGGGCCAGATGTTGTGGAGGAGTCCAAGCCGAAACAGGGGTAGTAATTGGAACATCTACAGTGGCCGGAATGGTCGAGAACAAGAAAGAATCGCCAAGGAGCACCAGTGCTAAGAATTTTGCTCAGGACTTGGGCAATTTGTGTACGGAAAACACTGAATAGAAGGCTGCATTGAAGTGGTTTGAGCAAGAGAGGATCGAGAACGATGAAAGGGCTAGAAAAGCCAAGGCACCTGAAGGCACAAAATGTATTGAGAATGCGAGAATAGCTACAGCGGAACCGGACAACTATCTGTCGGTTGCTGATGGGATGTAGTGGGAAGACGACGACTTACATCTTGCCCACACTGACGAAGACTGGGGGTAGAACCAACCAGATGACACCTGGTATGCCGAGGAGGTTGACCATATGACCAGGAGTGGGCGGTACTTTAAGCCCCCACACTTGGATCAGTCGGAGGAGTTCGGGAAGGACAGAGAAGCAGAAAAGTAGAAGAAAAGACAACAGGAAGAGGAGGCTGTACTGAAACAGCTAAAGAAGATTCAAGCAGACATCTCTATCTGGAGACTACTTATGGCCTCAAGGGTTCTGTAGACACCCCATTTTTGACCGACCTTAAGACTCAGACGTCACCGATTGAGCGCTTGGTGATGTTGCATATCGCGCTTGTTCGGAAGTTTCAGAGTCGCGGCCGTGCGCCCTGCCTCCGGACTTCCGAACCCTCTCCTGTGCCTTGTCTCGGTTTGCGAACCAGACTCGGTTTTCTCTGTTTTCTTTCCTGAGGGAGAGAGAGGTCTAGCAGACCGTCTGTCAATGGCCGTAGGCTACATTTCATGGTCGTAGGCCATTTTGCCCACTTCGGAGTCCGGTTCCTGGTTTTCGGAGCCGTTAGGCCGTGTGCCTCGGTTCGGGACCGCTCAACCATCTCTGTTTTCTCCGGTTTTTGGCATACATCTCTGTTTTATCCTTGTTAGGAACACTGGGGTCCGAGAACCCCACTTCGGTCCCAAGTACCACTCCCGGTGCTTGACGGCCCATTTCCGGGAACCCGAACCACGCGGTTTTGGTCCCCGAGCGCTCGTTTCGTGTTGTTGTCTGATCAATCTTGGCAGGAACCTCTGTTTTACCCTGCTAAGAAACACTGGGGTCCGAAAACCCCACTTCGGTCCCAAGTACCACTCCCGGTGGACGGCCCATTTCGAATCCGAACCACGCGGTTTTGGTCCCCGAGCCTCGTTCGCATTGTTGTTTATTCATTTTGGCATACATCTTTGATTCAGCATTTTGAGGAACAGGGTCCGAGAACCCCACTTAAATGGCCGAGTGTCACTTCCGGTGCTTCATGACCCATTTAAGGACCGAACCACGCGGTTTTGGTCCCCGAGCTCTCGTTTGCATTAGTTTGCTCGGTTTTGGCGGTACCTCTGTTTCATCCTTCTAAGGAACACTGGGCCTCGATATCCCATACGTGGCGACGTCGCTTCGGTGTCTGCGACTCTCTTTTTCCCGAACCGCGGTTACGGTCCCCGAGCTTCGTTTTGCATCGTTTTTCGTTCAATTTTGGCAAGTGCTTACATTTTATCATTACGAGGGACCTTTGGGGCCTCGATGCCCACTTGGGCGAACAAAATATCTCGATTTTGCCCTCAAAATATCTAGATATTTTGTCCTCAAAATATCTAGATATTTTGGCCTAGATATTTTCCATCTTCTTAGCCCTCTTTTGACCTCTCTCTTGTGCACAATGAAGGGCGAACCAGCTGGTTTGAGAGAAGAAAAAATGGCTTCAAGAGTTCCATAGCCAAAACCTTCATTTCCATAACCAAAAACCTTGAAACAACTCCAAGTCTTGTTTGATTTCTTCACCAACACCTAGCCTCACCACCACAAATTCGATTCCAGCAGCAAGGAAGTGAAATTCAGAGGTTGAAGCTACAAATCAAAGCCAAAAAGCAAAGAAAGACAAGTCTTCAAGGGTAAGTGTCTAAAACCAACTTTTAGGGCCTTTTCTTGATCTTTTCTACACTCTAATTGGTTGAGAATTGGGGCTCCGACCCTACTGCTTTTGTGCTCATTTTGAGCCCCTCTACAACATTGTAGAAGGGTCAACTCCATTTGGTATTTGTATATACTAGTTCCTTCAATATTCATCAAGATTGTCACATTTTTGCATGCTAAAATTGACCTATTTGTGTTTGTTTTTGGGGCTCCGACCCCTACTGGTTTTGTGCTTAAAATGAGTCCCTCTACAACATTGTAGCATAGCTCAACTTCATTTGGCCATTATATATACCATTTCATCAAGTGTGCCACTTTTTGTATGCAATTTTCGACCTATTTGTGTTTGTTTTAGGACTTCGACCCATACTGGTTTTAGTCTTATTTTGACCCCTTTACATGTTTCATGAAGAAGGTTTGGTCATTTGGTGTATAGATTACATGTCTCATGTTATACTCTCTTTGGCTCCATTTTGCCTTCCATTTCTAGCATGTTTGTCTTATGAATTAGAGGCTGCCATTTACTGCATATATGCTTATTTTTGGGCCCTCTTTCATGTTGTAGAAGAGAGTTTGTTCATTTGGTGTTTGTATATGCCATCTTCCTTTGTAATGCTCTTTTGGCCACTAATCTTGTATGATTTTGTTGCCATGACTATGTCTACATTTTGGCCATGTTTGCTACTGAAATGAGCCATTCTTGGGACTGCCTTGCTACTGTTTTTGCTGCCATGTATCAATTGTGCATGTTTAGTGTGGCCATAAGCCATTTGGTGCACATTATCGCATTTCGGATCATTTTTCGCTTTGGGTGCGCTTGTTGTGTTTTGGGGCTGTTTTCCCCTCATGTAGCTGCTGAAATTTCATTACCATGCTTGCATATCATTACCCACGTTACTTTGTGCCTTAATGCATTGCCTCGGTTTTGCGTGCCGTGGTACGCATTTGAGGCTGCCGTTTATCCAAGCGGCCTCCTATGTGAGTGGTGAGGCTCTCCCATGTTGGTGTAAGCCCATCGTTGCATTTCGTATGCCATTTGTATCATTTTTGCATTGCCTCGGTTTTGCGTGCCAGCGGCACGCATTTCGAGGCACCGTTCTCCGACGGCCTCCTATGTGAGTGAGGCTCTCCCATGTTGGTGTAAGCCCATCGTTGCATTTCAGTATGCCATTTGTATCATTTTTGCATTGCCTCGGTTTGCGTGCGCATTTCGAGGCATTGCTTTTATCCGGCCTCCTATGTGAGTGGTGAGGCTCTCCCATGTTGGTGTAAGCCCATCGTTGCATTTAGATGCCATTTGTATCATTTTTGCATTGCCTCGGTTTGCGTGCCAATTCGAGGCACGCATTCAGAAACTCTTCTCCGGCGGCCTCCTATGTGAGTGGTGAGGCTCTCCCATGTTGGTGTAAGCCCATCGTTGCATTTCGTATGCCATTTGTATCATTTTTGCATTGCCTCGGTTTGCGTGCCAGCTGCGCATTTTGAGGCTGCCGTTTCTCCGGCGGCCTCCTATGTGAGTGGTGAGGCTCTCCCATGTTGGTGTAAGCCCATCGTTGCATTTCGTATGCCATTTGTATCATTTTGCATTGCCTCGGTTTTGCGTGCTGGTACGCATTTCGAGGCACTTCCGTTTTATCCGACGGCCTCCTATGTGAGTGAGTGAGGCTCTCCCATGTTGGTGTAAGCCCATCGTTGCATTTCGTTTGCCATTTGTATCATTTTGCATTGCCTCGGTTTGCGTGCCACAGTACGCATTTCGAGGCACTGCCGTTTTCTCCCGGCCTCCTATGTGAGTGAGCCGAGGCTCTCCCATGTTGGTGTAAGCCCATCGTTGCATTTCGTATGCCATTTGTATCATTTTTGCATTGCCTCGGTTTTGCGTGCTGGTACGTATTTCGAGGCACTTCGTTCTCCGACGGCCTCCTATGTGAGTGGTGAGGCTCTCCCATGTTGGTGTAAGCCCATCGTTGCATTTAAGTATGCCATTTGTATCATTTTTGCATTGCCTCGGTTTGCGTGCCTGGCACGCATTTCGAGGCACTGCCGTTCTCCGACGGCCTCCTATGTGAGTGGTGAGGCTCTCCCATGTTGGTGTAAGCCCATCGTTGCATTTCGTATGCCATTTGTATCATTTTGCATTGCCTCGGTTTTGCGTGCCAGCAGTACGCATTTGAGTAACTTCGTCACGACCTTCCTATGTGAGTGGTGAGGCTCTCCCATGTTGGTGTAAGCACATCGTTGCATTTCGTATGCCATTTGTATCATTTTTGCATTGCCTCGGTTTTGCGTGCCTGGCACGCATTTCGAGGCACTTCGTTATCCGACGGCCTCCTATGTGAGTGGTGAGGCTCTCCCATGTTGGTGTAAGCCCATCGTTGCATTTTATGCCATTTGTATCATTTTTGCATTGCCTCGGTTTTGCGTGCCAGGTCGCATTTCGAGGCACTTCGTTTATCCGACGGCCTCCTATGTGAGTGGTGAGGCTCTCCCATGTTGGTGTAAGCCCATCGTTGCATTTCGTATGCCATTTGTATCATTTTTGCATTGCCTCGGTTTTGCGTGCTGGTGCGCATTTCGAGGCACTTCGTTTATCCCGGCCTCCTATGTGAGTGAGTGAGGCTCTCCCATGTTGGTGTAAGCCCATCGTTGCATTTCGTATGCCATTTGTATCATTTTTGCATTGCCTCGGTTTTGCGTGCCGAACGATTTGTTTTGCTTTGGTTTTATCCGGCGGCCTCGAGCCTGTGCTGTGAGAGGCTCTCATGTTGGTGTAAGCCCATCGTTGCATTCGTATGCCATTTGTATCATTTTGCATTGCCTCGGTTTTGCGTGCCCGTACGCATTTCGAGGCACTGCCGTTATCCAGCGGCATCTTATGTGAGTCTTGTTGAGGTCCTCTCATGTTAGTGTAAGCCCAATCTGCATTTTCCATGTCATTGGCATTGCGTATGCCTCCGCCTCGGTTTTGCGTGTCCGTGTGCACGCATTTCGAGGCAATCTATTTATCCGATTTGCATCTCATTCATCATCGCCTCGGTTTTGCGTGCGTGTGCACATTTGAGGCAATCTATTTTATCCGATTTGCATTTCACATCGCCGCCTCGGTTTGCGTGCCGTGTGCCGCATTTCGGCCGGTTATCCGATTTGCATTCTATCATCGCCTCGGTTTGCGTGCCTATGGCGCGCATTTGGCTGCCGATTTATCAATTTTGCGCGATATCATCGCCTCGGTTTTGCGTGCACTGTATGCGCGCATTTGAACGCCGGTTATCGATTTTACATCACATATCATCGCCGCCTCGGTTTGCGTGTCGCGAGCACGCATTTTGGCGCTTTATTACCGATTTGCATTTCATCATTGACTCGGTTTTGCGTGCGGTGGGCACGCATTTCGAGGCACCTCATTTTATCATTCGGCATCCGTGTGAGTGTGGTGGGGCCCTCTCATATTGGTGTAAGTCCATCGTTGCATTTCATGCCTTTATGTCATCGCCTCGGTTTTGCGTGCGATGGGCACGCATTTCGGCATCTCATTACATCGGCATTGTGCATACTAGGTTGTATCTTAGTTGCATTTCATGCATCTCATGCATATTGCATCGTGTTCGATAGGAGTTAGTCTGCACGGGAAACGAGGCACGTTTCGTACTCTGAGTGACGGAACGGGTCTCAATCCCCAAGTCACCGACACTCCGGATTACCCATGATGGAGTTAGGTTTTGCTGTAGCATTCATCTGCATTCATCCCATATTGAGTTGTACAATTCGATTCCTCGGCCATCATGCATCGGTATGCGTGATTGGTGGCGCGAGGATCGAGACATGCATACATTTGTGAAATACACTGCTGTGCCCTTTTCACCGCTCTCTGCAAAATTGAGTTAGCAACTTTAGGAGCATGGCAGCGTTTCAGGTAAATTGCAAGCGAGGCTAATTGGGGCATCGGTGGATTTCTGCCAGTGACGGCTACAACATACATCATCCTTGACGGCGGGTCCACGGCTTGCATGCCACTTCTGACTTTCATAGTTAATTTGTTTAATTAATTAGAAATTTGTAATATTTTGGACTGTAATATTTGGGGAATGTATTATTCTTTTATTCGGACCCTCTGTGAGGCATAAATGTAATAAGGGTGTGAGTGTGATGTATGTCTTCCAACCCCATTTCTTTCTCCCTTTTATTTACGCTTTGAATGGTTAGATATAGGGCATACTTCAATTAGCATATAGTATGACATGTTTGCATCATTCATCTGTTTTGCACTTGCAGACTCGGCGCATCATACAAAGCGCATTGTATTTTCAATTCCAAATTGAATCGTGTTAGTTGTAGCATTTCATATGCCATATTTAGAATAGCCGAGCTCGCTATAGTTTGCATTCTTGCATGTGTTGCATTAGGCATTTCAGATACCTAGGATCATGCATGATTTCTAATCATTTTCTGTTTTGGCTTGGAGTACTCGGTGAGTTTTATGCTTTAGCATCCTTGCATGCGTGTGAGTGTTGCCATGATAGCATGCTTACCATGAGGCTAAATGCTTATGTGATATAAGCGCCTTGAATGCTGTGGGTGGAGGTTGAGTTATCTGAATTGGAGCAATTCATCAATTGTTTGTTAAGCCCACTAGATTGTGGCAAAATCGTATTTTAAGCCTACTGCGGGTAGCAAACCATCTTTCACAAACAAACATGAGATGTTTAGTTCCAATTCAGACGGCCCGTCTATACTTGTTTCTTTGCGAGCATCACATAGTAACCTAGGCTAATAACCTAATAAGAGCATACAATGTTTTCAAAATCGAGATATCATGGTTAGTAGAGGCCGGTCTTTGGACCGGCGAGAATGCTCACGATGTGACCTTCCCTAATCGTACCCAAGTTCGAGCCAACTTTGGTGATGACGGACGTGGCCTTTTGGCACCGAGTCGGGGTTTCCTAAATTTCCCATTTTAAAATATTTAGGTGGCGACTCATTATCTGGCAAGCAGTCCATGTTTGGTACTTCTTTCAAAAATCTGTTTTCTCAAAGCGATTTGCGGTTGGACTCTTTGGTTCGAGATTTGGAACCGCACAACGAAATCGAGTCCAGTATGTGCGAGGCTCCGTGGCGTTATTCTGAGTTCACAAGCGTCCCTTTCGACCATGGACAGGGCCAAGCTTTCAATTGATACAACTCCTGAGCAGTTAGTAGGGCTGGTTTTCCTAGGAGGAGCTTCCCCGACCTTGACCTTCACCGACAAAGAACTACCGCCTGAGTGCTCTGATCATAACAAGCCGCTCTATGTCTCTGTGGAGTGTAGAGAGAAATGGATATTGGTGGTCCTGGTGGACACAGGATCTGCAATCAATGTATGTCTGTCGCTGACGGCATATGCTATCGGGTTGAAGCCCGCGGATTTTGTGCCTACAGCCCAGGTGATACGGGCCTACGATAATACCAGCCAGGAGGTAATGGGGATCGTACGAATTAAGACTCTGGTTGGCCCGAGGCAGCAGGACGTCGAGTTTCATGTCTTAGATGTGACAGCCACCTTCAATCTACTTCTCTGGCGGCCGTGGCTGCACCAGGTGAAAGTCGTCCCTTCCACCTTACACCAGATGTTGAAGCACCCCCACGGGAAGGGGGTGGCAATTGTTTTTGGAAATTCTTCGCTACATCCACCGCCAGAGGTTTCTACACCAGTTCTGGAGATTGAGCATGGCGCAGAAGATGTATTTTTCTCAGGATTCACCATGGCTGAAGCCCAGGTAGTACAGGATTTGGTGGAAGTTGATGAGGGATTGTATGTCAGTGCACAGTCTGTTTACCTTATGAACAAGCTTTAATACATGCCCGGGATAGGATTAGGGCGAAGCGGTCGGAAGGGCATTGCTGCATTGGCCGAAGTGCCACATAACCCATATACCATTGGCTTAGGTTAGCTGCCTACCAAAGAGGATTGGGCGAGGAAAGGGAGAGAAATGGTCGGAAGAGCCAGAGCTAAACAAGCCAGAAAACATTATGAGTTGATGTACAAACCAATCCGGGGAACCCTGAACAGATGCTTTGTTCGGGAGGGGGAAGATTTCCCATTCTGCGGCTTTCCGGAGCTGTGGCTAAATGCAGAGAGGCAGCACTTGCCGGGATTTGAGATCTTCTTTGACTTGCAATTATCAGAGGATGAAGTTGCCGAAGCGCACAGACCCTGGCGAGGTGGCGATTGCAGGAGAAAGATTCCAAAACCTGAAGTTGAGATGGGGGTAGCACTGGCTTGTCTCCTCTCAGATCCTCAGATCGTACCGGAGTGCTTAAGGGATAACTTCTCAGTTTCCATGATCGGGAATGAAGCGGCTGTGGGCCTATCTTCTGGCATTCTCGATGCATCCATCGCACCCACCCTCGTCTGGCAATACGAGGAGGGCTTTTTATCTAGCAGTTCTGGGTCAGGTAGTGAACCTAAATCTGATTCCACAGAGTTTGTCGAGTCGGAATCAGATTTCGGTTCATCCAAGTCGGAGTTCGGTATTCCTGGGGGTGATAACCCGAATGCCACTATCCTGTCTAGGTCGTCATTTTCATTTTCCTTTGAGTCTATTGTAATCGAAGAATCAAACAATCTAGAAGTTGCTAATGAGAATGGTGCTACTATAGCTTTTGAGTACTTTTCTATGCCTTTAGTTTATTGCATTAATCAGGACTTTGAAAATTTTGATGAAAACGACGAGGAAGAAATTCCTCTGGTTTTGCAATGTTTGATTGATCAAGAGCAGGAGAGGTTTGTAAAACCTTTGGTTGATGAAATCAGTTCAATTAACGTTGGTACTGAGAAGGATCTGCGGCTGGTCCAGATCGGGTCCACGTTGTCTTCTGAGGAACGCGAGCGCTTAGTAGCTTTATTAAAATATTTCAAAGATGTTTTTGTGTGGTCCTACGAAGACATGCCTGGAATGGATCCTGAGATTGTACAACACTAGATCCCTCTTGACCCAGAGGCCCCACCTATTAAGCAAAAGCTCTGAAGGATCCGCCCGGACTGGGCTCTGAAAATCAAAGAAGAGGTCACCAAGAAGATTGATGCAGGGTTCCTGTTAGTGTCTGAATACCCAACTTGGTTGGGCAATATAGTTCCGGTGCCGAAGAAGGATGACAGAATTCGGGTATGTGTGGACTTCAGAGATCTGAAGAAAGCCAGTCCGAAGAACGACTTTCCTCTACCGCATATCGACAAATTAGTTTACCTTACTGCGGGGCATGCGTTGCTCTCATTCATGGATGGGTTTTCAGGCTATAACTAGATTTTGATGGCACCAGAAAACAGGGAGAATGCTGCTTTCACTACCCCGTGGGGGACTTAATGTTATAGGGTGATATCGTTCGGTTTGAAGAATGCTAGGGCTACGTATCAACGGGTTGCGACTACGATCTTGCATGATATGATCCACAAAGAGGTTGAGGTGTACGTAGACGACATGATTGTCAAGTCCAAAGAAAGAGAGCGCCACTACACCGCCTTGCAGAAATTTTTCCAACGGATCAGAGAATACCGGTTGCAGCTAAATCCTCATAAATGTACTTTCAGTGTTACAGCAGGGAAAATGCTGGGGTTCTTGATCACACAAAGGGGTAATGAGGTTGATCCTTCCAAAATCAAGGCCATCTTAAAAATGCCACCACCGAGGACTGAAAAGGAGATGCGAGGCTTTCTGGGTAAAGTACAATTCATAAGACAGCTTATTGCAAAATTAACCTTGACTTGTGAACCACTGTTTGGTCTCCTAAAGAAAGGAAAGAAATTCCAATAGGATGACCGACGCCAAGTAGCTTTCGAGCAGATCAAGTAATATTTACAGAACCCACCTCTGTTGTCATTACCTGAGCCGGGGAAACCATTGATTCTGTACCTATCAGTGACCGAAACGACAATGGGCTACATGCTTGCGCAGGAGTCTGAGGATAAAGTGGAGAAAGCTATCTACTACCTGAGCAAGAAAATGTTGGACTACGAGGCCCGCTACACTCCGCTAGAGAAGGCTTGTCTGGCCTTGGTATCGGCTACCAGGAAGTTGAGGCACTACTTGTTAGCTCACTCTGTAATACTGGTTTCAAGATTAGATCCCATCAAATATCTCTTCAAGAAACTAGCACTTATAGGTAGGCTAGCCCGTTGGTTGCTTCTGCTTTTCGAATTTGATCTGAAGCACATGACGCGTAAGTCTGTGAAAGGAAGAGCGGTAGCAGAGTTCCTAGCCGATCACCCAGTGGGGGGAGATGAAGCAGTAAAGTATCTGTTCCCAAACGAGGCCATTCTGCATGTTGAAGAAAAAACTTGGACTATGTACTTTGATGGAGCGTCAAACCAGTACGGGTACAGGATAGGGGTGTTGCTGATAGCACCCGGCAATTCCCATATACCTTTAGCATTCAAACTCTGGTTCAAAGTATCGAACAATGAGGCAGAATATAAGGCATGCATTGCTGGATTAGAAGCCGCCCTAGAACTAGGGGCAAAATGGTTGAATGTCATCGGGGACTCGAACCTTGTTGTATCTCAAGCTAAAGGAGATTGGAAAGTTAAAGAAGAAAATATGAAGATCTATCATCAGACCTTGGACGTTTTAATTCCTCGGTTTGAAAAACTGCACTTCGCCCATCTGTTAAGAGAGAACAACAAGTTCGCTAATTCATTAGCAACTCCATCTTCTATAATAGACATCCCTTTTGGAGTACGGATGCATCCAATCATCATTTAACAGAAGTTCGTGCTGGCCTATGAGCTGATTGCTGCCATAGATGAAGCGCAAGATCAAAACCCTTGGTACTTTGACGTCTGGAACTTATTGGAAAAGGAAGCTTATCCACCTGGGGCAAATGCCAAAGATAAGAGGGCAATTCGAAGAATGGCTACTCAGTTCATCATCTGCAAGGGTAAATTATACAAGCGAGGTCATCTGGGGATGCACAAACTGTGTATCGATGCTGAAGAATCCAAGTCCCTGATTGAGGCCATCCATGGAGGAGAATGCGGAGCGCACATGAATGACGTAATGCTAACCCGAAAAATCCTCAGACAGGGTTATTATTGGTCAACCATGGAGGAGGATTGTATTAGTTTTGTTTGGCGATGCCACAAGTGTCAGATCTACCCAAATCGGATGAACATTCCACCGTCGAAGCTGTACAACATGACTTAGCCATGGCCGTTTTTAGTTTGGGGGATTGATGTGATAGAAGTGGTCACCCCGAAAGGGTCGAACGGACATAAGTACATTCTGGTAGCGATAGATTACTTCACGAAGTGGGTTGAGGCCCAATCTTACTCGGTGTTGAAGGCATCGCATGTTGCGAAGTTCATCAGAAATAACATCATCTGTCGCTACGGGGTCCCAAATGAGATTATTTCGGATAATGGTTCCCACTTCAAGAAGGAGGTGATAGACTTGTTGGAGAAATACAACGTGGCTTTTCATAAGTCATCCACATACAGGCCACAGACCAACGGAGCAGTTGAGGCCGCCAACAAGAACATCAAACACATTCTGCAGAAGATGGTGGAAACCTATAGGGACTGGCCAGATAAGCTGCCATTTGCTCTTTCGGGCTATCGGACTTCAATTCGAACTTCTACTGGGACAACTCCATATTCCTTGGTCTATGGGATGGAGGCTGTTCTTCCTATTGAAGTTGAGGTTCTGTCGTTGCAAGTAATGGCCGAGTGCTAGATAGCTGAGGCAGATTGGCAGCAAAACAGATTCGAAGAACTCATGTTGTTTGATGAAAGAAGCCTGAAAGCACTATATCACGTCCAAGCGTATCAACGAAGAATTGCTAGGGCTTTCAACAAGAAGGTTAAGTCCAGGAATTTGAAGGAAGGGGATTTGGTGCTCAAAGACAATCGAGCTCCCATCCACAACCCTAGCGGCAAGTTCAGACCTAATTGGACTGGCATTTACATCATCAAGTCAATCTGGTCGGGTGGAGCTGTCATTCTAATGGATTTAGATGGCCTTGAATTCTCCCAGTCGATCAACATGGACAAGTTGAAGAAATACTATCCCTAAGAGGCTCGCTAGGCCGAAAGCTCGAAAGGGCAACCTAGGCAAAAGTTAGAGCGTAAAAGGAAAGTGTTAATACACGAGTGAACCTGAACCAAACTACGTAAGGCTTGATTCCTATCTTTGGGATACGTAGGCAACTTCATTCTGAAGTCCAGCTGTAGACGTCCCCGAACGCATCCCGGGGGAAGGGAGTGCGAATCCCCCCCCATTCTGGTTCGATATTGGGTCATTGCAGTTCGAAGGACTCAAATGTCACGATTCTCAATCTTGAACCGAAGAGTCCAAATCCGGCAAATCGTTTTGAAAACAGATTTTTTGAAAGAAGTGCCAAACATGGACTACTTCGCCGAATCTGAGTCGCCACCTAAATATTTTAAAATGGGAAATTTAGGAAACCACGACTCGGCGCCAAAGGCCACGTGTCCGTCATCACCAAAGTTGCCTCGGCTCGGGAACTTGGATACGATTGGGGAAAGGTCGCCGTGAGCACCCCGCTTCGCCCGATGAAGACCGCCTCTACTAACCATGATAAGCGATTTTGAAAACATTGTGAATTCTTATTAGGTTATTAGCCTATGTTACTATGTGATCGCCAGATACAAGTATAAATGAATCGCGAATTGGAACAAAACATTTCATGTTTGTTTGTTTGAAAATGGTTTGATGGTGCTACCCGCAGATAGGCTAAGACGCGGATTTGCCACCCTCGGGTGGGCTTTTAAGAAAATATGATTTTGCCACTATCTAGTGGGCTTAAAAACAAGCATTTGATGAATTGTCCAATCCAAGTAACTCAACCTCCACCCACAGGCATTCAAGGCAGTTATATCACATAAGCATTTAGCCTCATGGTAAGCATGCTATCATGGCAACACTCACACGCATGCAAGGATGCTAAAGCATAAAACTCACCGAGTACTCCAAGCCAAAATAGAAGCTATGTTAGAAATCATGCATGGTCCTAAGTATACAGCAATGCCTAATGCCACACATGCAAAAATGCAACTATAGCAGGCTCGGCTGTCCTAAACATGGCATGTGAAATGCCACAGTTATCAAGTATTCAATTTGGAATTGAAATACAAATGCAGTTTGTATGATGCAGAGCAGTGCGTGCAAAAGCAGATGAATGATGCAAACATCTTTGTCATCTTGTATGCTAATTGAAATATGCCCTATATCTAACCATAAATGGCGATAAATAAAAGGGAAGAAAAGGCGTGGGGTTGGAAGACATACATCACACTCACCCACACTTATTACAATTATGCCCTCACAGAGGGTCCAAATAAATATCTGATCCGAATGAATGAATATCTGAGAATAATACGATCCAAATAATACAAATTTCCAATTAATTAACAAATTAACTAAGAAAAATTTAATCGGCATGCAAGCCGAGGGCCTTGATTATGAATGTTGGATGTTTGAAATTTGCTGTGTGGGAATCCATTGGGATGCCCCAATTAGCCTCTGTTTGTGATGTTTCTCGAAATACGTGCCAGACTCCGGAAAGTTGTTGATTTCTCATTTTGCTGCAACAGAGAGCAGGAGAGGGGCATAGCAATGTATTTCACAAATATATGCATGCCTCGATCCTCGTGCCACCAATCACGCATATCGATGCATGATGGCCGAGGAGTCGGATTGCACAACTCAATATAGGATGAATGCATATGAATGCTACAACAAAAACCTAACTCCATCATGGGTGATCCGGAGTGTCGGTGACTTGGGAATTGAGACCCGTCACGTCACTCGGAGTACGGAACGTGCCTCGTTTCCCGTGCCCGGGCTAACTCCTATCCCGAACACGATGCGATATGCATGATATGCATGAATGCAAACAAAATACAATCCTAGCATGCACAATGCTATGAAAATGAGATGCCTAGAAATGCGTGCACGCGGGCACACAAACCGAGGCGATGAGCCTAAGGCATAAAGTGGCATACGCAATGCAATTGGACTTACACTAACATGAGAGAGCCTCAGCCACACTCACATAAGAGGCCGTCGGATAAAAGTGAAATGCCTCGAAATGCGTGCACACGGGCACACAAACTGAGGCAATGGCATAAAGGCATGAAATATGATATATAATGAGACTAAAATGAGATGTCTCGAAATGCGTGCCCACGGGCACGCAAACCGAGAAAGTGGCATACGGAATGCGATGAGTCTAAAATGAGATATCCGATGCAAAATGGACTTGCGCGAACATGAGTAGGCCTCAGCCACACTCACACAGGAGGCCATCGGATGAAACTGAGGTCCCTCGAAATGCGTGCGCACGGGCACGCAAACCGATGCAATGGCATACGGAATGCAATAAGACTAAAATGGTATACGGGATACAAAATGGACTTATACTAACATGGGTGAGCCTCAGCCACACCTATGTAAGAAGCCGATGGATGAAAATGAAGTGCCTCGAAATGCGTGCCTGCGGGCACGCAAACCGAGGCAATGGCCCTAAGGCATGAAATGGCATGCAAATGCAATGATGGACTTATACCAACATGAGAGGGCCTCAGCCACACTCACATAGGACGCCGGAGGACAAAAAATGAGATGCCTCGAAATGCGTGCCCGTGGGCATGCAAACCGAGGCAATGGCCCTAAGGCATGAAACAGCATACGAAATGAGACGTGGCATATGGCATTAGGAAAATGAAAATTTCAGCAGCCAAAATGATGCAAAAACAGCCCCCGAATTATAGCAAAATTACACCCGTTGCCCGAAATGCTATGCTGAGTACCCGAAATGACTTGGAGCCATGCCGAACATGCATAATATGGACATGAAGTGTAAAGAAAGATGCTAGGAAGTCCCTAAACTAGCATTTTTCCAGTACAAAGTATGGCCAAACAACAATCACAAGTATGGCAAAAATAGCATGCAAAAATGGTGGAAAAGAGGGGAACAATGAAGCAGATGGTATATGAAATGCTCAAACTGAAAAATACAGTTCTACAAAATTGAAGAGGGACAAAAAATATGAACATCTACAACAACCCCCAAAACAATATGTAGATATGCTCAACATAGCATGCAAAATGTGAGCCAAAAGAGGGTTATAAAGAGAGGTATACCAAACATTCACCAAAAAGTCTAAGACCCTTAACAAAACATGAAGAGAAGGCCAAAATATGGATATTTTCAGTACTGATGATGGCCGAAAACAGAAGCTAGATAGGTCTAAAAAGCATGCAAAAATGGGGGCCAAAGAGAGATATAAAGACAAGCACAACATGGAGACCCCCAAAAAAGTTTTTCCATTCTACAATATTGTAGAGGGACACAAAATAAGCTTACTCACAGTTCATGACATGCTCCAAAACAGACTACATGTAGATCAAACAAATCATGCAAACTTACGGTAAATATGAGGAATTATGAAGCAAGTGCATGATGGAGAGGCCAAACAGGGTTGAGTCCTTCATCAATATTTAAGAGGGGCTCAAAAAAGGCCCACTCACAGTTTAAATTATGCTCGAAAACAGATCACTCATAGGCTAGAAAAAGCATGCAAAAATAAGGACAAAACATGGATTTAAAGCAAGTGGCATATGGAGCATGAAAACAAGGTTGATCCCTTCTTCAATGTTGAATAGGGGCTCAAAATAAGCACAATATCAGTTCATGAGATGCTCCAAATCAGATCACACATAGGCCAAATGTTCAATGCAAAATAATGGCATATAAGAGGATATTGAAACAAGTGTAAGATGGAGGGCTCAAACAGGGTTGGGCCCTTGAACAAACATGAAGAATAGCTCAAAATAGACCTAGTTTCAGTTAAGGTTGGAGCCCAAAACAGTAAGAAAGTAGGCTTAATAAATAAGGCAAGAAAGTGCTACAAAAGAGGGAATTTGAGACTTACCCTTGAAGACTACACTTTGGTTGCTTCTTGGCTTGAGTTTGTTGCTTCTTAGCCTCTGAAAAACCTTCCCTTGCTGCTGGAATGGAAGTGGTGAAGGTAGTGCTTGAAGATGATGAAGAAATGGCACCAAACTTAGGGATTCTGGAGGTTTTTGGAGAGGGAGATGTAAGCTAATGCAAGGAGATGTAAACTTAGGAGAGTTTTTCTAACCCTAATCAAGGAGCTGGCCAGCCACTTATAAAGGCTAAAAAGGGGGTGTAAAAGAGGAGGGAAATGCACCCAAGCTTTCCCTCCCAAAATATCCCCCAGATGCAAAGATATTTTGGAGAAACAGCTATACAGCTATAAACTGTGCACTGAGGGGAGTATGGCCGGCCATGTGCTTTTACTGGAGGTGGCCGGCCGGCCACCCCCCATGGCCGGCCGGCCAAGGGCAAAAATGGAAGTTTGGAATTGCTAGTCGAGCTCTACATATTGGTGTCCTCCCATGTCTCCTCTTCAAGGCCCTGTGGTTGAAAATTGGCAACTCTAAACCAGGAGAAACAACAATCCACTTCTAGGAGAGGCTCAAAAATGAAAAGAGGAATTACTGTCCGGCCATGTGTTTTTAGGGTCCTCCCATGTGTGTACAACACAAATATGTGGTTTTGGCTCGAAGAAAATGGCCCTAGGGTGTTCAACATTAGCAGGAAGTGAGAAAAGCAGGCCGGGGCGCCAGAGGAGAATAACTGGTTCTTTGAGACAATTGCTGTCCTCCACCCTCCAGTGACCTTCCTTATGATAAAAGCAGTACTGCCAAAAATGAAACAAAACCGATGCAAAAGCAAGCTCGGGGCGAGAACACGCAGTTCGGGTCCCAAAACCGATTAAGCACGAAGTGGTGTTTTATTAAGCCAGTGTCCTTGAAAGGGAGTAAATGAGATGTATGCCGAACGGAGAAATCGGAGATGGTTGGGTGGTCCCGAACCGAGGCACGGCTTGACAGCGGCTCAAAACCGAACCGGCTCCGAAATGGGCAAAATGGCCTACGGCCACAAAATATAGCCCACGGCCACTGAGAGATGGTCTACGGGACCTCTCCCCCCCTCAAGAAAGAAAACAGAGAAAATCGAGTCTGGTTCGCAAACCGAGACAAGGCACACAAGAGAGTTCGGGAGTCCGGAGGCAGGGCGCACGGCCGCGACTCTGAGACTTCTGAACGAGCACAGTATGCAACATCACCGAGCGCTCAACCGGTGACGTCTGAGTCTTAAGGTCGGTCAAAAATGGGGTGTCTACACCAGCCATAAACACTTCCAAATCAACTTTGTCCATGAGATCATGTTGGTCATCTTTGTCTACTCCGCATTCAAGAGCTCGGTTGTGATCTCCAGTGTAGTGCTGTTCAGACTAGGGGCAACTTTCCAGCTGTTTGGATCTGGGGTTGTACATCTTAGTGATAGATCTCAGGCGTGTCCAGTTGTGATCCATATCAAAAATGGTTTTGAAAAGTTTTAATAAAAGTTGATTTTGTTCAAATTAATCTTTTACAACTTAGACCTTTTTTGGACCAAACGGAAAATTTCCAGTACCCACAACCTTCAATTTCATTGATTTCAGTACAGAGTTCTCCTACTCTTGAATACAAATTGAAGTTGCCTTTTATTACATTCATAAAGAAAACTTGAAAGTACTGATAAAGAAAATAAACTCAGCGCATAGTTAGGTGTTCCTGCGCCCCCTCCCAGAGCTTGTGGAAGCCTCTGATGCCAAAGTAGGCCTAACCTACGCCTCCTCATTGAGCCAAGCTATGCACTCATCAGAGAGGGTACAACTAAAAGAGGGAGCAGGGGCCAGAAGCTCTCTTGTCCTCCATGCTGTGGCGTACCGAGCTAGCTGTGCGCCTCAGACTAGAATTGTAGTAAGGTACTCTATCCCCTCTTCCGGGCAAGTCTGATGATGCCCAAATTGGCGCCAGAATCAAAACAGGAAGTAAAAGACACAGTGTGTCAGGCCAATTAGCTAAATGCCCCGCTGGTGCGACTTGTTGTAGCTCATCACTGGCAGATTAAGCCAGGGGCAGCACCATGCAATATTGACAGAAAATAGGTTGTACAGCCATTCGCACCACCATCCCTCATCTGGGGCATCAACTAGTCGTTGCCGGAAGAAATTGCCGCGTGTTGAATATGCTGGGCATGAGTCCACCACTTTCAACTTATCCATCAACCATATATTGGGAGGGATGAAAAACAAGAGAGATTAAAGAATAGAGAGGTGTATGTGGAGAGAAAAGAGAGAAAAGGGTTTTGAAAGAAAAATAGAGCCTGAGGGCCGAGTGATATGAGGAATATATGTGAGATAGGGTGGGAAACATTACTTGTAGCAGTAGTGGACTCCCCACGAATCTAGTTGTCTCCCGGCAATGGAAGGCATCTAAACCCATTAGTGTCTCAGCTAATGTCATGGCAATGCAGCTCTTGCCCTCTTTTAAGCCCTGGGCAACCTCAATCAAACGGACGTTAGATGCTCCAAAACCTAGGGCAAGCAAGAGATGAGGGCAACCTCAATCAAACGGGCATTAGATGCTCCAAAACCTGGGGCAAGCAAGAGATGAGACAACATACACAAGCAAAGCGCATGTCACCGAAAACTCTACCAGTGATGATCGCCGCGGTCACCGGTATCAAAAAACTGATGAATCAAGCTGGGGATGTCCAATTCTCCGCCACGAATCAAAGACCGAGCGTCATGCAAAGTGAACCCACACATCTTTCCTAAGGCTTGGATGTGGCCGAAGTGGAATTGGGGCAAGATCTCTTCATCGCGCTGAGATTCCATCAAAGCTTGGAAATCTTCGAAAGTGGGACATATCTCTTGTCCGCCAAAGCTAAAAACATGAGTTACCAGATGCAAACACCTGGCCGCAGCATGGAGGAATGGAAAACACAGCGGGGTGCAGCTCAGCGTGAATAGTGCATTTATTTCGAAACCCCAAAAATTCAACTTTTTCAAGCCATCTAAGCTTGCAATCCAATTTGTGAGGTTTTGGACAAGAAATGCTTCCATTTGGGGCAAAAACTTAGTTAGAATAAGAGAACCACGAAGCTTGAACCTTTATAGAGGATAAGGAGTGAGTGGAGGACAAGTGGCAAAAATCTGGTGATTTCGAACCACACAAGCCGACCGGCCAGTTAAAGTGGCTGACACTTTTTTTAAGTGGCCTGCAGCCACTGTAGGTGGCCGACAGCCACTCCGTCTCTCCAGCAACTAGCCTCTGGTCCTCTTGAAGTGGTTGAAGGATCGCAATTTGTGTCTTGTTCTGTTTCAGATGTGTTCTGTTGTTTGGTTTTACTCATTTTGTTGAATTTGCTTCATTATCGAGTTGTTTAGTTTTGTTTATCGAGTTGTCTCTCTTTGATTATTGAGTTGTTGCAATTTTTTTATCGAGTTGTTGCTCTTTACTTATCAAGTTGTTGTAATTCGTTTATCGAATTGTTCTTTAAGTTGTGTTATTTTGTTTGTTGTGTTGATTCACTACCTGACTTAGCAATACACGGGTGTTCAATATTCATCAATCTTTTGTTATGCAATATAATGCGATGCAATGCTTAGAATGTAAAATGCAACACTTTTTGAACAAAAAAAGATGCTTTTATTTCATCATGGTTTCTCTTTACGAAGGTACAAGTTTTAAACAAATAAAATTGCCTAAGGCTGTACAATATGCTAAAACTACTAGCAAAAAGAGAAATAAAGCAAAAGCATCTGAATCGATGTCATCCAACTCAGGACTGAGAGGCCCTCTTCATCCTCTTCCTCGACTAAGAGGACTTTAGAGCATCGCCGCCATTAGCAGCGCTATCTAAACCAAAGCCATCCCCGCTCCCATCCTCGGAGCCCCCCTCGGCATCATCACCACCTCGGATGTCTCTGACTGAGGATTCGCTGGCTCCTCCTCCTCACCGGACTCGTCATCACGTCTTACAGGTGCCCAACGTATCCCTCGGTCGCATGCCGGAATCCCTCTCTCTGCCGCTCGAGAAGGCTTAGAGGGTCCTGTCTGCAAGGGTGTGACCTGAAAAGACAGTTTGAATTTATCAGCAAGCATCAAGTACAAATGCAATATGCAGAATTGTAGACACCCCATTTTTGACCGTCCTCAAGACTTGGACATCACCGCTTGAACACTCGGTGATCATCCTTGTTTGTGTTCGTCTTGAGTTCCCGGAGGTCTCGGCTACGCTCCTTGCCTTAGAATCTCTCGACTCGACTGTTTTGTATAGCTACCATGTAATCCCCCTTGTATGCCTGAAGCATTGATCCCTCTAGCATGCCATCCTTGCAACATTTTAGTGGTTTGGAACCACTTGTCATCCTATTTTAGCCCTTGTGGCATGCCTATATGCTTGCATTTGATACCCCTTTAATGTGTTAAAAGGTTGTTGTCTTATGCCCCATTGTTTAGGCCTTCGTGTATGCTTGCATGTTTAGGCCACTTAGATGCCATCTAGGTGCACCCTTAGCATTGTTTAGGTCTGCCTTGGGCCTGTTTTAAGTCCCCTTAGCATGTTGTCATATGTTTGGCTTATGACATGTTGTTGCATGTTGAAATGGTGTTGCATTTGGCGTGCATTCCCGTCTTTCTTTTGGTTGCTTAACATGCCGTATGTTTTGCATGTTTGTATGTTGGCATTGTACCTTGTATGCTCATTTAACTTGTATGCTTGTTATATGCCTAACATGCTTCCCATATGCTCATGTTGCACGCCTAGTTAACATACTTAGGTTGCATTACATTTGCATGCATATTTCATCTCTTGATTAAGCCATGATAGAGGTTGAAAGCCCCCTTTGTTTGTTTATGTACATTGCATTATATTTGAAATCAAATGCATACTTGGTTCCTTGAGCCATCACGCATTGAAATGCGCGATTGGTAGTCCGAGAATCGAGGCCCACCCCCTTTGAGTCACAAATATGATAAGGGGTGTGCCTGGTGCATACATTTGCTAGAAATGCATTGTCATGCTATATTTTGCCCTCTGCTACAGTCAAAAATAGATTCTGCAGGAAGCTTTGGCCGGCCGGCCATTTCCAGTGCCAACCGGCCATCCATCAGTGGCCGATAGCTCAATCAGTGGCCGATGACCATTGCCGGTGGCCATTCCTCCTAGCCGGTGGTGTTCCATAGTGTGCAAAGAGCATATCCTGGGACTTGTGCAGTCTTTAGAGGAGGATAACAGTCAAAGTAGAGGCATCTCGTGCATGGCAGTGGCTTTCGAGCGGAGCCGAGTGCGCATTGCATTGAGCCCTCTTCCCGAGGCTATTTACTATTTTAATTAGCTTAGTTAATTTGCTTAACTAGTTAATTGTCTAGAATATTTTAATTAACTTGTAGGTTAATTAATTGTATTATTCTTTCGGTCTCTCCGAGCGAGGGCAAATTTGAAATAAGTGTGGGTGCGTGTGTGCATGTCTTCCAACCCCCACTTCTTTCTCCCTTTTACTTACCTGCTGTTGATGGTTAGTATTAGGGCATATTTACTTTAGCATACCTTATGCTATGCATGCGTGCATCATTCATCAGTATTGCATGCACCGGGCTCGGCGTATCATGCTAACTGCATAGTATTTCAAATCTAACTTGAATACGTGCTATCTGTGCATTCCACATGCCATCCTAGGATTAGCCGAGCCTATTCTAGTGACATTCTGCATGTGTTGCATTAGCCATCCTAACATGAACTAGGATCATGCATATGATTACTAACTAGTTTCTGTTTTGGCCTGGAGTACTAGGTAAGCTTTTATGCTTTACCATACCGCATGCTTCTGACTGTTGCCATAATAGCATGATTACCGTGAGGCTAGCTGCTTATGTGATGTAACTGCTTGAATGCCTGTGGATGGAGGTTGAGTTACTTAAATTGGAACAATGCATTGAAATCATGTTTTAGCCTACTTGCGGTAGCAAATTCATGTCTTAGCCTACATCAAACCATTTTCAAATAAACAAACATGAAATGTTTCGTTCCAATTTGGGCGACTTGGTCTATACTTGTTTGTTCTGCGCATCACGTAGTAAATCTAGTCCAATAACCGGAATAAGAACGCATAATGTTTTCAAAATAAGATATCATGGTTAGTAGAGGCCGCTCTTCGGATCGGGCGAGAGGGGGTGCTCATAGATGACCTTCCCCAATCGTACCCAAGTTCCCGAGCCGAGGCAACTTTGGTGATGACGGACACGTGGCTTTAGGCAAACGAGTTAGGGTTTCCTAAATTCCCCCATAAAAAATATTTAGGTGGCGACTCTGTATCTGGCAAAGCAGTCCATGTTTGGCACTTCTTTTCTAAAAATCTGTTTTCTCAAAACGATTTGCCGGATTTGGACTCTTTGGTTCAGATTAAGAACCGTGACAAAATCGTCAGTCCAATGGGCATAAGGCCCTCACCCGGCGTCTCTGATTTCTAGTGACTCTGCTGGGGATTTTAGAGAGCTTGACTCGAACTCGTGATATCCTGTTTTGATTTCACTTATGTGTTGCTTTGCATTGCATGTGCATTGGTGCGCCTAGGATACCATGTTGGCCATCTACTATTCCTGAGCGGTTTGTCGGTGGCTTGACTTTGTCAATGTATGCCATAAGGCTGATCGGTTGTGGGCTCTACCAATACGGGAACAGAAGCCCCGATTTTACTAGGGCGCCCTTTTGACCATTCGACGTAGTGCATATTCGGAATCCATAGTGACCATTTCAAACTAAGACTGATTGCTTACCCGATGTTAGGTTGTTTGAAACTGCTACGTGCATAGTGAAACCCTAGCTCCTGACAAGATAGGATAGGGAAACCCTGGCCCAACATAGGGGTGTTTTGGCTCTTTTACTTGCTATGTGCTTTTAGAGTGTATCTCTACAGGAACGCGCATATCAGTTTGCAAGTTTGAGTATAAGGCCTGAGGACACCAGTATCAATTTGTGAGAATCAGTTGTATTTGTGGATGTCCGATTCAGTGTTTTGGGGCGATGATTACGAGAACGATGATCGATAGTAGAAATGGTTGTCGGCTACACATGTTTGATCCGTTTGATTTGAAATAATGCTTGTTTTTCCTTTCAGTTCAGAGAGTTGATACATAATAGCCAGTGTTACCCCTTGCTAAGGCAAAGGCGGATATCGATCCGTCGATCACCGTTGATCTGGCGGACTTATCATGACCGAATTGGAAGAGATTGTGGTTATAGCGACGCATTAGATCAAGCAATCACTTTGCAAAGTGAGACCAATGTTGATGTCCGCATCCACCAGTCGCTTTTGCGCACCGATCTAGGACCCCCGGTTATGTCGAGCTCGTGAGCCCACCACATTCAATTGATGGGGATGATAGGTGACCTCCAGGTCGTGGCGGATCTCGCTTACGGAATGTCGGCTTGCCACCACCGCACCATATGCGAAATTTTGTATCACAAGAGCCCCGCTATTGGGACGGATTGTGTCGAGCTTAGCCAACTGAGGTTGCCTCTAGCTATAACAATGACATGTCAACATCAACCCAAACCCTCGATCGGTGAGGCGAGGCAAGAACAAAATGGAGGCGGATGTCGATCCCATTGAACAAGCTATTGTGGGCGATCGAGGCTTTGAAAGCCGGGGATGAGTAAACAACAGTATTCGATCATGACCAAGGTTGTGGATGATGTTTTCCCCACTCTAACCGATGGCAGTACAAGCGAGTCAGAAAATCGGGGTAGGCCCATCATGCGAACAATTCCTTCCTCCCAACCCACACAGGAAAGATCAGAAGGTCAAGCGATTGCTGTCGACCCTTTCGCTAGTGCGTCTAGCAAGAATACTCAGGCTTCAAAGTACCTGCCCCGAGGGCGCAGGGTCTTCCACGCTCTCTACATGCCGTTGTCTAAGGCACTCTAGATCCTGGCCTAAAGAGGGCATCTTAAACCCCTCGAGCCTCGGCGTCTCCCAAATAATCTCCCTCTCACACATGATGCTACTTTGTACTGCGCGTACCACCAGCAAACTGGTCATGCTACCGATAATTGTTTCCACCTTCGTCATGAGGTGCAAGATTTGATCGACAATGAAGTTATCCTCCCACCCACCTCAGCCAAGTCTATTACTACCCAGCTATTTAATTTTGAGGATACTGCGAGTATGTGATCGGGGTTAGACCACCTGTGAGCGGCGCCCAGTACATTTTGGATGTGGCATCTGGCACGCATTTTTGAGCGTCCGCGAATGCTAGTTTTGTAAATACTGGCTTGGGTGTCGAGTCAGTCTTTCGCTTTGTTTTGAGTCTGTCTCATCGTGTTGAGTCAGTTCTTTTTGCTTAAGGGTCCGTCTTGTTGTAGCAAGTCAGTCCCCTTGTATAGAATGTTCGGTGGTTCTGGGGTTGTTGCCTCAAACACCGTTTTGTTTTGTAATTACCCTTTCACTTTCTTTTGGGTCTGTCTCTACTGTGGAGCCAGTGGCAACCAGGAAATCTGAATGAAATAGCTGCGGCTATCATATTTCCGTGCTTATTGCTAATTTTGAGCTAGTTGTGCCAAAGATTTGAATGGAACGGCAGTACATTCCACCTGCTCTCTTGTGCCCTGAAAATCATTGTAATGACCTGAGTTTTTCAAAACTTTTTGAACACTGTAGTAATGAAAATGAAGAGGAAGGGATTCCTCGGGTTTTGCAAAACTTTGATCAATTTGAGAGAAAGATAGGCATGCTAAGCCTTTAATGAATGAAATCATGCTTGTTAGCGTGAGTACTGAGAAGGATCCTGGCTTGATCCGGATTGGTTCCACACTATCTTCAACACGAGTGATTCGTCGCTTTTGTAAAAACTTTCAAAAACAAAATGTTTTGCGCAGTCCTGTGAAGACCTGTGTGGAATCGCTCTCGAGATTGTGCAGCCTGGGATCACTCTCATCCTCAAGGTACAATTCGTTTGTTTCCAAACCTTGAACCCATTCAGAACGTTCAACGGTCAGCTGCAATGTGAGGCCTGTGTGGCCAGGTTTGGAGCAGCCCTCGAACATGAGGCACCAAAGTTAGATCAAGAGATCAGACGTCATCAACAGAAGCTTGCAAAGCTAGAACAGAAGCACCCCTCAACCTAGGGGCAAAAATGTCCAATATGCTTGAAGAGCCGAAGATGGGTCTTTCTGCAAATCAATACAACAGCCACTTTCCTGAGTACGAATGGCTTCAAAACCCTAAAACCATTTGGCATGGACCAAGCTACACTTTTTACCCTTTGAGAGGCTCGCTGGGCCGAAAACTCGGAAGGGCGACCCAGGTAAAAGTTAGAGCAAAGAAAAAAGAAATAAAAATACCAAAATACAAAAAAAAAAAAAAAAAAAAAAAGAAGAAAAAAATGCAGAAAATATACATATAAAAGAAGAAAACAGAAAAGAGAAAAAAAGAAAAGAAAAACAAAACTCGCAAGGTCGAAAACCCGCATCGGGCGCCTTGGCAAAAGTTAGAGCCCAAAAAGTGAAGGTTAAAATACCTGTGTGTACCTTAGCCGGAACTACGTAAGGCTTGATTCCCATGTTTGGGATATGTAGGCAACTTCATCCTGAAGTCCGGCCCCCAACGCTTTCATAGTAACCATGTCCATGTAATGGTTTTGATCATTCTTGCCTTCTCTGAATCCGATAGTTCGGTTGTGACACCGGAACTACGTAGGCTTGATTCCCATGTTTGGGATACATAGGCAACTTCATTCTGAAGTCCAGCCATAACACTTCCAATTCGACTGTGTCCATGATATGGTTCTGGTCATCTTTGTCTTCTCTGTATCCGAGAATTTGGTCGTGATCATCACTAATGAGGTTTGCCATGTCTTTGCGGCATCATCAAACAAGGGCAACTTTCCGTTGCCATAGAGATTGCTATTCAAACAAGGGCAACTTTTTCCGTTGCCATGTGCTCTTTCAAGCAAGGGCAATTTTCCATTGCCTCCGATCTGAGGTTGCGCATCTCAAGAGTAAGTTCTACGCTCGTCGAGCAGTGGCCGTTTGCCAAAAAAAATAGTTTTTGAAAATTTTTACTGAGGTTGACTATTTTCTCAAAAATTATTCCATCTTTTCCAAAACTGGACCATTTTCTTGGACCCAAAAAAGGAAAATTTTCAGTGCTCATAGCCTCACTTGCATGATTTTCAAATCAGAAAATTGAACAAGTATGTTAATCTAACTCTCATATTGGTCAAAACTATTTTAGTAGAAAACCAAAACAAAAGGGCCAAAATGATGAAGTAGGAGCACAGTTGAATCAGGCTTCCTATCTTTCCCCCGTCACCAGCATACTTGCCAGAGGAAGACGCAACTGAAGCTATCAGTAAAAGGGCCGAAAGCTCTCTTACCCTCCGAGCAACGAGGTATCAAGCCAAGTGCGAAGCACAAATCGGAATGAGTCAGGATACTTCATTCCCCACCCTGAATATCGACTAGACGTCGCCGAAAGAAATAAGCCACGAGCTAATAATGTTGGGCGTGAACCCACGACTTCCTATTCATCTATCAATCACTCTGGGGAGGGATGGAAAATGAGAGAATAAAAAATAGAGAGGTGTAAGTCGAGAGAAAAGTGAGCAAAAAGGTTTTTGTGAGAAAAACCGAGCCTGAGGGCCGAGTGATGTAAGGATCACAAATTAGAAAGGGTGGGAAATAATACTCAGAGGAACTGGCTCCGCGTGATTTAAGGTTTCTCATTTTTGTAAACACGTCTGTATGTCGTATCTTTTTTTTTGTTTACCTCAACTTTTGTTTTGAGTCTTTCCCGAGCGTGTCTCGTTGTGATTAGGTCGTGTACTTTCTGTTTGAGTCTTTTTTACTGTGTTCAGTTGTAGGCTCGATACCCCGGTTTGAAAAACCCTTTTCTAATTTCAAGTTTTTTGATCATGCTATGCTCAGAATGTTATGCCATTCTTGACATTTATGCGAAGCAAAAGAGAAAGGGGAAAATTTGGGGCATCCGAGTGTGTTTCAGATTCAGCAGATTCAACCTTTGTAGTCCGTCTTGTCAGATTGGACTGTTTGTTCAGGGTCCGCCATGTGCAGAATGAACCAAGTGCTGTGTTATGGGTTGTATACAGATTAATCCCTAGTAAAGTATGAGCCGAGTGTTTAGAATGAGTAGTGGTTTGTATGGGTTTGTTTTGCTATCGGCTGATTCATTACTTGGTTATTACGGTGCAAATGGTTGATTTTCAGACAAAAGATCAATTTCACTTACATTGAGGTGTAATATGATGTAATGCAATGCGAAGCATGGAAATGTACAAATGTAACAGTTTTTGCAGACAAAAAAGTTTGTTTCATTTCATCATCTTTTTCAAGTACATAGTTTTGGAAACAAAAACCTACCTATGGCAGTACAAGGTACTCTAGCTAGCTACCAGCAAAAAGAAAAAGTACAAAAATGAAGAAAAACAGCAAAAATCTGGATCAATGTCAAAAGCCCTCAGGTCTAGGGGTCCGTCCTCGTCCTCTTCCTGGATGAAGGTCCAGGAGTACCATCATCAGTGTCATCATCTGAGTCTGAGCCCGAGCCATCTCTGGTTTCCTCCTCGGATGACTCTCCCTCCGCCTCCACCTCAGCATCAGACTCGTCATCATCATCATCAGGGACTGGAGCCCATGAGCTACTCGCTACATGGGTACGCCCCACTTTCGTGCGGGGGTAAACTCTACCATCTCGGGTGGAAACGGAAGGTCCGGCAGGGCACCTCCCATAGTAGGAATCTGGAAAGGATGTTGAAAAGTACAAAAGGCAAGCGCATCAGTATATTGTGGCGATGTCGATCTGAGAATGCGATTGTATGAGTATAGTCGTGAATACTGTGCAATTTCTCGGTCTGAGAATCACGTGTATGAGTACAATATATGAATGTCGTGAGTAGTCTTTGTGAGAATGTGGTTCTGATGTATCAGATGTCACAAGTGCAGTGTATCGGGTGTTGTATTATGCATCAGATTGTATGGGAAGCAGTTTATGTATGGTTCGAGACCGTGGTCAGAAGAATATACTGGAATGCCATAGATGGATAAAAGGTCAAGGCTCTGTTGGAGCATCCCCATCATCGAAGTAGTCAACTCCAGCGACTGGCGGGTGTACTCGGAGGAAGCGTGCAAAAGTATTAGATGCGTCAGTATTCCACGGAATATCAAATAAACTAAAATGAAATGACAATGCAAGATGCAAGATGAAGTAGTACATACCGGAGGTAAGTCATAGAACCCGACTAACTCATGATCAGTCGAAGGGAGAGCAATGGGGATCTGGTAAGTCGCCCCGCCCCGCCCTCGGCATGTCATTGTCATGGGTAGTGCTGGCCAACTAACCCCCCGACCTCTCCGAGCTCCACTCACCCGCCGGACTCGAGCCTCTTCGATGTCCTCACCTGCTCTAGCTGCCCGCCATGGCCCTCTCTCGCTCAGCTCGACAACCACCGCTCAGAGGCCGCATAATGTAGGTCCGGACGTACTCTGTGTAGTCGCCCTCGCCCCTGAAACCATCTGTCTCTCAGTCGATCGTACAGTCAGTCATCTGCTCGGGAGTAAACTTCTCTGTCTCTCTCATGTGCTCAAGGGGGTGAACCGGGACTATCTGCTCCGGTAAACCTAGGGTCTGGGGTAGGAAATGCTCACCCAGGTACCAAGCCCGAAAGGCCGGGCCCTCTAGCAAGATCGTGAAGTGAGCGGTCTCCTCCGCACCGATAAACCGCGCCCGCGTCGTCGCTGGTAAAGGAGCCCAAGGCTGCCAGGTGATCTGAAAATGAAATACAGTTTGTTATCTACTGTCATTTGAAAATACAATGCGAAGTGAAGCTTAAATGAACTGCAAGTTAAACATACCTCTGTGGGGGTGTTGGTGCCGAAATAGCGGCAGAAGAAGATGAATGACTCCCGGGGTCTCCGTACACATCTCACGTCAAAACGGCGCGAGGATGGTACGCCGAGAGGAGTCTCCGTGTCTGGCACTGGGGAAAGTCTTGGAAAGTAGGCATTGACCCACAATTGCAGAGCAAGTACCAGTGTGCTTATCGGATAAAAGCGAATCTGAGAACAAAGCGAAATTGCGAGCCGTGTATTGTGCGTGTATTGTGCGAGTGTATAGAAGCGATCGATGTAAAAGCGGGTATGTGTGTGCCGTGTGTGCAATATATAGTCAGCGTGAAGCAGAGTGTACAGTGTGTGCGGTGTACAGAGTACAGAAAATGTAAAGCATAAATGAGAAATAGAAGAAGAAAATGTACCTCCCAAGCTGCGGTAGCCTCCGAGCAATCATCACAGCGGGAATTTGAGCTCATATATCCGTATAGAGTGGCCAAGGCAGCACCACCCCAGTCATAGCACAAGATCTGTGTGATATACACAAGAGCGCTCAGCAGGCAGAGGGGCACGGTGTTCGCCCGATCGGCGAAAATCGTCGTCCCCAGTAGAAACATGAGGAAGCCGCGCGCTTATCGCTCCACCACTTCCTGGATCATCGGAGCCTCCTCAACTAAGGCTGGCTGAACCTTGAACTGGACCTCGAACCATGAATACCTGACAAAGCCGGGACACGCGAGAGGCGGCACCTCGCCAAGCAAGTAGATCTGAGCGGCCTCCCACTCATCCATGTCGGTATCGAAGGGGATCGGATCACCCCCTACCCCGATGCCGGTGAGCATCGAGAAATCATAGGGAGTCATCATCATGTCTCCTATAGCAGAGAAGTGAAAGGAGTCAGTGGTATCCGACCACCTCACCACTAGAGCAGCAAGGAGAGGCCTGCTCGCAGTGAGGCGCGAGAGTCCCCTGCAGAATGTGCCGAAGCCGGCCTGATCCACGCTATGGTGAACCGCATCGGGCAGCTCCGTATACCAATCTCGAGCGGCAATCTTCCCATAACCCTGGACGGCATGGGAATCTCTCTGTATTAAAAAACAAAACAGTTGCGAAGCAATGTGAAATGTACAGTTTTGAAGAACAGTCAATTGATGCAAATATAGCGTGTGTGCATGTGTTCAAGTTCAAACAGATACCGGGTGCCGGTGTGCTTACAGTGAACTACAACATGTGATGTGTCAGCGTGTTTGAGTGGTTCAATGCAAATATAGCGTGTTTGCACGTGTTCAAGTTCAAACAGATACCAGGTGCCAATGTGCTTACAGTGAACTACAACATGTGATGTGTCAGCGTGTTTGGGTGGTTCAATACGGATATAGCTTGTGTGCACGTTTTCAGTTGAAACAAATACCGGGTGCCAGTGTGCTTAGAGTGAACTACAACATGTGATGTGTGTTTGAGTGGTTGAGCAAATACTGGCGTATGTGCACGTTTTTAGTTCAAACAAATATCAAATACAAGTGTGATTACAGTCAACTACGGTATACAGTGTATCGGTGTATCCGGGCTAAGCAGTTAAAGAGCAGAATCAACTATGGCAGTTAAAATGTCTACATTGCGGAAAATAATAAAGAGGAAAGACTGTACCTCAAAAGCGCCAAAAGACAAATGGGATGGCGGCTCGCGCAGAAGAAGCTCTGGAGCCACCGTCCTATCGAAGCTCCTGAATTGGCGAAGACCGTCAGGAGGTAGCACGTGGATCGCCGGCCAGTAGGTCGCCGGGTCGAACGGGCGGGTGCTCAAGGGGAGGAGCTCGGCCCTGGGATCCATCTCACGATCTGGGGGAGTCCCGCCGTGTGGAATGTCATCCGCCATGTCAACAGTGATGTGAAAATGACAGAGAAAGTGAAAATCGGGCTAGAATACAAAGGGTCAACGAAAAGTCAACCACGAGAGGACGGAAAATGGCCGAAAAAGCTGGGCTGCAGAAAAGACACAAAGATCAAGAAAAACTCAGAGGAAACAAATCCCCAGAGACAGAAATTGAAAAGGAGGCACCGAAACGAAGTTTCGTTCGGATGAAAATGTTCGAAACGCGAAGAACTTCGCGAATCAAACGATGAAAACACACGAAAATCAAGGAAAATGGACAATAGAGGCTCGGGAAATACTCTAGAGAGAAAGGGGAAGAAATTTCGGCCAAGCAAAGGGAAAAGAATAGGGTTTGAAACCCTATTTTAAAAGACCTAAGGCCAAAAGTCCAAACTGCCCTGAATCAGGCATGTTTGGCTGGTCCGCCACATTTTTGGCCGGTCGGCCACATTTTTGGCCGGTGGAATGTTTTGATGGCCGGTGGATGGCTGGTGACCTCCCCTGTAGGCCGGCGAGCCTCCTACAACCTTGCTTGGGTCAGATGTGTAGTTTGGGGCATTCATTGCTCAAGACAGTGCCAGAAAAGTGCATTTTCGAAGCTCAACCGGTCTCCGTTTCGACCTCAGACCGTGTCTCCTGTGCGTAGCACTTGGATATAGGTGCGGCGTATCCTTTTTGTATCCTTTTGTCTCTTTCAAGGTTCAAAAGTCGCCCCACATGCGTCGTTTCACAAATGCTTCGTCGGGAACATGCGTCGGTTATACGTCCTTTTATTCGCATTGTTATGCACACATCTCGCATTGTCATGCACACATCTTACTTGCATTGTTATGCATCCCACGGTCTGGCGAGACCATAAACATGCACGGTCTGGCGCGACCTTAAACACGTTCGGTCTAGGAGACCTTAAATCCTCGAAAGGTGCGAAACCTTTGGTGCATTAATATGCTTCTGCGTTGTCACACACGCCATGCATGCATTAACATGCACAGTTCATTGGCATTATTATGCGTCTCAAGCCGCACGTTGTCGCACATTTCAAGTTTGTCATGCATTTTCATGCATCTTAAAAGCCACGCGTTGTTGCGCATTTCAAAATCATGCATTTTCATGCATTTCAAGCGACTTGCGTTGTTGCGCATTCTAGACGACATGCATTTCAAAACAAAAACAAAACAAAAGAAAACATGCATCATTTGCATTTGAAAAAAAAAAAAAAAAACAAAAATAGTGCATATGTCATGCATCATTGTAAATAGTGCATATGCCATGCATCATTGTGAATAGTTCATATGTCATGCATCATTGTAAATAGTGCATATGTCATGCATTCATTGTAAATATTGCATATGTCATGCGTTGCATATTATATATATTGCATTGTAGCTTGCATGCATTCACTACATCACATCCATCTATGGCTTGCGCCTTTCCTTGTTGAGCTTGGTCCGGTATGTGCCCATACTTTTCACGTCTATACACTCATAGTTCTGTATGACCTTTTCTATGTTAGACACGACTTGCATGTGTTCATGCTTTTCCTAGGCAAGATTTGGTTTGGCCCATGTGCCTCATCCATTGTATCCTTCCCATCCATTGCATATTGTATATATTGCATTGTAGCTTGCATGCACTCACTGCATCACATTCATCTATGGCTTGTCCCTTTCCTTGTTGAGCTTGGTCTGGTATGCGCTCATACTTTTCACGTCGAAGCATAGTTCTACATGTGTGCGCGCCTATTCAACGCTGGTATGTTGGTTTGAGGGTTGCGGCACCTTTTCTGTGTTAGACATGGCATGCATGCGTCCATGCCTTTCCTAGGCAAAATACGGTATGGCTGCACGCCATATCCATTGTATATATTACATTGTAGTGTAGTTTTTGCATCCAGCATTAGGATCATGTTCTTTCGTTAGCGGGACATTTCCCCACTTATGTCATTCCACCCAATTACTTGTTCTTGTGTCCGTCTACATCTCTCATAGTTCTGCATGTGTATGTGCCTATTCCATGCTGGTATGTTGGTTTGAGGGTTGCGGCACCTTTTCTATGGTAGAAGGACTTGTTACCTCCATCAATCTATTTGACATTTGTGTGGTTTTGAACCGCTCATGATTGGATCATGATTCAATTGCATTGCATTTTATTTTGCATTATTATACATAGTTTTGTATATATTGCATATCATTTCGCATTCAGTTTACATGTTATGCATGTTGCTAACGATATCGTACCTATTAAGTTGCTTTCTTTTTCAAGCACGATATTGTATGTACGGTTCATTTGAGGCTGGTGCAACCAGACGAACCGGACAGGTGTTGTATCCTCCGAGTGAGACGTATCGAGAATTGTATAATTCTCTTATATCCTTTCTGCATTATAGTGTAGTTGGATTTGTGTTTGATTGCTTAAAATTGTTGCATGTTATGCTTTGTTATAGCTTTCTTTGCATGATCATAAGTTATGTTCGGCTTTTTGCATTGTCAGTTGCATTTTGCCCCCGCCTTCGGGCACATATCTTTATTGTCTTGCTTGCTTTGTCTAAGTCTTCGGCCTTGTCAAAAATGGGTCGTCTCTGGGCTTTGACAATCACTCCTGTCACTGTTATGACTTTCGAGTTCTATCAAAGAGGGGCAACTGGAAACACCCCATTTTTGACCGTCCTCAAGACTTGGACGTCACGGCTTGAACACTCGGTGATCATCCTTGTTTGTGTTCGTCTTGAGTTCCCGGAGGTCTCGGCTACGCGCCTTGCCTGAGGATCTCTCAACTCGACTGTTTTGTGTCTAGTTTTGCACCAAACACTTGTGTTTTGCCTTGGAGGGGCAGAGAATGGCTTGTGGGCCATCCCCACACTCCACCGGCCATGGCTTGAGGCCACCGGCTGTGTTTTGTTACCATCGGCCACATGTTTGGCCGGCCGACACTATAGATGGTCGACCGGCCATATTTTTTGGTCAAATTGCATTTTTGGCCGGCCAACTACTGTCCATCTACTTTGCAGATATTTTTATGCTAGCTGGCATACACTTGCCTCCTCTCCATACACGTGTATGGAGGGTTCTCCCTCTTGTTAGCTTGCCTTGGAAGCTTTACAAGATTGGATTGTCTATAAGAGGAGGTCTCTTCTCCCCCTTTTAGGTTAGACAATTTTTTTTCAGAGAGCTCTGGTTTTAGGGTTTGAGTTGTGTATCTATCCTATATCTATACCTCACTCTCTTTTGTGTTTAGTGCGTGTTTTGTCTTACTTTTGTGCACAAACACCAACCATCACACCTTCCTTTAGCTACTGAGGTACTAAGAGGTTGTTCTTGAAGTTTTGGAGCTAGTTTAGACCCAAGGAGGCTGCTGGTCCACCATTTTTGAAGAGGATCTACAAGGGTAACATTCTTATCTCTTTATTCCCCATTTTTGCATAGTTTTTTTTGACTACCTTGCAACTGTTTTTAGGCTGTACGTATAACATATAAAAGTCTTATTTTTCATTGCTCTAGATAGTTGTTTAAGAGTGTTTTGAGCTTTGAGGTTGTTTGACCCCTCTAGATGGTGCCTTGAGGTCCCAAGAAGGAGAGAGCCACCCCCTCTGCTTGTTGTCCTTGAAAAGGGCCAGTTTTGCCTCATGAGTGAGCATCTAATTTAGGCTCATGTTGGCCATGTCCTAGCTATTATTTGTGCTTATTATGCCATGATATAGCACTGTTTTTGATTGGTTTAGACATACCTTGCATGCCTTGCATACATGTCTAGTAATGCCATGTTTTGGCCTTAACATGCTTTACACTTTGGCCCTTGTTTTAGCATGATTTTCACCTAGCTTTGTGAAGCTTATATGCATATTTTGATGTGCTTGAGGTCTGTTTTTGGTCGTTTGGACCATCCATGTTTCGCTTTGTATAGCTACCATGTAATCCCCCTTGTATGCCTTAAGCATTGATCCCTCTAGCATGCCATTCTTGCATCATTTCAGTGGTTTGGAACCACTTTTCATGTTATTTTAGTCCTTGTAGCATGCCTATATGCTTGCATTTGATACCCCTTTAATGTTTTAAAAGGTTGTTGTCTTATGCCCCCTTGTTTAGGCCTTTATGTATGCTTGCATGTTTAGGCCACTTAGATGCCATCTAGGTGTACCCTTAGCATTGTTTAGGTCTGCCTTGGGCCTGTTTTAAGTGCCCTTAGCATGTTGTCGCATGTTTGGCTTATGACATGTTGTTGCATGTTGAAATGGTGTTGCATTTGGCGTGCATTCCCCTCTTTGTTTTGGTTGCTTAACATGCCATATGTTTAGCATGTTTGTATGTTGGCATTGTACCTTGTATGCTCATTTAACTTGTATGCTTGTTATATGCCTTACATGCTTCCGATATGCTCATGTTGCACGCCTAGTTAACATACTTAGGTTGCATTACATTTGCATGCATCTTTCATCTCTTGATCAAGCCATGATAGAGGTTGAAAGCCCCATTTGTTTGTTTATATGCATTGCGTTACATTTGAAATCAAATTCATACTTGGTTCCTTGGGCCATCACGCATTGAAATGCGCGATTGGTGGTCTGAGAATCGAGGACCACCTCCCTTTGAGTCACAAATATGATAAGGGGTATGGTTGGTGCATACATTTGCTTGAAATGCATTGCCATGCTATGTTTTGCCCTCTCCTGCTGTCAAAAATAGATTCTGCAAGAAGCTTTGGCCGACCATTTTGATGCCGGCCATCCATCAATGGCCGATAAGATCAATGGTGATGACCATTCCTTGGCAATGGCCATTCTCCTAGCCGGTGGTGTTCCACGCAGTGAAGAGCATATCACAGGACTTGTGCGGTCTTGAGAGGAGGATATGATCCAGCAGAGGCATCTTGTGCATGGCGGTGGCTTTCGGCGAGCGAGCGCATTGCATTGGGCCCTCTTCGAGGTCAAACATTGTTTTAATTAGCTTAGTTAATTTGCTTAACTAGTTAATTGTCTGTAATATTTTAATTAGCTTGTAGGTTAATTAATTGTATTATTCTTTTGGTCCCTCCGAGCGAGGGCAAATTTGTAATAAGTGTGGGTGCGTGTGTGCATGTCTTCCAACCCCCACTTCTTTCTCCCTTTTACTTACCTGCTGTTGATGGTTAGTATTATGGCATATTTACTTTAGCATACCTTATGCTATGCATGCGTGCATCATTCAACAGTATTGCATGCACCGGGCTCGGCGCATCATGCTAACTGCATAGTATTTTAAATCTAACTTGAATATGTGCTACCTGTGCATTCCACATGCCATCCTAGGATTAGCCGAGCCTATTCTAGTCACATTCTGCATGTCTTGCATTAGCCATCTTAACATGAACTAGGATCATGCATATGATTACTAACTAGTTTATGTTTTCGCTTGGAGTACTAGGTAAGATTTTATGCTTTAGCATACCGCATGCGTGTGAGTGTTGCCATAATAGCATGATTACCGTGAGGCTAGCTGCTTATGTGATATAACTGCTTGAATGCCTGTGGATGGAGGTTGAATTACTTAAATTGGAACAATGCATTGAATCACGAGTTTTAGCCTACTTGCAAGTAGCAAATCATCAAACCATTTTCAAATAAACAAACATGAAATTTTTGTTCCAATTTGGGCGACTTTGTCTATACTTGTTTGCTGTGCGCATCATGTAGTAAATCTAGGCCAATAACCGGAATAAGAACGCATAATGTTTTCGAAATAAGATATCATGGTTAGTAGAGGCCGATCTTCGGATCGGGCGAGAGGGGGTACTCATAGCTGACCTTCCCCAATCGTACCCAAGTTCCCGAGCCGAGGCAACTTTGGTGATGACGGACACGTGGCCTTAGGCAAACGAGTCAGGGTTTCCTAAATTTCCCCAGAAAAAATATTTAGGTGGCGACTCTATATCTGGCAAAGCAGTCCATGTTTGGCACTTCTTTTCTAAAAATCTGTTTTCTCAAAATGATTTGCCGGATTTGGACTCTTTGGTTCAGATTAAGAACCGTGACACAAATCGAGTCCGAACTATAGCACTGAGGCCCTCACCCGGGGCGCGTCTACTAGAATGTGTGCCGAAGTCAGATATAGTATGTGCATGCAGTATGTCGTATGAGATGTGATCTATGCATACAGTGGATTGGTGCAATGAAGTGTTCGGCTTTGGTATGTCATCAGAAGTATGATAAATGCAAGGAAATTTGAAAGTACCGGAATCCCGTGGGAGTTAAGCATAGTCTCTCTCCTCAAGACCATACTCTCAAGTGAGGCCATCGCTTCAAACAACCCATCGACATATCCTGTAGAAGGCTGCAAATGCAAGATGAAATCATCAATGAATGAATGAATGTCTAAGTATCTGAGTGATAAATGAAAGCTGTAATGCATACTGGTGCTGAGTCAGAAGCCCTGACATATCGATGATCTGGCAATGGGGGCTCAAGTGGAATCTGATAAGATGTCCCATACCGCCAACCTGTCAGCTCTGTCGGAGGATCTGGCCATCCAACGCACTGCCTAGTGGGAGGCATCCCTCTAGCCCTACCTCTTGATGCTCTGGCCCTGCTCGTCGAGGGGATGTCTGCAGCTCGGGCACTGCTCGACGAGGGAATGTTAACAGCTCTCCTTATAGGGACACGAACACCTGTCAATGGGGGCATCAAATATGTATAGAGGTATGCCGTTTACTCTCCCTCCTCGAGGAAAAGGTTCACGTCAACACCCTGCATGAGGTCGCCAGTCTCCTGGGGGGAGAGACTCTCTGTGGTGCGCATGTCTGGTGGAGGCGATGAAGGGACTGTCTGAAGGGGAAGGCCCATTGTCTGGCGCATGAAGCGCTCTCCGAGAAACCAAGCTCTGCCAATTGGTCCCTCAAATAGGATCCGGTATCTAGAAGCGGCCCATACCCCGGCAAACTGGTACCGAGAGAACCCTGGCATTGCTATCCAGGGCTGCCGAGTGATCTGTGAATAGCAAGTGCATGAATTGATTACTTGCCATTCGACATGCAAAGTGAATTGAAGCTGAAAGCATAAAGAACTGAGAGTTTTGGATTACCTCGGTCGCCCACACCGTGTCAAATTAATGCCAGAGATATGGTAGAGTCTCCCGGGGCCTCAGTAGGCATCTCTCGTCGTATCGGCGTGAATAAGGGATCTCGAGAGGTGACTCGACCTTAAGCTCAGGGGCTAGCACCGGGAAATAGGCGTACATCCATAATTGTGGAAAAGCAAGATAATGGTAGTGAGAATACAGAATACAGAAGATGATGCAGAAAGCAAAGCATGTGTGTAATGCAAAATCCAGCAAATACAAGAAATGTAGTAAGTAAGAAAATGCAAAGTAGAAAGCATAACAGAAATTGCAAAGCTGAAAAGTAAAACATACCTCCCAGGCTCTCCAATAACGGCCTACCCTCACCCTGCTCCTGCGGGAGACCAAACTCATATAGCAATAGAGGGTGGCAAGGCCAGCGCCACCCCAATCATAATCCTGGACCTGGGACAGGTCTACCAGAGCACTCGGGAGATATAGCTCGACCGTGTTCGACCTGTCGGCGAGCAGTGTGGTGCCGAGGAGGTACATCAAGAATCCACGAGCATACTGCTCTATTTCCTCGACACTCATGGGCTTCATCCCTCTAAAGTAGCTTGAGAACCATGTACACCTGATTGTGCCGGATCGGAAGACGGGTGGGGGTGCTCCCAACAGGTATATCCAGGCTGCCTCCCACTCTCCTCTGTCTGGGTCACACGGAATCGGCCGACCTCCCACATCGAGGCCCGTCATCATAGAGAAATCATATGGGGTCATCGTCATATCCCTAGTGGCAGAAAAGTGGAAGGAGTTGGTGGTATCCCACCACCTCTCTACTAATGCACCCAAAGCGGTCCTACTCGCCGTCAGATGCGAGAGCCCTGTGCATAATAGGTCGAAGCCTGCCTCGTCAACAATATGTCGGACAGTTCCTGGGAGGACTGAGTACCACTCTCTCGCAAAAGTCGACCCATACCCTCGAGTGAAGTGAGAGGTCACCTGTAGGCAGAATGAACAGAATGCTACGCATGAGCTGTGTGCTGAATGAACAGAATGTTGTGTATGAGTTGTGGGCAGAATGAACATGCTATGTATCAGTTGTGTTCAGAATGAAGAGTGTTGTGTGTGAGCTGTGTTCAGTATGAGCAGATAAGATACAGTGCAAAAGTACAGATTATGCGAGAAATGTAAAGAACATTGCAGAAAATGTGTAAAAAGTCTGCCCTGAGCCCATCATGGGTGCTCGTCGTGCAAAGTCTGCAAACTGACGAACAGTGCCCGGTGGTAGTATGTGCTCCTGAGGGTGGTACCTTGCCGGGTCGATTGGCCGAATCCTCAGCGGCAACAGCATAATGTCGGGCTCGTCCTCTACTATTGGGGGAACCCCCATCGTGCGCGATATGGTCCGCCATCTGAAAGGAAATTGAAAGTGAGCAAAATAAGCAAAAATTGCCAAAAGTCAACTCTCAGGAAGAGAAAAAGTCAAAGAAAATCAAAACCCGGGAAGGGGTGCCAAACTCAAGACAAGTTCGAGAGAAACATACCTTAAATGGTGAAAATGGAGGAAGAAGCTCCGAAAACAAATTCTGTTCGGTTCAAAGTGAAGGAAATCGAAAGATTCTAGCGAATCAACTTCGCATGGGGCGTTGGAAAACGTGTCCAAAGCCCTAATCTAAGAGAGAAAAGGGTCTACGAAGGAAGATGAGTGAATTTTGGCCTTGAGGGTGTGAGCAAATGCGTTTTGGAGTTGTGGTTTTATAGAACCGAGCACTAAAAGACCAAAGTACCCCGAAATTTTGTAAACTGGCTGACCGGCCAGGTTTTGTGGCCGACTGGCCACTTAGGTGGCCTACAACTTTAAAATGTGGACGAAAGGTCCTGGGTGTGGCCTATAGGTGTTCATGGGTGACCCTCTGTGGTTCTATGCTGTTTGGAGTCCTTGGCTCTTGAGAAAGTGCAAGAAAAGTTCACTTTTCGGCTCAAAATGTCCCCACGAGAGCTTTGATTCATGTCTTTGATGCACAACTCATTGTCAATCTTCAGGAGCGAGGTGTATCCTTTTTAAGTACGTTATGACCCCTCCGAGAGGTAAATCGGAGGTTGCGTTTGAATTGGTCTCGTTAAGGCGTGTTTTTTCTTTATTCGGCATTTTGTTTCAAACATGTTATTGATGTTGCATTGAAAATGCATTGTTTTGTGCATAGAATGTGTGTGTTGTGTTGCAATGCACTACACAAGTTCTTATGTCTTCATAGAGTATACACATCACATCGTATTACATTTTGCATGCTTTTACGTTTGTGTAGGAATCGTCCATACCTATTGCATTGCATCGAATATTCATCCGTTGCGTAGAATACATATATCAGTTTTGCATAGAACATGCAGCTTTCACCACATGCATTGTTATGCACCTTTTGACATGCATTGTTATGCACCCCTTTCACTTGATTGTTATGCACCTTTTCATTTACATTGCTATGCACCTCTTCGCATGCGTTGGTATGCACCCGTTCCACTTGGATTGTTATGCACCTTTTCACTTGCATTGTTATACACGTTCCACTTGCATTGTTATACACCTTTCCACTTGCATTGTTATGCACGTTCTATTTGCATTGTTATGCCCCTCTTCGTGTGCATTGTTATGCACCCATTCCATTTGCATTGTTATGCACTCTTTCGCTTGCATTGTTATGCACCTGTTCTACTTGCATTGTGATGTAGCCTTTCGCTTGCATTGTTATGCACGTCTCCAATCCATTGTTATGCACCCTTTTCATTTGCATTGTATATGCGCACATTTATCTTGTTTTGAAATTGTATCCTGATGTAGCATTGAATCTGCGTCTCTACTATATTGTACCTGTCAAAGTCTCTCTTTTGTGTAGGCGCGATATTGTATGTACGGTTCATTTGAAACTGGCACAACCAGACAATACGGTGTGTGTGGTTCATTCAGAGGAACTCCAGGTAAGCTCATTTCTGGCCCCATGAACTCTCTGTTTAGCTAGAAACATTGAGACGAGTGCCCTGATGTTCATACCACCCTCCGGTGTTTGCACCGCAACCTTTCTTCTCTCACATTTGACATGCGTTTGGACGTACCTTTCTCCTCTTGTGTTGGACACGCATTTGGATGATTGCGCTTTCTTGTGCAGTCCCTCTTCTTTCACGTCTGATATGCTAGGAGGTGTTTCGTTTGAGACTTTGGGTGTTCCTGATATTTGCTTTTAGTCTTTCCTGCGTGAGCCATAGTCAAGATTGCATAATTTTCTTACATCCTTTTCTGCGTGAGATGTAGTTCGGTTCATGTTTACTTGCTTATGTACGAGTTTGCTGTAGCATTGCTTTACATAGCATTTGCATTCAGATGATTTATTACAGCTTCTTTGCATGATCATAAGTTATGCTCCTGCATTGTGCATGGTCATTTGCATTTTAGCCCTGCCTGTGGATGCATCTTTTTGTTATCTTGCCTATTTGTCTAAGTCTTCGACCTTGTCAAAAAATGGGTCGTCTCTGGGCTTTAACATTCACTCTCGTCATTTCATGACTTACGAGTTCTGTCACAGAGGGGCAACTGTAGACACCCCATTTTTGACCAACCTTAAGACTTAGACGTCATCATTTGTGCACTCGGTGATTGCGCATGTTTGTGCTAGTTTTGAGTGCTCGAAGGTCTTGGCCGAGCGCCTTGTCTTTGAGCCTCTGAACTTTTTGTGTTTTGGCGTTGCTTTGGGGCCTTGCCTTGGTGCCTTTGCCTAGAGGGAGAGAGGCACAGAGGCCACTTTTGTAGTCAGAGGCTACTTATCTCTCTTGTAGACTACTTATGGTGGCCCGTAGGCTAGTTTTCGAGGCCTCCGGCTAAGTGCTCTGTCTTGTGGCCTCTTAACTCTCTTTCTTTTGGTTTGTTTTTGTGCTATACCTTGTTCCCCCTTGCTTAGAGGGAGGGGAGAGGCTGTCAGCCATTTTTGGCTCTTCTAGGCCACTTGTCCCTCCTGTATGCCACTTTAGGTGGCCGATAGGCTAGTGGAAGTGGCCGGTCAGCCACTTGAGGTCACCGACGGCCATTTTCTTGCTTTTGTAGATATTTTTATTGCCAACTGTGCTAGTTGTTGGGAACAGAAGACATCCTCCATACACGTGTATGAAGGCATTGCACCAAGCTTCTAGCATGTCCAACAAGCTTGAGGCTTAGAATTCTATAAGAAGGGAGCTCTCTCTCCCTTCCAATGGTTTAGATTTTTGGAGAGCAAAAAGATATCCCTCTCTCACTAGAATCCTCCCTCTGTCTCTATGTTTGTTCTATATTAAATCAAAAGTGTTATTTCTTCATATTATTGCACAAAAACACCTACTCAAACACCTTCACTTTGTTGTTGAGATACTTGGAGGTCTTGTTTGGAGTCTAAAGGCTGGTTTTTGGCTCAAGGAGTTGCTGTTTTGCTATGGTTCTTCAAGGGTGAGTGTTTACCCTCTTTAAGCTTTATTTTGCTTAAGTATTTGGCCACCCTTACATGCTCTTTTAGGCCTAACTTGCAACTACAAAAAGTTCTTTTTTTAAGTTCTTAGAATGGTTGTTTGAGGCCTCTTTGGTGTTGAGGTTGTTCTACCCTCTTGTGTGCCTTATTTTCTTAGGCTTGGTGCCATCCTTTAAGGCCTTTGTAATCACCTTTGTTTGCCCTTTTCATCACTGAATTCCAGAGGAATTTCAGTGATGGAAAGTGGGTTTTGAGACCCAAAATGGATGGGGGTGGTCCCCCCTTTTTGTGCTTTGTTTGCATGTGTTGTTGGCTTAACACTTTGGCATGCTCTTCTACCCTCTTGAGGTTCTATCTTAGCATGTTTTAGGCCTTATTTTGCCATGTTATAACTCTGTTTTGGGTTGGTTTGGCCTCGTGTTGTTTGCTTTTTACACTTGTAGTGTAAACTTGTTCACTAGCCTAACATGCTTCATAGGTTAGCTTGTTATTCTAGCATGTATTGGCTTCACCCCAGCATGTTTTTGGTGTTATTTTGGCATGATTTAACTTTGATTTTAGTTGGTGGGGTCATCTCTTGCTTCGTCTTTGTACTTGTAATGCAGTCCTCCTTGTAGGCTTAACATGCATCATGCATTGTGCCTCTAATTCTAGCTTGTTTTAGCTCTGCTCCACTAGGTTCTTAGCCTTGTTTTGACCTTCTTGAACTCTATTTTGAGTGGTCTTGATCATTTGGAACGCGCTTTGTATAGCCATAGTGCAATCTTGCTCACTAGCTTTGAGTTTCAAAGTCTCTAGCATGCTTTACATGAGTTGTGTGCATGCTTTGGCCTCATTTCTCACATGATTTCAGTGTGTGTAATGTAGTCATACTCTCATATGTTTCACACTTTCAATGCTTTTGGAGAGTTGTGCCTTATGTCTTGGTCATGGGCTAATATGTATGCATGCTTGCCTATGCTTTTGGGCCACTATCTCAGCATTTTTTTGGTCTTATTTTGCCATGTTACAACTCTGATTTTGGTTGATGGAGTCACCTCTTGCTTGGTTTTGGTACTTGTAGTGTAATCCCACTCATTAGCCTTGCATGCCTAGTGTTTTGGCTTACCATTGTAGCTTGTTTTGGTTACACTCCATTATGTTTCTAGCATTGTTTTGACATGCCTTAGGACTGTTTTAAGTGATCTTGGTCCTTTGGGGCTTGCTTGATATGGCCATGGTGCAAGTGCTTTAGGTAGTCTTGAGTTTTGGGCACCTTCGCATGCTATACTTGTGATGGTTGCATGTTTTGGAGTCATTTTTCATGTAATTTCAAAGCATATACATGCATCATGTTCTCACTTCTTTCACTCCTTGAGAGCTTTTGAGAGTTGTGCCTTTGTGCCTTAGTTGTGAGCTACCAAAGAAGCATGCTTTTCTACTCCTTTGAGCCTTAGTTTGAGCATGTTTTGCCATCGATTTGCCATGATATAGCTCTGTTTTGGGATTGGTTTGGGTGCTTGTGCATAGTATTGCATTGTCCCAGTGTTGTGTACCTCACTAGCTTTAATGCTTGAGTCGTCTAGCATGCCATACTTGTGTTGTTTGCATGATATGTCATCATTTGGCATTTGATTTCAATGCCTACATCTCTACCAGACTCTCTTATTTATCACTTCTTCATTGTGTTTGAGAGTTGTGTTCAATGTATGGCTTGCTAGCTAATGCATGAACATGTTGTTATAGCTTTTGGTGCCTCATTTCTAGCATGATCCTACCATTGTTGTGGCATGAGGTAGGTTTGACCATTTGAGCATTGTAGTGCATGTTTCATGTGTGATACACTTCACTTGCCTTGATTCCTTAGCTCCTAAACATGCCATGCATGCATTGCTTACATGATAGAGCCTTGTGTATACCACTTTAGTGTTGAAAGATGAGCATATTGTTTGCATGTGTGTTGCATTGCATTGTGTTTGGATCGGACGTTAATCCAAACATGAGAAACGAGGGGCGTTTCATACTTGAAGTGACGAAACGCGCCTCATTTCTTTGTCACCGTCCCCCTTGATTGTGCATGATAGGATGGAGGCCTCTTGACTCCTATGTGTTATTTGTGCATTCATAGACTTGTATGAACTCGGCTTCTCAGCCATCGTGCATTGTGATGCTAGATTGGTGGCCTGAGAGTCGAGTACCGCACCCCGTTGAGCTTGAATAATGATAAGGGGGGTGGTTATACACGCATACCCTGCAAATGCCTTGCTTTGCCCTTATTGAACTCTATTTGCAGCAACAACTAGCCAACCGGCCAGAGGAAGTGGCCTACAGCCCTTTTAAGTGGCTGACAGGTGGCCTACAGTCTCCCCTAGTGGCCGACAGTCCACCAGCTTCAAGGTGATTCAAAATGGTTCTGGTTCTGGAGCTGAAGCAGCCTGAAGATTTGTTTGGTTTTTAGAATCAAAGCAAATGCAAACAGAGGCAACCGGTGGCAAGGCGACGGGATTTCAAGAGGAAGTAATTGAGCATGGATACATTCCTCGCCCCGAGGCTCCTTTTAACTGCTTTGCTTAGCTAGCTAATTCTTTGGTTCTGTACTTAATTAGTTAACGTGCTTAGCTAATCAATTGTGTTGTGATAACTAATTAGTTAACTAGGATAGTTAATTAGTTGTGATTTGTAATAGTTAGCTTAATTAGCGTAGTTAGTTAGCTTTCATTTCATTCGGACCCTCTGTTGAGAGGGCACAAATGTTGTAATAAGGGTGCGTGTGTGTGATGCATGTCTTCCAACCCCACTTCTTTCTCCCTTTTACTTATCAGCTTTCGATGGTTAGTTTAGGGCATATTCCAATTAGCATCCTTATGCTTGCATGTGTGCATCATTCATTTGTTTTGCATGCACCGGGCTTGGCACATAATACAAACTGCATTGTATTTCAATGCGTATTTGAATACGTGTTTCAAAGCATATTATCAAGTGTTGCATTCATATGCCATCTTAGATAGCCGAGCCTATTTAGTTGCATTTTTTTGCATGTGTTGCATTAGGCATTTAACATAGCTAGGATTATGCATTAGTTTCTAACTAGTTTACTATTTTGGCTCGGAGTACACTGTAAGTGTTTTCGCTTTAGCATCCTTGCATGTGTGCAAGTGACTGGCATGATAGCATGCTTGCCATGAGGCTATTTGCTTAATTGCTATAACTGCTTGAATGCATGTGGATGAAGGCTTCAGTACTTGAATTGGAACAATTCATCAAAATGTGAGTTTTAAGCCCACTTGGAGTAGCAAATCATCATGTTTTATGCCCATCTTGTTTGGTGGCAAATCCATGTTTTAGCCTACTTGCGAGTAGCATCTTCAAACCATTTTCGAAAAACAAACAAGAGATGTTTTGTTCCAATTTAGGCGATTTAGTCTAGACTTGTGTGTTGCGCGCATCACATACTAATTTAGCTAATAATCAAACAAGGACACGTGTTTTCAAAACAACATATCATGATTAGTAAAGGCCGATCCTTTGATTAGGCGAGTGGGGGTGCTCATTTCATGACTTTCCCCCCTCGTACCCAAGTTCTCGAGCCGAGGCGACTTTGGTGATGACGGACATATGGCCTTTGGCACGAGTCAGGGTTTCCTAAATTTTTCAAAAATAAAATATCTAGGTGACGACTTTGAAATCTGGCAAAGCAGTCCATGTTTGGTGCTTTTTTGATTAAAATCAATTTTCCAAAATGATTTGCTGGATTTGGTCTCTTTGGTGATTTATCAATCTTACATTACACTTTGTGAGATTAGATTCAAAACCGTGACAGGAGTCTGAACTGTAGTAGCATGAACCCAATCCGCACCCTCTCCGAAAGGGGGGCATGCAGAGAGAGTTCGGGCGGTCGACAGTTTCTGGCAACTGTAGACACCCCATTTTTGACCGACCTTAAGACTCAGACGTTATCGATTGAGCGCTCGGTGATAGTGCAGGTTGTGCTCGTTCGAGTTTCCAGAGTTTTTGGCTGAGAGCCTTGCCTCCGGGCCTCTGAACTCTTTGTGCTTCGGCTCGGTTTGTGGACCGAGCCGTGTTGACCTTCCCTGGAAGGGGAAGGAGGTCTGTGGACCATCCTCTGGTGGTCGTAGACCACTTTTCTCGCTTGGAGACTAGTTTCCGATTTTCAGAGCCTTCGGTTGCGTGCCTCGTCTCGGGACCGCTTAACGCTCTCCGTTTGACTTGGTTTTTGAATCACGCCTTGTTGCCTCTCCCTAGTGGGACACTATGGTCCGAGAGACAACTTTTGTGGTCGTAGACCACTTTTGATTCCCGTAGGCTAGTTTTCGAGGCTTCCAACTGCGCGCTTTGCCTCCCGAACTTTCATCTTGCATCCTTTTTGGTTCTGTTTTTGGTACAAACCTTGTTTTCCTTGTTTGGAAGGTGGTACAAGGGTGGGAGACCAGTTTTTTCCCTTGGAGACCACTTTTCTTCCCGCCAGCCAGTTTTCTGGTCAGAGAACTGGTTTTCTTGGCCTTTGGGCCACCTTTTCTGGTCGGCCACCACACCATTTGCTTGTTTTTAGTGTGTAGGCTTCTCCTATGCCTGGCCGACCAGTTTTTGTTGTGGCAGTCCACTTATGGTGGTCGACCGACAACTATAAGTAGCTGGCCGACCACTTCAAGTGGTCAGCTGCGTTTCACCAACTTCCTGGAGATGTTTTCTTGCCAGCTGTGCTAGCTGGAAGGCACAGAAGCCATCCTCCATACACGTGTATGAAGGGATGACTTTAAGCCCTTAGCTTCCTCAAGAAGCTTGACCTTTATTTTTCTATATAAGGGAGCCTCCTCCGTCTTGCCTTAGGTTCAGAATTTTGTGGCTGGAGCTATAGATACACACTTGTCTCTATATTTCCTTGTTTGCTCTTGTTTTGTCCCTTAAAGTGTAGTTTTATCACAATATTCCACACAAAAACACGCCCAAACACCATCCTTTTCTTGCTGAGGCTCTTAGAAGCTGGTTTTGGTGTTTTTGGTTTGGTTTGAGCACAAACAAACTACTAGAGTTGTAGTTTCAAGGAAGTTCTTCAAGTATGAGTCAACTAGCCTTTTATCCCCTTGTTTTGCTCAAGCTTTTGGACCTATTTGCATGCTGTTTTAGACTTAACTTCCTGCTGCAAAAAGTTCTGTTTTTCAGTCCTTAAAATGTTTGTTTAAGATCACTTTTGTGTTGGGGGTGGTCTACCCCCTCTTAGGCCTTGTTTGGGCTTTATTCTTGTGCCATCTTTTAAGCTATTAGGACCACCTTGTTTTGGCCTTCTCACCATTGAAACTCAGCGGAATTTCAGTGGTGGAAATGGTGTTTTGAGGTCCCAAATAGGAGAGTGTCATCCCCTCTCCTTGTGTTTTGAATACTTGCTTTGAATGCCTCATGTTTGAGCTTGTTTATTAAGCTTGTGCTGGCCACATCTTAGCCTATTTTAGGCCTTATTTCAGCATGACATACCACTGCTTTTACTTGGTTTTGTCATCCCTTGCATGTCTTATGTACTTGTAGTGTATTTCTCACAAACTAATCTTATATGCTTCATGATGTAGCATGTCTTTCTAGCTTGCTTTGAGTCCATTTCAGCATGTTTTTCATGTTGTTCTAACATGCCTTAGATCTATTTTGGGTTGGTTTCTTAGCCCCATGCATGCTCCATGTACTTGTAGTGCAATTCCATGAACTAGCCTAATGTATATCATGCTTTGGATTGTCATTCTATCATAATTTTGGCTTAACTTCAAGAAGCTTTTGTCCATGTTTTAGCATGCTCTAGCTCAGATTTGTGTTCTTTTGGTCATGCATGCCATGCTTTGTATAGCTATAGCCATTCTAGCTTATTAGCTTTGTGTATTATGTTCACTGGCATGCACTGCTTGGCCTATTTGAATGATTTGGCATCATCTGTTATGAGATTTCAGTGCATGTTTCATGGTCATACAGTCACATCTTTCACTTAATTCAATGGGTTGGAGGGTTAGTCCTTTATGCGTTAAACATAAGCCATTGCGTATGCCTTCATGCCTAAGCTTGTGAGCTACCATTTCAGTACATTTTTGGGGTTATTTTGCCATGATATAACTCTAATTTTTGTTTTTGAAGCCATCCCATGCTTGGTCCTAATAGGTTTAGTGTAATCCATCTTATTTGCCTTGCACACATCATGCCTTATGCCCTTCATGCTAGCTTGTTTTGGCTTCCTTCCATACATGTTTTAGACTCATTTTGACATGTTCTAGGACTGTTTTGGGTTGCCTTAGCCATATGCTTCATGTTTTGTATAGCTACAGTGCAAGTATACATGCTAGCTTTAAGCTTTGAGCTTCATAACATTCTTCAATTGTAACATGTACATGATTTGGCATCATTTCACATGGCATTTCAGAGCATGTAGCGTTGCCATGTTCTCACTTCATTCACCCTTTGAGTGCCTCTAAGGGTTGTGCATTGTTGCCTTGCTTACGACCTAACTTGTATGCATGTTTGCCTAAGCTCTTGAGCCCCATTTTAGCATGTTCTTGACCCTTAGCTTGGCATGGTTAAGCTCTATCCAGAGTTGGTTTAATGGTTAAAGCTTAGTATTACATGCTCCTTTTGTAGTCCTCTTCACTAGCTTTTATGCTTAAGGACCCTAACATGCTTTACTTGTGTTGATTGAATGATTTGGCATCATCTCATATCTTATTTCAGTGCATCTAATGTTGTTACACTTCCATGTTTATCACTTCTTGAGCACTCTTGAGAGTTGTGCTCTTGGGCCTAGTTAATAGGCCAATGCATGTGCATGCATGCCAGTATTTTGTGCCTTCATTTTAGCACTATGGCCACTGATTTGGGCATGACTGAGGTCTGTCCCCTTTTGGTTTAAGTCCATCAAGCATGTTTGCTTTCATGTTGTTTGCATGCTCACATTGCATCATGTTGTTACATGCTTATGTTGCCTTGCATATCATTAGCTTTGTTAAGTTGATCATGTCACATTGCATTGAGTATGCCATGTTATTACATTTCATTGGATATGGCATGTTGTTTATTGCATTGAGTATGCCATTTTTTTGCTTTGCATTGAGCATGCGTGCCATTAGCATTGGTAGGATAGCATGTTGTTTGCATGCTTGTCCCTTGCATGTTGTTTGCATGCTTGTCCCTCACATGTTGTTGGCATGCTTGTTTTATTGTATTGCATGTTTGCACACCTGCGGGCGGCGCTCAGTTTACTTCAGATGTAGTGTATGGCACGCACTATTTTGAGCATTTGCGAATGCTAGTTTTTGTACTTTCTGACTTGGACATTGGGCCAGTCTTGTTGTGTTGTATAGAGTCAATCTTTTTGTACTGAGTCAGTCGGGTCTGTCTTGTTGTATTGAGTCAGTCCTGTTTCGTTAGAGTCGGGTGATTTCGGGGATGTTACCTCGGACATCACTTGCTTGTTTTCTGTTTGTCTTTCGCACTCTTTCTTTTGAGTTTGTTTTTGCCTTGGAGCCAGTTCTGCCAGCAGATTTGAATGAAACAGCAGTGATTTTCACGCTTTTGTGCTTAAAGCCAGTTGTGCCAGAAGATCCGAATGAAACGGCAATGCTTTTCATCTACTTTTCTGTGCCTTTAAGTCATTGTATTGACCAAAGTTTTTCAAAACTTTTTAAACACTGTAGTGAAAACAAAGAGGAAGGAATTCCTCGAGATTTGCAAAAATTTGATCAATTGAGAGAAAGAGAGGCATGCTAAGCCCTTAATGAATGAGATCATGTTTGTTAATGTGAGTACTGAGAAGGATCCTGGCATGATCCAGATAGGTTCCGCATTGTCTTCAGCGCGAGCGACTAGTAGCTTTCTTAAAAGATTTCAAAAAATGTTTTGCACAGTCCTACGAAGACCTGTGTGGAATCGCTCTTGAGATTGTGCAGCCTAGGATCGCTCTCAGCCTCGAGACTCGACCCCTTTTGCTCTCAAACCTTGATCTTGGATTCAGAATGTTCAAAGGTCAATCATGATGTGAGGCCTGTGTGGCCAGATTTGAAGCAGCCCACGAACTAGGGGCAAGAAGGTTAGATATGATCAAAAGGAAGCTTGCAAAGCCAGATCAGAAGCACCCATCGAACTAGGGGCAAAACTGTCAGGTGTACTCGAAGAGTCAAAAATTGAGATGTTTCTCAAGCTAACGAAGATCGGCAAGAATACCAAATCCCAGAAGGGAGGAAAAGAAGAAAGTATTCTGAAGGACAACTGAGTTCCTATCCGCAACACTAGGGGCAAATTCAGCCCCCATTGGATGGACTTCTACATCATCAACAAATAGCAGCCATTCTTCTGGATTCATATGGCTTCGAGATCCTAAAACCATTTGAGATAGACAAAGCTACACTTTTACCCTTGATAGACTCGCTGGGCCAGAAACCCGGAAGGGCGACCCAGGCAAAAGTTAAAGCAAATGAAAAAAGAAAAGAAAAGAACAAAAAAAGAAATAAAATGAAAAGAAGAAAGGATGAAAAAAAAAAAAAAGAAATGAAAAGAAGAAAAGAATTGAAAACAAAAGAAGAACATAGCTCGCAAGGTTGAGAACCCAAAAAGGGCGGCCTTGGCAAAAGTTACAGCGTAAAAGGAGAGCTTAATACCCAAGTGTACCTTAACCCGAACTACATAAGGCTTGATTCCCATGTTTGGGATACATAGGCAACTTCATTCTGAAGTCCAGCCATAAACACCTTCAAATCGACTGTGTCCATGTGATGGTTCAGATCATCTTTGTCTTCTCTATATCCGAGAGTTCGGTTGTGATTGTCACCTTGAGGGCTGATTACAGTGCGCTGTGGTGCCATTCAAACAAGGAGCAACTTTCCGTTGCTGTGCAGTGCCGTTTAGACAAGGGGCAATTTTCCTTTGTTTTGGATCTGAGGTTGTGCGTCTCAAGAGCAAATTTCGTGTTGGTCAAGCAGTGGCCATTTGAAGAAATAATTTTTGAGAATTTTTACTGAGGTTGACTAATTTTCTCGAAAATTATTCAGTTTTTCCAAAACTGGACCATTTATTGGACCCAAAAAAGGAAAATTGTCAGTGCTCATAACCTAACTTCCATGATTTCAAATCAAAAAGTTGAACAAGTATGTTAATCTAACTCTCATGTTGGTCAAAATTGTTTAAGTAGAAAGCCAAAACAAAAAATGGCCAAAAATGATGAACTAGGGGCACAGTTGAGTCAGGCCTTCTGTCTTTTCCACATTGTCAACATACTTGCCAGAAAGGGTGCTCTACTTGCCAGAAATGGGCACCTTATTCACCAAAAAGGGCACAACTGAAGTTAACAACAAAGGGATGAAAGCTCTCTCATCCTCCAAGCAACGAGGTATCAACCCGAGTGCGAAGCACGAAATGGAATGGATCAGGATACTCCACTCTTCCATCTAGACAGGTCTGATCACATCCATACTGGCCAAAGGCGTCGTCAACTGCTATCAGTTGTGGATCTATTGCACATCCTGTCGCAATCCCTCTGTGGGAAAGTTCACTATTGTGAGTAGAAGAAGAAGAATCTAGCAGAATGCTAGGGGCGAGAGCCTGCAACTTTCTGTTTACCCATCAACCACCCAGGGAAGGGATAAAAAAATGAGAGATTGAAGAATAGAGAGATGTGCATGGAGAGAAAAAGTAAGGAAAAGGATTTTTTAGAAAAAACAGAGCCTGAGGGCCGAGTGATGTGAGAATCACAAATAAGAAAGGATGGGAAACAATACCCAGAGAAACAGGCTTCTCGTGTACGTCTGAGTGTCGTGTCTTTTGTTTTGTCTCGATTCTTATTTTGAGTCGTTTCGAGTGTTTCTTGATGTGTTTAGGTTGTTTACCTTTTGTTTTTCTTTGTTGAGTCGTAGTGCGATGTGTTCAGTCGTAGGCTCAATACCCGGTTAAGAACTCATTTCTTAATTTCGAAATGAATCGTTTTGTGCTCGGAGCAGTGTGCCATTCTCCACATTTGTGCAAAACAGGATTTGTTCTTTCATAAAAACCGCAAGGTTCAACCCAGGTCATGTGAGAACAGTAGAACCAGCACATGTCTGAAGCTACATAGGTTCCAGACTACAAAGCAAAAGAAAAGAGAGAAAATTTGGAGCATCTGATTTTGTTTCAACTTCTGCAAGTTTCGTTACTACATCTAGTATGTTCAGAATGAGCTGTGTGTTCAGAAGGAGCAATGTGCTATATGTGCTGTGTGCCAAATAAACCGAATATTGTGTTATGAGCTGTGTGTTCAGAGTGAGCAGTGTGCTGTTTGTGCTGTGCACCAAATAAACCGAATATTATGTTATGAACTGCGTGTTCAGATTGAGTAGTGTGCTGTATGAGCTGTGGGCCAAATAAACTGAATATTGTGTTATGAGCTGTGTGTTCAGAGTGAGCAGTGTGTTGTATGAGCTGTGTGCCAAATCAACCGAATATTGTGTTATGAACTGCGTGTTCAGATTGAGCAGTGTGCTGTATGAGCTGTGTGCCAAATAATCCGAATATTGTGTTATGAGCTGTGTGTTCAGAGTGAGCAGTGTGTTGTATGAGCTGTGTGCCAAATAAACCAAATATTGTGTTATGAACTGTGCGTTCAGATTGAACAGTGTGATGTATGAGCTGTGTGCCATATAAACCGAGTACTGTGTTATGAGCTGCGTGTTCAGGATGAGTGGTGTGCTGTATGAGCTATGTGTTCAAAGTGAACAGAATAATGTGTCGACTGCTTCAGAAGTGCTCCCTCCAAAAACCAGTCCATGCCAGGGGTATCTTGGCTGTGTTTGCGATGAGTTCCTAGGAGACTAACTGCGACAGTGGAAACTAGAGTTTGAATGGTTGTTGCCTAGAGCACAAAGGTTTGGAATTTCTGAGACTAAAGTCTGGTTTAAATACCCAGGGGTGTATACCCTGCTTGAAATCTGTATGGAAGTCGCATAGGTTGAGGTAGCGGGTATGTGCCTCGATTCTGGATACTAAGCCAACCTAGTCTATCACCCCGTTGGAGAGTAGGGAAAGTTGTGAGTATGATCAGGAAAGAAAGCAGTTGTGGCTTCCATAAGCAGGTGTTGTACTTGTCAGCATCTCAGAACCTTTGAACTGTGAGTTGAAGGTAAGTGTTTGAAGAACACAAGAAGGGGAGATCCCCGTCAGAGTAGAGCGGTTCACCGCCACTCACCCCATGAGGTACTTCTTAAAGCACCGCTTTGTTTGTTTGTTACATTTCTTTAAATATCATGCACTACTTTGCTTAAAACATGTTGTAGCATGTATCGTTTCATCGCACTCATTGCATTTTATTTGCATCTCGTGTTATCTTCTATCTTTTATTCTTTCACGCTGAGCAGCGTTTAGGATCGTAGTCCTCCGGGGCTTTCTCAGGTTGCGTCGTGCATGCCCTTGATTGTTTGTTTGTGGACCTCCTCTCACGATTTCAGCATGGTTTGAGTGTCCTTTTCCTCACACGATATCAGCGTGTTTGGAATTTATCTCAGGTTGTGTCGTATACGCGCTTGGGCAGGTTGTTTTGGACCTCCTCTAACGATTTTAGCGTGGTTTGAGTGTCCTTTTCCTCAGACGATTTCAGCATGTTTGGAATTTATCTCAGATTACGTCATGTACACGCCTAGGTGGGTTGTTTTAGGCCTCCTCTCACGATTTCAGTGTTGTTTGAGTGTCTTTTTCCTCACACGATTTCAGCGTGTTTGGAATTTTTCTCGTGTTGCGTCGTGTACGTGCCTGGGCGGGTTGTTCTGGACCTCCTCTCACGATTTCAGTGTGGTTTGAGTGTCCTTTTCCTCACACGATTTCAGCATGTTAGGAATTTATCTCAAGTTGAGTCGTGTACACGCCTGGGCGGGTTGTTTTGGACCTCCTCTCACGATTTCAGCGTGGTTTGAGTGTCCCCTTCCTCACACGATTTCGGCGTGTTTGGAATTCATCTCAGGTTGCGTTGTGTATGCGCCTGATTGATTGTTTTTCCTTCTCTCATGATTCCAGCATGGTTGGAATATGTCCCCCTTTGCATCTACTGTACTATCTATTGCATCACACCATTTTGTGCACCTTACTTGCATTGAGCATGCATTTTACCACGCTATTTTGCGCATTACACTATTTTGTGCACCTTACTTGCATTGAGCATGCATTTTATCGCACTATTTTGCGGATCACACTGTTTCGTGAATTGCATTCGCGCTATCTTGCTCACCTTACTTCCATCTGTTAGTGCATCACAATGTCCGCACTATCTTGCGCACCTCATCTGCACTTGTTAGTGCATTGCATTGTTTGCACGCTCTTGCCCACTTCGGTTGCATTGTTATGCACACCTGTCACGCCCCAAACTCGCCCCTAAAAGTTTGGGCATGACCATTACAGAAACGGATGCAAAACCTGACGTAGATAACCTATGGGGCCTGAACGGAAGCATTCAATAACCTATAATAGCGTAAAAAAAATAATAATAATATCCATTGAGCTATCACTACTATGCCAGGACCGCAGACAAAGCGTGATACAGATACAGTGACGTGTAAGTGAAGATAACTATGTACATATACATCCACATTACATACACATGCAACATCATAATAGACATCTATTGTACAAATTAAAGCTTAACAAAACTCCGTAATTGCACGGCCGACACCTAAGAGCTTAGATACTCAAGGCTTGACAACAGGTAACGGAAACCACAGGTTAAGGTTGACCTCCTGGTTGAGTGCCTACAGAAACAGACATAGAATAAAGTGAGTCAAGCTCAGTGAATAATAGTACGTAAATCATATAATGTTCAATTCAACAGTAAAGCATATATATAACTGCAGCAGTATATAATTAACTACATTCTGTAAATATATCTCAAACAATCATAGTTCTAGTTTTCATAATAGAGCAGCTTTAAGCCCAGTATGTACAGAAAATACAGAATGGCCATATGCCCAAAATAAGAGAACAGCCACCGGCCCAGAAATAACAGAACGCATAAGCGTAATCATTTTCATATTCAGATCAGGTAGGTCCGAAGACCACAACAGGTAGGTCCGAAGACCACAATAAAGTTGGTACCAACAGCCACGATATACACAAATCATCTTATGGTCTATTACAATTAGTCATAATCGTCTCATGTATATCAGAATATTAATAATACTCCTTGAGAAGGACGTTATCATTTACCTCGTACCACTCTTGATCCATTATTAACAAAACAGAATAAGTCGGAATACGCGAGCATTATTGCTTCTCTTGTTCACTACCAATCAACAGAAGTATTTTACAAATAACAGAACGTTAGTAATGCTGAACAATCTCAATAATTCACATACATTTATTATGCGTTCTCATATCACATTACCAATGATCCTGAACCGTAATCGGAATACAGAATTAAGCCAATTCTTTCCATGTTCACATAGATTACACCAAGTGTTACCATATTGCTGCGGATAACAGAATATTATTAACAATGATTATTAACGGAAAAGAGTGTACATGTGAAGTACTATTACTCACAGTGTTTGGCTGCTTGGTCTGCCCCTATAGTTGTCCCTACACAATTTGTAATACACAAAGAAATCGAATCACATAAACTTATTTCGTTCTTAATTAATTCTCTTTATTCCAATTACACATCACTTTGCACTTCAACATAATTCAAACTAAATTTTTGAATCCCATTTCACACCCCACAATTGAGTTCATGTCATCCAGATCCTTACTAAATTATTTCCCTAATTTTTCCTTTACTTTATTACTTTATTACATGAATTCCCCATTTATAACAAAGTTCATTCGCTAAATTTAAACATAATTTCGAAACATCTCAGAAATCTAATTAAACTTGTACACGTATAATTCAACCCACCAATTCCATGATTCTATGTTTAATTTGGGCAACCTCAGTATTTATCATCACCAATTAATCTAGGGTTTCAAGAATAATGAGGATCTTTAGCAAAAATTCAAACTTCTTAAATCACCACTTTTAATTCCAATTTTCCCAATGATTCTACACCTAGGATTCACAATCCATCATTTAAACTCATCAATTTAACTCCCAACATCACAAACCATAAAACCCCAAATCTCAAGTTTGACACCAAATGTTCAAAACCATAAATTTTGCATTAATATACTCAAAATACCACAATCCATCCATGAATTCAAGTATTGTAAAAGAATAAGGGTCCCTACCTCAAGAATCAAGCAAGGGGCAAAGCTTTGAGACGAATCCCCCAAATCTCGAAATTCCAATCGGTTGAAGTTGTTCGTCTTCTTGTCTTCTTCACTTCTTGGTGGAAGGTCTTGCTCAAACCTAAGGGAAATGGAAGTATTTGGGGATCAAAACCCTAGGGTTTTCGGACCTAGGGAGAGAAGAGAAGAAGGAAAAAGGAAAAATGGAAGAAATGATCCAAAAATTCGTGTTTAAAGCTGCTGTCCCGTAATTCCCGCTCGAGCGGAGAAATTCCCGCTCGAGCGGACTGTTCAAGACAGATCGAAACTTCAAACATGCGTAACTCTCCCATCCGGACTGCGTTTTAGGTCGTTCTTGCGCCCAAATTGAAGCCCCGGAAATAAGCTTTCCAACGATTCAAACCTCACATCCAAACTCAAAGTGTGGAAAAAGAAAAGGGAAAATGAGTGACGGTTGGTCACAAACAAATTATTCAAACTAAAGTTTCGGATCAAATCTTACTCTACCATCATATTACCACCACAATCAGTACCCCAGAATAAAATAAGGAGGTTCTAAATACCTTATAAAAAAAATGCCTCGACGAACCCACGTGCCTCAAAATTCAAAATTTGAACTAGGCGACCCGCCGGCGCCCACCTTGCGCTCGGCCAGACAAACAAAGCCATCCGCGCGAGCGTCCATTTCTCGCCGGCGGGAATCTACAACCTCGGGATCTCGGCGACTGCAAAAATCTGAGTCTCACAAGTCCGCTCGAGCGGCCACTCCTCCGCTCGAGCGGAGGAAGAAATTTCTGGGTCGTCACATCCTTCCCCCCTTAAAACAAATTTCGTCCTCGAAATTTGAGAAAACCAAATAGAAAATAGGTCAAACATAAACAGAAACACACCCTGTAATGTCCAAAACTAGATCTATACTTGGGATAGGAAAGGATCACCAATATTTTCGATCGATATACCCGCATCAAAGTTTGAACGGGAAAGGAGCAACACTATCCATTTATAATCCCAAAACCCATAACAACTTCTCAATTAACAACTAAGTACACCACATCTAGTGCATGCTCAAAACTCAATTCCAAAGACAATGCACATTGTATGGTCCAACACCAAAATTTTCACTTGCACTTCCGTTAACGGCATCACCATCTCTTTATTTCCTTGACATTGAAACAAAAACAAAATATATATATATAGATATAGAATAGTGAAGACTATCATACAATTATTCCTTAAAGACACTCACATAGAGGAGTTCCTACTCAACTTCAAGAGAAGTCAATCAAACGATCAAACATACCTTAAGCTTTAAAAGCTCTACCACCCTTCACTTCCTCCTTTACTTCCTTGAAGATCTATGCTCTTTTGTTCATTCCTTCTCTTTCTATGCGTAAGAAGACTTAAATGTATATATAAATGGTCATACATAAAACATATAGGACAAAATCCAATCGTATACTCATTCAAATTAAAATCTAAACATATCGTAAGCTTACATAAAAGTTATCTTTGGTCTCGATTCACAATTAATTTAAGATAATTAAACCTTTAAGGTTTCCAATTTCTTATTCACTTATCGAAATAAATTTCCACAACATGCCTTAAGTTCAATCATAATGAAAGTACTCTCCACTAAGTCCCTAACTAGGTCGATTTAGTCACAGTCTATATGCAATTTACTCCGGTAGATGACCACACATCATTGTATCGAGATCTTAGGACCTACCAAATAAGGTTCTGCCTAAGAGGTACCATACCTTTCGTAAATGAAAACATATCAAAATTATACCATTATATAGATGTAAATCATATGTTCTAATTCTTGACAAAATCTGAATGATGGGAAGAAAATCCCCATCGTAGACACCTGATCATGCCGTTATAAGTTCAAATCTGAACAATAATTACAATTTATTAAACAAGGGGCGAAATTGAATCCAAAATCTTACTTGATTAATCAATCATAATCGTAGGGTATAACATTTTCCTTTACTAGCACAAATCGGTTTGGCCCTCTTTTTTTTTTTGTTGGAAAACACGAGGTCAATTACAGAGTTTCGTATTCGCAATTGTAATTATAGTGGGTCAACCAATGGTCATACAGAATTTAGAGACCAGTCATCTGGCTCAATCAGTTAACACAAATAGGGCTTCCAGTTAGTCCTCGTACGTAAATTCTACCAGGTTTCAGTATCCATAAGAATCACATCCTTCCAGATTCCATAGTGTTAAAACATATGCAATAGTATAATAAAGGAGTAATTTGATTTCATAATATCAAAATTCATAATCCTTAGTAAAAGCGTAATTAAGTGGTAGGATAATTCAATGTGGTAGTCGATCAATTGTAATTAGCAAAAGAGAATATCCTCATATCCATTTTTTTTCATCGAAATCCTCAATATCAAGTAGAATAGTCCACATCACAGCCTCTATATAAGTGATAAAAGACAATTTTGCAATATCTATCATTGACATAGTTACACATAAACATTTCACAGGAATATTTTCTTAATCTTAAGCCACTTAATATCTGAAGAGGAGTTTAATTCTTGTGGTAGGTTATTTATTTGTAGTCAATAAATTGCCTCTTTTTTTTGTACAAATCTCATGTATCATAGTTCACAAAGTCTATAAACAAATCCCGATTACACATGAACTGCACTCATTGGACACTATCAATTCCCATCATGTTATAGCATAGCATAACAAAATGAATAAATAGAAGCATATTCTTACATAGTCTTAGCTATACTTGAATCGGGAACATGAAGCAGAGTTTATGCTTGATCATAACCGACCCGTACAAGACCGTTGGTGGCAAAACATATCGTATAACATATTTAAACCACGGTAGTATTACCCCCGGGTAAGGCCCTTGTACTACAAATGCCATGATTACTTTTACATATATGGAACATCATTCCTTGATTTATGACCTAACATGTTCTTTGAATCTCATGTCATTATCGTAAAAACACAACTTATCGAAGTACGTATTACAATTACTTTTCACCTCATTGGTCTAAATAGTATCATGACAAGGAAGACAAAAATATATCATAATAAGCATAATACATAATAAGCAGTACATTCGCAAAAATGAAATTCAACATTGATTTAGGATTAGTTTATTCCCAGAATGGCCTTTGACCTCGTTTTACAAGGTTTACAGAACGGCCTGATGGCCCAGAATTATCAAGACAGTCTTTCGACCCAAAACGTACAAATATGTACGTATATCTTTTCACCATTTCATATCCATTAGATTCCAATTAATATGAATGTCCACAACATAACTGACAGAAACATAATATCATTCACAGTCATTAGCAGTATTCCATGCTTAGTGTTCAACAATTCATCCAAGTAAATGTTACACAGAAAGGCCTATAGATGCAGAACGACCATGGGTTCATAACATTCATAATTTGGCCCCTGGCCTAAGAACTTCACACATTGAGAAAAGAGACCTTGGGTTCATAATTTACAGTTCATCACATAGACCTTTAGTCCTTTTGATTCACAAGCCCACAATAGCATAAGTTCATATGTCACATATTGGCCCTTGGCCTCACAATTTCACAAAAAGGCTCGTAGCCACATTGGTTCACAAATGGCTCTAGGCCACATTGGTTCTAAATGTTCAAATGGCTCTAGGCCACATTGGTTCACAAATTCATGCCTTCCTTGGTTCAGTCCAAAAGTTCACAAGATTTCACATATGACGTGCATAACTTCACAACCTATGTTACACAGAATGGCCCTCGGCCCAGAATGTTACACAGAATGGCCCTCGGCCAGAATATTACACAGAATGGCCCTCGGCCCAGAATGTTACACAGAATGGCCCTCGGCCCAGAATGTTACACAGAATGTATGGACTCAAGAGGTGGCTCCCACCGAAGTGTAGCACTTTGTTCCATACCAGAAATCAATAAGTTTTACATCAACATTGTATACTATAACATGTCATGTTGTAAACGGAACTACTTACAGAACATATTACATAAACGGAATCGGAACAGAATAGCCCCAAATTCATATAAATAACATCATACAACAGGATATATAGGTCATCTCATGAGTCCTTTCAAATGGCCTTAATCATCTCACGTAGATCAAAATATTACTAATAGGCACGGAATACTTACTTCACAACAAACCTGAGTCATCCTTGGCAGAGCATAAGGATTCAGAACTTACCACTCATGTCCCTTTTTTATTTGTCTAACCAATCCGAGACAATCCTCTATCCTTATTTCCGTCATACTCTACACAACAATCAAACACAATATATCCACAAGGAATGCACAATAGACATGATTCATAATCGTTAACGTGAACATATTACTTTTACCGTTGCTATCAGTCTCTTTACATGCAATAAGGATGTCATGCATGAGGCCAAAGTCTTTTCTAGACATCCTACAGCTCAATGGATCCGTGTGTGAGATAGCAACTCGTGCTCTGATACCACTTGTCACGCCCCAAACTCGCCCCTAAAAGTTTGGGCATGACCATTACAGAAACGGACGCAAAACCTGACGTAGATAACCTATGGGGCTTGAACGGAAGCACTCAATAACCTATAATAGCGTAAAAAAAATAAGAATAATATCCATTGAGCTATCACTACTATGCGGGACCCATGAGACAAAGCGTGATCTGAATCTGATGGCGTGTAAGTGAAGATAACTATGTACATATACATCCACATTACATACACATGCAACATCATAATAGACATCTATTGTACAAATTAAAGCTTAACAAAACTCCGTAATTGCACGGCCGACACCTAAGAGCTTAGATACTCAAGGCTTGACAACAGGTAACGGAAACCACAGGTTAAGGTTGACCTCCTGGTTGAGTGCCTACAGAAACAGACATAGAATAAAGTGAGTCAAGCTCAATGAATAATAGTACGTAAATCATATAATGTTCAATTCAACAGTAAAGCATATATATAACTGCAGCAGTATATAATTAACTACATTCTGTAAATATATCTCAAACAATCATAGTTCTAGTTTTCATAATAGAGCAGCTTTAAGCCCAGTATGTACAGAAAATACAGAATGGTCATATGCCCAAAATAAGAGAACAGCCACCGGCCCAGAAATAACAGAACGCATAAGCGTAATCATTTTCATATTCAGATCAGGTAGGTCCGAAGACCACAACAGGTAGGTCCGAAGACCACAATAAAGTTGGTACCAACAGCCACGATATACACAAATCATCTTATGGTCTATTACAATTAGTCATAATCGTCTCATGTATATCAGAATATTAATAATACTCCTTGATAAGGACGTTATCATTTACCTCGTACCACTCTTGATCCATTATTAACAAAACAGAATAAGTCGGAATACGCGAGCATTATTGCTTCTCTTGTTCACTACCAATCAACAGAAGTATTTTACAGATAACAGAACGTTAGTAATGCTGAACAATCTCAATAATTCACATACATTTATTATGCGTGCTCATATCACATTACCAATGATCCTGAACCGTAATCGGAATACAAAATTAAGCCAATTCTTTCCATGTTCACATAGATTACACCAAGTGTTACCATATTGCTGCGGATAACATAATATTATTAACAATGATTATTAACGGAAAAGAGTGTACATGTGAAGTACTATTACTCACAGTGTTTGGCTGCTTGGTATGCCCCTGTAGTTGTCCCTACACAATTTGTAATACACAAAGAAATCGAATCACATAAACTTATTTCGTTCTTAATTAATTCTCTTTATTCCAATTACACATCACTTTGCACTTCAACATAATTCAAACTAAATCTTTGAATCCCATTTTCACACCCCACAATTGAGTTCATGTCATCCAGATCCTTACTAAATTATTTCCCTAATTTTTCCTTTATTTTATTACTTTATTACATGAATTCCCCATTTATAACAAAGCTCATTCGCTAAATTTAAACATAATTTCGAAACATCTCATAAATCCAATTAAACTTGTACACGTATAATTCAACCCACCAATTCCATGATTCTATGTTTAATTTGGGCAACCTCAGTATTTATCATCACCAATTAATCTAGGGTTTCAAGAATAATGAGGATCTTTAGCAAAAATTCAAACTTCTTAAATCACCACTTTTAATTCCAATTTTCCCAATGATTCTACACCTAGGATTCACAATCCATCATTTAAACTCATCAATTTAACTCCCAACATCACAAACCATAAAACCCCAAAGCTCAAGTTTGACACCAAATGTTCAAAACCATAAATTTTGCATTAATATACTCAAAATACCACAATCCATCCATGAATTCAAGTATTGTAAAAGAATAAGGGTCCCTACCTCAAGAATCAAGCAAGGGGCAAAGCTTTGAGACGAATCCCCCAAATCTCGAAATTCCAATCGGTTGAAGTTGTTCGTCTTCTTGTCTTCTTCACTTCTTGGTGGAAGGTCTTGCTCAAACCTAAGGGAAATGGAAGTATTTGGGGATCAAAACCCTAGGGTTTTCGGACCTAGGGAGAGAAGAGAAGAAGGAAAAAGGAAAAATGGAAGAAATGATCCAAAAATTCGTGTTTAAAGCTGCTGTCCCGTAATTCCCGCTCGAGCGGAGAAATTCCCGCTCGAGCGGACCTGTTTTCAGCACAGATCCCGAAACTTCAAACATGCGTAACTCTCCCATCCGGACTGCGTTTTAGGTCGTTCTTGCGCCCAAATTGAAGCCCCGGAAATAAGCTTTCCAACGATTCAAACCTCACATCCAAACTCAAAGTGTGGAAAAAGAAAAGGGAAAATGAGTGACGGTTGGTCACAAACAAATTATTCAAACTAAAGTTTCGGATCAAATCTTACTCTACCATCATATTACCACCACAATCAGTACCCCAGAATAAAATAAGGAGGTTCTAAATACCTTATAAAAAAAATGCCTCAGACGAACCCACGTGCCTCAAAATTCAAGCTGAACTAGGCGACCCGCTCGAGCGCCCCACCTTGCGCCGGCCGGCCAGACAAACAAAGCCAGCCGCTCGAGCGTCCATTTCTCGCCGAGGAATCTACAACCCTCAGGATCTCGAGCGACTGCAAAAATCTCGAGTCTCACAAGTCCGCTGGCGCCACTCCTCCGCCGGCGAAGGAAGAAATTTCTGGGTCGTCACATCCTTCCCCCCTTAAAACAAATTTCGTCCTCGAAATTTGAGAAAACCAAATAGAAAATAGGTCAAACATAAACAGAAACACACCCTGTAATGTCCAAAACTAGATCTATACTTGGGATAGGAAAGGATCACCAATATTTTCGATCGATATACCCGCATCAAAGTTTGAACGGGAAAGGAGCAACACTATCCATTTATAATCCCAAAACCCATAACAACTTCTCAATTAACAACTAAGTACACCACATCTAGTGCATGCTCAAAACTCAATTCCAAAGACAATGCACATTGTATGGTCCAACACCAAAATTTTCACTTGCACTTCCGTTAACGGCATCACCATCTCTTTATTTCCTTGACATTGAAACAAAAACAAAATATATATATAGATATAGAATAGTGAAGACTATCATACAATTATTCCTTAAAGACACTCACATAGAGGAGTTCCTACTCAACTTCAAGAGAAGTCAATCAAACGATCAAACATACCTTAAGCTTTAAAAGCTCTACCACCCTTCACTTCCTCCTTTACTTCCTTGAAGATCTATGCTCTTTTGTTCATTCCTTCTCTTTCTATGCGTAAGAAGACTTAAATGTATATATAAATGGTCATACATAAAACATATAGGACAAAATCCAATCGTTTACTCATTCCGAAATTAAAATCTCGTAAACATACGTAAGCTTACATAAAAGTTATGCTGGTCTCAGATTCACAATTAATTTAAGATAATTAAACCTTTAAGGTTTCCAATTTCTTATTCACTTATGCGAAATAAATTTCCACAACATGCCTTAAGTTCAATCATAATGAAAGTACTCTCCACTAAGTCCCTAACTAGGTCAGTCTAGCTGCAACAGTCTATATGCAATTTACTCGGCGGTAGATGACCACACATCATTGTATCAGATCTTAGGACCTACCAAATAAGGTTCTGCCTAAGAGGTACCATACCTTTCGTAAATGAAAACATATCAAAATTATACCATTATATAGATGTAAATCATATGTTCTAATTCTTGACAAAATCTGAATGATGGGAAGAAAATCCCCATCGTAGACACCTGATCATGCCGTTATAAGTTCAAATCTGAACAATAATTACAGCTATTAAACAGGGCCAGAAATTGAATCCAAAATCTTACTTGATTAATCAATCATAATCGTAGGGTATAACATTTTCCTTTACTAGCACAAATCAGTTTGGCCCCCCTCTTTTTTTTTTTTTTTGGAAAACACGAGGTCAATTACAGAGTTTTGTATTCGCAATTTGTAATTATAGTGGGTCAACCAATGGTCATACAGAATTTAGAGACCAGTCATCTGGCTCAATCAGTTAACACAAATAGGGCTTCCAGTTATTCCTCGTACGTAAATTCTACCAGGTTTCAGTATCCATAAGAATCACATCCTTCCAGATTCCATAGTGTTAAAACATATGCAATAGTATAATAAAGGAGTAATTTGACTTCATAATATCAAAATTCATAATCCTTAGTAAAACGTAATTCGTGGTAGGATAATTCAATGTGGTAGTCGATCAATTGTAATTAGCAAAAGGGAATATCCTCATATCCATTTGTTTTCATCGAAATCCTCAATATCAAGCAGAATAGTTCACATCACAGCCTCCATATAAGTGATAAAAGACAATTTTGCAATATCTATCATTGACATAGTTACACATAAACATTTCACAGGAATATTTTCTTAATCTTAAGCCACTTAATATACGAAGACAGGAGTTTAATTCTTGTGGTAGGTTATTTATTTGTAGTCAATAGCTGCCTCTCTTTTTTTTGTACAAATCTCATGTATCATAGTTCACAAAGTCTATAAACAAATCCCGATTACACATGAACTGCACTCATTGGACACTATCAATTCCCATCATGTTATAGCATAGCATAACAAAATGAATAAATAGAAGCATATTCTTACATAGTCTTAGCTATACTTGAATCGGGAACATGAAGCAGAGTTTATGCTTGATCATAACCGACCCGTACAAGACCGTTGGTGGCAAAACATATCGTATAACATATTTAAACCACGGTAGTATTACCCCCGGGTAAGGCCCTTGTACTACAAATGCCATGATTACTTTTACATATATGGAACATCATTCCTTGATTTATGACCTAACATGTTCTTTGAATCTCATGTCATTATCGTAAAAACACAACTTATCGAAGTACGTATTACAATTACTTTTCACCTCATTGGTCTAAATAGTATCATGACAAGGAAGACAAAAATATATCATAATAAGCATAATACATAATAAGCAGTACATTCGCAAAAATGAAATTCAACATTGATTTAGGATTAGTTTATTCCCAGAATGGCCTTTGACCTCGTTTTACAAGGTTTACAGAACGGCCTGATGGCCCAGAATTATCAGGACAGTCTTTCGACCCAAAACGTACAAATATGTACGTATATCTTTTCACCATTTCATATCCATTAGATTCCAATTAATATGAATGTCCACAACATAACTGACAGAAACAGAATATCATTCACAGTCATTAGCAGTATTCCATGCTTAGTGTTCAACAATTCATCCAAGTAAATGTTACACAGAAAGGCCTATAGATGCAGAACGACCATGGGTTCATAACATTCATAATTTGGCCCCTGGCCTAAGAACTTCACACATTCAGAAAGAGACCTTGGGTTCATAATTTACAGTTCATCACATAGACCTTTAGTCCTTTTGATTCACAAGCCCACAATAGCATAAGTTCATATGTCACATATTGGCCCTTGGCCTCACAATTTCACAAAAAGGCTCGTAGCCACATTGGTTCACAAATGGCTCTAGGCCACATTGGTTCACAAATGGCTCACATTGGTTCACAAATGGCTCTAGGCCACATTGGTTCACAAATTCATGCCTTCCTTGGTTCAGTCCAAAAGTTCACAAGATTTCACATATGACGTGCATAACTTCACAACCTATGTTACGTAATGGCCCTCGCCGTATGTTACAGAATGGCCCTCGGCGAGAATATTACCAGAATGGCCCTCGCCCGAATGTTACATGTAATGGCCCTCGGCCCGAATGTTACACGTAATGTATGGACTCAAGAGGTGGCTCCCAATCAAGTGTAGCACTTTGTTCCATACCGTAAATCAATAAGTTTTACATCAACATTGTATACTATAACATGTCATGTTGTAAACGGAACTACTTACGTAACATATTACATAAACGAATCGAAGCAGAATAGCCCCAAATTCATATAAATAACATCATACAACAGATATATAGGTCATCTCATGAGTCCTTTCAAATGGCCTTAATCATCTCAATGAGATCAAAATATTACTAATAGGCACGGAATACTTACTTCACAACAAACACGAGTCATCCTTGGCGAGCATAAGGATTCGTAACTTACCACTCATGTCCCTTTTTATTTGTCTAACCAATCCGAGACAATCCTCTATCCTTATTTCCGCCATACTCTACACAACAATCAAACACAATATATCCACAAGGAATGCACAATAGACATGATTCATAATCGTTAACGTGAACATATTACTTTTACTGCTATATCGCCTTTACATGCAATAAGGATGTCATGCATGAGGCCAAAGTCTTTTCTAGACATCCTACAGCTCAATGGATCCGTGTGTGAGATAGCAACTCGTGCTCTGATACCACTTGTCACGCCCCAAACTCGCCCCTAAAAGTTTGGGCATGACCATTACAGAAACGGACGCAAAACCTGACGTAGATAACCTATGGGGCTTGAACGGAAGCACTCAATAACCTATAATAGCGTAAAAAAAATAAGAATAATATCCATTGAGCTATCACTACTATGCCAGGACCGCAGACAAAGCGTGATACAGATACAGTGACGTGTAAGTGAAGATAACTATGTACATATACATCCACATTACATACACATGCAACATCATAATAGACATCTATTGTACAAATTAAAGCTTAACAAAACTCCGTAATTGCACGGCCGACACCTAAGAGCTTAGATACTCAAGGCTTGACAACAGGTAACGGAAACCACAGGTTAAGGTTGACCTCCTGGTTGAGTGCCTACAGAAACAGACATAGAATAAAGTGAGTCAAGCTCAATGAATAATAGTACGTAAATCATATAATGTTCAATTCAACAGTAAAGCATATATATAATCGCAGAAGATATAATTAACTACATTCTCAGAATATATCTCAAACAATCATAGTTCTAGTTTTCATAATAGAGCAGCTTTAAGCCCAGAATGAACAGAAAATACAGAATGGTCATATGCACAAAATAAGAGAACAGCCACCGGCCCAGAAATAACAGAACGCATAAGCGTAATCATTTTCATATTCAGATCAGGTAGGTCCGAAGACCACAATGTAGGTCCGAAGACCACAATAAAGTTGGTACCAATACCACGATATACACAAATCATCTTATGGTCTATTACAATTAGTCATAATCGCCTCATGTATATCGAATATTAATAATACTCCTTGATAAGGACGTTATCATTTACCTCGCACCACTCTTGATCCATTATTAACAAAAATGTAATAAGTCGAATACGCGAGCATTATTGCTTCTCTTGTTCACTACCAATCAATGTAAGTATTTTACGATAATGTAACGTTAGTAATGTCGAACAATCTCAATAATTCACATACATTTATTATGCGTGCTCATATCACATTACCAATGATCCTGAACCGTAATCTAATACAAAATTAAGCCAATTCTTTCCATGTTCACATAGATTACACCAAGTGTTACCATATTGTCATGATAACATAATATTATTAACAATGATTATTAACGGAAAAGAGTGTACATGTGAAGTACTATTACTCACAAGGTTTGGTCATTGGTATGCCCTCAGTAGTTGTCCCTACACAATTTGTAATACACATAGAAATCGAATCACATAAACTTATTTTGTTTTTAATTAATTTTCTTTTTACCAATTATACATCACTTTGCACTTCAACATAATTCAAACTAAATCTTTGAATCCCATTTTCACACCCCACAATTGAGTTCATGTCATCCAGATCCTTACTAAATTATTTCCCTAATTTTTCCTTTATTTTATTACTTTATTACATGAATTCCATTTATAACAAAGCTCATTCGCTAAATTTAAACATAATTTCAAACATCTCATAAATCCAATTAAACTTGTACACGATAATTCAACCCACCAATTCCATGATTCTATGTTTAATTTGGGCAACCTCAGTATTTATCATCACCAATTAATCTAGGGTTTCAAGAATAATGAGGATCTTTAGCAAAAATTCAAACTTCTTAAATCACCACTTTTAATTCCAATTTTCCCAATGATTCTACACCTAGGATTCACAATCCATCATTTAAACTCATCAATTTAACTCCCAACATCACAAACCATAAAACCCCAAAGCTCAAGTTTGACACCAAATGTTCAAAACCATAAATTTTGCATTAATATACTCAAAATACCACAATCCATCCATGAATTCAAGTATTGTAAAAGAATAAGGGTCCCTACCTCAAAAATCAAGCAAGGGCAAAGCTTTGAGACGAATCCCCAAATCTCGAAATTCCAATCGGTTGAAGTTGTTCGCCTTCTTGTCTTCTTCACTTCTTGGTGGAAGGTCTTGCTCAAACCTAAGGGAAATGGAAGTATTTAGATCAAAACCCTAGGGTTTTCGGACCTAGGGAGAAGAGAAGAAGGGAAAAAGGAAAATGGAATAAATGATCCAAAAATTCGTGTTTAAAGCTGCTGTCCCGTAATTCCCGCTCGAGCGGAGAAATTCCCGCTCGAGCGGACCTGTTTTCAGCACAGATCCCGAAACTTCAAACATGCGTAACTCTCCCATCCGGACTGCGTTTTAGGTCGTTCTTGCGCCCAAATTGAAGCCCCGGAAATAAGCTTTCCAACGATTCAAACCTCACATCCAAACTCAAAGTGTGGAAAAAGAAAAGGGAAAATGAGTGACGGTTGGTCACAAACAAATTATTCAAACTAAAGTTTCGGATCAAATCTTACTCTACCATCATATTACCACCACAATCAGTACCCCAGAATAAAATAAGGAGGTTCTAAATACCTTATAAAAAATGCCTCGCATTTAACCCACGTGCCTCAAAATTCAAGTTTAACTAGGCGACCCGCCGGCGCCCACCTTGCGCCGGCGCTCAGACAAACAAAGCCATCCGCTCGAGCGTCCATTTCTACGCTCGAGCGGGAATCTACAACCCTCAGGATCTCGAGCAGCCTGCAAAAATACTGGGAGTCTCACAAGTCCGCTCGAGCGGCCACTCCTCCGCTCGAGCGGAGGGAGAAATTTCTGGGTCATCACAACACCACTCCCACTTGCATTGTTATGCACGCTCCTTTGTCTAGAAACACTGGGATATGTCCATGTGCTTCTCCCTCCATGGTTAAGGGCATTTGCAATACGTTCCAACGCTTGTACCTCTCCAAAACACCGGCATATGTCCCTGTGTTTCTCCCACTTTGGTTAAGAGCATTTCGAAGATGTTCCAATGCTTGTACTTTTTCGAAACACAGCGATATGTCCCTGTGTTTCTCCCTCCTTGGTTAAGAGCATTTGGAATACGTTCCAATGCTTGTACAACTCTGAAACACCGAGATATGTCCATGTGTTTCTCCCTCTTTGGTTAAGAGCATTTGGAATACGTTCCAATGCTTGTACCTTTCCGAAACACCGGGATATGTTACTATGTTTCTCCCTCTTTGGTTAAGAGCATTTAGAATACGTTCCATTCCTTGTACCCCTCCAAAACACTGGGATATGTCCCTGTGTTTCTCCCTCCTTGATTAAGAGCATTTGGAATACGTTCCAATGCTTGTACCTTTCCGAAACACCGGAATATGTCCCTGTGTTTCTCCCTCTTTCGTTAAGAGCATTTGGAATACGTTCCAATGCTTGTACCTTTCTGAAACACCGGGATATGTCCCTGTGTTTCTCCCTCTTTGGTTAATAGCATTTGGAATACGTTCCAGTGCTTGTACCTTTCCGAAACACTGGGATATGTCCCTGTGTTTCTCCGTCTTTGCTTAAGAGCATTTGGAATACGTTCCACTGCTCGTACCTTTCCGAAACACTGGATATGTCCTTGTGTTTCTCCCTCTTTGGTGAAGAGTATTTGGAATACGTTCCAATGCTTGTACCACTCCGAAACACCAGGATATGTCCCTGTGTTTCTCCCTCTTTGGTTAAGAGCATTTGCAATACGTTCCAATGCTTGTACCTTTCCAAAACACCGGGATATGTCCCTGTGTTACTGTCACGCCCCAAATCCGCCCCTAAAAATTTGGGCATGACCCATTCGAAATGGACACCAAACCTGTTAAATATTATCTATGGGGCCTGAACGGAAGCATTTAATATCATATAATAGTATAAAATAATATCCATTGAGCTACCACTACTATGCCAGATCATGCATGTAACATAATGCAGATAAATATACATTGACGTATATCTGGAGATAGCTAAATACATATACATACATTTTCACTTTAATAGACAATTAACCACAAATTTAATAAAACTTCACAGAAATGCATGGGCTTGGTCTGGGTGCCTGGACACACTGAGGTTGACAATGAAAGACGAGCAACAGGGTTAAGATCGACCTCCAAGGTGGTCACCTCTGAATGTATAACACCAAGTAAGCCGTGCTCGGTGAGTAATAGTACCTAAACAAAACAATACTTCATTGGAAACATAATATATCACTACGTGAAATTGCAAAATCAACATAATTAGTCCTGCTTCAGATTAATGTCATAACGGCCTTAGGCCTCTTGAAACGTAATAACTTGAAACATGCATAATAACTTGAAACATAACATCTTAAAGCATAATGGCTTTAAGCCCTTGAATATTATAGCATTCAACTTTCAAACGTGGTGGCATAAAACTCTTGAAACACAGTGGCATAAAACCCTTGAAACTCGTGGCATAAAAGCCCTTGAAACTTGTGGCATAAATGCCCTTGAAACATATGGCACAAGGCCCTTGAAACATATTGGCACTAAGGCCCTTGAAAGTAGCATGAAGCCCTTGAAAAGGTTGGCATAACATTTACATAGCATATGTAAACTTGTACCTTACTTAAGCTTGTTACATGCTTGAACTTGTAATAAACATGAACTTATATATACTTAGCACCATACTTGATATAGAACATACTTGTCAAAGATAGAATACTTCACATCCTTATGAGGATCACATAATACTGATAAACATTTACATGCATGTCATAGGTTCTTAACGAGACATACACTTGGCTTAAAGATGAACATGATTCCATAACATGATTCCATTTATGCACTAAAACAACGTAATTTACTTATAGATAATAGAGAGTTATCATTCGTTATTAACAGGACAGAGTCATTGCAACGTCATACCGATGTAGGCCAATCTTCCAATGTTCACATTGACTTTCAATCATCATAAATGTTCATGTAACATGTTCGTGTAACACTTACAAGAAACAAAGTGTTAGTGATAATAATTATCAATGATAAATAAACTATACATCCTCGTACTATTACTCACAGTGGTTAGATGCTAGGTCCGCCCCTGTAGTTAACCCTACACAAGTCAATTCAACAACATTTAACACAACCCAACATAATCAACGTAACCTCACATAATCATCTCCAATTAATATAATCCACACTATTTAGCGTTATTTAACTCAATACCACCAAATATAATTCCACATAATTCTATTTAAATTGCTAAGGCCCAATTCAACATTCCAAAGCCAAGTTTACCTCATCCACATTATCAACAAACCTTTCTTCCCAATTTCCTTTCTCATTAAAACATAATTCACAATACTCAAACAAAGTTCATTCAGAATTTTAAACATAATTTCCAAGTATCACTAAATTCCAATTAAACTTGTAGATACCTAATTCAATATCCCAATTTCATTATTCTACTTTCGATTTGGACCAACTCTTTGGTTATCATCCTTAATCAACCTAGGGTTCCAAGAAAATATTGAAATTTCAAGAAATAATTAACTTATTAACCCAACACTTTATATTCTAATTTTTCCATTGATTAAACATCTAGGGTTCATAATTCATCATTTAAACCCATCAATTGGCCCCTCCATGCTTCAAATCCGAAATTCCCAAATCTTATAAGTTACTCTATTTGCTCCAAAAATGCAATTTATACATTAATACAATGGAACTACTACCACTCTAGCTCTTAATGTAAATCTTGAAGAATATTAGAACCCTTACCTCAAGAATCAACAAAGGAGCAAGCTTGAGAAGAAACCTTCGCAAATCCATGTTCTAATCGGTTAAAAGCATTGATCTTTTCTTATTCTTCATCCTTGATGTCCAAACCACGGTGGATTGTTGTTCAAAATAGAGGGAATCAAGGGTTTGAGGCTAGGGTTTCGGAGGGTTTCAGACTTAGAAGAAGAGAAAAGAAGAGAGGGGAAAGAAAATGTGGAAAAAGATCTCAAAATCCCGTTTTTAGAGCTGCTGTCCCGTAATTCCCGCTCGAGCGTCCATATTCCCGCTCGAGCGGACCTGTTCCAGCACAGATTTCGAAACTTTGAACAGGTATAACTCTCCCATCCGGACTCCGTTTTAGGTCGTTCTTGTGTCCAAATTGAAGCCTCGGAAATAAGCTTTCCGATGGTTCTAACCTCACATCCAAATTCAAAGTGTGGAAAAAGAAAAGGACAAATGAGTGACGGTTGGTCGCAAACAAATTATTCAAAATAAAGTTTTTGATCCAATCTTACTCTACCATCATATTATCATCTCAATTAATATCCCAAAATAAGGTAAGAACATTTCAAATACACTAAGAAGAACATCAAAATGAATCCACATGCTTCAGAATCAAACTTACCCAGGCGACCCCGCGCGCCCAACCTTGCGCCGAAAACCAAGAAACTAACAAGTCGTCTCGAAGTAGAACTCCCCGCTCGAGCGGAGAACCACAACTCCTGTAATCTCGCCATCGAAAAATTGCTGAAAACCCCAAAGTCCGCTCGGCGCCACTCCGCCGAGCGAGGAAAGGATTTCGGTCGTTACATCCTTCCTCCTTACAAAAATTTCGCCTCGAAATTTGAGAAAACCAAATAGAAAATAGGTCAAACATATACGTAAACACACCTGTAATGTTCCAAAACTAGATCCACACTTGGAATAGAAAAGGATCACAAATACTTTCGATCAACATATACGCATCAAAATTTCAACGGCCAAGGAACAACACTAACCAATTATAATCCCAAGGCCCATAACAACTTCTCAATTTCAAAGACAATTCACATTATACGGTCCATCACCAAAATTCAATTGCACTTCAATTAGTGGTATCACCAACTCTTTGTTTCATTGACACTAAAAACATAGAATAGTGAGGACCATCATACAATTACCCCTTAAAGACACTCACATAGAGGCTCCTACTCAACTTCAAGAGAGGTCAATCAAAAGCTCAACATACCTTAAACTTTAAAATCTATACACCCTTTTCACTTTCTCATTTACTTCTTTTCTTTTCAATCCTTATTTCTTTCCAGGCGTAAGAAGACTTGGATATATATATAGATGGTCATACATAAAACATATGGGATACAATCCAATCGTTTAAGCATTCCAAAATGGAAATCTCGTAAACATACTTAAGGTTACATAAGAATTATGCTGGTCACAGATACATAATCAATTTCAGATAATTAAACCTTTAAGGTTTCAAATTTCTTATTCAATTATGCGAAATGAGTTCCCACAGCATGCATTAAGTTCACTCGTAATGAAAGTACCCTCCACAAAGTCTCTAACTAAGTCAGCCCAGCTGTAATAGTTCCATACACAATTTTAATTAGAGAGTACATGTTCGAACTTATCTTCTAATGCAGTTTACTCGGTGGTCCCTGACCATTACGTAGTTCCCAAGTAACTTAATTACATGGCTAGACTTAAATCCGATTATGCATCATTGGATCAGATTTCAGAACTTACCAAATAAGGTTCTGCCTAAGAGGTACCACAACTTCCATTTACGAAAATATACTAAGATCATAGCATTACATAGGTTTTAAATCACATTCTCTACTTCTTGACGAAATCTGAATGGTGGGAAGAAAAATCCCCATTATAGACACCTGATCATGCCGTCATATTGAATTCAACATCATACTTGACTAATCATTCATAATCGTAAGGAATAACATTTTCCTTTACTAGCGCTTTTCTTGTTATAACACAAATTCATTTGGTTCCCCTTTCCCTATTCAAACAATTCTTCCGTTTCTCACTGGAAGAGACAACGTCACTCACATGGTTTCGTCTTTACAACTTATAATTATAGTGGATCAACAAACGGTCGAGCAGAAAATAGAGACCAATCATTGGGCCCGGTTAGTTAACATACATAGAGCCTCCATATAGGTGATATAGAACAATGTCACAACCTCTAACATTTGCATAGTTACATAAAATAGTTCACAGAAATGAGTTTCTCAATCTTAAGTCACTTAATATACAAAAACAGAATTTGAATTCCTGCAGTAGCTTAGCTACTTACTGATCATTTAGGTTGACTTCGAAGTAGTCAACAGCTGCCATTTTTCTTTCTTTCTTTTTTTTTTTTTTTTTTTACCACCCTTATATATCACAAATCACAGATTTCACAACCAAATCCCAATTACACGTA